>CM051663.1:81017866-82479116 GCA_028020825.1 Podargus strigoides | reverse complement strand
TTTAAATTCAGTCACCATTTTATTCCTATGAGGTTGAATTGGCTTCTGGTGGAGAACCGTTATGTTGACTTTCAGAGATATTCATCAGAATTGTTCTGGTAAATGAAAATGAGGGATTTGTTACAAAGTACAGTTTTAAGTTGACTTTTGGAATAGTTGTTGCAGTGACATAATACATAAACAGGAAACATCTCAAAAGTGATTTTGTGTACGTTTATTTTAGCTGCAAAGAGCTCTGCAGGAGCTATTTCAACTTGCTTCTAAACAGGTTCAATTAAACTCCAAGGCCCAAGCTAGGCTGCTACCAACAGCCAAGCATGTTCATTCAGAGCTGCACTGTACGGTGTTAAAAGCCTGTCCTGTTGGTTTAGGGCTCCTCAGGAAAAGTCTACGTACTTAGCTTCTGCCCATATTATTGCGTTGGTCACTCCCCCCAAGTGAGACTTTTGCACAGCAAAAGAAGAACACACTAGGAGGATGGTGCTGTTATGGTAGAATATGTTTCACTTGTCCGGGGGAGTGGTAGAGCATAGTTCTGCTAATTTAGCTGGATCTAAAAGTGCTCTTGGTGATGAGGGGAGCACTGAACTGATACGCCATTACAGGGGAAGTACTGCTAGTGACATATTCTAGCCACCCACGCTCTTTTTAAATGGTTAAGCCACTATCTGTCATGTGACACTTTTCCATCTCATTTAACTTGTGAAGATGTCTGAGGATGAATCCCGTAGTACTTGCTCTGTCAAAACACATTGAAATCTGAGTCTTCTGTTCAGAGCAAAGCAGTGCTGGGTCTAGACTTCTCACCAACACTGATTCATTTTCTTAAGCGAGTTTCCCTTCTTAAAGCAGGATGATCATAGCCAGTAAAAGTATTTGAATCCTCTTCTGATGAGGCAGCTTAGAGCCTTCAAGGCTACACTGTCTCCTTCAGATGTACTGTAGGCTATCAGGAGCAAGTAATCAGACAAGCACATGTAAAGCAGGTAGTAGTGAGATGAAACAGGACTGCAGAAGGAGGCCTTTGTGAGTGATCTAACTCCAAAGGACTACAGGACTATTTTATTTAAATTATTTTTATTACTTGTCTCTTGTATAAACTTAGCTAATTTGCTTTCCTTGATCTCTGCTTATGTGAGTACTGGTAGCGCTCAATTCTTCAGTAAGGTACTGAGTGTTTTGGAGTGTCACTGGGGGCATCAGGCGTGCTGGGGGTGCATGCCCTGCAGCAGGCATGTGAAGGTATCGCTCCTCATCCAGACTGTTTATTCTTGGCTAACCTTTCTGAACTCTCCTAGCTGCCTACAAGCTAAAGGACAGAGGCCTTTAATGGGTCTTCAGCCTCCCTTTTGCTATCTCAAGGTGCTCAGTACCTGAGGGGTCAGTTGCTTATTGGAGTTCTTCTGCTGTGCAGAGCAGAGATCACAAATGCACCGAGCTTTTGGGGGATTGTCTTTGAGTCCAGCCTCAAACTTGTGTCTCAGATCTCAGAGGAGTACCAAGACCAGTATTTATAAATGCAAGAGAATTTGGCAGTGTGCCGAAAATAAAATGGTACATTTTAATGTTACTTCACAGAAGTGTTTCCTGAAATGCAAGTGTCAGAGTCAGAATATGACTGGATCCTGCTAAATGTAAATTTAAGTGGATACTACAGAGTGAACTATGATCAATTAAACTTAAAAAGATTAGCACGCTTGCTTGAAAATGATCCAAAGGTAAGATCATTATTCCTTTTCTCAAGCTTATAAACAGACACTTCCCATGTATTTCTTCTTGCAATTCTTACCAGTAATCACATTGATGAAAACATGGAATAGTGAGAAACCCATATATCACAGAAGAAGAAATGATCCACTGTTGCACCGCTATAGTCACAGCCTTCCATAGTGGAAGTGGAACAGGCCCAAATGCTTTCACATTAGCATGAAAAATAACTTTACATGAGATGACATTCTATCTTCAAAGTTGTAACAGACTGAGGCTCTTCTAATCTCTCAAATTTGACTCTTAGTGGTGTGGATGTGTGACTGAGCTTTATCTGCTGTTAGATATCCATAAAGCAGGAAATCTGGGAGAAAGCTTTTTATTTCCACACTTCCCCAAAGCACAATATTTCTGTCAGTGAAATTAAAAAAAAAAAAAATCATCTGACTTGGCTTTTTGGTTGGGTGGTAGAGGTTTTCTTGGTGGAGATTTTTCTTAGAAGTTCCAGTCAGTTCTACATGGGCTCTTTCAGTCCTCTGTAGACACTGTAACTTGGAATGATTTCATCCCACCTCTGACTTGCCACAGATTGGGCTGAAGGTGAAAACAGTACAAAACAGCCTATACATGTGGCTGTATATGGGGTTGTGTAGTATTTTATGTTGCCTAACCCTAGAGTGAGCCAGAAGCTCCAGTAGTAATGTCACCTCATTGGTTTTGGTAACAACAGTGAGAAATTTTAAGCTTTCAGGTAATAGTAATTGGTGCAGTTCAGATGACTTCTCCAGAAGGTCTGGACATGAGGCCGATCAGAGCACGTAGTGTGATGAAACCTTCCTACAGCATACTGGCTTCTGTTCTTCTAGGTTTCTTTCTTTCACAGCAAATTTAAGCCAGGGAATGAGTGTGCTGATTTGGGGTGCTTTTTTGGCACTGGTCAGTGGGAAGGTTCACTTGAGCAGTGGATGAGCTGAAGTGGCACAGAAGCAGAGAAGAGATGAGCAGGAACCAGCCGTCCTTGTGAGAACACGAGCTGTGGGCAGCGTTCACCCACGGCTCTGCCTCGATCGTATAATTCATGATAGTGCCAGATCATAGAATCGCAGAATGGTTTGGGTTGGAAAGGACCTCAAAGATCATCTTGTTCCAACCCCCCTGCCATGGGCAGGGACACCTCCCACCAGACCAGGTTGCTCAAAGCCCTGTCTAACCTGGCCTTGAACACTTCCAGGGATGGAGCATCCACAACTTCTCTGGGCAACCTGTGCCGGTGTCTCACCACCCTCAGGGTAAAATGCTTTGCTCTGGACTAATCTAAGTATGTATTCTGAACTGAAGCTTCAAAAGGAAAAAATTTACCAAAATAATATAACTACAGTATTTTTAGGAAATGTAGCATTGTCATATTTTAATTTTCATTACAGCATGCAAGAGGGGTCTTGAAATGCCATGCTTAATGTACTGTAGCTGTATATTTAGATATAAAAATATATTATGTAGCTGTATATTTATATTATAAACTCCCCTAAAAGCACATAATTTCAGCTTAAAATACAGGATCCATTTTATTATGTTTTGTAGAAGATTTTGGCTTAGAAGAAGTGTTAGGGACTTGTCTTAGCCTTCTGAAACATAGTAAAGCTGTTTTGTATAGTAAAACTAGTAAAACATAGTAATACTCTTAATGACATGTTTAGATCTATTAATGCCACATGAATGCTTTCTGCAGGCTATTCCCCCTGTCAGCAGGTTCCAGCTGATAGATGATGTTTTTGCATTGACACAGTAAGTATGTTTCGGATATGTCATAGAAAATGATTAAACTACATATGACTGCATTCAACATTGCTACTTCTACTTTTTTCATTCCTACCCAAATATGTGGCGTAAGAACAACAGCTGTTTTGACAAAGCAGTGGGGGGATTTAAGTACTGAATCCATTCTTCTGTCAGCACTGAGTGATTTATTTCAATATTTTTTTTTAACTTTAGTTCCAACTCTTAGGAAATATTTCAAATAATAGTACTGTCATGAGTTTTTTTAGGGACTAACTTATATTTGTTGTAACAGAAAAAAAGATTCTGAATAAACATTCTGAATCTTCCTTAATTTATTCTGGGCTATCTCAGCTATTCATTCTTAATACTGCTTTAATTTCCCTTGCTGATGGATGACTCAGTTCATGTCTAGGGTGCTAGAGAGGTCAGCAGTACTGTAGGGAGCTGAAGAAGCAATAAATATGTTAGTGCCTCAAATGTACCAGAGATCCCAAAAGCATCAGGCACCTATGATGTAGGAGCTCAGGGACAAGGAGACCAAAGCATACTGCCCCCCCTCAGAGCCTGTGGAGGAGCTCTGAAAGGAAGAAGTAAAAATTTCCATTCCTTCTCCTACACAAATGTCTTTTCTCATAAGAGAGCTCAAACCTAGTATGCAACAAGGAATGTAACTTTGAAGTATAGAAATGTGCTGCTACGTAGGCACACTAGAAATATTTCTTTTCTGGAGGAGAGGGGCTTGAATTCTAATTTTATTGGGAAAGAATTAATTCCTTGCTAATTCCACACTGAGACACAGAAACGCCATGCTGAAGTTGTTAATTCCAACAATAGCATGCATGTAAATTAAATTGTTTGATTTTTACAATAATGTATATTCCACAAAAGAACCTGTTATGAAAACATGTTATTTAGCAATAAAAATAAAAGTGTTATTACTCAAAACAGTGCTCTTTTCCTTCATTTTGTTCTAGTGAGACTGACACATGCTATAAGTGTGTGTATACTGTATCCTGCAGACACAAGAGGAATGCAGTCTGCATATTGCCATGCTTCCTGCCATCATTGTACTATCACTTTGATAGTGGCACTGTGCTCTGTACTAAATGTTTTCAGAGTTCAGCTCTTAAAGGCACCATTATTTTATATTTATTTTATTTTTCTGATGTCTTTTCTAGGTCACTCTCCATGCAATATCCTGAAGTTTTATTGTCAGTTTCATAAATAAACAGAAAATTGTGGAGGATAATTAATATGAATAGGTATGCTCAAGTATGAGGTTTTTTTATCTTCAAATAGGTTTGGATACATTCAGATTGAAATGGCGCTTGAGCTAACAAAGTACCTTGCCAGAGAAGATGAACTCTTCATATGGAATATGGTATTGTTAAACCTAGTACCTGAGCATTTGGAAAGTACTCTGAAGAACTATGAAGTATTTCCACTTTTAAAGGTACTACCTTTTTTGTTAGTTAGCGAGGATACTTGAACATTGACATAATCAGACTAAAGTGAATGTATGATGTATCATATTTCTTGTCATTCCCTTTGCAAGGTTTTGTCAACTTTTTTTTTTATTTTATTATAGGAGGAGGTACTTATATATATCAGTCACTGTTAAATATCATTGAATCATGAGCAATTCTTATTGTAAAGCATAAATCTACTCACGTTCTTTATATTAAGCCTGATTCTCGGTTTTTGTTAAACTGAGGATCTGTAAATACAGCTATCAGTCAGTAGTAAATACTCAGCAGTAACTACTGAGAGTGTATAGAAGGAATACAGAATGTATGTCCTTTGCAGTTTGTACTGCCTTCCAGTTCATCTTCATGGAGATGAAGGAATTGAGTTTGCATCCTAAATGAGATGATTCTCTCCCATATTTGAGCTACCTGAGATAATACTGCCTTATTTATTTCCTTGACTTCTATTTGAGTAAGATTTCACTTCTCTTTGAACTGCAATCCCACAATAGTAGTTCTCCCAAGTCCTAAAGTAAACATATGTATAAAATACGTGAGAACTTACTTTTCTGTCTTTTTCTCTGAAAATGAACATTTGCTTTCTTTCATAATGAGTTCAAAGGTCCTAGTGATGTGAAAATGTAACTTGCCAGTTTGAATGGATGTACAGGTGTATAGAATTTTAGACTCAGTTGATATACTTTATTTTAATACACTGTGTTGTCAAGAAATTAATAGTGGAATTTTTAGGATAAATATGAGTAAGTAAAGAAAAATAAAGTAAAATAAAAACATGCATCAAAATTAAAGTAATTTTTCTTTTTCTTTTAAAAGAAATACCTTTTAAAGAGAATGTTGCCAATATACCATTATTATGCAGGTTTTATTCGTCAAAATGTTGATGCTTTGGAACATGACTATTTTGCTCAGTAAGTATTCTGCTTTAATTTTAATGTGATTGAATTGTTATTTTTACTGTCCTATAAGTACGTGTTATTTATCATAGAATCACACAATGTTAGGGATTGGAAGGGACCGCAAAAGATCATCTAGTCCAGTCCCCCTGCCAGAGCAGGAACACCTAGGTCAGGTCACACAGGAACATGTCCAGGCGGGTTTTGAATGTCTCCAGAGAAGGAGACTCCACAACCTCTCTGGGCAGCCTGTTCCAGTGCTCTGTTACCCTCACTGTGAAGAAATTCTTCCTCACATTTATGTGGAACCTCCTATGTTCCAGCTTACACCCATTGCCCCTTGTCCTATCATTGGATGTCACTGAGAAGAGCCTGGCTCCATCCTCATGACACTCACCCTTGACATATTTATAAACATTAATGAGGTCACCCCTCAGTCTCCTCTTCTCCAAGCTAAAGAGACGCAGCTCCCTCAGCCTTTCCTCATAAGGGAGATGTTCCACTCCCTTCATCATCTTTGTGGCTCTGTGCTGGACTCTCTCAAGCAGTTCCCTGTCCTTCTTGAACTGGGGGGCCCAGAACTGGGCACCATATTCCAGATGACACCTCCAGTGAAACTGCAGTATCAGGATAGTTTGGGATGTTTTCAGTCTATTTAGTGGTTATAAAAGATGATAGTTTAATCATCTGAGAGATAGCTTTTGTTTACAGGAGAACAAGCTCAACAGGCTGCTGCTAGGTGGGGAAAAACTGACACCAATGAACTTCAGTTGTGATTTATGGATCCATCACTAGATCTTCAAAATAGTTCATTTTGCAAGGCTACTGAAGCCACAGTCTTGAATGTCAGAATGATTTGGAGTGGATAAATCTAGTCTCTTAAATCTACCAAGAGTAATATAAAACATACAAAAAACTAAGAAAAAATACAGTACATTGGTAGCCTCACTAATATCTGTGAATATTGTTGTTAGGAACTCATTATTATTTTTTATTATTTTTATTTTTATTAAACCTCAGCTGTTTCTAGTAGAGATTCTACTGGGTTAACAGCACCGTGTGCTGACTGTGCTGGTCAAGCACAGTTCAGGTACTCCAAATGTGGAATACATATGTTTTATTCTTTTGGCTTCCCTTCAAGAGTGTATTTGGAAAAACTTTTTACAACAGCATGCTGGCTGGGCCTCCAAGATTGTCTGAACCTGTCATCTGAACTGTATGCTAAATGGATGGACGACTCTGAGTACAAGTAAGAATGATAATGTGCTCTTAGAGGCATGCATGTGTAAGTGAGGTGGAAAGCTAATGGGCTTTTACATGGGGGAGGCAGAATGAGAAATGCTCCTGTACACTGCTCTTCCTTCTTGACAGAGTGGTAGCATTGAAGCATAACTGTGCCTCCCTAACCCCTTCCTCTTCCCTAAATCCCAGCTTTATGTTGATTTCATCATTATTGCTTTTTCATAGACTTAACAATCTGGAGGATGCAGACCAAAATCTGTTTAGCCACATAACAGGCGAACCTCAGAGCAGGGCTAATATCTCATATTGTCCAGTCACTTTGCTGCAGTACACCCTTAGGGGTAGCATCTATACCAACTCCGTTTCTAAGCTTCTCTTAGCAATACTGAGTGAAACGATGTTTGTATGATACAGGCATCTGCCTGTGGTGAGCCCATCAAATTGTCCTGCACGTTCTGTATTCACGTGAAGAGGTGCTGGGAACAGCTGTCAGTTCTTACACTCTTGTTGGCTCTTATTGGAGCCTAGTGGTCAGGTTTCTGGTCTGTGAGGACGGAGTCTGAGCTCTACCAGGATTAGACTTTCCATATGCGAGTACTGCACTGTTAAAGAAAATTTATGTATTGAAATTCTTATTCTCTTTTCCTTTCTCTTTCTTTTGATGTTTTTCTATGCGATAGTCAAATAGCATTGGCACTGGTGAGTGAATATTTAGTTTATTACTATTTTTACTTGTTGTAGTTGTAATAAATATTTTGTTGTTACTTGTATCTCTGTTGATATATGTATTTGGCTAAGTAAACCAAGGTTGTATTTTGATGTTTGTGTTTTTTTAAATATCTTCGTAGTGATATTCCTCATAAAAAAGATATTGTGCTTTGGAGTTAAACTGAAAAGTTTAAATAGCCTAAATACATTCTATAATGTTCCAGAGAATAGTCTTAGTATCCCACACTAAAAGCAACAATGCTATGCTGAATTCTCAGACTGCTTTCAAAATAATCACCTATCTTCCCCTATTAATAATATATAAAATATTTTTTTTTTCCTGGTGGAATCCTACATACCTTGTGTGAGTTGAAGAGCTGAAAAGCTTGTGAAATATATTAGCTGATTTGAATTACATGGAGAAGATTAGTTTCATTGTACTCACTGGCACTGAGATAAGTTCAAAGGGACTTTACAGCTTCACACTTCATATGGCTCTAAGTGTGGAAAAAAAGCAACTATAAACTATATCAAGTGAAAAAAAAATCGTATTTTAAGGAAAAAAAAAACCATAGGTGATGGATAGGAAACTTCTTAGGTTTCAAATGACAGATCACAGTTCCTGTTCAGTTAAAGAGGAGGCCTTTCAAATCCTGGATACAAAAGGAAAAGAGCACAATAAACTTTTGACTCATATTTCACAGACAGATCCCTTTAGACGCTCTTAAATTCTTCATTCTGAGATCAAAATTCATAATGGCACACCATAGCTGTTCTGCTACCTGTGGAACCCAGTAGGATTCTTACATGTGTTGAAGGGAGTAATACTTTTTCCTTTTAGATAAGGTGATCAACTTTCAGCTGAACATTCCCAAACAGTTCCTGGCAGAACTTAACTGGACTTTACGCAGTGCATTTTCATCTGTTCTGTGGAGATAACAAGGCAAGAGCTATAATTCCCAGCCAGAAAAACCCAAAAAAGAAAAAAATTCTTTTTTTTTTTTCTGCATATAGGAGTGAAGCAGAGCTAGCTAATTAGTGTATTCTCTGTGGTGCTGTTACAGGCTTGTCTTCTTTTGAAAGAAGAAAATTAGTCTAGAGGGAGGGATAATGTTGCTGTACATTTTAGTTATTTAGTGAAGGTAACCATATACTGCTGTTGCCCTCAAAAGTTAAGAAATCACTATGTCCGTTATGCATTGGCTCCAGATAAACAACATAAACTAATCCACCCTTCTTCTGAGCAGCTTTTTGCATCCTCCCCACAATCCAGAAACGAGAGAATCCTAGCAGTCCAGTTATCTCAGACCACGCAACCACTCCCAGAAAAAAATATGAAGATAATAAACCACACCCCTCATCTAACCTAACCTCCAAAGTCCCTCTGGAACACAATGGACTTCCTCTGTGAACTATACAACATAAACCACTTCAGGGCCACCATAGATGTCACCAGCCAGCGGACCAGTGTCCCATAAGTATGCCTGTATAGCCTGCCTTGAATGTTGAACATCAGAGCTGCAGCCAAAAGATACACAGAGTTTACCTATTTGCTCTTCACCCACAACAACTTTACACTCAGTAACCAACACTTTCTTGAAGCTATTGGAACAGCTGCAGTAGCAAAATAGCTGTATTTTAGCCAAGGCAGCTTTTCATGAAGCGTCTTGAAAAGAAGATTTTGACTAGCTGTATAACCTGTTGTCACCCTACTGTCGCCTCTTTCTGCAGTGTTCTGAAATGACTATTAAACAAATTACTAGACCCTGTAACTCAAGTATGATCTATTGTAAAAGGATTCCTTGCAGGACTATTCTTTACCTTGACATAACCACTCAATCTCAGTAAGCATCATTCTCTGTGGCAAATCCCCTATGTTCCAGCACATATCCAGGTAAATGAATCCTAATTATTTTTTGCAGTAAGTATAAAACATTCCCACACTTCCTGTTATTATGCCAGTGAAATCCCCCACCCACAACAGGACTATCAAACCCCCTACATCTTGCTTCTTAACAAGTAATGTCTGCCATCCAGAACACCTGACTCTTTCCATCACTCCCACTAGCCCTTCTTAGTTTCCAAAGTTTGTAAATCACTTGTCTCTACCTTTTGATTTGAAGATTGCTGTCATATAGTCTTTCTTCTGACTAATATTTTATCTCTTTCTGCTGGTATCATCCCCGTTTTCTCTGGGATGCTCTAGTGAAATTCTGAGGATTTTTTTCTGAAATTATGTTTAAATTTGAATTTTCTGGTTTTGGGCCTGAAGAGTAGCTTTTGTGATCAGAAACTTGTCTGGTTTTCCAAGTCCATCTTCTGATCTAATGGAAGACAGTGTTTACACTTCTACTTACAATCCTGGTCTTGTGTAACGCTAAGCAGATTAATAGTATGCCATTGGTAAGTCCAACATTTCATTTGTAGCAAAGGAACTTGTTCTCCTACAGAGAATTAGTCCGAAGTAGCATTAATTTAAACTATTTACAGATAGCCTGCATAGTGGAACAGATTGCTATCACTGGAAAGGGTTGCCAATGTCTTAATGTCAGGGACACATCATTGCCAGAGAGGAAATTTTCTGTTCAGTCTTTGCACATGGAGTATTAGACTGATAATGTTTGCATTTAGTTTCTGCTGTGAAATTCATCACCATGTTGAGGACTGTCCCCTGGGGTGCGAATAATAGGAGGCTGTGTGTTGCATGGAGAAATGTCCCTCTTTTTCTGCTTGTGCTGCACATTGGCTCTTCTTACTGGATGCATTCACTGAGGAAATGTTGAAAAGGCCTGTCTGGGTGATGCTTATATGCACCTGTGCCCTCTTTAATGGTGTGACGATGTCCTAGGCTGTGATGTGAAAGAGTGGCATTGACACTGGATGTATACAAAATAGCTTCACCCAACTGTTTTAAACAGTGGCTTTGGTTTGCTTTTGAACCACATGCTTTTTAAATGTTTAAATCATGAAGAAAGCAATCAAATTTCCTAGCTCTATTTAGATAGCTATTTTTTATTTCCTTTCTTGTACATCTTGTAACTGTAAATAAACATTTGTTTTCGGTTATGCATTAACTGCTGGTTTTGACTTTACAACAATACAGTACCCTTTAATCACATTTTGCTTTGCAGAATTCCCTTTTTAATTAGAAGAACCGTCTGCTGCTATGGCGTTGCATTGGGAAGTGATAAAGAATGGAATTTTGCATGGGAAATGTATAACCACTCTGACTCCACAAAGGAAGATAAAGACATCCTGCTGTCTGCCATGAGCTGTGCCAAAGAATCGTCGTTACTTTACAGGTGACCTTGATCAATGTCTATCTTTGTGTATATAGAAATAAATCATAAGAACACAAATGTTGTACTGTGCAAACCTGATGGATCTCTGCCTGCCCCAGAAGCATGGGTCTTACAGACCACTGGAAGAATCTTAAGAATTTTCTTAAGGAGAAAGTATGACAAATGGGGCAAACACAATTGATCCTTCTGCTGGTATAACATCCCAGATGCTGATAATCACTGAGAAAGGGATTTCCCAAGCTGGTAACTGATGTGTCATGTCTAACACCTGGCCTGTCTTCTGTCAATATACTTAGTGACCTTTCTGAACTAAAAATATACCTTCAGGCTTTACAGCAGACTGTGGCAACACATCCATAATCTAATTGCATGTTGTGTGAAAACATGCTTCCTTTTGGTTTGTTTTAAACCTATTTTGCGCTGGTTTTTAACTTGGAACCCATTGGCTGCCCTTACTCTCTGCACTGTAAGAAACACTAATTGTCATAATTTGCTTTGACCTTTTTCCCTACCATTATTAATTTTATGTAATTTTCCCATAATCCTCCCCTGCTTATTTCATTTCCAAACTAAAATGTCATAGTCTATTTAGCCTCTGTGTGGAAGCCAAATCATCCAAGTTAAGGGCAAAAGTGAAAATAGGCTTACTAGCAAGCTGTTCACCAGCTGAAGTGCAGACTCACACTGAAAAGTATTTTTTTTTTTCTTAAATTTCCAGCTTCATAGAATCATAGAATATCCCGAGTTTGAAGGGATCCACAAACATCATTAGGACTAACTCCTGACTCTATGTGGGGCAACCTAAAAGTTAAGCCATGTATCTATGTGTTGTCCAAATGCTTCCTGAACAGAATCTGGAATACTGTATTGATTATATTTCACTGGCATCTGTATAAAACCTTTTCACTTTATCAGTAAAAAAATGTTGAAGATGACTTCTCTAATCTCTCATATCAATATTACTAAAGGATTTGTCAAAGGACAGAAATTTGCTAGTGATAGCCTAGATCATCCAAGAATCTGCATAAACACAATGGGTCTAAAGCTCTGAAGGTAGCAGAGATGTTTCTCCTGCCAGCCACCTGCTCTGGTAACGGTGGTCATTTAAGAAGACAGAACAAATATGTCCGAGAATAAGGCAATATGGGTTGTGAAGAGATGTCCAATCATCTATACTGATTTTCCACCTAACCTATGGTCCTTTATCGACTTTGTCATTGGCGCAGGCTAGCACTGATCCCTGACAAACTCGAGGAGTTGCGATGACCTCCTTCCTCCCTGTGCCTTAGTAGTTGATAAGCCAATGTATTTTCCTAAATGCCACCCTGAAAGTCTTTTGGGGTGATGAATGTTATGCTGGTCTTTTCCTGGTCCTAAGTATATTTTGTCTGTTCTGTTAAGCATGGTGGTGGCATGCAAATTGGAGAAACCCAGGTCATCTAATCTACCCATAAAGCAGCTGCCTGCAAGACCGTATGAGAATATAACTGCCTAACAATGGTCCTTCAAAACAGGAGCATGCAAGTAGGAGGCAACAAAGAGAATAGTTGTTTATTTTTTCAAGATATTCAGGAATTCACTGTCACTGACATCACTGGCAGGTAGTTCCTTAAATACTTCTGAAATCCTTCCTTAGCCCGCATGGAAACATCCAAGACCCCTTGTTATTGGGTCTTGTCGTAGAGGACCCTACAAACAGGTTTGCATAACAGAGTGTCTCACTGCTGGCCTACTCTCTAGGCTCCATCTGTGTCACAGCAAAGTGAGTCTCCAGCAACTGAGAAGTAGTTTGCCCTTCCACAGCGCTGTCTGGTACAAGTGGTTGTCTTTCTGTAACACAGTTAAGAAAGGCACATCTATCCACCTGATGTGCCACACTCTCATTTTACTGAGAAGTGGAGAGTCAGAGAACAGGGGATTTCACCAACATAAGGACAAAAGGCAAGCTGAATACACAGCTCAGAGTGACACCAACTTTGGTATAACCTTCCACATTCTGGTATTTGTTGAGATGGGAATTTTCCTGAACTAGATGGTATTTCCAGATCATCACTGTTAAACAGCAAGTGATAGGTACAATTGCTACCATCTTTTCTAACAGATACTTGCAGTATGGACTCAGCGGTACGTTATTTTCTTCCAATTATACTTCAATCATCATCTTGCATGTGGTGACTAAGGATATTGGGCACC
Organism: Podargus strigoides; assembly: GCA_028020825.1. Taxonomy (NCBI): domain Eukaryota; kingdom Metazoa; phylum Chordata; class Aves; order Caprimulgiformes; family Podargidae; genus Podargus; species Podargus strigoides. Next base: position 82,465,805 of record CM051663.1, on the reverse strand, counting down.
GTATAGCCTGGGAATTTGTTACAGAAAATTGGCCAATTTTAAATGAAAGGTATGCTAAGCAACCATCTCTGTGTTCCCTTTATTTCTGTGGCTCTTTGGCTTCTTCCTCTCTCTTTATGTTTGAGCTGTAAAATCCAGGTGCAGATTTGCCTTCCATAGATGGCTTTTGTGTAATGATTGATGCAATTCATTAAGTACACAGAGCAAGGTTTTCAAAGGGTTCTACTCTGTTTGGCACTTAATGTCAAAGAAAAGCTCAGGTCAGAAACAGAACGCTTTAAAAATTAATCTGTTCATGATTTTTTCTTGTGCTTTTAAGTGTTAAATTTCCTGGAAAATCTGACTCTAGAAATGTGTTTATCCACTAGCATTTCACAAGTGTGGATGTGAAATACTGGAGTAAGATTGTATCCTCTTTTCCAAAGAGAGTATGGAGAGCTAGGGGGCTGGAGCATGCAGGCTTACAAGCGCTGCAAGGACAGTATTGTTCCCTAACTTAAATCCTAACCCATCTCCAGCCTACCTGTACTGATGCAGCTGAACTGCAGGTGAGCTTGGGATGACTGTCTTGAGCAAAGCAAGTCTTTTGATGTCTGTTCAATGACTCCCTCTCTGCTTGGCAATGGTGAAAAGCAGTAGGGCTGTGAGAGAATACATTCCTGCTGCCTTTGGTGGCAGAGGAGTCCACTGGGAGCCATTAGTGGCAGCATAACGAGGACCAGCCATCTGGGAGCATTCAAATGTTCTTCTGTATTGCTAACACTAGGAAAGGCAAGGTGTAGCAGGCTTGTGTCACACCAACTTGTTCCCTTACAGAGCTTTTCTGTGTTCCATGCTGATGCGAAGTTTGCTGGGAAACTGACCCATTATTTTCAAACTAAAAGAACAGTGTGGGTGTTAATTCATACACCATCCTTAAGATACTAACAGAAACACCAAGTTGTTAGAATCATTATTGGCTAGCTTTTTGAGCTCAGTTTGGCTGTATGAGCTTACAAAGATTACTCGTTTTAAGCAAAGAATTCACATTACTGAAGTAGAAATACCTGCTCAAATGTCCAAATGGAATGTTATTGATATTTCTTTTAAAAAGGAAAAAGAGTACACAGTTGCAAACTTCAGCTTAGTTGGTATGTCCAACATGGTAAATAGTAACTAAATAGTGGGAGTATTTTCAAATGAGGTGAAATTTAGTGTATTTCCTAACATGCTGTTTGAAGGACCTTTATCTCAACTTTACAGGTATGGGAAGGAATTATTACATGATGTATTAAAAGTCATGGGAAGATTCGTCAATACAGATGTACAGATCCAAGAGGTAAATCAGAGAAGCTATTAGTTTCAACCTTATTGCCAGTTTGTAAATACAGGTTTTTAAATCTCGTTTTTTTTTTTTTTTAAAGAAATCATAGAATGTATTGTATAACATTGCTGTGTTGAGATATTGAGAAAAATCATACTTCCTCATCTGTGAAACAAACTTACGAATGTGCACGCACAGCTCTACAGTCCGTGTGTGCAGCTGGCTGTTAAGCATGGCATCAAAGTGAGCTTTTGCACAGGGATGGATGTTGTCCTGAACTGTGTGGTTGCAGTGTAAGGGGTTGCCTGCCTGTACTCTGAACAGCTGGCCTGCATGCGTGATACTGTTCTTTCCTTTAGACTGTCTGTGAATAATACTATCTAATTGGGCTGCTGTACACCTGGGAAAAGGAAATGGGTTTTGGGAAACCTGGGGAAGGGTGGAAATCTGTGGGAGGTGGCTGTAGGCTGTCTTATTTTATTTTGAACAATATTCCACATGTTAGTGTCTGTGACAAATTAATAACTGTGACTGCTTGTTTCATTCTTCTTTCTTGTTCTTTTGCCTTCATTCCAAGTTCCTCTAGATTCTTTCCCAAAATATTATTTTCGTTTCTCAACAGCTCAGCTTTTGTGCTGTCTGTATGTGATCCACATCTCTCTTCCAGCCCCAAACTGCTAGTATCTGTCATTACAAGAAAATTTTGCTTCCCTTTTTGCTGTTGATCGATGCATGCATTCAGCAAGTAACTGAAGAGATGCTTAATGAGGACAGAAATTCTGAGAGTTAGCTCCCAAAATCAAAGAAACCTCTCCTGAACATTCATGAACTATAAATTGTTCACTTTTTGTTCTTTAGAAAAAGTTAACTCTCCAGGATGGCAAGAGCAGTAGCCCAGTGCCAGCCTTTAAATTAACCTTCAGGTTTAGAACTGAGTCCCAATAAATATTATCAAAACGGTCTCATTTTCCTCTTTAAAATCTATCTGTAGAGATCACCTTTGTCATGATGCCTACAGGAAATGTACCAAAAGTTGGGCTTCTGGCATGTTAGGTTTCTGGTTGTCATGTTGACATCTATCTTCTTTCTCTTCATTTCCCACTCCCTCTTTGCTATTCTTCAGTCTTCTCTTGTCTTCTGCTCATTAGACTGATAGGAAAGACTCCTTGTTCTGTGGTTGTAGAACAGGCAGAACAAGGATTCTGCTACCTAACTAGTCCTAGACACTGTGTGGTACCACCAGTACTAGTGAAGTTGGCTGCAACTGAATGGATTTTCAGAGGGATGGCAAAAGGGCACATCCTTGATGTGCAAGGAGCTTTTCCACCTTAGTGTTAATCAGTATGCTTGCCTCATCCCCTCCTTTCTATACACATCCCTCTTTTCTATACACTTCTGTCTAAAGCATCAGCCAGGTACACAGTTGCTTGCTGCTAGTGAAGTTATACCAACTCAGCTCATGTGTTTATTTCTTCAGTTGCAGGTTTTTTATAATGCTACACTGGAAGAGGATGAGAGAGTGGCTGCTACTCTACTACTGGAGCTTAAAAAATTTGAAAATATAGAAAGGAGACAATTGCTAATCAAAGTTGCCAGCTGGTTACAGAAAAATGTAGATGACTGACTTGGAAAACAATTTCCAGTATATTATACAGTATGATTCACTAGCATTTTGGTATTCATTTTAAGATGTAATTAAAGATAAAGCACATTTTTATGAGTCCCGTGGTTGTCTTCCCAACTGGAAAATCAGGCTAAAATAATTCATAAAGAAAAGAAAGATTCATCAAAAGAAATGAGAGATATATTCTCCTATTATATCTAAATTAATTTCCTACTGGACGAGTTGTTAGGAGGGATGTGTTGCTAATAATAATCTAACGTAGAGATACAGTTCTGATTTTTTTTTTTTTTCCTGAATAGCAGAATGAAAGGTGTGGTACAAATTTGTGGCAAAAACACATAAGGAAGCTGAAAAAGTTTTATATTCTGTTTTGCTTACGATTTGTACTGTGACCCCGGGCAAATCATTTAATATATCTCTCTCCACTTCTATGTTTGTAAGTTGCAAAGACGACAATAATTTAGAATACTGCTATGAAACATAAACTTGAGAATGGCTTCAGAGCTGTAGGGAGGAAAGGACTAAAGAAACCTCAAATTTTAATTGTAATAAATGAATGCGTTTTCAAACTTTATTTTTCCTTAGCAGATCTGAACTTAGTATGTCTACATTCACATTTGTGTTTGATTAGGAATGTGCTTTTGAAGAGAACCTCCTAGTTGTCTCCATCTAGCATGCTTCAACCCCAAGGGCAGTCTTGCAATGTGTGAATTGGATTTTTTTTTAATTAAATTTACCTAGGACATGGTGAGCTCCTGATGTCCAATGGATAGACACCACCATCTGATGGTCATTTTGTCCATGGCACTAGAGTGAAACTAGTCAAAAATAACCCTTCTGGAACATCACCAAGTGTTTCCATTCTTGTTGCACTGAGCTGTTTGCTGTGGTAGATTTAGGGTTAATTATCTTGCTTACACAGCATTTTGGAGGTGACAGAATGCAATCAATTAGTATTAGCAAACTGTATTAGCTTGTGGTTGACAATGTATGGGATCTTCAGTCCATGCAATTTATTTATCTGTGGGGAGATAGTATTATGACAAATTACTGTACTGGTGCTCAGGCTGACATAGAAAACAATGTTATGTGGGAATGCAGAAAACCCAAGAAGGGAAAAAGGAAACCCAAGCATGCAGGAAACTCCAGTACCTGAAGGGGCCTACAAGAAAGCTGGAGAGGAATTTTTTGCAAGGGCATGGAGTGATAGCACGAGGGGTAATGGCTTTAAACTGGAAGAGGGTAGATTTAGGCTAGTTATAAGGAATAAATTCTTTACTGTGAGGGTAGTGAGACACTGGAACAGGTTGCCCAGAGAAGTTGTGGCTGCCCTCTCCCTAGTGGTGTTTAAGGCCAGGCTGGATGGGGCTTTGAGCAACCTGATCTGGTGGGAGGTGTCCCTGACCATGGCAGCGGGGTTGGAACAAGATGATCTTTGAGGTCCCTTCCAACTCAAACCATTCTACAATTCTGTGATAAGTTAGAGTACTGCACTATGAGGAGACAAGGAATAAAACCCAGACTTGTTTTTCCTTGCCAGGATCCTTGCCAGGACTTTTCACTGGCACCCTCTAAATAAAGGAAAACATTGCTGTGTTGGCTGCAATGAATCTCCTCTGATCCCCATGGCCATGAAGAAAAACTGTATTTTGAGACTACCTGAGGATCCCTTTAGTGTATGGGAGTTACCAACTGGTGCAGCCAGGTTTGTGCTGGAATTATTTGACCTCTTTAGCATTTGATCCAAGTAAGGGTAGTGCCAAAGCAAATTGTGTGCACTCTTGACAGTCTTTATCAGGCTCATTCAGAAAGCAAAGGAAGTCATTGAGGCTGGGATGAGTTAGAGGGGGTTTGTTTCAGCATTTCCTGTGACTCTCACTAGTTAATCGATGGCTCTGCATGCCTCACTGGATGGGCTGAGCAAAGCTCAAGAAACTCACTGTTGCAGAACTAAACTTCCTGTAACAGCCTTTTACCCCTAAGCCCAGTAGGTCCAAACCATTTCCTTCCAACCAGGAGTAACCACTCTTCCTTTCTAACCACTCTTCCTTATTATTTATCTTTTTATTCTTTCTACAAAAATCTTAATGAGGAATGCCAATATGTAAATAATTACTAAAACAATTGCAAATAAGTTCTTTTCAAATAATGGCTCCTGACTAATCATAGAATCACAGAACAGCCTTGGTTGGAAGAGACCTCTAAGATCATCAAGTCCAACCATTAACCCAGCACTGCCAATTCACCACTGTGTGCCTCTTGGCTGACATTCTTTATTGCAGAAGAGCAGCACAGTTTTCATGGCAGAGGCAAATGGTGGAGGTGATTGCTAAGCAGGCTGCCTGAGGAGGAGCAGATCTGAATTGATCTTGCTTCCAGAGTCCACACATTTGCACCTGGTGGCATGTAACATTGACAGCTGTACTATGGGAGTTCTTGCTGCTGTTGAGTACAAGTTGAGCAGAGAGGTTTGGAGAGTGGCAACTGTGAGATGCAGCAAGGGAAGGGAAGGAAAGGAATCCATGGGAGGAATCCAAGGCAAGCTGGGAAAGCTGCTTCATTGCAAAGGGAGTCCGGGAGAAAGGAAGTTCATTAAAAAAGAGTACAAGGACACAGATAGGACTTTAGGAAATGAGCTTTTACAGTACTTAGACTGCATAGGTGTTATGGAGTACGTAATTGTGAAGGTGTGAGTATGCATGGGGCAGCTTCCAGTGAGAGGAGGTGTGTCACTGATAGACAAGATGTGTTTAGTAGACCCTGAGGAAAAAAAAGAGTAGATCTGATGGCAAAAGACCAGCTTTTTGCCTTACGTCCTGCTCTCTGCCCTGAGAGTCCTGTCAAAAAGTTACAGTTGTTCTGCCTTTACAGCATGCATATGTGACAGGGAAGGAGACTCGGGGGCAGGGATGAGAAAGAGACTGTGCAGTGGAAGGAGTGAGGGAGAATTAGGATCTTGGGAAGAGGTGGGGTGGTTACTCACAGCTGCAAGGAAATGGTTTGGACCTACTGCACTTAAGGGTACAATCTTAATATAGGAAGTTTAGTCCAGAATGGTTGGGAAGGAAGGATGAAAAGAGGTGAGAGGACCAGGGGTCCAAAGAGAAGACATGATGAGAAAGCAAATGGGGGAAGCTGAAGGAGCAAGGGAAAATCCAAGGGGAATAAGGAGAATGGGGTAAAGAGGGAGAAGTTCAGGCTTCTCTTCAGTGTGCTGCTTTCTCTGATCCCTTTCCCCAGAGAAACTCAACCTGAGGTATTTTGAAGGACTGTGTTATATTCTTTTGGATCCTGTGTTCATCTAGAACAGGGCTGCTCTCTCCTCAGGTGTGTCCCTGCCTTGGTGTTGGTCATCTGCAGTTCCTCACCAGTGTCTCTGCCCTGGCATACGTTGCCCACAGGCCTTAGTCGCCTTGGAGGCGTCCTTCCTCTGGCACCAAGTACCTTCTCCCAAATATGCATCTTTAGTTGTGTCTGCAACATCTTCCACATGTCTCCTCCAGTTTGTTTCTTTCACTTTTTCCTGCCCCCCTACTACTCTTTCTTAAATATGTTTGAACAGTGGTGCCATGTGTTGCCCTGACTGGCTGTAATTTTGGTGTGCAATGGGCTGGTTTTGTCTATTTCTGGGCGAAGCTGTTAGGGCACAGGGCAGTCCCGGGCCCACCAGCAGTCTCCGCTGCCTAAAACCTGACAGTGCTGATGAATACACTCCCATAGTCTCTGTTGCAGCTGCCATTACCAGCTGCTCCGCAGCACACAGCTTCCAGCTTTCCTCCAGATGCCAGGGCTGGCACTAAGAAATCCTGCATCACCATTTGTCCCCCTGCTGCCATGTGCTCTCCCTGCCAGTTTCTCCACCACTGCAAGCCAAGCTGCTCTGAGTAGGACGAGAGACTTCAGAGCTGTTTAAATCAAGGTCCAAAAGCACCAGCCAGCTGCTCTTCAGCACCTCCTGGCACAGCTGTCCCACTCTGCCTGCGCCCCCTTTCCTCCCTGGCACCCCAAGGAGCCTCCTGGGCAGGTGAGGAGAAAGAAGCTGGTTGTGGGTCCTGGGTGCTCAAGGTACAAGCTCCATCTATTGATGCAGCCCCTGGCTGCATTGATGGCACATACAGATGAGGCATGCAGAGCAACCTGCTCCTTTCAGGGTTGTTGCAAATCCCAGAAAGGTTAGTATGGGGTAAGAAAAAGGGAATGGGAGCTAAAGTACCACAAATGAACAGTGATGTGGCCTCGCTGCATTATTGCTGTGCAGTGACTCACAGGAGACAAAAAGAGCTGCCATCTCTGCATCCCCTGGCCCAGAGGTGCAGGGGCTTCTGCTGAGTGGGATGTGATAGATGGACCCGACTCCTTGACAAAACTAGGGATCGTTTGGTTCAGGCTCCAAAGGCCACAAAGGAATAGGGGGACATGCTGAGCAATGATACATGAGAGCTCGGAAACTGGAACACTGACCATGTTATTAAGACAAGAATAGCAGGTGGTTCCTCCAAGACTCATTTGTCAAGGAACAAAGGAAGTTGTGGGTACAAGGAATCTCATGCTTACCTTTTCCATTTCATGTAATTTGACTGCAAGCCAAACCGCTTTATTCCATAACCATGACAGCATAGATGAGCTACCTTTGAGCTCTCCCTGCTAAGCAGCTGGCCGCATGGCACTGATCTCCCATTGAGCTGGGACGCCTCTCAGGGTTACTCCTAGAGGCTGAGGGACCCCTTACCAACCACAGATCTTTGGTAAGTGACTGATACCATGCATAACCTTGTGTTATAGAGGACTAAGATCTTGTATGGGTAACTCTGAATCACTGTTACATCCTCTGTGCAATAAGTAATAGAGTGAACCTTGCCGTCTTTTAAATCTCACTTTTACAATACGTTACTTCAATGAAACCATGGTCGCTACCTTTGGCGGTGGTTCTTTGAGTGATTGAGATGGGAGGGACAAAGGGCTCTGGTCTTTTGGGGGATGTTGTCTGTCATTCTTTGTGATGAGACATTCTCTGAGGAAAGGACCTGAGTGGGGACGGTGGGCTGACCTGGGCTGGCTGTGGGATGCCCATCCTGATGCTCTCCCCCTCCTCAACAGGATGCGGTGAGAAAAGGAGGTGAAAAAGCTCATGGGCTGAGATAAAGACAGAGACCACTTACCAGTTACTGTCATGGGCAAAACAGACTGGACTTGTGGAAATTACCTTGATTTACTGCCAGTTAAAACAGGCTTGGATAGTGAGAAACAAACCCAAAAGTTCAGCCACCACCCTCCCTCTTTCCCAGGCACACCTTCACTCCCAGCCCCTCAGAAGGAGGAATGGGGCTGCCGGTCTGTCCCTACCCGCTCCTCTCCACCACTCTCCTTCTGGAGCTGCTCCCCGGCCCCAGCCTGAGCTCCCTCCCGCAGCCGCAGTTCTTCAGGGAGCATCCACCTGCTCCACCGCCGCCTCTCCAGGGCTGCACGGCAGTCCCTTCTCCAGCGCCCGCAGCACCTCCTTCCCTGCCTCGCCGCGCTGACCGTGGTGCTCGCCCTGCTGTTTCTCAGCTGCGGTTGTTTTTCATCCCCTCACTCCATTTCTGCCCTTTCTGCAGCAGGCCTTCCCAGGGGTGCCGCCAGCTCGGCTGAGGTGCCCGTGCGCGCCCAGCAGCTGAGTGGAACGGCCGCCCGCGGCACAAGGCTGTCCAGGCCGCCCGCAGGGCTGCGGCACACGGCTGTCCAGGCCGCCCGCAGGGCTGCGGCCCAGCGCCCGCTGTGGAAACTGTTGTAACGCCTGTCACAGCAGGGAGAGGGGCAGGGACGGCAAGGCGGGAGAGTGTGTGGGGCGGGCGCGCAGGAAGCAGTCACCCCGTGCCCGTGAGGGGGTGAAGGGGACGGGAAGTGCTCCCGGCGGGCACACCGAGCCGGGGAGGGCGTGGGGAGGTGGGGTCAACCCCCCACTGCCGAGGCACCCCCCTGAAACTGGCCAGAGAAACGCTAACGCCGCCTCTCTTCGGCCTTGGTAAGAAAGCGGTGGATAGGAGTCAGCGCCTGTGTTTGCCCGTGTGGCCCCAAGGACCTGTTTCCCAATGGGTAAGAACACTACAGATTAGTTTTTAACACTGAAAAATGCATATTTTGTTATTTTTTTCTCTCTCTTCAGCTGCCCCGTTTGTACTGGCTGCAGGCATGCTACCGAGCACATCGTGCAGCAGAGCGCAGTAAGGTGTACAAGGAGCAATCAACTCGACACTGGATAATGCCCAGGAAGCTTAAGGGAAATTTAACTGAAGTGTAACTATTTATCTGCTTTGCTTTGGTTACACACACCCCCCCCTCCCCCGATTTGTATCATATCTCTCGAGGAATATTTACAGTCACGTGGTCATGATGGGGAAGACTTGTTCTGGTAGGAATCATTAGGAGTTTCACCACAAGCATCAATATCACGAAATGTCAGCGAAGATTTTAACCTACATGTACATCCTCACTTATAGCCTGACACCCACTTGGTAAAAACTACTCCGTGTAGATTGCAGGCTGCACATAATCATGTGTGCCATGATAAACAAATATCATCGCTTGTGCACAAACACTTCAGAAAAAAATTCAGATACACGTGTGTAAGTATTAGCAAAATGGAAGGAGATATAAAGGATAAGGTGGTTTAATTATAAGTTTTTTATTTTTAGAATTAATAATTCCCATTTTCTCCATTACACGGAATATGGAGAAATCAGAAGAACATTGGGAAAAAAATCAGGAGAAGAAAACAGGTTGTAGGTTTGTTTGTGTCTTGCTGTTGTATGAGTGCCTTGGAGATTGTGAATTTTTTTTTCCCTTGAGGGATTTCTGTTTTATTTTTCATGACAAGGAAAACTGTGTGGAACAAAATGAAGGTGTGTATGTGTAGCAGCATTTAAATCACCTAGCTAAGGTCTGCTGCTAGAATGTTATGTCAGTTTTTGGTTTTAAGAGTATTTGGAGGGAAATAAATTAGTATGGGAAATAAATTTACTTGCCCTCAGACTGGGTTGTGAAATACTGCAGGGAATGGATGGATAGAGCTGATGAAGATAAAAAGATACTTTGGACAAATTGTCCAATCACAGCAGGAGAATTTATAAGACTTTACGGTGTTGGATGTTTATTAGGATTTAGCTGTGTTCTGGGGAAGAGTAGTGAAAGCCGTAAGTGATTGCAGCATGCTGGAAATTGGCATCTGGGGGTATCAGGAGGAGCCTGAGTTGCCTCCACTAGTGCAACTAACAATCCTGAAAGGCAGCAAGCTGAACCATGAGGTTGCATTGTCACTAGCTATTGGGGAGCATATTTATTGGATCACTTTTGATTGTTGGAGATTGTGAACAGAATCCAGAACGTTTTGTCTAAAGTGGTAAAATATTCCTTTACTACATCCATGTCCTAAAAAAATCTCCATTTTTGTAAAATGCAGTAGTTATTATAGTTTTGTTTACTAACCTTTAAGGAAAAAAAAAAAAAAGCTGAGAAATACTTTTGGTCTGGGAACACACCAGAGATACAAGTAATAAGTGGGGACTCTCATCCCAGTTTATGTTGTGTTGGGGGGTTTTTAGCAAGCAATGGTCATGTGAGCAATCCAGCCTTCGAGCCTGACCTGGATGCTGAAGCAGGATGGGAAGCTGGGAAAGGTGTGACGGTGTGAATGCATGCTTTAAAGTCACAAATCAATTTATGCCACGATAGTGCTGTTAACCAATTAGTAGCTAGAAGTGTCTCGTGAAGAGTCTTGTGACTTAGTGCTCTGTCTATATAAACCGGGTTGTAACGCCATTAAACTGCCCTTCACGAGGTTTATTAAGTCTCTATGTGATTGCTTGCCATGACTTCCCGCAATGTTGTTTCTCTATTTCCACTCTTTGTGCTAAGAACTATTTAAAAGCTATAATTAATGAGACAGAAAGTGCGAGGTACTTTAAGACAGTTACCTGGCACTGTCTTCAGCCTGCTTCTCTGGGGAGCACTATTTTGAGTATCTGTCTTCTGTTTCATTCAGGGCTGATGTCATACTTCCACTACCAGAGGAATTGTGCAGCAGTAAACCTATGCTGTGCCAGCCTCTTCCTTTGGTAAATACAATTTAGAATTCTGGAGGACCTCCTTTCTCTTTTGCTGTCTGCTCTGAGCAGAAGATACCCCCTTCAGAACTGCAGGTTTTCAGAAGGTAAGTCTGGCATGTCTCTTCTCCCTATTGCATGACAACCAGAGGATGCATACAATTTTATAATTATCTCAGAGTTCAGCTAAGGAATCCATCACTTCCAAATACAGTAGAAAGGCTCTTGGTTTGGGAGGGAATACTCATAGGATTTGTTTTATTTTACTGGGAGAGGGCAGGATTTGCTCCTCCAGACTCCTGTCACAGAATGGGCCATTGCTGAACCCCGAGCCCGGAATTAAGATTGACATATGGGTGGTTCCCACAGTCCTTCAAAAGGAGGCAATGAGTTTGCCTTTTGGCTTTCCTCTAAGGTGTGGCTGATCTTGCAGGGAAAGCCATTGGGTAAATGAGCCCCAGGTGTCTTGCACTGGGTAAATGAGTGCCAGGCTTTGGGGATAAAAGCTGGGACTACTTGCAGGAGGGGTGGAGTGTCTGTGAAGTGGATGCACTTTGTAGAGTTTCCCTGTTGGGGAAGGACTTCCTGACTCCATGCAACTGGGCCCTGGTCAGGTTTGGTACTCGTGAACATGGACTCTGTGGGAACAACATGAGTTTGCCTCTCTCCTATGTTATCAGCCTCTTGGCTTGGCTGTCTCCCATCTCTTCTGTGGGAGACTTTATTACTTTGTTTATTCCACAGGTTGTTGGTCGTGCTGTGTAGCTGTTGGGGTTGATGTCTATTATGTGTAATCTGATTGACTTGTTTGTACCCCCAGTGATCACCCATGTACTGACCCTTTTGTATACAATAGAATCTGGTTACTGGTTCGTTCTACTGCTGGCTGCATCCTTTGTACTAGGCTTAGTAATTGGCAAAACACTCTGCCACCACATTTATCAGTTTTCAGGGAAACCATCCGAGTTACAAGAGATGGGACCTACTTGTTCATCTGGTCTGTGTTTCCCAGCTGGCTTCAAGGCCATCTTCTAAGCACACGTGCACATTTGGGGCTATGAGAGAAGTGATGGATTAGTTGGTAAGTGGCCTTTCTACATCTTTACAGCTCAGTCCATAGTTAATCCTGAGAAAGATTAATTTAGTCTCATTCTTAATTCGGCTGGCACCAGGTGTTCTATAGAGATTTCAAGGTGCATACATGAATGTACCACAAACCTGACTGCTAGTTTCTGAGTCCACAGACATCTTTGCAGAACTAGGCTATGAGGAAGATAGGACTATTGTAATGGGTCAGCCTAATGCATGTAGGCATAAGGGGGTTAAAACCATAGGGACAGCATCTTGTCTTGCCCTGGTGAAAGTGATGAACATGCTTACAGATTTTGGTCAGTGTCTCCAATGGCATGAACAAATGCAACCTGAAAACAATGTGCATTCACTCTAGTAAGCTCTACAGAGATACTAGCTTTAGGCTGCTGAGATCAGGCAGCCTGAAGTATCTGAAATGTCAACACATTTCACACCAACTGAAATAATTAGCTGTGAATTCTGCAAGAATCATAAACAGGATTATTAAATTCTTGAAACAGCAGATACTGGAAAATATTTCTCTTCTGAAAATCATAAACAAATGCAGTTCCTTCCAAATCCCAACATCTTCTGAAACTGTTCTCTGAGCAGAAACATCTTTCTCTTTGATAAGACCAGCTCTTTCCATATAACACAGCCCCTGATTTTCTTCCTCCCTTAATCTGCTTTTAGCCTTGTCAGCTGTGCCAAGGATCAGTGCTGAAATTGCTAGTTCTCAGCCTTATGCTACGGCCCCAGTGGGATGTTGAGATGTGGATGATCACCTCCAGGAAGTACTTGCTGTATTCACGTGTGGGAGAACCCAGGTCTTGGTGGAGGAAGAGTGTAATTGATGGCTGTCCTCAGAGCTGAAGTTTTTATGGAAGAGATTAGTGTTCAATGCATTGCATGGTTGCTACAGCCAACTGAAAAACAGTAGATAAAAAGACTCTGCTTCAGGTCCAAGAATCCTTTCCTTTGGATAATTAGGTTCTGCAGATTCGAGAGTGGATGTCTGAGTCTCACAGTCTATTCCCCTACCCTCCTTCAGAACGTTATAAAGGATAATCAGTCCTGTCTCACCAGCTCGTGAATCTTGTAGTTTCCTAGTCACACTCTGCCTCATTTTTGAGTATCTTCTCTGGAGATTAAAATTTAGCACTTTATCTTTCCAATATATATGGAGACAGGAAAATGCTACATTTTCTGGGCAGGATATTTTCATTGAGGTGCAAGGGCATTTGAAAGGTGTTTGGAACAAGGTGCTTGCTCCTCTTCTGCCAGTATTTCAGAAGTGGTTTCTGATTTGGGGTGTTTAGCTCTAGATAATTCCTAGGACCTAGTTTCCAAAGCAGTCAAATATTTGCACCACCAGAGGACACATAGGAATTCTGCATGCTTACCCTGGTAGCTGCTGATGGCTGTTCTGCTCCTGATGCCTGCATACTGTAGTAAAACCACCATGGCTGATGGTCATGTATACTCATAAAGTGCTTTAACAATCCTGGATGCATGGTTGGACACAAGAGGAGACGTAGGAAGCAAATTCTTATCCAGACTCCAACCCGAGTGCAAATGAAGAGCAATACTCACTTTCTCTGGAGCAGGAGCCTTCATTCTTGTTTTATTTGTGGGTCCCTAGCAAATTTCCAGGAGGAAAGCAGGCTCCCCCATACAGCAAATATTAATTGCCTGGTAATAGCTTTCCTTTTTTAAGCCCAAAAAGATGCTCGAGTCGCAGGAGTAGAACTGTTGGGTCCCACTGTGAACAGTGTCACAATCTCAGTCATTCTTCAGGGCACTGAAGAGGAGAAAGGGAAACCCTTTCTGAAACAGGCTCAAGGCTGTTCTTTTCACCTCTCAAAAAAAGCGTTCTCTCCTGTTACTACAAGGTCTCTTCCTTCTCACTGCTATTCCCACTTTGACTGTTGTCCTGCAGACAGGGGATACAATACAGGGAACTGAAGGCCTGGACTTCTCTCCTGCTTCCCTCAGAGAGGTGCTGGCCCTATGGCAGCGGTGAAATTAAGGTCTTCTCTGGGACAGGGTTTGGGCAACAATCCTAAAATGGCAAACACCACTGCACTACCTTTCAGAGGCAATGGGAGAGACTGAGCAGCATCTGGGGAAGCATTGGAGGAACTCGCAGAACAGCTTAAATATAGAACTGCATATGTTGCATAAAAAGTTTTAACTAAGTATCTTCACAGGATGGGTAAGAAGTAACTAACATCCGTCCTGCACCATTTCTGTGTGACGGCAGAGAGGTGATGGATGGCATCTAGGACAGACTCACAGAACCCACAGTCCTCCCTGGGTGCTTCGTTAGCAGGATGAGTGATGCCTTTTTTTTTTTTTCCCTATTAAACCTAAAAGTTACACACTCTGTTCATGTAAAAAATCTTTTGCAAAGGTAAGGACTGAGATTTAAAAGTCAAGAAGTTTTCTTCTAGTCCATTAGTTGAAGTCTTCAGGAAGAAAACTGTGAATCTGCAGGGAATAGTCTAATTGCTATGGACACACACAGACACGCTTTGGGTGTGTATGAATATCAGAGAATATGCTCAGGCCCCTCCTGCTCGCCCTCGCCCACTCTCTTTTGGAGCCTTGCAAAAAGAACTGCAGCTAGGACAACAGTGTCACCTGCTGGTACGCGAAATGACGGCTCTTGCGTGCTGTTTGCATTTGCACTGCACATCACAGGTTCCTGTTCAGTGAGAATGCCGCTTCTCAACATTACAGGTGACAAGGCGGTGAAGCGGTGTCAGTAACAAATTCAGAGTTGACAGCACTTCCTTCAGTTTCTGTGTTATTTATACACGAGAGATTTTCTGAGATTTGCTTAACGAATGATAGAGTGGTTTTGGTGATATGGCTTTTGTTTATGTTAGTTATTTTAATATAGTTTTAAAATTGAGGCTGATACCGAGTCACATTTTGTTCTGCATTTCCTGTTGGTTAAGAACACATAAAAGCCTAGTATGGATATCACCTGCTTACCTTAATACCTTCACTTAGAAGTCTGTACATCTCTTTATATGTCTAATACATATGTATTTATTTCACAAGGGTGCTCAAATGAGCGATGATGTGGAAGAAGACTGCCAGAAAACAAGGAAAGAGGAAGCAGCTGCAGAACAAAATGTTTCTCCTGCTAAGGACTGCTCAATAGCACAAAAAAAAATGGTATGACTTCTCCAGTATCATTTTTTATCAAGATACTTATAATTGCCTTCAATTTCTGCCATAAAAACACAAATAAAAAGCTGAAGCAAATAGGGAAATACCAGCGATAACAACAGTGAAGTTTGCAGTGCAGTAATTTAGAGGGCTAAGAGCACTTCCAAGCTCAAATGAAATAGGAAGTAGGGAAACAAGACAGAGGATTATCTCCATAGTTTATTACTTGTTTCCAACTTGAAATTGCATAATTTATGGTCATGGACAATGATGATGCTGAAGCATATTTTCTGCTCTGAAAATCTACCCCAGACTCTAAAGCAGAAATGTCTGAATAACGTAGGTGCATGACATTGCTCTATAGGTTTTCAGGAGGAAACAACTGAAGCAGCACAGCGTCAGCCACCTTGTAAATAAGTGCACTCAGGTGCATGGATATTTCTAAATCACTGTATCAGCAGGTTAGACTGAACTGCCACTGCTTTCCCCATGAGAAGCAATGAAGACACTTGCTTGTTCATGAAAAATCACTGCAGACTGAAAGGAATGACAGCCTACAGGGAAGCTGATGGGTGGCTAGTCAGCTCTGTTTACTTAAGAGTAGAAAAGATAAATTTGTATGCACATTTGTGCCTTTGCATAATGAGTGATAAAGTGTACATTCAATGCCTGTTGTTGTTGTCCAAAGAGAAAATGTTTGACACAACACCCATGTTTGCATTGACATTAGATATGACTATCAACATACACTGGCTATGTGGAATGGCAGTACACAGAGCTGATGTTTTAACCTCTAAAACTATTCAGCAGTTTTAGCTAATTGCTAAGATGAATTCCATAAATAGGCAAGAACATGCTCCCTCCCTCTTTCTCAAAAACTGTGCTTAGCTTAGTTTCTTTATTTTTCTCTGTGCTTTATTTTCATACACCTCACTTGTGCAAATGCTTCCTTCCTGCGCTAGTTGCTCCTCCAGACAGTTCTCTTGCCCCAAGCTTGTTTGGACAAAGGTGGGGTTCTAGGCATCTGAGGGAACAGTGCAGATAAGGGCAAATCCAAATGCTTATAATCACAGTACTTGTTTTTACAATATAGATAAAGTTGAAGGAAAAAAAATCACCATTCTGCTTCCCACAAGACAACTTTCAAACTCCATGCCACTGTACCAGAGTCATGTATTCAGAGTCATGCTTGTTCCCTGTTCTGTGTCAGGATGCACAGCTGGTCACAGGAATGACTGGTAAAGGAATACTCAATTAACAGTTAAACAAGCGAACATTTAAAACAATAAGTCAAGTTTTCCTTCATTTTCCTACCTGTCTTGTTTTCAGTTATCATAAATATTAATTTTAATGTAATTTGAAAGCTAGTGAGGACATTTGGCAGCTAACAAATATTTGTTCTAAATGTACTAATTATAAACTTTCTGTTGTTTATTTATAGCAACAACTTGAGAAACAATTAAAATTCTTAGCCTTTCAAAATCCAGGACCTCAGGTAGCCAACTTCAATCCTGAAATTAGAGAGCAGAAAAAGAAAGCGTGCATGTCACAGATGAAACAACATTTTTTTGAAAAGCCCAAGTAAGATGTGCTAATTTGTTACACATTTTACTTTAAAAAAAGGCTGGTATGCTGTTTACTGAATATAAATTAAATTACTAAAAGCGTTAATATTTGGCAGAGATATTTCTTATTACACATGAAAGCTCTGCTTGGAAAACAAGCTCTTTCTATGTGACTTAAGAGAATTCTGATTTGCTTCTTTGGCACACTTTAATTTTTAATAACAGTGGCTGTTGCAATTAGGATATAATGCTGGTATTGCATTATGCAGTGAGGTTGTTAAAGAGGAAATATTTGTTCCTGGACAGATGTTTTCCACATCTGTTTAGTTTAGTATTCAAACATGTTGAAGCACTCTCTGAGAATCACTTTTTTTCTTCTCCTTTGCAGAATTATGAAGAAATATGACAAACGTGGTAGGCTGCTCTGTAATAACATCGATTTGTGTGATTGCCTAGATGAAAACTGCCTGGGTTGCTTCTATCCTTGCCACAAATGCAATTCAAACAAATGTGGACCAGAATGTCGCTGCAATAGGGAATGGATTTATGATAGAATTCAGGCTGAAGATGGGAATGTGATCAGTGTGTTGCCATTTTCTGTCCCTGACTGATTTTGTTCTGATAGCTTTTGCAGAATAGCTTGACCAAAGAAATATAGACCGATACTTTCTGGATAAATATTTAAGTATGCCTTAGATAAATATTTGCACTAAAAGCATTGCAGTTGCTGCAGCTCTTCAGAGTTTCTCAGCTAGTGATAGCAATATTGGTTGTAGCTTCTCCTTTGACACATTGCTCGTGATCTTAAAACATATTAAAATAAACTGTGCATGTTTCAGTGAACTATCTTTTTTTGATCCCGTTCAGATGTATCAAGTCTGAGGTAACAGCAACTTTGAACATTTTTTAGAATACCATACTTGCATTTTATTAACCCTAATTTGTAATTTAGGCATGATCCATAGAAAGATTTCCTGTCCTATCATTTGCAAAGGGGATTATATCTTTTCTCCATTGGCCTGGCCCTGCAATGTACTGACCTGCTTCCACCTCCTCTCAGGTGCAAGTATATGAATGCCAGTCCCTTACAAGATCATACCTGTTTGTGTTATAATGGAATAGATTAAGGCTTGTTATCCACAGCTGAATCTCCTGCATGCCCACAGATGTCTTTGATTAAAGGAGTAGGCCATGAAGCCCTGATGTCCGTTGTGAAGCACTGTGTCACCCAAATAATCTGACTCCCTTCACATGACTAGATGCAATAGTGAATGTTCACATATAAGCACAAAAATAGCGAGCAGTAAACAAGCATACAGAACCAATAAACTGAGTCCCTTGCCCTTACTCGTAGTTCCCTGCCCTTACTCTTTCCAAGCAGAATCCAAGTAGTCCTGGTAATTTTAATGAGATTACTCATTTGGTGGAATGCAAGTAATGACGCAGAAAGAATGGCAGATTATTTTATAACAATAACAGTCACAGACAGCAACAAAGGAGTATTTATTTCTGATAGACATAACTGAAGTGAAACACTTAGAACAAACTTTAAAAAAAAAAGTATTTTTTTCAACAAGATTTCAAAAGTTGAGCTATTTAATACAAGGTAAAAGGCACAATTCAATCCTTAGCACACAAACTTACAGTTTGCTAACTTCAGTTGCTTAAGCTGCCTGCAAGCTGAAGTAAAAATTTACGTGAAACATTATTGGTTTATTTTTGCTGAGTTGTAGGACAATTATTTAGTCAATAAATAGTGTCAGGGATATTGTACAAATCAGATCTTGAAGGCAGCCAATATGTTCTTTTGTGTGTACTTTCAGAAATAAGGAAAAATAACAGAGATGAAGATGACACTAAAAGGAAGGCTGGGGTATAGACAGAATGGTATTGCAAGTAAGAGGCTACTTAACAAAAAGTGTGTCAAAAGGAGCCAAGAGAAAATAATACACTGAAAGAAAACAGGTTCTGGTAGGATCTTGAGAGCCTGTAGTCCTCAATGCTCAGTCAGCTTTACTCACTTTCTACACATTTACTACCCATTTTTCATGACAGATATTTATCTCTTTGTGCTTTAAAGCCTCTAAGAAAAGAGATTCTTCAACTTCTCATGCAGTTTATTACTGTGCTTAACTAACCTTGTGTAGTAAGTATTCTCTCATTCCTCACCTTACATCCTTTTCATGCTCTATATAACTAGTTTCACCCGATAACCATACTAGTATTTTAAAAAGCAGAGCCTAAATGAATTCTAACTGAAGGGCCTGGTGATGAGCAAAGTCTGGAAAACCATAATCACAGAATCTCAGAACCACAGAACAGCCTTGGTTGGAAAAGACCTCCAAGATCATCCAGTCCAACCGTTAACCCAGCACTGCCAAGTCACCAATACACCATGTCCCTCAGCACCTCATCTACACCTTTAGGCTTGTTTGGTGATTGTGAAATAACAGAACATATAGTTCAGTTTTTGAAAATGGAAAGTGAAAAGCTCAGTCTCCCTTAAGACTGTCGTAAGGCAGTGAGATTCCCAACTTTCACTAGCAGCTAAATGCTCTCAAGTCTCAGTCACTGATGCCCAAGATTTTCTCATAGGATGTGAGCAGATTAATCGAAAAGCCCATAAAACATCCATTTCCGTATCTAAGTGGAATATTTTCAGTCAAAATATGGGTAACAATTTGACTCAATATATGTCTTAACTAGGTGGATAATTAAAATGATGATAAATTATGATAAAATACATTAAATTGCGTAATATCATTAGCTCAGTGAAAAAACCTATTATTCACATTGGAAAAATGGATCATGGATGCAAGCATAAAGCAGTAATAAATGAATGGATGTATGAGAAGCCACAATTTTTTATAATTCTTTTTTAGGAACACAAAATGTATTAGGAATAAAATTATTTAATTGTGCATTTGACAGTACCCTATCAGGTCAGTTTTACTATTTCAAATCAGGTGCTCTCCTTCCTGTCTTTCTTCAGTGAGGCACTGAACACAGAATAATACAGGGTGGAAGAAATCTCCAGAGGTCTGAAGTCAAGGTGTGAAGCAGGTCCAGCTGGATCAGCTTGCTCAGGATCCTATCCAGTTAAGTTTTCAATGTTCGTTGTTTTGTCTATTGATTTTGCATGTTCATTTCATGCAGCAAAGTGTGAAAGAAAACACTTTGAAAGAGGTCCCTATGATTATAAAACCAGAGAACTGGCAGCAAACCTGAGTGGCGCATCCAATAGCTATATCAGCTGGGACTTTTTAAAATAAGTAAGCAATTGCCTAGACTTCCAGTCGCCCTTGCTTATTCTGACTGAACAGACTTCAGTTCTGCTGGTTCAGTTCTGCTCTCAGGGGAGATTTCCTAAGACAAGAAGCTACATTATTTCAGCATGGAGTGAAACACTCATTTTTCTCTTCTAGATAAATAAATTTATTGTGAGAATATCGTCTTTCCATGTTTTATAAGAGTACAGGAAAACAGATGAAATAGTTGAATGCAATTACATTTCACCCCAGAACGACAGCCTGAAAAAATGCAGCCGCCTTTCGTAACAGCGACAGTATCTCAGAAACTGACAGCCTGTTCCCACGTGCCCCTCGAGCCCACCGTGATTTGTCACCGTACCTCCAACCCTGCGGGCCGCACCTCACAAACCTCTGCAGTCACATTCTGAAATTCTCTTTAAAACCCGAGGATTTCAACTACCACCTTTCCAGCGGCTACCGCACACCCCTCAGGGAGGCGCCGCCGGTCTGCCTCTCACCGTTCCGCCCGAGGCCACGGCGGGCTTGCTCTGCCTTCGTCCCGTACCGCGCGGGGGCTGCAGGCCGCCCGCCGCCGCAGGCCGGGCCGCGCAGTGCAGGGGGGTGTGCGGCGCGGCGGCGCCTGGCCCCACCGGGCTGCCGTCGTGGGGCGTGGCCAAGCGCAGACATGGCGGCGCACGTCGTCCCGGAGACTGACAGGTATGGCTTCTGCCCCGGCCCGAGTTCCCGTCAAGGCGGTGCCCGGCCGGGGCTGGCCTCCCCGCCGTGGGGCCGGGGTCCCTCTGAGGCCTGGGTCCCCCCCGACAGTTTCCTCTCCTTGCGCACAGCATCCGCAGGGCCGTGTCATTGCTCAACGCCGTGGATCCAGGCCGGTTCCCGCGGCTCCTCTCCCGCCTCCTCCAGAGGCTGCACCTGAAGGTTGGCGGGGCGCGGCGGGTTGGGGGAGCCCGCTGGGGCTGTGTCCAGCGCGCGGCTGGGCCCGCCGGTCGCTGCGTGGCGGAAGCGGGAGGGGCGCGGGGACCGCTGCGGGGCCCGGCCAGGTCCTGGCGGGCCTTTGGCGGGCGGCGGAGCCGTGGGAGTGGGTCTGCAGCACGCGGTGGCGGTGTGCCCGGGGCAGAGCGGCCTGCCGAATGCCGCTCCTCTCCTGCCCGCTCTCCTGCCGCGTCCCGCCGGCAGCCGGGCCGAGCCGGGCCAGGAGGAGCTCTGACCTTCCCCTCTGTGGAATCTAGGTTAAAAATGAAGTCCGTAACTTTTAACGGCTATTTTTGGTTATGGAAAAATGCTAACTTAAGCAATTGTGTACGGATTAGCGTGTTTGCAGTAGGAGATATATACAGCCAGCAGAAAGAGGCTAATATAATAGTTTAGAGTTGAAAAACTAACCAGCAAGGATAAAGAGTTTAGAGCTGCTAAACAGGAATGCTTAGTAAGATAAGGAAAAAAACCAAACTGAGAGACTCATCCTTGAAAGAGGGAGCAGTCAGGCCTGAGTGACCAAACAGCGCTGGTTAAGGGGCCCCAAGGACAACACTCCCTCAGGAAGGAGGGACTGTAAGAACCACAGTGCTGATTGAGGGGTCTTAAGAACCACAACAGACCGGTCTGGAGGGGTGAAGCAAGCACAGGTGAAAAGGACACCGCGAGGAAGACCCGGAGCCTTCCTCCTGAAGACCCCCGAGGAAGGCCACCAGGCGCAACCGGGCAGAGCAAGAGGCATGGAATATTATAATGATTTACCATAAATCATTCCCACCTGATGTAAATTTATGAATATGCAACACTTTAGGCTGTAAAAAGAGCACGCTCCTGACCCCAGGCAGACTCGTTAGGAGGAGCGATCCCCCGAGTCCCCAGATCCGCAATAAACGAATACCTGCTGCTAAAGATTCTGATCTTTACAGTTATTTCAAGATGCAGATTTTGCACTAATCATTTTTGTCATCTTTATAAAAGTTGTGTGGTTTTATTTTTGGTTGTGGGGTTTTTTTTCTTACACTGCAGAATAAACAAAATGAAAGAAATAAAATCAGTAGTCGATTTCATCACACAGTGCCAAAAAGTCAAACAAAGACTAAATCTAAACTTGACACTAAATATTGCAGGGGAAGGTGTAAGAGAAATGCTGAAACAGAAATTATTTTTTGAGTTTCATTGTCTTTCAGTGTCAGATTTTGTTTATTCCCCTGTTTCATGATTACAAGAAATACAAAAATATAGAATTTGTTTTCTATATACAAACTAAAGGTTAAAATATTACAGGTTGGGAGCAGCATGGACAGAAAATACAAATGTATTAAACCTCATAATTCTGCGACTGTAAGGGTTGTTTTGGTTATTTGACTTAGTTGCTGTTTTTATTCCTACCAAAATCACTAGCTTGGATGCTGCTGTTACTGCAGAGGGTTTTCTCCATTGTTTTGCATGGATATTAACTCACTAGTAACCGGAAGGTGTCAACAACTTTTTTTTGTGTGTGTGTGTTTTTGGTGTTAACTACTCAATAGTAGTTTAGTATATCTTCAGAATTTTAATCAGCCTTTACATGAGTTGGAGTGGTCTTTCTAATTTAGCCCGTTCTGTCCATCTCATGAATCGTTCAGCTGGCCTTTTGAAAGTATCTGACTCTAGGGCATGTTAAATCGCTGGAAACTTTAAATAAACTTATTTGCCTTAACAAAGCAGACACTCAAGAGCTCTGAATTTCCTTCTAATAGCTAATGATTCAAACAGTGTTTCCGTTTTGATACTCTTGTTACAGACATTGCGATCACTGAAGTTTTTTTGTAATTGCTTCATTTTGTTTATTCTGACAGCTGAATTGCTTTTTTGTGTAGCTTTGCAGTTTTGGATTACTAAGTGGTCCAAATATGGTGTTGTGATCTCTGCAGGATAGGTTTGCTAGTAATTACATTTTAAAAGATGGCAATATCTGCATTTAAATTGCTACGTAATTTGCTGTAGTATAATGAATATAACTGCTGTGTTTTAAAAGTACGGCATGTTCTCAGTACTCTTCAGTAATATAGTAGGTTATAAATTCAAATCTCACTTTCAAAATAAGCATGTATTAGGCCTTTATTTGCTTTATAAAAGCACAGGTGGTTTTCAGAAGAGTATCCACAGTGGAAGAGCCATATGTAACTAACTTCACTGCAGTTTTGCCTTCTGTTTTCTTTGGGGTCTGATTACTTTTCTTATTTTTATTTATAAAAGATCATTGGAGATGATCTGATAGTTGCAAAAAAAATGCTTCTTTCAGGTGCAAAGAGAAAGCATTTTCTTGTGATGTATTTCAAGTAATCCTGATAAATTCTCATGTGATACTGTTGGCTTTTAATTTTGATTTTCAGTGACAGGAGTTGCATGGTATTTTTTGGTTGGAAAAGAGCTTACTTCGTTATTTC
Organism: Podargus strigoides; assembly: GCA_028020825.1. Classification (NCBI taxonomy): domain Eukaryota; kingdom Metazoa; phylum Chordata; class Aves; order Caprimulgiformes; family Podargidae; genus Podargus; species Podargus strigoides. The sequence goes on along the minus strand of CM051663.1, from coordinate 82,442,311 downwards.
TATGTAGAAACAACTGGACAGCCACTATGTTTATAAATACGGGGAGAAAGTTTTTTGACAAATATGTTCTCAGTCACTAAGTGGAATGTTAGTACTAACCATTTTTGTGCTTCAGTCTGAAAGTAGCTTCAGTGAAGAGGAAGAAGAAAAACTTCAAATAGCTTTTTCGTTGGAAAAGCAGGATCTTCATCTAGTTCTTGAAACTATATCGTTCATTTTGGAACAGGTACCTTGTTTCTATCCTTATGAATTGATAAACAGATACTGTTTTTTTTCCATCCTTATGAATTGATAAACAGATACTGTTTTTTTTCCAATCGTAGATTTCAAAAATACTAAAGTCAAGTTAAAAAGGAATTAGTGAAAACATGTACCTGTAGTATATTATGTATGTTTTGGAGGCATGATTTTATTACTTTTGTTTGTATGCCTTCCTGAGTTGGATTGGACTCACTGCATTTGCTGTGTGAGTTTCCAGCTAATGTATATATAGGTGATGGAAGTGAGCTCTGCATGAATCTGAGAGAAATGTTGGTAATTATCATGAGATGTAGTCTTTCCTCTTATTCATTATAAGCAAGCCAGCCATGCATTTTTTAAATTCCTGCAAGGAAAATATTAGATGGCATTACTGAGCACTGCTTAAGTTGCATGAACTGTCAGTGAATAAGTAGGTGTCTGCATGGTGTAGAGCTAAGTATCTTGTAAACAGAGAAGGTTTTCTGGTTCTACAGTCTACCACTACTGAGACTGGGAAGCCAATGTATTACTTGGTAAATATGGTAACTTTCTTAGAAATTGTCACAGCTGCGATGATATCCATCCATTTCATGCAAGTGTATAGTATGTGTAGTCTGTGCAGAGGGCATCCATACTGATGGTCTCTTGTGGGATTTGAATCTTGTCCTTTCTTACATATGTCGGTTTATGATTAGTTCACTTAATTAACACGTTCCACAGCATTAGAAAGAAAACAAACTAACACTCCTCCCCCATGGCTCCTATCCACCAAAAAATCAAAATGAAACCTGAGGTCACATCTAGACTGGAATTTGGAATTTTCATCTCAACCAAACGGCTAATTTACCTGTTTTATTGCCTGGTCCTAATTTCATCAGACTGCTTTGTTTATATTGTAATTGTTGAATCTGAATAGAAAAAACATATTTATTTTTTTTTAAAAAAAGGGGGAAGGATATTAATATATGCCCAAAAAAGAGTCCCAGGTGGAATATGTGTTGTATAAGGACTCTTGTGTTCCCGCTGATAGCTGTGCTTCTTAAGGTAGCTCCTTGTTCTGTCAAAGCATTAATTTTTTTAAGAGTCCTTTTGGTCTGTGGACACATTATAGATAATAGGACTGCTGCATGGTCTTTGCTGCATGTGGGTTGTGTTTTTTTTTTTCTTTTTTCTTTTTTTTCCTCAGCCTGGTGCTGATGGAGTCCTGTTTTTAAAGTGGAGATCATCATACTCTGTAGAGTGTTTACCACAAAATTATTGCTAATAGGGAGGTTAGATATAACTCACCTTTTTTTTGGCAAACTATTCCCGTCTTTTCAGAATTTTACCTTGCAGTTCAGGCTTGCTTGAACAGTGTAAATTTGGAAAAGTTGTTCTTTCTTCACAATCACAATTGACTTCAAAGCCTTTTTTTTTTTTTTTTTCAGTGATGGCCACTTTGGCGTTATGTACAGTGGAAATGCATACATATACTCAGATCTAGCTTGTATATGCATTTTTTCATAGTTTGTCTCTCTTGAGAAGAGTAATTTGTAATACTGCATTTTGAGATACAACTGAGATAGTTACATTTCCCTATCTTCTCAGTCAGAGGGTTAAGATGAATAGGATGCTTGCAGTCCCACAGTAGAGTTGCTAGTAAAAATCCTGTGTGAACATGGTGGCCATCTGTGGTATAATATATTTGGCACAGCTTGTAGAGCAGTACTCAACAACAGCAGTTATTTTTTCTTTTAACAGGCAGTCTATCATAATTTGAAGCCTGCTTCATTGCAACAACAGCTGCAAAGCATTCACCTGGACCAAGACAAAGCTGAAGCATTTGCCAGTGCATGGGCGGCTGCAGGTCAAGATATGATTGAAAAGTTCAGGCAGAGGGTTTTGACCCCTCAGAAGGTAATGTTTTTATTCTAAGAGAGAATAAAGCTTTGTAGGTTTGTTTTAAAGCAAGGAGTTTAAACTAAGATACAAAGTTCGTGATAAGCCAAGATACTGGAAAATAAAGTGTACTTATTAGGTAGTAGATAAATGTGATCATGGCGATGGAGTTCCATTTTCTTAAAGAGATATTACATGTTAGCTGAGCTGCTGTTACTGTTGGAACCTGTGTGTGCACTGTTTGCAATGTAAAGCAATCCAACCTACGTACCATTTTGAGATATTTGTGAGCATACATTATAATAGGGCAAGGGTAAAATGTTCTCATGAACACTTGTAGTGGATTAGCTCATCAGCCTTTTGATTCCCTGTACTTAAAGTGTATCTCAGCTCCTGCCATCTTTTGTAAGCTGGTTGGTTGGTTGAATGGTGCATTTTGTGAGATACTTACTATACTTTTGAGATACTGTTATACAATGGTGTAATAATCTTGCTTCATATGTGCATGTTAACAGTTAAAACTTTGATACTGTCCTGGTTCCCCAGGCACAGACCGATGGGCCAGCCATGCAGGCAGGCCATGAGTAGCCCCAAGTCAGCTGAGAGTTCCAATCAAGGCAGCTGACTCACAGGTGTATCCCATACCACCTAGTCATGATCATTATAAAAAGAGGGAGCTAAGTCAGGGTGGGGCTCCTCCTCTCTCTGGATCTCTTTGCTGGTGGTCTTCTGTTCCTGCTGTTGGCATTGAGAACCAGGCTGAGTAGAATCCTCTATGCTTTATGTTGATTATTGTCTCAATTTTGTTATTCTATTAAATCTGCTTATACTTCAGCTCACGGGCCTTCTCCTTTTTTACCCCGATTCTCCTTCCCAGCTGGGGAGGGAGCCTTGGGTGAGATACTAACTGCTGCGATTTAGCCCTGATTACTGGCTAACCATAGACAGATACGTGCTGTGAAAGTCACATTGTGTATTCACTGTGTCTACGTCTATGAGAAGGTGTAGTAACATCCTTCAGTTGATTCATAATAAGCCTTCAACTGCATTAGAAGATGTATACAGAACACATCAGTGTCAGCCAGGATCAAATGGTTTAAAAGAATTGTGGAACACTGATGCAATTATTCTTGCTTTATTTTTATTATTGCTGTATATCTTGCTGGGATAAGATTCAGTTTGTTACTTTATGATTTGGTTAGTGAAATATACATAGAAAATAAATTTTATATAGAAGGTACACGATACACTCGCAGAAATAGAACAACGTAATTTATACTAGCAGGTTTACACCTAAATAAACCTAGAATTTTATTTAGGTGTAAAATGCACATTTTGAGAAGACAAGATATGTCTGTGGAGCAGACTAAAGTTATTCAGAAATGCATCACAGGTGATTTTTCCAAAATATTTAAACTTGATCCTTTGTAAAACTGGGTCGTCTTAGACACAAAACTTGGAGAATTTTCATTTACAAGATTATAGTAACTCACAAGCAAGTAAATAAATTTGAGTTGAACAGGACATTTTGGGATTCTGTCTTTTTGAGATAGTATTTACCAGTGCCAGGCATACAAGTCCCAAAGTTTAAATGGTCAGTGATACAATAATTATATAGGCAGGTATGACTGTCCATTGAAAGAGGTGAGTAATTTGAAAACCAAGTGAAGTCACGGAAGGTTATAAGGCTAACTTTTCAGAATATAGCATATGTGTGCAGAATAGAAAGCAATTCTGAAGATACCCTACAAAACAGCTGTTTGAGAATTTTCTTCAGACAGAGTGTGCACTAGTACATATTTTACTGCTGGGTCTTCAGCGTATGAGAAACTAATAAAAATATCTTTGATCCTCTTTTATTTGAAGCTTGTGCCATACACACCCATGGTTCTTCTGGTTTAGGGATGACATTGCTCTCTTTCTTGCCTGCTGATTTGTGAGCCCTGCAACATACAGTGCTTCTGGTGTATTTACAGTTCTGGAGATTCTTTGTCACCTCACCACTATCTCATGTAACGGAATGACATTTTGCCATTTGTCATTTGTAATTAAGCTTGCAGAAAAACAACTGCCAAAATGTCATAGTGCGTCTTACTTGTTTTTTTAGCTTGAAAGCAGATTTAAATATAGGTCTGTGTCTCTACATATGCTTAAGGCATCATTTCACCCCCTTTTTTTCATTTCTTTTCCTAGCTTAGATGATGAGTATCAGTTTGAGTGTGAATGTAGGCTCTTAAGGTGTAATTTGAGTTTGAACTTGAATTTACTTTCTCAGCTTGTTTTGAAAACATCTTAGTCCTGTAGACTTTAGTTGAGTGAAAAACTTGAACTTCAAGAGAACTTTTCCTTAACCCAAGGCCTCAATTCACAGAACTAATTGCTAAATAAAATATTTGTTCTGCTAACAAGACACAAAGAGGTAAAATATTTTAAAAATTGCATGGGATAATGGAAGAACAACTTGCCGTCTCCTTATAATCTTATGAATCGCCTTGTAATGTGTTAGGAGTGCAGTAGATGGCTGCATGATCCTTTCATTATTCCCTTCTACAGTCTGTAAGTAATTGTGTGTCAGCACATATTTGCTCTATTTTTCTTTTTAGACCTTGAGAAATAGGGAACAAATTATCGTACTTGTGGTACATTGTTACAGGAGCAAACTTGCTGTAAACTTTCATCAACATCTCCAATTAAAGTTTAGAAAAAAAAGTTAGAATCCTGAAAAATACCTAGACCAGAGTGCTAACTTCTTAGATTAGATTTACAATTTAGGTTTTTAGATTGATTTAGAGATCGTATTAATTTCTTTCTTTGTAGAAAGAGATGTGTATCCAGTTATTAATACTCTCTGCAACATATATATACATGGCGATAACATTTAAAACAATTGACCTTATAAATGTGCCCTCTGTATAGGTACTTTAGATGGCTGTGTATAAGTTAATGATTTGTGTGGCTCACTTCTCTCACAGAAGTAATATTAAGTACATAAAAAGAACATGACTATTCTTGTCATAATTGTCAGCAACATTATCACAGAATCACAGAGTGGTTGAGGTTGGAAAGGACCTTTGGAGATCATCTGGTCAAGCCTCTCTGCTCAAGCAGGGCCACCTAGAACCACAGAATCACAGAATGGTACGGGTTGGAAGGGACCTCCAAAGATCATCTAGTCCTGCCACCCTGCTAGAGCAGGATCCTAGAGTAGGTCCCACATGAACACATCCAGACAGGTTTTAAATGTCTCCAGAGACGGAGATTCCGCAACCTCTCTGGGCAGCCTGTTCCAGTGCTCTGTCACCCTCACAGTAAAGAAGGGTTTTCTTATGTTAAGACTGAACCTCCTGTGTTCCAGTTTGTGCCCATTGTCCTTTGTCCTGTCACTGGACACCACCAAGAAGAGTCTGGCCCTGTCTTCCTGACACCCACCCTTGAGATATTTATCAGCATTAATGAGATCCCCCTCAGCCTCCTCTTCTCCAAGCTAGACAGACCCAGTTCCCTCAGCCTCCCCTCACATGGGAGGTGCTCCAATCCCTTCATCATCTTAGTGGCCCTGTGCTGGACTCTTTCCAGTAGTTCCATGTCCCTCTTGAACTGGGGAGCCCAGAACTGCACACAGGACTCCAGAGCAGAGGGGGAGGAGAACTTCCCTTTACCTGCTGGCCACACTGCTCTTAGTGCACCCCAGGATCCCATTGGCCTTCTTGGCCGCGAGGACACATTGTTGGCTCAAGGTCAGTCTGTTGTCTACCAGGACTCCCAGGTCCTTTTCCCCAGAGCTGCTCTCCAGCAGCTCAGCCCCCAGCCTGTATTGATCCATGGGGTTGTTCTTCCCTAGATGCTAACTTTTTAGTAGGGTTTACTCTGAATTCTCATGGCAATTTTTCATCACTTCTGTTGCTTTTCTCTTCCCTCCCCCTATATTGTTTTCTCTGTACCTTTTTTGGTACTCTGTGTAAATCTGTCTATCTGTTTTGAAGGCAGATCAAGCTAAGTACCTCATAGTTTCCTTGTTTCTGAAAACTATTCAGGGTATCTTTATATATATATATGTAAAAGGTAAGAGTCCTATGTTGCCACGCAGAAGAAGTTTTTTATAGCCTTCAGACAGCATTACTTAATATAATGATGCGTGGGAATGCAACTAGTGTAATTATGAACCTGAAATTCTTGACAGAGCTGTCAATTCTGTATCTTGACTGGCTGTTTGAAGCCATCTGGGAAAAACTCTGAAACTAGTTTTCTCAGAGGCTGGTCTTCTTGCTAAGGGGTGTATAAGTAATGTGAATATGCTAAATTCCCTCTGCTAAATGATGGAAAATCTACAGAAATACTCTGAAGCACAAACATCCTATGGTGGTTATGACAAGAATTGGTGTGCTCTGTGTGTGTGTGACGGGGGAAAAATTCTATCAGAAGAAATTAAAGATAAGGAAGAATATCTTTCAAACAGAAAGAATCCTTCAGTATCTTCTCAGTGTGTGATTCACTGGTCATTCTTACAGTGACAGAAGTCCCAAAGACTGTGTGGTACCTGCGGGCATTGTCACAATGAATTGTGAACCAACTCACATTGTATTATGCCATCACAGACAGTGGCAAGGAGAATGCAAATGATTAAAGATGCAGTAACGACACAGTTTTATATCTACTGAGATTTATTTTAATAGCCAGCTACAGCACAACTGAGTCTCTTTAATCTTCCACTCACCTAGCTTTGTTAGTAGGTATTTTAATTGTTTACAGTTTTTAGGTAGCATTTCCTGAGGATTTTTTAAATGAGTTTTTTCCTGTCCTTCTTTCCTTCTGCCTTCTACCAAGAAAGTGTAAATGATAAAGGTTGGAAGCAGGTACATTTTGAGAATGTTTAAAAACACCTGAAACATCTGTTCTGTTCCTACATGCAAAATAGCATCTTTTAAGGTTATAAAAGTGTACCATACTTATGTAACTTTCTGTGTAGTACAAATCATAATTTTTCCTCAGCATGTAAGGGAGCTTTTGAAACAGGATCTGGTTGTGATTTCAAGACTTGAAATTGCAGGTAATTTCTGGGTATTTTTCATGGTTAATAAAAATGTGTGCCGTATCTCTAATTAAAATCTGTCCAGTTTCATCTTCCCACTAATGGATCTTGCTGTATATTCTTCTGCTGGATAAAAGAGACAGTCAGCTATGACTTTTCCATATAAGTGCTCCTAGATGGGTGCATATTTTTACAGCAACTCTGTGCCCACAAATTTCCCAGAGGAAGACAGAGCACAACACCACTTTTACCTTTTGCACAAAATGAATCCCTAAATACTAGGGCTTTGGAAATCTGAGTGCTGTTTCTAATGTTTGTCATACAGTCCTTTGGTGTTTGCTTTCAAGTGGCTTATCAGTTAAAATACATGTAAAGATAAAAACCTGAAGGAACTTAAATTAGGGAAAAGTCTTTTGAAGTTGTTGCTGCTTTGCACTAGTCTTGCTCTATCAATTTAATGTCATATTATTTCTTCCCTTTTGAAGTACATTGGTACTTTTTAGTGTGTGTGTCTTTTCCTTTCTTAAATTCAAAAATTAAAGATGTGAGGGGTTTTGGTTTGAATATTGAATGCCAAAGTCTGAAAGTAGCACTTTTTCTGGTGTATGTGCTAAGTAACGTTTGCTGAAGAGAAATAGGACTTTATCCTTGCAGACAGAAATGAGAAGTTAGGGGAAAATAACCCTCCAGGAGAGATGGATGAAGAATTTAGTTCATCTTACATATTTGCCAAATAAGATGGCTTTAGGTAAGTAATTTGTGTAGATTTTCTTTTTAGAGTTAAATCTCAGTCTTTTTTATGATTTTCGTTATGCTCATAATATTTAAAACCTTTCGAAGAGGTAGCTGAGGTGCTGGCTTTTTGGCCTACTCCTCTTGTTTTTTCTAGCATTAGTTACAAGCTGAAACTCCTAGTTTACGAAGTTAAAACATTTACTGCTCCTCATTTTATTTTTTTTTTCTGCCTCCTGAAGTTACTAATACCATTACAGAAGGTTGTGGCGAGGAATCCGAGAGCCGCACAGCAAATATAGTGCATGGCCTGTGTCTCTCTTCAGTGCCTCTCTATCCCATTCACTTGGTTTAACTACTTGACCCAACTTATCTTCAGTCTGTTGGTCATACAGTGCCTTCTTTTGAGGCTAAGATGCAAAGCCACATAAATAGTTCTTTTTGTTTTTTAAACTTTCAGAATTTTTTCCTTCTGTGATTGTGTTCTATTTGATCAGTCTTTTATCAGGTTCTGTGAATTCACTGTCTGTCTGCGTCACTCAATCCAACCCTTTCCTTGCCCTTCTGTTACAACTGCCACTATTTCTGGTTAGAGACAGTAATAGCATGTGGTACTACTTCAGAGCCGAGAAAATTATTCTTGTCTACTGGTGAAAAACATAGTTGCTGCTTTCCTTTTTGTTTTGCTTTGTTTGTCTGTTTGCTGATGGTCTTGCAACATCTGTGAGATTAAGGCAAATTTGAATTTGACACTGCATTCTAGTATTGTGACTGGATAGGTAAAATTCATCCAGTGATTCTTATTTTCTTACAACTATGTGACTAAGATAAATTGCAAAACTATTTTAAGAATGTACTTTGCAACCTTAATAATTTAGTAAGAGGCACTGTAGTTGACTGTGCAACCTCTTCTTAACTTAGCTGTGCATATGTTGTGACTGTACAGACTTTTATGTTGTTTTGTTGGGGTTTTTTGGAGAGTTATCCTGACTTTGTTTTATTGATGGGTGGGTGTACATATGGTTTTATTGATAGTTATATACCAATTTTATTGTGTCTGCTCGAGTTTTGGGTTTAACTTGAAGATTTACGTAGTACTGTCAGCTGAAGAAACTGTTCATTCAGTTTGTGACTTGTATCTCTGGATAAAAATTGAGTCTTACAGGTTTCAAATCTGCCATTGAAGAGTACTTTTCACTGAAACCACAAAATGCCTCAGTAATTCATTTATAAAATGGGGATACTGAATTCTATTGAAGTTGAGTATGTTTGTACAGTAGGGGGACAGATTTTGAAGTAGTGTGTATTGTCAGGTTTTTCCATTGCTGTTCAAAATGTGGTAGAGGACTGTAGTCTGAAACTTTATGCAACCAAAGTGAAAATCTTGCTCTTTCACTGCAGACTTTCTTACCAATGGAGTGGTTGTTACAGTGAGGCCTGCTGAAAAGAAGCTGCAACATCCAGAACTTCCTTCAAAGTTATTCATGTTACCTTAATAAAACTGAAGTTGGTAGCAACAATAGAGAACAGAAATCATTGTGTTTATGCAGTTATTTCACTGCCCCCAGAGCTAGAGTTTCCCATCAGCAAGAAACTGATGTTTGATCTGGGGCTTATCTTAAAGGAAACACTGTCTTCCTGAGTACAGAATATTTCTATGATGAAGACCCTATCTGTGATGATTGGCAAATTGTACCTGTTGCTCATTGCCTTCCTGTTAAAAAAGTGCATCTTTTTTTCTGTTTTAAGTATTTGTTTGCTATATTGAGTACACTTTTGGCTTCATTCTGTTGGTGTCTCCTCTGCACTAACATTCTTCTCTTAAAGTAGAGAGCATTTTTGAAGGAGTTCACAGTAAGACATATTTTGTCATGCTTCTCTTGTCCTCTTACCTAAATTATTTTCATCATCACAGCAGGCAAAATTGTCATTTTCATATCTAATTTTGAGTTTTGATTCTGCAATAATGAATGTGCTAATGGAGAGTGGAATTGGCATCTTGGGCTGTAAATTTTAGAGAGCAGACTTAATGGTTTGCGCCAATTTTATGTTGGTGTGATTATGTGGATCTGAAGTTAGAGCAGTTTGTTGTACACCAATGCTTTTCTTAACATATAATACACTTTTAGTCCTCTCCCATCCATCTCCTGTCCAATATGATTGTTGAAAAATGAGGGGAGGGGACTGGCAAACTTTAAAAATATGAGTATTCTGACTCTCTTTCAAGAATTAAACTGAATGAAAGGATAGCCGTACTCATTTTCCTCTAGGTTATTGGGTTAGAACAACTGAAATAAGTATTGTAAGCAAACGATCTGCACCAGAGAGATTCTTATGTTACAGATTATTTATTTCCTCAAAATATTTTGTTGGAAAATATTCTTAAATGTTTTGTATCAGTGTGATATATACTGTTATAATAATATGAGAAAAATACTGCTGAAGATGTCTTTCATATCCCATTATATCTTACTTCAGTATTCATAACAGCTTCGATGAGAGAAATACTATAGATGTCTTAAATTACATAAACAACTCCTTCAGTTTGTTCCAGGAAATGTTTTCATCTTTAAAGTTGGACTATTTTTCTCAAATTAGAAGGAAGAATAGCTGAAATGAGTGAGTTCATATATGAGTTAAAAAGACAAAATCCTGATTTAATTTGTTAAAACAGGATTTAATTTTTGTCTTCCTGTAGTAGTTGTCTTTGGGGGCAGGATAGGTTCCTTTCTAAGGAACATATAGGCATAGACATAGAGTTGTTCATTTTCCCCATTACTGCAAGCAGCCGCATCCTATAGTGCACTTTCCCAGTTTGTCAGGCTCTACCTTTAAAACATCTTAATATTTTCTGCTCACACTGGTGCTATTGTAGAGTAGTTCTTGAACCTTTTTTCTCCAGCTATCATAAATCTTCCTCAAGAATGGACTGAAAGCTGGGTTTTTGTCTTCCAATTAAGCACTCTCCTATAGCCTTAATTACTCACTCTTAACACTGTAATAGTAGAAGCTTAGACTTTGGAATCTTAAGTTATCAATATTTACTTTAGACTGTGAATTGAAGTAGCCTTTGAACAAAGTGAGCATTCCAGTACTGACAGTGAAGCTGAGCTTCTTTCCAAGAGTAGTCGCTGTGCGTAAACTGATAAAATGCTTTTATGGATATACCACATTTGGTAGAAATAAATAAGAGTGTGACTCTGAAAAATAGTGCAAATTTATTATTTTTTTTTTACAGAAAAAGCTTTACAGATACAAGCATGTAGATTTTTTTCCTCAGGATACAGAAGGCATAATCTCATGTGAAGTAACATTTAAGTTATCACAAATTCCAGATCATTTTGAACCGAATGGCCTCTCAAAATAAGGATTAAAGTGTTTGAAAATCAAATAGGTGGGTTTATATATCAGTGGGGCATGAAACTAATTTCTGTATTACTGTAATGGTCATACTTTATCTGAAATAGTTTGTTAGGCTTCTGCCTAACAGAAGACTATTTTCTGTGGTACCTGTAAAGAATGAGACAGTAAGAAGTTATTTTTGGTATTCTGTTTCTATTACACATTTTTTTAAAAACTCACAAAATTTAAGTCAGATACATTGCTTCAGCCTGTTCTCAAATCAGTCTGCCTGTGAGGTAACTACTGATGCACTTAAACTACCCTGAAGTGGCTTTTTGAGTATTGACTCAAAGTCAGGAGACTTGAATGTTGTTTCTCTGCTATACAAGTCTAAACCAGCATTCTGTGCCATAGGAAGCTGCCAGCCATAAAGAACAGGGATGTCCATATTAATCAGGTCCTTTAGCACCACCAATACCTCAAGAGGCAGTACTATTCTATGATTCTATTAGAAGCACAGTTTTGTGCCAAGATTGAATTTTCTGAAGGAATGTTAAGATTTATTTTCAGCTATGGTCGAGTTAGTAACATCGCTAGAGGCCAATTTTACTGGACTGATAGGTGTATTATGAACTAGATGAATAAGATTTAGTATCATACCGTAATTTCCTTAGTACATGTTCTTCTTCTCAGTATTTACAACATGTGACCTAGTTATTCTAAAGGTTACTTTGACTGGCTTTTAATTCTGATGTGGACCACAAGCTCAGTTTGCTTTAAAATTCTCATCACTCATGCTGGAAAGCTTCAGAAGTCCCTTAACAACTTTAGGGTAATGAAAACCTTTTGCTCTGTAAAAAGGCACATGTTGGGGGGTTTTGTTGCTTTCAAAAAGAAAGTCCAAACAGACAACTAAACCATAACTGATTGACAATGGGAGAAACACTCAACTGAAATAATGCAATTGAAAAATTGTATTATTATAGAATCACAGAATAGCCTTGGTTGGAAGAGACCTCTAAAATCACCAAGTCCAACCATTAACCTAACACTGCCAATTTGCCACTAAACCATGTACAGAGTTGATTTTCAAACGTTACCAAATGTAGTGGTCATGTTACCACTTTTTTTTTATGGATTACCTTTTGGCAATACTGAAAACAATTGTTGTAATATTAGTAGTAGACTTCACAAATTGCATATGCTAGTTTGCTTATTCTGTGTGTTCCTTTCCCACCCAGGGCTCTCATAAGCTTTTGTTCCCTACAAACATAAAAGTACAGAGCATGGCTACTAATTTAGAATTGCTTCTGCCTTCTCTGCCCATCGGACTTGTTAACAAGTGTTCAGCCCAGAAGCCTGTTTTTCTGATTTTTTAGACTTTAATATGAAACTCTAATTTTGAGAATTCATTTTCTTGCTCTTTGCTAAATGCTAATCAGCATTTCTCTCTCTCCCTGTAGTCATTTGTTTGTCTGAGACGCTAGTAATGGGTATGTCAGGATCTTCATAATCTTTCCTGTAGCCAGTTTATCTATAGGGGCTTGTTAAATCATATTAACCTATAATGCTGATTAATTGCGTTTGCCCACATGTGCTGAATCATGTGTATGTTCTAAATATAATATAATTATTCTCTCATTAACTGAAGACTATGATTTTATGTTTTAGTATTACAGAGAAGTGAAGTACATAATATTTTGTTCTATTCAGGGAAAGCTAGGTGTTCTGAAAGCAGCAAATCTTGCCAAGAGAATGAAGTGCAAGAATCTGAATGAAATAGTTAGATCTTCATAATACGTTAAATTTCAGCTGTGAAGTGATTGCAGCCAATCATTTCAAGACTTCATAACTATCTAGATGTCTGGCAATTATAAAAACCTGTCATGTCGATTTTATGTGTCCAAGCAGGATTTCCATACTTAATTCTTGTAGGTTGAGTGCTTTGTTTACTCATTGTTACTCCTACTTTCTCTGGTGTCAATGCTTCCAGCACTTCCTAAGGAACAAATAGATGCCAAATCATGGATTACCCATGGAGGAGAAACAGTGGTTTTATTTAGTTGGAGATGGTGCTTAAAGTTCATATCAGATAAGCTGTGAAAGCTGACTTAACATTCAGTGCACATGGGCTTTTTGCAGAGGGTGACTTTCACACAAACATGTTACCATAGTTATGTTAGATTTCTGATGATCTTGCCCTAATATGTAAAATACTGTGCTTTAGTATGGAAAGTAGTCTGGTGGACAGGAGAGTGGGCATGAATTGAAAGCTCCCATGTTTTACGCTGTAGAACAATGGCTACAGACATTATTGTAGACACACCAGAGATGAAGTACCTGTAAAGGTGTTAGTGATCTACTGGTGACAGGTCAGGTTCTACCATGTTAGGGGAACTGGCAGCTTTCTAGTGTGGATCTGCACGTGGGACAGGTGTCGATGTCCACTGAGAAGCACTGCATTTGTAGGAGGTACAGAGCTGGTTTAGCAGGTATAACACTTTATATTTTCTACAGCTAGTACTGAGTGAGCACTGGAAGGGAGAAGTGCATAGGTTCTTTGGTGGCTGTTAGCCCTGGCTGTCATGGTATCCTCTTCAGAATCTGAGTGGAACAAAATGGGCATGAGAATTGAGGATTACAAGGGTTGTTGAAAGCTTCCTCATATCTTTGTTGCCGTGAATCATTTGCCGTAGGGTTCATGGAGGAGTGAAGTTTTTTCATGTTTTACTTAGTATCTGTGTTTTTTAATTTTCCTTGTTTTCCAGCTTAGGCCTGCTTTTTGTTTTCTATGCATAACCCTGAGGTTAAATAATTGCCAGAGACACCAGTGAGAACCTACAGCGCTAAGTAGTGCATTTTCAGTGGTGTTTATTGTTGCAGTGACAAGGTAGCTTGTACATTTCTAAGCTGCTGATAAGAAATTGTAAAAAGAAGCTAAAGGTCTACAGTAACTAAAACCATGGCTTTATTTTCTTGCTAGTTGTGGAGAAATACTTCCCCTCCTCCCCAGTAAATGCTTTTCAGGTAATGTATCACAGATTCTGGCACCATATAGTCTCACCCAACATTACATTTTCTGTAACAAGTTTTATATTGGAAGGGGAAACAGTTTTGTAGCACTTTCAGTTTTGAAAAAAATGGCCCTAAAATACGTACCACTTCGTGGCTACCAAATACTGTGCCTTGACACAAATGCCATGCAGAAACATGTCTTCACCAAAAGGTTAATCGATATTTCAGGGTGTTGAATGTCTTCTAAGTAAGCACGACCGTAGCCAAATAAGTTACATTTTTCTTTCACTTAAATAAATAATTGAAGCCTTAGGCAAGATGCTATTTATTAATAAAAACTTATTCTTCTACAACTATGTTTAAAACAGAAAAGACACATGAATTATACAGGAAAACAAAGTAATTTTAAGGTAAAGCAATATAAAGAAAGTTATGGCTGCTGTTTAGCTATAAACTCAGGCCACTGTGCTGCCACGTATATTGTATTTGTTCTGAGCCCTCTGCAGTATTCCTGGATAGATGTGTATTAAAAGTGAAATAGAACACATAAATTTGAATTTCCTTTCTTTTGGTGGTTTGTTTTTCATGCTATATACAGTACACTGTTTAACAGCTTTAGAATTGTCTTAAAAGTAGGGCTTCCTAGGATATTGTTCTTGTCTCCAGTGGCATTGTTTTATAATCCTGGATCAGCTGCTAGCCTGTCTAAGGCTTGGTTTCCATACTGCTATAGTATACCGAGAGTATACTGAAAGTATACTGAAAGTAACTGAAAGTCCTTTCTAAATTGAAGAGTGCAGGGTTTGAACCTTAGTGACTGCAGCGTGATGAGCCATCACATTCCAGAGCTTGCTCGCTGTCTCCCTTAGTGGTTGGGTGGGGTGAGCAATGCCCTACTACTATCATCATAGAATCATAGAAGAGCCTTGGTTGAAAAAGACCCTTAAGATCGTCAAGTCCAGCCATTAAGCCAACACTGCCAATTCACCACTACACCATGTTCCTCAGCACCTCATCTGCACATCTCTTAAATCCTTCCAGGGATGGGGACTCCACCACTGCCCTGGGCAGCCTGTGCCAGTGCTTGACAACTCTTTCAGTGAAGATGTAATCAAGATGTACTCTGGTTAGAGAAAATTAAAACAGGATTATGATTAAAAATTAATTGGCTTTTAGAATTTATAAAACTTGTCTTTTAAATCATCTTTAGTTCATAGGCTGTGGGCATACTGTTACTAAAGCTACATCTCCCACAAAATGAGCTAGACCAGATTTACAGCATTTTAGCTGTGTCTCTGTATGCATGCTTTCATCCATTTGACTTATGCGTAAACTTCCTTATTTATACCACAGAATTACGTCTGAATAGGGGCATTTATTGCAGAGCAGCTGACAGACTGCAGGCTAACCTGCTGAAGTGCTTCCTACTGTCTTATTCCCACAGGTGTACACAAAGTCAGTCTGAGACTCTGTGTGTCTTCCCATTAACTTACCTTCACCTTGGCTAAAATGCCTAACTGTCTTGGACTAAGAGTGGTGGTTAATGGGTCAGTATACGTAATTTTCCTGTCAGTATGCTTAGTCATATGGCTTTCAGGGTTTATTACATAATTGGTATAATACCAGTGTGATATACAAAGAAATGTAATAAAACATTCATTAATGTGTAAATATAAATGTTATAGCTGCAATAAATGTTGGAAGTTCTGTCTTCAGGCTGTGCCCAGGGAAGATGTTTCTGCCTCTCTCTCCTGTCGTTCATCCAGAGATTACTGTCACTGTAGGAGGCAGGGCATGTATTGGCTTCTCTGATGTTGACAGTACAGCACCTCTGGGCTAGCTTTGTGCTGTTGATGATTTTACTGAATTGTTGGACTGGTAAGAGTTGAACTGAGATGTGGCACGCTTTCACTTTTACTAAGTTAGCCACAATATTTACTAGCAGACTGGTGGCACTAGATTAAAAAGAACTTGTATGCAAATTAACTTGCCAGATGGTAAGACTTTGTATTTCTACATTTCTTTATCAAGAAGGACAGGTAGGGTATTTTGTGAAAGACTTGTATTTCTGTTCTTGCATACTTCATTTATGCATGAGTTGTAGTTTGATAATGTTTGAATGACGTTTAGATTAATGATTAAAAAGCAATTTAAAATGTATTTTTGTGTAGCTTTCTATTAAAAATTCTGCTGCTCACATGCTTAACTGGTTTTTGGCTTTTCAGTAGTAACAATTTAAAAAGCAGCACAGAATTATTTTTGTCATTAAGATCTGTATATGGTAGAACACACATGAGTGGATCTGTTGATGAAGAAATACCATTTTTAGCTGATTTACCCTTTATTGGTAATTTTTTTCTTTTCCCTAAAAGAAAAATAAATATGAATTAAAACTGAATCTGCAATTTTGCTGATAAACTTCCACAAGGAGGGAGAAACTGCCTTATTTTGGATCCTTAGTTGTGTTTGATGGATTGGTTCCAGCAGATCGGAGGCATATGAAGTCGCTTTATTTGGAGTGGTCACAGGTAGTCTGAACTGATAAATTTGGTGAGAGAAGCAAATCTGCCTTGGAGTCCAGGAGAATTTGCAGAATGTGCATTGTATAAAAATACTTAACGTGTAGAGCCTGACATTGTGTTCACTGACACAGACCATTCGCAATATTGAAAGTTGACCTGAGTGCTTCTGTACCATCTGATTATAATCTAAATTTGTGTTTTATAGCTTGAAACAATTGGATGGCAGCTTAATCTTCAAATGGCAGAGTCTATGCAAGCAAAGCTGAAGTCTCCTCGAGCTATGCTAGAGCTGGGTGTGAGCAATGAAGATTCAAAGGTAAGAAACACATGCATGGAATGGGTTGTGGTATGGCCTTATGTTCAAAATTCTGAGGCATCAGTTGGAACTCTTGATCGCTGTTAGTCTCCCCAGTGTTTTCATTTTTATATTTCATAAAATTATGGTAAGCACTTGAAATTGTGAAGAACTAATGTAATAGCATACATATAAGGGTAGACTGAAGCTGATAGTTGTGTTACCAGCTCTTTGGGCTGTATAGTAATAGAGAATGTGGTTATTTTAGTCTAAAATATCTTTGTAGATAATGTATTTTTGTCACATAGCACGCGATTGATACTTCTTGCACTTTTAATGCCTAGTAGCTTGCAGCCTTCTACCATGTGTGTAATTATGTAAGGTATTACTCATCATTTGCAACCTTTCTGTGCTAATGATGTATTTATATGAATGGTGATCTAGTTTGTGAGGCCACAGAAAGCCAATATTTGAAGGTTTTAAGGTAAAGTCTTAAGTTCAAGGATTGAAGTGACTGGTGGTGTTTCAGTGCCAAAACTCATTAATGAACATAATTGTTAGTCATAAAATCTGTATCTTTTGTTAGCTAGCAAGTTTTAAATTAAACCCATGAATTAATTGCTTTTAACCTTATCTTGCTAGCGGAAATTGGTGTCTTCTGTGGTGTCTGTCAGAATGTTTATGTATGAAAAAGCGAGGGAAGATTTGAGGGGGAAAATCAGGACTCAGTTCTGCTTTAGTGTTGCATTTAAGTCACAGTAGTTTACTAATGTGAGTGGAATTTCTCATTTAGGACAGAATAAAAAAGAATACACAGCATATGTTTGTGCTTCTCACCTTATGTGCAGAAATTTGGCATGAATTTAGTGTATATGTTCTTAATGATTGTCTTAATTTCTCATGAAACTTTCAATTTATTTTTAATAATTCATGGATATAACAACTTGATTTTTTTCAGGAAAGACATGAAACGCTATTACAGAGGAGCTTTTGTGAGCTGGCTCATTAGGGGGCAATAGTGCTCTATGTCACACTGGCTCTTTGAATGCTTTCTTGAGATAATACTTGGAATCAATTTTGAAGTCAGTCCTTGTGGGAAGTGTTAAGTGTTTTCATTTCGTATCTGTACATAACAATAGAAGTTTGTCTTACTCATTTAAAAAACTAAAGCCTATTAATAAAAAAAACCCCATACTGAGCAAGGCAAATTAAATTGGCCATTATTTCCACCTTTGCTAACTAAAAGTAATTGTACTAATACGTTACTGTTTGCTACAACTCCACTTAAAGATCACTTAAACAGTTCTTTGTCAGGAGCTGACATTTAAAATCAGTAATTAAATAATCTTTCCAGGAGAGGTAATCAGAAAACCTGTGGATATATGAATGTTACTTGTGCTCCATGAAATAAAAAGAGTCAGAGGATCTGCTATATGCTGTATAAATATTGATAGAGTATGTTTTGTCAGCTTCAGATGAAATGCAGAGTTCCATAGGTATTATACCATCAAAATTAACAAGTAAAGCGGTCTTTGTTTTTTTCAGGTGATTCAAGCTGCTAGTGACATATGCATTGCCCAGGAAATACGGTGCTTGTGACTAGTAGTAATTGTGGTCAGATTGCATGATATTTGGTAAACTGTAGTTTCTAGGTTTTGTTACAAATTTGCCATTCGCTTATACTTTGAATTATGCTTGATTTGGATCTAAAAAATATTTTGCATACGCCATGAAAATATTTTCACCGGGGGGGTGATTAATTATGGAAATGGATTACCTGGAGAGCTTGCAGAGTTGCCACCCTTGGAGATACTAAGAAGTCAATGGGACAAGTTCCTGAGTACCTGACTGAAGCATGGAGTTAGCCCGGCTGTGAGTGGGGGGCGTAGATCAGGTGGGCTGCCAAACCCTGCCTTCCAACCCAGACTGTGCTGTGATCGAGGCTGCTTTGCAGCTTGGTTGCTGATGTTGTTTTGTATGAGGAGGCGAAAAAAAAGGAGTTTTCAATTAAAAATCCAATTAACAGCAGCTTCTTCCAATGATTCAGAATTTGAAAAGTTTAATTGCATTTCTAAATCTGAGGGAAGTGGAATTTCTATGAACTAGGCACACAAAATGAGCTAGTATGATAGGGAAACATCTTTTTGAACTGAAAGATCCTTTTGCTTCCATTCTAACATTTTAACAAGCTAGGGCAACGTTTAGAACTGATGTGTAAGATATCAACTGTGTATGATGGTTTTCTTTAATAGTTTGGTTTCAGGTTTTTCAGGCTATGGAGTTGCAGCATAACAACTGGGGATTTTTTTTTTTTTTTTTTTTTTTTACAGAACGTTGTTATTTTTATGGCTATAGGGTGAATTAACCAGTAGAGGGAGCACAAATTAACAAACCTGATAATCTGTGGTGCTAATTATGATTTTGATTTGCAGACAAAGGCTGATCCAAAAAAGTACTGTGGTTATTTAATATCTGTTTCCTTCAATAATTTATTTAATAATTATCCACATAGGCACACACTTGCACATTCTTTCCCACCATTCATCGCAGTAATTCCTTAAACTGTCTGGTCCAGACCTTTCTAAACAACTGTGATCATTTTCTATAATCATAGGAGCCATATAAAAAAGAAATTTTTAGTAAAGGCTATAGAAGAGGTCTGAGGGCTTCAGAAATGTCACATCATTGGTGCCACAGAGGAATGTGAGAAGTAAGACTGTGTTTCAAAAGAGTTTCTGCTGTGCCTCTTCACTAGGAAGATCCGGTAATGCACATTACTATATAAAGTATTTATTATTGTGTATTTTTACACATGATCTGTAGTTAACATTTATGCTTGAAAATTGTTAGGATAAATAAACTGTTCTTGCCCAATGTTGTCTCTTGATAGTTATCCAATTATTTTTGTTTAAATCCATTCCACAGATTTCATTAGATTCAGTTATCTAATTACAGTTTGTCCTATGGAAGGCTTTGCTCTTTTCTTGGTTTTCCTTCTCTTTGTTTCGTCTATGATTTTATTCTTAATCATTAAGGACTTCTTGGGGGAGTTCTTTTTTTTTCAGTGTGAATGCTATGTATAGATTCCTTTTGAGAATTCAGTACTTCCTTTATTTTGTTTCTTCTTTATACATGTATTTGAAGAATTTTGTTACAGGATTTTGTCTGCCAATGCAAGACAAGAAATAACTGATAAATATGCTGGTTTGTTAAACCTGCTAATATAATACTGTTGCTAAACAGCAGATAATATTAAAATGTTACTATACTACTCTAATTTTATTTCCTTTTAATTAATTTCCCCTAGCTTCTCGATGCTTTAAAAGGGGGGGTATAACAATGGAAATATTTTTAACTATTTTTTTCTGCAGGCTTTTGTTCCAAATCAAAATGGGATCTGACTGCATTTGAAACTGAGATCATAATACATATTCATCATTCTACAGAGTTAACAGAAGTCTGGAAATCTTGAATTATTATGTTTTACTTGTTAAAATAACAGAACATGCTTTGCATTTTATTTTTTTAATTGCCCCCCCCCCCCCTCAGTTTTTACAGACTTTCCGTATATTTCTGGACTGTGAATAAATCTATGCTTTAGACATTTTATCTGTTTACCTTCAATAAGTATGCCGTTCTACTTTCTAAGTTTGTCATTGTGAATACTTTCCCCATCTTTAACAGCAAAGCAGAGTAGATGAGAAACAAAGCTTTTCTTCTAGCAGATGTAGATCAGTCACTCAGTTCAGGCTGTAGATTCTGTGCAGCCTGTATGGCATGCAGGCAGGACCTGCACTTGGGTGAGTATTTAAGGAAATATGGTGCTGCTTCCCCCTCCTCAGTTTAACCCTTTGTTTCCCTCTGAAAGAAGTTATATTTGTGAAGTGGCCTAGTTGTTGAGAGTTGGTGGGTGCTAGTGATATGTTCTCACTCCAGAGATGTATGAGATGTCAGAGTTGAGCATCTAAACTATGATGTACCCCCTTCATTTGCTTTCTCAGTCCTCAGCTTTTGGGGTGATGCATTTAGGTGCCATTTTTTTTACTCAAAGTAGAGGAGTAATTTTTATCTGTAGGGCCCTGAAAAAAGAGAGCCATTAAAAAACGTGATGCTGGAGGAACTGTGATGAGGTGCAAAGACTAAACAATTGTAAATTGCTTCTCAAATTCATCAGGCACCTTTCAATCAACCACTTTCTGTTCTGATGAGGCCATCACCCTTTTCCTTGTCAGAACACAAACAAGCTTGCATATATACCCTTGAACTGAGTTTAGTCTTTTCATCAAGCAGATTTGTAAGTCTCTAGCAATTGCAAAAAGTAAGTAGGACAGACCTTGGATGAATGAAAAATGTTTAAGGATTAGATTGAGAGGAGAGGTTTTTTCATTCCTATTTAGAGGAGGTAATTGGAGGCCTGGATAGCCTCAGATAGCACAGTCCTGGTTCAAGGTCTTTCTGAACTTCTGTAGACAAGCAAAGTTGCTGCTTTTGGCAAGGTACATAATAAACCGAATTTTGTTCTGAGAACTAAAATCTGATAAAACCTGCTGCTGGTTGTGAAGCGGAACCTTCCGTAAGAGGAGGTTTCAGAATACTGAGAAAAGTCCACATATTTGTAGGAGCTGTAGTAAGAACGACTGTATAATCTTGAGTGTGTGGAACAGGTCAGGAAATTTCTAATTTGCTTCCAGGCTCACCTCTGGCAATTGTACTGCAAGGTGTAGATAATTATCTGGCTCCATTTGTGATCTTGCATGATTTAATTACCCAGCTTATAGTAAAGATATCTTTACAGGGATATCTTTACACTATTCTTAGGTTTCACCTGGCTATATACACAATTTAGGAATACAGTCTATAACACATGAATTTACAAACCCTGTAACTTCCTACAGCTTCTGCACGTGCTTTGTTCCCACTAAAACACTCTTACAGCTTTGTACATGTGTCATAGAATTGAAGAAGACAAAGGTCCCGGCTGACCATGTACAGTTGATTAAAGCCTTAGGCAAACCCAGCCTACAGTTAGTACTGAAACTCTTGTTTTCTACAGGAGTACATGGAATTGTCCGTAGTGTGTAACTTTACTGTTTTCAGTCCAAATAAGCAGCAGAAAATTAGCTGAAATACTTAAGTTTCAACTCAGTGACCTACTTCATTGTGAGGCAGAGTTATTTTTCACCTTTGAAAGTTAAGTGGATAGATTAGCTTGGAAACTGCAATATTATATGAAAGATATTCTAAGAGGAAGGGAGATTAACGGGAAAGTACAAGAGGCATGGAGTAGTCACTTCGATTGTGAATGTCTTATGTTGATTCTCTGTGCGGCTTCTGAAAAGCCTAGCCACAGGCTGACATATTTGAACCCGTCAGACACTGTGATCTTGCTTTTCTCCTGTCATAAGTCTTTGTTATCGTCATAAAAAATCTTGTAGACTAGAAGTCCACTGTAGCTAATTTCTGATCTGTAAAATGTAGTATTTTCAATCCATTTTGCTTAATTATTGCTGTAGGGCACAGTTTTATAGGCAAATCTGATAAGAACTTTATATAAATGAACGGTTTTTAAAAGTACCATAATATTTGGGGTATTTGTTTTCTTGCTGAGTGTTACATTGCCTAAATAACTTTTGCTGTGTTAAATCTTTTTGCACATCAAACAGGTCATTTTAATCAGTCTCTAGTTTTGTTTTTTCTCCCTACAGTAGCAAATCACTTGCTTGATTTTCAGTTGCAGTAGGCCTAATTATTCTAGTTTTTATATTTGTAAAGTTTTTTATTTTACCTATTTTGTCTGAATATTAATTGTTTTTCCTTAAAAATACAGGTTTTCTGTGTGTCCTGACAAAACAAGGCCAGGTCTAACATCAAATTGAGTTAAGACATGGGCATTTCTAAGGCAGTCCTGACACTAAAGTTGTGTATAATATCTGCCATATACAGGCAGGAATTGGTATTTAAAATTACAGAACTCTGTTGCATATTTGTAAGCATTTAATTGCAACCCTGAGTATAATTACATGCTTTTAAAATCCGTTTGACTGCCCTTAGATGCTGGAAGATGTCTGTCTTAATAGATGGAAGAATGAAA
The DNA here is from genome assembly GCA_028020825.1 of Podargus strigoides. Taxonomy (NCBI): domain Eukaryota; kingdom Metazoa; phylum Chordata; class Aves; order Caprimulgiformes; family Podargidae; genus Podargus; species Podargus strigoides. The sequence continues at coordinate 82,419,167 of CM051663.1, read as the reverse complement.
ATAAACTACATTTAACAAGTGTGATTTTGCCTTTTTATGTTACCGAAGTGCAGAAAGGAAGTTGGGCCAAATGGAGTAAAAATCTCATAGATAAATCATAATATTTAAATAACTTCTAAAATCTGGGAACACTTAGAGAAGTTATTTTTCATTGTTCCTTAACTTTCTTGCATGTCAAATCTCAGGTTGTTTTAAAAAAATTCATTTCTAATTTGTTTAGTCCTCTCCAACAAACTTTTCAGCTCCCTTACCTTAGGATATACTCTGGGACAAGCATGCAAAGCTGAGTTTGCGTAGCTAGTATGTTTGCATGGAGGAAGATCAGCATCGGCTTAAGAGTCAGCAGTGCACTGCTGGAGCGGGGAGCTTCAGATAAGCCATCTGCTGCTGGCGCAGCACATGCTGACCTGTTAAGAGAGGTAATGGTGAGGTCCTGCTCCTGAGAGGGAGTGAACCAGGAAGCTGCACTGGGAACAGCTGCCTGCTTTTCTGTCAGCATCTTAACTGCAGTGGTCATAGCTCCATCTTATGCACTGGAATGGGGAGAGATACTAGTTGAGTGAGGGTAGAAGTTTTCCATCAAAGTATCTGCACAAGACTTGGGAGACTTGGTCCTTTAATTTGTGTATTGAGGCAGTTTACCTTTCTTCCAGAAGAAACACTGCTGAGTGTCTGAGGGCAGAGGGATGGTTTTAGGGCTTAAACCATATGGTGCCATGAGTACTATTGTTAGTCTGAAGTTGAACAATTGTGAGATTCTGCTTCAAAATATGAGTGCTTGCCAGTGTTTTCCTTTCAGATTTTCTCTGTAATCCATTCAAGAGTAGGGCTAGCCACAGAATCCAAAAATCAACTGATTGAAGCATTTTAACACAGAGTCTCTTTTCTAATACTAAGAAGTGAGGACATAATGTGTGAAACTGTTTAATTTGGATTAGGAAATTACAGATTCTATTACAGTATTTTTACCGTGCAGCCCAAAGGAGAGAAGCTGATCTATGTCAGAGCATTTGCCGCTTGCAAGGGTCAAGTCTCACAGCTTACTATAGAACCACTTTGGGGCTGTACATCCGGTACCCAGTCACGTTTCCCCCCTCTCCATTGTCTCTATGCGCGACCTGTCATGTGTCTTGTTGAATGACACACATGCATGCCTGTTCTTTGTAACCTTGTCAACATTTATATCGGGAGTGATGGCAAGGAACAGCTGCCAGACCAGTTCACATACCCTGCAGGTTGCAGAAAACATGATGGTGAGGAGAACCATAACCACACCTTGTTGGTTAATACCTTGCCAGCAGCTCTGTAGTACTTAGACAATTACAAACAAATTAGGTATTTTATGTGACAGGTATCTCACCAGGTCTGCTCAGAGTGATACAGAAGGAGCCCAAGCTTCTTAGTTTGCATTTAATTTACATTTGTGTTTACCATCTTGTAATTCTCCTCTGTGCTCTGCTTTTCCTTTGTCAATTCTTTAAATGCATCGTTTCATGAGTTTTGGTACAAAATGGTACTGTCAAGGAAAAGTAATCCTCTTGGTGATTATGAGTTTCCAGCAAAGCAGCTTTGCAGGTTAATAGCATGGGTTTTGAATTTAAAAGCAATTGGATTGTTCTGTATTTTCTGTGCACTTTGCAGAATTGCTGTGCTTACTTTCCTGTTACTTTTGCTAATTTTTTTTTCGTCGGTATGCAAACTAATGAAATTGCCAAATCTGGCTTCCTGGAGAAGTAGTATGCACATCCTTAAAGGAGTACGAAGTGAACATCTACTGTTTTGCTAACATCTGTCCTGCTTGAGGCAGTAAATATACAGTACATGCTGTTGAACCAAATCAACCTGAACAGGTGTCTGTAACAATGCTGTAACACCCTTTCTAGTTGTGATTAAAGTGGAAGGGGGGTCGGTCATCATCTCCATTATATATGCAAGGGTGGCAGTTTTCACTCATTTCCTGTTGTTTACAAATGACACGAGTCTGGTATCTGGAACTATGTTGTATCTGAATTTGTGCCACTTGGCTTTGTATGGACATTTAACATACTTTAAAAGCTGCTATGACAAGTGACCTTTTTCACTGGTTAAAATAGACAAAATATGACCTCCTCCATAGGAACACCGCAACCCACAGCGTGGCCTACAGTCCCTGAGCAAAGCTTGTTCAGTATGGTTGTATAAAATCACTACTAATGCAGTAATTGTATATTTCCAGGAATGCACACTCACTGGCAACACAATAACAGAAAGAGATTTCTGTGGGGAAGGTAAAATACTTTTTTGCCATATCGAGACAAATCCTGTTGCTAAGAATACATTTTGAAGCCTGGCAGTAATGAAAAGGCAATACTAAAACAAAAAATAGAGACAAAGGTAATGAAAATGCTTGTCTAGCTTGAAATTTATATGTAAGGAAAAGCTGCTTCTTTTTTCTGACCCCTTGAGGAGCATTTTTGAACTTGCATATACATGGTCAGAGTAACTAAGTTGTCCAGCCAGTCCATGAGATGGAAACATACCAGTGTGGTCACATGGAAGAGAAAATTGCAGTGTGATATTTTCTTGTTAAGTTTATATGTGTCTCAGTGTAAAGGGATGACGATTTCTGTTGTGCACATAATCAAAATATTGTGAGAATTGCTTTGTAAATGGTGTTTGTAAATGCTTTTCTTCCTCAACAACATCAGGATTAGGCGCTTTTAGTAATGCCTGATTCAAGGCTTTCTGGATTACTTCTGCTGCATCAAGGCAGACAGCAGAGTTTTAAAGAAGGCTGAAAATGCTAGATTATTTGTCTGTCCTCTTTTCCAATATCAACAGAAACAAAGAACTGGGAGATGCCTATGCGTGGAAATAAGTCATTTTATGAGACAGAGAATTTGAGAGCAAAACAAATTGCTAGGGGCCCGATTTGTAGGCAGCTCTGGCAGGTGTATATTTCTTTGATTAGGTACTTCAGCACTAAAGGTTGCACTTATCTCCTTCATGAGATGAAGAAATGTATTATCTACTGTGTTGGTGTAGGAGAGTCACAGGCTTAAGCTTTCTGGAGGGGCATTGACACCATACCTGAGGGGTGTGCCCGTGGGTGGTTTAGGAGTGTTGTCATACCTAGTAGTCCTGGAGGCTTTTGCAGCCTGGAACTGAGTATAGGATTCATTAGCTGCACAGAGGAGTTCAAATTCCTGTTGTCTTTCCTCTCTCCTATTCTGAATCCTAAATAAAGGAATTTCAAAGTCTAACTGTACATGCTTGAAAACAAATAAATCTCTTTATTCGAGAACAAATGCATAAACATTACAAATACTGCCTGTAAATATCTGAAGTCATTACTAGAAGTGTGTTTTATTAGAAGATCTTAAGAGTGCTTGGGAGGAGGTTCATTTGAAGATGTAATTTAGAGGCAAGAAGAAAGGTATCTGTAGATTCAGGAAAGTCCCTGTAACAGTATAAAAATAGAATTCCTGAGCTGTTTTTTCTTGTTCACTTTTTCTAGATAATTTTGCCTCTTCACATTCCTGTTCCTTTGTTCCGTCATCCCGTTTTCATAGGAACAAATGCATTGTGCTCCTATTGAAGAAATGCTACAGATTCTCTTTGAAATTCCTCAGGCGGCGGAGTTGCCGTTGAAGTGGGACAGAATTCCTGGGGTTGTTGATACAAAGAAGTTCTAATACACGCTTTCAATGCTGCTGTCATATAACTAGTATATATATTTTTTTCTTTTCTCAACGTTGCTTCTGTTTCTTTTCTTTTTGAACAATAGTTGATTAAATAATATATAATCATGATTCTTTATTGGATTGGTTTCCTTCATTCTTCAGGCCTTAAACCCCTTCTTGTGCTGTAGGGTATCTTCTGCTCCTAAAGGAATAGCGTAGAATAATATAAATACAAAAGACATATTTAGGCAGTGTTTAGACAGTTTCAGAGATCCAGGATGGCACTGTATCCCTATCTGTAATTTTGGAGGCTAATATTTAAGAAATTCTTGAGTTAGAATTTTAGTTTCCTCTTTCTAAGTTTGTATCACATTGAATGAAAATGAAAGTCTTTCTGATAAGGATCAAAATGGTTTGTAGATAATAGGGGTGAGATCAAGAATAGCCAGTGTTTAGCATTGAAACTGGTACTCCTTTAGTTCTTTCCAAATGCAGATGTATTTGAGACAGTATACGGGAGGAAACACTTAATGTTAAACCTTTTCAGGAGAACTGCTTTGCTGCAGCAGCAAGGAGCTACTGCATAGTGCATTGATTTGCCAAGGGTGCTGTAGGCAGGCAGACTCGGGTAAGCTGGCATGGTTATGTTTGGTGTAACACAGAGCAGAAGTGCTTGAAACAAATAGGGGGAGGTGGAGGCAGTAATGACAATTAACAGAAACCAGAGGAGCAAGGAAGTGTTGTTCATTGAGAGCTAATTGAAGCTGAGTTGAACCTGTAGAGATTTTTTGGGTAAGGCTGAGGTTGACTAACATGCAGGGAAGCGATGCGCTGTGAGAAGCGTTATACCACGTGACACAGTGCTTTGTTTCTCAACGTGGTATCTGAAAAGTCATTCTGAAAAGCTCTTGAAAATGCAAGTGTAGAATAATTTGAATTTATTTTTTTCTTAGTGGAGTTGCTTTAAAATTCACATTACCATTTCAAACCGCAATTGTATGCTCCTGTGGCCTTGAGGGAGTCACAAAGAACTTGGAGCCATCCTTGACTTTAAGATTGAGGCCTGCAGTGCCTGTCTAGGACAGAGTACATTTGTGGTGTTTACTGCTTTTTGAAGAGAAGACCTTGACATATCTTTACTGAGGGAAGGCGATCCACGGGTGAGCCACAGGTCTTTCAAACAGTGTGGAGATAGTAAGGCAGAGGAAAGCTATAACAACAAAAATAACGAAAAACAACGCGCAAAAAAGCATTTAATGTATCTGTTCTTTATGGATAGACAGATGAAACATATTTGTCAGCTCTGTGCATGAGGGGTGCAGTGTTGTGAATTAAGCACCACAGTGAGATGTCTAAACCCTTTCTTCCCTTCTTTGCAATAAAACAGTTTTTTTTCAAAACCTCCCAGTCCACCATAACCAAGCTTTGAATTTGTTGACGTAGCTTGAATGTTTTCATTAATGTGACTATTTTTAAGATGCTCAAAACTTGCAAACTTGAGAGACTGCTGGCTTTTTATAGCGATGTGGCTTCAAACAGAGGAAAAAATCAGCAGTCTTGTTTTTCCCACTGTTTTCTGCAGCATGGTTTTGTTTTGTTGTTGTTTTGGTTTTTTTTTTCATTTTTTTTTAACTGAAGAAGGAAATAAGAATTGTGGACCAGCATGAGTCAACCTATAAAACTGCAAAAAGAGCTTTGTAGCTTGAAACCAAAATACTGTTATTTCAGTGTGTGTCTTATAAAAAATAAGCACTTCCCATTTTCAGAGTTATGTGGAATTGGCACGTGTTTAATTCTTTCGTGTAAAGTTCCAGGGATAGTTGAATGTTAGGAAGACTGCAGGTTATTATTGCCGCTGGAAATTAGATCCAGTAATGTGCTTCTTCTACTAACAAGTCTGGAACATGTGCAAAATTACTTGTCTACAGTTGTACATGTACAATATATGTTAGTATCTTCATATGATCTCAGAGCTTAAGAAAATTAAATTGTTCTGTGGATTTGTGGAAATAAGGTTTAAAAAGAAAATGTAGTTGTATGGAGTCACCTTTTCCTTATCATTTGCATCTAATTCTTACACGTATATTATTTACTCTTTGCAGGTTTGGTTGTGGGGGTTTTTGAGTTAAAAATACTAACATATTTACTGAATGTAAAAGCGTTTGGAATATGTTGAGAAAAAAGCCTTTGGGCTAGAAAAGTGTCTTTTAGTTTGTCCTACAAAATGGCTTTGAAGTTTGATTTACTTAAAATGTGTAGAAATTACCGTTTCATTTTTGCTGATTGTTTCTCATAAAAGTCCTGTTTTTTTTCCCCAAACGCTAATTGATTATAAGCATTCTGATTTAAGGTTGGGCTTTGCAGTCAACACCAAGCAGATAACACTGCTGGGCACTGTGGAGAGCACACAGTCCAGGTGTTGAAATAATGCAGCTGGAAGGAGAGTGCTTGGCTGGACTTCCTTCTAGTCTTGACTCTAGTACAGGGGATCAGCTGTGAACTCTCCACTTTCTGAAGGTGGCACATAAAATAATGTAGAAGAAAGTGAATGATCTCTCCTGAAGAAGGTAGATGAATGCTCTACAGAAAAAAAACATTTCCAGAGATTATAAGATAGAATACACTCATGTCCTAGCAGAAAGCTGGGTGAGGTGACCAAAAGTATTTTTCCAATAATTTTTTTGATTGTAATAAAAATCCCTATTTAAATGTGTAAATTAAAAAAAAAAAAATATATGTACACACACAGAGAGAGAGAGAGAGAGAGAGGGAGGGACAGTGGATGTTTGAGTAACAGTAAAATCTGCTTTGCTTACCATTCCATTACTCTCTCTGGGCTTCATGGAGCCTGGAAACCTGTTTTGAAAGGGGCAGGAAATCCTTGACTAGTAAGGAGGAGGGTACCTTTGGAGCAGGCATCATGGGGAATAACACAGCATGGGATTAAATTTCCTCGGCTGTTCTTGTTTAAATGTTGGAGATGTTTTTATCCTGAATTTACTGATACAGACTCTAAACCTTCATGTGGCATAATTTAAGTGGGATATTTTTGCATGTGAATAGATATGTATGTCAACAGTTGTCAAGTGTCCTTCAAAGCAAACACAAAAGGAGTAGAACAAACTGTGACTGCAGTGATGAACCTTGGAAATTAAAGTAAAACAAACAAACCAAAACCCTTTCCTCCTGCTGGCTGTTGAGAAGTGTATTGATTCTCTGCTAAATCCATTGAAACCCCAAGCATGTATTTTCTTCTGTAGTAGGTGGAAGAAACTCTGGTGAATGAAGTTTACCACTCTCTCACTTGTGCTGATATGTTTGTAAAGCTACACTGCAAAACGGATCCCTGAAATTAATTAGTAAATGAAACAAAACTGCCAGACTGGAGGTTTCTAGAAAACATGAGTGCTTAAGTTTCCAGCGAGCTCTACAAAAAAATTGCACTGGCACAGAAGGAAATAGACTGTGGTCTGCAGGTAGTTGTGAGTTGTTAGCATACGGAAGGGTTTCATGCAGCAAAGAAAATTAATTTAATCTATCCTGTTCCTAGCTGTTACGCTCCTTTTTCATGGTTGCTGGACTCGTGCTTTCAAAATGGCAGTTGTCTCCTAGATTTTAGCAGACAGCTTAAGACTATCATTTTGCTTTACAGATGTAAGATAAAAGTGAGACTTCTCTATGTATGTTTGTGCCTTTAATATTGCTGCTAATACAAAGATCAGGAAGATTTTTGGTGAGCTTATAAAACTTATCGTTTTCAGAGCAGGAAAGAGAAATTACTTGCATGGAACTTAGGTTGATGTATTTACATTTCTTGTTAATGAAATCAGTGAGATGGAGAGGCAATTAAATATTTCAAGAATTGCTACAAATTTAAAAAAGCAGGACTTTTTTTTTTGTAATTGTGTTTGTACATGTTTGTCTGAAGTGGTATTTGACTAGATTCTTTTTCTGTTGTTAGTAGTGTCATTCATACACTCAACCTTAAAATAATACCATTTTTACCCCAAGCAATTCACTGGCTCAGAGTTTTATGTATAAAGTTTGCAGATAAAATTTTACAAATGGTGAGCTTATCTCGTGCTACTGTAGCTTTTTAAAATAACTTTCTTTTGTGTCTCAAACATAAACCAAAGACTACCATAGGAATAATTTGATTTGTAAGTAAAGTACATATAGCTAAAAGGTACAGGTATGAGATAACAATGATAAGAAAATTACCTGATTGTAATCAACATGCATTATGAAAGAGAAAATAGGAGGGGGAGAAGAATGGAAATTATGGAAATGTCAATATGGAACACATTTAGAGTAGATATTGTGCATATTAGTAACAGATAAGATAAAATTGCCAAAAAAGTTTTGTTTAAAAGGATCAAGAGTAACATGGAATGTATGGAATTGACCAAGGCAGGAAATGAATGGCTGAGGAGTAAAAGCCTCTTTGAGCTGCGGGAATTAGCCTGTCACTTTGTTTTCTCAACTAGAAATTCATGTGTAGCTAGCTAAGGAAGTAATAAAAATAAAGGATATTGCTTGTAACATATGCAGTGATACAAAAAGTGAAAAATGATAAAGTTATGAGGAAAAGATAAAAAAGGAATACTGTGATTAAGGCAACCACAACTGAAACTCAGAGATTCCTATCTAAGATGATAGTGATTATCATCAAAGGATTTCAGTGTATTTAATTAGTCTTTTAAATAAGATTTTCAAGTTGAAGGGGAGAGAACTTCGCTGAGAATGGCTAAATCAGGTTGGGAAGAAATAGTTTATGTGGTTCTGTAGCTGGAAAGTTTAGAAGAGATTTAAATTTTCATGCTGTGGAAGTGCTGTCATTGAGTAAGATGTCAGAAGTGGATGTTTCTGGGGAAGCTACATGTTGAAAATTCTCCATACAACGAAGCGCTTGGACTTTCAGAGTTACCCCTGCTTTGAAAGGGAGAGTAGGGATGTTTGGGCCAGATGAATTCCTGAGATCCATTTCAGGCTAAATTATTCTGCAGTTTTGGAGAGCTTTCGGTTATAGAGATGTAACTAAACTCTTCTACAGAGTCCTGAAAAAGAAGCTGATTAGAGTCATGACTAACTTAGTGTTTAATCTGCTCTGTTTTGTTTAAACAAGAAAAGTAAGCAAGAGCACCCAGGTTCCAGAGGGAGTCAAAGGTGCAGCTATCCTTTTACAGAAGGAAAGCAACAGAGACATTGAATCCAGAAATCCAAGGGTCTCTTTCCTAGACAGAACTGCGCTTAGCTTTTGTGAAAGGTTCATAATTTGTTTTGGTCCTTTCTAAAAGCTGCATATTTCTAGTCAGTTTGTCAGGTTTTCCATTCTAGGTATTATGCTGAGATGTCCAAGTGAATTTTCATTAGAAATATTACTTAACAGGAGATTAACAGAAGTGCTTTATCATTGCACATGAGTTCTTTAATGAAATTGATTCTCATTGAAACCACTCAGTTTCTACTAGATAATGGAAAATAATGAGATGCTCACGATCTGGCAGATTTGGGACCTATATCAAGCATTAACCAGTATTACTTTAATTAGCATAAACTAGCATTATATTAATTATGTGAAACAGGCACAGTAAGAGACTGATGAGAATGAAAGCACTGAAATGAGTTAAAAACAATATACAGGATAAAGGACCAGAGGCAATAGTAGCTCTGTGCCTGGAGTGCAGATTTTGTGGTATTTCATGTTTAATATTATATTGAAATATCATTTGGGTATATATTTGTGGTTGCATTTGATTTGGGCAGAACTTGTAGTGCAGGAAACAAACAGTTTGAGACCTGATCTCTTGTCACTCTTTATGACTATTGCCTTGCTTTATTTTAAGAGTGATACTAGTAATTTAAGGTTTTTTAGGACCAATAAGCAGAGTAACATTTCTAGGAAACATTTTTTTCTATTTCTTCTATGAATCTGTAATCTGATTCCAAATTTTACAGTGTAAGATTTGGTGAGTGGGACATGAAAATTGTATGTTAAAATTAATTAATAGTGCATCTCTGAAAAGCTGCAACATTTTAAATGCTGTCCTTAATTTGCTGGAGATTTCTTTCTAAAATCTACAGTACTGTGTGTTCAGAAACTACATTATAGTGATAGGTGACTTTTATAATTAATTTCCCTAAGAAAATCTGAATATAGTAGTGGGTTTTTTTTAACTTGTTGCTTTGTGTCTGAATAAGGTGTGCATTTATAAATTCTTTGTAGCCAGGATCCATTTTTGCTGTACTTAAAACCAGCAGATTTTTGCCGCAATTGGAAAATGTTCCTCAGACTGTTCTAAATGCAGTTCTTGATTTTAGTTTAGCACTTTCATATTTCCTTCGATCAGTGTTTTAACCTGTTAACCAATAGGCCTTGTAATTCTACAGCACTTTCTTTAGATACTAATTTTAATACGGTGCTAAAGCTCTGTAGAAAAAGCTGTGGAAGTGCTGTGGAAGATCTGGATTCTGTGTAGCTTTGCCCCTCTTGTTCACAAGTAACAAACAGCAATATTCTTTATTTTAATACATGGTCTACTGAAATTGCATGTTGCCTCTACTTCAGTGTGACAAGCTGTGTACCTAGCTACACCTACACCCGGGTTGATGTGTGATACAGGAATGACCATAAACCTACGGTCTGTTGCCAGCTCGAGGCTACTTTGCAAACAGGTCTGTGGGTTGGTGTGCTGAGCCATCATTAGGATGCACAGTCCCCAGTACTTCAAGATGTGCCATCCTGTGGCACCTGAGACTGCGCTTGTATGTTCACAACGCGTCTACAAGCCAGTGGGGCCTAAGGGGTGGTGTTGGTGTGGTTTCCCTTGGAGGCAGAGACAAAACACTTGTCCTCTTTCAATCCACTGCAAACACTAGCAGGAGAATTGTGAATGAGGATGGAGAAGCCGGACAGCTTGCTAAGGAAAGCGGAGTAGTGGATGGCTGCATTTCTGTGGCATTGCTGACTTGTGTACATATGGTTGTTTTTTAAACCTATTAGAAGATGGTTTGAAAAACCAAAATGTACAAGCCAATTAGTAGACTGAGTTCGCATTTAGTTTTCATAAAGTGTAAGAAACAGAAAGATGGTCGTAAAATGTTATATTGATATATTTAATAAATTGAAAAAGTTTACAGAAAGCGTATTATAAAATATAACGTATTAATTATTGTCACGCTAAGCCTGGAAGCAGAGTTTTGTTGGGACACGTTTTCTTTTTATAAGAGTGGTATTCTGCCCATGGAAGGTACTGCTCAAATTTCACATGAAACTGCATCCTAACTGCTGATAAAAGTATGTTGTGCTTGTTATAGAACATAACAGGAATAATAATGCTGTTGCCTTTCTCACTTATTTAATCTGAAAATTGTGCTTTGTTTACAGGAAAAAAACCACACACTGAAACATTTTACCATTTGCTTCTAACATATGCCCCCCTCCCCTATTTTATTGATTCAGTTCTTAAATTAGCCTTCTGAAAAGTTTTGGAGATGTAAAATTAACCCTTGCTTTATCATAACCACCGTCTTTGCAGTGAAGTAGGAATCTGGGTTTTTGTGTTAGTCTTTTTTTTTTCCCTCTGTCAATGCTCTTAAAGACAAGATAGGCCTTTTCGGTGTAATAACTTAAACAGTAGCAGGCAACTCTGAATTAGGAGTGGAATTACGTTTTTAAAATAATGTATTTTTGAATAAAGTCTGGAATTCTGACACTGTTTTAAATATGATTTCTATTGGTAAATTGTTAAAAGCTTTACAAAAAAAAGAAATATTTGAGTTCTTTAATCTGAAGCAGAGTAATGCACATGGAGGTAAATATTAGCAAAAGGTTACACTGCACATTGATGGCAAGTTCAGGAATAGAACCCAAGCACTGTCTACTGGGAAGCAGGATGTCTTAATTCTGGTTTTTGTGAACAGAGGAGAACACAGATATTCATAATGTGTGTTCTAACAGTTGACACAATCTGAACTATTCTTACAGTGTCAGATACTGTGGCATAATAAAAAAGTATGTCTGAGACATGACCAATACCTCAAAGAGAGAAATCCACTCATTCTTTTATTGTCTTTAATTTAGTGCTGTAACCATTGTGCGGGTCTGGACCATATTGTTGCAGTTTACTCCTTCATGTATTACTTTTGGCAATACAAATGCGGCACACACAGCAGACTGGTGGGTGAGTGGATGAGTGGGTTTTGACAATTATGATGTTTATGGCATAGTTAAAAACAGTGTATGTGAAACTTCAGATTTGCATCTCAGTATGGCTGTATTTTGTAAAATAAGATTTTATAGAAGTAGAGAATCTGGACAAGTGAGGGAAGAGGTGGACAGAGGATGGAGCAGGGCTAGTCCTAAAATCGCTGTGGTGTATCGCCTTGCTTTCTCTTAAGAGCTGCTTTCGCACCAGCCATTTGTGCCTACATCAATGTGGCAAACATGCAGGAGATGTTTTAGAGCTGCTTCTTGTGGCGTAGGAGTTCTGATGCCTTCTGACAGAAATGAACAACTGGGCATAATTTTTAGAGTAGATTTAACCAAATAAATAATCCTGTCTTTCAGGTCTTTGGATCCCAAACGTATTTGTTATTATTTGAATAATATTTTATATACACCCTCATCAGGTTATCTTGGCTATAGAAAATACTTCTTGTGGAGAAAGATTCCCTATGTAATGAGAATATCTTTGCATTATTGCTATTCTTATATTCTTGGTTTGGTCATTTTCATATTTGCCAGGGCCCTGTTGGAAGATATAATACTTATCATATTCCAGATATGTTCAATTACCAGTGTGATCAGTTTTCTGTATTCCTGCTAGTAGTTTTTTTAACCTCATCATCTGATAGATAACTTGCTTGTTGAATGCAAAAAGCTTGTGTATGTAATTATTTTCTTGATTAATTTTTTTTTTTATGAGCAAGGGACTAATTAATTCATTGTGCTCTATCAACCCAACTGGTCTTGTTTATAAATCATGTCCATGATACCCATGACCTTGGAAAAGTTATAAAGGTTTCATATGCCCTCTACTGTTCTCCTGTGTCACTTTAAAGGACTGTCCTAATGGGGTAAATGACAAAAAGCAGAAGGAAATAGAATCATAGAATCATTTTGATTGGAAAAGACCTTTACGATCAAGTCCAACCATTATATGCTGCATAGATAACTTTTTTTTTTTTTTTTTTTTACTTCTTGTTTATATGAAATTTAGAAGACTTAATTTGTATTTTGAGAAGCCAGATTTTATAATTCAAATAACCTGGGTAACCTGAATTCTGCATTTGGAACTTTAGTTTTAATAATTGGCATTTATATTCATTTCCAGACCGCAAGTTGATGTGTTTGTGGAAATCGAAGAACTAAGGCTTCATCAGTGCAACAATTATTATGAGCATGGTACCAAATCTGAATGTATTTATGGAGGTGGTGTAATAGCTATCTGTTGAGGAATGCTGTTTTACTTTGTCCTGAAATATACTTTTAAATTGGTGTTTAGAGAGTAAGCCGTTGTTTCACAAACTGTGAATATTTGGAAACAGGGTATGTGGTTAAGAGCAACTATGAATAATGTGGCAGACAGTTAAATTTTGCTGAATTTAGCAATTTTTTTGGCTAAAGGACTGTTTGGTTTCTAATACACGTTCATTTTCAAGGAGCTATAAAATGGAGGGAATTCAGAGCAGAATTTATGTGCACAGTGGAGATACCCCACATAACTTTACTTCCTTCCAAAATCATCAGTAGTCCATTGAGCAGAATAATTGCATACAGCACTGGCTCAAAAGAAAACAGTTGTCTATTGTTTACCCCTTCACTGTGGCCTCTTCTTTTCAAATGCAATTAAAGAATGTGTTAAAATCAAGTGAAGAGCATTACTGGAGGACACACGTGGAGACTTTCTGTCCTTAATCAAGTACTGCAGCTTAACAACAAAGCTGCATATAAGATTTTAGCTTGACACTTTTTCAAATTTAATGTTGTTTTTTTTTTTCCTGGTATATGAGCACCAGACTTTTTACACCTTGTTGGGTTTTTTTGTTGTTGGGTTTTTTTTTGTGGTATTGGTAATGTAAAAGGTTAAGGAACATTTTCACCTAGAACTGTATGTTTCTGACGAACTCCCATGTTCCCATAGCAATTTTAGTAACCACACGCTGTTTTACTGGAAGAGTGACTTGAGGATATTGTCTGATCTCTCTCTACCTCCCATGGTAAACCGTCTGTTTGTTTTGTGAATTTAGTAGTCAGAGGTGCGTGATAAAACTTGCCATCTCTTACTTAATGACACTTCACAGCCAGTAAGACTGCCAAACTGCTATACAACTTTCCTTTTTACTTCATTAAACAACACAGAGGAACAGATCACAACAATTATTTTCTACCCTGATGCCTCATATTGACTGAAACATTTGAGTTTAAAAATAGACAAGTACTATAAAATAAGAGGCTTAAATGGGGAAAGGGACATCTTCACAGCTCCAAATGTGTCTAAAGAGAGAAAAAAGTGCAGAAAGACCCAAGTGAATTGAGCTGTTTCAGATTAGTGAAGCATGAGTTGGAGACTGGGGAGGAAAGGTTAAGCTATGCTTATCATAGTGGGTTATCTTACAAATAAAATGTTGTATTTTTTCAGCAAAACCCACTAGAGGAACAAAGTATTGCTGCTTTCCCTGATGGCAACAGTTAAGCTGCAGTGACACTTTAAATAATCTGTGTGCTATTTTGCAGAGAACATTACTGTCTTGGAAGTCCTTTAATAACTGGCCAAACAATGTGCATCTTTGATGCTGTAAGGGTTAGGGAGCAGTAGTCTGATATTCCTCCTCACATACCAAAATGACTTGCAATATCAATTGTTTTCTTGTGGTTATGGAGTTTGTGATTTCCCCTGTGTTTTCTGGTTTTCAAGAGTTGTTAACACAAAAAAAGGAAACACGTTTCCTCCTTTTTCCCTGACTTCTCTCCCACAAAACAATAATAATTAAAAAAACCAAACCCAAAACCCAACCAAACAACCACCACCACACCCCCCCTTATTCATCTATAATAGTGGTTCGGCACATGGTAGCTTATTAGTTAAAAGGCAAATAGACCCAATGTTTGTCTTACCTGAGCTTCATTTTTTTTTGTGCAAGCAACATATCAGACAAAAAGTTCAAGAAAAGGAGGTGAAGGGTGGACAGGGAAAGAGAAAACGTACTCTGTGTGCAAGCTGTTGTATCCATGGGAAACACTTCCATGGCCTTGGAAGAAGCCTACAACTCAGTAAGAATAAAACTTCAGTCTCCACACTGCATGTTTGCGAATGTTTGGTACATATACAGGTTTGAAAGTGTATTGTGGGTGGGTGTAGACCACCGTTTATAGCTAAAAGCTATGGTCTTAACTGAGCTTGTGCCATACTGAAAACTTATTATTTTGCTTATGAGTTCAGATTTCACTGGAAATTCAGCAATTGTTGAGATGATGCGTTTACAGAAAAAAAAATGCCACCTCAGTAGGCATACAGTGTGATCCCACAAACTCTGGACAGCATTTGGTGGGGGGAAGATAGCCCGCTGTCGTTTGTACTATTTTTATATTGCATTGAGGATAAATAGTTTGTAAAAGCAGAGGATAAATGTGTAAAGATTTTTTTTTTTTTTTTTTTTTATCTTGTCCTGTAAGGATAGTAAGTTCTGGAACCTTGTCCTTCTGCTTTTTCATTGGTCCTTCATTTGTTGCAAACAAATGAAGACCTGGGTTACTTTATAATTTACTTACTGATGGAACCTGCAGCCAGCTGCCTTCAGTGTAGAAAGGGGAGCATTCAGATTACTAATATTGCCTGAAAACACTTGAGAATGCACTGCTGTGGGGTAGCACACACTCTAATAATCTTGCACTTGAAAATTAGAGCTCTACAATTCTGGTTGTTTCTGTTCCTCAGGTAAAGCAGAAGACAACATAGGAGATCTGACTCTCACAGAAAATAGTTGTGAATTATTGGCACAGATTTTCAGTATTCCTTTATTTGTGGGGTTTTTTTTTATTCTAACCCACTTATAATTTTAAATATAGGTGGTGTTTTCTGAAGTGTTGCCTAGGTTGCCAGGTTCAGTTATGGCCTTTTTATAAAATAATGTTATCTTTGAAAATGTGTCATTTTCTTGTCTGAGATTTCCTCCCTTGTTCTGACTTCATAAATCTTGCCCTGAATGTTTGGTCATTTCAGCTTATTTTTCCAACAGAAATCTGAAATACTCAAGTTGAAAATACGGAAATATTTGAACTGAAAATGCTGCAGTTGAGCTCTGTAGCAAGCTGAGCCATGGTTCTACATTGAATTAATCTAAGAGGAAGTCACTGGGAATTCCTCTCTGTTGTATTTTGGGATTCTCTTTGCATTATTTCCTGTCAGGATCTTCAGAGATCACTTCAGCAAGCAATTGGTTAATGTTATTAGTTAAGTAGACATAAATATATCTTCTGCATTAGCACTAATGAAATTGATTGTATTCTCCTGCTGCAACAAAAAAAAAAACAGGAAATTTTTTGTTGTGATTTTGAAGAAAATGCTGAGTAGGTGCAAAAAATCATTACTGTTACCATGAGAAAGACATTACTGATGCTGACTCCTTGTTTCGGGCAAATTCCATAAAGCACGTAGGTATGTCTATACCATGTGTGCTGACTGACCCAGTGATAATTTTGAGTACTCACGCAGCACTCCAGTCCTGCAGTGGATACAGTGGAAGTGGACAGTGATCATAGAGAGCAAAAGGGAGCAAGGTTTTGGAATACAAGATGACCCATGAGGATTCTCAGGTTAAAATACTGGCTGACATTTGCATACTGTGATACTTAGTCCAATAACTTAGTTTTTTAAAGCTGCTAAATGTTCAGTCATGTTTCTTAAAATTTAAAAAAACCCAAACCAAATCAGTATCAAACCCACCACCACACTTCTGGGTTATTTTTTATTTCCATGCTTCAGGAGGTAAAAAAAAATCATCTACTCTCACTTCTACACCAGGAAAAGAACCTATTTGAACCAATATATAGGGAGACAATGATAACGGTTGGCAGTGCTCCTTTGAAAGGCATGCAGTACAGTCTGCTAATTGACCTGAGATTTCAGACTGAAAATGTTAAGCTTTTTAAATACGACTTTTATAATCCCATTACCTTGTTTCTTAATTAAACTCTAAATCAGGGGTTGTTTTAATTACCACTAGAGGTTTAAAAAATTGTATAAACTGATACCTTATTAATATTGCAGTGGTAGTCTGCAGATCTGGTAGCACCAAGGCTAAGTTGGAGAACCACATTCATTATTGAATGCCAGCTTTTTAGATCATAAGACATTATGAACACTCTACCACTTTCCCTCATCGTAAACTTGAAATCTATCTATTGTGTATGTTTTAGATGTGTCTATGCTTTAATTAACTCATCCTGTAGGAGGAAAGAATTGTAAGAGGAACAAGTATACAAGTGGTTCCTCACAGTTGCCGAATTTTACTGAGAGTAGTAAAACTTGCTTTTGTATAAACTTGCAGAATAAAATAATCACAAAGCAAAGCTTAAAAATGAAGGCAAAAGGTTTGTCTTCATGTTCAGCTATGATAAACTTAGTCCCTTATGAATTTGTTTTGCAGAGCTTGAAGTACTTCATGTTTGTACAAGATATAAAGAAGTTTTCTTTCACAGTTTACTGGAGTATTGGAGCACAGAAGTAGTTTTTTTAAAAAAAACCCAAACCTGTGAAGAATAGCTGAACATTGAGGGGTAAGGTAACATGTGGCCTTCTACATACATCTGGATTTGGAAACATTTCAAACAAACATCATAATATCAGAGAATCCCTAAACTTTTTGCACTAATTCGAGATTTGTTTGTGGAGCAAGTTTACCTTGCTTGCAACATACAACTCGGTGTAAGCAGACATGTTTTCAGAGACCAATGCAACACTTGCATTAAGTGCTTATAGTGCTATAGTCTTTGGTATTTTTAGTGTGAATTTTTCAGTTTGCCTTTTTCTCCTGAGTTTTGTGTGACAATCTTAAGTTTTGTTTCTTCTAAAGAGGAGTGAACTCTCTCTGAACTGAGACCTAAGTGCCTCTAGTTGTTGTCCTAAAGGACAGCCTTCACCATGGTTACCAGATAGCAATATGAGAACTTTTGTACTTGTTTGCAGTGTTTGTTTTGAATGCCAGCATCCACATTGCTGTCACTGAATTACTCATAACGAGTAATACTTTGTTGGAAAGTATTGAATCTTTTCTTGCATGAAGAGAATGGTAAAATTCAGGTCAGGATTTATTTTAGCTTTTATAAAATGAAGCTTTCGGATCAGAGACTCTATGTGCATTTATCCCTGATTTGCTTCAAGAAAGAAAGGTGTTATTAGAATGTTTATGAAGTATGTTAATAAATGTTTGATGATTTGAGCATTTTGATGTATGAAAGTTGGTTAAAATGCTTACTGAAACACAGCTGGACAGCTACTCAAGCTGTTCTTTTGTGCAGGTCCAGCATGAGTGAATACAACTCTCTATTTTCTTTCCATTTACAATTTGAAGTGATCATATTTTACAGTGCAAATGATCTACACGTGAAAGTTGGTTCCACTGGGATAATGTAGCCCTTTTAAAAAAAATACATTTATTGTAATCTTTCTAGGCAGTATTGAAAAAATAGCCCCTGACCCCTTTCATTGAAAACTAGATTAAAACTCAGTATTAGCTTTTTTAAAAAAAACGAAAACAAACAAAAGCTTAAAAAAGGCAGATGTTCACATCAAAGTAAGGATGCATGGTACATGTAGCCTTAATAATCCAAGAGGCATCCATGCTCTGGTTTCTCCTATGTATTGTGTTTTAAAGTTTCTCCTACTTTATTGTGGTTTTTGTTTAATTAGGTTTAATCTTGTGAAGTATAAAACTATGGCTTAGATCTAAGGGACTTCTTGGGTACTGTAAGTTTGAACTGCACATGGAAAATACTGAACAGTAAAGAAAACTGCTTGTACAACCCATTCGTTTCAGTGCAGCTAATTATTTTCAGATGCAGGGGGCAGTTTTCGTCTGGAGAACTGGTATTCACACTTGCACCTTTGTGCAGCAGCAAACTGTCTGCTGTTTCATTAATGCCTGCTTCAGCTAGGCATTTGTTCTCCTTGTTTGAGCCATTACTGTCACTACCCTACAGGTGGTAAAGCGGTAGAAAATGAACTTTATCATCCAGAGCCACTAAATATAGGAAGGAAAGAATGGTGAATTTAAAGTACTCCTGTTTAATTACATTCACAATTAAAAGATTTCTAATCAAAATGTAAGGCTTCAGCACACAGGAAATAAAACTAACTCCAGGAAAAAAAAGCAATATATGAAGCAAAGCCACTTTCGGGCAGGTTTATCAACACACCTAAGCTTCTTATTTTGGTGTCTGCCTTTCAGAAATATGTACAGTTGTGGCCTACTTACTTCTTCCAATTACTTTAACAATTTTCTAAATGCCTGTAAGCATTGGCCACTATACGGAAAAAAAATATTCTCCCATAGTGTGCCCAGTTGAAATGCAGTTACAGGTTCATCAGCTTTTTCCCCTGGTAGCATCTTCTACAGTATTTCAGCTTAATTAGTTTCAGAATTCTGTTTAAAAGTGCAAAGCTATATTTCATGACCATTGAAGCTTTCATATTGCTTTGAAGTTTTCACAATAAAAAGAGCAGGATGGCAAACACTTAATGAAGTTTTGAAACAAAAATAAAATATTAAAAATATTTTATAAGCTCAATAATGACAAGAGAAAGAGGTTTTTTGCTGGTTTTTTTGTTTCATGTGTGCTTTTTAGGATTATACCTTTGACTTCCACAATACTCTTATGAACAGTGAATAAAAATATTTTTCTGAAATACAGCAAGAATGTTCAGTGTTCAATACAACACTGATTTTGATTTTAGATTTATAGTGTTCTTGTTGTGCATCTTATTTCAGCTCAGCTTCCTATTAACAATGTATTTGTTGAAATTTAATTCCATACCATATTTTTTGTAGGAAATGGATCAGCAGCTTAAACACACTTTTGGGATTTTTTGGGGTGTAAGTGGTTGGTTGGTTTTTGTTTGGGTTTTCTTTTGCCATCTAAGGAGCAGCTTAGTGTCTCTAGTCAAATTTCATGGCTTCCAAGTTAAATTTCTTATTAAGTTTAGGGAAGAAAGGTCATTATGATGTTTATGTTTTCAAAAGGAATAATCCTAGGAGAGAAGCCTTTCATCCAGAAGGCAGGGGATACTGAAGGTATTTGTTTTGTATTGTTATTTGTATTGTGCAATATATGTGCTGAGGTATTTGTTACCAAGCAGCTGTCATCTACATCAAGGGTTATGGAGTAGGATTATTGGTCTGGATGTTGTTTGCAACACACTGTTGATCTCCATTCTCTGCTATCTCAAATATGTTCCACAAGTCTTTACACCAGAGGGGCAGTCCTAGTCAGATGTAGTAGGATGCGTCATGCTGTCCAGTCAACCGCCTCATCCCAGTGAACTTGCTTTACTGGTGCATCCTGTGGTTTGAATGGTGCCCTGGAGGCTTCCTCTGGCTAGTTATTTTCTGTGCTTTGATCCAGTGCTATTGCAGCAGCTTTCCTGCTTCTGGGATGCATTTTCTTCCTTTTATATTCCATCTAGAGAAGGAGTATTATAAAGGAAGAACAGCATTAATACATGTTTTATTTCAGGATAAATACTGAACCATGATCTTTGTCGTAATTGATATGAGCTTTACCATAGGTAGACATGTTGCTCTTCTGCTCTGCAGAAAAAGGAGATGAATTTTTCTGGTCATTTGGTGTGCTGAAGTTATTGAAAGATTCCTTTGAGTAGAACAGCAGGAAAGCATTTCACTTTGCTGTGTATTTTTACTGCTTGTAACAAGCTATCATTTTGTCTGTGCCATAGCTTCATCTGAAAGCAAGTAATATATTTTACTTAAGCTGAGTCTTCAAGTGGTATACATAAGGTAGGACGTGATCAAGGACGTAGAGGAAGGCATTGAAACTTGAAAATTACAGTGGAGATGTATGTCGTAGACAATTTCTCACAACTTCTTATTGATATGCTTCAGATCTGGGTTTTGGATAGAACAAATTACATTTAGACAAGAGAACAAAAAAGGCAATCTTTTTGAAGGCTGTCACCTTGGGATGCAGATACATGTTTTTAGGGGACTAGTCTGAGATTGTGCTTTACATAGCCACCAGCAAGTTGTGGATATTAACAACTTGAACATTTTTAACAGATACTACAATTAGATAAAGCTGTCCTGCTGTTGTGTTGCACAGTTCTTATGTCACTGAGAAACTGAGGCAATGGAAGAAACTACCAGAGAGGGTGGAGCTCACTCCTGATATTCTGCAGATCCATACTGTGATTTAAATAATTGTAAATGCCTAGTTGGATTTCCACAAGGCAGAGCTCCCAGATGACCTGTGTTTTTAACCTTATGGTTCTTCTATAAATACTAATTCTAAAATATGTATTCTCTTGTATTAGTATCTTTGTTGTCTATCCACAAATGCCACAAATGCCTGATATTTTCTTGGAATTTAAGGAAAGCTACACAAAGAATTACTAGATTTTAAATGTCACATTTGATTTAGAGGTTTGCTATATTATTTTAGCCTTTTTCCTCAATCTTATTTTTTCAAAGACTATGCCATTAAAATGAAAACTCTTTTCTTGATGCATTTCAAAACTAATGACCAACCCTACATTGAGAAAATAACACACTGTCTTTTTGTAGCTTTTACACTAATAACAATGTCTTCCCCAGGTCAGCAACTGGAGGAAAAATTACAGTGAAACAGAAAATCAACGGTATTACTGGTTTTTAAAGATAATTTTAAAGTGGCAATTTTTAGAAAGAACATGTTCATTTAAATTATCATTGTATCTTCTTCATTTGTTGCCACGGAATCCTTCATAATGTTAATTAGTGAATCAAGTAAATATAATAATCATATAATTCTTGTTAAAGAATCATTTCTAGAGAACCAGAGAAAATATTGGTGCCTACTAAGGTTATCGTATATTTCCAAAGAATACTAAATGTATTTAAGCAGAGAATGCTATTTAGCCTGTAAGGACAAATAGTGAAAGGTCATTACCAAAGACACCTCATATGCTGGTTATTGGTGAAGGGCTGTATGCCCACAGAGTTGAAAAGGAATCCAGCACGTATGCTGCTCAGTCTAATTATAACTTTACAGATGGCCATTACATAAGGAATGCCTCCAAATCAATATCATCCATGCAGAGAGACTTCTAAGTATACCTGATCCTGAAAGAGCAACAGCTTGCTATTTCTCTCCAGGAATGCAGCTCTCAAAGCAGCAAGGTGCACCTTCCCTTCCAAGTTACCTTCTCTCTCATACCACCTCAGCATTTACAGTCTGTTTTCTCTCCCTGATAACCGTGCTACCCTCCTTAATATGTTTTTCCTTTTACTGTTTGCATTCATCAGGCTGGACCGACAGCATACTAGATGAAGACAGTTATGTTTTATTAAATATGAATGACATATGTCCTGTTTAGGATCTTTTTATTAAGAGTATGGTGATGCAGTGGCTGAAGTTAGCAGAAAGGGAGTAAAACTAGCTAGAAGGGAATAACATACAGAAGACATAATTGCCCAAGCTAAATTTGGCTTCAAGTGCCTGTGAAAACTGGCACTGAGTTTTCAGTAACAGCAGTAATTAGGATCAGTGTGTTAGCACAGTATCTGCAAGTGCAAGCTCTAGTGAACTGGAAGGAAAAGTACTTCCTAACTGATTGTACGATCGATACAACAGTGGTTAAAACTGGGGGGAAAAAACCTACATGATTTAAGTGACCTTTAAGGCTACTGTAAGATTACACATTAAATATATTTATGCTATTTTCATAGTGAATAAAAATGCCTCCCCATCCCTAGGTAAAGAGCTCATCACCTTTCTTGCCTGCCATGGACAGTACCTAGAAAAGAGGCTTGTAGTTGTATCAGTGGTGCATATAGTTTACAGTTTTAACTAAGCATACACTGCTGTGTTTATGTATGTCCAAATTCTATCACTATCCACTTCTAAAATGCAAAAATATACGCTAGTTTTACCTCTGAATCTGCAACCAGGTTTAAGTGGTGTAGTCTTGCACCAGTGTCTTTACAGTTTTAAGATATATATATATATATATGTTCTCCTACAGCTGACTGGGTAAGAGTTGTGAAGGGTCTGAACACAAGGGGTTTGGGATGTGCCTACACGTCTGCTTTTCTGGATACACACTCATAGTCTATCCAAACTAATGTAAATAACTAATGTGCTAGATACTCAGGGTCATTGCTGAGAAAGGCCATTGCTAGTCTGCTCTGGATTTTTGCCTGTGAATCTTTCATAACAGATGGTGTTTTATAGCATAACGCTCTTCCTTAGGATAATGTGGAACTTTTGGGTAGGGCAATCAGTGTTTTGGTAGTTCCTTGCCCCCATGTTTGAAAATAAAATCTGCCGTGTTAGGCTGCTAACTGTAGGTGCATTTAAGTGTTACAAGTGTAGTATATAGACTAGGTTGGAAGGATTAGCTGGATTGCAGCAGCATGTATCAAGCTATTGTCTGGTTTCTGTAATTGTTCAGGTGCATGATCTTAGCAGGTTCTAATTAGTGGTGAAAAATTACTAAGCAAATTGAAAAGAACTCACTCTTTTCAGGTGTTACGTCTTTTAAGCACCCTTATTTATTTATTTATCTTCAAATTGGAGCCTTGTTTTTAAAATGCATTAGCTTTTTAGCATTTGAATGCTAAAATTTATTATTAGTACGATACGCTTTTTGTGTTTCTATTTGACAACACATTACATGACAAAGTTACGTGTTTCTTTAGAGACTGAAACCTTTACGCAGGTTGCCTAGGATGCTGGGAGCTTGCTTACATTAAATAGTGTGGTTAGAGTGGTTGGCTAGTTGATTTAGTTTGTTCTACAATGCAGCATGGAACAGATGTTAGTTTTATTACCAGCTTTCTGTGGTATTTCTACATTATAAGGATGGGGAGAAAAAGCTAGAATTGGCAGACTGGTTAATTATGCGGAACAGCATGATCTATAAAGTTGCTGTCTGGTGCTGCTGTATTGGGATGTATTGCAGACATTAAAAATACTCTGGCTTTTTGTTTAAGGAAGAGCCTGACAAAACTCTTTCTGCGCCTTTAGGTATACTAGTGGTTATGTCAGAAAATGTTAGTGTTTGAACCTTTAGGCTATAGTCCCTCCGCTGAGGAATACCTCAGAGTGAGGAAGTTTTATAGGGAAGTGCATGCAAATAGTCTTGTGCATCTCCACGGTACATAGGAAAAGAGAAAACGTGGAAGGAATGACAGTCAAAAAAGCAGCGTCTGAGCTTGGAATATGGGTAAGGCACAGGCCTGTGGAAAAGAGGACAGCTGGGGTCTTCTGGCCTCTAACAACAGTCATATTGTGTATAACCATACAAAAATGCCTCACGCTCATGTGGCGTTTCTTACCCCTATTACTATTGGTAGAAACTGTTCAGAGTATTGTTGACCTGATGACAAGGACTTCCAGTTCCCAGATCTGCTTGTTTGTATCCACTAGTGTTTTCTATAGCTTTATAGAATTTTTCTTCTTCTCTTTTCTTACATCCCTGATATGTTTGTAGAGAGCGCTCTCATTGCCTCTCAGCCTTCATTTTACTAGGCTAGTTACACTGAGCTCTGTTAGTATGCTCTTTGTTTGTCTCCTTGCTTCCCTGGTTATTCTCATAGCTTTTTTCTGCACATGCTTCAGCTTAAATCATGTTTTTTACATACTGGCAACCAGAAATGTTCACAGAGTTCCAGCTGAGATCTTACCAGTTCCTTGTAAAATGGCATTAATATGTCCTCATCTCTACTGAAAATTTCTCCCTTGATACAGCCAGATTACAACTGCCTTTTTCACAGCTGCATCTCTTTGACAGTTTGTATTCATCCCAATTGATTAATGCATCCAAGTCATTCCCCTCCTCTGATATTTCCAGCTGATGATCCTCCAGTTTACAGGTGTAATTCTTCCTGTTCCCAGAGTGCTTGACCTTGACTTTGTACTATTGCATTTTGTCATTACTATCACTTTGGTCCTTGAAGGCTGTTCAGTTCTTGCAATGTGATGTTCTGACCTTCCTCTGTATCGATAGTAGTTCCAATTTTTTTTTTTTTTTTTTTTTTTAACCAGCATCAAGTGTCATTATCCAATTTTTTTTTTTTTGTTCCATTTTTGTTATAAGGTCAGTTCTCAGAATGGTTTGTAAGGAACTCCACTCTTAATCTCATTCTAGGCCTATAGTTTCCTTCCACATTGTTACCTCACTTTTTCTTAGTAAAGTCCTTGCTGTTTTGCATTCACAAAATGACATAATCATAGAATAGCCTTGGTTGGAAGCCATAATCCAGCACTGCCAAGTCACCACTACACCATGTCCCTCGGCACCTCATCTACACATCTCTTAAATCCCTCCAGGGATTGACAACCCTTTCAGTGAAGAAATGTTTCCTAATAGACAATCTAAACCTCCCCTGGCACAACTTGAGGCCATTACCCCTCATCCTATCACTGTTACCTGGGAGAAGAGACCAACCCCGCCTCACTGCAGCCTCCTTTCAGGTAGTTGCAGAGAGCAATGAAGTCTCCCCTCATCCTCCTCTTCTCCAGAATAAATGCCCCCAGTTCCCTCAGCCACTCCTCATCAGACTTGTGCTCCAGACCCTTCACCAGCTTCGCTGCCCTTCTCTGGACACACTCCAGCAGCTCAGTGTCCTTCTTGTAGTGAGGGGCCCAAAACTGAACACATTGTTCGAGGTGTGGCCTCACCAGAGCTGAGTACAGGGGGACAATCACCTCCTTACTCCTGCTGGTCACACCGTTTCTGATACAGGCCAGGGTGCCATTGGCCTTCTTGGCCACCCGGGCACACTGCTGGCTCATGCTCAGCTGGCTGTCAGAGAGCACCCCCAGGTTCTTTTCTGCCAGGCAGCTTTCCAGCCACTCTTCCCCAAGCCTGTAGCGCTGCATGGGGTTGTTGTGACCCAAGTGCACCGTCCGGAGCACTTGGCCTTATTGAACCTCATACCATTGGCCTCATTCAATTTATCTTTTTCTGCCTTAGTTACAAGCGTCCATACAGTTTGGTATTGTAGGACTGATTGAAGTACCTATTTTTAAGACATTCATTTCAGTGATCTAAAATTTTAGTTAACTCCACAATATAGGAGATTAGACTGGACTATATGCTTCTGAATGTCATCATATCTGAATCTAGCCTTTTTTGTTCAGGTGAGAATCTGACCATTAAAACGCAACATGACTTGATGAAAAGGCCAAATGAAGAAAAGTGTTAAAAGAACCATTAGTGACTCTTACACTCTTTCTGAATTTCTTATGAACTTTTCTGAATGTAAAATATGCTTATTTATAACCTCATCTAGGCCTTTTTATATGGGTGTTATTTATAAGACTGTCTAGGCCTACTTTCAAAAATGTATTAGGCAAGTAATTGGAAACCCTGGTGATACTTCATCTTTGAATTATAAAAATTAATATATAGACTCAGAACTACTTTGATTTCTGCTTGATGCGTGAGAAAGAGGCAGAGGAATTTATAAAAGTCTTTGTGAGGTACTAAGTTTTCCTCTTTGTGATGAAAAAGAATTTTAAAGATATTACAAAAAAACCCAGTAATATTCCTCTAACAGGCCAGCCTTGGGATTACAGAACATCTTAATGAAATACAGTATTCAAGCCTGTTTTTCTTGCACAGAAATATGCTCCACAAACCTGTTGGAAAAGGTCTGTAGTGGTGTGCGCCTTCCTTAACCAACATGATTGTTAGACGTAAATCCTACCTGTGTCAATCTTGCTAGCCTTCATCTTGGTAGTGCCTGACTGTGTCCTTTGTGTTTAAAAATGGAAATGACAATCTCATAGTTGCAAGTTTGAGACACTTGAGGGAAAAGCTAAATTGAAGGGTTGAGGCGTCTGTTCTGAATGTGGTTAAGATCCATTGTTCTTCCAGGAGTGATCGCTGCCGTCTTTTGTCAAAGTCATGTGAAAGTCTTCATTGCAGTGCTTTTTGTTGCTTGGCAGTTTCACTGGTACACAACAGAGGGGCATAGCTGTTGTGGTGACAGAGCAGTGAGCAGCGGGGAGGGAAATGACCCCTCCAGCAGCTGGTGCCGCTACCACAGGATATGCTGGGTACTGGGAGATGCTTAGGGTTGTGCTCAGAACACAGCAAAACCTCCATGAAAACAATAGGTGGTGACCTTCCTGTCATTTAGACTTTCTAGGCTCAATTATATGTGAACTGGGTTTTTCTTAATGTGCTCACATTTGTTTTTCACCACAGTGATTTAAATAATTCAAGGTGGAGGTCAGGTGTATGGGATACGGTATGTTTTTGTTCTGTCATGGGTAGGGATGGAGTGAAAGGTTGCTGATTATAGATGGCTGTGAGTGATTTTCTTCCTTTTCTGTCAGTGTTTAGTGGCTCTGACACCATCCCATCAACAATGTACGATGCTAAGCTACAGTAAAGAACTCTTTCTTTGCTTTGGAGAACGCAGCCAAATCAGTAATTGTTCAACAGAAATTGGTGGAATAGGAGTTTTGCCAAGTAAGAACACTCAGAGTTTGTTAGGACAGAATATTATTTAAGGGGTAAAGGAGTAGCACTTAGGAGCACGAAAATACTTCTTCCTTCCATTTATTGCATTGATCCTATCCAAAGGAAACAAAGTGCATACTTTGTCCTTTCTAATGATTCCTTACTCTTATTTTTTAAAACACTGGAAATAACACTTCTAGTTACTCTCTCTCTGGCTGTGGTAAGCCTTACTGTAATTTCTTTGCTTGATGTAATTCACGTTTTTTATGATTCCATAATCTTTTTGTGGAGAAAGAGTGCTGTGATTTAACATGATAATATGGTGGCAGCTTATGACCAAAGAGAAGAAACAGATAAACTGATGATAAACTTGCACATAAACCTCATTATATTTTTAATTCTCTATATTGCAAAAAAGTAATGCAAGGTACTGTATTTTTTAATAACTAGAGCTATTTAAAGAGATGTATTTTCACCTTGATATTATCAGAGGGGTGCAAAGGCAATATGGTGAGCCTAAGGACTTTTTGGAGCTTGGGGGGCATAGAGGGAAGTGTTTAAAAACAAGACAGTTCTTGAGAACAAGAGAAATAATACTGAAAAAATGCCTATATATCACTCCAAGCTATGTATATAAATACAATCTATGTATGTTCCTCCCCTCCCTCAAGCAAATATGCAGTTTTATTGTGGCATCAGATGGTCTTTAAGTAGCTGCGTATCCCTGCGCCTCTATTAAGGATTCTACTTGGCTGGAGCAGGCTGTGGTGCCTCAATGCTGTGTTAGCAATTATGAAAAGCAGTCCAAAGAGGGAGAAGATAAAAGAAGGGAACGTTTTCTCCTGAGAGATAAGACCTAGAGTACAATGGGGAAGGCATTACAGTGAGGCCAAACAAACTTCTGGGGCATTCAAGCTCAGTTTAACCTCCACTAATAACCCTGCTTTTGTGAAAATCCTCCCAAGTGTTTCAGGGAGTGAGCTTGGGCAACTATAATTTCAGAGAAGTTTGTTTTAGCCACTGGAATTGAATGTTAATAGATTAATTTGAAAGTCTACTCAACCATAAATTTCATTTAATAGAAAAAATGCAGAACTATGATATGACTTAGGCTGAAAATATTTATTTTTATAAACATTTGCAGATACTGCACCTTAATAACCGCTCAAAGTGGTGTATCTAAGCTGTGTATATCTAGGTTTCAGACTGTCGTAGGTATTTAAGTTGTGTGGTCCCGCATTACAGAATTTGCCCCAATGTTGTCAGAAACACAAGGATGTAGAAAGGCAATTAGGAAAGCTAAGGCCTCCTTAGAACTTAACCTTGCAAGCCAGGTCAAGGACAATAGAAAGGGCTTTTTCAAATACATAGCTAATAAAACAAACACTAGAGGCAATATAGGCCCACTGATGAATGAGGGGGGTGCCCTAGAGACAGAGGATATAAAGAAGGCAGAGGTGCTGAATGCCTTCTTTGCCTCTGTCTTTACTCCTGCAGGCTTTCCCCAGGAGCCCCTGATCCCTGTAGCCCCGGAAGAAGTCAGGATAAAGGAGGAGTTTGCCTTGGTAGATGAGGATTGGGTTAGGGATCAGTTGAGCAATCTGGATATCCATAAATCAATGGGACCAGATGGAATGCACCCAAGGGTGCTGAGGGAGCTGGCAGAGGTCATTGCTAGGCCACTCTCCATCATCTTTGGTAAGTCATGGAGAACAGGAGAGGTGCCTGAGGACTGGAGGATAGCAAATGTCACTCCAATCTATAAGAAGGGCAAGAAGGAGGACCCGGGTAACTACAGACCGGTCAGCCTCACCTCCATCCCTGGAAAGGTGATGGAACAGCTTGTTCTTGGCATGATCTCGAGGCACATCAAGGATGAGGGGGTCATTAAGAGCAGTCAACATGGTTTTACTAAGGGTAAGTCATGTTTGACCAACCTTATTGCCTTCTATGAGGAAATAACTAGGTGGATAGATGATGGTAGAGCGGTAGATGTGGTTTATCTTGACTTCAGTAAAGCATTTGACACTGTCTCCCACAGCATCCTTGTAGATAAGCTGATAAAGTATGGGTTTAGTGATCAGGTAGTGAGGTGGATTATGAACTGGCTGAAGGGAAGAAGCCAGAGAGTTGTGGTTAATGGGACGGAGTCTAGTTGGAGGCCTGTGACTAGTGGAGTCCCTCAGGGGTCGGTACTGGGACCGGTGTTGTTTAATATCTTCATCAACGACTTGGATGAGGGTACAGAATGTATCCTCAGCAAGTTTGCTGATGACACCAAACTAGGAGGAATGGCTGACACACCAGAGGGTTGTGCTGCCATTCAACGAGACCTTGATAGGCTGGAGAGTTGGGCGGGGAGAAACTTAATGAATTTCAACAAGGGCAAGTGTAGAGTTTTGCATCTGGGGAAGAACAACCCCATGTACCAGTACAGGTTGGGAGCTGACCTGCTGGAGAGCAGTGTAGGGGAAAGGGACCT
Source organism: Podargus strigoides (assembly GCA_028020825.1). Lineage (NCBI taxonomy): Eukaryota > Metazoa > Chordata > Aves > Caprimulgiformes > Podargidae > Podargus > Podargus strigoides. The sequence goes on along the minus strand of CM051663.1, from coordinate 82,389,333 downwards.
GGGGGTCCTGGTGGACAGCAGGATGACCATGAGCCAGCAATGTGCCCTTGTGGCCAAGAAGGCCAATGGCATCCTGGGGTGTATTAGAAAGGGAGTGGTTAGTAGGTCGAGAGAGGTTCTCCTTCCCCTCTATTCTGCCTTGGTGAGGCCACATCTGGAGTATTGTGTCCAGTTCTGGGCCCCCCAGTTCAAGAAGGACAGGGAACTGCTCGAGAGAGTCCAGCGTAGAGCCACAAAGATGATTAAGGGAATGGAACATCTCCCTTATGAGGAAAGGCTGAGGGAGCTGGGTCTCTTTAGCTTGGAGAAGAGGAGACTGAGGGGTGACCTCATTAATGTTTATAAATATGTAAAGGGTGAGTGTCACGAGGATGGAGCCAGGCTCTTCTCAGTGACATCCAATGATAGGACAAGGGGCAATGGGTGTAAGCTGGAACATAGGAGGTTCCACATAAATGTGAGGAAGAATTTCTTCACAGTGAGGGTGACAGGACACTGGAACAGGCTGCCCAGAGAGGTTGTGGAGTCTCCTTCTCTGGAGACATTCAAAACCCGCCTGGACATGTTCCTGTGTGACCTGATCTAGGTATTCCTGCTCTGGCAGGGGGGTTGGACTAGATGATCTTTTAAGGTCCCTTCCAATCCCTAACATTCTGTGATTCTGTGATTCTGTGAAAGAAAGGGAGTATCTTGAAGCCGTATTACCAGTGAATTGTCTTGGTCTTTTATAGGCATAGAGAATCTTTCTCTTTTTTTTTTGGTATTTCAGAAGCTCTGGAAGTTGATGCACAGAGTTGTAAATATGGGGTTCTTTTTTGGGTTGTTTGTTTGTTTGTTTATTTTGAGTTTGGGATTTTTTTTTAAGCTGTAAAACTTGACGTCTGTCTATGTTTCTGTCTCTTTTTTTTTTTTTTTTTCCACCTGAAGAGCCAGTGATTGCATTAGGCCTAATCACCCAAAGATCTCTTACATTTTTTTAAGAGATCATTTTCTTTTTCATTGTGATAAGCTTGAAGGTGATTATTATTATTTATTATTATTATTATTATTATTATTATTATTATTATTATTTAGATACGCATGACCAACAAGTGCTTAGGTCATCCCATTTGGTAGCTATCTCTGTTTGCAATGAAAAATGGCTTTTTAGTACAGTGGCATCTTGAATCCTGATAAGTTACACCTAGATCATAAAATGAAACCCAGGAAAATCATGGGTAATAAAGAAAAAGGAAATTAAAGTAAGATTGCTCTGCAGTCAAAGAGGTGGATGCATAGGGGATAAGGCTATCTCATGAGAAGGAGAGAAATGGATGTGGCAGAACTGTAAGAAGATTTACATCAAGTCAAGCTCCATATGCTTTGGAAGAACCCAGCTCAATGAGTAGCTTGCAAAATTCAGGAGGGTTAGTTTGGTCATCTAAGAAATGTGAGAGGTATTTTAATTCCCCTGAAAGCCAGAGATTATAGAACACAACAAACTTCCTAGAGTTGCTGTTGTGAGAAATTTACACTGCTGTAATTCAGAAGAGGAGGCCAATTTTGTTTTTCTGTGAGATGAAGGAGTGGTGAGAAAACCTAAGTACTATTGCTCTTCATATAGCTAGGGAAGATTGACTTATGTTTCTCTCTACTCTTAGATAGACAGCAGAGCATAGCATTGACCATCATAACTATGTTGATAAAATCTACGTAAAAATAAGTTTCTACAGCATATACTTATATTTTTATTCCTCATTTGGCAGGTCCTGGGATCAGTATGGTCCTTGGTCTTATTTCCAGTAATTCTTGGAGTTGATATGCAATATATTCTTCACATAAATATTTGGTAAAGAGAGAAATTGCTGAAATATAGCATTTAAAGTTAAGTGACTTACAAATAGGTTATAATTGTAGATTTGTATGTTTTTCAATTAATCTAAGTTTAGTTTGCTCTAAATCTAATATGCAGATAAAAGAATTCTTCACTTACACAGAAAAGTTAATAAGAATCAGTCTAGCAGCAATGTATTCATTTTTAGGTAAGTATTATGGGTATACTTTGTGTATGCATTCTGGGTTGACCATATGGCTCCAGTATTCATTAGTGCTTCAGATATTTAAACACTTGGTACTTGTAGACACTGTTAAACATTCCTATATAAACGACTTCCTTGTAAATGTAGATGGAAAAAAAAAGACGAGCTTCCAAGTTGCTCACTAAATTATTGAAATTAATCTAGTTATGGGTTACTTGCTTATCCTGCAATGTACTGTAAAGTCCGTGTCATGATTACTGTCTGCCATTCAGCTGCTGCAGTGATGTAATTTCATCTTTCTGCCATGAAATGAGATGCAACTACGTATTTTAATTGAGTTCATTGCTTGGTATAGCTGCAAAGAGCTCCTAGTTTGATTGCAGGGAAGTACCTATTTTTAAAGTTTTATTTTAATTCACTAATTTGAAAGGTCATGTATTAGTTACTTGAAGCCTGAGTTACCGTGAGTCAAATTACACTGATGTACATTTTTTTCATGCAACAATTTGAAGCTGATGTCTTCTTGCCCGTGATTTGCTGAAGCCAGAAGTACCACTCCAGTTTCATTTTTCCTTGCTATGGTCTTTTATTCAAGTATTCCATTAAAAAAAAATCTACCTGAAATATTTGCTTTAAACCTTCAAGACTTTAAAAACTACTTGCAGATTTTAAAAGCTGTCTCTCTGTTATTCATGAGTAAGACAAATATCTTTATGCATTGCCCTTATATACCATAGGAAGAACAGAAACATTTTTTTATGGCTAACAATTATTTTTGTTAACTTCTTTTTTTTTTTTACTTCTGAGTACAAAAATATTGATAAACTATCTTTTGGAGAGCACCAACAGCTTTTTGTTGGTAATTGCATCTCTAAATATGTAGCTTTAAAGTCAAAACAGAGTCTAGGTTCAAGAGTAATAGACTGGTTATCAGCAGGAGATGTGACTGGTCTAAAGGTGAAAGAGGCTTACCATTTTAAATGAATGAATGTAAACTAATTAGTCCTGTATTTTGTGGTCTCATCTGTGGCATTTGTTACAGCACTAAGTGTATTTATTACAGCGTGTTAGCAACCGTTTCAATAACCTAATCAGTGACACGTAGACTCCCTTTTACCATCAGTTTTTTAATTCAGAAAAACAGACTTTGTTTTGCGGTATTGGATTTCTTTACTCCCTTCCTCTCACCCGCAGTAAAAATACAGAAATAGAAGTTAGTCTTTATAATCCAGATACATCATTATTTGCAAACCAATAGGAACCAGACACTATGCTGGGGCAAAATCACTTATGAAACTCAAGCTACTTTTTCACCATGCTAATTTGATCTTTTATAAATGTCAGCAAGACAAAGGAGAAAGTAAAATGCCACATGCAAGATGCACGTATATGAGAAACTGCCATAGGTAACGACTTCAGTTTTTTCACCATAGATGTTCAACCTTGAGAGTCAGTGCACTTGTTTGAAGTGCTGCTGTTGTAAGAAGGAAGATTCGTCTGTCATTTCAATGAATATCTGGTTGTGGATTGATGGGGGAGCAGTCTGTAGAATTGATGCATATTTAATAATTCATCTTAAATTAGTTACTTGTATAGCATTATTGAGCTTAATGCTACAGATTTAAGCACAAAAGTGAGAGGATGTGTCTGCTTATAACTATCATCATCCTACATTCTTTGGACAATGTGCTGGGTTTTTGTAGCATTTTTCTCTTGTTCTAGAAGCTGTATAGTGAATGAGGCAAAAAGCAGAAGGAATAGAAATTAAGTCTTGTGACAAAGAGATTGGGATGTTCCTTGAGAATTCTTGGAAAAAGCGAAATCATTTTTGCCAGATGTTAAATAAGTAAATTTAAAAGCAAAGTCTGAGGCAGACACCTGCATGGAAAATTTTAGCCCAAGTATTGTTCTTTTTGGCAGTGTTTCCAAAACTCTCCTTAAAAAATAAATAAAAGTAAAATTATATGCATATTGTTGTGAAAACTGTGATTGGATAAAGTGATGCAGAATATATGAAGGCATGAGGTACAAGTAGCTTTAAAGTATGGTATATAGTCTTACAGGATTATTTTTTTTAATTTCAAATTCAGTAGATTTAAAGACATTTTCAACAAATTACTAATACCTTGGAGGTTTATTTTAAGTTGTATGTAAGACCTTATATTTTAGGAAGAACCTGTGTTACACGCTGGTCCGTCTCTCTTGAGTGTACAGTGTTGTCTATGTGTAAGAATTTTATTTTTATAGATGACACTAATTGGTCACTCAGCACTTTTGAAAATCAAACTACCTTCTCCCTCTCTCCTTCTATCTAAAAACAGAAATTCAGAATTTTAAGTACAGCTCTGTCTTTTTGGAAACTATCCTTTTTAATAGGTTCTTTTTTTTGTTTACACCATTCTCAAAATTAACCCAGAAAATAAAATCTACAAGCTAACAATGAACGTAATTTGTAGACGATAAATATATATGTAGAACCCCCAAACCCTCAGGTAAAAGGTAGGGAAGTACAAAAAATGACATCAACATTTTCTGTTCTCAGTGCAAACCCCAGCAAGCTTTCTGCCCCTTAACTATTACTCATTTGAACCTTGTATACATCACAAGGAAAAAGCTTTCTGGAAGAACATATTGGATACTTCTCTAAGATTTAATGTAATTTGACCAGATACACAGTTTAGAGAGAGAAGCTGTTACTTGTTGGGGACAATACATCATGTTCTGCTGAGATTTCATGCTTTGTAGCTACTGACTAAATTTATGGCACTTCTAAATAGCTTCACAAAAAGGTTCAGAATTAAGTACACCCTGTTTTTACAGCTTCCAACATGTTTTTTTTGTTGTTTTGTTTTGGTTTGTTTTGTTTTTTACGAAAAAAGCATAAGGCTCCTAGTTTTAAGTTGCAATCATGTTTTGTTTTTCTTTTATTTTTAGAATGGTAAGATTTAAAAGAAGTCAAAGTAGGACATCTTTTACTTTGTTTTCCTTTTTTTTCCCCCTCACACAGAAAGAGTGGTAAGCACTACATAGAGTCTCAGTTTTTATAAATTGACTTAGTAAAGAAGAGGTTTTAGTTTGCATTGTGATTTGTGAGATGTGGGATTTTAATGTGGTAGTTGTGGAATATGCATTTTAAATACAAATCTAGAATAGATTTGAAGTTGATAGTGATAAAATATTGCCTGATTATTAAAACACTTCTTAATAGATACATACCTATAACTATAGTTGCCTTTCATTTGTTTGTTTCATAACTATTGCATCATTCATTTTTATGACTTTTATGGGACAATAAATAACAAAAAATCTATAGCTGAAGCAAGATCTTCCTCTAAAACTCGCTCTCTGCACATTTTAAAACAATTCAATCTTTCTTCTTGTCCTCTTCATTCTTCTTTTTCACAGTATTTGTTTTGACTATACCATTTGTTACATTATTTTAGAAAAAGACTAAATTTTAAAAATGGTGAAAGTGTCTCCCTACAGAACTATAAGCCCAAATAAATTACAGATAATGTATTGAATAGGAAAAAAAATGGTGACACCTTTATAATCTGTACATGGGCATTTTCAGCTGTCCTGCCTTTTTTATTTTGGTTTTGAGACCAGTGCTTAGACTTAAATCATATGACATTATAATTTGGCAAATATATTTCACTTAGAGATACCCAGAATATAGGTTAGCTAACCAAATTCAATACATGTTTATACTGTCAGACAAAAAAATAGGCTTTCTTATATATCCCATGAAACTTGTAGTGATGCCTGAATGCAGTGGTCTTATTGATATGACCATACAGCTGTTACATGTCTAGAGGTACTGTTTGGGTATTTAAATAACTTATAAAGGAGTGGGTAAATTGGATGCTAAGTTAAACTAAAAATCTCCTAATCACAGTAGCTAGATAATGGCACTTAGAAGGATACATTATAGGAGAGAGAGGAAAATATAAGGGACATCCCTAGGTATGAGAGTGAAAAACAGAAGCTGGGTCAATGGAAAGGCAGCTTGGTCACTATACAGTTTGTAAAGGAATGGGTAAATTGGATGGTAATTTAAACTAAAAATCTCCTAATGACAGTAGCTAGATAATGGCACTTAGAAGGATACATTATAGGAGAGAGAAGAAAATATAAGGGGACACCCCTAGGTATGAGAGTGAAAAACAGAAGCTGGGTCAATGGAAAGGCAGCTTGGCCACTATACAGTTTGTATGGTGATTTTCTAGATATCCAAGCTATGTTTTTGGTCTCTGAGTTCTAACTGATGCAGTCCATTGTGCTTGCAATAGCTTTGTCCTGAGTAGATTTACAATACATTAAGTTTAGATTTTCTGCATTATTCCGTTGTAACCCATTCTTTCAAAATTAAGATTTTTCTCTCCAGGAGCGGGCAGTCCTTTGTTTAGGATGAGATGTTGTACCTGAGAAAGATACACCACTTTCTGGACAAGAAATATTGGAAGTATAAGACAGCTTTTCTACTTTTACTCATTTGCAAGTAGAAAAGCCTTAAAGACTTTTTTTTTCTTTGTTCTATACTAAATTCTGTAGCTTGTGTACCACGTATGGTAAACATGATCTTGAACAAATGCCTATTTAACACTTATTCTACAATCATCTCATGCATTGCATCTTTCTGTATTTGCGAAATGTGCTGCATAAGCTTAGATGATTATTATGATTTTGAATTGATGTTGAAAAAGTTTGTGAAGGGGACTGTTTCTAGTGCTGCTTTTTGCAGCATTTTGTGAGAATATAAAAGGAATATATTGTTTAGGTTTTTTCTTTTACTTCGTGGTTGTGACAGTATGCTTATTTTATTTTAGTTACTAGTCATTCATTTAATCAAATGTATCTCAAAATTATGGTATATATGAAAATTTATACTTATTTAGGGGCAAGGAAGAAATTTTTTATAATGACTCTAAATTCTTCATAGGTCATGTTAAGAAATAATTTCTAATTAACAAAACCCTTCCTTCCTTCATTCCTCATTCCTTCATTCGTTCGTTTGGCAAACTCTTGTTTGCTGCTCTGTGGCAGATCCAAACCTGCATCTGAAATAGGCTGGGAATGACCAAACTTGTTGAACTCACAGATAAATCCGCTCCTGACAGATGGAACGGAGAATCTCTGAGTAGGCAGGATGAACTGTACGATCTCCAGAGGTCCCTTCCATCTTCCCCCACTCCATGACTCTGTGAAGGCTTGTTGTATTGCCTGCTTAGATGAAAAAAATGTAAGGATGTGAGAAACATAATCTTGCTCATTATTGCTGGAATTGCATTTATTCTGCATTACTGCAGAAAGTTTTCTGATGATTGTTTCTCTAGATACAGGTATATGTGGCTGCAGGCATTTTGGGCACATGTAGTGGGCTGGCCTGAAGTGTTGCAAAGATCCTGCAGGCAGCAAGGTAGAGACTTTGTGCTGGATCTAAAAATACCTGTGGTAACTGTCCCAGTCATGCTGGAGGCTATATACTTTCTACTGGGGCAAATTATCCATACAGCTGGAAAGGAAATCTTTTCAGCTGTATTGATATTGACATGAAATCTCTCTTAATACAAATGATCTATTTACTAGCTTTTACAATGTGAAGTGGCCATGGAAATCTCTTTTCTAACAGTCTTCTGAATATATCAACATGTGAGTTATATGCCCTTGATCATCACTTTTATTCTGAACAATTTTTTTTTTTTCCAATTGTTTAGTAAATGACATTCTCTGAATGTTACTTCATGCTACTGCTTTTGCCTTAACCTTTTTCAGTTTGTCTACATTTGAAGTTAAGTAACAGAAATTGGACACAGCTGATGCCTCACTTCTACCAAAAACAAACCCCAAAACAAAAAACCTCCAGGTGTCTTGTATGCAGCACTCCTGTTAATGCACTAGAGAGGGCAGTATCACCCCGCTGTTTATTTAACTTGTGATCTGCAGTAGGTTCAGAATCCTTTTCTACAGATTGCAACGGGTCACCTCTTGAATGAACATTGCAGGATTAAGTATCTTTTATTTCTGCAGAAGGCATGGAGGCATGGTTCCTTTGATGGTGATGGTTCTCATTTTGTGTTTTCTTAAAATCTGGAACTATTTTTCATCCTGTAGCAAAGGAAAGGGAGAGGGAAACTATCTACATTTGAAAGGCTCACTATCAGAGTTCTGAGTGGTTGATAGTTTTCTTTATTTTTCTTCCTATTTCCTTTCTTCACCGTCCCCCCTTGCCCTCACCTCCCCAGATCTGTGTCACTGAAAAAGAGGAGATTAAAGAACAGCATAAAGAGCTTTGCAGAAACTGACTGCAGAGGTCACTCTTCAATAGAGAAAAAAATTCTAAGACTTCTTTTTTTTTCCAAGGAGAAAATAGAATAAGTTTCAGGAAAGAGTGCTGTAATGCAAATCTTTCCATTGGGAAGTCTCTGAAAAGAACAAAACCCAGCTTAGGAAGATCAAATAACTCTTCGTTCATTTTATGGGAGCAAGGATGGCTCTTTAGTCTTGGGGTCAGAGCTTATGGAGGAGGATATAGCTTGCTTTTTAAATTTTTTTTCTGGGAGCTATTCCTTGCATTCTGTTTTGGGTCATATTTCCCAAAGAAACACATGAAAAGGAATGAATACATCTACATGTAAATCTACCATATTTATAAGAAATTGTCATTAATATTAATAAGCAGAGCCAACTCAATAATTTCCAGAGCATCTAGTGTTTTCTGAATCTTGTGCCGATTTCATCTGCTGTGAGTACATGATCCTCTATGGCAGGAACCTTGGAAAAATAAAAGTGATAAAATGTTTGTGTTTTATATAGATACTGCATGAGAGAGGGGAAAAAGCCAGGAAGGTGGAAATTGCTAGTGTAAGCATCTTGTCTGGATTGCACTTCAAATGTAATATAACTCTAAAATAAAAGCAGTGATACAGATTTGTTAGCTCCAGTAAAAGCCATACGCAACTGACTTTGCTGGTGTGCATCATTGTATTAACCTTCAAAGATGCTTTTCCATGATATTTTTGAAACATTGGCTACAAGGCACACGTCATTTTTAGCCACTTTTAACCAAGTGACTGAAATGTATCAGTGTAAGTATTATTCTGTCTGAGTCCTCATCAGAAGCATCTGATGAAAAAGATCACTTTAGAACCCAGTCTGGATGAATAAGGCACAATAGTAAGTAGTGGTTAATTTAGTCTGAATAAAAACAAAATGTAGTTGTGTTTGGAGTTTTCATTAAACTCACAGTACAGACCTCTTAATATTTTGCTTGTTGCCTCCTCTGTGGCCATGAGCATAGGGTTATATGAGGATGTAAAATGCTAATGGAAAATTTCTCTGAATGCAGGCTTTTTACTGAACACCCAAGTAACCTTATTTTTGTTTCCCCTCTTAAAAACTCTTTGAATTTCTTATCCTTTAAAGCTTGTTATCTGGCTATAATCACTTTAGAGACTAGTGTTTAGGGGAGGATAAGGAAACAATGATATTGTTATTCTTATGAGAGTAAAATTGTGTTAAGAATCAAAGTGGTATTTATTGCAAAAATAAACTTGGTTACAGGAAATTCCCCCCCACCTCCCCAGCTTTTGCCCACATGCAAAACAGATTTAAAATAAGTGAATTAATTAATTAAAATATTAAGCAAACAAACTGACATATGCCTCTGTCACACTTTTAGTTTCAGATGGATGCTGAAATTCCAGATTGAACGCAGCTTCTTTTCCAGAAAATCTCTAGCTATGCTGGTTTATAACTCACAATTTGTCATTAGTAACAGCTGCCAGGATCTGAATTTTCATCTACTCTGAAAGATGAATTTCAGCTTTTTTGAAGGTTAATAAAAGGTGGTTTTCTCTTCAGTCTTCATGCTCTGTCATTAAAGGCTATGAAAACATTCTAACCTGAAAGACCATATAGAACATATTTAAAACAATGGTGAGCAGACTCTTCCTCGTGCTGTTAATCTGCATTTTTAATTTTCAAAATTGAGTCTTGTTAGTCTGTCTCTCTAAAAGCAATGTCTATTTTAAAAAATCAGATATTTGTCTTTTTATCCTTTGCTGTCTTTGGTGATACATTGCTGTTGGACATCCCATCAGGATGGAGTTAAACACTTTACCTACGAAGTGGAAGAGAAATACTTTATTTACTTAAGTATATTTAATGGACAATATTTATGGATCCGTCTTGTTCAGGAGGATAGACTAATTCTGAACCAGATTGGAATTTTCAATGTTAGGGTAAGCAGTGTTTTTCTTTATTTTTTTTTCGGTTTTCTGTAATTCTTTTGATTCTACCTGTTTGTTATCAGAATCATTTGTCTGAAGAACAGCGTTGTCCTTAATTCCTCTCTTTCAATTTGAGTCCATTGTTAGATCTTAACTGGCTATTCCACTGTCACAAGAGCTTCTATTACTGTTCCTGAAAACATGCAGAGTAGAAAAGCTGCATGCATTTTAGTCATTTACTAGTACTTGTGTTGCAAAGATTTTTCACCTCATTCAAAAACAAGTTGAAATAAGCTCTTTTTTAGGAATTGCTGAATATTACAAATTCAGAACATGTACGATGTTCCCAATAATGAAATGATTCAGGTGACGACTGGAACTCCCGGTTTATGGAAATTATTTGCATTAAAAGCTACTGTGTGCAAGTGTAAGAAAAGGAGTAATGTCTTTGTTACAGGACAGGGAAATATACATGGGAATTGGAGAGACGGGAATGCCTAAGAGGGTCCACAAGGTTATTATCCAAGTCTTGTCCTTGAAAGTTCATATTTCTTCCCAGAAACCGACAGCAAAGAGACTTTATATGGGTTTCTATTATTGCAGCTGCTATATTTGTGGTTTCATTTCATGAAGCCTTGCCATTTTGAACAATACCTTATTTTTTGGTTCTCAAAGTTTTACTCAACAGTGGATATTTAAGGAGTTGTTCAGCTTTTTGTATGAACTTGTGCTGTTCCCAGAGGAGAAGAGTTGTCTGGTATATCAATGCTGTATGTATTACTCCTGCTAATTCATTAGATCTAAAATAGTTCAGACATTGGACTAACACTTCTCATTGCTAATGGGTGTATATTCCAGAACCTAGTCTGAAAGCCACACACTTTTTAAAACTCATTACCATAGTCAGATTTCTCCCCCTGCCCCAAGTTATTCAATGCTTGTTACTTTAATTAATATTATTCTGGTTTAGTAAGCAGATTCAGGAGTTTCTAAATCATATATTGAAATAAATTATTTTCTTTTCATCTTGGGGACTAATGGCATAGCATTTAATTATTTTCATAGCAGAATAATAAACTGTAGAAACTTTACTGTATTTACTGTCACGTTTACGGCTACATATTTGAATGTTTATGCTAATTATGTGATACATTTTGGCATATTGAAAACAAAGTACCACCTAAGGGAAGAACTAATAGCTGTAGAATAAAACTGAAAGACATCTTCTGGCTTGGTGATACAGTTATATGCATCTTTAGTTAGGTGGTTTACCTTTGCTGTTGCTGCCAGATGTTTGACCAGAATCTGTACTCTGAGGACAATGAGCCTTCTCATATTTGCTCTCTTTTCAGAGTCTTTTTTTTTGTGTGTGTGTGTAAGAGTTATCTTTCATCCTAAGAGTATTTTGTGACACTTCCTCTGACATTTAAAGAGCACTCTTATTCTCTTAATTGTCATTGTATTGCAATCCTTATGTAAGCTAAGCTGGTTTTGTTGCTGTTATAAATAAGCTTTCCATTCCCTGAAATTCCTATCACCCTTTTCCTGTTCTTGTGCCAACTTGAATCATATTTCTTGCAAATGGATCACCAGATTTGCATGTAGCATTTCTCATGAGGGCCTACTGGTACTCAGTGCTGTGGCTTGCAAAGTGTTCCAGCAGTTTAATAGCTGGGTTCCTGCTCTTGTCCTGATGAGTCCTTTTCTCTAAAGCAGTAAAACTTGCGTCATCCATGTAGTTAGTATTTGTCTTCTCATCCTCTAGCAATTTAAACCTATTATTTGTTTTCTTCTAAGTTTGGAAAAAAGAGCAGAGATATCAAAGATAACTTATTTCCTGTGTATTTTGAGTGCAGGACGAAAAAATCCCGTGTAAATCCCTTGCTAAATGAAAAGCTGCAGAGTGAGCTCACAGAGTATCTGACAGAAATAGTCCATATAAGAAAGAGAAGTCATAAATACCTCAGTCTTACCTGGACCATATAAGTGTGTGCACACAGTCCCACAGTCCCTTAAGAAGTGTATTATCAGTTCATTATTTTTTTCTAGTTTAAGTTTCTCTACTTCTTCAAGAAAATTACTTATTCAGTCAAGAGTATGAAAGATCTTTTCCTTCTTTGATTGGTATACAAATTCTCAAATATTTTGGTTGTTTTCCTGATCTGTCTTAAAAAAATTTCAAGCTCTTGCCATTCAAGTCCTGAACTCCTCAGTAAAGCTTTACTGGTTTTGTCTTACATGTTACTATGTGGGAGCTCTAGTCCAACAGACCAACTTTGCATCTGTGATACTTCTGTTGTTTTGCATGGGACTACTCAGGTATTTAAAAGACATTGAATTTGTATACTCTGTCTGACTGGAGCAACCAGGATCAGAAGATAAAAAGTATTGCGTCTACCTCAAAATTTCATGGGGATTCATGTTCACATTTTACATTTTCGTAAATGGACAAAAGTTAATGCATTGATCACCTCAGTGGAGCAGAGAGAATAATGACATATGCTTTCTGGTTTTTGATTTGCTGATTTTGTGGTTGCTTGTTTGGGGGGGGGGAGTGGGGAGGGAAGAGGGTTTTTTGGGGGTTTTTTTATTGTTTTTGTTTTGTTGGGGTTTTTTTGTACTCTTGTTGACACTTAGGATGGTAATATTACTTCTACACCTGAAAGCAAGAGAGACTTGGATGCTAAATGCATGTGCTTCAAAGCAGTTTAGGGTCAGCTGAATTGTTAGTCTAAACAAATGATGATATTAAATAGTTACATCCTTTGATAAAAGTAACTTACTAGTTTTTCTGTTAGAAATGATGGGGTGTCAAAAGCTGCAGTTAACATACAGTAGTATAGCTGCGACAGAAACTGTGTCTGTTGAGTCTATGCACTCTGACACTTTTCAAGATGATATATTCTGAAAGTGTACTAAGCATTCGCTGTATTTCCAAAAAAATTGTCCTTGAGTTACATCTCGCTTGACAAATTTTGAGTTGTTTGTGAGACTGCATTGACTCATCAGCTCTACAGGGACTCAGTTTTTCCGCTTGAAGCTTCCGAATGAATGAACAATACAGGCGACTTTTTTGTGTTGTGGTGGCTTTTTTTGTTTGTTTGGGTTTTTTTCCCCCATCCTTTACTCTAATAAATAGATCACTATGTAAAGTCCACTTTAAATATATTGGAAAAGCATTCTAATTAAAGAAGTCAAGCTATTTACTGAAGTGTGATTGAAGCCATTTCCTTGAAGTATAGACAAAAGAAGCTATTCTTCATCTTAGGAAAACAAGCAGTGCATGATGCTGGCAATTTTACAGCAGTGAAGTTTGTGAACAGTAGTATTACAAGAATTCCTCTTACAAGATAAGCATTAAGACATGTTAGCACATATGTCTTTCATGGCTATCATAATACTTAGGGAATGTTTAAGCAGAAATGTAAAATCAGTGTTTTAGATTTGCCATGGTGATAATAGTATTGCAAGATTTATGCTTTACAGGCTTACTGAGGGGAAAGTAGACTAAAACTATAGCCCAGTTTCTGAATTATTTTAGATTTTAAAATATGTAAGATGTCCTCTAAATAGTTTTATTTTTTATTCTTCGCATTCCTCTATATTTATTCTTATAATTTTGTATATTTAAATGATATTGAAGATACTAAAAGCTGGATTGTTGAGTAACATAAATTTACCTTGCCTTTATGAAGCTTTCATGTTCAGAAATAAAGCCTTTCTTTAATATCCATAGAAATCAAGGTCACTTTTTTCCTGATTTCTAACACTTAAATTGTCTTTCACTCTGCTCTTTGGTCCTAAAGAGAAAGATATAACTGGTTGCAAATCTAAAGAAGTTCACCTGTGTGGAAGGAATGGTGTGAATGGTTGGTGTCTGTTATCATTTAACTTTTCCCTGGACACCAGCTGCCTTTCTGAGGATGTTTTATGAGAAGGGTCATAAGTGCTGTGATAGACAAAATGAAAATTGCGGCGAGCCAAGAACTCCTACTAAAAGCGTCCCCTGCCCAAGTGAGAAATTCTTGTTTCTGTTCAGCCTGAATTCCAGTCCTGCTGGCTAGGAAAATGTTCAAGTCCATGGGATAAAACAGGAGGGGCAGTATTTAATAAATACAACGCTGTTCCTGCCTCAGCAAGCCTGAATGTCCCCTTCCATACAATTCCTTACTCTTGCTTTCCCGCTTAGCAGCTCCCAAGCCTCCACTGAGTAAACTCATGCACTGGGATTTTCATCTAGCCACATGGTGCTATGCATTGCTATATGGAGTAATAAACAATCAAAATCATCTTGCATGGAATCTTTCAAATGAAGGTGAATTTTAGACTATGACTATCATGCAGGAATGGAGTGACTGAATCTCTTGAAGATCACAGGAGACTGAACAATGTAGAAACGTAGACAGAAAAGTAGGCATGGCCATTAATAGACAGCTTTGCATATGTCTAAGGAAGGTGAGTGGTATCATGCAAGTAAGAGAGAAGTACTCTGGGAGCAGAAAAATTTCCCTAAATTGGATGAAAGAATAAGGGAGTGAGAAAAATAATCATAATTTCCTTAATGAATTACATTTTGATGCAAAATTTTTCATTATTGTCAGTATGACTTGTGTAACTTACAAAAGGGCAGTAATCTTTGTGAGAGAGGAGATTCAGTAGACACCATTATGTGTAATTTTTTTCTAGAATTGTGCCCCTTTTGCTGACCAAGTTGAGTACTGCTTTTCCTAATCCCATTTTATAATGATAATTTCAAAAGTTTTCTGGAAACTCTACAAAATTTATAGTTTGGGTGAAAGTGCCGTATTTTACGAGAATTATTCTTTTTTTATAAATCTCATTTGAAAGTTCAAGGATGCTGCATCCTGCTGAGCCATTGGGTGTTTCTATTTTCAGTACTTTGTGTGCTACTTGAGTCATATTGATTTCCAAATACTATAAAACTGTACAAAACAGGAAGAGTGTAATAGCCTTATACAGTAGCTGAGATGAGTTTTTGTCCTAATTAAAGCATTTATTAAAATTGAGCAGGAATAACTCAATGTAATAAGAAGCTGCATTTCTTGTGTTTAAAACCCGAGCTACTGTTTGAACTGATTCCAGTTGTTTCTTGTTATTGTTCAAGTGTATCCTTTATCCACTGTGGAAGAAAAGTAAGGGAGAAACTTCCTTTTAACGTCCTCTCAAAAGGTAGGAATGTACAGTTTGTGCAAGTCAGAAGAGATGCAGTCTTAACAATAACAAATTGTTAAAGAAAGAATAATTTTCCTTGTGCTTGTGTTATTTCTCTGTCTGATCCATTTATCTATGTTTGATTGCAATAATTAGTATTTTGTAACACTAACTGGTTGTAATTAAGCTGCTTTTTGCTTCAGTTACCCTCAATGTTCTGAAATATGAAACTTGGATAGACTTGTGATTGTGAAATAGTGTTGGCAGTTCACATTTACCTTTTTTTTAAGAGTGAGGATGGCTGCAATATTTTTACTTCTAAAGTAAGTTGAGAACAGTGGCAACAGTATTTTCTGCTTCTAATATATACCAGTATCACAATACTTCCCTTTTTCTTAGGCAGAAAACCTCAGAGTACTTGTTTGGTTCCCCTCTGGAGGTTTTAAGTTCTGAGACTTGATGGTTCCACGTAGCTGGTCACTTCCTAAGAGTGATCAACAGTCTGCCAGATTTCCTGCACAGACATTAACTAGTCTAGTGGAAAACATCCAGTAGGATTATTTTTGTCCTTTTAAGAGACTTAATTCATTTCTTCTCCTTGTACACGCCTGTGCCTTTCTCTGAAGGACAAATGTCAGAGGCTGAAGCCAGCACCATCAGCATGCACCTCCCCCCTGTAGTGCAGAGAGCCTGCCTTCTGCTGGTTGCGTGATCCCCATGCTGGGAGGGAGAGCTGGGCGCAAGTGCAGCGATCTGTGTTTTGTCTAACAGCATTTTACAAATGTCCTCTTAGCCTCTGGTTTTCATGTACAGCTCGTACACTGAATCACGTGTGGTTAGACTAGTCTTTCAAATGTGAAGGCACTGGTAGTTAGCAGTTTAGGTTCCACAGATGTATCCTTTACTACTCCTGGTGTAATTCTTGGTTTAGAGAAGAAAGATATCAGCGAGAAGATTATATTTGTCAATATAAAGGCTTTATTAATCTGGGTGGTGCAGAATGGTTTGGACCTTGTGCAAGCCTTGATAAGGTGACTGGTTTATTTCTGTAGTTCCTTGTGAACTTCAGAGGTAGTGGCTTATATACAGGGATATCTCAGTATAACTTCAAGCAAGTAAGTGTTAAGCAATTTGCCCAAAACCACGTAATTAACTTGTAACAGCAGAGTAAGACTTCAGGATTTCCCAAGGCATAAGTCCTGCCTCTAGCCATCTTCCTTTTGTACTGCTGGTTCCTGCTCTTTCATAAGCTTTCCAGGACAACCTTGTTCCAAACTGGTCCTTTGCTGTTCTTGCATCCTCTGCTCCTGAATTCCCCCTACCTTTACTAAAGTCTTCCTTTCTGGGAAGATAGCTCAGGAGTGTGAACCAGGCTTTGCTGAACAACAGAGAAACGGGAAGATGATGTAAGAGCAATGAGAGGAGTAATTAGAGCATTCTGTATTCAGAAGTACCTCCACAAAGAATCCAAATAAGTGGATAGAAGGATTAGGCCTGTGAATTAAGGGCCTGCCAGGAAATATGTTGCTTTGAAGACCAAGGAAATAAATGAATAAGGGCTTCCCTAATATGAGGTTAAGATTATTCACTAGTGCTCTGTAGCTTTTGAGGATGTAGAAAATAGCTAATACCAAGCCTCTAGAAATCAGAAAGTGCATGATTTAATGTGTTCAGCTTTCATTGCGGGATTTTAATTCTGCTTTTCTGGAATGATGCCTTGCTGTATCTTTATGTGCTTGTGCACAGCCACTGCAGATGTGCTGACAGCTCTGGGCACAGAACACCTAGGCTCTGTAGGGCAAAGCATTAACACGTCCCTCTTTCCCTGGCAAAATTTGGATTTTTAAATAGGTATGGCAAATAGGGGCTTTTCCCAGCAGTAAGCTTACTCTTTATAAATGACACCAGACTTGCCTGGAGTTTCGTTCTGAGATGGTCCTCTCACCCGTCACTGTACTTTGAGAATTCATTGTTATATACGCCAGTAGGCTATTAGTAATTCCATGACATGAAGGCATTTTTTGTTCATCTCCAGGGAACCTTTGCAGCAGAATCATTCCCACACAATCAGTTCAGTTCAGCCCTGAAAGGAGGCATTCTTGATTCCTTGGGATAAATATATACTCTTTTCAAGTCACAAGATGCAGCTCTTCCAGACTGCTCTCACTAATAACTCCACTGGTCACCACACTGAGCATTAACATAGTGAATGCAGCTGGAGTTTTTGCAAATATGTGCCGAAATGTAAATGTTTGAATACAGCATAAACAATAACACATTGTTCTAGTTCATTCACATATCTATTCATGTGTCTTGTAGCAATTTTCAGGCCTCTGAGAACCGTCATCTCTAGTCCAGCCTCTTGGCTGTCCTTCCTGTATGGGTTTCTCAGATGGTAACTTTTTTCAGGAGTTCATCTTTGAGCTCCAAAGAAATCAAAAGATGGACAACCTCTACTAATTGCAGAAGTTTTGCTATCTGTGAAGCATTGTCACTGAACCGTTCCCAGGGACTGTTTGGCAGTTCCTTGACTTCATAACCAAGGTCATGTTGCAGGGTTGGCAAGCACATTATTTTTCATAGTCTGAGGCACAATCTGAGAGCATTTGAGACACCACTGGCACACTTGGACTGCACTAACTATGCTTTGGGACATTCAAACCATACGAAGAGTGGGGGTTTTTTCCGTAATTTTTTCCATCTTCACTTTTCATGGGAAGACCCGGAAGAGAGGACTAGGATTCTTTGAATAAAGCTTTTAGGTGCAGGTATAAAATTGCTGAAGTTCTCTTGCTTCATTTCTGTGTACAAGGCTCAGCAAGTCCTTACAGGCTGTAATTCAGATGGAGCAGTTTCTAGGAAGAAGGAGTTAGCACATGAGGTGCCTTAAGGGGAAATCTTAAGAGCAGCCAATTGAGGAAGAATACTTTTGTTGAACTTGAGTTTTGAATACTCGGTAATGCCAAAACATAACAAGGGTTTGAATATTAGCCTCTGGACTGCGCTTTTCCAGAGTCTTAGATATGCCCTTCCTCTGTTCATTTTCTGTATGTGATTGAGCTGTGGTTTGGGAGAGCCATGGTCTCTCAAGCTTTAATATTTTGTATTACTTTATCCGTGGTACTTTGCTGGCTTATTATGAGAACAACACTTGCCAATGCTCTCTATTAACTTTCATAGTTATCCTTACAAACAGTAATTGATCTTCTGGTGAATTTAAATATCCTTCTTCAAAGGCATGCTGGGAGACTTTTTTCTATGACTGAGTGATAATCTTCTTTATTATACTTACAACTTTTAACAAAGCTCCGGTTTCTCAGCTAATTAAATTGTGTGGGGTTTCTTTCTTTTTTTCTTTTGATAGACATATTTTCATCTTTAATGCTTTTTCACCTCTTGAGATATTTTGAAAATTAAAATGATAATATGAAAAAGCCACAAGAAATATGTTATCCTGTTTTGGTTTAGTCATTCGTAATGGATTCTTGAGCCTCAAGTGAGAATATATCAAGAAGAGTTTAATTCATTTAACCAGAATGACGAAGGAAGTTTGTTCAGCATTATACTTCATTTTAACACAATTTTATTCACATTTTAATAGAATTAACTCATGATCTATGTACCCATGAGTTAAGATTGTATTAATTTTCACTTCTTTATTCCATTTGCTGTGTTTCAAATACAACACTTCAAGAGCAGCTGTTGAGGGGCGCTACATCATGCTCCATTCTATTATCTTCTCAGTGTTGCAATATAGTTTGCATTAGTAGAATTTTTATTTGAAACAATGTCTGATTATATTATTTTTAGTAGTATTTATGTCTTTCAGAACATACAATATTTATACATTCTTTTAAGTTATTGCAGTGATCTGTACTGTCAAGCTGGGTCAAGTCAATAGAACTTTCTCTAAGATCTGCAAACTTGTTCTGGAATCTGTGAAGAAATATGTACTATATTTTCTTCTTGAGCAGACAGGTTTTTTTCTATCCTATAAAAACCCAAAACCACACAGGAAACACTGCATTTCCTAGTGCAAATATGAGTTCTGTGTCACTAACTTCATTATTATTATAATGATCAGTTCTACATGGATTCACTAATCTGAACACTTCCTTCAACAAAATGAACCAAAGCATTTTTATTAATAGGCTTTAGGACCTTTTCAGTATTCTGTCCTCAAAGTTTTAAAGTGGATGGGTTTTTCAATTAGAAAAAATACTTTTTTCTTAATCTTACAACGTATTTCTCCTGTGAGATATCATTTTGTTCTGTTAATGAGTTGAATATTCTAGAAATTTGTTAGTTGGAGTCAAGCTAAATAATTGGAACATGTTAGTGTAGACTTTGTTCTCCTTGATGTTTAGCATTTTGAGGAAAGGCATGGCAACTAAGGCAGCGATGAGCATCACAAAGTAGAGAACCTTTTTTCGGGGATTTTCTATGTTGGACAGGTGTTAAGGCTTTGGTTCAAGCAAGTGGAATGATTGAATTTCAAGGGTTGAATCTTGATTTATTTGGTTTTTTTAAATGAATTATTACAAGAGCTGGCTAAACAGTAAAAGGATGAAGGGATTCCCTTTCTGGAAGTTGTATTTGAGAAATCTAGGGGGAAGATGGGAGCTTTACAAGTTGGAGTATCTGCTTTTGTTGGAACTGGGCGAGTAAGATTTTTTTGATGAGCAGTGTGACTAATGGACAGAAAAAGAGGCAGGGTGCCAGAACGTGGAGTTTTATGTATATGGGCAAAAACATATTGATGAAGGCTAAACTATGATAGGAAAGAAGAGACCCAATACGCTTGCTAAGGACAAGAATCTCTATGGTATAAAGAAAACTATGTTGTAATTACAGAGGCAGAGGATTCTTTGTGATAGCCCTGGACTCTACAGTTTGTGGTAATAAATGTGCTATTCCTGATCATATGACAGTGATACTGTGCAAAAGTTTTTCACACCTGTCTGATAGAGTATGTTCTTTAACAACTAGGTAGAATTAATTGTTCTTCTGCAATGTTTCTTCTCTTTGGTGAGCTTACAATTGAAAATACTCAAATGTTGAGCCCAAAAGGAAAACAGTCTGAATCTGGTATCTGAATTCCTTCCAAAAGGAGTCTGAATATTCCTTTTCAGTGTCTGAAGAGTAGAGGGGTGGGACAAGCAGTGAAGAGGCAACTGCTCTTGTTGGTTGTTTTTTGAATTGCGGGTGGTTAGTACAGGCTATGAATAGACTGTTGAGAGTGGGAAACTGTATGGCTGGTGGGATAAGCAAGTGTACCCAAGTCTCAGGTACTGATTGTACTTTGTAGAGTGTGTAGAAATCTACTGATGGAGAGCATGCTGTGTCAGTGTGAACATGCACGATGCTTTAATAGTTGTGGTTTTCCTTTGTTTTCTCAGAGAAAGAAGAAAAACTTTGTCCATTTTTACAGTCATTAATCAAGAATATTTTAAAGAAAAATATCCTCTGTGATCAGCTGTCACATAGACAGCATGCAGGAATGTTCTTATCCACTTTATGGATTTGGAAGAAAAGGAACTGAAACAGAGAGACTTCAAATTTTAACACAGGAAAAATATTCAGCAGATTTTAACCAGTGTGTGCTTTTGAGCTGCTTTACTCAATTTGATAAATTGTTCACAGATGACTGCAAATTCTAGCCAAATTGCTTATTTAAATGCATCATTACTGGACACCTCACCAGCTTCTCATCCATTTCAGCACAGTGTACTTCTACTTCATTTCAAAGCTTATTTTACTTAAGAAACCGCTTTATTTTTCCTGGTTTTCTGGCTGTGCTCAGAAAATGATGGTTTTACTACTGTTTTAAACCCATTTATATGTTGCTGACATTGCAAGATACAGTGTTTGATTATAAGGCTTGTTTCCTGCTTATCTGGTCCATTTTATATAATAATGCCTAAAATAACCTATTATTTAATGAATAGTTGTTTATTAATTGGTTCTTAGATTTTACCCTTCAGATTTGGTTGCTGGATATTTCATACAGAATGGCTGACGATTTCTAGATACAATATGTCACAGTATATATAATGCCTTTTGCTACTTAAGTGTAGAAACAGATTGGATTTTTTGTCCAAAACCAAATTTTAATTGTCAGAATGGTTCCCTTGGGGGATACCACAGTTGTGGTTCAGTCTGCAGCACTGGAGAGTAGGAAATCAAGTCTCAATACACGGAAAAAGAAAAAAATATTATTACATCTTCTTTTATATTATTTTTATATACTTACAAAACCCACCAGCAACATAAACTAAAACCAGACACTTACTGTGCTTTGTCCTTTGCAACAAAAGACGGTTTATCAAGCAGGCTGAGGACCGTAATAACTAGAAAGCCTTGTTCAGGTCTAACAGTAGGTGTGGGAAAATCACATACAGATAGGGATCTTGGTTTCTTGCCAAGGAACATATCAGACTCTGAGATAATCTGGATGACTTTGTACCTTACCCTGTATGACAGAGCAGCAGATGTTTGGCGAGCTGCCACCCAGAAGCACTGGTAGCCTTGAGGGTCTGGCTGGCCACCAAACAGCCTGTTGGCAACATCCTGGAAGTCAAAGCTTCCATCAGCCCCTGATGGAGCTGCTGTTAGGCCTGGAGCTCAGAAACCCTAGTATCTTCATTGTTGATCAGCCAGGGATGATACTGGTTTGGAAATCCCGAACTATTGGTGTCCTAGTACTTTTGCTCTGCAGCAGCCCTCTGGAAAGACAGGTGGAAAATGTGAGAACCTCATTGTTCTTCTGTCTTCAGGCCCAGGGAGGCAGGTAGAGGAGCTGCCAGAGAAGCAGACAGGTTTCTAGCTAAGCTTTCATTAGAATTAGGTTTTTTCAGGAACATGCCAAATTCAGCATTTTCTAACAGAAAGTTGCTATACTGGAGCAATCTTAACCAGCCTTATTCAAAGCCTAAATTCTTTTGGCCTGAAGAAGAAAAAAAAAATTAGGAGATTGGAAGTTGGTAATGCCTCCTTTGCATCTGTGTGGTTACGATTCTGTTCTGGTGAAGACTAGAATAGATCAGAAAACCAAAAAAACCCCAGAATATCCAGAAGAAATTAAGGGTTTGGGTGTTTGGTTCCCAAGAAGGAGCTTAAAGCAGTGTAAAAGCTTTTGCAGTTCATGTAGGAATTTTTTAAAAATTTGAGGGAGAAGAAAGATATGAGATTGTGCATAATTTCTTAGCCTCTTCACGTTGTAATCCTGATTTACCCTGTGGCAGATCACAATAGCAGTTCACAAGGTGTTGTGCCACCCAAGATGTTTTGCCTATATTCACTAGTTGAAATATGAAACATTTTCTGTGCTTACATTTTTATTCCTTAGTATTTGTTCAACTTCTAAGCTCCTGGTTTAAAGTTTTTTAAAAATTACAGAGTTTAATAATAAAAACTTGCTCTCAATTAATTATTTGCATTTTAGTTACTAGTGTGCCAGAGAAGGGGAGAATAGTTTGTGCTGTTTCCATATAAGTTGTAAAGCTTGATGAGACCTACTTGCAGTTGAAGCATGATCACTGCGCGTGTTCCTGACTGAATTTTTACCAGGATTACCTTAAGCACAACTGTTGTCTTTGTGTAACACGAATTAAATGATATATCCCAAAGCACATGAACAGTGAACAAATAAAAACCCAAATGGATTGCTACTCTTATTAGATTATCTCCCTTTCTTTCTCCTTCCCTGTCTGCCTAGAATTGGTATTTCTATTTGGAAATGCCGGATACCAAAGTGGATTTTGTAATGGGGTAAAGCAGATTTATCATTCAAAGAAGGAATGATGTAGGAAGACAAGGAGGAAAAGGAAGGTGGCCAGAGAGCAGAGGCCCCCCCTTCCTGTTCTGCATCATCCTTTCTGTGCATCTCTATGCAAGTCCAGTAACTTTTTAGTGCTAAGAACATGTTGGAGTCTAATACTGCGTAATTCATTACGTAAACATCCACATCAAGGAATTAAGAATATTGTAAATTTTGGTTTAGAATGAAGGACAATATTGAATGTCAATTATATAAAAGTAAAAATAATAATTAAAAAAATCTTGTAAGTCTTTCACCAGCAACTGGAAATGGTGTACAATACAGAATAAAACATCCTGACCATTTCAAGATGTGCTCATATTTTTGAAACTCTGAATTGTTCTCACATGCTGGTACTGTTCCTTTCTTCTCTATCAAATCTACAATGTATATTTTACATGTGTTGCTTCTTTTGCATCTCTTACTCTCAATAGAGAGCTCCTTATGAGTAGCCTGTAAAGCTATGCATTCCTTTCAGTGGTTCCATATAGTGTTAGCTCTTGTCCTGTGCTGAGGAGCCCTGATCCTTGCCAAATATTTTTGAAAACACAATGTCCCTTTTATTTTTCATCCTTTAAAATAAGTTATTCAGGCTTGATCCTAAGCTGTGGGTTCCATGAACTGCTTAGCCTGAGTTTATATAGTGTCTTTTATGTCATTTTTCTTAGTGCTCGTCCCCCAGGATACATGAATTTACTGTGTACTCTATGTTTGTGCATACAAACATGCATCTGACAAGTAATTTGCAGTGAGCTTTGTCACTGTTTTGTTTAAAGCTCTTCTTTCTTGTAAACTGAAAAACTAAGGAGCCCAAAGATACTATGGCACGTCAGATTTTTAAAAGTTTGCTTTTTAGAAATCGGAACATGCTTCAGGTCCTCAGTTTGCAAAATGATTTTTGATGAATGGGAAACTTTTCTTAGTATTTGAGGAAACTTTAATTAAAAACAATGAAACTTGTTTTCAGTCAAGTACAGATTGTTTAGTTATGTGCAATTACTGAAGTGTGAACGGATCATTCTTCTACAAAATCTCCTAAATTCAGCAATGCAGTTTAAGTGTTCTTTATATATCCATTAGCATAATGAAGGCACAAGAAGAAAATTAAAATTAGTTTCTGTTGTATATCTGAAATAAGCATCAGAAGACTGAGTTTAAAGAAAAATTTGAACAAAGAAAGCTTTGGGGTTTTTTGATATACAAGCTGCAGGCTGTTTTCTTTCAGTTGTGTGAAAATCAGCCCTATGATCGTAGCAAAATTTAACATTCTGCCTGTGTTCATATACCCATTGGCCCTTTTGGGTCTCAGCTCAAATGCAGAAAGAAAACTGAAACTACTCGGAATTTTGAAGACTTTTTCTTTCCTCTATGCCCAAGAGCATTAAACAAAAAAGCCATAAAACATGGATCAATGAACTCTTTTTTTCAATTATTTTACTAAACAATACAGATTGCAGGGAATGAATTATCTAGTGATATTTCACTTCTTAAAAATGTAATGAAAGAGATTATTCTCTGAATTAACCTACTGTGTGTGTTTCACAGTGACAATATACAATATTCCCTGAAGCTCTTTATGACATCACTGAGTCTAACATGGTTTAGGATGTTTGATGGAAAATTAGATGTAGGAGAGATACTGATTAGAGCACCCAGTAATCTTGGGGATACTGCACTAAACTGAGAGTCTGGGCAGAGTGGATTTTTATCTCACCAGCTTTCACAAATATTGAAACAAAATAAACGAATGGATTGTGTGACAACTGATATACTGTTCCATTGCTTCACAATAGTACAAAACTGCTTCTGAGATTTTGTGGGTTTGATAAGGTACATGTTGCTGTTTATGGTGTGTTGGAAGAACTGAAAGCTTTATGTTGTATTGGCATATTATCAACAACACTGTAAACAGTGGGCAGAGAGCAAGGTATGTGGGAGGCTGCTTGCTTATTAAGTCTTGAGCTTCATGATTTTAAGATCTGAGGGAGGCCTGTGGCACTAACTGACCTTAGCTGTCAATATACAACTGATTTTTGTCTTTTTTTTCATGTGGATTAATATTTAGCATACTTTGAGAAACTAATATTCTGTAATAGTTCTGTAAGTTACTTTGTTCTAGTGTATCTAGTGATACAGTGCTCAGAAGTGACTTCTGATTTCAAGTGCATCACTCTGGATGAGAATTTAAGAATGTGGAACTAAAAGTGATACTTTGTGCTATTTCTTTGCTTTTGTTAGATTGCTATGTCATGTAGCTCCTTCATAAAGTCTGTGATCTTCATTATAAAATTAGTTCAGATTTTTGTCCCCATTACTTTGATGGGAAGACTCTTCCAGGCTTCTCTGTCACTGTTTTTAGGAACCTTCATTTGAATTTGAGCTGAATATTTGACTAATTTATGTCCATTTGTTTTCATTCCAATGTTCTTCTACCCTGACAGCTTTCTCTCTCGATAATATTTAAAATCCTGTTGTATTTATGCTCTGTAAGAAACTTAAGGAATCCTGCAGTGTAAAAGAATTTGGAGGGTTGATGTAAACCATCTTCAAACAACTAAGTCATTAATTACTTTTGATTTCTCCCTGTCTGTATACCTGTCATTCTTCTGTAGCTCTCGTGTATACAGAATGCAAGTTTTAGTGGTATAGAATTGCACCAATGATGTTGTATTGAATACAAAGTTTTCAGTACTCCTTAGCATCTGTATTCCCTTTCTCTTTCTAAATGCCCTGCACAGCTTCATGCTTGACAATATGGAAGACTAAATATAGTATTTCTCTGCATATATGGGCATTAGATTTGCAAAGACCATCTATGAGGGCAGGACTTTCTAAATATTCAAACTAGCTATTGCAATATACTTATGAAGTGGTATTCAATAGAGTGGTAAAATTACTTATTTTGCTTTTGAGGGAGCACTAAATTTTCGTAGATGACGTCCATGCCATCATCACAGATTGCTGTTTGTTCAGTTCCTTTTATTTGGATGAATCTCAGAAAAATATGTATTATGCATGAATTCTGCAGAGGCACTATGAAATCATGAGCCATCCAAGTGCTGAGCTGTTTTGTATTACACAAATGCCAGTAAATTTGCAGAGTTACCAAATACTAAACTAATTCTGTACGCAAGGACTAAGGCAATATGTGCATTCAGCAAGTTCTTTGTTTCCTTCATTACTGCAAAGACAAAAAAAAACCCAAAAAAACCAACCCACAAAGCTGTCAATGAAGTAAAGTTTGCTAAATGAAGAGCAAAGATTGTCTCTGCAGACTGTTTGAGATTGTTGAATAGGCAGCTGAGAAGACACAGCAAGATCTTCAACTAGAACTGTGCTGCTGTTGTGTTGAATTTTATAAGCGTAACATGCATGAGCCACAGTAAATTTAGAGAACTGTTATGCTATCATTAACAATTGTGTAAGTATAGATACTGTTTCTGAAAATGCTGTGACATACTCAGGGAGAGAAAATAACTTTCAGCATCTTTAAATATTTTGCTGTGCGTGGAATATGCATCTTGTACATTTTTTTCTTCTTTTATGTCTCTTTTCTCTCCTGCCATACACAGTATGCTTTCCTGCAGAACACTTAAACAGTGAGTGTTATTTTATTGCTCAAGATCCACTAAGTCATTAGAGCAAACTTTTTTTTATAGTCTTATTGTCTTTGTTTTTTTCATATTAGGAGAATAATAATCTTACCTATTGTTTATTTCTATAAAAAAGCAGTGAACATAAGTCATGTATATGCCTTTATTCAAATAGTGTCCTTTAGATAAAACTTTAGATGCTCATGTCCTGAAACAAGCAACAACAAAACAACAACAAAAAAACCCAGACCATTAATAGTGTCCTTGATTGTGTTAAAAACATAAAGCGATTTAAGGAGTACTAATACTCTGTGTGCTATAAACAATATTTTGGATTAAATACTTCTATTTTGCTTTCAATAAATATGAGTTTATTTGCTAAATTCAGAGAAGTTTTTGCTTTATTATTGAAAAAATTCCCTCCAAAGTTTTGGTAGAGGAAAGAAAAACCATCCGCAGTACATTCAATTTTGGGGTGTCTAGGTGACAGTGCCTTCCTACCGTGTGGTAGTCTATCAACCTAGTAATGATTAGAAAAGGCTAAGCTATTATGAGAATTTATCATCTACATTCTACCAGAAAGTCTGCATCTTTCATTGAGATTTGAGAAGTTTACTCACAATACCCAGTCTTTTCTTTATGGATAAAAATGTCAGCTGAACTGTACTGAACTGTGGAGCTCTAACCAGTTGTACGTACATAGAAATCAGCTATTCCTTTAACACAAGCTGATAAACAGTTGGCAGCTATCGCAAGTCATTACCAGATTTGGCTAAGTGGAAATTCTTTTTACATTAATCTAATATGCTGTCACCTAAAGACACATGAACTTTTGAAGTGCATTTAGACATATTTAGGCAGAGTCTAGTTTTTTGTAGCAGGTAGCTGGGAGGTTTCTACAGTAGGGCAACAGACTACATTTTTGTGAAGTAAGAGACTAAGCAGATGCATTGAAGTGATAACCTTGCATAGAGGTTTTTCACAAGGACAGAAGAATATTCTGCTACCCAGACATGGAGTAGGTGCTTTGGGGGCAAAAAGAAATATAAATTGCATCCTTTTTGTGGTGTGACTTTGATTTTTCGTAGTTAGTCCTGCTGCTACTTACATTTGTTATTTTTACTGTAAATTCAATAATAAGTAATACTTTTTAATAGTTAACACATTTATTATCATCCATGATTTGATAGAAAAAGGAATTATTAGGTGCTTATGTTTGCAAAGTATAAGTGCAAAAGAAACAATATGTACTTATTCTGAAGAAATGTAATTGGATCCATTATTGTACTTTTTAATTGTGTTTAGTTAAAATTAATGTAATGTTCTGTAATTCCTAACTATAAGGGATAAGAACTTTTTGTAAAAAGAGGCATTTTCAGCTTGATGAATGGAAATGCGGAATTGAAGGAATTATCCAGGTGTTGAAAAAATAATTAAGAAAAGAGTGGATGTTTGGAAGATGGTTGATGGTGAGCAGTATTTCTGTTTCATGACAAATACAATTTCATAATAATAATTGCAAAAATATTTTTTTTTCTCCGAATCAACATGTGCTTCTTTTTTTCAATAATTGTATATTGATTATAACTAAAAAGCAGGATATTATGCTTTTCTAAAGTTCATTTCTATTCTAAAGTCATATTTTGCCTGTTACTGGAGTTAAACATTTTCTGTTTTCTGAAAGGAAGTAAAACACTCTGAAATCATGAGTTCTACATGTAGAGAGAAAACTGGATTCTTTACTAAAGAGAAGCTGGTCTATAGGTGGAGAAAAGCTGCATGGATAAGGTGCTTTGGGAGTTAAAACAAATCCCTTATTATTACATTATAAACCACATATTTCAAAAGCTGAGTGGATAAAATGTAGTATAACCTTTAAGTAGCATCTTAATATATTCCCCTCAGTTTGACAATAGCATGACAATTAACAGATGGAGGGAAGGCCTTTACTGAGATTAGCAATACAACTGTCATTGACTCATACTAACTTTATGAAGGGAGCTGATATGTCAGGATGCGTTTCTCTAATTGAAGCTGAAGTGTTGATATATTCACATAAGAAGCAGTAGTCCTTCAGAAAGCTGTGGCGAAAAATGTGGGTGCAGACATTGTATGTGGGTTCAAGGGAAGATGGGACCAGCTTGTGAACAGAGACAGGTCTATTGAGGGATATTAGATAGATAAACCCACATGAGGCTCAAGAAATCCAGTCAGAGTCTGGGAGGGCGTTTGATGGGGATGCATGTACACTGATGCCTCTAAAGTAATCACTTTCAGAGTGTTCACAGTGAAACAAGAAATCTGAAAATGAGATTTTTATTTTATTTTAATTTTTTTTTTTCAGCTGGAAAGCTAATTACGTTTTCAGGGAAGCATCGCCTACACATTTTTGCTGCCTTTCTCATTCCAGATCTTTGTTCCATAATTACTGATGTTTCATCCATTGTGTGATTTGCTTGAGAAGTCATCAGGTTTTGTGTTTTGTGGTGGAATTAAACCGAAGGGCCAGTTGGGTCTGTTACTGTAACACTAAACGAAAATTATAATGACAAAGGGTATATTGCCAAGTTTATTTTGTAAGTAATACAGACACTCATGCAAGGGTTTTTTCTGTAATGTAGTTAGATTTGCTAAAAATTAATTAATGGCTTATGACTTCTGAAGGCCAGACACCCTGTTTCAGGAGGCAGTTTCAGAGACCTTTGAGAACAATCCCAAAGTGCTTGAAATACTTAGCTGCAAACAGATGAAGGGAAAAGAGAAAGTCTGAAGAAAAGTTACTGATTGGAATTGATGGAATATAAATGGAGTTGAAATTATGGATAGCAGAGTGTGACAAAAGGTGCTTCTTTCTGGAGTTGTTAAGGTGCTTTCAAGTTTGAGAAGTAAGTTTTTAAAGGGAGTGTGATTGTGGCTTTGGCATCTCCTTGGATTAGGAGCAGCATCTAGCATTAAATATGCCTATGTTTTCCAGATCCTTTAATTTTGTGGTATTGCAACAGAAAATAGCTTGCTTCTTCAAGGTTGTATCTCTGACTTCCATGGCAGTACTAGATATCCCTATGGCATGCTTTAAAGTCTTTTGTGAAGAGATGGGAAAAAGAATCACATTTTGTATCTTAGATTTCTTTGATCTTATTTTTTTCCCAATTTAATTTAATTTTCTGTCCTCTACCAGCTCTTCTTTTTGTTGGGCAAAACTAAATTCAGGTACGTGTTCTAAAAAAAATGCCATTTATTTGTTTTCTTATGGCTGCATAAAATACGTGCGTCACAGTTGCCACAAAAGTAATTTAGGACAAAAGGTTTGCATATTGAGAAAATTCATATTGTCAGTCAGCTCACTGTACAGACATGTGACCTACTCATGTTAAGACTGGCATTCTGATTCCATGCTAATAGCCCCATTGTTATTAATATATGCTGCCTAATTGTGACCTGCTTTGTTTAGAATGCATGTTGGTTTTTAATGTGTGTGACATTTAAGGGTTATGGATTAAAAAATTAAATTTTCCAAGATAAAAAGTATCTCATACATTTTTAACAGGGTTTTTAAAAGAGCTACTCTACATTTTCCCTCTAGCAAGATGGTACAGTATTGAATTAAGTGTCAGTACTTCTATGGCCATGTAAGATTTAATATTCTGAGCAAAGATATTAATCATCTTTTGGAATGGACAGATGGATTTGCCTAAAACCTGCTTGTTAATTAATTGGACTTTAAGAAAAACGAGTAATTTTCAAATGAGATTTCAGACTTAATTCTTTGGTAGAAACATTTTCGTATTGTAGGCGTGTCTTTTTTTTTTTTTTTAGGTGTATATATAGAGGGCCACAAGGAAACATTACTTTGTGTGATTTATACATTTTCTATTGGAGTGTGAAAGTAGAGCCTAGGTAGTGTAGAAATTCTAATCATCTCTCATGCAAACTTGTCCAAGCATGGATTGAAAATAGATGAAAATGTCTCAAGAGTCAAGCTGTTACTGCTCTTCACGGCAACATGAGGGAACTGAATTTACCACTCATTTATACAAATCTTTATTCCTAATTTACTTTACTCCTAATAAAAAAAAATAAATTGCTGCTATGAAATTATGTATGAGGCAAGTTACCACTCTTACAGTCTCCTTAGCTTTTTCAGGAGTGCCACTTTTAAAACATTAGCTTTTAGTGTTGAGGATCAAGAGGGAAATGAAGTCGGCAGAAGCATTTGCAGAGTTGTTCATCTTTCAGCGAAAGGGAGAACTGAACATAGAAGCTGTGGATACGTAAACATATCAAGAGAGCATTAGGCTATATAGCCAGTCTAAACTCATGCTTTGCTGTAGATGATGCACAAACCTGCTTACAAAGGTAGTATGCACTTGGTGAATTCTCAGGGATGCTGGAAAGCTCAAATATATATATTTTTGTAGACTTTTGTTTACCACTGTAGCTCTTTTAATCTACACTGATGTAGGATTAATTTAGTGCATACATTAAAAGCTCGTACTTTTCCCCTGTTCCATCCCTTCCTTTTGTCCACTGAAATGTATCTTAACCATAATACAATTATTCTGTGGTAAGCGTTTACATAAAATATGTATGCCCATGAGCACATTTCATCTTTGTTAAAAAAATATCTCTGAAATCAGTTGACTTATTTCAGGTGCATCTTTCTTCCCTGTTATTCAGAAGCGCTTGAATTGAAAAAAACGTTTAAAAGGACAGAATATAAGATTTTAAATAATGAATGGTGCATCTATGCACCTAGTAGTCACCCACAGGTATTAGGACAAATTTTTTCCTTTGATATTAGAGTTTCTACATTACAGTAGTGTGGAAGGAATTATTTCTGATACAGCATGAATAGGCTCCCTGATAGGGAACCAAAAAAGAAAGAAATTAAAAAGCCCAAATGATAATATGTTCAGTAAAATTCGCTAAAAAGCAGCTATAAAAAAGCCCAAATAATAAAGTGTTCATTGCAGTTCACTGCAAAGTAGCTATACTGGCAAAAATATTGGGCATACTTTGAGACTTTAACATCACATGACTGAGAGGTCTGTAGATTCTTAGTTTCTTTACTTAGTTGAAAGCATTAAATCAATTTATTGCACTGATGGAGCAGAAAGTTTTTATCACTGCGAAACATAACATCTGTATTTAACATTCTTGCAAATCTTTGTTTTTTAATTTCTCTACAGTACTAGTGAACCAGTCTGGTCAAATTCTTATCAAGTAGGCATAACCTGATTGAGGGCGTATTTTTTTTACTATATGAACTCCATGTTGGTCTAGGATCGTAGTCCATCAAAATTCGTTTTTAGCAGTAGAAAAAAAATCTGCTGGTGGTATCTGCTGTCATCAGTCCCTTGCAATAAGGAAAGCAATAAGCTTTTATTGCTATAAGAAAAGTCTCTGTTCCACCTTTCCTGTATTATGCATTGTTATTTTGCAGTTCTGTTGTTCCTGAACATAACAATAATACCCTTCTCTTCCTGCCCTGCTCTTCAAACACGGATATGGAAGAACAGTGTTTGTTTCTTGCACTAAGACTCCATCTTGGCTACCTTTCTGGATGAGCATGTAGTTTGTTTGTGACTGATTAAGTGTTCAGATCAATAAAACGTGAACTTCAGTTGCTTTTGTTCTGCACGCTGTGGGTTATGTCTGAGACCTCCTATCTCATTTCACACAGCTGCCATGTAGTCATTGAGAAATACAGGGACAGGACATTATCAAAGCCCAGGTATCACCTGAAAGAGATGGTGAATGAAGGACTATGTTTTACCCCTGGCTCCTAGAACACAGAGCGATAGCAGGGCTGGACAGCAGCGGCTTTTGCAGGCTCCTGATCCTGAAGTCAGTCATTTCCAAGATCTATGTTGATTTCTAGATTGATCTGCGTGAACAAATTACTTTCTTTGTAATCCTGTCACAGTTGATCTCACACGTTTTCTAGGCTCTGAAACCGTTGCATATTTAAAGCACTGTGGTCATGGTGGAAAACAGGATTGGTTGACAAATCTATATTTTGGTTTAAAACTCTTCCATTATTTTGCGCTTTCAACCGTATTCATTCAACTGGAGAGAATTCAGGAGCTTTTTTTAGTCAGCAACTAGAAGCAAAGGAATGCTGGGAATTTATGAAATAATCATTGTAAATGATTATTTACTAAAAATTTCTAAACTCTAAAATTTCATTGATTTGTGTAGGTTTTGAACGTGGATCTCTGTCAGTGTTTAATCATAGAGTGGTTTGGGTTGGAAGGGACCTTAAAGATCATCTAGTTCCAACCCCCCTGCCATGGGGAGGGACATCTCCCACTGGATCAGGTTGCTCAAAGCCCCATCCAACCTGGCTTTGAACACTGCCAGGGAGGGGGCAGCCAGAACTTCCCTGAGCAACCTGTTCCACTGTATCACCACCCTTAAGTCAAGAATTTGTTCCTAATAGCCTATCTAAATCTACCCTGTATCAGTTTAAAATCATTACCCCTCATGCTATCACTACATGCTCTTGTAAAAAGTCCCTCTCCAGCTTTCTTGTAGGCCCCTTCAGGTACTGGAAGGTGCTATAAGGTCTCCCCAGAGCCTTCTCTTCTCCAGGCTGAACAACCCCAACTCTCTCAGCCTGTTTTCATAGCAGAAGTGCTCCAGCCCTCTGATCATCTTCATGGCCCTCTTCTGAGCTCGCTGCAACAGTTCTGTGTCCTTCTTATGTTGGGGTCCCCAGAGCTGAACACAGTACTCCAGGTGGGGTGTACATTGACAGCTCATGTTGAGTTTTTCATCAGCCGACACCTCCGAGTCCTTGTCCTCAGAGCTGCTCTCAATCCATTCTCTGCCCAGCCTGTACATGTGCTTGGGATTGCCCCAACCCAGGTGCAGGACCTTGCACTTGGCCTTGTTGAATTGTGTCTTGGTTTCTGTAAACATGGTATTAGCAAAATGCATTATACAGGAAAATGCAACTACCAAGGAGATTATGCCATGTAGCAGTAAACAGAAATGTAGAAAATGCAGCATTTTCTAAGTAACCATGATTATTATCATCTGAATAATGCCTGGTGAGATTTCTGGTGGTATAGCTTCACAGTAGAGAAATATTCCAGGGAGTTTTTGGGTAAGAGCTTTCAGCAAGGTAATTTACAGACCCATTTTGATATTTATCTTCACCTCTTCAGTCTCTTGTTTGCTTAGAAATATTGCCTCATAGTGGCCTGTAAATAGCATTTGCAGTTCAATTACAGCCAGTCAGTACCTGGAGAAGAAATTAAATCTAATGCCATGGTTTCACTATGAAGTTTACGCCGTGGAGTCTAGGCATGATTTCGCAATCATTAATACTGTATCTGTGCACTATTGGATTGCTCTCAGAAGGATTGTAATGTTGGGTACATCACTGCCATTCTGTCACATTATCTGGAATATATGCAACTAATACAGAGTTTATGCCAGCCTTGCATTTTTATGCTGTCTTAATTCTGAGAAAATGGGCTATGCAACCACTAATGCAAAATTAACCTATTGACTTTCTGTTAAACACATTTTAACAGTTGAAGTAAATCTAGCACCTTGTGTTACCTGCCATATCATTTTGATTCTACATCAAGGTCCGCATGACTAGGTGGTGCTCTAAATGGTAGTGTCTAGACGGGTAACTGACTAATGGCAGCAGTTTTTTATCCAAGAGCTCCGGACTTTTTGGGTATTCACTCCTATCTTGCTCTTTAGGGATGTTTTGTACTATTTTTAAAGTTTCAGAGCTATTGAAGATTGTTCTGGAATACTTTTGCATTATTTAGAAGTTATTAATCCAACTCCAGTTGCAGCGCTTTTAAACTGGTGATGATAGACAAGCAAGAGGTCAGGAAAGTCTTTGGATCACAACACTGACCATTCAACAGCCTTGACACTTGTGAATTTTACTGGCCTACTACCATGTTATCTAGATCATCTTTCTGGCTACTGCTGATCAGACAACATCTATTGAAATTACTTGTTCATCCAGGTCCATGTCTTCTAAGAGTGAAGAACAGTGGCCATCTAAAAAGTGTGATTGCAGACTCCTAAGTTTTTCATTTGGATCGACTCCCTGTAAAAAATATTTAGAGAAATTGAATCTTCATGGATGGATTGAAGTTGTATTCCTTATCAACTCTTCACCTAAGGGATGGTTATTATTTATTACCAAATATCATTCTTTGTTGTGAGGTGGGCTTTTTAAACAGATAAGATCTGTAGTCGTTAACAAGATAAACTAAAATCACCTGTCATAGAGGTGCATTTTAATGCTAAAACTGTTACAGGTAGGACTGCAATTAGATTTCCCATTCTTAACCCAGTTTCAAACTAAGTAAACCACCTTCACTTAGTATTTCTTCACATGTGGTACATCCAGATGATAACCATAACCATAACATGGATGCTGAACTCCTCCCAGTTTCTTAACATCTGTCCTGTACTGAGGGTGTGCTGGATTGGATGCAGTGTCTCAGATGAAGCCTCATGTGTGCCAAGCAGAGGAAAATCACTTCACTCTGCCTGATGGCTGAAGTAAATGCTCTCTTCTCTTCCTCATATGATGGGATATGTTTTAAGACAGGAAGTTTCTTGTTTTGCATGTAGAACTATGGAAGGGTGTGTTTCAGAAGGAAAAGTTTTAGTTCCCAAAGAAAAAAAGGAACAGAAATTCTTTCTGAATCTTCACTGTTCTAAACCTTTCATTCATGCTGTATCAAACATCATTATGGTTGGATGGCTTGCTGCTTTTCACCCTTACTTTCACATTTCAATACTTTCAACACATAAAACATGAACAATCCCTGGAGAAACATTTCAGTTCAAATACAAAAGCTCACTTTGTATATTTACCAAAGTCCTTGACAATACGGAGATGCAGTTTATTCAGTTGGTCCTCCTTTTTGTAATCTTGGGCTGTGTTCTTACATTTTATTTTTTAATATCTCTGTAGGCTTCAGCTTTAGCAAAACCAATGCCTCAAAAATACAAGTACTGCATTTATCAGTTTGAGAGCCGGATTGCCAACTGTCAAATTAACTGTTGTATCTACATATTCCTTAGACATTCTCTGATCACGCACTACTTTTGCCTGACCACCAGAGTTCTGGCTGGTTTATGCTTGCAGACAAGTTAACTTGTTTATCTCCAAGATAAATGAAACAATCCAAATTGAGTTGATTCCTCTATACAATAGTACTTTAATCCTTTTCAAATAATAGTACCACGTGTATTGAACTATTTGTTCTCATTAAAGCAACTGATTTTGGTAATTCATTCCTCTGTTGTGGAATTACGCTCTTTTCAGGAGTCACAAAACTTGTTTCATGCCTGGAATCTAATGGCATCTTGCTTTAGTGTATGTTCAGCTGTTAGTTCTGCCACTCACCAGTAAGAGAGCACAGATGCTCTTAATATGCTTTTTTATAAGACTTCTGTCACCCTGAGGCCTCACTTAGTGCCTGAATAAGTTAATCTTTCTGGTTCATCAGTTTGTCTGTCAACCATTTGTTTTCCCAGTTAATTTTTCTGCAGGCCAGTGCAGAGTTTTACGCATTGAAGGTAACTAGAGCCCTGCCTTGATACTAAATAGGAGGAAATCAACTAAGTCTAGCATCTCCATTTTGTCTCTGAAGTATGCTTAATTTGAACTTGAAAGGGGTCATTCCCCTTTACTTCATCATTTTTCTTAGGAAAAAAGTGAAAAAAACACAGAAGCTTGCTTTAGATAGAAGATGTGACTCATGAAGATTGAAGACAAAGCAGTTTGTTGTACGTGGATAGCCATACCCTGAAGGTGTATAACAACCCAGAATACGGGAAAACGTACAGTGGGTTCAAGATAGGTAAGTTTTCCCTGAGACTGTTGGAAAACATTTCTGTTGTATAAAGGAAAGTCAGACTTAACAGTCCCCATTTAGCCAGTGGGGAAGCAACTATTAACAGTCCCTTGGTAGTACTCTTCACCATCATATTCTTCTTTCTCTGTTTAAGGTAAACTCCCCAGTGTACATAAAAACAATATATTTATGTGTAACATTGTATATGCCATTTTGTCAGGTTAGAAATAATTTTTTTTAATCTACCATACCTGCATATCATTCTTCTTTGTTATTCCCTTTACTATCACCTCATTACTTATGTCTTAAAAAGAGAAAATGTAGGTGGTTTGGAGTTGAATATATTGAAAGTCAGTATTAAACCCAAGCTATTTCAGTATTGATTGACATTCTAATTTGTCTGAATATTGTAGTACAAGTAGTAAAATATAATTTTGTCTGTAAAATAATGTCTTGTGTTAAGAAGACATGTATCTTTGAATCATGGAATGATTTGGTTTGGACGGAACCTTTAAAGATCACCCAGTTCCAACCCCCATGTGATGGGCAGGGTGACCTTCCACTTGACCAGGTTGCTCAAAGCCCCATCCAACCTGGCCTTGAACACTTCTAGGGAGGGGGAGGCCACAGCTTCTCTGGGCAACCTGTGCCAGTGTCTCACCACCTTCACAGGAAAGAATTTCTTACTTACATCCAATCTAAATCTACTGAAAGTTTAAAACTTTTATGCCTTGTCCTGTCAATACAAGCCATGGTAAAAAGTCTCCATCTTTCTTAATGAGCCTCCTTTAAGTACTGAACAACTTTGGTAAGGTCCCCCCAGGGCCTTTTCTTCCCCGGGCTGAAAAACTCAGCCTTTCTTCATAGGAAAGGTGTCCCAGTCCTTGCATAATTTTCATGACCCTCCTGTGGACCTGTTCTAACAAGTCCATGTCATTCTTGTGTTGGGGGCCCCAGAGCTGAACACAGTAGTCCAGGTGGGGTCTCACAAGAGCGGAGTAGAGAGGGAGAACCATAGAATCATAGAATGGTTTGGGCTGGAAGGGACTTCAAAGATCATCTAGTTCCAACCCCCTTGCCATGGGCAGGGACAAGAATCACCTCCCTTGACCTGCTGTCCATACTTCTTTTGATGCAGCCCAGGATGCTATTGGCTTTCTGGGTTGCAAGTGCACGTGGTTGTCTCATGTCCAATTTTTTTGTCCACCAGTGCCCTGGGTCATTCTCAACAGGGCTGCTCTCAATATTCAATCCCTAGTCTGTACTGATGCTGAGAATTGCCCTGAGCCATGAACAGGTCCTTGCCCTGTGCCTTGTTGAACTGCATGAGGTTCATGTGGGCCCACTCCCCAAGGTTGTCAGGGTCCCTCTGGATGGCATCCCTTCCTTCAAGCGAGCTACACCACTCAACTTGATGTCATCCACAGACTTGCTAATCTGTGTCATTAATGAAGACAATAATGAAGATATTAAATAGTACTGGTCCAAGTGAGGACCCTTGAGGAACACCACTCATTACTGGTTTCCACTTGGACATTGAGCTGTTGACTGTAACTTCTGAGATGCTACCATCCAGCCAATTCTTTACCTGTCTACCAGTCCAGCCATCAAATCTATATCTCTCCAATTTAGAGGTAAGAATGTTGTGGGGAACAGCATGCGTGTTGAAAACCTTCTTGTGACTAAAAGGAGGAGAAAAGTTGTGTTAAATTCCTTTACACTGTAAAATATTAAAACTATTCAAGAGAAAATATTTTAAACCATTTTCTTTATTTATTTTTCTTTTAAATTTAAAACGTTTGGTGGTCAGCAATTATATTCTTAACAT
Organism: Podargus strigoides; assembly: GCA_028020825.1. NCBI lineage: Eukaryota > Metazoa > Chordata > Aves > Caprimulgiformes > Podargidae > Podargus > Podargus strigoides. Next base: position 82,350,824 of record CM051663.1, on the reverse strand, counting down.
TCTGTCTGTGTATATGAGGAGATGTAAGAAAAATCTGGAAACGTGTAAGGTTATTTTGAAAGTTTCATAACTTCTTAGATTGCAAATCTAAATGTCAATGACTAACCCATATATCACACTTTTAACCTGTGTTATAATCAGTGTAGACAAAGCATTAAAGAAATCATAAGCTTTCACGGATTTTTTTTAAGAAGTGACGTAGCATCTTAAACACAGGTTTAAACGTCAGTTTATAAATCATTCATGCAGACAGAATAGTGTTTGCAAACTGACCTGTAACACTTTATGTTACCATTTTTCCCTTTGAAGAACATTTATGTGAAACAGGTAAAAATCTGAAAAACATTAACTATAGTTTAAATATTAATTTCATGTCTATCTTGAAACGATATATGAAAAGATTACACTGTATAATATCACTTTTTATTCCTTGCTTTACCAGTTTAGTTTTGCATCGTGTAGGAGTGGCTTGAAAGAGAAAAATGTAATTAATTTGGAGCTAAATGGATTGGTTTTGAGAGAAAAATATAAAAAGTACCTTGGTTTTGATTTTCACTGGAACGATTGCAGCCAGCCTGAGTTCTGACTGCATTGTACTCCAGCCATCTGTAGAATAATCCAAACCTAGTACTATATCCCTTCACATTGCTCACTCTCTTTTAAAGCAACCCATATGAATTATAATTCAATAGCACCCAGACTTGAAGAAAATCCAAAGGGATTCAGTACTCTCTTTTAAATTGCTTATGTTAGCCAAAAGTTGGGTTTTTTACTTCCCTAAGAGGGTATTACCTATGTACTTATATTCATATTCTGACTTAGAAAGAAACTGTGCATGAGTGGCTTGAATTCATCTTCACTGGTTGTGAAAGCACTTCTTACAGCACTTGTAGTGCTTTCTGTCCTTTGCACTCTGTCCAGTTTTCTTTGTAAGCAGTGAGAATTCATACCACGCTACTACATCAGGCTTTAAATAACTTTTCAGCAAAAGTAACAAAGCAAGAAGATCACTGAAATTACAGTCTAAAATCCAAAATAGCTAATTTTTGCATCATTAGAACATTAGAATCTTCAGCGGCGAACTGAGAAACAAAAGTTGTTGGTGGATTGCTTCATAAGAAGTGGTTGTTTCCACATTCCTCTTAATTTTGCAGAGTCAGAATCAGAAAAGACCACCCAGTTTGTTGTTTTTTTTTTTTTAAATCCTTCTAAAAAGGAAAAGCTTTTTTGTCTAATACGAGAAACTTTGCTTTTAAAGACCACTTCCAGTTTTACACTGTGTTGTTTTGCCTGAGAAATGTTGGTCTCTTTCTCATCACACACTTACATCAGTATGTTCTTGATCCAAACAGGTAGCTCAGGTTTAGGGCCTTGCTGAGTTGCTTCTGATGAGGAAGAAATACGGGCTAGGAGTCTGGCATGTATTTGTAAATTGTGAATATTGTAGCAAAAGCTGCACATCTGTTCTATTTCTTGGAATACAGTAAAAATAGCAAGTGACTTCCAACTTAAAAAAGAAAAAAAAAAAAAAAAAAAGAAATAAAAGAAAATATACATTACTTTATGAACAGTCTTATTCCCTAAGAGCTCTGTCTTTGATCCTGCTGAGGACTAGATTGCTAGTTAACATTCCTTGCTCCCACATGGCTTTCCAGTCTCTTTCAGCAGCTGAGACTTGTGTGCAGGCAGCCTGTTGCTAGCTGCTGGAATGATTTGCCCAGTGGACATCAAAGATATGCTTGCTGACAGCCACTAACACCCTTTTAGCACAGAAAAAAACACAGCCATTTTATCTTTGCCTGTCTGCCTACCAAAACCCAAATTGGTGATACTTTGAGTGACCCATCCCAAACAAAAGAACTAATTTACAAATTATCTAATCTTGACATTTCATAAATATTTAAGCAGATTTTTTTGAAAGGGTATTTTCACATCAGTTACATTCATTTCACATGGATGTGAGCTTCCTTAGATCTTTCCTGGTGCTGCTGGCATCTTTTATCCAGCCTCTTTTCTTGTGCCTCAATAGAAACAAGATATTTTCAGGTCTTCTGGTGGTGAAGAAAGGCCCTTGGTGGTAAAACAATGCAGTGTTGCAGTATCTTATTGAGCCAGGTAGGTTCAGAAGCAGACGCTGCAAAAAGCCAGCTTTCTCCATTCATCTAAAGCCGACTTAAAGTGTTACGCATCTGCTTGACTGCACCATATAAAATTCCTGTTGGAGCAGTTGATCTAAATGTGGATGCAGATGACAATAACCCAAGTTTCTTCCCCTGAACACAGTAGGTTTTGTCTGACTTTTAGTTGAGGTGGTTTCCTGAGCAGCTTGGATCACAGTTTGAGTTTTTTCTGAGTCAGGCTTTCTTCAGACCCAACATTAAATGTGTATCCGATTTAAACATAAAGGATTTGCAGCTCCATGCTAATCACGGCAGCTACAAGCAAGCTGTGTGAGAAGGTCTCTGAAACACTGTCCAAGTTGTTGAGCTGCTCTCCTTGCTGTAGGAGGTTTTGGCCATTGTATATCTACATACAGTTCTCAGTCTGCCTTCGATGCTGTTGGGCTAAGCTTCACTGTACTAAGATACTTATCCAAGTTATTGTGTTTGCCATTTGAGTCCATAATCTTAAGTTTTCAGATGCCAGTGCTAGGCTAATGTTGCACTTAATATATGCACTCAGTTCTGTTAGCTTCCTAGAACTGGACTATTTTCCAAGTACAATAATGGAAATATTTCATAACCATGCCTAAGTGACATCTTTTCCATGTGTAGTTTGTAACAAATGAATTTGGCTATGATCAAATTTGGCGAACATGTGAGATTGGGAAACTTGAAAGCATTTCTGCAGCTTACTGCTGGGGTCTCTGTTTCTTCAGCAGTAGTTTCTCTACCAGTACAAGCATGAGAAGAAAAGTGAATTCCTTATCATTCAAGGTGAGTGTAAGACTATTGTGTCAGTGTTGATGTGAGATATCTTTAGAAGTGTGAACTTGTTGGTTTTTGTGCTGTTTGAAGATTTACATGATAGCCTTGGTGGAAGTAAATGAAACACAGAGTTTTAACTCCTTGTTTTGCCTTGCAGTGTTCATGAACTTATTTTTTTATATATGTTATAATTTCTGTGCCAAATAAGCTGTACCAAAATGTGAAAGATCAAATAATTGAATTTCTTCTCAAGAATAAAATTATTTAGTCATGGGAGTTCTGCCTGAAGAAGAAAGTTGTATTCTAATAGTTACAGACAGTACACTGTATTAGCAGTGATGTACGTGCTTTCCTAGAGACTCTGTTTTCCATACTTGATACAGGGAAATTGAATAGGAAGAAAAGGTATGTTCGTTTTAAACTTTTGGTGAGGTTGCTTCTTCAGAGAGCTTTCTACAGTATTAGGAGTAGAGTATAATTTGCAAAATTAGGTGAGAGGTGAAATAGGAAAGTTGTCATTATTAGGGCTTGTGTTCCTTGGATTGACCAGTGGTATTCTTGGTAATAGTGTGGTGGCCTGTTAGTGAATGAAATTAACACTTTTCAAACACATCTTTTTCTGGATACTACATTTGGGAATTATACCAACATGTTTTCCTCTTGAATCCTGAAGTTATAGTGGCATGTTTGTGTGGATGGATGCTTTATGCTGCTAGTGACTGATCCCATGTGGAGACTAGTGAGGGATCAATAATGAACTTGTACTGGGAATGGTTGTCTTCCAAGAAGAAAAGGGCATTTGAAAGTGTATAAAGAATAGAGAACCGGCATTGAAGAAAGTCAGCCTTTCAATAGATCTTCTATGAGCCATTTTCCATACGTAGAACATAAAGGGAAGTATCAGTACAAAAATCCTGCTTTTGAATATTTTTTTGTGATAGGCACACACTGATACACATTTACCACCTATTTCCCCAAAAAGTGTTCACTGTGATGTTTTTTAAAACTGTATTTAACATAATCTTTGCACAGAATTGACAACTCTATAAGTCTAGATTTCTGTTTTTGAGGCGTTTTCCATGCAAAAGTATCATTAAAAGACCAGCCAACCTAATGATGTTGTTTATAGGACTGTAAATTCCTAGTACATTCAAGGCAAAGGAACCCTCTGCCTGGCTACAGCTGTTGGAAAAAAAAAAAATGCTTTGCTATCTCCCTTTTCTTCAGCAAGATAGTGTTTACTCTGACTAGGTGTATTGAGGTGAAAACTGTAATTCTTTGTTCCCAGATAATTGTCTCAGTTTTAAAAGCATTTTTTCTCCCTTACTGTGAAGAAAGAGGCCTGCCTGCCTCTAATGACCTGTGATCTTCCCAGCCTATGTGGTTTTTTTAGTAGTTGTGTCCCGTTCCTTGTCTGTAGCTTTGCAGCAGTTCATTCAGCCAGTAACGGATATTTTCCTGAGGGTGGAAGAGAACAGGAGAAGTGAAAATATAGATGACTGACAGTTCTTATTGCTGTTCAGAAGTATGTCAGGTCTTCTGCAGGTGTCCAAATGCCTGCAGAGTCTGTTGGCAATGCATTTTTTCTAGTCACTTGCCATGAAAACATGAGGAGAAATGACTGGACTCCACACGATTCAATGTGAATCAAACAGAAGCCACTTTATTTACTTTGCCTGTCCCTTATATACAATTTCTCTTTCCCTGTCTGCGATCATGCATTATTCGATCGGTTAGAGTCCTTCTACACGAGGCAAGCATGCAGCTTAGTTCAGCTCCTGTTGGTTCTTCAGGCTCTTCTCATGCAGTGTTCAATTGGTTAATATTATCTGCTTTTTCTGCTTACTCTTTCATTCTGAAGCGAAGCAATCGTTGCTCTTCCTCATTCTTTCCCCTCAATGTGACTTCTGGTATGCGGCTACATGCCTAGGCCAACATCCCGTATGGCTGGTTCACTGTGTGGCCATTCTCCTTTAAATACATTCCTACAAAAACATGCCTAGATGATCCTGTATCTACTGGAGTAAGATTATCTGTATATATCTCCAAACCATCAGTTTGCAGTAACACACTGATTAGGTCTCAGGAATCAACACAGAGCTTTGGGTAGGTAGCTTACCAATACACTGCAAAAGGAGGGAAAGACATCCTTAGTATGCTGCTGATTTTGATCTCCACAGGGAACTTGAAAGCCTTAAGCTCATATGAAAAAGAAATACAACTTTGAAAGGTGGAATGCAGTATACGTACAAACTAGTTGTTAACATATCAATCAGAAAAAGAGAGGGCCAGTATGAAAGATACTGTTTTATAACAGGTGCATACTGAGACTTGAAAATACATGTCATTCAATCATAAGGCACAATCTTTTTCTCTACAAAAATAATTATTTGGTATTGCAAATGCAAATAAGCTTGGAAGGAGAATGAAATTTGAAGGTCTCATTTTCTGATTATGTGAAAGAAGTGTAATTAGGAATATATAAATTAGTATTTAACTCCCTGTGTTCTGCTGAATCCCTTAACTGAATTATATCCATGTACTGCTGTAAGAATATAAAGAAGTGTTAATTGCTGTCTCTTATGTGCAGAGAGTTAAGGAACGGGCATTCTTTTAAGTGATGCTGGTCTATTTTAACACATCTGCTTTTCTTACCACGCTCCAATTCGTCTTTCTGACCAAGCAACTTAAACTTGCTTATAAATTATGTGAGATACAACTTATGACCCTCTTCCCACCTCTAAGTGCCTGAGCAAATGCATAGTTCTCCAGGGTCTGAGGAAATTTAAAGGGACTCTGAACTGATGTAGCACAAATAGTGATAGGTCCAGAGAAAAATGTTGGCTACTAAGAATCAGCTGGGGTCTGCTTAGGAACACATCTGAATTTGGCTGTAAACTGGTTATTTTAATAAACCAAATCCTTCCATTATATATGAGATTTTAATTATATCTAATAGGAATAAATAGGGGAAGGGAAAGCAAATGTGAAAATATTCTTCTCTTGCACCTAATCAAGATGTGGCTCAAGATAGTATTAAAGGTTATATTAGAATATGGGGACTAGGATATCCTGAAGCAAAGTTACTATTAACAAACTCCGCTGAATATACTGTAATTTTTTACATGTGCTCGGTCATAGGACGTTATTATTATTGGTAGACATGTAGCTATACAGACCAGCCTGTCCCTTCATCTGTTTGCTTCAGAATGCTTGGCATTTATTTTGCAATGTCAAAAAAGTAGTTACAGCTTTGCAGTTGAGAACTATTACAAAAAATCATTTTTTCATATTCGCGTTAGCTTTAAAACCAGAAGTTTGTCTTTTATTTGTAACTCTTAGTGCCTTGCTCTATGCTTATGCATGGAGTGGAGGAGATAAATATGTGGAATATAGCTGGACAATAAATAAGATTGCAAAACCCTGTAACTAGTAATAAAGCCTTTTGCAGTAGTACATTAAAATAGAAGTATCTAGAGCATTGGATTAAAAAAAAAAAAACAAACAACAAACCAAAATTAATTCCTTTGATTTTAACCAGGAATTTGCCTCTGCTTTCTGAAGTATTTTAAGGATACGTATTTTTTGCATGGTTTCCACAGAAACGTTTTGCAGCAAGGAGGTGTTCGTGTTTAAAATTGTAAATTGATATAACCCTGGGGTGAGAGAAGAGGCAGAATGAAATCGGATTCCATCTAGATCTATAAAGGCAAAATGACACTAAAATCTATTTTTAACACTTAAAAATACATTCAGTAGTGATATATGGCCAAATATGTTAAACAGTACATTTCAGAAAACTTACTACCATGTTTCTTACAATGTATTCAGAGTTATGTAAAGATTTGTCTTCGGCGACGCTTGCAATTTAAGCGGACTTCTCCAGTAGTAAATGCAATGCTCTGTCATGTTTAACAGCAGATGAGCACGCTGAACTTAACAGCAACTTTATTTAGCTGAAGATGCTGCACATCACCTCTTTAGCTATGCTCATTGAGCATATCTCTCCACTGCTGTCCCTGCCTTTCTTCATGGGTATTGAATCGGACAAGAAGCCTGCGTACGTGTTTTCAAAGCTGCCCAAAGAATGAACATTTGGTATTTTAGAGATTTCTTAGTTTTCCTAAGAATAATGTCTTCAGCTATGTTTCTCTGATGCTATGAAGCTGTCACCGTCAAGGCTAGAACTCTTACAAGTAGGAGCTAGGACTTCTACTGCCACAGCAACGAAGTTTGGGATGCAATTAGAAAAAGGATTAGAGTGACTGAGTGTGGCAATGGGAATAAATTCAGTTTAGTTGTCTGGTTACTTTGCTTAGTTTTTTTTCACATGAAGATGATAACAGCAAAGAGGTGAGTAGAGTGGGGAAGAGGAGAGTGGAGGTGAGAAACAGGAGGAAATTTATCAGGAAAGAGGAAAAGAGAATTATGTACCTGATAGAAGGAAGAAAGAAATCAGACATCCAGCACATTACTGTTTTCTTATTTACGTTGTGAGAAACACATACTACGTCGGAGTCAGTGTCTGAAAACCTGTATGTGTAGATAAAAGAAAGCAGCTTAGCTTCACTTTTTGTAAATAGACTGAGACTCGTATCTGCACACAATGACATTTAATTAAGTCAGTAAGCTGAAGTGATTTTTTTTTATCCTATGGTTTAGTTATGGTTGAAAAATTATTGCCATTTGTAATTTTGTATCTTTATCTAAGCAAAATTCCATGAAGTAGATTATGGTTTGCCTACTCTGGGGGCTTTAGTAATATTTTATTTATACAGTAATTTTTAATACTATTTTACTGACTAACTAAAGAATTGGATGGTAACCAAGTCCTGTGACACATTGTTTTAACTGTGTTCATATAGAATAAAGCAAGTAAGTGATTAATGGATATCTCAGCTAAAAATGGGGGGCCATCAGCCTGCTCAGATGTAGTTTTTTCTTGTAGGGACCTAGTTATATGATACGATATTTTTGTAGTTTATATAGAACTCCTGATCACGTAACAATGTTTGTTTGGCACTTTCCTCAAGGGTCTCATACTAGTGAGAAATTTAATATTGTAAAAATAACATTTTTAACTGGTACCACGCTTCTGCACCTCTTTTTGTGACACTGCTCTCTGCTGAAGTGATGTAGTAGATGTGCAGGGTTTTTACACACATAAACAGTTCTGTTTTATCAGAGGATTACATGCAGATAAACACCGTACTTCATAAAAGATTGTTATATCCTCTCTCCCATTGACGGTCCCACTCCCAGCCCCAGATGAGAAACTTAGCCTGACACGGCATGCTTTCTTTTAGATCTCCACAGGCATTTGCCTGCCACAATGCAACTTAAATTTTGTCTTAGTTATCAGACTGTGATTATTAAATAATAATGGGAAGAGAGATCTCAGGCTGTTCATAAAGCATAGTGATATTTTTTAGTATAAAAAAGAACCTGAATTTAAAGTAAAACACTTTTTTTCATTTGCATACCCTATCTTATAACTTCGAGTAATTAAGGTAGTTAGAGGAAAATATGAAAGACGAGCATTTCCATTTCTTTTTTGTGTGTGTGTCTGTGAGAAGTTGATCTTGGTTGCTTATCTGAAGTAGTACCAGAAAGTGCCGTTCTTGAAAGAGACGCAGAGCTTGGAGTAATGAGATCTGGTGGTTGAAGGAGTTTACACACCCACTACCCCTCCATGGAGGCATTGCAAAACTGTTGTATCAAAATCTAGCAGACTTTTCTGCCAGAAACCACGCAAGAGATGACCCTGACTGTTCATTGTGACTGATAAAAGTTTAAGATATACGATATCTTTATTTTATTCTGAATCTCCTCTTTTCTGTTTTGCTTCCTTCCATTCAAACACTAAAATCCTTCTGGAATGGCCAATGCGAAACAAACATCCAGGCTGAAATGGTAGATCATTTGCTATTAGTGTATCTTTATTCGTTCCTCTACTCCCTTTCTTTTCTGCAGAAACCACTTGTTTGCTTTCTCTTTGTTTCTTAGCTGTTAGAAAGCCTTTAAAAATGCCTTTACTTCCCTGTCAGGGCATTATGCTCTTTGGAGGGAGAATCAGCTGGAGTCATGGCAAAAAGAACTGCTGTCCTGGTAGTTTTATTTTGTATTCACCATACGATTCCCGGATTTGCATTGTTCCTTCCCCGAGGGGGAAGATTGGTCTCTCATGCAAATCACTGGTCCTTTTCTAAGCTTTTGTAGCCCTCCTGAAATTGTTGGAAAGGATCCTTCTTTCTGCAGAGCGGGGAGGAGGAATAGCACCAGACAGGCTGGCCCCAGTCATTTTGTCCTTTTCCTGTGTCTTACAGCTCCTTTTGAGGAGCAGGCACCAGGCAGTACCTATCCTGAGTTCCCAGGGCTTCTGCTGCTCTTATGCTTTTGGTGTGCCAAATTCAGCAGCATTATTTGACTTAATCGAGACTTGGGTTGGTATGAGAGTACACAGGATCTGGCCCACAGCCTTGTCTGTATGCAAAAGTATCCTTGTGCATTTAAGCCAAATTGATAAATAAGAGTTTTTCTACTGACTCAAGTGGTACATGAAGCTGGTACCAGTTAAACAAAATTAGCTTGTGTACGTTGTTTCAGCTGACAGTATTTTGTAACATGTGTCCACAGATTCCGTTTTCACTGAGCCTTGTTAGTGTTTCTGGAAGTGCAGCTGCTACCCTCAGGAATGACTCCAGGCTTGGGAAAGTCTAGCAACAACACAGAGGAAGTGCAGTAATAGTTAGGAATTTATTTTAAAAGAAGTGAAGTGAAATAGCAAAGTAGAAGGAGTAAGGCTAGAAACAGTCTGGGTAGATCTGCATTGTGATTAAAAGTAGCAGGCATTAAACTACTCATTTCTTGCAAGCAAATTAAGCAGGACAGAAATTTTAATTTAACCCCTGTCTCCACAGACGTTAGCACGTGCGTGCAGGCAATTATTACCACCATCTGTTTTATCCACAGTAGTTTCCATCAGTTGTGTTATTTTTTGCTTTTTTAGTGTTTAAGCATTGCATTGAAGCTGTTGTGTCAATTGTTAACTTTGGCTGAATCTGTGCATAGATGCCTGTAGCAGTGTCAGCGTGCTAAGATCATAACTGCTAGCAGATTAATGAATGCAAGTATTAGCTCTGTGCTGGTGCGGTACATTAATAGCTGTGCAAGTTCAATCAAATACAGTACTGACTTTGTCACTGTGTAATGCTGTTTAGCAGATCTTAGATGAACTGCTGAGAAAGAGGAATGTAATCTTTCATTTTTAGCTGACTTAAAAATCATTTTCATTTGATATTTTTTTATTATTCTTTGCAGCGGAGAACCAGATGTACCTGTAGACTTGAATTCTTCACTAAAATGGATTATGCATATATGAGGGACACTGTAGTGAATGAAAGGGAAACTAACTATTGCAACCTTTATCTTTGGTGTAGCTTAATCTCATGTTCTGAATTATTGGAATGAATACCAGAAAGGAAAAAAAAAAAAAAAAAAAAAAAAGAAGTATGCTTATTCCTTCCATTCTTTTCTTTTCTTTCACAGAACTTGAAGAAAGTGTTTGTAGAATTTAGTCATCAGGAGCTGTTTGAGTTCTATAACAAGGTCTGTAGTTTTACAATACCATAGTTTCTTTGTAAACACCTTATGCTGCTCAGCAGGAAATGTTGCATATATGAATTAAATCTAATGAAACTGGAAGAAAAATGGATCCAACTTTAATTAAGGCTGTTAGATTTGTTTGATCACATAAAGCATTTTCAAGAAGAGTCTGTGCATTTGAATTTGGAATAGGCAGGGCTTAGGTCATTGTACGCATACCTAGCGGTCAGACCGAGAGGAGTAGCTGATGATTAACAGTGACAAGGTCTGTGGAATGAGCATCTTTGTGTTACATCTTCAGTCGAAATGCCAAGCTCATAATCCAGTCAAAATGAACTCTGTTTTTTTTTTTACTTTGTTGTTATGTGTTGGAAATGCACAGCAAAACATCTGTGCATGTAAAAAAGGCAGTATTTAGACAACTGTTTCTTTAAAATTTGAATATTTAAACTGCAGCAATGAATTCTAATAGCTTCATGTAAAAACAAATATTCATGAGTACACTATTTTGTTATTGCTACATGAATAGATTTAGTATGCATAGTTGAAGATATTGGAATGTGAGGGTTTTTTTCTGTTTGCATGTTTCTAAATGACATTTTATATGAGTGGAGTTTTTTCTCTCTTTTTTGTTCCTTTAAATAGCTGGAAACTATACAAGCACAGCTGGATTCCCTTACATGATGTTTTTGAAGATTTATTTCTCCATCACACTCTTGCCACCTCATTATTTTGAATAGAAGATAGATTGCCAAGCTGTGTTTGCTGAAGGATTCAGTGGGTTGCTTCCTGTAAAATTATATGGCTTATCTCCTTTTTAGACCAGTAACGTTATCCAAGAGTCTTTTTTAAGAGTCTGAAGATTCTAATGGACTTTCTCTTGTTTTCTGAGCAATTGTGAAGAACGGCTTTTCTTGCAGAAAAAAAAGAATGCTACCCTGCTTCAGAGATTTGAGGGGTTTTTTGAGTTTGTTTTTTTTTTTTTTTGACCTGTTATGTGTGCTACTTGATTCTGGTATAAATTTGCATACTAGTGAGGGACCAGGAATAAAATCTGTTTTTTAAAAGTAAGAGGAATATAAAAGTAGTAAGAAAATACACAGCTAATAAAATCTGTATCCTTTTGAATAGTTATTTACATGATTGATAAAAGCTTATTGCAAATTTGACAAAATAAATTTGGAATTTAAAAATGGATTGATTTTGTTTGGGAAATTTTAACTTCATTTCATTATCTTTGGGGTTTTTTTAGTGGTTTTTTTTGTGTTCTAAATAATAAAGAAATGTTGATGATTTCAGTGTTTACTTCTGGCAACGAGAATAAATACAGCTTCTTAGCACTGCGTGCATGCTGTTGAATCTAAGTACTGTGTTGTATAACTGGGGGGAAGAATCTCGAAGCATATAGCAAAGAACACTGAAATAGTCTGACAGTCAGATTTCTGAAAGCTATTTGTTGATCCTTTGTCATGTCGTCCACCACTGTTTTCACATGTAACAGGAAGAAATAAAGTACAGTGACTTGAAGGCCAAGTTAGCAATACTTTCACACATTAGTTTCAGATGAACGGAAGTTCATGCACAGTATGAGAAGGTAAAAGTCATCTTAGTTCTTGTTTGTTGCCCTTCATTGACAGGCAACTGCACTGCTGCACCTTGGTAATAGACACAGTGTACAACTCTCCACTCTGGGCTAATAGAAGGTGAGAAGAAATAAAAATCATTGGCATTAGCCTGTCTTTCTTCCTCCCTAAGGGATTCCCTGAACAAGTCTTTTTTCTTCCAGATACCTAACCAAGGATTGTTAATACCCAGCCAGCCAGTTTTCTCGTGAGGTTCATTTGCTCATGACACTAGGTATAAGTACAGCCAAAAGGTATGTTTTGAATAGCTGGTGTTGAGGCCCTCTTGTGCCAGATTTCTTGCCTTATTGCTTTCGGAGGACTATTTTGGACTTTTCGTGTTGCTTTATTAGGGGTTGTGCTGTCACCTCTAGAATACTGAAGGGTTTTACACCAGTTGTCTGTGCTGTGAGATAATATATTTAAAAGATAAAGTCATTAACAGCCTATGTGTGAGTAAAGGGCACTGAAGAGAAAAAACACATTTATCATAGTTGTTAACTGAAATGCCAGAGAATACTGTACCACTCTGGTAAGGTAACACTATTACTCTGTTGGAAAGAAGTAATGACTCACCGTTGCACAGCAGAATCTTCTCCTGTACACCTTGTGAGGCTGGCTGCCAAAGTGAAGTCTTGTCTCAAGCCACTGACAAACATGCCTTATCTTCTGGGGATATAATACTCCCAACCAAAGACATCATGTCCTCAGTCTGGCTATTTGTACTTTGCCGACTCGTCAGCATTAGCTGTGCTTTGTAGTTAGCACAGCTAGGAACATCCCCTTCTTGACACGTAGGTCCTGGCTTCTCTACTGATCCTGTGGGACAGTATGTCATGTGCTAGGACACTGGTCTTGAGTGTTTTCTCTGAGCTTCCAGAGCTTAAGTTCTGGAAGTCAGGTCTGAATTGAGTTGAAGACTCTCCTGTGTGGATGTAGGACATACAAAGGCAGTTGTCCAAGTATGAGAGGAGGATTAAGTTATCTTTGTGAATATAGGCAGTAATTGAAGAGTCCTGGCGGAAGGGGTGAAGGCAGGACCATTTTGGAGTACAAGAAGCATTGGACAAATTAGCGAGCATATTTGAAATAAAAGAAGTCAAAAACAGAGTAGGAAGAAACTGGGCATGGGAAAAAGAGAGGATAGAGTAATGGCTGTTCCCAAGGGTGGAATTTGGGAGTCAGAAAACTATAAGGAAGAGAGGAGGAACACTGGAAAAGATGGCAAAAGTATATATACAAAGAACATATTAGGCAAAGGGGGAGGAAAACTTACACAGTAGGGGAATGGAAAGAAAATTGAGGAAACAGAGTACCAGAGTTAACTATTAAAACTGTGGCCAGTTTTGTAACTGTATCTAGTATTTTGAACTAACTCATAAGTGTCATCTGTGGTGCAAATTTGGACAAAATCAAAGTATGGGATAACAAAAAAAAAACCCTACCAAAGAAACAACAAAAAAAACCCCCGCATTTTAAGTCTAGCTTTAATAGGAAATATTTTAAAACTGATAAACTAGTGTTAAAGGGAAAAGTAGAAAAAAATAAAGCCTAAGATTGCAAGGATTCTATAAAATTTATTAGTGTTCCTATTTGTTTGCAGGTGGATGAAGAGATTTATGATTTTTTTAGCAGTGGTTGCCTTTTCTTTTTTACTAAAATTTCTTACTGTTGGGAGCCATAATAAAAGCCATGGTATCCCTCACGATAAGAAGTACAGTTGTAATCTTTTGTCAAGGAGCACTCACAAATAAACAGTTTAGAAAGACTTTTCTGTATGTAATATGAAGCTTTGGGGTTGTATGTTATTAGGTAGCAATGGCATAACCAGTACTATCTTAGAGAATAACATTGTCACTTACTTAATTGCTCCTGTATAAGGAAAGAAAATTGACTAACCTTAAAAAAGCAAAACTATTTAGGGGTTTGGGTATTTTAGGTCTTGCAGAAAAGGCAGCTTTTGTTCTGGTTGCTGCTCTCTGGCCTGATTGAATATGGAGGGAGGAAGAGTAGTCTTTCCATGAGAACAGCTGCCCTTGTTTAGTTTGAATGAAGTCCTGGTGTCCCAGCAGTGTCAAGGAAGGAGAGAAAGACAAGCACCAGTACAGACTGGGGAATGACTGAGAAGAATGGGAGTACTGCCTGCAGCAGAGACTGCATACCCAATGCCATACCTCATAGGTGGTGGAATGAATAACATTTTCCTGGGAGGAAGAAGGCTTGTAGCCTATTCAGAACTGAAGCTACCAGGTTGGTGTGGGAGCACAGGCGGGGATGTGCATGCTGAAGGTCTTCAAGCTTTTGTTTTGCATTCTGAAAAAGCATAGTTTTGAAGAGTGAGTCTTGTGGGTGTGCTGGAATTTTTACTGCAGAAAAGGACGGGGATATGTCCCAGGGTCCTAGCAAAGCACTGGTCTGTAATATATCTTGGGCATGGTCCAAAACTGAAATTACCAAGGCTTCAGATAGTGTTCAAGGAAGATATTTGCAGAGATTTATTGATACCGAGCTCTAAAACTGGAAATTTGAATGAGTAAAAATTTCTAAATCTACTTTCAGATCCTTCAGTGCATTTTAAAAGCATTTGATTCATTTTTACTCAAACAATAAAGGCAGTATTTTCTGTGACTGTACTTCTCTCAAAGCTATTATATCAAAATCTGCCTCAAAAGGACCATTGGCAAAAGAAGGAAATCTTGTCAGTAACAAGCATCAGAATTGCTGTGACATGAAGACTTGGAGTTCTGGGCCTAAAATGAAAACCGGTGTGAGAACTACCTTGAAAATACCAATTTACTGGTAAAAAGCACCTATTTGTATATCACTTAGCAAAACCAACACTAGTAGCACTTTGATGCTTTTTGGGTACAAATGCCTTAGATTGTCTTTGCCCAGTTCAGCCTTGGGCATATAATTCTTGTTTCTCAACAAAATATGAAATGTCTGTAAGTTTCTGCATTCTGTTTTTGTTGAAAAAAAATATATAGGTAAACAGACAAATATAACTTTACTATCTCAAATTTTGACTGACTGCCAAACCTGCTTTGGCTCTCCAGAAGAGGCTTTCAAATTCCCCTATAATTGCTGGGTCGATTGGCACATCACTTTTGAGTTATGACTTGCAGCTTCATTTCCTACATTCTACAATTTTAAAGACTCAGAAGTCTTGTTCTTTCAAAGCATGAAGAATTTACTGAAATCCTAAGTCTTACATAGGTCAAAGGAAGAAAAGTGCTTATTGTGATAAAATGGTATAAGCACCCCTTCACACTTGTTCTGTCTCATATTCTCTGATTTCCAACAGCATCAGGAACATTTCATTGTTTGACTCCATTGGCCTGTCATACCTTCAAAGATTATGGATTTACTCACGTATGATGGTAAAGAAATGACAGAGCTTAATAATGCCTGTTGCCCAGTGAGTAAGTATCACATCATTTGGTGACCCTTGTGTAGCTTACTGGATTAATGAACAACATTTTGAGCCGGTGTGAGAAAGTTCCTTTTCTGTGGATCAGCCGAACTGGCCTTCTGAGTAACAGTGATTTCATGAACTGCAGGTGGATGAGCTGCAGTGCTGCTGTCTGATATGCTGTTGATGGTGTCTCATAAAGATAAACTAATAAGATGTTTTTATATGCAATTCTTGCATAAAGTGGTTTCTAATTTCCATAATAATTAATCAATTTTATTGGATTTCCCTTGCCCTCTGTAATTATGTTGATCAGACTAAATTATATGCTGTAATTTTAGCGGAAATAAAGTGTTTTGATGATCCTTCATTTCTTCATTATTTTGTTTCTCAAGAGATAGGAGAAAATGTTGGTCTGTTACAAATCAGATGCTGTCCAGCTGTATTGAGCTATGTATCCAGGAAGCACTTGTCCCTCTCACTTACAAGATTAGTTACTTCTCTACTGAGGCCAAAATATCTTCCATGGTTTTCCAACGTTTTCTCTGTTTACTGAAATTATAGGAAGGCAATGTGGAGCTCTGCTCACACTGGAAGCAAAACTGTCTTGACCGGCTGTTCAAATAAGTTGATCACCTTGTTAGAGCAAATTCCTCTTCCAGTGGGAGACTTTTAACTTCTTGTCATCACTGTTACCTTAACTGTCCCTCTGTGGTAATATACAGCATACATTCAAGGAAATCTGGACAAATGTATCTGTCTCTGAGGTGGCTGTACAGATTTACATGTGCAGGTGGCTGGCTGCTTCTGTAGAATACTGGTTATGGGATTGGACATGGTGGAGCACCAGATCGTCTTTTTTGGAATTCACTCACTAGTCGTTCAGGACAAGGAAGGAGAAGCAGGACTCCCTGATGATTACTGACAAGACTCCTTGCATCTGCACTGTGTTGGAATGTTCATCCCATGAGGGTTAATATGAAGAGCTCTGCGTACAGATGAGCTGACTTTCTTTCCTCTCATCCACAGGTTTGATAGGAGGGCAACTTTAACTAAATCGCATTTCATGGGCAGCATGAGAATGCTGCAATTTTTCCATCACCCACTTGTTTGTTTTTCTGCCTCCATACTGCTAAGAAAAGCATCCTTGTTAAAAAAGAAAAGAAAAAAAAAAAGCAGTTTCATTTAAGAATTGTACAATTAATGAATACAGTAGGTGTTTTGAGGAAGGTTTCCTTTCTTGGACTTCTTTCTCCTTTTTAAGTGTTTGCCATAGCCGATACCCTTGTAGGCAGTGAGAATGAATCTGAGCAAAGCCTAGGGGAGTGAAGAAAGGACCACATCTCCTCTTCCACCCACTGCTCCCTGTTGAGCATTGGGGTGCAGCCTATGAGCCTTGGTTTGCACCTCAGAATGCTGGTTAGGTGAGCTCTGTCTATTTCCTGGAGAACAGTGAAACAGGAAAAGATTAGAGCAGTTGACTCTATTGGGCAAAATGTAACCCAGACTGAATGCTGTTAGCTTAGCTCTTCACTCCAGAAAGGATGAGAATATTTTCTTCATGGCAAGCTACTGCTTTTGCCTACATCTCCATGTGAGGAGCGAGGTCAGAGGAGTAGTGCTTTGCATCCAGATGAAGCCCTGATGTCTCAGTCAGGAGGTATGCCTTGTGATGGTGGATCTCTGCTATCTATCTTCTTCTAATTCCTAACACATTCCTGCCAGTTCCAGCTCATACACAGCCTGGAGATAGGCACTGCAGACCTCGAAAACAAAAAAGAACCTTTCTCCCCCCCTGCTTCATCTCTGCTCCCAAGGGGACCCCTTCTCCTATCTCAGGTCAGCAGTCAAGCACAGCTCCAGGTAAAGCTTCCATGGAGATTGTCCTAGCACCCCAAGTGTGAAGCTTGCTTTGAGAGCCAGAAAAGATCTGTATGAGAATGGAACTAAAACAAGACCAGCCTTTTAGGACAGGTGAATTATTGACCATTTGGCCATTTCTGGAGCAAACTCCCAGTCTAGCCAATGAGTGGTCCAGTTTCTTCTTTGCAGCCAAACTTCCTACATGAATAAGATCGTCGCTGCTTACCCACATCATCCTTTGGGATTGCAGCAAGCTAAATCTTCCTCAGAACCTGATTTAGGGCAATAGAAGCGAAGTAAGTCAGATAAATGTAGCAAAAACAGGCCCATAAATGTAAGCTGATCTCTTCAGAGCTGGGTTCACTCACTGTCTCTCAAAGGATGATTGCCAGTGCTCCAGGTTTCTTAGAAAATTTGATACTAAAACATAAACTTAAAAAAATAAAAGTCATAAAGAACCAAAAAGGAAACAGTAAGCAGAACAGTTTCCCTTAAGCAAGTGAGCACAGTGTGTTACTGAGGACATTTGCAGTGATACGGGATTTTCTCAGTTCTTATTTGGACAACACAGACTGCGTGCACTCTTCCTTGCAACACCCAATGAGTGACTTGGTGTGTCTTTGATGTCCTTCTGCAAGTGAAGTGCAGCTTCCCATACTGTGTCAGATGGCACCCCTGCATCTGCCTGTTGAAAGTCTGTTCAGTAGCCTTCTGATTGATTCCTTTGCGTCTGTCATCAGTCAAGTGCCCTGAAGCCCTTCTGGATGGCACGATGGAAGATACAAGGCCCTGAATGACCTCATGCATAGCTGAGCAGTGCTGCTTTTATCTGCCTCCGCAAACATTGCAGAGGTAATGTCTGAACAGGCTGTGTTTGTTAGGGTTGACAGACTAAGTTTTGGTTTGGTGAATGTCTCTTTCTCAGCATTTAAGTCAATAAGTTTTGAGATCAGTCTTCTCTCTGGGAACAGAGAGATTTTAAATGAATATTTAGTTGAGATGGTCAATATGAAAGAGAAGCCAAAGGCTGGAGCTCACTTGGCTGCCTGGAGCAAAGTTCATGATTTAACTACTATGTTAGATGAATAAAATCTACCCTTGAGTTCTTTCCAGGAGGGCCTGGATATGAAAGTGTAAGAGTATCTGAGCAAAAGGTTGTATCCCTATGGTATAATGATTTCAATATGTTGGAAAAAAGGAAATTTCCTATTAATCAACCTTATTCCAGTGTGCAAGGTCACAAAGCATGAACTTGTAACCTCATTCTGCATTTCATAGCTCTGCCCAGATCAAATCCAGGCTGCAGACATGACTGTACTTTTTGTTTGCCAAGGTAGCCCCTTCATCATAGCTATCTTCAATCAAGTGATTTCAATGGTTTCAAATCAGTTAGTGCCTTCAACTGCTATGTTAGCCCACTTCTGCATCAAAAGTAATCATTCCTCTCTTGAAAATCCAGCCCTTGAGAGAGCTCTGTCAGCCTCTAGATAAAGTAGCCATATCTTGTACAAAGAGGTACAAAAGACCTTCATATCACTTGTATGAAGATCTACTCTCTTGACTGTCAATACATATATTCAATGAATACTTTATGCTGGATTTGGTTGAAAAGCATTTGATGATTTTCTTTGGTTTAACAGAATGTTTCCAATGACTGAGTGGCCAGGCAAAGATGCTAGAGATTTCTCTGCATAATCTTTTCTCCTTATTTCTTCTTTTCCTCCTTATATTTCGCCCATATTTGAAAGCTGATCCTTTTCCCAGTCTGGGAACATGTTACTGCAGTAATCCACTGGTAACCATTCAGTGGGCATGAGCATGAGGCAGAACAGGAAAACACAACTGTGCCAAACTGAAGCAATGCTTTGTCTTCAAGTAACAGTCTGCTTGGAGAAAAAACAATTAGAAATTTATTTCTAAAAATATAGGTTAACTGATTTGAAATGGAATGACTTTCCATCGCTGTCCCTGGGTACAAGTTGGCTGAAATCCTGCTGTTGTGGATCTTACTAACAGCATATAGTCTGAAAAGCGCGGATACCTTTCCCTAATCTCTAGTCTTTAACCCATCGGATTTTATGAACATGATCTCTGAGGACATTTCTAAAGTCCCAGTAAGAATGATACATCCTGCTAAACCATGAACTGGAGGTCTGGTTCTCCCTTGGATCGCATTAAAATCTTTCTCCAAACTTGCTACTTTCTTCTGTGACCTCTTTGCTGACAGATTCAGTCTTTTCCTGTGTTTACCCTGGCGCATCTTAAGCTAACTAACATTGCCTACATTTTGCCCTGCACTCAAGTTGCAGTTAAGCCCAGAAGGCCAACCGTATCCTGGGCTGCATCAAAAGAAGCGTGGCCAGCAGGTCGAGGGAGAGCATTCTGCCCCTCTGCTCTGCTCTCGTGAAACCTCACCTGGAGTACTGCGTCCAGTTCTGGGGCCCCCAACACAAGAAGGGCATGGAACTGGTGGAGTGGGTCCAGAGGAGGGCCACAGAGGTGATCAGAGGACTGGAGCACCTCTGCTATGAAGACAGGCTGAGAGTTGGGGTTGTTCAGCCTGGAGAAGAGAAGGCTCTGGGGAGACTTTATAGCACCTTCCAGTACCTGAAGGGAACCTACAAGAAAGCTGGAGTGGGACTTCTTAAAAGAGAATGTAGTGATAGGACAAGGGGTAATGGCTTTAAACTGAAAGTAGGTGGATTTAGACTAGACATTAGGAAGAAATTCTTTCCTGTGAGGGTGGTGAGACACTGGAACAGGTTGCTCAGGGAAGTTGTGGCCTCCCCCTCCCTGTCAGTGTTCAAGGCCAGACTGGATGGGTCTTTGAGCAGCCTGGTCTAGTGGGAGGTGTCCCTGCCCATGGCAGGGGGGTTGGAACAGGATGATCTTTGAGGTCCCTTCCAAGCTGAACTATTCCATGATTCTATGTTCTTTCCCTATTTGTAACGTGTGTACCCTGACCACTTTTCAGAGGAAGGATCAAGAGATACCATTTTTTGGTCAAGAGTCTTCTGTTGGGGTGCACTTTCGAATGGCTTGGTAAGGATCTTAAAGCCAGTAAAACACCATTCTCAAATGGATTACATTGTGTAAAATTGCACTGTTCATCATGATGACACACAAGGTTAGTACTGCTTGTACAGGGAAGTGACCAGCCAAACATCAGAGAAGATCAGGAAACAGTAAGATATACAAAAGTCTGTTCAAAACTTTTTTTTTAGAAAAAAAAGAAAGGAAAAAGAAACATCTCTGGACACGTGAAGCACATTTCTAACCCACTTTTATTAGAAGATCAGTCCTGCTAAGAAACAAATGTTTCTATTGCTTCCTTAAGTGATCAGATAAACTTCTTCTTTTTAGAGGTTTTGCTGCATTAGCAAAAAGTTCTTTCTGTTAGCTGCAAATAAAATCTATTTTTAGATTTTATTATTTTATTTAGATTTTATTTATTTAGCTGCAAAAAAAAATTATTTGGGTGTTGGTACACAGGAGTTTTCAGTCACTTCATTGAAAAGCAAATAGCTCTGAGCTTATCCTAAAGGATATGGATCAGCCCTGTAGATTAATTTTACCATCTGTAAGGATTGACAGGAGCATTATATTCAAAGGAACAGAAGGTTGAAAACACAATGCTTTAGAAGTACCTATATTTGAAACAGATTTTTATAATCAGAAGAAAAAGGCTAATGTGTGACATAGCATGGCAAAAAACACTCAAGGACTTATCCACAAGTCTGGTAAGATTTATGATCCATGGTCCTGGCCCAGGCATTTTTGTGATGCTGAAAATGCAAACACAAGGTAATGGAAAACAATTATGAGTCATTCCTTTACTTCAGAGGTGATTAATGTGACATGGTCAAGTTAACTCCTCTGAAAAGACATCAGCAACGCTTTCCACTGATGTGTTTTGTAAGCATGGATTTGATACTATTCCACAAGAGAGTTTAATTTCCTGCTAAACGATACAGTTCATGATCAAAACTGAGATATACATAAATACTAGCTGCAGAGCTTGCAAGACTGACGCGTTTCTTATCAGCAAATGATAAGAACATAGAACATCTTCAGTTTTATGATACAAATAATTCTGTATTACCAAAAACATGCAGAACTGAATTGAAATATTCTCATGGACTATGCTGCGAAGGATCTGATAGCAGCACAGCAGACTACCAAGCAGCCTCTGTCCATATTCCAGAGGGTCTGTGTGTACTCCCAGTTTAAAAATTGAAAATATGTGCTGCTTTAAATGAAACAAATACTGGTACTCAGAAGTTTGAATGGCTTGATTTTCTAGAGTGAATTTGGGACACTCTTGCTGGGCTTTGAGCCCTTTAATGTCAAGTGTCATGCAGTATGAAGCTACTTCAGGTGCACATATATTTCATTTTCATGTAGGCACTGTGTATCTACAGTGTTAAGTCTTAGTCTCAGCTTGGCATTATTCTGATTCTTTTTAATGAATGCAAATTAACCTAATAACTGTCAGGACACAGAACACCAAGAAAACAGCAAATTCAGGTATCACAGACAGATACCTCAACTGAATAGTGTGCTGAGATACTCCTTTTGACTGCAGTTGCCTACACTGGGGCCTTTTTACAGAATAAGATAACCTGTTTACAGAATAAGGTAACCTTTTCATTTATGAGTTTCAGTGCTTTGCCATGTTTGTTTGGCTTGGCAGGCAATGGCGATACATAGAATCATAGAATGTATTGGGTTGGAAGGGACCCCCTAGGGTCATCTAGTCCAACCCACCTGCAGTGAGCAGGGACATCTTTACTAGATCACGTTGCTCAGAGCCCCATCAAGCCTGACCTTGAATGTCTCCAGGGATGGGGACTCCACTACCTCCCTGGGCAACCTGGTCCAGTGATCCACCACCCTCATATTGAAAAACTTTTTCCTTACATCTAACCTAAATCTACCCTTTTCTAGTTTAAAGCCATTACCCCTCATCCTATTGCTAAATGCCCTTGTGAACAGTCCCTCCCATGCTTTCTTACAGGCACCTTTCAGGTACTGGAAGGTCACTGTAAGGTCTCGCAGAGCCTTCTCCAGGCTGAACAACCCCAACTCTCTCAGCTTGTCTTCATAGGAGAGGTGCTCCAGCCCTTTGATCATTTTTGTGGCCTCCTCTGGGCGCACCCCAGCAGGTCCACATCCTTCTTACGTTGAGGGCTCCAAAGCTGGATGCAATATGCATCTCCAGAGCACCCTTTTTGGATCCACAGATTGGTGGATCTCAGGTTTTCCCCTAACATACCATGTGCACAGTTTTGCTGTGTGGCTGAAAGGTCCATCGTACTGCTTGCAGTACAAGTGTCTCTACAAGTATTGAAGTGTTCTGTGCCCTATTTGTGCAGTAGGTAGTATATAGCACTCAAGAGACAGAGGTCTTCACACTGTTCTTTTTCAGGATCAAGACAATCTCACTAACACAGGCTATAACAAGGACGAGTTCAAAAATACAGATGTTCTTCAAAAAGCTGCCAAATAAAAATGCCCAAAGCCTGAATCTGCATACCTGGATTGCCACTTTATCACCATGCTGGCAAGCAATTTTGAACCCTGATCTAGCTCTGTATATATTTACCTACCTACTGGTGTGACTGTGGAGGGGACTAAGTTACATGTAGTGCCTTACTAGTTTCCCATGATGCATATCACTTAAGGTGCTTATCCAAGAGCTCAAGACTGTATTTCATCTAGTTTATCTCCAATTTCTAATGGGAAGTATGGCCTAGGTTCCACAAAGGGATGCTTTGCCATCACTCCCAGCACTTCATCCTAAAACTCCTCCATTCAGACCTTTGATTCCAGTTTTGTGTGTGCTAAGTTAGCTTTTATTGCCTTCTTCAGCTCCAGCAAGTCATTGGTTTGAGCAGCCTCTCCTTAGGATGGCAGCTGAGCCCTGAGGTTTCTCCCAGTATTACTGAACCTTGTTTTGTGGGTGTAGAGGAGGGAAGTGTTTTGCAGGAGCTACCTCAAATCTTGTCTTCTTTTACATGTCACCAGAATGTCAAATTTCAGATTATTGACATCCCATTTCCTTGCTCAAGAAGGCACAGACTTGGTCGTATGAAACTCGGTTTTGATGTATTCAGCACAGTTATATTCCTCTGAAGTCACAAAATCAGGTAACATTTTACTGTCCTACCATTCAAAGCTTAAAGTGAATGTATTCCTTGGGACACTGAATGTCACCCAGGCAGATCACTCCTTATCTTCCTCCATTTCACCAGTATCAGATGTGAAGGAACTCAGGGCTATGGACATACACACACACACAGAGATGCATTCTGGTACTTTGTCCTTCTCCAATTGGATCCATCTGCATTGAATTAACCACTGGCAGAAGAATTTAGAACGTTTATGGTCAGTTTATTCCTAGGGGAACATTAGAAAAGCTCAGTGATCTCAGTGTTTACCTAACACTTAATGAACTGCTTTTTGGACACATTCATTTTGGCATTTGGAAATGGATGACTCATTTAATGACAAATTTTTAAGAGCACTTCAGGAAATTGTTCCCCACCTGGCCAGCTCTGACTTTATCATTCTTTCCATCTTCTCCCACTCCACTTTTCAAAGGTCATCTTCTGTTTCATCTTGTTTTCTAGCATTCACCCCATATGTACCTGTTTGCATATTCACCATATAGGTACCTATAAGCAAGGAAGGGTTAATTGGGCTTCAAAGGGTTGATGCTGCACCATTCATATGGCAGATAAGCTATTGCTGATGCAATAGCTGATGTTTGGCTGCCCTGGAAAGGTGGGATCTGAGCAACCGAGTGGGGACTTGGTGTCTTCCAGCATCATTCTGTTGTGTGAATGGACAGCAGTACTGTGGCTCCCACTTAAACCTCCAGCTAAAAGCCTTTGGTTACTGGGTAGGTAAATTTCCAAGTCACCATTTTTCAAATTGCTCTCTTGACACCTGCTAGTTCTTCATCCCTACAGAGAGCTGCTGACACTTCATTTCTCACAGTCAAGGTATAGCATTTAGTACATTCTGTACACCAGCCCTGAGCTTATTGTGTCTTCACCTTGTCTTGTTCTCACATTACTTATTTATATAGATAGTTCTTATTTTCTATCAGAATTATTTTTCAGGAAAGCATTGTGTGAGAGATTTCTGGCATTAAAAATTTTAAGTAATCCTTCACATTTTCTTGGTTATCCAGTTCTGTGTTGTAAATAAGCACCAACATGCTAATCAGTATGTAGTGATTTTTCCGAGGTCCACATTAATCTCATCTCCCGGGAATTTTTTTCCTTGTCAGGAGGGGAGGGTGGGAGCGGGAAAGCCTGTCTTCCGTTATTCACATAGCTATTTCTTGTATCTGTTGGTTTTAGCATGCAGGCAGCATGACTAGGGTTTTTTCCCTATCTTCATTTCTCTTTGTTGTGGTTCTTTTTCGTTTTTTGTTTTTAGCAGCTTTCAGTGTTAGTATGCATACAACCTTTGTTCTTAAATTTTAATCTGATTGCTAGGAAGGCTATTCAGTTTTTGCAGGATCCCAAGTATCAGATGTTAGACTGTAATTATTTCTCTAGTACCTCTCTGTTACATTGGAGTTCCATAAAGTAAGGAGTGCTTTAAATGTGCTGCCCACTAAAGATAAAGATATCACTTAATTCACCTTTTTCCTGAGAGACATCTTAGGCTGTGAAAACTTTTGCAGGGATATAAAATTATAGGGGTTTTCTTGTGAAAGAGAGGCCAAAGGCTGTTTGAACTAAAGCTAAGCCACATCGAATTTCAGTCTGAGAGATTTTTGCCTCTCCTTGCAAAAACCTGAAACAAAATCAAAGGATGAAGCTGAATCTTGAATTTATAGCCACACAGTTACTCACAGCTTGCAGATAGATCTACACAAAATGCCCTTGTTGATAAAGTTTGAAGATATCCAAGAAGCATCCATCTGGTTGGATGTCCAAGTGGGATAACTTTTGAGCGTAAAGAGTGTTTAAAATTACTTTGGAGCAGATCTAAGTTTCTTTCTATTCTTCAAGGGCAGATACTTTCTTATTGTGCTCACTTGAATTGTTTTTTATTTCTTTTCAAATTAATCGGTATTCATAACTTTAGTCCTTAGGGTCTATTGCTAGTTTGGAGTTGGGGGTGGGGTCAGAGATGGGAAGATAGAGGTTTTTACTAGAGGAGAGTTCACCATGAGGTGCTATCATAGTATTTATTAGGTGTTGCATGTATAAAGTGCAGAGAATATAATTGTAGTGTTACAGGAGTCTGGCAATCTCTAAAATAGCGACAGCAATCTAATAAATTGGACAGAAAACTAAACTATTACAGGATCTCATCTACTGCCTCTGTTTAGATCCATTTTAAAGACATTAAATCAGCTTAAATAGAGGTAGTACTCACATCCCCCATTGGATCAAGAAAGTCAAATGGTCAGCAGAGGAAGGAACCAGATGAAAAATTCTTCCCTACTTTGAATTCCATCAAGCTCCTTCTGTGTACCCATCTTAACACATCGTAAAAACCTTAAAAGTCAGTATGTTACAGTGGTGTCTAGTAATATAAGGGAAAAAGGACAAAAGGAACTATTCCCTGACAGTAATAAAGCTCACATGCAAGGCAATATTTATTCTTTGATCCACAAAAGCCAGATATGCAAAGTACAGCTTCAGTGTCTGCCTCATTAGATAAAATGGAGCTTAAATTGAAAGGGAAACAAAGAGTTTGTTTGCTTTGCTACATTTTTTAATGCACATAATCTTTTCAAGGGAAAAAGCAGTGGTGACAAATGATTCGTCATTTAGAACTTCGCAAAAATTATTTATATTCTACTCCCTCCCACTGCTGGCTTCATCTTCTAAGGAATCTATATTCTCCCTCTAGTACTTTTAAAAATAGTTTTAAAATAATTTCCATTTTCTTTTCTTATAAACCTTGTCACTCATACAGGATTCACGTTGCAGTGTGAAGCAGTTTTTATTTGCACTTGATTTTATCTGATGGGACTTGCTTTTTTTTAACTTTTGGCTTAGGATTGCTTGTACAATGACCAAGCACAGCAGTCCTGATTCTGAAAGGG
The DNA here is from genome assembly GCA_028020825.1 of Podargus strigoides. Classification (NCBI taxonomy): domain Eukaryota; kingdom Metazoa; phylum Chordata; class Aves; order Caprimulgiformes; family Podargidae; genus Podargus; species Podargus strigoides. The sequence goes on along the minus strand of CM051663.1, from coordinate 82,324,319 downwards.
GCCTGTGGGTACTACTTTCTTGTGAACAGTGCTGAAATAATAGTGGTGTGCACTGAGACTGCTTTCTTACTTGTCAAGCTTCCCAGAGAAAAGTGGCAGAAGCAAGGGCTCTGACTGCTAAGCTTCAGCTGGGTGCCATTCATCAAGACAGTGTCGTGCTAAGAACTGCTGCAGAACTTGCTCTTAAGGTGAGTCCTGTACCATTCATCTCCAGAACTATCACTGTCATCATTTCTGTCTGGATCCTGTACACACAGCAAAGAAAAACTAAGGTGTGTGTTGGCCATCGGAATACTCTTCATCTGCAGATGTACTTAAAGAAGAAACCTTTCAAACTTTCAGAGGTTTCAGACTGCCATTGGCCGTGTTTGTATATCTGCATGCTAGGTATCACCCACACTAAATAGTGACTTAAAACCCACCTATCTGAAGCCTATGAGACCAAAGAGAAATTTCCAGCAGAAGGCATCAAAGGCCCCCCAGCAGTTCATTTCCAGCCTCCTGGGCTAACAGAACAAGCTCTTCTGCAGAGGGAACCTGAAAGGCAGTTACCTGTTTTAATAGCCTGACTGTTTTATAAACCATTATAAGGTAAGTCTGCGATGTTCAGCAGATGTGGTGTTTGGAAGCAAAGACTCCATGCTGTGATGTCTAGTTAGTCACTGTACATTTAACCAGCAATTTTTACAGGCTGCTCGTCTAACTGTTTATGCTTACGTTTAATGGGAGGAATAACAGCTCTATTTCTTCTCACTGTTACCTGACTGTTAGCTGTGTGTAAGACTACAATCTATTACAAGGAAAGAAGCTAAGTTAGAAATGCAGGTGAAAAAATGCAGGAGTTCTTCTAAAAGGCATTTTTTCCCCCTCAATCTATTTTTTTAAAACTTTTTTTCCTGGAGAGGGGCTGGAGGAGGAGCTGTCATTAATATTGCATCTCTCAGCATTGAGCAGGAACATGGAGGAGGCTCATCTGTCATCTTCCTCATACATTGCAGTGAAAAGATGATGTACAGTTGCCTTGGCCATCCAGGGAAAGGGATGCGTTTCACGCTGTGTAACTCACAGGCAGCTGGCAAGATTAAAAACGTGGGTTTGAATATGACAGGTTAGATTACAGATTTGAGGGTCACTTATTAGTTTTTAATCCAGAGATTTAGGGGAACTTTCTTGAGTAACTTTGCTGTGAACGTCCTTCGGACTTGTTATGCAGTCTGGCAGCTTAAGTGAGACACTGCCCTGTCACTTGAGGCAATAGGCATGTTAGGCGGAGCAATTCAGCAAAGGAGTAAATATATTTTGGGGTCTATAATTACTCTGTTGGGATGTTCACATTCTGTTCTACAAGTATTCTTTTGACCTAGTCTCATATATATATGTAACGTATATGTATGTAAGTCTGTATATAATACAAAGATCGGAAGGCTGACTCGCACCCAGATTCTTTGTTGGAACCAGATTACTCAGGTTATTTCAGAATTTCCAGAAATTAGACACACTCCATTTGTTTCTGTTCAGAACAGATGGTGGAGTAGAATTTGAATCACTGAAGTGATAGTGGGAGAGAAGTTACAGTGGGTGGGGGAGGGGAAAGAAGGGAACTGAAGTGAAACTTTTCACACTTTCCAGTTTTTTGCTGATTCTCAGCTTTTGATTTTATATGAAAAGTTTAATAGATCCATCTTTCAGATTTGTCTCTGTTATTTGGACACCTATAAAATCAGATAAAATCTGGAATATTCTTTTAGTAGATGCTTAATGGGTGCTCATGAAGCATTTTACTTTCAGCTCTCTCACTTGAGTTCAGATCTGTTTCAATGGGCTGATTCCTTCTTGCTGTACATTCACTGAAGTGACGGAGCTAAAATAAGGATTAATTTTCCCACTCTTTAAAATGAGATGGATGTATGAATTTAGCATGGCATCTGAAGAAGGCACGTCAAAGCTACCATCACTGGCAGAACTGAAGCCCTGGGTGAGAACTCAGTCTATTTCTAGATCATGCCTTTAAATTATTTCTGTGGAGATATTTTTTATTTATGCCACTGTATTGCCTCCTCTTGTGGTATCACAGACCAGGCTAACCCAAGAAAACTACTGGCATAGGGCAGTAGTGGAAACAGAGGACTGTACTCCTGCTCCCAGGAGAAAAGGCAGAACTGAGCCCTAAACTCCTCTCTGCTGAGCTTGATTTCATTTTAATAATGGCTCTTGTACTCAGTGCGGAGTGTCCCGACAGGACAGAGGGACATGAATTAGTGTCCCTTGAGCCTCTGTGCCTGCAGTTCCCTCACTGACACTAACGAAAAGCCAGAAATGCGTTGCAACAGATTAGACGGATGAAAGATTTCCCCAGCCTCCATGCCATAAACCAGTAAATGTGGTGGTTGTTATTTTTTTTTTGGCTTTTATTATTTCGGCTGTATTGAATTACTTGTCTTAATGTAGCGTGCACAGAGGCTGCAGAAGGCTGAGCGCAGGGCACGTGTTCCCCAGTGCAGGAGGTTATGTGCTCAGTCATCCGTTTTTCCTATGGGCTCCCTTCAAACGTATCGCAGGTGGTCTCTGCAGGCTGGGCTGTGCCAAACATTCTCTGCTTGCTTACTGTTTTCTTCATTTTGTGTTTTCACGTCTCAGTGTGCTCTCTTTGCTGTTAAGTGCCAAACACCAATACGCCAGCTCCCACTGAATATCACCTTACCCCTGCAAGGGTCCCGTGGAAGCCAACTGGGCTACTCGTGGCATAGGCATTTGATACAAGGTTATCTGCATTTCATCCTGTGGGAGCTTTTATCTTTCTTCACTTGCTCTGTCTTCACTTGCATCTGTGCTTTAAATTGTGCTTCTGGGTCACATAAGTGGTGGTGGGTTTGTTAATTAGACTGGCAAACTGTTGTGTAGGGTAAGCAGTCTAAACATGGTTTAAAAAAAAAAAAAAAAAAAGAAAAAAAAGTCAATAAGCTTCCAGGGACAGATTCAGCAAAGTACTTATGGAAAATGCCTACATGGAGAGATGTGAATAGCCCTGCAGATTTCAGTGGGATTACAGATGCACTTAAAATTACACCTGTGATAAAATACCTGGCTGCACTGGGGTCTAGTCAGAGAATTGTCAGAGCTTTGTCTGGCTTTACGCAGCCAAAAACCCTCTGTGGTTTCCAGGGGCTCAGCCTTGCAAATGCTAATGGTTCTGTTGTGTCACCAGCCTCTCCAGCAGCCAGATTTCCTTTCAGAAAGCACAGATCTAGGTTGGGAAACAAACAAAGGTGAGAGCACAGCTTTACATGTGTGCCTCTTCTTTTTTCCTGGTGGATGTGCAGCACAGCCAGCTCTGTGACCTGTGACATGCTGGCAGATGCAGCCTCGGGGCTGGAGATCTGAGTCAGCCCTGCTTGTCCACTGCCACCCTTCCAGTGATTTTCTGGCAGGGCTAGCAAAGCCGTGTTAGACTGGTAAACTGTTCAGCAGTGTTGACTGTAGCTTCAGGAAATGCGGTCGTGGTCAGTTTCATCTCGGTGCCATCTGGTACGTGAAATGGCATAAAGAAAGAGGGGAGGAAAATGTGTTTGGGAAAAATGTGGAACAGTAAGAGAAAAATGTAGTAATACAAAAAAAAGAGCAGAATTCAGAGAAGGAAATTATTATGAACATAAAAAGAAAGGTGTCACATTTCATAACTGTGAGGGTAGAAAGATCACATTATTTAGTTTAACCCATTGCATCCTATTCACATGATTTTTCCACCTCCCAGATGCTCCAGATAGATAGCTTTCCAGCCTATTTTCAGGCACTTCTAATGGTAAAGCATGAATTACAAGGCTGTTGTCAGATTGCCCTTAGAGTTAAGAAACTTTCTTACTGTGTTACTGAAATGCTTCAGCATGCCACTGTCACCTAAAATACCCATGGTGCATTAAACTGTAGGTGTTTGTGGGATCCTGTAAATGTCTCTGCAAATGTAAGCTCAAACAGCTTTCTGTTGATTCCCTAATTTAGTTAGCAGAAACCCCTGCCTCCTCCTCCTCCTGTCCCCGGTCTCTCTGATTCCACACAGCCTCATTAGCTACTAACCTTTAAATGCTACCACCCCCCTAGGTCCGGACCACTTTCCACTGAAAGAGACAGAGCATGAAATAGGGAGTTTTTTGCCAGGGATGAAATTATATTTTCAACTCCCCTAGGTTTCGTTTCCACTTTAAAAAAAAACAGCCCAAAGACACTGAAGTCACCAGGGATCTTGCCGTGAGCAGTGATGGTTTTTCGGGTGCATGTGGTTAGGCTGTTAATGGCACTCCCAGTTGGTCATTTGGGAGACCCAGGGCTTGGCTTTTCCATTGAACAACACAATACCTCTGTTTTCTGTCTGCTCCTCCGTTCAGAGCAACAAATCATCTCTGAGGAGACTGATCTAAGACCCCTAGTTCACAGGTATTACCTTAATATCTAAGGCAAGGAGTTAGTCCCACTTGATATTTTTTAAATCAATATTTCATTAAGCAACGCTTTTATGGCATTTCAGTATTCATCTATGATAATTAATATAAGCCTTTTATCTGTGTATATCAAAGCACTTGGTGAAAGTTGGAGCACATAAAAACTCTGTATTAAAGATGAAAAAATATGAGGCATGCAGAGGGATTATGCGCTTTGCCCAATTGTCCAGCCAATTAACGGATTAATTCTTAAACCTGTTCTATATCCACTGGGCCACACTGCCAGATTTTACCTCCTAAATGTAAAATATTCTACATTGGAAAATATCTAATCAAGTTAATGACATAGTCACTTTGCAACTGAATTAATACTCTATTTTTAATTAACTTAACAAAAATGAAATAAATGTGTTTGATTAGAGTGCGTTTCTGAAATTTCTGTATTTTGCTTCAGAGTAAGATTTTCAGTTAAAGACATGTTTAACACTCAACTGTTTGGCAACATGTTTAATTTTATTTATTTTAACGTTTCACTCTGGTTGTCTGCACATACAACTGGGGGAGAAGTCTGTGTCACACAGAAGCATTATTTCTAAGGCGTTTCATCACCAACACTTAAATGAAGGGTACAAGTGGAAAGCAATATTTATACAAATGTTCTCTGATTTCCCTGCATTTTTTTCTTCAAGGGGTTAGCAGCTTTCTATTTCATAGCAGAAAAGTAACCAAACCAGAGGGACCTCACCTACACAGACAGATTTTTTGAGATAATTATTCGATTGACATTACAGAGCTTAAAAACACTCAGACTTCATGGTCTCTGAAGACTGAATTCATTATGTCTTAAACAAGACAAGATTCACCTTTGGGAATTTTCTGTCTGTCTGTTTTTCTGGTATATATAGTTTACTTGCTTAGCAATGAGGCAAGGAGAATAGATCAGCTCTGCTTAGTAGATAATTTTGACACTTTATTTTTTATTTCTTGAGAAAAAAATTTAAAAAAAGAAAAAAGTCTCTTGCTATTCCAGACGTAACCTAATTCTCTTTATGTAGGCAGGCACATGCTTCTCCCCTCAGCTGAGACACGAGGCCCTATTCTTAGCTACACTTTCATTTACGTTGAGATAAGATGCACAGGATGTAACAGCTCTGTAGTTATGACTGGTTTAAACTATGCAAAATTAGAGCTCTCTCTAACATTACAGGCCATTTTAAGGATATGTGAAAGGATGTTACAAACCTGTTATAGAAACTCTATCCAAGGATATGTAACCCGGACAAGCAAGAAAGGAACATTACAATTGTTTGGAAATATTTGGAAACAGTCACCCAGAAGGGTATGTAACCAGTCTGTTGTTTCATCTTTCAGCGGCTGAGAATCAGGAAATCCCTACAGTGAAGGGGTCAGCTCCTCAGCAGGCACAGCTCACTTTGTTTCTCTCATGTTGACTTGCACAAATTGACAAACTACCCCTCACACCATTCACCTCATGTTATTTCTCCAGTGTTGCTTTGGCCATACCTTTCGCCCTTTTCTTTCAGTTCTGCACCTTACCTCTCCCTTCCATCTCTGCACATGGATGAAAGGAGAGCAGAGTAAGCACACTCCTGGGAATATGACCTTCATTATCCTAATAAATAAATAAATAAATTCACAAACATCACAGAGAATTTGACTCTTGGTAAAACAGGCGGTCTTCTCAGTGAAAATTCTGTCCATGTGGGATTTTATTTGACATGCTCTTGAGAAATCCACAAGGTATTGCGCAGAAGAAACAATATGAAAACAGTTCTTTCCAAATCCTGAAAACTAGGTGTCAACATGACTAGTTATGGGTTTGCAGTTCAACTGAGAACACCCAAGTCAGGGCTTTGCTCTGCAGGAGCTCAGCTGATTATTGATCATGTTTGGGAAGTGTTGTCCTTGGGAGGTAATGGGTCACCACTTGGTTGCTTCGACCTGAAATGTGGGCGGGAGGACACATCGCCCTGCTGGTGGCAAGACCAGGCTGTACTGTGGAAGTGCAATCTGTTCCACCTAAGGCCACTGTGAAAAAACATCAGCTTTGGAAGCTGTAGATTGCTTTCCAGCCAGAAATGGGCAGGAAGATGCCTCTCCCTCCCCATGAAGCTCTCAAAGCTCTCCCTGAAGCTGCTGAGCAGAGGATCACCCCTCAGAGGCTGTGAGGGAGCAGCTCCTTCGGGTGCCTGGAGCAGGGCTCACACCATCACGGGGAGGGACAAAGCAGAAGCAAGAGGAAATTATTTATTTCTCTTTCTCCCTCCCCACCTGCCCAAGTGCTCTGAGGTGTCCCAGGGAGGCTGGCTGGTGGGGGACTGGCATTGGCCCCGTCAGGCACAGCTGCCGCAGAGCTCGACACGGGGCTTGCAGCAGGGGCCAGTTTGGCTTCACCTCCTGTACTTATTCAGCATTGGAGCCAGCAGCAGCTATTCTGGTTTCTAGTTTGGGGATTTGGAAATAATTTCCCCCAGGTGAGGAGTCTGGCAAAAAAAGCTGTAATGGTTATTGTGATGGTTTTTAGGCCTTTAAGTGACAGGCATCTGAACTTTGAGTGTTAGGTACGTGAAGAGTTGAGGAGGACCTAATCCAAGACTATGTAAATCAGAGAGCTGATTAAGCAAGTTGGTTTATTGCAGTGGCAGATGTCTCCATGAGAAAAGAGACTCTGGCTTCAAATCAGTACCCCTGACTGTCCCTGAGGGTGAGGAGAAAGCATGGATTTCATCACTGTGACAAGGTTTTCATTGGCATGCCTTGCAGCTGGTGCTGAAGCAAAACTGCCAGAGATCTGGATGTTTCCCTCCTCTAGGTAACAATGGTAGATAAAGATGTAACTTGATAATTGACCAGGCAGGGATTTATATGCTCACCGGGCTTTGTTCATGCTGTTTCTTTGTACAGCACAAAATTATCTGTCATCTGCTTGCTCTTTCCCTTGTTATGCCTGAAGAACTGTCTATACCATACAAATACACTGCACTGAAAAGCGGCAAACAGTGGTACTGTTTCTGCAGCCAGGGAACATACACAGAGCCTGGAGCATCTACACAGACCGAGTCAGTGACTTGACATGGCTATGTGATGATGAAGACGTCATCGACCTCCCTTTAGCAGGACTTCATTTCTTCTTCTCTTATGTGAAGGCCCCTAAGTAAAATCTGGCTGCTGTCGTGTCTGTTATTCATTAAATAGCTCTCTCCCTTCTGTGTTAGCTCTGATCCAAGACTTCTGAATGGTGTTGGAGGAACCACGTCACTAGAAATGCTTTGTTTGCGATATTCCCTAACAGATCAGAAAAATTAAAAGACCCCTTGGTAGCATAAGTGCAGAATCAAGGTTTAGGATATCAGGTGAGCTGGTATCCATGTACCTCATGGCATTTTTTTAGGTTGATGGTTCCAGAGTCTGCTTCAGATGCTAAAAATAGCTGTGCTGCTGCAAAAATGCAGTCATTGGGAAGCAGTTTTATAAAACATTAGAGTATGGCTCTGGTCTGAACAATAACCTTGGAAAAATTGTAAGAGTCTGTATTTATTGTGTTTCATAATTATGTGAAATCTGTATGTGAAGCTGTGGCTTCTCATTGTCCTGCACTGACCCTGGTAAAGAAAATGTTGTGAAAGCTGATGAAATAGGGAAAACAGTCCACCTCTCTCTCTCTCTCTCTCTCTCTCTCACTCTCTCTCTCTCTCTTTCTCTCTCTGGTGTTGGTTTTACGCAACTAACAAGCAGAAAGTAGTAAGACTCTATTTCAGTCACCTGAAGTCAGCAGATGTGACAATTCACAGAGTGAGCAGGGTGGATACATGAGATGGTGCTGCATTTGCAGTCAATTTTCAATGCAGAAGTTCGCTGTAATTTCTCACCCCCAGGAACAGATGACTATTTGGAGGAAAGGTGTTCATTTTCTCCCCCAGGAGTAACGGTTGTCCAGACACGGGCAGATAACTGCCAAAGACCTGACTGCTAGTCTCTGGTGGTTTTTAGGTAAGGACCTTGCTAACCCTCTCAAACTGGAACTCAATCCCTAGGCATGGCCAGGCAGTCTGTACTGGGCAGGCATTGACTCTGGTATAAGCATTCCGTGAAGGCTTTAAGTCAAATGTCACCAGATCACTGCAAATGTCTTCCCCATCATGACCCATCCGTGCATGTCCCTGACTGGGAAGAAGATGCTGCATATTCCTTGCAAGCTTCGTCTTAAATATGAATTTGCTTGCATGGCAGATCTTCTCAGTTGTTCAAAGAGGGAAAATTTGTGACTGTCCTTATGAAATTGGAGCAGCCCAAAAGAGTGGAAGAAGTCAGTCTTAGGGAAGAGCAGTAGCGATCAGCCTGAACTACAAGTTGAAACAAAGCTGGACCCATTCCCTTGGTCTTAATGGTATGGACCACCTGGACCATGCACCCACTGAAGAGCACAGGTTGCTGTTAAAAGTGTTGCTGCAGCTTCTGCAATACACCGGATGGATGTTTCATTGCTGTCTGTGTGTTCTGTAAAGGCGATCACCTCTTCTCACCAGTTGCTGCCTTCTCTTCACATGATGATAGCACTTTGCTCTGCTCTGGTAATGCTTCAGCTCCTTATAGCAGTCCCTCTCCCTTGGGCAATCCCCGTGATTAATAGAACTGCTCAAGATGGAAGTTACGAGAGGCAAGAAAGTAATTATCCCTGTCAGGTGAAAACTAGCCAGCACAGGCTACCCCATGCCTTGCTGCTGTTGAGTCTCCCACCAGGCACCCTCTGAGGCCTGGCAGCACTTGCTTGCCTACCATGCAGCAGGAGTGTGCACAGCACTTATGCACCAGCCCCACTAGAGGAAACCTCACTGCAGTTTGGGTAGAGTTGGACTAGGGTTGAGTAGCAACTCCTCCCAGGTGGCCACATCTGAATATGGCTCAGAAACGGTCACAAGAGATGGGTGAGTGATGCCTCCAAAGTGCGTATGAGGTGCAGGCAGAGGTGGAGATGCAGTGCCCGCACTGGGTTAGTTCTTGCTGTCCTCTGACCCGCTGGCATTGACGAGCAGCACCTAGCTCAGTCCTCGGGGACCAGACCCCAGCCTGGGTCATGGCAATGTGAGCTCCCTCCCCTCTCTCACAGCTGAGGTCTCATTTTCTCTGCTAACCTCCATTCCACAACAGCTGGCATCATCTGGGGCAATTGGCACAAATATGCCATTATTTCCATAGTGGCGTGGTATACTCCAGGAAAAAAGAAATCACAGGCTGTGAAAAATTTCCAAATTAGGCTATAAAGCAGGATTGGGCAGGGCCACTGGTAATGACAACTGGAAAAAAAAGGCGTTCTGCTTCCCTGTATGTGTAGCTCAAAGCGCTGCCTCTTGGAACGTAATTATGTTTATCCAGGTGATTTTACTGTTCCTCAGGGTAAAAAAAATACAAACAACCTCTTTAAAAGTCTGTTTTGTGTAGTAATCTGGCAGCATGGCTCTCCTGAAAAGAGGCAGCCAGCTCCAACTTCTTTTCAGCAATGAATTGTAAAACTATTTTTTTCTTTTTTGCTCCTGCTGATCAAGCAAAATGGCACACAAAAATTAGGCCAGTCCTTGGAATTAGTTATTGGTCCTGACTGTATGTTTATTACGCCTAATTAAATATTCATACTATTAAGTCACTTTTAACTGTCATTTTATCATTGTTAAAGATATTAAGATTCAGTAAGTGATTTTTTTTATTAACTATTACATGCAAATGCTTGTGACAAAACTTAATTTTAATTTTCCTGGCAGATTATCTTGAGTCATCTCTATAGGTCTGAATATTACATCTGAATTGTCCACTTTATATATTTGCTTTTATTATTCTTGATAGATGCCATTATACCTCAATAATGAGCCTGGTGGGAAGGCCTGGAAAGTATGAGATAAACAGGTCATATATATATTTTCAAGATTGAAGCTGAGAAATAGTTCACTAGGCTTTTTCTTCTTTGCTAAAAAATGCTGTAAAATTGTTGCTTTTTCCTGGACAGTAATTAGTACTCTTAAAAATAGTGCCAGATGAACTCAGTGTGTTGTGTCTTAGTGAAGAAATGGAGTGTGTTTGAGAGGAGAACTACTAAAACCTGAAGCATTCTTCAGCTTGAAAGAAAAGTGAAAGGCTGCACAACTTAAAGTACTATGCTCCATTGCTGCTTCATTGATAAATACCTGTGTTCTACATGTTTTTCAAGTAAGAAAACCTTTACGTGAGTGAGATCTCATTGGACTAGCAGCCAAATTAACTTCAGAGTTCTCAGACCAAAAATAAATACCTTTTGAAAGGAAGCTGAGGCAAATGTGTCACTTATTACCACTGAGCAGCTTGACACCACTTCAGTCCAAATTTCAAGCTGACTATCCACTCAGCAGGAGATATATTCATTTTAAATTAAACATGCCAGGAATCAGACTTCAAAGGGAACAAGGCGAGTTTGCTGTTTCCACACTGGAAATCTCTACGTCTGCATCAGTGAATTTTGGCTCCCTGTTTTGCCTACTAAAATTAATTGCTATCCACACTAAACTGGAGCAATTAGGGCCTGAAAGCTCCCACACGGAGGTTCTCAGTGAGGGAACTGGGGAAGGGAACAGGGGAGAGAAGGGCAGCTAGCAGCAAACAAGCCTTTATCGATGAAGAAACAACAGGAATGCAACAGAGGGTAGGAAAATGAGGTCTTGTGTTTTAGTGAACTGACTATTGGGCTAGGATACAAAACAGTTTACTGTGCGTGGAAACCTGGGATTATTCTGTGGGGTGAGAGAGACGAGCCTTGCTCCAGCACGCCTCTCACAGCTGCAATGGGTGTTGTTCCTAGGGAGGTATCCGCCAGGATGGTATCTGTCATGTCCATATTTACAACAGGATTAGGAACACCCATTTTAAGGGGTCTGCAAATCAGCTGAAAAAATTGGCTCAGATCAGGAGTCTGGCTGACAAAGCTAGGCTGTTAAAGCAATTGTAAAAAAGATCATCTGCTTTTCAAATTGCAGCAGGACAGCAAATGGCCCTATTTTCTACACCTTTTTTTTTTCCCCCTAGTTGCAGTTGTGTAACACGGGGATATTTCTTCTATTTAAAAGAAATCATTGGTGTTGTTAATTAGAATTTGAGGTATGTGAGAAAGAAGTGTGAATGTATTAGTAAAAAATAAATTGATTGATACTACAGGGTAAACCTTTATAAACATGGAGCTGTATTTTGCTTGTTATACGCAGATTGCAATATCGTGTCAAGGTCAACATAGTTTGAAAACACCCAAATAAATCTGGAGCAGGAGTTACCGGGTGAAGCATTATTCCCAGGGTATTTGGAAGATCACACTAGATGATAAGGATGATCTCTTCTGGCCTTAAAATGCACATTTCTCTGAAGCTTCCCTTCCTTTGCAGAGTCCTGGAACCCCAGTGGTCAGGGGTAAGGCTGTGCCATGCAGAGCAACTCCTCTCCCCTCCCACTGCTGCAATGTATGGTCCACAGCGGGTGCCTCAGGAGCATCCCATGCAGATTCAGCCCTGGTCCTTGCCCAGGGCCAGTGGCTCTGTCTGCACCCTGCAAGGGCCGCGGGCCAGAGGAGACAGTGAGCCTGGTGAAGCCAGCTTGCAACACCCCTGCACACTGGCGCCCAGGTCTGGGGTTGCAGCTGAGCTGGTACCCTCCACCTGTGCCTTAACAATGCTCCGTAAGCTAATATCCCTGGAGCACCAAAGGGCCAGGTGTACCCCTCAGGTGGTCTGGATTGATAATGTTATCTTTCCCTGGGCTTATGCTGGGTGGTGAGGTGGGAGCGGCCGGTGGTGCTGTGCCCTACAGCTCCTGCTGTAACCACACCTAGGGCAAACACCCTTATAAATACGCACCAGCCAGTTTTTCCAGCACAATAGATCTCTGTAATTGGGTTATTTTTGAATGAGTAATCTCTTTACACATCTAAATTGCTTGTGTGTATGATAACTCAGGTGGGCTCTGGTGGGATGCCTGAATTCAAACATGGTGTGTGCCTGCAGATGGATGTACTTGTCAGTGAAGTCTCCTGGTTGGGTGAATTGTCCCACCAAAGCTGGCAGATGACTCAATTCCTTGGTTTGGTCTGGTTGCCTTTGGCAGGGTGGAGGTTCCAGAAGGCTGCAGCTTGCAGTATAGCAATAGTAAGAAACTCTCAGGGGGCCACACATCTGTGAACTCAGCATAGCTTGTGCAATTACCAACACAAGTGAATTCTGGGACCTTGAAACAAAGCCAGCTGTTTCCCCTGGTTGTTGGCTGAGGCCCGTTTGTACAGGGAGAAGAATATAGCACCAAATGAGCAGGATTATTGAGGAAGAAAACATAGCAACAGCACAGTCTTGTCACTTAGTAACAACACAGAATTATGATGAAGAAGGAGTGAATGCATATAAATAAAATATTCAGGAATATACATATTCATTAAAATGATACCCAGAAAACAGAGAGGAGAAGGGCAATAGCTAAGCATCTAAAAATATTCTTTAATGAAAAAGAATTTTAAATATCTATCTCCGCTGTTCAGAGCTGTGTCACGGTATTATCTTCCCACAGGAAGCGATGCTACTTCAGGTTCTCCTGGGTCCCTCCCCCTTGCCTTGAGTACCAGAGAAGTCTGACAGATGAACTTGCAAGGGTTGCTTTGTGTTCCCAGGCATGGGTTGCCGGTTTATTATGCTAACCATGTTTATGTGAGTAATGTTCTTTATGTGTCGTCATGCCCAGTGCAGATGAATACACAGTGATTTATTTCAGATATAAGCAGCATCCCAATTAATTTGCCTGCTACGGTCTTTTGCCCTAGGACCAAGAGCATGTTCCTTATTATTGTGATTGCTTTCCTTACCTCCTGGACGACGAGAAGAGGATGAGAAGACTGAGAAACTACGTTAGTTAGTAAATAGAACTTCCAGTCCTTTCCACACCTCTACAGTTACATTTATTCCAAAGACATCAGCTTTAATTTAGGAAAAAAAAAAACCAAAATCCAAACCTCAATAATCTGAAATTCAGATCACTTTCACGGAAGAAAGAGTGTGAGCTTGGAAGCAGTTGCAAAACAAGATTTTATGTTACTAGATATTGTTCTCCTACCTTGGATACTTAATCAAATGCCCAAGTCAGTTCCCACATAAAGTGAAAGATAAATCATTGGACTTATAAATCAATCTCCTCATCCCCCTCTCATTTGCACCGAAGCTGCTCTCTTCTCTTTCAGTGCTATAGAAGCTGCTGCCCCTTATCTCCAGGTTCTCTTTTCCTAAGAGCTTAAGTTGGGATTGTAAGTAAATGTCAGGCAGTCACCTTTATTGCTTACTTTGTGTATGACAAACTGATCACAGGGATGAGATTTTCTCTTCGATCCACTGGTTCTGATAAATATTTTACCTTCCACTACTGAAACACTTGTTATGAATTTTCATGAGCAACTTCACATAAATCTACTTAACAACTCTACACATAAACAGGGCCTTCAAAAGTACTATGCCTGGCTAGGCAAGGGTCATCTTGTATTTGGTTTCTCTTTCTCCTGTTGTGTACTTTCAGGGGTTGAATGGAACATTTAACACAAAGAAAGGTGCTGTTCCAGGCTCCATTGTCTCTATCAATAGCAAACTTTGACGTGACTGGAGGCTAGACAATGCGCTTGTGGGCTGGTTGTCAGTTAGTTTTGGAAGATCCCTCAGATAAAATTGCTCCTGTTTGGGAAATTCTCAAAAGAATTCACATTTGTGTTTGGATGTGTACCAAGATCACATTTGGTGTTTTCCATATGAAATTTTTGTAGTAAACTTAGCAGTATGTATTTGAAGCATAAATACATTTAAAATCTATCTTGGTGTATAAATATTAACAGGATCAGTTTGGCTGTGCAACACCAGTCCACAGTCCATAGAGATGATCAGGAACTGGTGGAGCCAATAAATGACCCCATCTGAAAAGATCTGCTGGTGGACAGCAAGGGCACTGCAGAAAAGCTGAGCAAATTGTTTGCATTGGTGATGATGGAGACACCGTGAATGGGGAGGGAGTCTGAGAAACCACCTCAAATGGAGGTGTTGGGAAGAGACATGTTAGGACAAATTGATAAACTAAACATTAGCAAATTCTCAGCACCAGATGGTGTTTACCCAGGAGTCCTGAAAAAACACACACCACAAATAAGAAATTTCTGAATTACTAACTGTAATCTGGCACTACAATCAGCTCTGGGTTTAGAGGGATGGAAGTGGGAATATGATGCCAGACTTTGAATGGTCCTGGGAGTTAGCAGTCAGTCAAGGCTTTCATTTGTAGCGGTCATAGATTTGGCTGGAGGTATGAGAAGAAACATGGGTGTGGAGAGGAAGATCGGGCCTGACAGCCACACGAACTCTTGGAAGGATTTCATGAGCATACAGACTGTGCTTGCCCAGGCTATGTAGCTTTCAACACAGCCTTAGGGAAGCAGGAAAGGCTTCTAACAAATGACGTTTGTTATGGAACCCCAGGAAATAGAGGGTTGGAAGAAAGAGTCACCTTGTACATCAAGAGGAGGACCTACAGACACCAGTCATGGGCCTGATGTTCAGCATCTTCCTAAGCAGCCTGGAGAAGGTGGTACAAGCAAATAGTGACAGTGTTTACAACTGGAGAAATGTTATTCAGGGTAACCAAAGCTAGTGCTAACTCTGAAAAGCTGCTGAAATAGATCATTGCATTAAAATGAAATTCTGTGTTGGGGCTGTCAGGGGAAAAGTGACTACATATACAAAATTATGATCTCTTAGCTCAGGAAAAAATGAAAGACAGCTTGAGTCATTGTAGAGGGTTTGCTAAAAGCATCCAAGTACTGCTCAGTGGGCAAGCTGGTTATCAGATCTGAAGTGGGGACAGTTTTTTCACTCGATGCAGAATTGCACTGTTACTCCTGTGTATTGGGGATGCCAGAGTACCAACAGGTGTGGGGAGAGGTAAGTAAACTGAAGGAGGATGAGTGTAGGGGGCAAGTCAAACCAGATAGCATGGCTACACCCTCTAACACAGCCAGGTCCTAAACTGGGGGCAGCACGGGAGCAAGGGTGAAACGCCCCGTTTCATACACCCCTCTGAAGCCCTCACTGCCAGCCTTGGCTGGCTGCCGTTTGTGGGCTAAACAGGGCTTTGGCGTGACATTTCTTTAAGGCAATCCCAAATTAACAGGCTTTCCAGGGCTTGAGGTGTGTCATTATTGCACCCAGGAGAACAGAAGCAAATTGGTGGTGGGTAGCGGGATGTCTATCACAGCTTATGCCTGTAGCTGGGTAGCTGTGGTTGAGGAAGCATTAGACATACCTAACCAGCTCCTAGGCAGAGGGGGTTTATTTTTGCCGGCACTTGTTTTACATGCTGGGACTTGAACCTGGATTAGGTACACTCCACGGTATCTAGCCTTATCTTTCTCCCTTCCCCATCTGAAAGTAACATTGCTTTTCTCCCTGGAGAAGTGAGACTTGGCTCTCTGCTGTCCTTATATTACCCACACAAAGAGACAAGACAAAAATGAACAATGAATGTAGCTGCTTTTTCCAATTATTCTGTATATGATTTATTGCCTTATTTTTGAGACAAGAAGAATGCTGTTAATGAGAGTCTATTGGATGCAACAGCTTATTGTTTTTATCCTGGTGACTTTCCCTTTTTATCATGAGAGAGAGCAGTGGATTTGCATCTATTTGACATTTGAAATGTTTTGCCTTTGGTTGATCTGCAGCTCTGTGCAGCATGATCCAGACTAAGAAAAGCTTGTTTCAGTTCTTAGGACAGGTGCAAGATTAAGCATCAAGCATCTCACTTCTAAAATTGCCTGTGATTGTTTTGTCCTCCACAAATGTCTGCAAAGCTAGCAATTAACTGCATCCAGAGATCAAAAGCTAAATTGTCTCCGACAGGAATTGCTGTATCAGACCCTAGTGCTACTTGTACTGTACTTTAAAGTAACCAGGCACTTCCACTAATCTTTCATTGCTGAAGGTGGAACAGCAGGCTAGGCTTGCTCTGCAGCCAGAGGCAATACAAAGGGAAAGGACTGCATGGCAAGAGGGGGGGAAGCACGGGTTTTATGGTGCTGGGATTGTGATACCACGGGAAAGTGTTGCTGTTTCCTCTGTAGATCTGACAGAGTGAGAGGGGCTCCTCACTAGAAATGCAGACCATGGCCGTGGCATAAATGCTGTAGATGCCTTCTGCATGGCAGTGGGGGTAAGCCCTGCACCGGCTCTCCTCTGGCACAGCACGGTGTCTGGGGCTGCGCATCTCCTTGCAAGTCAGGTGGGCACTGGGGAGGCAACAACTCCGTCTGCTCAGCTGGGGGAAAACAGGTCTCAGCAGCGAGAGGAGGGCTGAGCCTAGCCCCCACCGCATGCTGCGGGCACCGTGGGCTTAGGGAAGCAGAGGTCTCAGTGCCTTGGCGACTTTCTCACTGTGATTTGGAGGGAAGCCCCTGATGCTTTCACACTTAATTGCCTTAATTAGCCCATTACTCTCCTATAGGGGAATTTTCTCCAGAAAGAGATGACGTCATCCCGTGAAACATTTGATTGGTGGACCAGAAACTTCACTGTCAGCTTTTTTTTCCTTCCCTCCCCCCCCCCCAAATATTCTAAATTGAACTATCATATTGACAAATTAGCATCTAATCCTATTGCTCTAATTCAGTCATTTTCCTGTGCATTAGGATAAGAATGATTTGCATAGCAATCCTCAGTCTCCTGTTTAGAAACAAAATATTTTGATATTTGCTTGCTCTAAGTGGGATCAAACTGTGAACAGGCTGGCAAGTAATCCCAGGGGAGCCCCGCTGACGCTGGCATTGCCGGGCAGCCGCGGCTGCTCGCCGTCCCTGCAGGCTGCCTCGCGGGGACCCGAGTCCTGCCGGTAAATGGCCCTCCTTGGGAAATTTGAAGAAAAAGAGGGAAATGGTTTGCGTGCCTGAATCAAGAGTGGTTAGACTCCACTTGCCTGCATTTATCACAGGCTGCACCACTGATAATGGTTGTTTTAGCAAGTCAGCCTTTATGCCCGGTGTTTTCCTTTCTCAGAGCAGAATAGGTCTGTAAATGAGTTGTAAACCTTTCATCAGACCGCCAGGACTGACAGCTTTTTTTTTTTTTTTTCATGGGGACGGTCAGCAAAGAGACCGCTGCAGCAGGTTTTCCTGGTGAGATCTGGAAGTATTTATTCCCTGTCCAGTGACTGGAGGGCTGGGTGGAGGTCAGAGTTGCTGCAGGTCCCCCATGAAGCCTGTTACTGAGCTCTGGATGCCCAAACTTCACAAGCTTCATTAAGCAGCAAGCTTAAAGCAAGTCTCTCACCCCATCTTCCCTGTGCATCATTTTAAAGTTCTGCAGATGTCATTCTTCCACTTCACCCACTTTTTCAGTTTCTTCTGCTGTGCACTTGTTTTTTGCATAGTAGCTAGATTTCACATACAGCATGGAGCAATCCATAGCAATTTTACATGTGTTTCCTGTGGCTGGCAGACAGCATTTTCCCAATTAAATATCCAGACTCTTAGAGAGGTAGACTTGCTGTGTCACATGCCATATATGACTTTAGGCACCTGTAAAGTGGTAGCCTCTTATGGCAGATCAGTAACTTCAGATCAATAGGTAAATCACTTTTTCTCCTCCCTTTTTATTTCTTCTCCCTTTATTTTCCACTGTTCAGATGCTTCTCAGGGAAGCATTTTCAGAGAGCTGTCATTCCTCTAATACACACTTGTATTATCAAAGTAGTTCTGCAGGTAGTACTATGAAAATACTGAAGTGAAATGCAAATCTAGACATTAAAGACAACTCCCTTAATAACTGACAGTAGAGTTCTTCAAGCTTTCCTTTTTTAAATTGTACTTCTTTTCCTAGGAAAGAATGTGGAGATAAAGGAACGTTTCTACAAAGAGCCTATTTTTACAGCCCTCCCTCAACTTGACTACATCTCCTTCTGAGAAGGTCGGTGAGATCACACCATTTGCAGACGTCCACACTGTGTGCTGTTCTCCATTGTATTTTAATATATATATTTTTATTAGGATGTGCTCTATGTATTTAATTCAAAATAATACTCTGTGAGGGAAAAACCTCTGTAGATGTTTTAATTTTCCAGAGGCTGTCAATAGCCTGGGGTTTGCTTGTTGGAAGAACGTATTTCAATGTTTTCTCCTCTCTGCTGCTATCTTGTATGCAAACACTCCTTCCAAAGCTAACTAAACTCCATTTTTCATTTTCAAGATGGTGCTGAGGTGTCACTGTCTGCATGTCATCCCTTTCATGAATTCCCCCCTGCTGGTATTTTAGCATCTCCCCCACACTGCAAGGTGGAGGTATTAGGAGCCGCCAATCCAGCACACTCACTCCCCTGACTGAAGGGAGGAGCAGAGAAGGTAGCAGGAAGGTGGAGGAAGCAGGAAAACCCCGAGTCTTTCTGGCGGATGTTGAGGTATTTAATACCCCTGTCTCTCATTTAATACTCCTAGTGCTTTCCGCCACAGGAACTGCTGTGCCCAGATGGTGAGGAAGCCATCTCTGCAGCAGGCTCTGGGTGTTCATGGTGCTTGTCTCGCTCGTTGCACAGCTGCTGCTGCTGATGTGTGTTCGTACATCGCACCATCCTGCGTGGGAAGCAGCCAGGTCCCTGCCACGTGCCAGGATCGGGCCTTTAGCTGTGTTATATACATTAATCCCAGTGCATGGATCACATCCTTTTCCTTCTGCACTAGAGCCTACACAAAAACACCAAGTCGTCCCAGTGCCTCATAAAGGGTTAATATTTTCAGTCTCAGGCCCTTTATTTTATTTTCATAGCCTTGGTCAACACCATAAAACCCCCCCACCTCCTCCACCCCCTCCACCCCCTCTTATGCCCACTGGCAGTCTTTACCAAGATAACAACACAATGAACCTATCTGCACATCAGGTGAAGCCGACAGTAAATTTACAAGTACTCCGTTGGACGTGGGGCCTCACTGCTGATAACCAGCTTTGGCACCGAATAGAGCTGCACATTATGCCTGCTTTGTTGTGTTTGGTTTTGTTTTTTTTCCCTGCAGATAACAGCTCACTGTGGGAAAAGGCAAGGACTAGTACTGGAGCGCTCAGCACCCAAGAAAACACATCTGTGCTCTGTCTCAGCTCTCCCACCTTGTTTAGTCTGCACTGGTGTTTGTTCCTCTCTCTTTTTGTGCCTTTCTTCCCTCATCTCAGCTAATCCATTTCACAGCTTCTCCGTATCTAACGGGCCAGAGATAATTTCTGTTGAAACTGGTCAAGTTGCACCAATTATGAGATGTTTTTCCATGGTGCTCTGGGTTTAATCTGTGTTGATGTTAAGATCCTCGCCTCTGCTGAATGCTTGCTGGGGTGTGAAGTGTCTGCTTAGCTGTTATGTAAAGAAATGCATGTTAAGGTGGTTAGTGTAATCACATAATCTTGACAGACATTGGTGGTGCAGTCACAGCTCCATATTTTGTGAAAATGGAGGGTATGTAAACAGGCAGGCAGCGAAGGGAAGGCAGGCGCATTCCTGCTGCTGAGGGATGTGTTGTCAGGACTGTATTTCCAAAGTCGTTTTTTGGAAACAAACATATGGGTGTTAGCTATCTGTGAGCGTAACAATTGGGTGTGTTTGCGGGGGGGTGTGTGTGTGATGGCTCTATGTCCGGAGCTTCCTAGCTGAAGGGGCAGAGGGTGGCTTTACAGGCAATGTCAGTGTAGGGCCAGGGCCAGGGCTGGTGGGGTGGAGGAAGGTGCTGAGGACCCTTCGCCCTCTGAGTGGTGGGGAGGTGGTGGTGTCCGTGTGGGGGGCAGGAATCATCCCACAGCATGGCCAAAACTAGATGGAATTTGGCTGGGAAAGTAGGGGGATCTCCAAGGTAGTGCAGGGAGAAGGGTGCTTTTTGGATCATCCTTGTCGGGGTGCTTGGCACTGAGTGGCTCATCCAGGTGCAGCTTGTGGCCAACTGGCCATCTGAATTTGTTAGTGCCCTTGAAAGGAAAGGAAGCATTTCAAGCCCTCAGACTTCTCAATCTGCAGAAAAGTTGATTCCAAGTGAACACATTTCTTAGCAAGATGCATGCAGGAGTGAGCACTGGGGCAGATGAGTGTGTACGGGGAACCCCTGCAGATGCACCCTTTGCAGTAGTCCCTCTGCCTGTGCTGCCAGTCATATCTCTTCTGCAAGAGGAAATCTGAGAGATTTGGACTAATTGTGTTCATCTGCCTGAAGGGGAGGACTTTCTTCAAATCTTTTCAGTGCAGAGAGCTGGGCAAGGCCACAGGCTTGCTTTGTTTGCCCCCGTATGTGCAGGGGCCGGGTGCTGTCACCCCCAGCTCTCTGGATTTGCTTTACTCACAATGATGCCAGCCCAGCAATGGGAGTAATTTGCATTTGTGGGAGAGGTGCAGGCTAGAAATCTTTCTAAGCATTTTAGTCATGCAAAACTGCCACCTTGGATTTTCAGAAAGCTGCTACCCCCTTACCATCTGCTTCTGGTGCCAATTCACTCCTTGGAGACACCCAGCAGTAATACGGATTTTTGCATGTGAGGATGGAGACAATCAACAACAATCCTTCCCACAGCAGTGGCATGATAGGAGAAGCACAATCTGTAACCTTAGAGTACCAGAGGCTCAAGAAAGGGAGGAGCAATGCCCTGAACTTCCTCGTTGCCCTGCTTTTCCTAAAATAAATCCCAGTGCACCAGCAGCCCAGAAACTCTTGCTGCTGTGCTTGAGGTGCATATCCCTTGATGCAAAATGAGAGCAGAAAAGGCTGACCCACCCACCTGCTCCGAGGAAAGTGCTTGCTTATGGTGAATACACTGGAAAAGTTTTTTTCTATGTCTTATTTCTTAATGACCTCTGTTACACTGTCAAGGTCTGCAGTGATTTGCTATCTGAGTGCCAGTCAGGCCAGCTTGATCTATTGATTACTTGATTGTTATGCATCCAGGATGTCCTCCCCCTCCGAAGAATGCAGGCAATTTGTATAATGCAATTTTGAGCAACTTCTTTGGGCCAATTTCTTTATTTAAATATTTCTGCCTCACCCAAACTCTCAGTATACATCACCAACATTTCTGAGATTTCTGGAAGGGATAACATCAGCACTGAATAACTGCAGTGTAAAGCCCAGCATGTCTATATATTTTGTTTAAATTATTCAACAATGCAAGAGTGTTTCATGCAGCATGAATGAGCTTGGAATCTGTACATCTGAGAGCCTGCCAGTGTGATGGAGTAATGGTGCTCAGAGCTTCTGGAGGAGTTGCTCCTATTTTCCTTAACTTGTCACTGTTGATGATGAGAAGGCAAAAATATTTCTAATTTCTTCTTCACTTTGCTGGTGGTATAAAACAAGCCAACTCACCACCCCAAGATGCTTTTTCTGTGCTCCCCTGTCACAACAGAGGGATGAAACTGGAATACCTCAAACGGTTCTATGACATAGTCTCTCCCTCTCTCTCCTGTCAGAAGGTAGTAAGAGATGGCATCCAATTCTTTCCTCACATGCCATGTTAAGCTCCTTTTGCATTTGGAATTAATTGTGATAAGCTGACAGAGCTCCAGAGGTTTCTGAAAAATAAATCACACATGTTGTCAATTTGCTCTGAATTTTCCACACCTCTCCAGTGCATGTAGAAGCAAAGATCTTTTAAGTGTGTGTAATCTGGTATCGGACATTTATCAAATTAGCATTTTCTGTAGCATCATGTGTGAATTAAAGTTCCATTGATACTTATTTTTATAACTAAGCTGATTATATGTTACATTTAGGTGTATGCCATTGTGTCCATTTGCGTGGATTTATTTTCAACAAGTAAAATGTACACAGTTTGAAGGATTTTGTTAACTGGTGGTGTTCACTTTGGTATGCACGGATGCATAGTTGGGAAGGTGTCTTCTCATTTAAATACATTACCCTTTGGATAGGTCTTAATTTGCTTCACTCTGTATACAGGGTTTAATTATATCTTAAAATAATTCTTTTGCCAATCAAATCCTTTTCACAGCACAAATCCACATAATGAAATAATGGCAGTTGCCATAAATTTATGTTAAAATTAGCATTAGCATTTCTAAAATGCCTTAATATTTCTGCAGTGTTTAGATGTCATACTTTATGCCCTTGTGTTTCATATTCTCAGTTCCCCTCTTCCAATAACATGTGTAATTGTTTTAGGGAGCTTTGCAGACATGTCACAAGAGGATCTGTACTCTCGGTTCACCTACCACATGCTGGGTAATAACATCAAAACAGCCTATGCTTGTGGAAATAAACTGACTTTTGGTTTCGAGCAATATTTACAGAGATGTGAAAACTGCAGCCAGCTGTCTCACCACGTGCCAGAGGATGGGCTCTTTGCTGCCTATAGGTTCTCACTATGGCACTTTCTGCTCTACCCTCCACATTTTATCCAGTGCTTCAGTGAGAAGGGGCTTTCCAGCTCTTTGAGCCTTGTGCATGTTTATGCCACTGACACACAAATGTTTGTTCATCCTCTTGCCTTGGTTTGGCCTGAAGAAAGCTGCTGTGGGAGGGTAAACTCATGCTGCCAAGTGGCTGATTACAGCTGTGGCCAGCTGCAAGCCAGCATTGTGCTGTTCACATCTATTCCATATGGATATTGGTGTTTGAGTGGGCATATGGAGTAGTTTCAGATTAAAGGTGCAAGTGGGGAGAGATGCCTCAAGGCGAGAGGTGAATGCTTTGGAGGTCATGGGTGCACCCTTCTTTACCTTCAGGAGTAGCTGGTTAACTGGCCAAGTCCTGGAGACAACGCTTGGCCTTGCAAACCCATGTTTGCTTCCCTGAGGAGCTGAACAATGTTTGTTTTCATTAGAAGGTGGCAGGAGTATCCCAGGAACACATCAGGGGGAGGAGGAAAAAGGCACATCTGTATCAGAGGGAAGGTTATACCCCCTTGGAAGAGAATAACTGTAGGATCTCCCATGCTCTACGAAGGTTGGGTGCTCTCTAGCCAGATCTGAAGAAAGACCAGGAAAGAGGGAGAAAGAGGGAGACCTTTCGTATTTTACTTGTTATTTGTTGAGAACATTTTCCCTCCTTTTCTACACCTACGTCTTCAAAAGTATAAACTGTCCCATCTATTTTGAAGGTTGTGATTAAATGCTTCTATATTAACACAGTTAATATTCTATATTAACACAGTTTGATTTAAAGGTGATTTAAGAGTAATCGGACAACAAGCTGTTTTCCACCAAAGAGCTGCCAAATCCATACTGGAACACAGCAACAAGTGTCCATCTCCCCTCTATTTGGCTTTTGCTTGGTACCCTTCATGTTAGCAGAGCTCAGGAGAGAGGAAAGTCCCTCCCTGAGCATGGTACCCAGAAAGGCTTTGTGGCACACCTCCAGCTCCCTGTGCTTGTGTGAATCCATGCCCCCATCAGGGCATCAGTTGACCGTGGGGGATCTCCCCAGGACAGAAACAGAGAGTTTCCTGGGCTGGCAGCCCCAGAACCACCAAGCCTGGCAGAAATCTCAGCTTGTGGCTAGACATCATGCCTATGCCTCACACGGATTGCCAGAAACGTACAGGAGACCATTGCTGTGGGACTGTCTACCTTCTTATTTGGCTATCCCTAAGGATATTATGGGCCCAAATGAGGCGCCAGTCACCATGCGGGGAGCTGAGGGGCAGGTTTTGTTCATTGTGGGGTAAAAGGCAAAAATTGCACTGGCTCATAGTTTGAGGAATGTATCTGGCTTTTTTTTTTTTCCTTTCATAAGTGTGTCTCAGTACATATGGTATTTGCTATGTCACCTAGTAGTTGTGATTGGCAAGCTAAAGCCATGTTGTACTGTGCAGGGGACAAGCAGATAGTCAGAAAAGCATCTGGCAAGCAATGGACCCAGGGTGCGGGGTGAGATCTCATGGGATAGGTGGGAGAGGCTCCCTGGAGCACTCAACAGTCTCAGGGGCTGCTGCCTCAGGGTGCTGGGCATGAGCATCTGGGGACTGTGCAAGGCTTGCTATGGGATGTTTTTAGGGGGGGATGTGCAAGCCTTATGATAGGATGGGTTGGTGAAGGACCAGAGGTGGAGAAAGGAAGGGATCAAGGTGGACTGAGAAGGAAAAAGTGTGGGAAAACAGGGAAAAGGGGATAAAAGATGCCAAGTGTGTGTGAACAGGACCAGTCAGTGCATTTGTTTTGGGTGTTTGACTATGGTCTGCATGTGTGTGCATATATGGGGTGTGAGTCAGCTCAGACTCAGCTGTGGGAGTCAGACTGTGGTCATGACAGGTGAGAGTCACCTGCTCAGCTGGGATGGGGAGACCAGAGTGTGTGCACCTTTCCTTGGGGACCTCTGTGTGTATATGTGTGTCTGTCTGTCTGTGTATGAGGGGCTCTGAATACTGGGAGCTGGAGTGGGGCTGTGGCTTGTAAGGCAGTCAGAGAGGCTGGGGATCCAGGACAAGCAACTGCAGAGATTGCATGTCTAAGGCCACTTCCTGGAAGAAGCAAAGGAACACGATCAGGATATTTGCACACTTCCCATTTGGATGAGTGCTCTGTGCCTATTGGGAATACATGCTCAGCTTTGTTGCTTGGTGGATCTGGGGACATAAAGTGGCAGCAGCCTTGTATCTGTCGAGCTACCTGTTCAGCAGCTCTGAACACTGGTACTATTCAGTAATTCACTGATTACCTGAATAGTGATCATGCTTATCAGTGTTGCTGCAAGGAGGTTGGAAGTCTGGATTAGCATTCCACATAATGTTGACAAATTAGAGATATGGACTGAAATAAATAGGGTATAACTCAATAGGGATGAGTCTAAGGTATAACATATAGGGAATAAACCAGCTGCACAAACAAGGGTGGAGGAAAATATGGCTTTCAAAGGAAACAGGGAGTAGTACACAGACACAGTGTTAAATGACAACCCACCTGCCTACAGTATGTGAACCGGACTGTAAGGAGGCAAGGCACATGATACGCATCTTCTGCTTTACACAGAAAATAGTTCCTTGAACTTCTGTGTCCATTCTTGGACACTGCACCTCAAAACCAGAGTAGTTTACTGTGTTATAGCCAAGAGGAAACTGGGAGTAGTAGAGGAGACCAGCAAATATGAAAAAAAAAAAGTTGGACAAAATATGCTTCTTTAGCCAGAGAAGAAAAGCCCAACTGGAGATGGGATAGCCTTGAATCCAACACAAGTTGTGGTGAAGGGACTGTTTGCACTTGATGTTCTTGGACAGGCAGGAAGAAATTGATTACCACAAGGCTAAACCTTAGAGGGAACAGAAATAGGAGGATGAGTGAGGCCATGGGGCATGCTGCCAGCCCTTGGGGCTGGAGGGGTCTCCAGAGCCCCAGGACTAGTGCTACCAGGCAGGAATCTCCTAGTGGTGGCCCTGGTGACATCTTGAGGAGGTCACATCCCCCAGTCTACACTTGCCATTGCTGGAAACACAGGTGAGGTGTCCCTGCCTTCACCAGCAGAAGCATATGGACTACAGCAAGACTAGTGCAGGAAAGGGGCAATGGGCACAAACTGGAACACAGGAGGTTTAATCTTAACATAAAAAACCCACTTATTTACTGTGAGGGTGGCAGAGCACTGGAACAGGCTGCCCAGAGAGGTTGTGGAGTCTCCGTCTCTGGAGACATTTAAAACCTGTCTGGATGTGTTCCTGTGTGATCTACTTTAGGATCCTGCTCTAACAGGGGCATTAGACTAGATGATCTTCGGAGATCCCTTCTAACCCCTACCACTCTGTGACTCTGTGACTCTAAAGCAGTCAGACCTCCCAGTTTGGCCCAGGTCTGGGCTCACTGTCAGCCGAAAGTCATGCCTTCCTTTTAAAAATTTGCTGATCTGATGTCTTGTGGGAAAGAAAGGGCCATCGGAAACAGCTACTAGCAAGAGATGAATGCATAAAGTGTTTGTCGCCTCTAGGCTTCGTACATACATCGAGTACGGAGTACAGAATTACTAACCCTTTGTAAATAAGTAATTAGGGCACTTAATGTAATTGAATAGCATAATGAATAGTAGCAGTAGAAATGAACTGCAAAATATTTCTGTCCTTCAGAGAAATGCATAGGTACACAAAAAGCATTCACTGGTATATATTACCATGTTTGTGAGCGAGAGCAGTTATCAGAGACAGAAGGAAATCTTAGGTTTTCCACTCTGGTGTCCTGCTGGGGCAGACTTGGTTCCAGCAATGCACTTTACAGTATTTTGTTACAAGAAGTATCAAAGGTAGATGAAATATATACTTTATAGACATAAATCCAAAAGCCTCAGTGGGTGTAGGCTGACAGCTTGCCACTGAAGCTGGCAGAGGTGAGCCAAGTTACGCCAGCTGAATTAGCTAATGTCCACCCGGGTTGCATCCTGCTGCATCCCCCACACCTCTGCGAGCTCAGCAGATTTTGTCAGCAGCAGGAAAAGCTGGTTGCAGGCTAGGGCTGTGTCCTTCCTCCAGCTCCCCCTCCAGCACTGCCTTTCCTCTCAGTTTCTCCTTGGCTTGTTCCCCTGGCCATGTAATGGGGTAGCGTTTTTCTGCCTCAAAAGCTGTTGTTAAGGGTCCATTAAAAAGATCATGAAGTGATCGAATCTCACGAGAAAAGAAACCATTTAGTTATCTAATGTGAATCTACTGGAAGTTGTTGCTGGGTATCAGAGGGTAGATTGTAACTTGACTTCTGTAGGTTGAAGTGTAAGGATGTGGCTCCTGATACATAATTAATATTCCATATACATAATTCCATATACATAGCTTCCAAATATTTGTGAAGTATAATCCTAAGGAAAGCTGAGTGTCCAGACAGTTAGCCACTCCATCTTTTTCTTTATTTAAAAATTACCCTTTTCCCCCTTAATATTTTGTCTTCTTTGTTTGCTGAAGGCCTAATTCAGCTGCTCTTCAACTGTATAGCAAGATGTTCATGCTTGGCTGTAATCAGTTCAGTGTAAGGAAGGATGGGGACTTTGGTCCGAAAGGCGTCCTTCTGGTGGAAAACCAGAAGATGGTCGTTTTACCTGCAGAGAGGTCATATCTGGAGTTACATCTCAAGCCTGAGCCCAGCTTTTTGACCCCCCTGAGCTTCTCGCTGAGTCTATGTGTACTCCAGGAGCCCAAGATGTTGCTTCTCACAAGGACTAAGAACACCACAAGTGAGTTGGCTGTGTACTACATTTGGAACGGTATTTTGTGTGCTTATCTTTAATATAGTACCCTAGGGTAACATATATAATACTGGTTTATTTTATGTTTATTTTATATCTTCTGTGCAAATGACAATTACAGATTTCTGTACAGTTAAATAATGCAGTCATAAAGCAGAACAATAAATAATATCTGAGGGAGTGAGAAACTAAGAGGTACAGGTGAAGGAGAAAATATATGTTTTTCAGATGAGATTTGAAAAGAGATGGGGAGTCAGTGGGGCACATATATGTATTCTTCAGTCTTCATAGAGGACGTTGCACTCCAGAAGGATGATACCAGTTAGTAGAGTTTCTCCTTTAGGCTACAGAAGATCAAAACCACCTGGTGTCCTGGGCTATAGCCAGGCTGCAAACAGTCATACCACAACACCCTACGTTCTGGGGTTGCACAAGACCAGAAGCAGCTTAAGAGATTTCAGAGCAGAGCAGGATATAACAAAGATTCCTTGAATAAAAGATGCAATTTAGGTCAGAAAACTCCTCCTACTGCGTCTCTGCTTTCCCCAAGGTGCAGTCTCATTGCTGGGAATGATCCACGGAAAAGCGTTGCTTGCTCTGGTCTCTTTGCTCTGGCCTCAAACAGTTTATCATGCAACGTGAATGCAGCAGCTCAAGTTGCAAAGATGGGGGAACACCTGAGCCAATGTTGGGAGTGTGTACACATGCACATAAGTCATGCACACAAGCCGTGAAGCATATATTGAACTGCTGAAGATGGAAGAATGGATTTCTACAATTCGAATAATGACCATTTTAATTTTTTAAAAATCTAGGTTACCTGAGGTTTATTTGGACTAAGCTTAACAGCCAAAATAAAATAATATGATGAAATAAAATTAAGACTGCTAAACACAACAGCATTTGGCAAATAGTCTGTTTTGTAGAACAAAGGAGTGGATAATTCCTATCTGACCCATAATTTTGGTCTAACAGGAAAGATTAGTTGATTTAACAAAGAGCTCATTCAAGATAGTTGTGAAGTATAACAAACTAGGAATAAAAGTAGGGCTATTTCATGGAAATTTTCAAAGGAATTAGTGGATTTTTCTTCCTCCTCTTAAACTTTTGTCTGAATATTGGCTGAAGTATTTCAGGACCAGGCTAAACACTTTTTAAAATGTCCCTTTTTAAAGCTCTCCGTTCCCTAGGTTTTTATGGTCATGTCTTTGAATGAATGCAGTTTATGCTTGTAAGTGAATGAGATGTCTTTGAACTGTTCTTGTTGCATGGTTTGTTTGTGTTAAAAGCTGTCTGCATTCACATCTAACTGTGCTGGAAATACATTATTTTCCCTGAAATAAGCTTAGACAAATACTTTCTGTCCTCCCATCCCGGAGTACCTCAAGTATTTTATGCTTTAAATAATCCCTTCCAGTGGATGAAAAATGCCTTGTAAGGAGAGGGCAGGTTGCAAACCTGTCTGAGCAGGTGGCAAAATGCACCCAGCAAAATGCACGCAAGCCCTCTGGGGACCCTCAGGGGTCTGGTTACACAAACCACAAATCCCTGGGTTTTCTTATCAGAAGCTTGGCGGCAGCTGCCTGTGCCTGCCCTTGCAGTTCCCCTCTCCCCATGGGATGTGGGGAAGCGTGGTGGCAGGGGGGTGCTGCGAGCCTGCGTGTGCCTGCCCATGCACATGGTGGTGGGGGTAGCGCAGGGACAGGACCCATTAATGGCATGGGCATGGTGTGGAGGGCTTGCTTTTCCAGTGCTTTAGCCCAGTGTGGTGTGAATAAAAAGCTGTGCCTCACCTAGCCGATGCTTTAATAGGCACTTTCCCAGCTCAGCTCTGCATGGTTAAACAGACTTTGAACCCAATTACGTGACCTCTCGGGTCCTTGCCTGTCAATTGAGTTGCTTCCCACATGCTGCTGTCCCCATTTACAGCTACCACCAGACCTTGCCCTCTTCAAAAAGCATCATGTGAGTGTGACCTACAGCTATTTTAAGTGAAACTCGGCTGTTACCAGCCATTCCTACCCATACTCCTCACTTACTGAGAGAGCAGGTAAAAACAGATGTTATCACAACCTGCATTTTCTCTCCCTTCCCCAAAGTGGCCTGAAACCCAAACCCTGGATTTATCTCCTCACCTATATACACACAGAGAAACAGACATTATTGTTCCCAGACCAATCCTACCCTGCTTAGTTTGGCTTGCACCAGCACACAGCTCTTTGTGAGCACTATCTAAATTCAAGGCTGTTGATGCACGCTGGCTGGGGGACAAAAGGCACACTTCTCTCTCTTATCTGTCCCTGGGGTATTCAGGCCATAGGTGCTTGCTCCCAATGTGCAAAGCCATGGAAAGAAAAAGGGAACTGGCTAGGAGGCTGCTGGGGCCCCACCCTCCTCTCCTTGGGTAGTCCCCCCTCACTCGAGCAGTCCCCCGTGTCCCTGTGTCACGTGCTGATTGTATGCCTTGCATTTCTGAAGGGCTGATGTTTACGTTATAAGGTCCTTCATGCCCTACTGCAATTTACATGTTAAATAGTAATAAGATAATGAATTAATGATGATTATTCTTCTTATTACATGGAACACAGTCATTCAAAAAGACTTAAGCAAATAAGCCCTTTAATGTGAGAAAATTATAATTACATCATACTTTGAAGTGAATTGCGCTCTTTTCAGTGAGTCTGGCAAAGGAATCAGATAATATTTTAAATACTTATCGGTTTTACCTCTGAAAGGTAAAAAGAACAAGCTCCACAGTCATGTTTACTGTTTTGTTTTTTTTTTTCTTTTTTTGCACGGCTAGAAGATGTTATTTGTAAGTGAATATATTGTTGATTTGAAAACAAACAGGAACATTTTTTCTGTTCTGATAACTGGTTCATTTGTGATGCACAACAAATGCCAAAATAAAGTAATTTTTCATCAGGAAAATTCCTGCTGAGGAATCTTCAGTATCTGATCTCTTGACCACAATCACTCTTTGTAGTCATGCATGATACAAAATAAAGTCAAGAGCACTTTTGCCTACTGCTCTGACATATGGCGTTGCTTGCCCACCACACAAAATGTCTGGTGTGTCAGAAGGATGCAGCTGTCCCACTCTGGGATCACCTCGGCATTGCTCCCTGTGGAGAAAAGCCTATGTGGTGAAAGCAGAAGTTACCAGTGTTTGCATTGCTGTGCAATTTATTGCCTTATGTTCATGTGATGAGACAAAGTCCAGGGTTAATCTGTATAACACTGCTGTCAAAAATGTTTTCTAAAGGATACAATTATTTTTTTCTTTTCCCCCCCATTTTCTTTTTCAGCTGCATGTTTTGGGAAGGGAGATGGCTCCTTTGGGTCTGAAATGCCCTGGTGCACTCTCAGACCCTTTGGCAGGCACTGCTGCTGCAGCCCGGGACTGGAGCTGCAGCTTTCTGTGTTTGGAGGAGCCCTGCTGTCCAAGGCAGAAGGCTGGGTCTCTCCCTTATATGAAATAAGCTGGCACAGCAGGCCTGTGTGCATGAAGAAGCTCCTAATTCAAAGCTTTCTGTATTTAAAAAAAAAAGGAAAAAAAAAGGAAAAAAAAAGAAAATATCAACAACAATCCTCTTAGTGGCAAAGATAACCTTGACTAGCAAATGAAGAATTGCTTTAGAAGTTGCTGAAAACTACTGTTGTTTTTCAGAAACCCACTTGTTCACATAAACTTTGTTAAAAGCTGATTTTCTTTTCCAGTGCCACTTCTGCAAGAGCAAGGTCAAAGGCTCGGCCTGAGTACAAGGCTGGAGGCAGGGGAAGTGGGTTCTCTTCTTGGCTTGGCCATTAACAGGATATGAAACCCAAACTAAATCCCTTCATCTCTGTTTTGCCTTTCACCTCCTCGGATTTCTGACCTTGATGAGTGCAGCTTCAATATAAGCAACAGCATCTCAGCAGAGCCCCATGCAGTTTAAGTAATGAGCATTAAGTAATCTCAGCCTGGCCCCTGGTAAATCAGAGGCTATTAAGGTGTCTTGTGGCTGCCCAGCACATCCTGCAGGCAGAGGTTTTAGCCAGGCTGAGCCATCTCACATCCCAAAGGTGACATCCAACATGCAGCCCAGGCTTTGCATGTCACAGAGGTGCTGGGACACTGCTCTGACATCCCTGGCAGCTGGACTTGTCCTTCAGCAAGGCCAAAAATCACCTGGCTCCCTCTCCTGCATGCACTGACCATGAACATTGCTGTGTTTTCCTACTGACACAGCTCCTGCTACCTCCTTTCAAGGTGGGTGCACACTGAGCCCGTATGGCAAATGGGAGCCAGGCTTTCCCTGCATCCCAGCTGAATTATCCCATTAGGGAAGAGGATCCCACACAGCCAAACAAATAATTGAAATGTGGCATTCAGCTCAGCTCAGTGAGCAGCCACAATCATCCTGCTCACTGGTCAGTGCTGGATGAACAGTACAGCATCTGAAGACAGTGCCATCAAAGATTTTGTATAATCTTTTGGAGTATTGATTAAAGCCAAATTAAACAATATTGGCCTGAGACTCAGCCCTGTGAGAACCCTGCGGGATCTAATCCCATTAATAACCATACTTTAGGATCTACCAGAGAGTTAGTTTGTAATTTATCTTTATGAACAATTAATGCAATATTGTTTTGGACCAAAATGTCCATGTTTAGACTTTACCAGTGTTTGAAAATCCTGGAGGACGATATCTGGAGACAGGAACTTTAGCATATATGAGGATCAGACTCAAGGCAAGACCTCCTTCCATGCTCTTATCACTCTCACAAAGATATGTGAAAGTAAATACGGTGAGTGACCATATCAGGTCTGCTAGCATTCACAATAGTCTGTGCTGTGGTTAAATGAAGGCTAACAGAGGGGGAAGTTCATAGCCTCTAACATTTTCTCACAAACATTCATTTTCCTTCAGGCTACTCTTTGGTATCTTGGGTTGACCTTAGAGATGCCGAAGGCTTAAATGATACTGATGTAAGCCCTACCAGGGACATTCAAGACATGAAATGTGTTGCCCATGTCTGTGGTCAGGGTGAGCAAGGCAGCACAGCCAGCTGTGACATTTGGTGAAGGTTGTTTGGGGCAAATGGGGCAGCGGGGGGATGCACAGTGGTGGCGGGAGACTGCAGACAGAGGGAGGACAGTGCAGGAAAAGGAGTGTGAACCTTCATTGCTTGTCTTACGCTAAGGCATAATTAGGATCACATAAATGCCAGTGCTGTTAACAACTGCAGTGATGACTGTTGTATAAGAAAAATCCCCCTGCTGCCCACCTCCCAGGTGTTTGCACTTACATATCACATCCCATTAAAATGATCTGCAGCAAGTGCCGCGGGTGTCAGAGCTGGGTGATGGAATTGAATTAGTTTGAATAACAGAATAAGTTTTAGATCTTGGACTGGCAGCTTGTTCATGTACATTTTAAATGCCCAGTAGCAGCTGCATAATTTGCTTTACCCATGCACGGCTGTTCATAGCAGCACGGCAGCACTACATACAGCTGCTGCTCACTTTTAACCTTGCTGCCCTCAGAATTCCTTCCTTTTGGGGATGCTCTGAAACACACAAACTCAGGTGGCACAACTGCAAATAATAACTTACTTTTTTTTTTTTTTTTTTTTTTAAATTTGAGAGAACTGAGAGGCCTGCAAAGTTTCTCAGGTACAGGGTGGCTTCAGGTCGCCTGGGGAAATGTCTCTGCTGCGCCTTGCAAAAAACCAGCATATATTCTGATACATTTTGGTTCTATCTCGGCATGCACAGCACATGCACAACAGCGAGGAGGGCAAAGTTTCATAAAGGCCTTTTGTGTATCTCACTCTGAAATCTTGTATCAGTAGATGAAATGAAGACTGAGCAAGCAGATTTTGAAGAAACATTTAATAATTTATGATGTACTTGGCAATTGTGTAACACCTTTCATCCATGGTTCTTAAAAGACTTCAGAGATGTCAATAAATGATACAAACATAATAATGTCTTATTATAATAAAGTCATTTTGCATGTCCATAAACAGGAAGAAAATGCATTCCTAGCAAGATGAATTGTTTTACCTATAATCAAAAAAGTGACTCTGTAGGAAAGTGGGACATAAAAGGAGTAATCGTTGTTTCCATCTCTTCCTTGTAAACTTTTTGAGGAAATTCATAGCTTTAGGCAGAAGAATTATTTCATACTTTACCAAAAATACCTGCTTGACTGGCAGGTATTATCCAGAGTGCTTGTAAGGCCTCCTACACATGGTGGACATTTGCCCTCCTGCTCGGTAGGCCTGCCAGCAGAAAGGGTTTTACATCTGTATAAAGCTGCAAGATGAAGCCTCTGTCTCTGTGATTAGGCTCCTCTGCAAATACTTTCTTTAGTACGTTACCAATAACTAAGATATTGTCTGTAAAGTCTTTTCCCCTCAAATGCAAAACAGGTGATGGATGGCCTTGAACACCAGAGCCATCGTAATCTCAGTCTCCCGTAGAGTTCCAGTTTTTTTTAAAGATTGCATTATTTTCTTCCATTATCTAAAGTATACAAGGCAGGTGTTTGAGGTTTTGAAGCCAAAATTTCCAACAGGTTTTTCACTTTACAGATAGGAGTTTAGGCTTTAATAAGGCATAAAACAACAGAAGGAGGAAAGCTGAGGCTCAGGGCATGGTACTGCCAAGCAGCATGCACTACCCAGAGTTACTGGTCTCACTCTTGCTACTGCTGTATCCTATAGAAATGTCCTTTAACTGATGGTAAGTACAGCAGCAGTTCATAAAGTGGCAATGCAGATAATGTAGCTATGGGGGTGGGTTCAGAGAAGGTTGAAAAAAATCCAAATGTCCTTCAGTGAGATTCTGAGACTGTTTTACTGTAATCCTTTAGCCTAAGCAGAGGATAATAAAAACATCTGACTCTGGCTTGTGCGTATTTCTACTGTACATCAAATTAAATGAAAATGCAGGAATTAAATGGAGCTATTCAGAAGGAAAATTTCTTACTGCAAAAAGGTCTTCAAGTGAGAACATTACATTCAGTACTTACCATTAAAAACATTGTTATTCACCAGTGCTTACCATATAGTGGCATCTGAGATGTCATTCTGATAAGCTACTCTAAAAAAATGGGTTAAGCGTGGTTTCTTGGAAAATGCGTGGTTTTTAATTGTAATATTACCTGCATTAATGGACATGGTAGGATGTGGGTGAATGTTGTACTTAAGGCCATCCAATATTTTCCGCTGCAAGAAGCTGTTTGCTGCTGTTTATAGTATCACCAGGCTTTGTCCAGTAGGAATGCAGGGGCCTCAGCTAGGTGGGTGTTTCAAACCAATGTCGCTTCTGAAGTGCCAAGAGCAGTGATTTGTGCAGTCATGGTGGGGAAGCTTCTCCCTGACCTGTACGAAAGTGTCTAATACCTTCTTATTTTGAAATTTCAGACGTGCTTTGTAATAGCACAAGCTCTTCATATGTAGTGGGGAACTAGGGTGGTGTTAGCCCAGTGAAAATCCTTTTCACTTTGGCTGAAACACACACTTTAGGAGATATGTAAATATATGATCCGAGGAAGTTTATTAGCATCTGACAACAAATTTTCTTGATACTTTTATATGCAGGCAGACAGGCTAACTAGGGATTTTACCACGTAGCTTTGCATTCCATTTGTGCTTTCTTTTCTTCCTTTATGTTTTATTTGGCTCAGTTCTCGCTTCAATTAGAGAAGCTCTCTTTTATTTTTCTATTAAATATAGGGTATTAAAAATACATATAAATATACAATTACCTGATGGGAGGGAGCCAGGCTTTTTTCAGTGGTATGCAGTGACAGGACAAGAGGCAGTGGACACACACTGAGATACAGGAAATTCTGTCTAAACATAAGAAAAAACTTTTTTTACTGTGGAGCTGATCTAACCCTGGAACGCATTGCTGAGAGGGTGGAGATTCATAAGACCCAAGTGGACATGGTTCTGGGCAGCCTGCTTTAACTGACACTGCTTGAACAGGGGGGTTGGATGATGTGGCCTATGGAGGTATCTGCCAGCCTCAGCTATTCTGTGAGCCGGTGAATACATCAGGATTCTGTAACATGCATAAATATACATTAAAAAATGTAATGCAAAAAATTCATGATGTGGTCTGGGGACCTAGGCTTATTTCTGTCAGCCCACACCACTGCCCAGCAGAGCTTGCCCATCCTATGCAGGGGTCTTACAGCTCTCTAGCACTTCCACTCTGGCACAGCCAGGGTCACAGAACATCCTGAGATGAGAGGAAGGAGGAAAAGGATGTGGTTCAGCTCCAAGTTGCTGGGACTGAAGAAGGTTATCAGGAGTAGTCAACATGGGTTCATCAAGGGGAAGTCATGCTTGACCAACCTGATGGCCTTCTATGAGGACATAACTAGATGGATTGATGAGGGGAGAGCAGTTGACGTGGTCTACCTTGACTTCAGCAAGGCTTTTGACACTGTCTCCCATGGCATCCTCACAACCAAACCTAACAAGTGTGGACTGGATGATTGGGCAGTGAGGTGGATTGGGAACTGGCTGAAAGACAGAGCCCAGAGAGTAGTGGTCAGTGGGGCAGAGTCTAGTTGGAGGCCTGTGACCAGTGGTGTCCCCCAGGGGTCGGTACTGGGTCCGGTCCTATTCAATATATTCGTTAATGACCTGGACGAAGGGACAGAGTGTATCCTCAGCAAGTTTGCTGATGACACAAAGCTGGGAGGAGTGGCTGACACACCAGAGGGCTGTGCTGCCATCCAGCATGACCTGGACAGGCTGGAGTGCTGGGCAGGGAGAAACTTAATGAAATTCAACGAGAGCAAGTGTAGAGTCCTGCATCTGGGGAAGAACAACCCCATGGATCAGTACAGGATGGGGGCTGAGCTGCTGGAGAGCAGCTCTGGGGAAAAGGACCTGGGAGTCCTGGTCGGCAACAGGGTGACCATGAGCCAGCAATGTGCCCTCACGGCCAAGAAGGCCAATGGGATCCTGGGGTGCATTAAGAGGAATGTGGCCAGCAGGTCAAGAGAGGCTCTCCTCCTCCTCTACTCTGCCCTGGTGAGGCCTCATCTGGAGTCCTGTGTCCAGTTCTGGGCTCCCCAGTTCAAGAGGGACATGGAGCTACTGGAAAGAGTCCAGCACAGGGCCACTAAGATGATGAAGGGATCGGAGCATCTCCCATGTGAGGAGAGGCTGAGGGAACTGGATCTGTCTAGTCTGGAGAAGAGGAGGCTGAGGGGGGATCTTATCAATATCTCAAGGGCAGGTGTCAGGGAGATGGAGCCAGACTCTTCTTGGTGGTGTCCACTGACAGGACAAGGGGCAATGGGCACACCCTGGAACACAGGAGGTTCAGTCTCAAGATAAGAAAACACTTCTTTACTGTGAGGGTGACAGAGCACTGGAACAGGCTGCCCAGAGAGGTTGTGGAGTCTCCGTCTCTGGAGACATTTAAAACCCATCTGGACGTGTTCCTGTGTGATCTGCTCTAGGATCCTGCTCTAGCAGGGGGGTTGGACTAGATGATCTTCGGAGGTCCCTTCCAACCCCTACCACTCTGTGATTCTGTGATCTTCCAGGCCTCCTTAGCAGAGCTGCTGGTCAGGGACAGCAGGCAGCCTCCCTCCCCTGCCCCAGTGCCAAGTCACAAGGCTCATTGCCACATACAGCAGCAAAGGAGAGCAGGAAAAGAAAGGCATTGTCATGTGCATTGTGCTGGTCATGCAGACAGTCACTTTGTATGTGGGACCTTCCTGGCCCTCTCTAGCTGGGAGCACAGAACAGCCCTGAGAAAGGGACAGCAGCCTAAATAGCTGTGCATGGTAGGTAGCCCTTCCATTCTGGCACTCGCTTTCACTTAAAATAAAAATAAACCCATACAAACCCTCCATAAATAAACTGAGAGAAAGGCTAAGTGAAGACCATCCAAGCTGCTTTGACACCAGTAGTAGAGCGGATGACTGATTAGAGAGGTAGCTCACCGAAGCCCAATTATAATCTAGTGTTTAATTGCTCCTGGCTAGTGCCAGCCCCCTGGGTGGAAGGCAGCTGGCTGCCTGCAGACCTCATACCCCAGAGGAGTAGGGGAAGAAACTTTGCTGGCTCTGTGGGTTTTTTGTCTTTGGCACAGTTCGGAAAGAAATCACTCATCATTTTTATTGCTGTAAATGTTACACTTTATTTTTTCTTTTCCTTTATGTGAGGCAACATTTAATTAGCTGCATGACTAAGACCACACCATCTCTCTTGAACAACTTAAATTCTAGCATCATAAGGATATTTCTTTTGTGGAAAGCTAGCCTTTTTTTGTCCACATCTACTCCTACCTTCCTGTGGAAGATCCTGCTGCTGTGCCCCCTCTGCCCTAACATTGCTTCCTTCCATGACCATGACCTTCACACATCATTTCTGAGGGAGAGGTGAGGTCTCTGAGACCCCCAGGCACCTTGCTATGTATATATAGTATATGTCATATACTCAAATTATTGAAATATTTTTTTATAAGTAGAGTTGAAGTTTTATGGCCAAATTGCTGCAGGAAGGTTTCTGACAGCAGAAATCCCATGATGCTGGAGGCATCCCCTTTGCCTACCTGTCCCTTGGCAGCTGGCAGTGCTGCGAGCACCAGGGCAGCAGCCAGTGCAAGGCAGGGGAAGCGGGGCACACGGGGGCTCACACCTTTCCAGGCAAGGAGACTGCTCCGAAGTGACCTGTTGCCCTCACCCCCTGGGGAAGCATGCTGCTTTCCTTCTCTCCTCTCACACCAGCAGCTTCCACTTTTATTCTTCTTCCACCCTGCAGGAAGCAACATTTTTTGTTCCTGGCTCCTTTTGCTTGAAACAGGAGTTTCCGTGTGCCTGCCCTACTTGGAAACTCTTGACAAAAGATAATTCTTTTTCTTTCAAGCCTCCTTCCTTTTTTCTCTGTTTCTACCACCTGACTCTGGGCTCTGGAGTTGTGCCTTTCCTCAAAGTTGCCAGTTAAACCAGGCCATTCAGAGGAGAATGTGCATGAGAGCAACCTTGTGACTGCCCCTTGTTCCTGCTGCTTGTTTACAGGTAGCCTAGGACAAACTGGTTTCGATCCTCACTTTGCCTGCTCATAAAATGGGTCATCCAGGCTATTCTGCATCAAAATAGTCCCAGTTGGGCAGGTAGCAAGATAAGAGGGAAAGGAGAAAAAGGAAGGATTTAAAAAGGAACAGACTGATTCAAACCCCTTTTGAACTCCATGAAGGTTCCCTGCATTCTCCAAATCAGGTTGAAAGCACCTGTGGATGCCCACAGACTTCCCGGCTGGAAGGGAGCAAGGGCCACCTTTGTGCAACCACCACAGCCTTTCCCCCACCCCTGCAGCACTCACAGCACCTGTTTTGCAGTGCCAGCCACAAGAGCAGCAGTGGCTCTCAGGCCTTCCCCATCCTATGGGGGGAAGGTCTCACACACATACCAAATTCTGTTGGTCGTGACTGAAGTACTGGCAATGCATAGAAGTCAGGAAAGACATCACACTAGAGAAGTGACCAGTGCTAAGGGGACAGTTTTTCATTTCCATTTTCAAAGCGATGGGGAAAGGCCACATACATCTTTATTTAGACCAGGAGGTAGTTTATCCTGTCTCTTATATGAAGTAGTCACAGAATCCAAAGAGGATACATTGGGTTTTACTGCTTTCAGGCCAACTCTAATTATAAATAAAGTCTTTCCCAGTATTGTAGCAGCTCAGTCTTCAGGTCTTGTTTTTCTTACTTTCATTGAAAAATTACAACGAACAAAAAAACCTACTGAGTTGCATTTTTTATTCAAAATGGCATGTTCATTTAAAAGCAAATACTCTGAAGACTGTTTAGTTTTTTGCTAGTCAGCCTATGCATTTCATATTCTGTGTTTGAGTACCAGAGAAGATCTGGTATAATCTGGGTACGACTGGCTTCTGAACAGTCTAAATAAACTGTGTGGTGAGCTGGTTACACCGAGAAACAAAGCCAAAACCCTGGCATCGCAGGCTGACTAATTCATGATTCTCCATCTCAGAAAGCCCCTGCCTGAAAGTCAGGTTTCCCTGCACTGACTAATATTTAGTATGAATTACTCACATCGGTAAATGTGTTTGTCTGTATAGGGTTTTTAATCTCTAAATGAAGATATACTGCAGTTAGGAGATATTTAAACATACAAGTTACACTAAAGGAGAGCTGTTTGAATGTAGATGTAAATTATTTAAATCTGCAGTAACTGGGCACCCAGAATAAATAGTTTAGGACAGTGGGATGCATTTCTACTTGGTTTATATAACCATAGTGCACCTCTGTGGTCTTATCTGCTGATCTTAAAGATGAAATCTCATTTAATTGCATTTTAGTCCTATTAGTACAGCAGAGGCAGTACAGGAGAGGATGAACAAAACAGCATTACAGGCTGCAACAGCCAAGCCCTGTTCCTCTGTCCTTGGTGTTCCCGATGTGCCCACAGGGACAGCTGTGAGTACCACACAGGATTACTGATATGTCCACATGGAGTTAGCAGGACATGAACAAAAAAAGTGGAAGCAAGTCTCAAATCTGCAATTTACCTTCATTGGCACAACACTGCTTTACACTCTTTCAGCTCTGCTGGGTGACTCTTTGAGGTTTTCTGGCTTGATGGGCAGTTGTTCCTATGGAGGATGCATGGCTGGTTGATCTGGGTTACTTTGGAAGAAGCTCAGCACCATTCTTAACATGGTTAGCAAGTTTTTTTCAGGAGGGACCCTGGGGTCCTGCCCAGAAAAGCAGTTGTTTGGACCCAGTTTTAAAACCAGGAGCTCACTGGATGAAATCATGTTTAAGGTAAGTGTTTCCCTGGATCAGCAGCTGTGTTGCCAGCAGGAATGCACTCCAGCTCTTCCGGAGTGCACAGCTGGATCCAAACACTGCTGTCTCCTTTACCCCCTGGTTGCCCTGCCGAATTCAGTAGCTTCGCAAAGTTCATACTTCTGCACCAGCAGTAAACATTAATCCCTTAATCTGCCCACTGCCTGGGCTATGCTGTGCTTATAAAGATGAGCTAACTTCTCAGGACTTTGTTCTGTGATTTTTCCCCTGTTTGTCAGTTACCTGCAACACAGAATGCTCCAGGGACCTTTCCCAGGACCAGATCTGGACACACCATCATGCACGGTCCAGCTTGTCACTGTCCCAGGCTCTGCTCAAGGCAAGAAGGACCATCTGCTGCAACAAGGTGGTAAAATTTAGCAGTCAGGGTGGAAAGGTAGCACTAGGGATCATTGTTAACACTACATTGTGTGTTAACCTCCCCTGGTTACCCTGGGGAGGTTTCCTGGCTGAGGCTGCCTGGGACAGCTGGTGCTGCCTCTCTCATCTACGAATGATGCTCTGCTTAAACTAAGTGATATTATTTCTGGAAGATTCTCTCTCCCTTTCTCCAAACCAGGCAAAGGAAGTCCTAAGATCCAGTTCCTATCCCCAGCTCTGTTCAACTCTTTTATCCAGTAATGGTCTATTGCAAAGCAACTTCTTGTAAAATATCTTGCAAGAAATTAGGTGTGCCCTTGCTGCTAGCCGTGCTGAAGCTTGGGCCCTGTCGGTCTGGCTCTGTTGCTGTAGCACTTTGGCAGTTGGGCCAGCATGCTTTTTAAATTGGTCAGAACTGCATGGGTCTCGGTGTCCAGGTCGCAGCTGTGAGGATGAAGGACATGTTAGCAGCACTGCATAGAGCCGTGTATTTTTTACTCAAGGACCTGAGCGTATTGAGGTCTTGCGAATATTCAGGGCTGGGGGAAAGGGTTTTACAGATAAATATTTCTGCAGTCTTTCAACATGCGTAGGAAATGCACCAAATGCTATGTCACTATTATAGGCATGCAGTCAGGTCAAGTCAGACATAGTTATCTCTTGTTTGGATAAATAGCTGAGTTGTCCCACTTAGAAACTTTGCGTTTCTGGGGACACACTGCTTGCACGTAGGGAAGGGCAAAGCACTGCTCTCAGATGGGAAGATTATTAGGCTTTAATTAAAAGGAGGATCTGGACATGTGTCTGATCTTCCTGTAACAGACATGTCCAGATCTCGAATTAGCACTGCAGGGTGTTGGTTTCTGCTTTGCTCCCACCAATTTATTTTGTGCAGTATAGGCTCCATACACATAAGAAAATACACAGGTCAGGCATGAGGACTGTCTGAAACCTGAAATATGACTTTGAGAATTTTCAGTCATTGTTTTTTCCATATTCTGAAACCATGGTGCTACAGACGAAAAGACTTGGTTTTCAACCAAAATTTTTCTTTTCTGTTTAGAGAAAACATTTGGCTATCAGAGAGAGCAATTTCCTTCAGATTGTGCGTTGCTGTGGTACAGGTTGCTTCAGTTCTTGTGATACAATCAAAAGGTAAAATTGGCCAGTGATACCATACACCACACCAAAAAAAAAAAAAAAGCGTCAGGAGAAACACATGCTCACACACACAAGTCCTTGAGTTTCTGCAAAGAAATATCACGTTACATTTTGCAGTGTTTCCTAGGAAACCGTTTTAGTGTAAAAGGAACTCTTTGTCTGCTGCTCTTTGCAAAATTGTTTGAACCATATCTCATAAAAGGTTGCTTCACAGGGAATTTATGCAGCATTAAAAAAAGCTAAATCTGCAGTTTGCTGCAACATCAGAAGCAATACCTCTGTCAGGAGCCTGAATAGACTGTATTTGTTGAGAATTTATATGATTATGTTGTGATTTCTAAAAGTCAGAGAAATAAAATCTTTTTTTTTTTTTTTTTTTTTTTCCCTTTTCCGACATCTAACACGGAGCATCTTTCTCTACACAGCAAGCCAGTATTAGAAAGAAAACAAACAAACAAAAAGGCAGAAATTGTTTTTGGAAACCCTTATCAGCACCTTTTTACTAGCATGTTGGTTGAAGCAGAGGCACATTTTGGTTTTTTTTCCTTAAACCACAGAAGAGGCTGGAACAGGATTTCCGCAAGCATGGCTCTCACTCCCTGGTGTTAGCTATTGCGTGACTGTGCCCACACGGAATCGTCGAATAACCTCGGTTGGAAGAGACCTCTAAGATCATCAAGTCCAACCATTAACCTAACACTGCCAATTCACCACTGCACCACGTCCTTTAGCACTACATGCTGATGTGTGCCGCCTGCTAGTCCAAATCCAGCAGGTCAGAATGAAGGATCGGTCCACCCTGGATCACCTCTGCTCTTCACTCCTGCACGCTGAGCCCTGTGGCTGTGTGAGGTACTTCCCCAAAATGGGGCAGTTTCTCAGCTAGTGCCAGGGATGGCAGTTTTGCTACACGGGGTGCAGCCTGACCCAGCAGGGTGACTGCCCTGGAGGGTGCAACCATCCCAGACCCAGGCTGCAGATGGCAGGGGGGACAGTCCTCCATGGGGCTGAATACTAGAGCAGAGCTTGCAGGCCAGAGAAAGACCTGGCTTTCCACTGAGCTCTTTGCCAGTTACCTTTCGTTACTTACCATCTTCCTCTAAATTGTGCTCTAGATGTCTGCTATTTCATGTTAAGGAAGAAGAATGTGAGGGCACACAGTGCCTCCACCGCTGCCGCCAGGCTGGCCTGTGCTTCCTCTACACTTTGCTTAAAGAGCTGACCTAATGAGTTTTCTTCCCTCCTGTAGTCCCTGTCATTTATAGTTGTTATAATTTCCTGTCATAGCTACTTCCCCCTGCCTTGCCTCCCTTGTGATATTGCAGGGTTCAGCTATATGGCTGATGTGCTCTGACTGCAGCCTGCTAGATATGTCTTCGTCTTAATATATTATTTATGATGCTATTATTCCTTGCAGCGGACTGCCAGCCACGCTCTGCATACAGTTGCTGGTCTTCCAAATGCATCATGGCCAGCAAAGGAAAACACTGATCTAATTGAATTAACAGTGGTGCTGTTAGCCTTAATAGTGTTTGTCATGAAACACTAAGCAGATGTGACAATCATCTTGGTTAGTTAATTTTTTGTCCCTACTCCCAGACACAGTAACGGTTAGCCAGATCAGTGGGGAGGATAATTCTCCTTTGCTGATCAGTAATTGTGCTTACCTAGACTTGTGGCAATTGGTTTGGACTGATGGTTGAGATAAGCCAAGGACCTGAATAGCAGAAAGTTTTATATTCTGATAATAAACTTGGGTAATTAAAACAAGATGCAGATGGTGCTGCCACCTAGCAATTTTCACCTCACTTACT
Source organism: Podargus strigoides (assembly GCA_028020825.1). Classification (NCBI taxonomy): domain Eukaryota; kingdom Metazoa; phylum Chordata; class Aves; order Caprimulgiformes; family Podargidae; genus Podargus; species Podargus strigoides. The sequence continues at coordinate 82,280,477 of CM051663.1, read as the reverse complement.
CTGACTCCAATTATAGCCTTTCCCTACTGACTTACACTGTTTAAATTACAAAGTCAGGGAATAGATGACTGTTTACCTGTTTCTATTCATATAGAGAAGTCTAACACATCATCCTTCTCTTGCACAAGGCATGTGATGATGGTCTTAGTACTTATTATGAAAAGTATCTCTGCTTTTTTCAAAAAAGGGAAAAAAGTAATAAAAAGACTACTTAGAGACTCATTAGGAGACACACACATCAGCAGGAAGCATATGAATATTACACACACAATGTGTTTCTCTAACACTTGTTGGTTAAAGCAGGTGCCATACTTCTGGGAAATTAACTTTAATTGGATAAATAGAAAACTGGCCTTAACTAAGCCAGTCCAACCCACTTGCTTAGCTTATTATTTTCTTCAGACACTCTGAAACACTTGATGTTGATCCCTTGGGTAACTTTCTCTTCTTCCCAGAGTAAATCATGTTTACAAGGAGAGGTTAGACAATTAGCCATCAAGCATGGGCTAGATTTCCTTGATCCTGCCTCGCTGCAGTGGGGTACGCAAGACTAACACTCGAGGTCTTCCACTTTGCTTTAAACAAGTTTTAAAAGCAAGCTTTAGGAAGCAAGAATCCATGCCCAACCCTGGGAGAGAGCACATAGTAATCCTACCGCGCTAATTGTGAGACAGAAGAATGATCTGGAATTGCATCCCAGAAATTACTCTGGCCATCAGCTGGACCACTGTGTTGTTCCTCGTGTTGATGCATTACTGTTCTGGCACTTTATTCTGGCACCTCCTTTCATGCAGTTCAGCCTTTGTGTATTGCCATCCTACTGAACTGCCCACGCTTTTCCTGATTGTCTTATTTTTTTTTCATATGAGGAGCTTTCAGGTGCAAAACATTCCCTACTGTAGAAGCTACAATGGAGTAGGATTTGCAGTTATCTTCGAAACAACACTCTTATGTAGTTTGAAAAGGTATGACCATTGGAGGGAGAGGGGAGGAACAGGGTGGTTCACCAGGATTTATTTATGGAGACCTATTGTTTTGAGTCATTCAGCTGGGCTCCATTTTGTGTAAAAGTATGCACGTAAATAAATGCTGATTGGAAAGCAACTTCCATGCATGCTCAATGACATGCTAAATGAGGTCAACATGAATACCACTATTACAATGAAGAAGGCGATATTAACTTGATTGAAGTGGTCAAAGCACCTTGGCTTTCTCCTGGGTATCTTCTTTGCCATGTTTGACCCCAGAGACTCACTGCAGTGTGGCATCAGTGGTACCTGCAGGGGTTGGATCTCATGATTTAAATAGACAGCCAGCAGCTCAAAAGTCTCGTCTCCTGTCAAAAGCCACCGGACTGGAGGCTGAGGGCACTGTCTCTTCTGTGGGAGGAGCTCAGTGGAGGGACCTTTGCTCAACGGGATGCTGCTGTGGATGCCTGTGCTGCTCTTGGCTGGCCAAGACCAGTGAGGTCTGATGCACTCTGTTTCCTTCAGTTCCTCTCCTGGTCATTTCTGCACGGCAGGATGGTAAGACAGGTCTCTTGTCAAAGACTACGTGTGTGCCTGCACAGAGATGTGCATTCGGGGAGGTGTTGTGGGGGAAAATTGCTTTAAGTGGCTAGGTTCAAACCTTCCCTTGGGCTGCAGTTTGTGGCCACACAGAGCAGTTACAGACCCCATATGGGGCATCCCCCTTTCCACCCTCCCTCCATCATGTCTGTGCTTTAAATGGACCTTTCTTTCACTGGCAAAAGATGGAGGAGAGGAATATGAATATTAATGTAGAAATAGAGGTATGTTAACCTTTGAATAGTTTCCCTAGGTGCTGCTTGTACGATACATCTCAAATAAAGCTGGACAAAGTAACTTTACAGAGGCCTGGCTGCAGGACTGGGAACAACACCCATCTCCAAGCCGACAGAGAGCATTCGCTTTCCCGTTTGCTGTGACTCCGGCAGTACACAGGTCAAATGCAGCAGAATGTGGCTGTACAGTGCTCCCCGTCCCCAGGCCAGGGGTCCCTCATGCTGCAGCGGGCATTATCCCCACATCCACAGCGCACATGTGCATGCCAGTCTGCCTGGCTCAAAGGAAGTCTGCACCTGACATAAAAAGAGAGACCTATCTGTGGGCAAGGCACTGAAAAAACATGTTTGTAATACTCTGCTCTTGTGTGTCACTGCTACACCAAGGCCACCACCTTTGGAGCCCTGGTGTCCTTCAGGGCATAAAGGAGAAGTTGGGGCTGTTGAGGGGCCTCTGGCTTTCCAGCGAGGAGGTCACACCAAGGCTTTGTGACTTCTCTTTTTAAATCCATCATGTCCCACTCCTTGAGGAAAGCTAGTGCTTCACCACTTCCTGCTGAGCCAGAGCCAGGGCTATCCGTGGTGTGAGGTGGAGGACTGGGACATAGCGGTAAGGCTCTAGGTCAAGAATGGGGTATTCTGGCAGGGCAGGAAAGCCTGAGTATGACCTGAGCTAGGGTAAATTACCAGATTGGATTCCCTCTTTCTACAGGGTCACATGAAACTCTTGTCACAAAACAAAATCACTAAGCTCAGTAACTAACACAACCAAGCATTTGCCCATACTGTAGTGGCTGGGTGTAAGTGATGCACAGTTACACAAAATCAATGTGGAGAACGCAGGTATGTTTTAATGATTCCCAGGACCAGGAAGATTATATACTCTTTTGTTATTCATCTGTTTACTGCCATTTTCTTGCAGAATTAAAGTCTCAGCCCACATCCTCTAGAGCAAGACTATGAAGCACAGTAGATTAATGCCTGCTAAAACAAAACAGAGGCTCCTCCGTTATTAATATGCAAAGCCTGGAGATGAAGATACATCTGTATGATGATCTATTGTGGTGGACCACGCATGCTTAAATCCCAGCCTTGATCTTTTAAACTATCAAGTCTGCCATAAATATTTGATGATGAACAAGCTCATAAAAAGAAAATGCAGAATATGAATAGATGGAGAGCAAATGTGTGATTCAATTTTTAATTACCATCACCTTACTCTAAAGTCAAGTTCATCTTCTGTGAGAGACAGAAAGTAACAAATTTCTTTCTCACCACAACCTGATCTAAGTGATCAGTATTGCGTTTTTTTAAGGAAAAGTCATCATAGAAACAAAAGAACCCAGACACAAGAAATAAGGTAGATCAGTCTGGTTTTATTACCGTATGTAATCAGGAGCTTTTATTTCCCCTTTTCTCCTCCTTTCTTTCTTCTTCTCCTCTCTTGCTCTTTTTTTTTTTTTTTTTTTTTTTTTTTTTACAACATACATTAAGTTGTGAATCAGATGTTAGAGGGATGTGGAAATGAAGGGAAACTGGTGACATCACAATACTTACAACTTTACAACAAATGAGAGTCTGAATTTGTTGCATCTACCAGTGTATAGCAAGGGTGGAAAGCAAAGGCACACATAGGTTCATGAACCCCTCAAAACAAAGGGTGGAAGGGAACCAGGAGTGGGAAAGGATGAAAACAGAAGATCCACTGAGTACAAAATGCATGTTTCAAGGTCAGCCCGGTAACTGGTGTGGTGTACATCACGAAGGCAGATTGCTGCACAAGCTGTTGCCATGTTTACTCATCTCTTTTGGGAGAACGCTTTGTGGGGTAGTGTCAATGGGACCTGTGCATTTGGTGGTCCGGGGTTTGGAGCTTGGTAAAATGGTTGCAAGTTGGTTCTTTTAAAAAAATAACCTTGCTACCTACTGTTTTCGAAGGGTTTTCTGTTTGTTTTTTTATTAAAACAACAACATTGCTTTGGATACAGAACTATCTACTCCAGTCTGCATAGTTCACTAAGGGTGAACAAAACTGTTTCATAAAAGAAGCCATGGTGAAATGAAAGAACATGCAAGCACCCTTGTTACACACTTTGGTCTAGACCATCCAGACTTTATATTTACCATCTATAAGCTAATGGACTTAAAATCTGTCTTTTCAATCATTCAGAAACAAAAACAAAACCCTGAAAAACAAATGGAAGTATAAAATTTTAAAAAACCAAATTGAAACAGAAACAACCACCTTACTCAAACATACTGTTCAGTAGATATATATATATATAAAAAAAGCTTAGAAGCAATCCCCATCTTTTTTCTACAGTATGTTGACACAGTTATTGTAACAGATTAAAAACACATCTACGTTTTTGTATAAACTGAAAGACTGGAAAGAAACTTACACACCTGCGCGTGCACACACACACACACGCACACACCTGTGCACGCGCACGCTCCCACACTAGCTACATGCACAGTCACACAAAAGAAACAAAAAAATAAAAATTTTTCCCCAAAGAAGTACATGCAGCATCCTTCTGGAGCAGCAGGTAGCTACAGCAGGAGCCTGCCTGCCTGTCCTAGCTCCAAGTGTCCTGCATGCTGCGGGACATGCAGCTGGGCTTTCTGTGGGGCTCAGCCCCTCTCACTGGTGCTCATCCCCACCTGGGGACACACTGGCCCTGTGGGCAAGGGTGTTGGTCACTTCCCTGCTGCCCAGTGAGAATGATCACCATGCTGCCGTGTGGTAAAAGGGGAGCGGGAGGTGGGGGAAGGCAGAACCCCCAGCATGGTGCCTTGGGAGTGTCACCACTTGTCAGTGGTTTTGAGACAGGACTTGGCACAGGTAGAAAGTCAAATTGAAGTGGAGGGTATGGTGCTAGCCTAATTTATTGAGGGACACAGGGTTATGACAACAGCCACCAGGTTCTTCTTTGAATGTCTTTACTCCAGTTCTTGAAGGGGCTTGGAGGAGAAAGGATCAATAAATATTTGCATTACTCAAAGGGGAAAAAGAAAAAGGTTTTACATACTACAGCTCACAAGTATACACAACTGAGGGTGTAAGGCACAAATTTACATGTGGAAGAAAACAGGCTATTCACAGATATATTCCCACGAAAAACCCGTGTGATAAGACCATAATTTATGCATGGTAACAGCCGGCATATTAACTAGTTCACACTGTTTGAGGATTCTGTTTGCCGTCTCACATGCAAGGTGAAATGAGATGGCACATCACAAGCTGGTGCCTTCACAGAAAGTATTAGCTACTGACAAAGCCATGTTGATAGCAATGGTGCACAAATGTGCGGCTTTTAAGAGTTTCTCTTGAAGTTGCGTTAGAAATTATGAACTTGCGCTATTTGTTTGTTGTTGTCTTAGGTCAGAGGCCCAGCCAGCAAATTAGCTGAGAGACTTAAATAGATATCCCCTTTTTTTTTCAGCTAATCGGGCAGTCCAGGCACAAAGTTCAGAATTCTAGCTCCAACTTATCTAACTCAGTGAATTCATTGGAAAAATAAAAGAGTTCTAATTACTCCAGTTAATGGGTTTCACGTTAAATAGGTATAACTTTCCAGGTACTTCTGAAGAGCTGCTCATAGGATGATATGCAGAAGTCATTTCCTTAGGAAAAACAAAAGTTGAACAATAAATAAGAGTTACTTGTGTTAACAGTCACGTGTTATTCGTTAAAAGAGAAGAGTAGCAGAAAACTATGACATAGTTTGCCCAACACGGCATTAAACTGCTGTAACCAAATGGCTGTAACACTGATGGGCATCACTTCACAGTACCTGCACGTAGTAAATGTCTGCCATTGTTAAGTCAGAGTTAGCTTTATCAATGGATTCTTTTTTGACTTTTTTTTTTTTTCTTTTTTAAGTTTGTTTGTTTTTGTAATCATTTATTTTGCTTTGCAGAGCACTCTTTCCCAGTTCAGGAATGCGCTGTGCAGCTGAGGCTGGGGTGAAATGTCACAGTCATCATTCACCTGTGTGCTTTTGGCTCAATGTTTGTGATGGAGGGTTAGTCTTTTGAGCAAAGAACTGGCGGGTTGTGGAGGTGAGTCCTGTAATTGCAAACCTTCAACCATGGGTCATATGGCTCGGGTTTAAAAAAATATTCCACTTTTCCCAGAGAGCAGAAATCCAACGCATCTTCAGCTTGCAACAACCATCTTCTCAGAGGAGTGAGTGATAACAGTTGCAGAGCACTGGCTTTCAAGGGCAACCTCTGCTTAATTGCTGTCCTCCCTCTCCCCCCCCCCACTCTGATTATGTACATGCGTCGTTGGGCTTCATGGATGTGGAGAGCGGAGCAAAGGAAGGTTTGGGAGGTACGTCTGGCTTTAGCGAGGGTGTGCGTTTCAACCCTGACCTTGTCAGCGAGTTGTAGGCGGTGAGACTCGGCTGCCGAGATACAGTCACAGCCTGTGCCTGAGCAGCGTGGACCTGTATTGAGTCCACGCGCTGTGGGGCCGGCGGCGGGTTGTCGCCCCGGACAAAGCTCTGATTGCGGGAGAGGTGGGACGAGTTGGAGGAGTTAGTGTTGTTTCTTTTGAGGGTTGATGTCTGATGACTTCTTGTGAGCGAGTTGGTAGGGTAGCTTCTCTTGTAGTCCATGTTGTAAGCAGAAGAGTGCATCTCCAGCCGCTTGCTCAGGCCACTTTGTGACAGCGAGGTGCTTGGGGGCCCGAGGGAAGCTTCCCGCTGGGGTACTTTTGGTGGCATGCTGTCGAGATTTTCCACCAGGTTAACCCCGTGGCTGGGGCTTTTGCTACTGAGATGGTCCTTGATAGTTTTGTACTCAAGGGTGGCATTCTGGTCCTCCACAGACATCTGAGCCCCATCGCTCATTTTTGGCTGGTCAACATACTCATGCTGGTAGCCTTGCTGGGCTATGGGCAGGACCACAACACTGGGAATGTGGCTAGGAGAAGCCCTGAGTGGCAGATCGGTTGGGATCACAGGAGAGGCCATCGGGGGGATATCTTTTGTGCAGGCATTGATGAGGTTCTGGTTTCTCTCCCATTCCCTGCTGCCACGGCTGGGCTTCCTCTTCTGTTGCAGGGTTGGGGTGGACTCAGGGGTTGGCAGGGCGGCCAGGTCCAGATGGTGCTGGTCAGCTTTGATTAGCATCTTGGCAGTGCTGCCTGGGGTAGCCAGCTTGCCATTGTGCATCAGAGGTGTGAGGATAGCTTCGGGCTTTGGCTCCTTGGACTGAGCATCCCCAAAGAGGCCACTGAGCTTGGTAACGCTGCTCATGGAGCCACGGCGGGAGTGGGTCAGCTCCTTCTCCTTCCTCTGCACAACAGCAATGTCTCTGTGGCGATGGTCGCAGATGCAGTACACTATGATTCCCGAAAAGATGGCCCCCATGACAAAAGCAAGAATAACAGCAATGGCCAACAGGGTGACTGGCACCAGCTGATCATGCCCCTTCAGGTAACTCTCACGAATCACTCCTGCAATAAACAGCATACAGTGGTTAAACAAATCAAGGATGGGGAAAAGCCACCTGTCATTAACAGCTTTCTTCAAAGGCATACCCTGGGTTTTGCAAGGTGATTTTTGATCAGCTTTCCCAAATTTGGAGACATATTATACCTGACAGCTACCATGTTGTACATGCAGCCTTGGGCTGTCAGTACAGCTTTCAGATCTGGAGTTGAAGACCATGAAGTTCAGGAGGGGACAGGAAATTTACTTGCAGGGCAAGAGCCATCGGTTTGAAACACTGGCCCTGGGAAACTCACGCTGACTTCAACAGGTCAGAGCCAATATTTCTCCTTCTCCGACACAGTGCTCATTCCTCCCCTCCCTCCATCTGATCTCTCCTCAGCTAATACCATCTTATTTTTACTATGGTAAACCATTCACACTGAAAAACCTTTACAAGGAAGAGAGGAGACAGAAGCTCTGCAAATACCAGAGAATTGCATCCCACATTGTTTAAGGCTTCTTTCTCTGCTCATCATTCTGTTATCTTTGTCATACATTTTATAAGTCAGTGTCACATGCCTGAGCTTCAGGAGGATGCTTAAATAACTATGAAAGACAGAGCATAGTATTGAAATCTATTGAGCCTGTTAGATGACTGTCCTTGCTATTTTAGTTTTAAAAGCTCTCTTTTGTTCTGAACACACAAATAGGTTGACCTCTGTGCTGAAGCCTATGCTTTCTCAGCTGAAAGCCCTGACTCTGAGGGTCTCATCTTGTGGTCCTGTTGCTATGGTCAGAGATCATTGTAAAATCTTACTTGGCCTTCCAAGCACTAGATATCAGAGAAGGCATCTTTGGCAGAGTGTGCCTCCTCCATCTGAAGTCCCTTATACAGCATTAATCAATACTCTGGATTTCTGAAGAAAGTTGTTTTTTTCTCACATAGTTGGGCACCAAGCCAGCAGCACTAATGAAACACAAGCACAGAGCCTCTAGTTCGCTTGACTCATTTCTTGTTTTGTTCTTAGTGCTTAATAAGGAGCAGCCACAGCTCTCCCACCTCTTCCTCTAGAGAGGGTCCAAGTGCCAGGGCATTAAAAGCTCCACATGCTCTAAGGAAATGTAATCCTTGTCCTTATTACAGAAGAGACAGCAAGACAGAAAATGTACCCCAAGGCTGTCCTGAGACTTCGTGAAGACACAAAACTTTCATGTCATAAATCAACTTCTTCTAGAATGATGTCCTTCCATGTATTTGACACACAAGGTATTAGTGGCCCAGAATTAGAACCAAATGCAAAGTACTCCTCAACAAACTATGTTAGAAGAGTATTAAAAAATTGCCACTATCTCACAAAAACTTTTGTAAGTATTCTGTCTATGTATAGTATTGCTTCTGTAGCACGTATTTTCCTGTTCCCATTTAATTGCAGCATTTTGGTGGGCAAGGGATAGTTGCTTACAAGATAGACATCACAACTGGTTGCCATGGAAATTATTGTGCTGTGACAAATACAGGATTATGATTTCATGAGGAGAAAAGCAGCAAGAGTGGATGATCACTTAAGAATGAAAGATCCTGCATTCATATTCATCTTAATAGTAAAAAAGGGGAGGAAAGTAAATCTCAGAAAACAATATATAATTTGGAACAATCTTCAAATTAAGTGTTCTAAGAGAACTCTCTTTTAAGACCACTGGGCTTTTTAAGAGGCAGATTTTTCTATTCTTTGTCATCAGCACTTAAAAAGTGGCAGTAGAACCTAGCCTTGTAATTTAAATCCACATACAAAATTGCTGTATATAGAATCACAGAATCACAGAATAGCCTTGGTTGGAAAAGACCTTTAAAATCATCAAGTTCAACCATTAACCTGACATTGCCATGTACCAGAAGCACAGTCTAATGGTTACGGCACTGTAAGCAGCAACTATAGTTCACTGCGAAGGTGTTGGTCTTCTGTGGACATTATACCTGCTGATATTTACATGCTAGACTCTGCAGCATTTTGAGACCAAATTTGTTTACCCTTGTAAAACTGTCTGTGGTCATTAACTGGAAAATCAGAAATAGAGTCTTCAATGGGTGGGAAGGATGGTCAGGGAAGTGTTAAGTCTTAGTCAGAAATTAATTTCTGGGCACAAAGTTAAGAAAAGCTTCAATTTAAAAAAGACTAATTTCACAGACACCTTCCATGCACAAACTCCTCAGAGATACGGCCCTTTGAGCACTTAAGTCCAATGATTTTTCCATGAAAAAGACTCAAAATCTGTGCTCACTGCCTACCTAAGTGTGTAAACACCTACAGTCAAAGCCAGCATGGGTTCATGAGGGGAAAGTCATGACTTACTAACTTAATATCCTTTTATGTATAGACTAGGGGACAAGAGCCTGGAGTGCAGCCCTGCAGAAAGGAATCTAGTGGTTTTGGCTGATGGTTATCTCAGTGTGAGTCAACAATCTGCCCTGGTGGACAAAAGGCCCAACTGTATAAAAATATTAGGATGTGTCTAAAGCAGGGCAGTAAAGATGGCGAAAAGTCTACAGGGCATAACGAATGAGGAGCGGCTGAAGATACTTGGTTTGTTCAGCTTAGAGGAGATCTCATTGCTATCTAAAACTTCCTCATGATGGGGAGTGGAGAGGTAGTGCTGATGTCTCTCTCAGGTGTCCAGTGACAGGATGTGAGGGAATGGCTCAATTCTCATGTCCATGCCTGACATTTTCTACTGGCTAAGTGAGGCTGTTCTCTACCCTCAGCCTTCTGCTTGAGGTGAATTCCTGCTCTGAGAATGCTAGCGGTAAGCACAAACCTGCATCACTGCACACCAAAGCAACATGAAATCTTCCATTTTATGGTACCAACGGATATTGAATCATTACAACTCATGTTACAAAATTACCACACAGTTCAGACTGAGTGACCATGTGTGTGTGAGGAAGGGCTAGCTGAAATGATGTTGCTCGCGCTGCAGGTGTTTTATCAGCAGAAATTTATGAAGGTCTTAAAACAGCCTGGTTCCAGCTAATTCCTTTTGAGCTCAAACCTTCCTGATGTTTATTATGTTTTCTATACTAGAGTTAAAGGATATTTAACCCCAGTGGCTTTGCTCTAGGCAGGCAGACCTTCTCTGCACACAATGTCAGGTTAATATGATTTATTTTTTATCATAGATCACATCCACGTGTCTTTAGTTATGCAAGCAATCCCAACAACTTTAACTTAAATGAAATAAGATAGACAAGACTCGATACTCTATTAATGTTTATGGAATAAATACAGTTAAGTAATGAAAAAGTCTGAGGAATATTCAGCATCCTATTGTCATGACCACAGAGGGGGAGAATCTAATATGAAATCGGCTGATAATTGCAGTTGCTGTCAATCAACATCTCAAGCCCTTAGCATCAGTAGTAACTGCCTTCACAGACTGAGATGAATAAGCAATTGTGTGATCCCAACTATGTCCCCAAAACAAGCCAGTTTGAAAGCAATCAGACAGGACAGTGTTCATGCCACTTTACAGACGGCTTGTGTGTGCTTTTACCTATCCCACAGTTCTTAAAGAACAACGTAGTTCCCAAGGCTCAGTCCACCATCATTCATTAGCATTCATTATTCAAAGAGTTAAAATAAATGGAAAAAATAATCAGAAAAATGTAGGGCCTACATTTTTGAAAGTCAAGTAAAGTATTCAGACTCACAGCTCTGCTGTTGAAAGTATTATAGCTATGTGTTATCTGACATCCTTCTAAGACATTATGTACTGGAAAACTGACTAGGCTGGCTGCATAAGATGCTATGGAACCAGACTGTAAAGTATGACTGATATAAATATCACTATATTATTTTATATTTAATAATAAAAGAATTATTCTAAATTAAATACTTTTACTTTTAAAATATTATGTCTAGCACTTTCCTGTTCTCAAAATGTTTTTTTCCAAATGAGAAAATGCATTGCTTATTTAATTTTATGTGGTCTGAACGGCTCATCCATAGTCCTGGCTGTTTTCTGTAGTATATGGAGATGTATCACCATGGATAATAACCAGCTAAGGGATATTGCTGACAGAATTAGATGTCTTAACGTTGTACTTGGGAGTGGTCTGGTGGTAAAAATAGTAGAAAAACTGAAAAAGCTTCAAAGACATAGATAGGGTTAAATATTTGCACCTTCAAAGATTGGACCTTACATGTTGCTAATGCCACAAACATGCTGTCACTTATCTATCTCCCTGAAGTCTTCCAGTTAAGTCAAGCTCTGTTCCTTGCCAGTCACAACTGGGCTTACTTCAGGGTCTTTCCACATGTGACATACTGTTATTTCTGGCTAGTAAAAGAGCCAGGCTAGTCACCTAATATCCTCCACTTTTCATGGCCATTCTGATTCCTGTGGACAACCTGATCCTTCCTCCTCCACTAACTTTCTGTAATTTCATCCCATGTTCTTTTGTTTGCATCTCCTAACATCATCGTTGATTTTCTCAGTCAGTATGCCCTGTACTGTAACAGTCTGGAACAGGCAAAATCACCACTTCTTACTCGTCTAATGAGAGAGAAGACCTGATACGGTATTGTAGTATTCTGCTATACATAATTCATTCCAGCAGAGCTTGTAGGTAAGGTACGCAGTGTATGCAGTGTTGGCTGGCTGACTGGTTGTTTAAGAGGACATTAAGAAAAATGTTTCGAAACGTTCAAAGTGCTTCAACTCAGAAACAAGCTAGTGCTTGGATAAATCACATGTGTAGAGTATTGATCTAGCTTGTTCACTAAAGGTAGTCGGGGAAAAAGCAAGGAGACATTACATTTTATGTCAATAATACATATATTTTTTTTAAGGTTCTGGAAAAGGTGAGAAGCAGACTTGTTGAATGTCTCTGGGTGAAAATAAGAGAGAAAAGATCAGAGGTGATACAATGATATAGATCTACTGTACACTAGATCATCGTAAGCAGGAAGGAGATGAAGCTTCTTTTCACCAATTAAGAAAAGTATTGAATGGTTAGGACTGTACCTTTATAAAACAAGATAAAAACAAAGATGTGCACAGTGCTGAAAGTGTTATTGTATGAAAATGCTGATGAAGCTACTCTGGGTATGTTCTGCTCCTAATTCTAACATGAAACAACTTGTGAGGGCAGAAATGTAATTAGGATGAAATGATCACAATCATTTCAGGAACAGAGTTCATCATTCTAAAGAATACATGGCATGAGTATAACTGAATAAGAATAATGAATATCAGTACAACAAACTTCAATAAAGGAGGCTGGATAAGGAAAGACATGGAGAGTGAGGCATTTGTTCCTTTTCCTGCTTCACTTTTCAGCAAAAATCCCCACTCTGATCTGTGATCATGAAGTCAGGGAATAACAGAGAAAAGACATAAAAATGTTTAGACAATGTAGATATTTTCAAGTTGCATAAAGGTATTTGACCCTTACTGCTTAAGAAACTAGCAAAAGCAATTTCTAGACACTGTGCAGTATCTTGGAGAATGCTGGAGGAAATATGAGCACCGAGAGCTCTGGAAATGGACAAGCATATCATCTGCCTTTGCGATGAGCCAAAGTGAGGACCTAACAAATGACAAACCTGCCAGTGCAACCTTTAGAATGGGAATGACACTACAGCAAGTGATTAAACAATCAATTTTATGAGCATCTAAAGGATGATAAAGTAATTATTAAAAAAAAAGGCAAAGCAAATTTGCCAAGAATAAATTACATTAAACCAGACTAACTTCCTTTTTTGATAAGATAAATGGATTACTTTTTATGGGGAAACATTATGTATGATACTCTTCGACTTCTGTAAAGTCTTTGAAGCAAATGAAAGTGAGCTAAAACCTGCTGAAAAGCTGCAGTTGAAAAGTATTGATCAAAGGTCTACCTGGAAAGAGATCTGAAGTAAGGTGTCTGTCTCAGGAGAAGAGCAATTAACAGGCTGCAGAAAGGAGACCTCAACTCCAGAGGCCTAGCAGAGGAGCTGTGTCCTTTCAGCATGCACAGTATGAAAGGAAACATCCCATGACAAGGCCTGCATTTCTTTGTCTCATCTGGGATCGGGGACAGGGATGGCAAAACATCAAGAAGAGCCTGACAGTCACATTCCTCTAAATCTAGGTTCTGGTGCAGCTTTGTAGTGAGTACAAATGCTCGGCAAAGCTTATAGCCCTCAGAAGTGCTTGATGAATGAAGACAAACAATAAACTACTTCCCAGTTTGAATAGCTTAATGTGAGGCTGTTCTAGTGATACAATAGTCTGGATGCTGCCTTCTTTCAGAACCAAGCTGAAGTCAGTGAGAATAACAATAGCAAGGGTAAGTACAAGTTCCTCTGTGTGAATAACCTAGTTACCTCTCACAAAAAATAGCTGTTGTGTGGACACAAAGACACCTCTGTCCCAGAAATGATGTATGGCTGTGAGGTGTGTACCATGGACCACATGCCTTGCTCACCAAGACTGCTCTGTGATCATCTCTGCGGGGAGCTGTCACTGCCTACCTTTCCAAAGTTGCCTGCAACAGACGGTAAAGTAATAACACAAAATGGTGGCACACATGAAACTGAAACACAGAGGTGGGAAATGAAGAATGATGTTTTGGCAGGGAAGTGGGGATATAACTAGCAGGGAATAAGGTAATATATATGTCTAGACCACACATTAACAGCAGTCAGGGAGTAAGTGTCATTGCTGTCTTGAACTTCACCTCTCTAGCTAAATGGGAATGAGCCCACTTCCATCTCCAACACCTACAAAATCACTTCAGACTTTCCACAGAACAAGTCATTGTTCCAGAAAGGCACAATGATTTCTTTACTGTTGTTATTTAAGGGGAAAACCTTGCCCTTAATTTCTTTCTTCAGTGCAAGATTCTCTGTCTGATGCAGGTCCTTCTCTGCTTAGGCTTGCAACAAATGCTGGTATAGATTCATTATGAATGGAGGGTTTTATGGGCTTCAGAGTATCTTTTTTAAATACCACTGAATAGGTTTTCAACATGTGTCTCCAGGTGTTAGAACTGTGTTTACAGGCAGTCTCATGCTGCTAAAAGACTATTTCAGCCTGGAAAATCTCTGGAGGTATTAACAAGCTTTCTTCCTCCTTTTAAACTAGCAATAGGAATAAAAGAAATCAGATGAATTTAGTCTGGACACTCTGAGTTAAAGTGATAGCAATTTCAGGAATTACCAGAGTCCACCATGCATTTATGAGATTTTATCTCATTGTTTTCCTTGAAGGAATAATGTCAAGGTTTGAGATAAACCAACCACATTATAATCCCAATGATCTGATGCTTGCCACTTTATTGGAACTACTTAGTTGAAAACAGCAAGTAAGCTTTTTCTTCCATCTTCCTTCTGGCTGCAAGGACTTGTTCTGCTGACTCAGTGCAATTCTACCCAGTATTCGTTCTTCTGGACTCTTGGCGTCACCAGCTAGAGAAAAAACTGGCTCAAACATTCATAGTTAAAGCTGCTGGCAAATGCTTTTTTCCCCCCCCTCCCTTCACAGTAATGCTGTATTGCTGTATTGTATTTGTAAAGGTCTGCAACTGTAAGTTTTGCATGACTGTGCTGAGAAGAGTGACCCATCTCCCCCCACATTCTGTCCTACGGCTCTCAAAGCCAGCTGTCCAAGCTAGCAGTCTGAGATATCCAGCAAACAAAAAGAGGATGCATGCACTTGGAGAGAAGAATGAATTTGGTAAAGAAAAATACCTTCAGTTACAAGACGCCTGGGGATCATTAGAGGTATGAGGAGAAATAGTACTTCAAAACTATGAAAAGAAAATCAATATATAATGTGCCAGAAGTAACATATTACAAAGCCTTGAAAAGGATCTAAACAATCAGATCAGCCATAGTGGCCTCTCTCAGGGTTTTCTGGCCCTTAATCAGACCTATTTCAGAAGCAATCTCTCCAGGACAGGTTTATCTATTGATCTCTAAGGGTAGTTTTATGTCTCCTTTCAAATAGTCCAAATTATATCACTTCGCTCCACTTCTGATGAATGACTGTCGACATGACAAAAAAGATGCTTGTAACTTACTAAAAGAGGGGAGATCAACAGGTGGCTTTGCTCTCAGTGGGAAGATAAAGAATTTTCATGTATTTTTTTTAAGTTAGATAAATTAAGCAAGAAAGGTGAGAGAAATTACTTCACTGTGTTCATGCGAGATAAACTGTGAGTCTTGAAGTAACGTTTTCAGAACGGATTTCAATTATCTGTTTTTAGTTCAATTATGAGCCTGTAATCGAATTTGTCTGCATGCCACAGTGGCCATACAAAACCGATACCATGGCCTCACTTGTGAATTCTGAGAAATTGGAAACACACAGTTCTTTTTTGAAACCTATTGTTATAGATGGAAATTTCAAGATCCGAACCAGCAAACTCATGCTCAGACAACTCGCAACCCCACTGCAACAAAGGGGAAACAGACCTGAAAAAGACTGGAACAGCAAGTTCTTAGAGCTTTTTTAATTGTGTAAATTCTAACCAGTATCTCTGTAAATAAACCAGTTTATTAAGTTTGCGGGTATGGAAGAAGGTTCGAGATACAGAACCCTAGATTTGTAATATAATGGTGAAGGTCATTACAGTTCTGAAGCCAGCCCAATTTTATTTGTCCAAGTGGCTAGGCTCAAGGCCAGCACTTGCACTACAAAATGCTTGACAACCTTTCTTCCATGGGCAGGTGGTATGAAGTGGCTGATCATTTTGAACTTTCCTGATTTCAGTACTATCCTTCACCTCTTACCCTTTCCCAGTGAGCAACGATAATTTTAGATGCCTCTGTGTGATAGGGAATAAGCAGAGATAGCAGGTCCTTTAAAAAAGTAAAGCACAGGCATTCACAGTAGTTAAAACAAGATGTATAAAATCCAAATGTCAAGAAAAATTAATTATTTTGTAGCTTGTCTCAGCAGAGGCAAACTTTATGCTGCTTTGCATCTCAAAACACAAGTTTCCTTTAAAGTCTGCTGCATTTCCTCTAATGGCGTAAAAAAGAAATCTCAGTGCACATTCTGGGACCTTTCTACTATGCCTGGGATGAGCTTAAACATATCCAGCTGCTTCTTATTAGTTTACTTCAGGGGATCTTTCACAGCTGGATTAAACCAGATTTACATATGTTTGGCTGAATATGCATGATTTCAGAGCTCCAGAGAAGTTGTTGTAGCCTGCAAAGTGAATCTCTCATCTTCACAGCTCCCATTTCACTGCATGGAGCTCCTCTGATGGCACAGAACAAATGCTGGGTTTGGGTTTTTTTTTGGTTTTGTTTTGTTTTTTACTCTGCTATGGCCATTATGTATTCTGGGCAGACCAGTGCCTTTCTGGAAGCAGTTTTTATGAACAGTGTCAAGGAAAGTGAAGCTGTCACTGAGAAATTCTGAGGCTTTTCCTCTCCTTTTTTACAGCCTGTTTTGAACTATGGCCTTTCTGCACAACAGGGAAAAGTGAAATTTGCTGAATGTCAACATAAGCAGCTCTGTTTAGCAGACTGAAGCTCAAAGACACCTTACAGAAGAATTGGGGTTAAATTTCAAACACTGCATATGACCTAAAAGCAAAAATTGTCTCCTCATCAGCTCTGATCTTCTTTAAAGACACAAAAATGGAAATGCTAGTTTTGAGCTACTGGTGTGACTGAACACATTATAGCTGAATTAACAAAGGGGCCATCTAGTAAACATCCAAGACATTTAAATAAAAACCCTATACTCTATATCTCCTGTTCCATGAGGTCCTTGGAAATTATTATTAAACTGTTGAACAACTATGTGACCAAGCCAGCAATGTTTACTCATGCACACAGGCTGTATTTCTTAGGGATTGTCCTTCTGCCCACAGCTGGGTTGCTGGTGTATGTTAGGAACATGGCTGGACTCCATGTTAGGTCTGCTCTTACACAAAAGCAGGATAAAACCTCTTCTGTCATAAAACGCTGGCACTGTATATTTTGTGACAGAAGGCAAACGCTGTGGATTAACTCTTCACTTCTCCTACATTCATGAACACTGCAGATATAGTCAGAAGACCTGGACTTAAGAATTAAAGCATGCCCCTAATGATCAGACAAGACTGATTCTTCCAGAAATATATGCAGGACTGATGCTGTAGGCAAAAAGAAAAAAGCTTATACATGTTTGATGTTAAGTTTATCATTTCCTTCTGTATTGCGGTCTCATAGCCTCATCTGCCTTTGAATACATTAAGTGACTGAGGAATTGCAATGAGTTTGAAACAGCAGCATAACAGTCAGCAAGACTAATTTTACTGCTAGTTCTTTTTCTGTATTTCACTACGCACTGGTGAGGCCACACCTTGAATACTGTGCTCAGTTTTGGGCCCCTCACTACAAGAAGGACACTGAGCTGCTGGAGCGTGTCCAGAGAAGGGCAGTGAAGCTGGTGCAGGGTCTGGAGCACAAGTGTGATGAGGAGTGGCTGAGGGAACTGGGGTGTTCAGTCTGGAGAAGAGGAGGCTGAGGGGAGACCTCATTGCTCTCTACAACTACCTGAAAGGAGGGTGTAGTGAGGCAGGGGTCGGTCTCTTTTCCTGGGTAATTAGTGATAGGACAAGGGGTAATGGCCTCCAGTTGTGCCAGGGCGAGGTTTAAATAAGATATTAGGAAAACATTTTTCACTGAAAGGGTTATCAGGTGTTGGAACAGGCTGCCCAGGGCAATGGTGGAGTCCCCATCCCTGGAGGTATTTAAAAGATGTGTAGATGAGGTGCTGAGGGACATGGTGTAGTGGGAAATTGGCAGTGCTGGGTTAATGGTTGGACTCTTAGAGGTCTTAGAGGTCTCTTCCAACCAAGGCTATTCTGTGATTCTGTGATACTCTTTCAATATAAATATCAGAAGCCTTCTTTCCTCTCAGTTACATTCACTCAAATCTGCAGTACCTCCTGTAAAGCAAGTAGGGTTACTCCAGCCACATCGTGAGATAAAAGGCAGCATTTCCCTGGTGGACTTCTTGTGTTGCTATCATCTTTCTCTCACTTACTTCATTTTGTGTCTCCATGGTGGCTTCCTTCATGCATTTTTCTGTCAAATTTATAGTTCTTTTTACCATCTCCCCACCTTGCAGGCACTGCATGTGCATTTACACTTTGATGCCATACCTACGCTGATGTTTCCTGTCCATGAATTTTTTAATGTGCTCAGTGATTACTCCGGCCAGTCTGCTTCCCTGGATGAGATGAACCTGTACCTTCATCTCAGAGGACATACTTTAGCAAGCAGGTACCTGATCCAGCTCCAAGAAACCACCCTGGGGGCAGCAGCAAACTAGCCACAGTAGTGTGTGTAAACAAGCGTCTTCTCTGACATACATTCAAAGCCCATCCAGACACATTCTTTCTTGACTGTCCAGCAGCAGGCCAGGCAGACATACCTGTATATTTATTTTATCACACATCTCACAAGCAGCAGTTTGTTGTACTGTTTCTGCAGTACAGCAACTCCCCCAGCCTGCTTGTCAGACCCAATAGCGGATCAGATCTTTTTGGATTTACTGTGCGGTTTGTTCAGTTCCTCCTCATGCTCTTTAAGCCAGTCCCTTCCACTGCTGCAGGCTAACCGGGAAGCTTACACAGCTAGTTAATCAACATGAAGGTGAGTGCTGTAACAAGGAACACGACTGGCTTTTTTCATATCCGCAGACTAGTTCTCAAGACATGTTTACTGAGCTACAGTTATAAAAATTCCCATGTAAGAGGTTAAAGCCTCATTTTCTTCCTAGCACTGGTAGCTGAACAAATTCTAACACAATCTCTTTTCTCTCTGTAATATATATTTATTCTTTTTCCTCCTTTCTAAACACAGTGTAGGTGAGACCAAAGCTTTTGAGGAAGCACAGCTGATGTTATCAAGTTGTCTTGCCACAAGCAAGTAGAGATAAACTGCATTGTCTTTCCAGGTCTTGATGCTGGGTATATGAAAGTACCCACTGATTTGATATGAGTAATTTAGTTCAATGAATGGGAACTGCACACTGAGATACACAAATCCCCACGGGTATGGAAAATTGATTGGTTTTACTGGATGAGTGCCTCAGGGCATTGCCTGCAGCTTGGTCATATTTAGAAGAAAAGTATATAAAGTGCTGCAGGACTGTAAGTCCTCTTTAAGACACTGAATAGAGACTAGTGTTTTGTAGAGATAAAGCCCAGTGCTATCTGAAAAAAAAGATCAGTGCTCTTTATGTTCTTTATTATGAGCTGTGATTGCCCAAACCTCTGGGCAGGCTCTGTGGTGAATGCAAGAGGTTCACTGGGGAGAGCAGGCAGAAGGGACAGAGGGCACTCCCGCTCTGTGCCCTCCTTTGAGAGTCCCTGATTGGGACTCATTCAGCCATGAATACACATGGAGAATTGTTGAATGGTTTGATGGGAGCTATAAGCTGGTGGCAGGAATTAAATTTCTCCTGTGCTGACCACATGCTCAAAGAAACTACCAATGGCCTTTTCTGCACCACCGTGACAAGACCGCTTCTGTTAGCTTCTTTAAAAACAAGTGGTACTCAGTGTTTACCCAGCATTACGGCTTCTGTCTCACTCACCCTGCTTGCTTCCAAACAGGAATTCAGTATAGTTTTCTGATTTAAAGAATGAGGAAACACCTGGAAAATATGTGCTTCTCAAAAGACTTCTGGAATTATTTTAATGAAGGCTTCAGTATGCTGCTATTCAGGAGGTGTTTCTGTGCACGCTTAATGCCCTGCCTGTGCTTGTATTGTTTGTGTTTAGTAATTGCATATCTTTCAGGCTCTCCATAAAAACCCCTGTCTGTTTCTTTCTATAAGAACATGATAGTGAATAACAGTAGCTTTGTAGGGCTTTAAAAATGTGCCTGCTGCCTCCCTGCCCCAACCCCCCTTTTTTTTTAAACAGCTGTTCTTTTATTTTCTATCACAATTGTGGGTAAGATGGGATGGAGCATGAACAAGATGGCATATTATTGACAGCATGCAGCTGGTGTTATTTTCCAATTAAAAAAATCCTTGTTGGGCATATGAAAGAACTGTCTAGTTCATGCCCAGTTGTGACAATGCTATCAAGGTGAACCTTCCCCTGTGACTTTATTTCAGAGAAGATAAGAAATCTTTGGTTGCTGGTGGGAGAATTACAGTTTAATATCCAGGGCTAACCACTTTGGTAGACGTGGGAGGCTGGAACTGATCTGGAGGCTACCCACTGGGAATCACTATTTCAGAGTATTACAGGTATCCTTCTGGGCCAACACAAAGTTGATGATGAATGTGCTCTTAGCCTTTTCCAAATGTTTGCTGTACTGTACAGCTGTGCCAGAAATGCCTCTTTATGCTTCCTGAGTAACTTGTCTATAAACTGTCCCAAGCTCTTCTAATGCCCAAAGGAGCTGTTAAAACCTAAAACTGATCTACTGGGGCAGGGAGAGCTATCAGACTATCAGCTGGTGGTTAAAGTGCTTATCAGTCACAGCATCCATGCTCAATGTACATGGAGCTGTCTATGTATTTAGTTGCCTAAACTGTGACAAGTCTCTTTTGGGTATGAGGAACTGAGATTTTTCAAAAACTTACAGCTTGGCCGACAAAGCTCTTTTTTTCCCTCACGGGGATGTCAGGATGCACATCTTTGATATACTGATAAATTCACTATATCTGTTTCAAAACTTCTCAATAAAATGCCCTTAAGACTCTTTTTTTGCAATGTGAGCATAACAACATATTTTTCCCTATCATCTTTCTCAGATACTGGCACAGAAAATCTTAGAACACATGATTAAAATCTAGCAAAAGTCATAGCAACAGTAATCGGATACCAGAGATGATGGTGTCTCACTAAACGACTATTAAAGAGCTCGAAGTAACACCTGCCTAAACAAAGGATATTCATAGGAACAACTGCTTTCCATGTGCAATGACATTTGGTACCTGTATTCAATGTTCAATAAAATTAACATGGAAAAATCTAAACTATGCCTTCTCCAGGTTTTTCCTTTTTAATTAACTGCACGCTGTTAACCAGTAAGCACCAGCCCAACCTGACATAAAGAATTAAGCTCACCTACAGTTTTAAAGAAAACAGAAGAAAAAAGGAAGAGAGTTGGTCAGGATCCTTCCTACATAGTGAAAGGGATGTTGATACCATTCACTGAAAGGTCATCTCTATGAAAAGAATGTAGGTGGCGCTCTGGACAGAGGCATGTAATTAAACATTTCACAGTCCACAGGTTGTATTAAAAGTGCTCTGAACCAGGACTGTCAATGTTCAGGTGGTTGTAAAATTTTACTACAGGACATCTTACCTATTAATTAATACAATTACTGAAACTAGGCACATCCTATGTGAGAAAAATGAATTATTCAAATATCTTTAACAGCATATTGACATTTTAATTGCACACTGGCACTAATTTGACACCAAAAGGCGCTTTAAGTGTCTTTCAGCTACTAGGTTTTCTGTTCTCAAATTCTTTCAAATTTCAAAGCAGTTTCAGAAATCTCTTATTTAAACAGCTAGTTTGTTGACCTCCCAATTCAGTATCTTTGTATGGCACAATGTCCCCCTAAATATAAACACCACAAAAATGAAACTTGGTGTTACTTAACATCCTGTCTACCAGTTACGCTTTGCTATTTCCAGATTGAGCAGTGGCCCTGTGGGGCCAGCGTATCCTAAAGTGAATTCCCAGCTCTTGATAAATATGCCAGTGCTACAAGGGTCAAACAAGAGCATGAAGCAGTCTGTGTTCCTCCACCAAGCTGTCCTCCCCGAGTGACTGTGGATGAATGCAGCAGGGGATCTAGTCCATCAAACAATAGCTCTAATGTCCTGAACCCTGGGCAGCTGCCTTGACAAATTAGATGTGGCCTCTTTTATTGAAAAAGCAGATCAAGGTCCTGGGGCAATGACAGTTTTCCCCTGTTTTAGTAAGACAGGCTTCTACTGCTCAATGCAGCCTGGAAATGGATAGCCTGACTTTAAATCTATTCAAGCGGACAATTACAGGTCAAGGACACCTGCTGATTCCTGCAGCCACATGTGACATTTGATGAGCTCTGTTTCCAACTTCACCCTTCTTTTGTTTGTATGATCCAGTAATTTGGTGACATTTAGAAAGAAAAGCTCTGTTAATAGTTTTCATAACCAGGAGTTGCATATTGACACAACCTCTTCTATTACCAATGTTGTATTCTTTTGGCTACTAAATAGAACTTGGTTCTAATCTTACTGCTCACGTTTCCACTCCTGTTAGTTAAATCTGAAACCCATACTGATAGCAAAATGTAGAAACATTTTGACTTCTAAAAATGTTAAGTTAGTGCCAGTGCTGAACTATAGGCATTTCTTTAGGTGTGGCATAGACAGCTGGTGTGTGTTGGAGCATACCCCCTCTGTTACTTTGATTTCTTCATCCTTGCCTATCTTTTGCAGTAAAAACTGTTCCTCTCCTTACACTTTCAGAAGGTTACTATAGAAAATCTGTGACTAAATGATCTGGGGCTTTTTATGCATGGTTTGAAGTGAAGATTTAGTCACAGAGAAGACACACAAAATCACTGCATTGTATTCTATTACAATCCCCATTTTTTTTATTAAAATGGGCATAAGGAGGAGGGCCTGCCCAGGGACTTAGTTTCTGTCATCTTTTCTGCATACCTTATCTCCTCTGTCTCTTCACGCTTGTTCTCATAGAAACTTACCAAAACATAATGAAAACAAGTTTGAAGAAAGTCTGTTGTCAGAAATATCTTTCCAGCACTCCTCTTTTACCAATTTTATATATAATTTCCATTTTATTAATTAGCATCTAGTTTTCTGCTGCCACTGTTTGAACTTGAGGATGCAATCTGAGCTGATTAGCTGTCTCTAGCCCTGGCAGCAGACAGCTCGTATGTGCAAGGATCAGTGTCATTCCTCTGGACAAGCCTGGTGTGCTCCCCTAATCCTGACTGCACAGCTCTCTGGTGTATGTCACAGGATACCCGTGACTCCAGCATGGTGAGGCTGTCAATCTTCTGGCATGTTTACTAATTACTACCCTGGTCTACCTGGTGACACAGGTATCTGGCCATTAAAAAATCTGCTGAGAAATTTGGTCCCATTTAACTGCTAACAATGGCTTTGTGGTGTTTACCTGATACAGAGCTAAAATGGTGCTTCACAGCAGGTATGCTGTGATTAGTCTCTGAGACATTCAGATCATGGACAAGTTGCTTATTAGAGCCATTCTAGACAAATCTAGGGCTGGTTGTTTTTTTTTTTTAAAAGATTTTTTTTAGTATTTCATTCAAGCAGCTCGTATATGTGACAAATGTAAATAAGCCCCCCTCAAGAAACAGGTATGTTTACAGTAAGCTGATGTTAATTTACCTAAGCACATTTTTCAACAAAAATCTATAGGGCTTTGTTAGCACAGACTCATACAACCAACCTCTTTTTAAATGCTAATGGGAAAAGTAAGTAGGTTTTAATCTACACGTGGATCTATAAAAGTTTAAATGGACTAAGTGCCATGTCATGTTATCTCACGTAGGTGAAATCCCTCTGTAAAGCACTACAGCACCAAGTAACCACACCTCTCACTTAAAATCTCAGCCAAATGCTACAGAATCATAGACAGAATCAGGGCAAATTCCCTACTCCCTTTTTCACAGCACTCTTTTACTAGAATGTGGGTAGAAGACTTGAAAGTTCAGTAAGTGAAGGATGGGGTCTGATTTGATCTTCATTGTTTCCTCAGCACTTGAAACTCTTAGTGAACTGCTAAGTACTTGCAAGCTACTTTATGTTTGTGCTACAGTGGTTTGAGACACGGGAAAGAACAGCAATGTTTCTATAGCTTCCTCCAGGCACACATGCTTTGAGTTTATATCTCTTCCCAAACCCCACCCAGGCAGAACTGACTATGGTGCAACTCCTTCTTCAGTTAGCCTAACACTTTTTTTACGATCAGCCAGTTCCTTCTGACAGTGCCAGGACAGTGATATGGATCAAATACAGAGTATTTGCTTCACCTTGGAAATCCAAGCCCTCCCCCTCAGACCTGCAAACACTGACTCAAAGGATAAGTTTTGACAAATTTTGTGCCACTTTAAATCCTCTTCTGAATTACTACAAATTGCCAGTAAGATAATAGCAACTTCTCCCGGCTTCCTCTGATAAAACACGCTTTGAATCTTTTAGATCCTTGCACACACTAGCATATAACAACATTTTTTACGTAAAAACACACTCTGCAAATGTACTTCCTGGTAAAAAACTCAGCTTTCCTATGAACAAACACCAGTTATTTAATTTGTGCAACAAAGAGTCCAAAGCTTTGCTTTGCCAGAGATTTTTTTTTCCTCTCATGTCTACTTGTAGAGTATCTTGTTAAATCAGCACTTCATATTGTTTATCATAACTATACCTGAAGTTTCATATAATTCTGTCTCACTGCAGCACACTCTGCCTGAACATTTGCAGACTCTCTGGAGACAAGCATTGTCAGCACTTGGCAAATCTTTCAAGTAGCGATAATCACTGTAAAATTTAGTAACGTTGCCACTTGCGTACAATATGAAATACCTTCTGGAGTCAGGTTTTGAAATGAATAGCCCTTGGGCTCCCCAATAGCACAGCCTTCTCCAAATAGAGGAGTTGACTATTTCTAATGATGTCTATTTCTGTACCAGAGGGAGGCCTGCAGTTATTATTATTATAATTAATAATATTAATATTAATACAGATTCTACAATCTATAAAATAATAGGTTCTACCAGATACTGTATCTACAGGAGAGTTCTTGAGATCCAAATACACCAGCAACTCTTGACTCTGTAAACTGTGTCCATCACATCCCACTGCTAATCAGCTTTTTACCATTGCTACTTGGGAGACCGACAAAAGGCTTGTTAAGGAAAGGTGATACCACCTCACAATCTCCACTTAATGAGTGTTGAGACAAGTAAGAATACAAAACATTAAGCCTGCTAACAGCAATGCTCCACTTTGGTCATTCAGTGCCCAGCTCAGCCACGTCCACCTGAATGCTGCAGAGAAGAAGCTGTAGGAGAGCCATGAAATCATAAGCTGAATTTGCAACCAATTTATCAACACTGTGATTAAAAGGCAAGGTCCAGGCCCTTAGGGAGAGAGTGAGAAAACTGAGCAATTGGCTGCATTTGTGTTAATGAACCCAGGACTTGAAAAGCATGAAATCTGAAGGGAGGCAGGAAGGACAGGAGGCATCAGAGAAGGGTGGCAGGGTAATGAGGGGCCAGGCCAGCTACCCCTGAAGAAAATCACTTTGTTTTCTTCACGTAGGCCCTCTATGAGTGGTATGTATCTACTGCCCGCTTCATTAGTAGGACGACTACAGAGAGACACAGCGCTATGGCACTACTGGGGTGTAGAGGGTAAAGCCTTGGAGCACTCCCCGGGAGGAGCTTCACTGCTGTGGAGGGAGGGAGACCAAGTACAATGGCAGCAGGGGGGAAGGTTAGGCGGCAGGATTAGGGAAACTGTTTCGACAAAGGTGAGACAGACAATTAAATTAACACTAAAACACAGCAAGAAAGGAAACAAAATGTAAGCATACTCTAGAACATGTTGTGATTTTTTTTTTGTTCATTTTGGGGGTTTTTTGTTGTTGTTGTTGTGGGGTTGTGGTTTTTTTTCTTTTCTTTTTTTTTTTTTTGTGTTGTTTACTTTTTCTGGGGAAGAGATGGAGAGGAAGAGGAAAAAGGAGTGCAGTTTGCCCAATCAGAGCTGATTTTATTTTATTTAATTTTTAAATTCCGCAATACGAAGGGCAGATTCCTTAATCTCCAAAATGAAAATGCCAGTGAGATGGCAACACATAGTACCCACTCCTCCATGGGTTGCACTACACATTTTCATCTTGGCAAGGAATGTGATGTAGCACAGAAACAACAGTCCCAGAGTATATTTAGCTACTAAAGCTGTGGCACACAAATGTCACATTCCCATGAGTCAACCCTTTTAAAGAACCCCCTCTTCACGCCCCCACAGATATTCCCCAAGATGCCTGCACTGAATTAAAAGTGAAGCATATGGATGGATGTGACATCATCAAAGCACCCTTGCTACAGAAAAGAAAGCAGCAAGTGGATTCTGTACAATTAGTACAATCAGTAAGGAGTCGTTTGTGAACACAGGAAAAGAAAGAAAACGCTGTCCAAAGGATCAGACACAACCAATGAAGAACACCACAAAGCAACTTGCAAAACAAAGAGAAAATGTTTTTAAAAAAAGAATAGTTTTTCTCTGTGAATGTGTGAAAATAAAGGAAATTACAGCAAAAGTGGAAACAAAATCTTGATAAAAGGATAGTAAGCGTAACATTTTCCGATTTAATTTTCTGTAAGAACGCTTTCCTTTGCCCTTTTAAAACAACAACTCAATAGTAATTTGGAGCCAAGTGGCTCTGACTGGGCAACGCAAGGAGTAACAACAAACGAGTAGATGGTAATGGTAAACAACCATGCGGTCACCTCTGCCACCATTGTTTTGATTGTGTGTAGACTGCTTCCAGCTTTGTCAATATTCATAATTAGGCACCAAAGAATGCATGATATTTAAATGACCCTGTCAAGTGCTAATAGGGCTCTTTGGTAACCCTCACTCCCTGGGGAGGGAACTATTGACCATCAGTCCGTGAATTGAAGTGAAAATGATTAGAATCCAACAGCTATATATTTATTAATATTTTCACTTCATGCTCTTCTGGAAGCTGTTACTAGCATAGAAGAAGATACTTTTAAGAGCTAGCTTTCCACTTATGGAAAGAGCTAGCTATCCATTGCTATGGAAAAGATTTGTGAAGTAGGGATCCACACATAACAAAGAGTGCCATTAAGATGCATACATCTCTGCATTCCTCTGGGTACACAAGGTAGGACACAAGTTCACATCCTCTGCCTGAGGGAATACAAATCTTTGTATTCCATTTCCTGCCATCAACCCTAAAAGCCAAGGCTACTCGATGATGGTTTGTCATTGCATCTCAGGAAATTTTACCTCATCTCCTGCCTAATTTGACTGGCCTCCTCAGCTGGAAAAGCACTTCAGGCTTTGTCTCTGCTGGGCCAGCCAGGTGATGCCCATTGCCCTCATGGTTAGGAACTGTGAAGGCTCTTTGAGGTTGATCCTGGGGAGTTCATTGAGAAATACAGGATATCACAGGACGGTGGGAGGCATCGTGTCTGGGGCTGTTGTGAATAACAGGCGCTGTGTTCACAGTCTGGGTCCAGACTGCCACTGCCTGTTTGTGCAGCTCTGCTGAAGACTGTTCTTCGATGTTAACATGCTCATTACTCCCTGATGAAAGCCTCCGCAGCCAGTGCAGAGAATTCAAGATTCACTGGGTCAGAAGGAGGGGATGGAGTATAATTTAGTAACCTACTAGTTTGGGCAGACAATGAAAAACAGCAGGTCTGGCATGTCAGTAGCTTCTCCGGGAACAGCTGATGCTTTTGTCTAATGAGTTTTTCATGTAAAATGCATGAACAATAGAGACTGGAATCCATATTTCAATTAATATTTTAAGCGTTTTATATCAAGTATTCATAGCAGAAAGGACTAAAGCTCATGTGTGTTCTTGCCCCTGGTGAGTGCCCTAACCACTCAGAAAGTGAGTTTTGCTCATACCCATCCTCCTCCTGGCCCACTGAGTAGTTAATTAGTCCATACAGAGCAAAACATCTTCAACAGAGAAGAGACTGAAAAAAGCGATCCAAGAACACCCTGGAGAAGAATAACAAGGACTCAGATCTCTCTAGGCAGTGGAGCTATTTGAACCTAAGTCCTCTATTTACAAAGGAACCATTTTAATCTCTTTGAGACAGATTAAAAGGAGCTGGAAGAACAATGAAGGACCAAGATAGAATGAGGGGGCACCACCATCCTTACAGTGGAGAAAAGCTTCTCCTTCTCTAAGCACATTCAAGTGGCCTAATTCTCCATATGTATAGCAAAGGGAGACCGGAGCCCAAATGACAGGGTTGTCACTTGTATTAGATCCAAGTGTGCTTCAGCATAGAGCTGAACACTGTGAAAGGACACCTAAATCCTCACCTTTTGGAGCTATAGAAATGCAACACAGAATCTCGCTCACCAGTAGTTACCTCCAAATCTTTCAATATATGCCAATGACCTCCTCAGCCCCCACCCTGAAAGGTGTTTGATGCTCATGTCTCAATGAAGACAGTGGGACTTAGGCTCAGTGGCTAGGACTAGTGTCAGTTTTACTTCAATGATTAAACTAGAGCAGGCCTTCAGTACCTCGGCATGTCATCGTGAGACAGAAATAACGTGAAAGTAGCCAAGATCTGCTGTGCTGTCCTGGGAATGTCGTTAAGTCATGTAGGAAGAAAATTAGAAAGGCAACATCCCAGCTGGAACTCAATCTGGCCTCTGTCATAAAAGACAACAAAAAATGTTTCTACAAATACATCAACAGTAAAAGGAGGGCCAAGGAGAATCTCCATCCATCCTTTATTGAATGTGGAGGGAAACACTGTCATGAAGGATGAGGATAAGGCTGAGGTACTAAATGCCGCCTTTGCCTCAGTCTTTAATAGTCAGACCAGTTATCCTCAGGGTACGCAACTCCCTGAGCTGGAAGACAAGGGTGGGGACCAGAGTAAAACCCCCACAATCCAGGAGGAAGCAATCACAGACTGGCTACATCAATTAGACCCTCACAAGTCTATGGGGCCAGATAGGATCCACCCAAGAGTACTGAGGGAGCTGGCAGAAAAGCTCGCCAAGCCTCTCTCCATCATGTAGCAGCAGTCCTGGCCAATGGGGGGAGGTCCCAGTTGACTGTAGGCTCACCAATGTGATGCCCATCTACAAGAAGGGCCAGAAGGAGGATCCGGGGAACTACAGTCCTGTCAGCCTGACCTCGGTACCGGGGAAGGTTATGGAGAAGGTCATCTTGAGGGTGATCACACAGGATGTCCAGGACAACCATGGGATCAGGCCCAGCCAGCATGGGTTTATGAAGAGCAGGTCCTGTTTAACTAACCTGATCTCCTTCTATGACAGGGTGACCTGCTTGGTGGATGAGGGGAAGGCTGTGGATATCGTTTACCGTTTTACTTTAGTAAAGCCTTCGACTCTGTTTTCCACACCATTCTCCTAGAGAAGTTGGTGGCTCATGGCTTAGGCAGGTGAACTCTTCGTGGGGATAGAAACTGTCTGTCTGTCTGGGTCCAGAGAGCTGTGGTGAATGGAGATAAATCCAGTTGGAGGCCAGTCACAAGTGATGTTTCCCAGGGCTAAGTGTCGGGGTCGGTCTTGTTTAATGTCTTTATCAAAGATTTGGATGAGGGGATTGAGGGCATCCTCAGGAAATTTGCAGATAACACCAAGTTGGGTGGGAGTGTTGATCTGCCTGAGGGTAGGAAGGCTCTGCAAAGGGATCTGGACAGGCTGGAGTGATGGGCTGAGGCCAATGGTACGAGATTCAATAAGGCCAAGTGCCACATCCTGCCCAGCAGAAAAGGACTTGGGGGTACTGACAGCCAGCTGAATATAAGCCAACAGTGTGCCCAGGTGGCCAAGAAGGCCAACAGCATCCTGGACTCTATAGAAATGGTGTTGCCAGCAGGACTAGGGACTGATTGTTCCCCTGTACTCAGCTCTAGTGAGGCCACACCTCAAATACTGTGTTCAGTTTTGGGCCCCTCACTACAAGAAGGACACTGAGCTGCTGGAGTGTGTCCAGAGAAGGGCAGCGAAGCTGGTGAAGGGTCTGGAGCACAAGTCTGATGAGGAGTGGCTGAGGGAACTGGGGGTGTTCAGTCTGGAGAAGAGGAGGCTGAGGGGAGACCACATTGCTCTCTACAACTACCTGAAATGAGTGTGTAGTGAGGCAGGGGTCAGACTCTTCTCCCAGGTAACTAGTGAAAGGACAACGGGTAGTGGCCTCAAGCTGTGCCAGGGGGAGGTTTAAATTAGATATTTGGAAAAAAGTTTTCACTGAAAGGGTTATCAGGCGTTGGAACAGGCTGACCAGGGCAGTGGTGGAGTCTCCATCCCTAGAGGTATTTAAGAAATGTGTAGAAGAGTTGCTGAGGGACATGTTGTAGTGGGGAATTGGCAGTGCTGTGTTAACGGTTGGACTCGATGATCTTAGAGGTCTCTTCCAACCAAGGCTATTCTATGATTCTGTGATTCTGTGAATTCAGACAACAAGGCAATATAAATGTGCACCCTTAAGAACAATGGAAAGCCACAGATCTTCCTCTGCCAGACAACAGGAGAGGTCAAGTTTAAAGAGAACTAAATCCCCACTGTTTCTCTCCTTCCCGTACATGCACAACACACACTGCAAAGGCATACACTTCTGTTTGTTTTGTGTGGTTTCCTCAGGCAATGAATTATCTAGGACTGAGTCTGAGATTGGCTGTTTAGTTTCAGGCTTTACGATAAGCTTTTAATTATAGCACGGGAGTTTTATTACACATTACTCCAAGCCAGCTGGAAGCAGTTACACTTTAGTCCTCCCCCCCTCCCTCCTCACCACAGGACGCCATTTCCAAGGCCTTACCCTTCTTTTCTTGATGATTATGGGATGAAACTGCCACATATGGATCTGTATTTTCAGATGAACCAAGCGGATCCTTCCAATCCAGCATGCGTCCCCTAGCATCATAACCCTGTTGAGCGCGAGAGTCGGAAGTGGTGGTGCTTGGGACTAGTGAACTGGAGTGTCCTGTTTACATTATAAATACAGGTAGGGAAGACAAGTCTCATTAGTCACTTACCATGCTACCTCCCCATGCTCAGGAATGCACACACTGCTTTTATTCCGTGACAGGCGAACGTCTTAGGCAGAGCAATGCTTCCAAAGTCCTTCAAAGCACCGCCCCAAGGAAAGAGAGGATTTGAACCTTTCAGACCAGTCAGGTGGAGGGTGTTAAGAGGTGCGCACATGCTTTGGGCTGCTGCTGAGCTGGCGGTTGTGTGCTTTGACTCAACAGAATTAAACGCATATGGAAGAGGGTGAGCACACTTCATCTGAATTAGGCATCCTTTAGCTGGATCCAGTGCACAAGCCTGACCAACACTGAAGTATCACTCCGTGCTGCCTCATACTAGCTTAGTTAAAATGCAATTTTAAAAACAATTTTAAATGGAACAACTAATACAGCCACAACTGAAGGAGAAAGCCAGCAGAGCTACAAAATGGTGATGTCAGTGGCTCTCTGCCCCATGTCCCCGGGGGAATGAAGAACTGCCTGACATCAGCATGCTCGCATGTGGCATTGCCCTTCTGATGGGAAACGTGAAGGGTCCATCAGCTGCTCGCACCCGCTTGCACCCTTGCCATTGGTCCTGTCTGAGCTGATGGTGCTAAAGGGCTCTGAGACAAGCATGAAACCAAACATCACTTCTGCTCAGAGCGACAGTGAAGACAATGCCTTACTACGAGGATCTGCCCAAGAACTCATGACTCCAGCAGCTGCTGCCACAGCCTCCTCTTAGGACAGAGATCTCGCATGCCCTTGTTCCATTATAACTACCCTAGACGTTGTTACTGCTGTCCTGAATAAGACTGATGAACCACATACACCTCAACAAACAGCATGCTCATGGGATGTGCCCACTGGAAACACTGTACAATTTTAACAGCGGTTTGGCTGGGGCAGAAACGTGTTTGTAGATTAATACATCCTTCTCAGCTGGATTCTGAGAAGTACATTAGCACCCAAAACACTTGGAGTGTTTGGAGTCTATAGTTCATGAAAGATGGCTCCAACCTGGACTTCCCAGTGGCTCAGGCTGCTCCATTGCTGCTGGGAAGGGGGTATGGAAACTCCATCCACACCACAACGTTTTGACCTTAAAAATGCACACATATCTGAAAGTTCCCTTAAGCACATGCACCAAAATGAGTTATTTTCAGGAGGACTCAAGCAGCTCTGGGCCTGGTTAATTCGACATGGAGTAACTATATTTCTCTCTCCTATATTTCTCTATTTTCCTGAAAGAAAGAGGAGTTTTATCAAAAGAGGTGTTTTGAAACATGTTCAAACACAAACTGACAGAATCGATTATTAACAGACAGAACGGCAGATAACACTTTCTTTTCAGATACCACCGGACAGATGGACAGCAACTTTCCTTTCTCCTGCCTCCTTATTAACAGCCTTGCAAACTAATCTTCCTTCCCTAGATGTGAGTCTCCCTTGGAGAGGAGTCAAATCACCAGGACACAGACTGCCCTAGTGGGGACACTCTGCCTGCCTGCTCCTTCCCTTGATGTTGTTTCGCTGCTCAAAAAATTAATTTGAGACTCACCGAGGAAGAGCTAGAGCAACACAAGGAGCTCAAATTTAGAGGCTCACAGCAAAGGCACAGAGCTGGGCAGGCAGAAACTGTGTGTCTGTATGTTATTTTAATGTCGCTGGATAAGCATAAAGCTTCATGAAGCTCTGTCTTAAAAAGGCTGCTTTAGATGGCTTCCAAAGTCATCCAGCCTCAGCTCTCAGAAGCGCACAGAGAGCCGATGAACCACGATTTCATGCTAGCAATCAAAAATCTAAATGCTGGCCACCAGTGTTCCCAAGATTTTTGATGCACCCAAGTGTTTCATTTTGTCCAGCCCTTTCACCAGCTTCATGGAGATGAACTAATGATGAAGTCAGCAAAAAAGCTGCAGCTTTTATTAAGATGCTGTTATGATTTATGATTTAAAGAAGTCCTGCTGAATATTAATCATATTACAGAGGAAGAAAATGTCTGTGCTCCTCCGTATATTTTCGAGGAGCTCTTTTGATTTACTGCACAGATTATATATGGCAGCACTTTGAACTGTGTTTTGTATAGGACATGGATACAACTAACTCCTGTGACTGGTATGCTTAGTAGGGAAAATTGGTCAGATTCACAGAGTTCTCACCACAGGGCCAATCTTCAGCTACTACAGCTAATCATTAACACAGTTTAGCTTAGGCCCTCAAGCTGAAGGCTTTTACTGACAAGGGCACTGTGTTATTTTCTACCTCTCATGATCAGAAGTGTGGTTTCCCCCAGCCACCTTTCCTTAACACAGCAAATTAGAGGCTGTATTTTGTTGAGAACATAGCTTTTAACGTTGCTCAAATAGACAAGAGAAGCCAAATATTACCCGCTTCTAAAGAGTTTCCATAAGCCTCACATGGCTGGGAGCATTGGTAACACACAGTCAGATGGATGATGGACTCTGATCTGAATGTGCTGCTCACTCCACAGCAGTCCTGCAGCAGGGCTTACTGTTTCCAAAAGGACAAGTAGAGTTCCAGTGACTGAAAACATGTGTCCTTCTGAAACAAGAATATGCTGGAGCATGAAAGCTTTCGCCCCTATACCATTTTACATTTGTCAACTCCTATGTTCATCCTCTAGAAATAATGGGACAGAGAACAGGACAGAAAATGGAAATTATGAGACATCCATGCCTTCTTTTCCCAAAAGACTAAACCACAGTGACAGCATTCATGGGGTTCCAGTCTCCAAGTTAATACCCCATTCGGCAACCGCAATAATGTGTACAATATTTGGTCAGCATACAAATAGTGCTGCACTCAACATAAGAAAGCAATTAGTCATAGCTTCGTAAGGAGGTAAAATAAAAGAAAACCTTGCTAAGTAGCAATCATATTTTATGCCTGTGTTTGATATGCATTTATACGCCCATATCTCTGTCCAGACACTTGCACTTTAGGTGTGCTTAAAGGGGCAATTCTAACAAAAAGCCTTACCTATGGTTAAAGAAAAACATTTCTTAATACAGTAATCTAGAGGAAATATATGCCTAAGGGACACATTGTCTGAAAAAAAGATTTCCTGAACCATATGCTGTGAATACATAGAGAACTTCTTCGTAATGGAAAGCTAAGGCTTTGTGAAGATATTAATGTGTACCAGACGGTCATTAGGTAGAGAAGGGTTTCACAAAAATGCAAGGAACAGTCTATTCACTCTGTTACTAGTGTTTTAGTCTAGTACACACAGAGAAATAACCTTCCACACGTAACTGAGAGAAACTTTCTTCCATTTGATTTTGAGGAAGCAGGGCAGCAGCAGATTAGACCTTAATAGCCTGTCCCACTTGTGTTAGGGCTGTATTCTGCAAATACTTACTACTGGGCAGTGTGTGCTCCTGTACACAGTATCACTGTGTCCTTTAAGTGCCTGAATAGCTAGTCTCACTGGGTGAATTCTACCTCTGAGCAGAGCGGCGCCACAAATGTAAGAACTAGTTAAGTTTCTCTCACAAACAGAGAACAGACTGAAGTGGCAGGCAACCCAGTCCTGGCTGTCTCACACACAGCCATTATTAAACCTTTACAATGTGCTGTATAGCTTGCAACACGTAGTGGTTTGTTTTTTTTTTCCCCCATTACACCATTTTTACCACTCTGACTGCATAAATAGACTTCACTGCGATTTAAAGAGGCTTTAGCATATCTGAGATGTGGCCAGTACCTATTTGTTAGTACCTAAACATCTAAAAAGACAATACTGTCTTTGTTTTAAAACAATCCATCTGCAAAACTGCAGTCACAGTGTTTTTCAAATTTATGTGTTAAAAGCAGATATGTAAAAACCAAAATAGACACACTTTTATAAAATCTGTTTTAGATGTTTCCATTATTCATAAAAACTTCTCATTTGGAGTGCTGTAATCAAGTAACAGAAGGAGAGCAAAAGCACTCAATATCTACGGGCACAGGTAATGATTCAGAAGGGCTGCACTTCTGTAACTACAGTTTGTTCTGAAGTGCACTTGTAAAATATAAGGAGGTTTTTTTCAGGTTTAAAACAAAGACAGGGATTCAACACGTATTTGATAGTTGCTGTAATATGCACAAGTCATTAGGATCTCAGAGGTTAAGATGTCTGCGCACTATCCTATTAATAGCTATAGCAACTTAATTAGACAATTAGAAGGAGAGGCTAAATCAGTACTACAAAGGAAGAAAGAACTATGGCTAGGGGGTAAAATAAGGGCCCAATTCACTAAGAGTTGATGTTTCCAAAGGTAACTGAAGCTGTTTACAATTTGCAGAGGAATCTAGCCTAATCTCCTTAAATTGCTCTTGCATCACTTCCCTCTGACCTTCTGCAGCCAGACCTTCAGCCTGCTGTCTTCTCCTTGGGTGTCAAAGAGATGCACTTGAACAGTCACCTGTGTGGACTCTGCACTTCACTTGTTTATGACTGACCACGTGAGACCGCCCCAGAAAAGGGAGACCATCTGCCAAACTGAGGAGGAGGGTGATGCCAAGAATACAAAGATTAAGGGCTTGGTTTTCCTTTCATTCATGCTGGTACAGACTGGCAGTAAGTCCGTTCAAGTGAGCTGATTTACAGTGGAGTATATCAAGAGAATCAGGCCTTAAGATTTCTTTTGAAAGTGGAGTTTCAGATGCCTTTGAATATATTTAGCCCACTGGATCCAAAAGTACCCTGAGCATTCACTTGGTTGACATTCTGGTATATCCCAGCATTCTGAGATTCAATCTATTATGAAATACCATTTACTTATGCATTTAACTGTACTCAGTGACATTAAAATGCACCATTTATAAAATTTTAGTTTTCTCAAGAAAAATAATGTCTCAGAGTAGTCACTACAGTTAGTTAACATGAGCATGTTCACTGAGACTGGTTTACTACCTTACTACCTGGATTTTTTTACACTCCTCATGTGGAAGATCAACAGAGGTGACTAGCACACTTCCTTTTGTATTTTGCCATGATAGATGAAAAGAAACACTGGGTATATATCAGAATCACTATTTCAACTAAACCCATGAAACAGAGAGCCATGAAATGTTATCAGGATGCACCTGAGGAGAGTCTATGAAATCAGCTGTGAAAGACAGGGCATGAATGGGAACCAATATTAATGTTGGCTCAGCATTTCTCCATTGCACCTGGCAGTAGGATCCTACCTGAAGAGCTGAGTTAATTCATGGAGTCTGTCTTTGGGCTTGACATGCCAGGATAGTAGAATGGATCCCTTTTGTAACTTGTTTTCCCTGGGACTGCAGCTTTTTTCACTCTGCTGCTCACCTGAACCATTTTTATGTTTTCTCGGTTAGATTAAAATATCAGCTTTTGCTGAAGTCCCCACTGATATGGTAACTGACAGGATCCAGAACCACAGCTTCACAGTTGTAACTGTGCAGCCTACAAATGCACTTAGAAGCAGGAAACCTAGGACATTTCTGGCACAGCAGCACTACACCCAAGGCCATTTTCTTTCTCTTTATATTCAGCAGTATGCATTTTATTATTACTGTTCTTTGATTACTTCTCTGTGCGTTGGAAATACAGAATTTCTCAAGTGAAAGAAAGTTCAAGCTGTATACGCAGATGAAACCATCAGTCTTCTATACATTATGAAGACCCAACTTGTCTTTGATTTTTCGATATTCCCTTCACTGGCTTTCATTACCATATTTTCAAACAAGTTTCACCTGCACATTTTCCATTTCCTGGTAATAAAGAACGTGGGGAATTTTATTTTAGTTTTACAAATTTTGAACAGTATTTCTGTGCCTCCAGATATTTATATTCTGCTGTACTGAGCTGTCATTGGTTCTGCTTTGTACCTACCTGTTCTGCAAGCACTAGACGAAGGGATCAATTAAATGTTAATTGCAACTGCATACTAACCTACCACTTGCTACATTCAGTCAAACATATGGTGAACTTGCCCTAGCTTTGATGAACTGCTAGTCTTGTAGACCCTGAAAACAGCTCCACAAGCAAGCTCCCATCCCACGTGGAAATTTGCCATTGACTTAGCTGGGAGCAATACCACACATTCTCTTAGCTTGTGAGTACTTGTCTTTATTCAGGATGTCTACAAAGAGAAACTATTGCAATGTAAGTCTAGGTTTGAATTTAAAGTGATTATTTATTCTGCAATAATTCCTCACAAAGACATTTATTCTGCACTCCAAGAACCAGTGTAATCCACTTCCAAATATACAGAATAAAGTGGTGGAAAGTACTGTAAGCACAGATTAACAGCTGCCTCATGGGAAACCTCTACTCTAGGCTTGCAGAAATACTTTTCTTCAGTTCAGGTTATTTAATTTGCTATGTGAAATTTTTTACAGACTAAGCACCATTCAGGCATTTAAATACTGCAAGCATGGACAACATAAGTGATTCACCTTAGAAGTGACAGGAACTTTCAGGAATCGAGGCATAACCCAGTCTCAACTGACATGGATGACAAATTACTTTTCCTTATGAGACATCTTTCTGTAACCCAGGGACAGTACTGATCTTTTCCCTACGGTATCTCTGACTGGCTGCCACGGCAGTCATGACACCAGCCTGGACAACTCATGAGTGGGATGTGAGGTGCTGTCTTGTTTTTCTGGGTGAACAGATAAGATGCATCACTGTATCGAAGTGTTCCTGAGTGTTCAGAGGATGTCTGCTGGTGTGCCATTAAAGTAAGCCATATCTAACCTTAATTCAATGGAAACAGTTTTGAGGGAGGATGAGAAAAGGGGGATTGGAAACCAAGAGGTATGAATTAATCTTAGCTGTGATTAGTGAATCAGGCCCTCAGAAACAAGACAAGACAAGTGAAAAAGGGTAATGGCTATTTAAGTATGGGAACTACTAGCTAACACTAGGATCTGGGGAGAATTTTTAAAAAACACCCATAAACTGACCATACACTGTGTCATAAGACATTTCATGATCAGGTGAAGCAGTTGAAATCTCTATGAACAAAATAAATTGGGAAAAAACATTAAATAAAACAGAAGTATGAAAATACTTAAAAGTTTAGTAAAAAGTGATTCCTCTAAAATGGGTTTGCTGTCAGTAAATAATGAAACTAAGAACTTCCTTACCATTCAGGGCTACGAAGGAATCTGAAAGACAAATAACAGGGGAAAAATCATTATTTCTCTCTCATTTTTTTCTTTTTAATAGTTTGCTGCTAGCAATCTTGTATGCTTCAGCTGATAATTTAATGTATGTGATTAGTACCCTAAGGATCCAAGCAAAATTAATATTCAGACATACCCAAAACCAATGTCTGGCTTTGAAAGAGTGCGTGACCAGCCCTGTGCCAGAGATACCAAGTGGGAAGGCCAGTATTCTCCCTGCCATAGCTTTCTTTGCAAGATCAAGTCTTAATCTAATGCAAGGCACTACAAGTGATGCAGCCAGCAATGTGAGTTAATGAGGACAAAACTCACATGACCCAACATCACATGAAGTAGTAAAAGCAGCTGGGTTATCAGGGAGTGAAATCTACCCCTGTGCAGTGTCAAGGTTCAATGCATCATTCAGGGGTAAAGAGGGATTTAAGCAGGGTATGGGCTTTGTTGCTCTCTGCACAGAAGCAGATCTCTCTCCATAAGCACAATGTGCTGTTTCTTAATAATCTCCTATCCTTTTATACTTAACTGATGTCAGGTACACTCCACTCCTGTCTAACCTATTTGCTCAAGGAGAGCAGAACTGGCTGAAAAGGGCAAAGTTGCATCAGCTGGCAACTGATCTGATTTTGATGCTAATCCATTTTACAGGGAGGACAGGAGGAACTACATGTACACCTCCTTTAAAAAACTTGGAGACAGCCTGTGTAACCCTATCTTAGGGCAGAGGCAGAGGGAGGTGTAGCTGAGATGGAGGGCATGCAGAGGCTGAAATCCTTCTACTCCCTCAAGCACAGAGATCACAGTAATAAATAGCTCTTGAACAAGGATGCACAAGGCATGAGAAGGCTCTGGCTTTCTCCAGAGCAGCTGGCTTGCACAGTATCCCACAGCACACTCTACTCCTCCATTATTTTGCCCTGTTTTCCAGAAGTAATGGCTCTCTCCCTGTACATTACTTCCTCAGCTTCAGCAGTTTTATTGCATCTACAGATATCAATGCAAATTGCACTGAAAATAATGTGATTCTTAATTTCATAAGGATTACAAATAGTATTTGGGGCTCAGAAGCAAACCAACCTTGGCAAGAACATTTGGAAGGAGAGCAGTCCTGAACACAGATGTTGGCATTCCTGAAGCCTTAGAAATCAGCATGCAAGGTTTCTTTGCATGCAGTACAAGCTGTGCACTTTTAAGTACCTCAGTGCAAAACATAAATGTTTAAAGACTGTGTTTAAGCTTCCAACTCATGCTGTCAGTTCCTAAGGTTTACCATTAAAATTTCTTAGGCAAAGCCAGTAGTGCCCGATCCTTAATACCACTGTGTTGTCTAGTTTGTGTGTAAAATCCACTCAGAATCACAAACTGAGTAGTTCCCATTTCTTGATCTGGATCCAAAGCTGAAGATATATTTCACTGTCTCCCTGTCCTGAATGGAAATGTAGTCCAAGTCACAGTCTACACCAAGAAACCAAGCCACTTTTGTACATCTACACAAACAACCCAACCACTATGGCTAATAAAGCCAACGAACGCTAACTCATTATGTCATTGCTATGATCAATATCCTCTGGAACTGAGGTTTTCTCACTACATAACTGCTTTGAAGTCCGGTGTTTATATAAATCACACCAACTGGGCTATTTTCTTTGAATACATTTAAACAATCATTCCTCTTCTGAACCTGCATTGCTGGCCACAGTTGCTGTCCCTGTTGTGACTTACATTGCTAAAAAAGAATGCCCGACACATAATGGTGATTTGAGGCATTCAGAAGGATGCTGCGACACATGGTAAACAGAGGGTAAAAGCTTTGCTTACTTTGGCAGTCACCCAGGCCATCTGTATTGCCATGTTCTATGTCCTGTTCAAATGCCAGTCTAAATAATAGAAAGAAACAAAACAGTATGAATAACAACAGTCACAGGTAGTACCAGAAAGAAATTATCACACGTACAACTGAAATAAAGCCCTGCCATGAAACTGGCCATTTCTTTGGAACTTCCACACAAAGGCTGAAAAATTGCAACATAGACATTTCAGTTATTTGCTGTTACTTAATGATTTCTTGGCTTCTGATGATGCTTTGTCTTTTTGTTATTTTTCAAAATCCATTGCATGCCTCATTGTCAAGGGAGGCAAATGGATTCATATTTTTTAAACTGTTAACTCTATAATATATGACATTATCAGGAGTAATTACGATTCTACCTTAACTTATCCATATAGTAGACAAGATGTACCGATATTTTGCTGTGAGAAGGAAGCTAACCCATTGGGTAGGTACTGTGCTGGGCGAAGACCACCTGCATTTCAGCAGTCATTATGTACTGTACTGGATGAGCCTGCAAGGCTTAAGGTCCAGTCCACAGACGGCATTCCACTGAACTCAAGGCGCTCTGTTGAAAAGCACTCACAGGCTTTTCCAGCTGCCATGCCCAGTTTACACTCTTAACCTCTGCCTGTGGTTTTGGGTAACTAGTGAAGCTGTTCTTCCAAGTTGCTGTACGGTCAAAGGTGAATGACAAGAGCCTTGGAAAATCATCAACAGAAGCCCTTGTCTACATTAGGAGTTAGGATACTGACCTTGAGGCATAATTACCCTTGCAGGCACCTAATTCCCAACTCCATGTTCTTAAAACTCCTGTTCAACTGTCACCTACTCCAGCAGGCATCTAACATCTCTGACTCCTGTTGACTAGTTTAGAAGTTCACCAGACATCTTCACAGCTGATCTGGATCCCCTTCCTAAAGGCTCTGCCCTGGACAGAGAGTGACCTGCCTTGCTCGCCTCTGAACTGCACCACCGCAAGCTGCACTGCCTCTGTCTTGATCAATCTATTCATAAACACTTTTATGAATAAGGTACAGAAGTCCCCCACAGCTTGCCATGTAAGTGCAAAAAGTCCCAAGCACCTTGGGAACGCTGAGAAAACCTGACATGGACACAGGTGCACTTTAACATTATTCTCCCAAGTGTCCAGTCAGGAATAGCTCACTCTCATAGTAAAGCATATACAGAGAGATACAGCTATTGCATCCTCAGTAGAAAACAATTTGAATTGAAATAGCAAATTAAGAACATGACACAAGCACAGGAATGGTAAATCATCCATTATACACTGAAGACCTACACAGAAGCAGGGTTAAGCGGAGCTGGCTGTGGAGGCTATCAAGGTGGTGTGATGTTTGCACTACACTTACACCACTACCTTGAGGAAGCATAGCTGTACCTCAAAGTGGGCAAGCATGAGGTGTGTCAGATGTCGCCAAGAAATGAGAGGTCTGAAGTGGGTCGGCTCCCTGCCAGGAGACTTTAGCAACCACATTTAAAAATCCTTCACAGACCTTCATTATTATAAAATCATTAAATTCTACTGTTAAGCAAGGGGGAGATCCAGCACTTCTCTGAACCCGCTTTAAGCTCTTACTGTGCTCTGTGATTCCTCTTAGTAATGCAAAGTAAATTAGAAGGACTGGTTTTGTTTTCAGTGGACAAATTGCTTCAGTAATTTAATTTGGATTCTATTGCCTCTTTAATCAGCAGTGATGGCTCCAGTGTGGGCTGGTCCAGACGTACTCATCCAGTTCCCTGCTTTCAACAACACACGGACCTTAGTACAGCTCTTTCATTTTCTTCTTCCTCCTCTTTCAGTAGTTACCAATCAGCTGAGAGTTCACATCAAAAAAATTGGTGAGACATTTCAGAGGTGAATGCAAATAAGGTAGGAACAAACACTTCCCACATTTTTCCTTCCCTGAGAGCCCCACGTTTCAAATAGCTCTGCCACCGCCAGACCTTCACGGCCCATCCAGCCAGAGCCTGAACTCACTTGGAGCCAAGGACCAGCTGTGTGCATGCCCCGCTCTCCTTCACCCATCCGCAGTAGGGGTCTCTGGATGCTATGCAGGCCCTTGAGAAAGAAAAGCACAAGGTGGCATTCATGAGCATTCCCGCCTTCCCCATGCATGGTGCTTGGCCTTCTGACAGCCACCAGAAACCACATACTTTTTGCATTTGCCATGACGCTCGCAACGTCCTAGGGGAACCTTGATGACACAGGTGGAGAAAGCGATGTATAGGGTGCTGCTGGGCTTGTCAAGCTGCATGCCCATTATCCGCTTGTCCTCCACGCCGTCGTAGCTGCACCTGATTTGAAAAAATGTGACGTGAGGTTATAAATGAGTTCTGCTCTGAAACCAGATGAAAACTTAATGATTCCTCAAGCTGAAAAAAAAAATACCCCCCAAATTTTCACAGAAAACCCCTGAGAAAGGCAGAATCGAACCAGCCAAGGAAAAAGAACACACGATAGCCACTAAAACCACTGACAGACATATAAGCAAGAACTAAAAATGCGTGAGACAGGGGAATAAGAAGCAGAGAGAGATGGCACATCAGACAAGCTTTCTGAGGGCCCTTTGCTTTTTGTGTTTCCTCTTCACTCAAAGTAGATGAAATTTCTGCATGATTACGGCCCACTTCAAAGCCCTTTTAGGCATATTTGAGGAAGGCTGAAATGTGGGAAATTTCTCTTGGGAGAATGGCTTGCTGGTTGTTGAGTTATTTGGAATAATTTTTTTTTTTATAGGATTAGAAAATTAATCTTCCTTTGCAGAATTTCACTTTTAATTATCCATCAACTGTTGCACAGGATGGGCTATTTCCTACACATAGTGAATAAAAAATATCTTACTGCAATGTAGAGACTGATAAGCAGACATGTCCTTCCCAAACAATTTAAAATTACTCAAAAAACTTGGCTTCTCTAACCACTTCCATTTTTGTAGGACAGCCTACTCTCTGGGAAATCAGAAATTCAAAGTTGCCCATACATGAGTACAAAGAATCAGATACACACTTTTCAGGATTGTAAACATTCATCTCCTCCAGGAAAAGGCTATCATTTAGGAAACCACTGTTTCCTGTCCGTGCCAAGAACTTCAGGATGATTCCCTTCTCTGATCCCAAGAAAACCACGGTGTAGTTCTGATACGGCCCAGCAGCAGAGTCCACAGCAATTTTGGTCAGGCGGTATCTAGAAAAACAATACAGCATTTTGCATAGTTTGGG
The DNA here is from genome assembly GCA_028020825.1 of Podargus strigoides. Classification (NCBI taxonomy): domain Eukaryota; kingdom Metazoa; phylum Chordata; class Aves; order Caprimulgiformes; family Podargidae; genus Podargus; species Podargus strigoides. The sequence continues at coordinate 82,237,219 of CM051663.1, read as the reverse complement.
ATTAGAGTGCCATTTATTTTATCACTTTTTCCACTTCAGATAACTGCGTGGTAGCCTTCTAGCAATCATGCAACATTTTTAAGCACTTTTCCTAGCTGAATAACCCTATAAGTCAACACAGACTGTACCAGTTTGTCTCCCCAAATGGTGGGGAATTTTTGTCTGCATGTCCTTATGTCCAATAGCTAGCAGAGATGTTTGCAGAAAGCTGAAGGACTGCTAAGAGTCTGAGGCCATTTAGGAATTATCCTTGCAACCAAAAGCAAAGTACTAGCCCCGTGACTTCTTCAGGCAGGGAAAGAAAATCAGCAGAGTAAAATTTTCGATTACTTTCAAGCTCTGTCACATTAAAAGAAGCAATAATGATAACCGATCTACATTTAACTTGTTTGGCAGGAAAAACTGTGTGAGTGCAATACTGAGATACTAAAAACCATTTTACCTCACTAAAAATAATCACACAACTGCTGCTAAGTGAGTTCAGTGCTGAGATGATACTGAATCTTGGGATGACATAATTTATTGAAAGTGAGTACTGGTGATTTGGTACCAGTTATCTGCCACTGGTGACCAAAGGAAAGCGCTCTGCAGAGCTTGCTGCTCTTGTCTTTAGTTGGAGGTACAGAACCTGGCATAAAAAACTGACAGAAGATGCATTACTGAAACTAAGTCAGGCCCTTCCAGAGCTAAACACTGTCTGGCACAAAACTACCCTTGTATGGAGGAAGAGAGGAAAACATGGCAAAAGTTAGTCAGATTATTTTGTTTACAACTGGAAGGTAGATAAGTAGCATAGTGAGCACCGGAGAGAGTGGGAATGTATTTTGATAGGAAGGGGATGGTGTATTTGAGGCTTGCTGATTTATGAGTCTTTGTTCAAATCTCTTCATAATTATTTTTCTCTTGTTGCCATAGAAAGGATAGGAAAGTGATTACTTCTGCCTGTACACTTCTGTAAACATTAAAACATAACAGTACATATCCAGACAGACATCTTCATATCCTGTGAACATATCCTGACAGGCATGTTTGTATCCTGTGTACATATCCCTGGGCTGCCTGCTGATCCTTGTCCAAAGTTTTCTATGAGCTGTCTCAAACACTGACCCATAAGCCAACAGGCAGGTCAAACTTTCCCGCACAGCATTTCCTCCAAGATCCCATTTCAGCACAGTGTAGTTGGAAAGGACTGGTTTTTGGAAAGGAATAGGTTTTTTACTATCTTGAAAGCTGCTCAGGGAGCTCTGCAGCATCTGCTCAGTGCTGCCATCATTCCTAGCTGGATTCATGCCCAGCATACTGAGGATGTTTACAGAGTTTGAGAATATTCTGAGCAAGAGTATTAGCACAACTTGACAGCTATGATGAGGACAAGAGTCCACTTGGAGTTACGTACCTGACCATCGTTCTCAGGAACCAGGGTCGATTGACAATAGAAGGTACAGCCTCGTCCATCAGTGGATGTGTTTTGATGAAGTTCAGAGTATCATCTGGGAACTCGTTAGAGGTTACATATTTTTCTAATGATGTAGAGCCAGCACAGCAACCAGGCCTAAATAAAACAAGAGTATAAAGCCAAAACACTTATTTGATGCCTAGTGTAAATCTTCTTTTGTAATGAGGCCCTCAGTGAAATATTTTGAGGGTTACATTCTCCAACAGAAGGTCCATTTGATTCCATTTCCTAGAGCATTATGATTCTTCAAGCCTTTGAGCCCCTGTGAAATGGGAAGATGAAAGATGAACCACCCCCTCATAAGCATGTGTCAATGTCCAATTTTCATCTGCTCTGATGTGGGTAGAGCCACTGACATCAGCGGAGTAATGCCAACCTATGCAAAATATAGCGCTGGTCCTATCATACTTGTTGCTCAGATTTAGATAAATAGTCAAACCTTATGTAACTAAATGTTATGTAGGAAGGTAGTACAGGATTGGAGGGGACTAGCTGGGTCAATGAGTCTGCTCCCACACAGTTGCACAATGAACACTACATGCAGAGACTGTGTACTTTGCCTCTTCTTATCCAAAATATTTTGGTTGTCTGCATATAGAATTAGCGACACAGGGAGAGACGGAGAAGCCATGATCATCACTGGTCTCCTAGGTCCTTGCAAGGGCACTGATTCATGAGATGACACTCCCAGAGAACTCTAGGGAGCAGCCTTCTGGCACTGTGGTACCTAGGGTTTCTGTATATCTAATCTAGAGGCCTCTTTCCTCCTGAATCCTAACCACATGCTTGGATGAATCCTGTTTTAATCCTAAAACTGGTTTACTCGAATATACGTAAAACTGAGTAAACTCTACCGTGCACCTCAGCCAAAAAGGGAAGTGAGGCCCCTGAAATGCTCCGGTATGTTTCTCAGAAATGTTAGGATCAATAGGAGCACTAATTTTTCTGCACCATACTGAGACATCCAAATAAAAGCTACCTTATTTCAAAGGCATCTTTTGCCTCTCATGCTTTTCAACATGAGTTAGAAGTAATGGCTATTTCTGTTAAGCAGATTGATGGCCAAATTTTACATGAAACAGTGTTCACCAATTCAGTTCATGTTATCTCCTACTGACTTAAGAAAAAGCAGTATTATCTTCATCATAACTGTAAGCCTACTATTAAATCATCACACAAACTCACAATGCAATTTTCTCTTCTTCCTAGTGAAAGAGAAGATTTCTTTCTCCTGTACCCCTTCCCTGCTAGTACTCTTTATCTAAAGAGTAAGTTCCAAACAAGTGGAGCCCTTGTGCAGCCTTGCACTACCAAGACAGCCCATCATGTCAACGAGTTGTTGAAACACTGCAAAAAGAAGAAAACCAGCAACAGTGCTAGCAGGTGCCTTAATAAGGCTCAGACTGAAAACAGACACAGAATTTACCAGATGTTCCAGTCACCTCCAGGATCTTCTCTTGGGTGACAACCTCAGAATAAATTCAGCACAGGAGTACTATATTTGACAACTCTAAAACATGATGGACTAACTTTGGATTTAGGTAGAAGCTCAGTTGCTACCACAGAGTTTCAGATGTCTTTTTCTTTTGAAGTTTTGCAAGATATGACAAGCAATGTAAAACATACGTTGGAGTGATAGAGCTTGACTGAGATACATGAATTTGTTTTATCTACATTCATATAATGATTCTAAGAGGAAAATGCCACTGGTGTAAATGAGTTAACAAGTGGCTGTAAACAGCAACTTAGAGGAAATGTGCTCATAGGAAATATGAAGAGAGTGTAGTAGATGAGCCACATGTGAAAAAAAGGAAAGTAGAAGCCAGAAAACAACTCATAAGATGAATGAGGTAAATTGAATCTTCATTTTGATGGAATGCCGTTTCTTTTCTCCCTGTGATGCATCCTCTGTGGCACATAAAATTGCATGTTAACTGCAGAACAGAAAACTGCAGAACTGGTGCAGGCTTTGTAATGAGATATATCCCTTACCGAACCGATTTGCAACAGGTGTGTAACTCACACCACGCTTAAGTGATAGATTACTCTGACCAATTAGATCTGCTGCTGGCCTGATTCATATTACACAAATCTTGTTTAAGTGGAAAAATTCTGAATTGTGTAACTTAGATCCAAATGCAACTCAACTTCTATTTTACTGTTACAACATGTGTCTTCAACTGTATCTGCGCCTTACAAGGCTGTTCAAATTGTCAAAAACCTCTGTGCTGCATGCAGGAACAGAACAGTATCACTATACATGAAACATACCTGGGCTTAGGCACTCGTTCATCAGGAACTGGTGTCCATGTGGAATCTGGAGACTTTTGTTCTTTGAATCTCCCAGTAAATACATTGGCAATGTCAAGCATGTCATAGGCACAGACTGCAGAGCCAGGGATGCTGCAAAGTGACATTTCCCAGAAACTGTTACTCATTCTGCAGTTATGCATAAAATCTTGAGTGAAAAACATGCTGTATAGAAATCTTCCTGTCATAGGCAACTCAATCCTGAACTCTGTAACCTCTCAGTATTGACAGGAAAAGCCAGCCCCATGTAAAAGCCTGAAATATACCAATCAGCAGACAGCTCCTGCCATCACGATTTGTTTCAAAGGCTCTATAGAGAGAAGTAATTGCAATAATCTTGAAGAAGGGAAAGAATCTGGAAAACTCTGCGTACCACTGACGATGCATAAGGAGTAATAGCCAGTCTCATTCAGAACCTATTATTTGGAAATTAAAGTTCTTGTAAATCACAACATCTCTCGGTATTAATTCTGACAGTCCCTGTCATTCTTCAAAAATACACTGCAGACAGTTCAGAAGTTGGCGCTGCTCAAACTGGGAGCTTGCACAACATGCCATTGACCTGGCATTTACATGTTATTACTCCATCCTCCTACAGCCTGATCTCCACCAACTTTTCCCAACGGAAAGGAGTTTATGCTCAGAAGTTTGCTTAACTCAGTGAGGTGTAAACAGCTTACAGAAGCCAACTCAATTTTATTTTTAGATCATAAAGTCGTAAATTTCAACTCCTTGATTATTTGCATGAAACTGCATGATAGCATTGTCTAAACGTAATTATATCCTTACATGCTTTCTCAAAAGGCTTAGGGGTTTCCATGGTCAGTCACTTGGAAGCATGAATTATTCATTTATCCACCTTTCATTTTTTAACACATGAACTACTGTATTTGTGTCTGACTTTCACCCCTTGATTTTATCAGGTAAATAGCATGAACCCAGCTGGCTGAGGCTTTCAATTCTGCTTTTAGCTAGTAGGTTATTATACACCAAAGAAAAAATGTAGGAACTATAATACTGTTACAGAGAATAAAACTAAACTTATAAAGGTATATAAATTGATAGGAAAATAAATGTCTGAATATTAAAAGGTTTCAAACTGCTTGTTACTGAAGGAAACAACAAGTAGGGAGGCAGTATTAATCTTGCTTTGATCTCCACAGATTGTGTTTTCATGTGGAAGGAAAACTTCAAAGCCTTGTATTAAGATGATACTACACACCAAGAGTTTTAAATGGAGGCAGTCACACGTATGGAAATGTAAGAGTCAGTCAAGGATGTATTTAGCCACACACAGGACCTGACTCTAAAAGACACCTCAAGACCTACTCCAGCTAGACGATTTTGCACTCTGTTGAATTAAGCCCTAAAGAAAAAATAACCCTAAAATCCTGAGGTATACTACACAGAATTAAAAGCACATATTCAAAGTCTGGCAAAAAATCAGACCCTATACAATAGTACCTTGATTTTAACACCAAGTACTTAGGTTTTAAAATGCAAGGTTTAAGGAAAAGTATTATTCATGACAAACCACAGGAAATATTAGCAGAGTGGAAGGACAATCTCAATTTTGAGATAATCTCCCGATACAACATATTTTCTGATGCTGAATCTCTGTTTAGTCACTCATTTTTATTAAGCCAGTTTGCATAAAAAGAGATCTTCTTAATTTAAGCCTGTCTTCCCTATTGGTGGCATAGTTATTCCATTGCAGTTGCCATCATTTTGATATCAAAAGCAGTGATTATATATTACAGGCCTTGGCTTACTCTCATTTGATGTCAGTTCTGTGCATGACCTCACTGAGGTCAGGCTTTGACAAGAGGTGGTGAGTGTACAGCAAAACCAGATGAATTTCAGTAATAAAGTTCCCCATTCAGCTCAAACGTTACTCTGTGAAATAGCAATATATTTTTTTAATTAGAATGCTACTCTTTTTTTAACTTCTTTGGGAGACCTCAGTAATTGGATACAGTTACTCTTCTAATAACTTCTGGAGAAACATGTTATAATGTGTAATGGTAATAAATTCTTTGCAGATGAACCGATGCTTTTGGAAAAACACACGAACAATGAAATACAGTTGTTCTGGGGACCCTCCTCCCCGGCCAGCAGGTCAGTGTAGGATCTTGTCTATCCCAGGAGAGAACGCAAAAGACAGTAGGGATGCAGGAAATAGAGGGAAGGAGTACTAATGTGGTTCTTGGGGGTTTAGATGTAAACAGGACAGATCTAGCCCTTTCTCTGAGATAAAAAAAATAAAATAAAATCGTATTTTCTCTTAGAAATAACATTCTGCAAGTTACATGCTGCAAAACGTCTTGGTGGCTGGTCTGAATTATTCCCATGTAAAGAAAAGTACATCCAAGGAACGTGTCCAGACACTAAAGGGCTGAAAGATGCTCTAAATTATCAGATATAAAATGTAGCAAGCCATACCAGAGTATCCTAAATTGAAACACAAACTATCAGTAAGTGTACAGTACATAATAATTACATTGTATGAACAATCATTTTTTGTATATTCATAAAGTAAAAAGAAACTGCAGTGAAAAGCAAAACATAAAGGAAACAGAAGGTAAAAGGTTATTGTTCCTATTACCTATTATATGGAGTGGAGAAGGTTGCTAAAACAACATCCCGGCCGTTGAAATGGATAACATCTGTAACGGCCTGCAGTATGTTAAAGTAGAAGTGTGAATCGCCAGGAACTGAGCAGTTCAAACGAGCCTTGAGGAAGGAAGTCCACTGTTTTTCCAGCACTCTCTGAGATCCTCCCATGTCATTTTTGCAAACCTGAGCCACCCTTGGGAAAACAACCTGGAAGGAGCAGAGCAAAAATAATGGCGAAAATGAAATGTTTGTTTGAACTAAAAGACTTTGTTGGAATTCTGCTTTTAGAACATTTGGAATAACACAGCAAGGTGCTTAATTTAATCCCATGTTTCCATAATCTGTGACAAATAAGAAACAGAGAAAAATTCAGCTTTGGAACAGTGTGCTATAAAAGATAAGGCTGTGGCATTTACTATACAGCCATAAATCCTTCAGGAGATCTGTTCTCAACCCATATAAAACTCATTTCCATACAGACTGCTTAGCTTTCTATTTCCCCAAATAAAAGCACATTTTATATTCACAATCCCTGCAACCCACGCTGCCTGCTCTGACTCTTGTTTTTTTCAGCACTTAAAAACTATGCAAATTTTACTGGGCTTTTCTTCCCGCCCTCCACCTTTGTGACCTTGGTCAGCTTTTCTGACTGCTTAGTCAGAAAGCTATTGTGTAATTAGCAAAAATACAGAATGTGTTTAACTATTCTTTGCAGTACAGCAGAGCACAAAATTCATGCCCTCTCAGCACTCCAGTCCAGATTTCTAACAGAAAAATATATCCCTGCTTTGGAATCCATTAACAATTACCTACTACACAGAACTAACTGCATTTTCCTTGTGCTTTTTGTGATTTGAGGAAAGAGATTTCAGCATACACCATCACTGTAAGAAAGCACCCTGTTCCCTTTCAAGACAGTACAATGTTTCACTCTGACCAACCCTTTGGCTTGAGCAATAGGAATCTTCTCAAAATGATGACCTTGTCATCATGATTTATGGTTCTCATTTCAAGGTCATTCCTAACAGCACTGGTCCAAGAATAGCATGTGTTTTCTTCCTCCTGAATCTGACAAAGTCATTCAAGGAAATGTTTTTGCCCTTACCTTTCCCATGCTGTTGTACTCCACTGCTATTTCCCGGAAGAAGAAGTAAATGTAATTGCCATAGTCTACTGCCTGGACAAAGTATGGTTCTAGAAAAAAATCCCGAGACATCCTGTTTAGGCACCATGTACAGCACATAGCATGCAAAGAGAAGCCAAACACTTTCACACAAAACATCCACAGGTGAAATGCCCACATCAGGCAAAATTGCTCAGTTTTCAGAACTAGCAACATCATCACTGCAGAAGAATCACTCGGATAGGGCAGCTGGGGGCACGTCTGTGCAACATGACTGCAATGTAGTTAAATGTTTGCCACTAAAACGTCTGCCATGTGCAGTGTATGAGGAAAGGTAAAGAGGCTATATATAATGGTATGCCTCAGGGGTCTAAGCAGGGCTCTTTATGGCATGCAGGCTGTGTGTGGAGGGAATATCAAATCGTGTAACTGTTTCTGCCTATACGTTTTTGTAGTAGCAAGCAAAGTGGGACAGCTAAAGTTGACACCTGGCAAAACATTTCTGCATACAGAAAAAGACTTCAAACTATGGCTTTACTCACTGTTAAAATCACTCCAAATGCTAACTATTCATAACGCCTACGTGAAGCTAAACAGCACCGTTCTTAACAATGAGGGCATTTAAAGAGCAGGAATTGCCTAATTCAATGGCAGCTGTACCGAGTCCCTAAGAACCACAAAAGAAAGGCTTTGTGCAATATTCCCATAATTTTATTTTCATTGAAGAATCTGAACGTTACAGGACAAACCCTGTATACTTCAGGAAGCCCTGACTGTTTCCTAACACAGTCCTAGGTCAGGGGTATTTCAAAACACAGCCCAAGCATATCGAGCCCTGCAAGTTCCAACCTTTACAGACAACAGCTGTAAACCGATGGATTTCAGCTTGGAAAGCTCACTGGAATAGATGTTCTGATCTACCATGTTCACAGTTTCTGTCAGGTCCAGTAACTTGGGGTCAGGAGAAGAGGGGAAAGAGATAAACAGATCAATGTAAGTAAGAGATGTAATTTAGTTGCTTCTTTTTGCCAGAAAGCGTTGGTGAGATGAAAGGACAGAAAGGTCTGTCAGGAATCCAAGACTCTCATCAGAGATGCTGCTTTTTCCTTTTTGTTTGTTTACCTACCTTTCAACCACTTTGAGTCATGTTTAACTGTCCGCAGAGTTGGGCTGTCTCCAAGGCTCCGGTATATGACTGCATCTATTGCAAGGAAGTCGGTCACTGTGGCAGAATACAGCTTTCCCTCTGGGGAGGAAGGAAAGAAGAAAATAAGAGGGGTGGAGCATTAGAAATAATATAATTGCTTTCTCTCATCAGTCAAATGAGATGGGGCAAATGAAATCATCACTATCTCCTTAGGAACACTGGAGGCAAAAAATCCAGCTGGGTAACTGGGGCTGAGCACTGAACACGCAAGTTATCAGTTTTCAAAACAGTAACTTCAGAGGGATGCTGTGGGAGAAGAAATCTTATAGGGTAATTCTTCTCCAGTTTAGGTAAGTCATACTGAACTACCCTGTCCAGTTTTCCTACACATGCCGCTTGTTCAGTGCTTATAAATTCTGACTATGTATGAGTAAAATAAATATGGGGAAGCCATGAGAGAACTGTTAGTTTTAACTGGGAGGGCAAACTAGACAGGTCTTAGGGACTGTCCACTAATTGACACTTATGCAAATTTTTCCCTTTGAGAGCACTTCTCCTCTGCCAAAGATCACTAGCAAAAAACTAAATAGTGCGCAGAGAGCCCAGGCGAAACAGGCACGGAAAGAGATGGAGGAGGATTGCTTATCTATGTTTCTTTCCTAAAATGTGTTTTAGGCATTTTCTGCATGAATTATGCATTCCTCTCTCTTAAAGAACCAGAGGACAAGCAATAAGAAAGGGTCTACAAAATGGCACCCCAAGGACAATCAAAAGATGCAAAGCTATCAGGAGGTAAAAGCATGAGCTCCAACAACATTTTTAAATTATATTTGTTGTCTAATCTCTTTGCAGGTCATGGTAACTGCACAGGGCTGTTTTCATGTGTGAGACTGATCTTGGAACACGCTATCTGGCAGGGGCACAAGTATCATGGCACGAGGACAGCGACTTGTGTCTCTGTTGTGTCTACATAAAAATCAGAATGGCTTTGACAGAGATTATGTTGGGTGCTGGGCCTTGAAGGCACCAGCACTGAGGACATACCCAGGACAAAGCAGAGAGGTTTCTATTGGTCAAGCTCTCCTCACTGCACTTATAGACAATGTTTAATTTCAGCTCAAGATTCAAAAATCAGACTGTTATTTTATCAGCAGAACTGTACTCTTTGTTCTGCACCTCACAATTCCCATCATTATTTGGCTATTTAAAAATGGGCTTTCTTAGCAAAATCAGAAAAAAATAATTACAAAAAATGCAGATACTAAAACCAATTTTAAAATAGAATAAAAAGCTGAATTGTTTAGATATGGATGTCTGAAATCATGTTAATACAATCACACATTTATTTTCTTTCCTGCCAAGTTCCTGAAGACCATGTGACCAATTACAATTTGCACATATCAGCTGTAACAGCTACAGGCTGCACGAAGAGCCATATTCATGTAAGTGCACCCAACAGACTCAGATGAGCTGGATTAGTGCCCTAAACTGCTCTGAAACTGCTTTTCACTGCACTCCAAAGTTATCATGGATATCAGTATGTACAGCATATCAAACAGTGATTCTCTGAAGCTAGAAGATTTACAGGGTATATTCTACAATAATTTATTTGAGCAGTATCAAATTTGTTCTGAATCATCATGAAAGAGTATGATCATTTCTATGAATATCCTTTTTATTTTCAAATAATGCAAAGACTTCTTCATTGACAGAGTGGGAGTCACCTTACCAAACTCAGCTTTATGCAAGTTAAATATTTACACTAAGTTGGTCATAAACACTTTCTTGGCCAGTATAGTGAGAAAGGCCCTTCTGAAAGGTGATTCAGACTGCCACAAAGATAGGGAATCTGAGAAACATGAGATAGATCTTTCTCTGAAGGTGTCTCTCTCTTCCCATGGTTTATGAATTACCTGCTACAATCAGCTAATTACTACTTTATGCTCTTTTGACGGTAATTAAGAAATTATATACTACCACCATCATCATCCCCACCTTATTTGAAACAAAAGGACTCATTTATTTACACTACAGAAGGTCAAAAAAAAAAAAAAAAAAAAGCAACCTGCTCTAAAATCTCTCCTTTGTAAGGCAGATGATGCCACTTCTAACACAGTAGTGCTTAATACAGCCCTTTGGCCACAGGCTCAGTTCACAGTGGCTGGAATACTTGCACACTCTCAAATCTTCAGAGGAATAGCTAAAGTATTTTCACATGAGCACCCAGGCACTGCTTTCTAGCATCACATCTGCTGAAGAGGACTGACATTACCATGAGCGACTTCTGTATTAGCTTTACCACCTATTTTACAGCCAAATCTAAGAAAAGATCAGCAGGGTTCCCACTAAGAGAAGTTCAATAAAGAACCAATTTAATCAGGAATTCATGAAGAGGAGTACAAAAATACCATTTCACAATCAACAACCCAGATTAACCCCATTAATAAGCACTCACCTTTTTAAACTATTGTAGTAGAAATCAGAGTTAACTATATTCTGCTGCACACAGCATAAATCAGTATTAAGCAACACACTTCTCTCCTTTGTCTACAACAGCTGGTAATACCACAGTAACATGTTTTCTCCTTTAAAATAAAATCACCTTCCCTTTCCTTCTAGATCTAGAAAAAGGGACATCACAGCATGTTCCCTAACTTCCTTTTATTATGAAGGTTAACTTAAGCTTTGAGCTGTTAAAGAGCACATCCTGCCCACTCCTCATTAAAGTTCATACAAGCCTTGACTTCCCTTGACTTTCGCAGAAGTCGGATGCAGCCAGAAATGGGGCCTCACACTGGTCTGGCATCATATTATCATGAATCCAGGAAAAACTGAAATATTGAATCAGGAAACTGAGACTTCAGGCAATGTTTATGGTAGTGGAGTTAATTCCAGAGAAGGGAAGCCGTCTGTGCCAGTGACTTCCTTATGCGTCCTGTTTTTAGTCATTATTCACTCCCTTTGCCATCTTTCAGATTTTAGCATTCTGGACTCAAGAGGCACACTGCTATGGCAAGCCTGGGCTGCAGGATGGAAAGCAAAAAGTTTATCTTTGTCACTTTACCTGCGAACAATGCAACATTGGCATGCTTTGCATCATAGGGGCACCTGGCCATTCCACTGAATTCATCTCCCAGGAACTCCAAGGTATCCATCTGAAAAATGAAAGGGAGCTCCTCAGACACAGAAACAAAACTTCTTATGCAGGATGAGGCTTGTGACAGTGTTTCGTTTTTCCCAGGCAGGGAGAAAGTCCTTTCTCTAACTGTGCTTCTGACTATGAATTAAGAACCTGACAAAAATCATGGTGTTAAATAGGAAAGTTTCCAAAGAAAGTGTGTCCAGTAAGTCAGGCATTCTTTTGGAGCTAATCACTCTTACTCCGACACATTTTACAAAAGTCTTCAGTCTATATTTTATCTGTACACAAGCTTCCTGCTGAACTGTATCAGACTATGTGTTCTGTGGTTCTGGCAGGGATACAAAATTTATCCTCAACAGTGATTCAACAGAAGCGCTCTTATACACAGAAAAGACTGCACACCACAGCAGTCAGAAGAAACCACACAAAGACAGTTATCTGTGTGTGCATTTTTCTCTCCAAAGTCCAGAGATCCTTCTGCTCTAGTCTCAACAGTAGTGCTCTCTTTCTTTGTTTGCATGCTCAGAAGGATGCTCTCCAAGTCTTACTATATCAGTTGAGTCTGTGTCATGGAGAAATCCTCTTAACATCAGGCAAGAATTAGTCTGTGCAGGAATTGCAAAATCTGAGGCTTAAGTGTAACTCCTGGGAAATAAATTCACCTTGGGCACTGATAAAGATACAAATACACAGATCAACTTTATGCTAAGTTCAAGAGGGTTTAGTGAGCTACGGGGGAAATGTACAGCTCTTACCTCTTTACAATTCTTATACTACTGTATTTTAGGAATAAGAATCTTTCTAGCATATTCAAGTAACTTGAGCAGCTCATACTGTATAAATCACACACAGTACAGACTCATAGAGCATGCAAAATAACCCACCCAGCACCATCAACTACTCCAATCAACTTTTAGCTCATATGTTACAGCACCCAAGTCCTCCAGTGGACGACTTGTCATCATTTGTTTTCTGTCATGTATCTTTCTGTCAAAATCCACTCTAAAGGGAATCAGTTGTGCTCACTCAAGGGCTGAAAAGCATTTCATGTGATAGTGAGACTAAACAATCTACAGTCCTGAGCAGCTTTCCCCGCTCTGAGCCCCACATTCCAGGCTCATCCACATGTCCACTGACAGTGTGGAGGGTCGTCTCTCTTTTCTCTGTTTGGCGCATCTTTAGCACTCTCTCTGTATAACGCAGAAATACATGGAGCAAAAGCCAGGGCAGGTGTTGGCAGAGACCTTCTACTGACTCCCAGAGGTATCATTATCCAGCCCCCACAGTTCAGCACCAGGTGAGGCAGTCTGCAGAGGACATGCATCACTGGGAATGAAACACCTGCAGTAAGGGTAAGGAGGGCCATTTATATCACTCGCATAAGGATGCCTGGGAAATTTGTATTTGTATTAAAAGACAGTTTTCTAGCAAGGGCATAGGTTGAGATTTCTTAGCCACATAAATGGCACTGAGAGCCAAAAAATGACAAACTGTGCTGGAAGACTAAATACAGCCCTCAGACTGAGAAGCTTTGTTGAATGCTAGGAGATGGATGCAAGGAAAGGAAGAAAAGAAGAAATGTCTGTTAACAGAGCAGCTACCTGTACCACATCATTATCATGATGAAGGCTTGTATTTTTATTCAAATTTAATTCTTCCTCCACAGACTGAAAGAAAAGACTATGCTGAACTTCTCTCATGTGTTTCCTAGACTATAGCCATCACAGTGGCTAAACAAAGTAAAGCAGCATTGCAGGAAAAGCAAGAAAGAGGAGCAGTCACAGCAAATACTACTAAGGAAGTAATTTTCCCGGATGCTAATGTCTTTACTATGTGTTTTACAGTAACTCTGAACCCAATGAAATGAATGAGAATTGTGACTTTATCAGAAGCAGCAGTAATGAAGCTGAATTTTCTTTTTCCTGAAGAACGATGAGAAATGACCTGTGGGACACTGCAGTGCCTGGAAAAGCAGAGTCTGGATATCAAGGGCCTAAGTGAATTACACGGCTACTCCAGAGACATCCACTGTTTGGGGTCATATCAGATTATACTGGTGCAAACCTGAGAAAATATTTGAATAAACGGGCCCTATTAAAATGCAAATGAGGGAGACACGCTATGTCCAAGGAAGAAAGTGGCATCAAGGAATTAATGTTGAGTATCCATGGACCAGCACAGTTTTCTACACTGCTCTAGATAAAGTTTTGGCTTTTGTCCTGGTTCGGCTAGGATGGGTTTAATTTTCCCCAGCAGCTGGCAGGGAGCCACAGCCGGGCTATTCCATCCCATGTGACGTCATGTCTGGGTGCCCGGGCGGGGGCAGCGCAGGAGCGGCTTTTGTCTGGGTCTGTGCCTCGTGCTGTGTCCGTGCGGTACAGCTCTTGTTCTGTACATTGTTATCCCTGTTGTTGTTACACTGCTGTATTAAATCTTCCTTATCTCAAGCCCGGGGTTTGTATTTTACTCCCTGTCCTGTCCCTGTCCGAGGGTGGGGGAGGGGCAGTGGCAACGTGGTCTTGGGTCCCGGCAAGGTCTAAACCACCACAGCTTTGCAGATCCCCAGCTAGTGAGGAATATATCACTCTCCTCCTGCTGTACTTTTCCCTGTGGAGATCTATGGTTAATCACTTTTACCGCACACAGTGCCATAGGATCTCCACAGCTTCCCTATCTTCTCAGTCCCCAGTACTAATCTTCCCAGGTTTTGCTGTGCTAAACCCTCAAGTGTTTTGAGAACTGGCTTTGGGATTGAGAACAGTACAACAGACATTTAAAACATGCTAACCCAGAGGTAACCCTCAGCATCAATCTATGACTAGATGTGGGTATCAATGACAAGATGAGGAATCCCCAAGCAGGGATGTGAAGGACTCTGCACCTATGGAGGGCAATGCAAAGTGGCAATAAACTCTGATGTGCAGGAGTTGCAAAGAAGTAGGTAATCAATCCAAGCAGTCCTCAGAAATCCAATCAACAGTGAGCTCTGTAGCACTGAAACAAGTCAGGATAAATGCTACAGAGTTAAATGATGCACTGTTGAATGACAACCTCATGCTGCTGCCAGCACAGTCACAATAAATCCAACAGAAAGACAAGGCAAAAATTAAATCCCACAAACAGATTACATACCTTGTAGTTCCTGCAAGAAGGGTTGAATGCATTTGTTCCACAGATAAACAACGTATCCTCATTTCTTTTTAGGAGAACCTTAATAAAATTATGACATTCATCCTGAAGAAAAATAATAAAAAGTACTTCAGCTACTGCATCTTGTGTGCCTGGTTTTATTTTTATGCCACAATATTTCATTGTCAGGTCTAAAATGAAATTGGCTGGTAGCCACTGTGATATTCTGGGCTTTATTTCAACTATGTTTAACTGATAATGAGCAAGACACAATTGATTTATATTGTAGTGGTTTAAAAATGGTTCCAAAGAACTGAAGATATGATATTCATATTATAGCTCAGATTTTGCTATTGTTCACATAGGTGAATTTTGTTTGAATGCTGTTGTTTTCTACAAGAGTGAGAAATCCAGTCTTATTCTCATCTATGTTGCAGGAAGACAACAGCATCACCAATGCAACGTACGGGTGTCAAACATCTCTAACTAGAAGGGGAAGCAGGTGCAAAGAATCAAAGAATCTGTATCTAATTCTGATACCACTTGTGCTAGTCACAGGTTACAGTAGGGTAAAACTGGTGTGAGAAAAAATCTTTCTACAGCTATACACATTCATGTTTTCTGGTGCTTTACACAAACTTCTCAGTAAATTTCTGCAGGAGGATGGACAGCAGCACTTAGCTTTTGAGGCAATGGTAAGCAAAATCAGTACACTAAGCGTTACGTCCAAAATCCCCAGTGCTTTAAGTATTTCAGGATATTGCTGTGGCTTCTGTCATAATGTTTTATCACATTAAAAGTAAACTATTTTGCAAATTAAAGCCTTCAGTAAGTTGATAGAAAAAGCAATTACTGGCAAGAAGTGAATGGCATGATCCATTCCACATCACAGATAGCAGCCCGAGATAATAGTGAAGCAACTAAACTGAGGTGGCAGATGCAGAAGAAATGAAAATTGCCTACCTTATGTTTTCCCTTCATTCTGCATGTGTCTACATCAGCTTGTCTAGATTTCCATGTCAATTTCTGCAAGCATCAAGAAAGAAATCAATTAAAGCCCAGGGGCTGTTGCATTTGATTTCAGAAGTCCCTCAGGGGAGACTACCTGTTGAACGTATATTTATTGAAAGCTTTCTGCACCCTTTTGCCATGATTAATTCACCACAACAATGAAATATTAGTCATGTGGAGCATTCACTTAATTTTGTATTGCCATCTATTCATTAGTCTAGAAAGCTATCCCATTTTTTTAAAGCCTAAATCAACAGAATTCAGCAATACGCCAACTTTCAAAAATACGTGCACTTTTCTTAAAAGTACTAGATGCTCTCTTCTTTTAAGTTGACACTGTTCTGCATATCAGAATAAAAGTTTAAGGACTATAAACCCTAACTGGATTTTAAATGAAATATGTATTCTGGAAGACAACATTGTAGACTAGCAAAGAAATTAAATTCAGGTAATTCTTACCACTTCAACTCAGCTAACAGGCTCAGAGAGCCCTCCACCTATCAAGATGCTGCTGACTTTATCTGCTAATACTCTCCCTCCAGAATATTTACAGGTAAATCCCATCCTGGCCTTTTTTTGCAGTGAGTTTCAGGAGTGGTCAAATGTAGTAGGCTGGTTAATTAAAATCAAACTTTATTTAAAAAATATGGCCTAAGATAGTAACACCTTAGACACTATAGCCATGACAGTCCTGAGAGTGTTTCCCATCAGTAAACTGAGGTACAACACATTCATGAAGGGCCCCAAGCTGAAAGAGTAACCATGCATGTGCATGTCCATTACATGCCTGTGCCCTCACTTTTTTATGAGTAATTGGTCACAAGATCATCTTCAGCATCATTCATAGTTATAATGAAACACTCTCCACTCCTACAGTGGAATTCATCCAGTGCCCAAATCCATATGATCTTCTGCTAGACCAGGGCTGTGTTTGGCACATATTGCACAATGTGTATGCAATGCAAAGGAGCTGAAGGGAGATTATTTCCGGTATGTTTATGTTAATATACAATATGGTAATGCAGACAAAGCTCTTCTTAGTTTGAATGTAACTTCCCATGGAGATAATATGAATACATCTACAAAGTGATGTTATAATAAGATTTTATTTAGTGAGTACTTGCATGAGTGAATAAAATTTGTGTGCATGAAAATATGTAAATAGCACTTGCTTTTTATGATGAAAGTTTCAGTATACTTAATTGGGAAAGTATAGCTGTTATAGAAAACTGCTGAATATAAATGAATAGATGTTTGACAGATTTTCCATCAGGGACCTCACTGTATTTCAGTATGGATTGCCTATCAGCCCAGCTAAATCACTTATCAGAAATTCACAGAGGACATGACTGCTATTCTAGCTTTCCCCAAATATGATTAGCAATGCCATCTTACTTGCTTATTACAGTTTTTACAGCAGTGCTGGCAAGTTGTTTGAAACAATGTCATTTTCCTATTTCTTTGAAGCTTGTTCTAGTGTCCTTGGTTTCTGGATGATGATAAAAGCTACTTACTTTGCTGAAATAAATTTCTTCTGTATGTGATGTGTCCATATCAACAGTATAAATATGGTCCCTGTAAACAAAGGCAAATGAATGCAAAGTCAAATGGAGCAGTCAGACAGTTCATTTTCTATGAAGAGAGCTATCTGTCACAATATAATCCATAATCCATTCAAAAAAGATCACAGGTCTTACTAGGAAACCTTACTGACAGCATTGCCTGTGTCTCCCAGAAAAGCACTATCATATATAAACTAGCTTCCTTCTCATTAAGAAAAAAAAGAAAAATGCTATGAAACTTCAAAGCAAGATTCTTTCCCAAAAGCAATTATTTGAACAAATGAGATTTTGGAAAGGAGATGAGCCTCATATAATTTCTGCGCTATAGGTCCTACAGCAGATGTCACAACTGAGCATGCAGATGTTTTTGTGTATCCTGAAATCAACTACAACAGTTCTGAGGCAGCCTTTGCCAGACTCCTGGGCTAGCAGTCACTGTGTCACATTTAGCTATTCAGGGTTAAAAAGAGGTTAATGTGTCTTTATATTCTTTTTTTTTTTTTTTTTAAATTATGCATCTAACCTCAGCTGTGATAATTTGATTGACAATATGGTAGGCAAAAGGCTGACAGCCACAAAACTATTCCCAGAAATCACTCTTCACACACTGGTGGCCAAACTACACTGTAAAATGCTCCTCTGAAAAAAGTTCACATTTCTTGCTTGCATTTACTTTCCTGTTTTCCTCAGAACCTGTCCCTCTCTACAATTAGCTGCCAATCTTTCCTTGGAAAGAGGAAATAGACTCAGCTACTCAGGTAAGGTGATATTTTTAAGCATTCTCCTCTGTTTAAGATGCGAACAAGGACATCTCTGTATGGAACCTAAAATTTGAAAAAAAAACCACTAACCCAACTGAACCACCACATCAAATTGGGACTGAGCATCTCATTTTCCCTTGAAATAACATTGTCACTTTTCAAAATGCAGTGGAGCATGATCCACAATATTGGAGGGGTCTGCTGAAAGTAGGATACAGACTGTTTCCATTTTAGAAATCCCTGCTCTCAAGGTTAGCTTCTTTTTATTGGGTTTGGGGGGACCAGTGCTAGTCTCTCAAGTAAAGCAAACACAAAACAATGCTCTAAGAGGAATAAGCAATACTTCTCTCATGTGAAGAAAAGAGGCAGCATTGTTGCAGGGAAATGGCTTTTAAAAATCTACTGTCTGCTATGGGGCTTGAGGCTGTTTGTTTTGTAAGACGCCAAACTGAGGAGTTGTGGGTTTTCTTCTCCTCCAGACTCTGTAATACCAGAGCTGTCATTTAGTTCCAATATTGGTTTAATGCTTCAGTTTATTATTTGCCTGGCTTTACTGGCAGAGCAATAGTCAGGGTTGGTGCTGGACTAAAATTACCTATTAGAGTGATATCAGCTTCATAGATTACTTCATCATGGTTACTTAGATCACGGTTCCCTTTTTATGTACATCACTCTTTGTTACTGTCACTCCTACTATACAAAAGTCAAAGCAAAATCTCTTGAATTGCAAATTAGGTTCGGCTGGAGCTCTAAAAACCTTCCAGCACAGCTCTTGATTTTAATCACCAGTCTTGCTTTCCAGTGGTTATGATTTTTTTCTCTTTAAACAAGACAATTAGAAAATACAATGGTGGTATTCAGAATGAGGTTTGAGTTATTTAGTTCCACTCTCAATGAAACAGCTTTAAGGGGACTTACTTTCTGGTTCAAGAAACAGTCCAAAGAAAACTCAGATGCTCAGTTATGCGATCATCTGACAGAGGGTTAGTATCAGGCAAATTACATATCATTTTCTCATGCCACACGTGAAACGTAGTTGCTGACAACATCAGTAGAGAGCAAAAGAGCTGCCAAATTCAGGGGAGGGCTCTCTAACCACAGACAATGTGGGATTGTCCTTGCCCTCCTTTTCCCACTGCTGCCCAACTCCTGCTATCTCCTAGCTGTGGTATGCGTACAGCTCACCACTAATTAAGTTATTCTAACACAAATTGACTTAATCCTAGAGCTTCCGTTTTTCCCACCTCCAGTCAGCAGAACCGAGTTTTGTTGCCATGGTATAATCTTGTGGAGGAAGGGAATTTAAATAATGCCACCGGCTGTGCATGACCCTTGGCCACTCAGTGCATCGTCTGGAAATGTGTAACTGCAAATGAGGAGGGAGCCATCCCAATGCTTTGCAGGCTCAATAAACCATTTTGTACATACACATGAAGGCTGACAGATAATGTGAACAAAAGCTGCCACCGCACAAGACAATGGGAGGAGGAGATGTGGCAAACTCAGAAAAGGGTGTGTGTGTGCGGGTGTGTGCGAGTGTGAGAGAGGCAGAGAGGGAGTACCCTTCCCACGAGAAAAAAGAAAACAGAGCTGGTCCTCTGCAGACTGCAAGCCAGATATTTGGACAGCATGGCTTCGTGGGCTTTGGAGGAGTTATTCTGATTTATACTGGCTGGATATCTGTCTGATAATATGAAATAAAGCCTTTCCAAAGTGACATAAAATTTTATTTGGTAATAGCTAATACAGGAGTCATGTATTCTGTATGACAAAACAAGTAACTGACAGACAGAAATTTTGTTCCATGCCAGTCGCTCAGTAATAAAGTGTTAGTGGTTCTCAAATCTGAGTCAGTCCTCTTCTGCACAAGGAAACTGTCTGCAAAGTAAATGCTGAATTTTCCAAAACAAGCAAACAAACAAAAAGCCCCAACCCAAACCCAACAGCCCTAAAACAAAAACTTGATGTTTAATCATTTGTTGTGATTGCTTTTCAGATAACTGGGTACAAACGTAAACTTAGTATTGCTATATTTCATGTTTAAAAAAAACAGCATGAAAGCAACATCTGATGTGACTGCTAAGGGATTATGTTAGCTACAGTTTTCAATTAATCTTGTTACAAAACACTTTGAGAAAACACCTTTCATAGAATCACAGAATCTGATTGTGTACACATTTGCTTCAGTCTCTAGATTTACTACTACTTCTACAGAAGATGCGGTATTGCAGTTATAAACTTTCATTCTCACTAGTTATCAAAGGATGACTCATTTTCTGAAATATTCCTTAAAGATGAAAATGACCTTTGAATTTAAACTGGGGTCACATGGGCTTCTCAGCCCAGCAGGGACTTTATTCAGCAACATGTGGAGGGGGAAAAGAATATGTCAAAGAGGTTCTGAGTTACCGCAGGAAAAAGGTGCAAGAAGACTTTTTGGGCTTGTGTAAGCACAGAACAGACCAGGTCTTCATTGTTTTTGGAGGTCACTAGACCCTAGTAGTATATAAGCACTCTCATTGTAGTAAACTGTTTTATACAAATACATAGCCACATAATATGTAAGAATGCATAAATATGTATCAGTACACATATTATCACACAAATATTAGCATTCTCTATATAACTCGTGCACACAGTGGTTTCATATCTCAAAATGTTTTGCTGGGTTTTCCTGCTGTAATACCGGTTGCTTGGGCACGGCAACAGCCTAATTACGTCAGTCTCAGTCTGGGAACAAACTATGAATACAGTAGAGCAAAATCCAGAAAGCGGATTTACCACCTTCTCACTGCAAATGATTTCCTAATATAAAGGAAAACAAATAAGGAAAGCAAAGGGAACTCAGCCATGAAAAGGAGGAAATCCTGCCACAACCTTTCAAACCCCTTCAGCCCACTCCCCCTCCTCTCTCATTATCACATTAAATGCAGCAAAAACACTAAGCCGCGAGCTCAGGCAAAGTGCAGGAAGGCCTTTGCTGTGGGGCTGCCCACTCTTTGTGCCTACAGCCAACACCACTGCAGCTCCCTGTGGAAGGATGCCTGCTCTTTGCCCAGACTTGATGTAAGGGTTTGGCACAAGCGAGAACCCCGAGGTCTGCCACCCAGATCCTGTACAAAGCGGTGTACTTGAGAAGCCCGGAACTGCACTTAGCCGGTAAGGCTCCAATGCCTGGGCAGGTCCACAGGTAGAAGTGTGGCCTTCCTGAAGCCAGGGACACGACTGTGCAAAAATGGCAGTCAGTGACTCCATGGGTGTAACCCAACTAATTACTTGGTGCCAAGTGGAGATCAACAGGCAGATCACCACAGGACACATTGGACCACCCAGGAGATGGGGAGTGGCTGCTTGAGAAGGAAGCGAGGCAGCTCCCGGAGGTCTGCCAAGGGCTTTGAGGGCAGGGCTGATGGCGAGAGGCTGCCTGTTCAGCAGCTGCTCCCTCTCACCTCCTGGCCATCCCACCCGCCACTTCTCCCATCTGCAGCAACAGCCTGACTCTCTGTGGCACTCACAGATGGATGTGTATTTCTCCAACGGAGGAGAAGGACCAGAAAACTGTCAGGAAACAAGCTGCCACCAGCGGGGTGGCTTGTAGGGAGACCTCAAACAGAATCTGGGTCCAAGAGCTCCTAAGATGGACCCACCCTTGCTAATCTGGACCCTTCTTGCATTTAACCTGTGTCTGTCAGGTAATTCCCACACTAAAATTGTCAATCATCTCCTTTGCTACCAACAGGCAGGGAGGGGGAGTGTTAATGTGTGATCTCTGCCAGGTAACACATAAATTGGTGCAGCTCCACGGAAGCTGATGGTGCTGTGCTGAGCTATGCAAACTGAATGGGTGGTTCTATATGCAATTTTTATAAAAGGGTATGTGCTTGTATCTGCACAGTATAGCCCTCCCAAAAAATCCAGACACCAAACTCAATTAATCTCGCTGAGTACATCAAAAGAACATCAGCAAACATATTTCCATTTTTTTAATCTTAAGATATAAACATGCCTAAACCAGCTATGTTTCAGTTTAATAACTCTTATCCGAACACGCATTTGTGCACCAGCAGAATTGTCCTCTAAAGTATGTCATTACTGGTGTGCACAAACAAAATTATAGCATAAGGATGGACTCTCTCCTCAATGGGGCTGAACGATTTTGCTGGCAACTTCCCTCTTCCTGCACTCAAAAGAATGTAGAGGTGTGTAGCCCTGAAAAGAGCGTCTCAGCACCTCATAAAACTGAACCTTGACCAACTAACAAGGTTTCCAACATGCCTTATTAACAGCTTATTAAGCTCTCCCTGAGTGTGAAAAAATCCTAAAAATGTGTCTGGTAAAGAACTCAGAATATCCCTTTTCTCCTCTGAAAGCAGTAGGGGAGGAGTGGCCAAGCAGGGGACTACTGACCTAGCAGCAACGTAGAGGGTCCTGTTCATGACCATGACCAGCTGGATGTCCAACCGGTGCCTCTGCGTGGTGTTCCGCCCTGGTTTGTGACCCACAAACACCGGATACTGTCTTGTATCTGTGGGAAGGGGAAAAAAATAAACAGGGTCAAAAGAGAATCACAAACTGAAACCTTGCTAACAGAGCACTACGGGGAGCTACAGACAAAACTTTAGCTTTCTGTTCTGCCCTGGCACCACAGCCTGGGGTTGGAAGCCATGAGCACAGAGGACTGGAGACTTCTTCAAGGTTACAGCCTTTGCAGCTGCAAAGGAGAAAGTCATCCCCTTTGCAGAAGACGAAAAATTGTGAGTTTTTTTAGAGCATTAAGCTGTTCTGGAGTTCTTGGCACATAGGTATGCAGCACTTTCTCACAGTTTTCCTTTCACTGCTTGCAGAGCTTAAATGCTCGCTCTGGGCTGCCAAAGTGTGTCTAGCAGGACAAAGCTGTTTCACAGTGGCCCATCAATCACCACAATGACTGGACTGGTAGTGGTTAAAGCAAAAGACTTGGCTCTCCTTGTTTCAAACTGCCAGCTCCCTGGGTTTCCTACAGGACTGGACTGCCACCGCAGAACAGCTGTGGGGATTTCTGAGAAACGGTGGGAAACCACTATTTGAACTTTACAAAATGAAAGTCACTGCATATTATTTTGGCAACCAGTCTGATACTCCAATTCTTCTGGCACTTGGACAACAATACTGACTGGAAGTCCTGTACTGAGCTTATGCTATCAAGTCAGCTTTCGCCCCCACTCTACCAGTCAGTAAAAGCATTTATTCATTCTATTCCCATGATTTTTTTGGTGAGACCTCAGCATATATGGGGTATGCTACTGCACTCCAGATGATATGTGTGTACAACTTATAACAACAGTGAACACCTCTGAGCAAGGGCTACCTTGCTGTTAGACGTCACATGTATATGTGATCATGACAACTAGATGTATAAACTAGGGAGCTAGGTAAGTAAACAAAACAACAGTTAGAAGACAGAAGAATAAACCTCTGATGAGCATCATCATCAATGCAGAACTGCTGCATATGCATGTTTAGACTAGCATCTAGCTATATCTGAGCCCGAGAACTCTTGGAGAAACAAATTAAGGCAGCCCAGGCAGGATTTACATTCAGAAGCTTAATCACAGAATCACACAGAATCACAGAATGGTAGGGGTTGGAAGGGACCTCCAAAGATCATCTGGTCCAACCCCCCTGCTAGAGCAGGATCCTAGAGTAGACCACACAGGAACACGTCCAGATGGGTTTTAAATGTCTCCAGAGACGTACTACATGCAAAATACCAAGCTCTTCTCTGTCCAGTTTTATTTTCTCTGTAACTCACAGGTCTAGCACAAGCTGGGGGCTTGTACATTCATGTGCATTTTAGCATGCCATGCTGCAGGGAAAGAAGTTAACCCATGTTTTATTTCTCCAAAAGGACCAAAGCTGGCTATTTCTGTATTAGCAAGGACATTAGCATCACCCTTCTGGAGGGTGAAAATGTTGGTGCTGAAGAGCTAGCGTTCACACTAGACATGTTCCAGCTGTGTTTGCTTCAGAGCAGTTCTGCCCTGTTCTTGTATCCCAGATGCCTATTAGCATTTGGAGCACATCAAGTGTGCCCCTGTCTGTCTTTCAGCTTGGTCTTACCCAAGACAAACAAGTGTAAGGGTGCCAAGGCCACCGCAAAGCACAGTAAGGAAGGACAATCAAGAGATTAAATTCAAATTCCCGTCCCAAAATAGGCCTAAACAACCTACTCACTGCTGACTCGCTACTCCCTAGCATATTTTTACAGACCCAGGTGATAAAGACTTCCTTTTAAACACCTGGACCTTTCAGGGACTTCAGGAGACTCTTCTTTGCAGCAACTGTAATTAAGTTGAGGTAAACGTGAAAGAATCAGTTACGCTAAGCCTGATTTGTGTGGCAAATTGCACAGAAAGCTCTTCACTTGTTTGGCCAGCAAGTCTCAATAGTGACTCACAGCTGCCTGTGTTACCCTAAATTTTGGAGAGTTTGCCAATTACTGCTGGTAAGAAAGAAGAGAGATTCTGTTACAAAAGATTCTTCGTCTGGATTTGGTTTTTACCAGTTAGCTACATTTCCAGCTTAGCAAAAAATGCCTAATGCTAAAGTGGAATCCATTAGAGCTTAAAGAAGTAAGTTCGATTATTTGTATTAGATCAACAAATTAAGTTTTCAGAGCTCAATTACTTTAGTGTGCTGTGCTTGGTACTCTGAGGTACTTCACTGGTTATGTAGAACTACATTGTCAGATGTCAGGTGAGGGACACTTTGATTCTGGGAGGGAGGTGGGAAAATACTTCCTTCCCTTGCTGCTGGATAGAGCAAGATACTTGGTTTTTTTACGCTACTGAAGTGCTTCTGTTTGAGAAGGAGATAGGTGATGGTTTTGGAAGATCAAGGAGTTTACCACCCAGTAATCTTAAGTCAATGTGAAAAAGTTGTGTTCCTGTATTAGTACCTGAGAACGTAAATTGGCTGACATGGGAGAAATCAGGAAAACCAACTTTATTCACTGCAACTGTAACAAAACACTGTTGATTTGAAGTTCCCTGATCACTGCTATGCAAACGAAATCCTCTGGCCTCTTATACTTACAGTTGCCATGCGAAATACTGATTGGCTCAGAATCTTCTGGGAAACCAGCCCCAGCAAAGTGTAGCAGTGTGAAATATAGCAGCAAGGCTTCTGACCTCATAGTAGTTCACCTGGGAGGTTTCACTTCTTCAGTTCACCCTGTGGAAGACAAATAAGGGCTTAGGCGCCTTCTGTCAATTCAATTTTAACCACTGCACACAAGAAAGCTAAGAGCCACTGGAAAGTGGAGCAAGCTTTCTTTCTCAAGCCTCTCACCATACCTGAGGAAGCATCACAGAATCATAGAATCATTTTCGTTGGAAAAGACCTTTAAGATCATCAAGTCCAACATTTAACTTAGCACTGCCAAGTCTACCACTACACCATGTCCCTCAGCACCTCATCTACAAGTCACTTAAATACCTTCAGGGATGGGGACTCCACCACTGCCCTGGGCAGCCTGTGTCAGTGCTTCACAACCCTCTCAGTGAAGAAATTTTTCATAATATCCAATCTAAAACTCCCCTGGTGCAACTTGAGGCCATTTCCTCTTATCCTATTGCTTGCTGCTTGGAAGAAGAGACCAATCACCACCTCGTTACACCCTCCTTTCAGGTAGTTGTAGAGAGCAATAAAGACTCCCCTCAGCCTCCTCTTCTCCAGAATAAACACCCCCAGTTCCCTCAGCCACTCCCCATCAGCCTTGTGCTCCCAGACCCTTCACCAACTTCGTTGCCCTTCTCTGGACACACTCCAGCAGCTCAGTGTCCTTCTTGTAGTGAGGGGCCCGAAACTGAACACAGTATTTGAGATGCAGCCTCACCAGAGCTGAGTACAGGGGCACAATCACCTCCCTCCTGCTGCTGGTCACACCGTTTCTGATACAGGCCAGGATGCCGTTGGCCTTCTTGGCCACCTGGGCACACTGCTGGCTCATACTCAGATAGCCGTCAACCAGCACCTCCAAGCCACTCTCCAGCCACGTATGCTGTGTTTCTAAGCAGGAACTGCCCTACCAGGTCAGTTTCCCTTTAGCCAATGCCCCTGCAGTGCCACATCTTGCTTGAGGATGGCCTTAAGAATCTATGAAGAATTTTCTGCCTCAGCTGCTTGTCTTTATCTCAATAAAGAAACTTTGTCTCCTGCACTGATTGACAGCTGACAAGAATTTTTCGGGAAATAGTTTGTTTTCCCCTTCTTCGGTTTACATAATTAGACCATGACATGATGACACACTTCATAAATAAAAAAAAAAAACAACACACTACATAATTCTGGTTAAAACAAGAGGAACAGTATACTGCGGGACTGATTCACACTGTGCAGAGTTGTGAATCAAGTCAAAAAACACTGAGAGAGCTTGACGGAGCATGCAGAACATGTCACTGGGCTTTACCACAAAAATATGTACCCATAAATTCAGGTGCTATAAAACCAATATTCCAATTTCAATTTGCCATAAAATAAGCGAGAACAGAGCTGTCTAAACCCAGTGTTTTTTCCCTGTTTTGCACTGATGCATTCACTGATTCACATTTCATGTACCAAAATATCCCTAAATCTTGAAGATAAAAGGAACCACAGGGGCCTTTGGATACAGTGAAAGAAAACAGCATATAATGCAGTAAACAGCTCATAATTCCCAGGCAAATTTCACACAGACGTTGATCTGCAGGGGAAATAAGTATAAAAGTAGGGTTTTCTTTTCATCCCTTCCAGAGTTTCAAACCTTTGATGCTGCCTGCCAAAGATTCCTTTTGAACAAAGCTATTTTACAGTAGTCTGTCAGTCATTCAAGATTTACAGGCAGAAAGTCAAACTTCATAACCTACGTAGTCTTTGAAACTTAATTTGGCAAACAAAGTGCTAACCTGCCCTTCTGCAACACCATTGAATATTAGGTACCTCTATTTCCTTTCTCAATGCCAAAAAAATTATTAACAAGTCTTGAGTGCTGCATTTTAATTTGTAATTTCATGGACACAGCTGATTCCTCATCTTTTACCCAACTGAAAAATATCACAATAATTAATTGTCTTATCAGATATTTGCTTTCAAATAAAATTTCAGGTCTTTATAACTGAATTGGAATAGGGAGTGTGTTGCAGGGCAATACAGTCCATAAGGACTAATGATTTATTATACTCTGTATTTGCCTATTATTATTCAAACACACAAGTTGGAAACTTGGCTAATTTTCTATTTCTATTAATAAAATAACTGAAAGACCAAGTTAGACTGAGACGAGAAAAAATAAAATTTAATGTAAGGCAATGATCGACACCTTAACTGACCAGTGTCAGATGGATGGCAAGGGATAAAAATAACAAGAATAAACGAAACACAGTGCAGACACTGTCTGTCTTATTATACCTTATGTGAGAATGCATACTAGAGGATTGTACATACAAGCCCGAAGAGAAGCGTTTATACCTAGCACTGCTTAGGCCAATAGCTGTGTGTGATTACTGAACAGCTATGCCTGCCTGCAGACACTTTCTTTACCTGTTTCTTCCATTTGTCTTTCTAACCACTTCTTACATTTTCTCTTGACTGGTAGCTCTCTGGGGCAGGAACTGTTTTTTTCTATTTTTTTCCATGCCCAGCAAAACATCATCTGAGGCCCTCAGGAATGCCCAAAGCAGGAGTGAAAAGCAGAAGTAAATAATACTTGGAAACACAGTTTCCCTCAAAAGGTTTGAATTAAAAGTCAGATACACACATTAAAGGGGTTAATTCCTTTCTCTGTACACAATTTTTACAAATGCAATTTTGCCGCTTTAAAAATTTTGCCCCTGTATGTGCAACGCAAAGTGACAAAACAAAGTGCCTTATCTTAATATACGAATAGAATGAAATTCTGTCCTTGAAATTGTTACAATCCAATGCAGAAGTCTTTTCTGAAACGCACTTGAGGAGCAACAGTTTAATGAGAAGAAACTTATCAAGCAATCCGATTCTTTCACTTAAGCCTTACTCATCCACAGTATGAGTCTGCAGCCTGACAATTCAAACCACTTGGCTCACAGTGAGACTCTGGAGCGTAAGAATAGCTTGCTTTCTGTTACTCCCTATCAGCACATCATCCACTATCTAACAATGTGTGTATGCTATGAGGAAAGCATTATGGTACTGCAGACATATTGTTGCCACTCCACTTTAGAGCATGAAAAACTTTTCCCATGGGCAATTCTGCACCATCATTCCCTACTTCTCATTCAGACATGTGTGCCGCTCTGGGTAAACATATGTGGGAGACAGCCCAATGAACAATGCCAAGCACACTTACTTTGTCATCTTATGCACATGTTATCGGGCCAGACTTTTTTCTTTTACCTGAAAAGAATTAACTGACAAATGAACTGACATACTGCCTTCTAACAAAGGCTAGATTAGTAAGTTTTTAAGTATATGAAATTCTTTGTCATTCTTAAGGGTAGCTTCTGGGGAAGAAAAGAGAGAAGAGAGAAAAAAAATCCAAAACATCTGCTTTGATCTGTCAATGATTCAAGTGGACTACACATCTGTATCAATGCCCGTGCCAATAACATAGTACTGAATAGGTCTCACCCAAAGGCAGCTTTTCACTAGGAGGTAATTATTCAAACATAATGTTATTTTTGCTGTTCTTACAGTGGTGGAAAGAGCTGTATTGTTTCAGTGGAAAAGTGCTGATTTGAGAAGGTCACACTTATTTTTAGCAGAAACTTCCTTTTCAGCAAATACTCAACTCTGGTTGGGCTCCTGGGAGTGATGCAAATGTTCTCACTTGCAACTGTACTGAAACTACTTTCTATCAGAAGTGCTTGTGAACACAGTGCCTGATGAAGCATAAGCAGCTAGACAGTGATGCTGAGCAAATATAGGCACTGTCTTCAAATGAAAGTTTTGCAAACATCAATGGAGTCAATGTAGACCACTGCAGTTCAGTCTGGCCTGCATTAAGCCGTACTGGTTGAGAGAGAACTGGCTCTGAGAACTCCAGTTCTCCCCATCAAAACATGACTACCGCTCCTGTTGAAGAAAGCTAGTGGTGACAAGAAGGATGAGTTCTGGTGGTGTTCTTTTATTAGCAGACATTCTAATAAAAGAAAGCCTTGCAAATGTTTAAGAGCATGTTTTACAATCTATGTCTAGTGCAATGGCCTGTAGCCATTGAGTCGGAGTATATCAGATCTCTTCCAGACTTCAAAAAAACCCCAACTAATCTGCTTCTTGCATGCCTAAGACCAATGCAAATATAACCTTATGCAAGATACTTTGGTACTCTGATTCTTCTTTCTGAAGTTGATGGTTTCAAATATTTATGTAAGATGACTTGTTCTGGTTAATTCTGTGCTCCCTCCTTTTTTGTCATATTACTATTAAGTATAAATAAACCATATGATCTCTTAACCCATATAGAAATCAAAGTTTTGCCTTCCTAGATGGAGTAAGTTTTTCTGTTGGTACACTGCAGCCCAAAGGTGACCCTCCTCTAAATACTGGATACTAGTAACCACCTCTAAGTTTGGATACTAGTGCAATATATTTGCTATTACTATTATATTAAGTCACTCATTCAAAGACTATGTATACATATTCATGTACCCCTGCACACACATAAATGCTTGACAAAGGGGCGTTTAATTTTGTAAAAATCATGTTGCTGGCATGGAGGAGTTTCTGAAGCTAAGAAAGTAACAATCATTCCAAATTAAGGAGAAAAGTCCAATTTTTCAGTGCCAAGTGCCCTTCACTATGGCTACTCAGCAAGAAGCCACCATTACGAGCTCTGTTTTTTGCAGTCTGATATTTTTAGCATTTAGTGAACACCAGTCTGGGTGAAAATGCATATAGAATAGCTGCTTGGCTAAGGAAATGATTACATGGCTGTTGCCATAATACCACAGTATCCAGGTTATTGTAGCTTGTAAGTTCCAGAAGGGTTATACAAATCACATGAAAAATCCCAAATGGAAGAGCTAACTTCCTGGTAAACTCCATAAAGCTGTAAGGCCAGATTTGATCTAGAGAACAAATTCAATAGCAACAGCAATGACTGTGTAGACACATCTACAAATAACTATTGAAAGGGATGCTCTTCTGCATTAGAAAACCTCCCATCTTGTTGCTTTGGACTCACTGTACGTTCAGCTAACCTCAGTGTAACTCCAAATAAAATCAAAGTATGTAACCACATTAAAATTTTCCCATGGCACAGTAAGCCTGCTCAGTAGTGGATAGAGAGCTAGTTATATTCATTTATTACAAACTTTCTTTATACCATGATGGGTTGTGTTCATATACAACAGCTGCACTTCGATCCACAAATTATTAAGCTTAATGTGAGAATTACCAGACAAAATTCAATGGTCTGTGTTATGCATGAAGCAAGACCAGAAAACCTAATGGCCATAAAAAATCATGACTGTCTTAAATTGTTTTGCTTCTACAAAGATGTAGAAATAACTTATTCTTCAAAAACACAGTAAGTCTGGTAAAAAGGAACAGCATTTAACCAAACAGTGAGGAAACTGAAAACTGAATCCAGATGAATGTCACCTACTGCCATAAGGAAAAATGCATGACCAGAAAAAGTAGCAGCCTCTGTGAACTGACCCTGGAAATACTCAGCAAATAGCCCTTCTCACCACAATCAGCACTTCTTACGCTGGGAAAAACAAAAGGACCACAGAAAAGCAGAGAAGAAATTGATTTGAGTTGCATAACAGAGGTAACAAAGAGATTTGAGATTCTCCTGTGGCAAGAGCTTGAAAGGCACGCAAGTGAATTATAAACCCAAGTCCTACTTCAGTGTCTCATTGAAAGAGACTTAGAGAGCAAGATCTGTCTACCTGTACATACAAAAGCACGTATTGATCTACAAAGTACATGTTTTGCCATGCTGAAGGCAGAGTGCAGAAACCAGTCGGTGGACTTGACTGCTGCTCCCTGCTATGGCATGGATTTGCGATGTAATGCTGGCAAGCATCACTCATCTCCTTTGGCTAAGCCTTTGGAAATCTCTGAGTGGAAGACTCCGTTACTATTTACCCCTTTAAATTCACAGTTCCTGGAAAGTGAAAGACAAGAGCTCTGTGCAAGTCAAAGAAAGGAATAATGCAACAAGAAGAAAAAGAGAGGAATACAACCTGCAGGCTGCAGCTTCCAGAAAACGAGGCAAGTTAGGCTGGCACAGCAGAGCTATTCGGGAGAGCATCCTTTGTCTACGCCTGCTTGGGTGGTGGGCTAGCTGCTGCTCAGCCACTTTGCACGGCTGCACCTGGCAGCAGAAGGGATCATGCAAAATGCCCAGGCTGAGTGGTGCCAAGGGGATCAGACAGATGTGAGTGAACAGAAGCTCATCGGGTGCTTGGGGAGCTCAAGAGAGAGGAGACACAAGTGGCTATCAGCAAGACACAGCATGGAGTGCCAGACATGACAACTGAACTGGCACATGGCAGGACTGTGCCCAGGATGGCCAGCTCTTTTGTTCGTGTTGTCCTTTCTCTAATGATTGCTGCTCAGTCACCTGAATGGTGGTGCAGGTGGCCACAGAGACTTCATGCCAGCTCTGTGCCCATCATCACTACCAACCTCCAACATCTATTTGTGATCGATGGTGCAGCCATTATTCATCTTTCCTCTCCTGTCCTGCTCCTGTTGCCTCTACAGCTGGCCATTCATTTCATGTGGCCAAAAAAGCACTCTAGCACTCCAGGTAGCTGGCCCTTATGCCAGAGAGGCTGGTGCATGAATGCATTGGGATAATCACCTTCAAATCACGTGGTTACAAGGGGTCACTCCTGAGTGCTGGTGAAGGGAGGGAGGCAGCGCCCAAGGGAAGCTCTCGCTTCTCTGGCATTCCTGTTGAGCCTAAATTACGTGTATGAAGCACATTCCCCCCCATCTTCTGTGTGTATCAAAAAGTTCTCCCTGACCATAAGAGGAATGCATGGGTGCCCTCTACTATATATGCTTTACTACCATTTTAATTGGATTCAGTACTGCTTACTCATTGCCCAGCTGCTGTGGGCTGCACGCCAGACGTGACGATAAGACCCAAGGGAAAGACACCAACGAGAGCGATTTTGCCTCATACAGTAAGCCTCCACCTTCATTAAAAAGGATAATACAAACTTCATTACTAGTTTGATGAAACACAGATACACAGACCATGCAGATCTTCCCACTAAGACATGCACAAAAATACATGTCTAACATAAAATTTCGGCCAAAATACAAAGTACTCTTCAAGCAAGTTTCAGGGCTACTTGCTTATTTTGTTCAGGTTTGTGCAAACTTGAGTCCTTACCAGCTCTCCTCTCTCCTCGTTTGCAACTTTACAAGGCTGTACATGACGCACAATAATGTCAGCTATGATATGCAACATCACTACCTCCTGCCTCAGTAAGCGATAAGCTGAAAAGATCTGGACCACCCCCAGGCAGCACTGATGAGCCTCGGCCTGCCGAACGGTAGTAGCAGGTGTCAAGTCAGTAGGCAAAACTCAGCATGCTTAATGCTGGCATCCTGTCTTGTCAAGATCAACATTACTGCTCGATTCTGCGCAGGGCAAAAAGAAAATGAATGTAAAGAACAAATGGAGGCCTAAATAGGAGAAGCCTTCTGTTGACCCGAGTGAGACATCCCCAATGACTGCAGCACTAATAGGATGCTGCTGTTCAGAGAGGGAACAGTCAGAGGGAAGATAAACATCTCCCACATGGAATTAGAAGCATCTCAGGCCTATCGATTTTGGTTGTAACCTTTACTGTAAACAGTCCACGGGGGCCTCATCAGCCACCTGTTCAGTGATATTTGCATTGAAATATAGAGCCAACGCAAATGAGAAAATGGTCACAGTGCCTTGCTAAAGCATCTGCTCTGTTCCATCCCTCTGTCTGTGCATCACCAGCAGCAGCAAAGGTAGAGGTTTTAGATGAAGGGGTAAGGCAGTGGCACTAGCTCTCTCACAGAGCACCAGAAACAATGAACGCTCCATTTGTCACGATGTTGATGGTGGTGGCAGTGGTATTATATCATGCAATATTTCACTTTCTAATAATTGCTCAGTTTTATACTGAAATCAGGCTTGCCAAAACTGGGAGGAAAGCCATCTGTGCCTGGAGGATGACTGCCAGAAACATTTGCAATTTTATTTTGGGGTTATAAACCTGCAGAATGTAACAAAGGCAATGCCTAAATAACCCCTTTCACTCACCACCCCCAACAACACAGAGCAACAGACCTAACTCTGGAACAGCTTGGTTGGTCACTACAAAGATGTCTTTATTATTTTTAAAAGCCTCACTCATTTAAGAGATAAAAATAGCTCTATTGATTATTTGTGGGACTTCAGCAAACCTCTGTCAAGATTTTGAATTGATTTAAGAGCTAAATGTAGAAATCGCTGCCTTTTGACAGGGGAGAACGCCATCTCTAATATATACTTTGCTGTTTCATCTCAGCACACTTAATAGAAAACAGATACACTTACAGCAACACCATTACTCTCCCCAGCCCTCACTTTGCCTGGGAAATATCAGTGCCAGTCAACTGACCTTCCATTCTCTCATCTGATAGATGGAATAAAAATTATGTAGATGCAGGTGACCCAAAGCTGTAATAAATGTGGCCTCCCTTTGTTTTCCTCTCCTTTTAGATAACAAAGGTGAAACACGAAGCCTGCTATGTTTTCACAACAATATTGACAATCGACACTGATTGAAAGTTTGACACAGCCCTGCAGACACTGTCTCAGCTGCCAGGTGCCTGCTATAAACATAACACTAGGATCAGGCAGTAATCCCAAAACAATCCCTACAGCTCAGCCAGCTCTTCAGGTCAGATTCCCTCAGATACTTAGCATTTGCTTTCTTTCACTGCTGGTACATACTTATATGGATTGCAGTCCTTCTTCACTCACTAACCAGAAGGAAAAACTTAACTTCCAGTCCCTAGACTGCATAACGAATCAGATCGATATACAAGGGCATAGGTTAACTTTGAAGAAAAAGTTAGGATCCCATAGAACATATCACTGTGCTTAAAGCTTAATGTAATCACAAACAATCCTTTGCTTTTTGTTAACGCAAAAAACGTTCATGCATTTAAAGCCTGAACCTTGGCTGTATTGCTCAGGAAACTTGTCCCATTTATTTGAAATGAAAGTGTCCATTTTTTAAGGTGACAAAACAGCAGAGAAATGCAAATCCTCACACTTAAGTCAGTTGTTAAGTTGTTAAGTTGTTAAGCACACTGCTTAGCTTTCGTGCAATTTGAGCAGTTCTGGTCCTAAATCCATGCATGCAAAAATTGACTCATCAACCTGGCTTCATTAACCTCGAGTGAAATAGCAAGTTTTGTCAAAGTATTTTTTCAGAAGGCATCAATCTACTTTGGCATGAAGTGGTTTGAACCAGCATCAAACTATGCCCCTGCCCTCAAAATGTGAATGAAATCAACTGTAACACCACAAATGCTAAGAATAGACATGACTATTTATATTAAATACTCCAGCTGTGGACACCATACTACTCAAAAGTGCTCTACCCCAACAGCCACCTCTGGGGAGCCCACTGCTTGTTCCACACGGCAATAGTCTAGTCATGGCAGCAGGAAAACTCAGGCCAAACCTCAGCATTGTGTTCTGGGGAAGGCTGCTCAGCCCAAGGACGTGCAGACACATTGTGGTCAGGCAAGCTGGCTCCTACAGGCAGAAAAAAGGGTAAGGCTTTTTACCTCTGGGAATCAGGCATACCCATCAGGATAAGTTATGTTTGTCCCTGACAGATAAAAAAATGCAGGTAAACAAAGAGTTCTAAATTGTATTTATAATTTTAGCCCCTAATTTGTTTATGAAATCAGTTTTCTCTGGTTTCTCTGCACCTTGCAGAGGAGCATGAAATAGATTTCAGCAAAAATAGAAAATGTCCACAAAACAAATGTAATCCCTGAGAGAAATTTAAAAAATGCCTGTACATAAGAAGGTAGCGGAAAAAAACTCCCAAAAACCAAGAGAGGACTCCGAGTGCTGAGAAAACAATCAAATTAACTGGGAACACTGTCTTTCAGCACTACCTCTGTCATCTCTACCTCAGACACCCATCCATTCACATGTGCCCATATACACATTCACTCAAGTTTAAAAGGCACAGATATCACAGGAAAGGTTTTTTTATTAAAACTTTAGATAAATTTCAGAGATGTCTATCTTTCATGGTTACTCTTTGTTACCCAATGTTTTTTGCAACAACCTTAACTGAGTAGAATAAATCTGACTCTTGAGACAGAAAATCTATGTAGTTTGCTCTTCCTCTGAGATAAGCATGATGCTTGCAATAATCCAGTTCCTGCTGTTTGCTAGTAATTGCTAGCTGCAAGTGGCAGACTCCGCGCTTTGCTCTGCCTAGATTCATGTCCAACAAATTCCCAGGTTTTACATCATATATAATCCAAACAGTTTTATGGACAAGTTAATACAAGTACCCTATCCTCAAGAATGCCTTCTGAGTAAAAGGATCTCCTCAATAGCCAACATGACACGTTTTTCACTCTTCTCTTCATTTCACCACTTCAGGGTTATGAACAAAAAAGAAGGCAAAGCAAGAAGCCAGTGAACACACAAGAAAAATCTTACTTCCAGAATACTGCTGAGACAAATGATATTGTGTGTTAACCTGGACATAAGGTTAATTACTATAACTCAATTAATCTTAAAGGAAAATGTTATATGCAGATATCAATAATTAACCTCTAAATATAAAAATCACAATTCCGGTAATTAATAGAACAGTGTAAGATCATTCTAATTACTGGGGGTCTGTTGAGAGGAAAAATGAACTATCTGATGTGATTTCAAGGGCAAACTTGAGGTGGTGTGGGTCAGAAAAAGTAAAACAAAATACTACAGTTAGACAGAGATGAGCCCCTGCACCACATAAATACACTACTCTCTTCTCCTGACACACATTCACCCACATACTGAAGAATACAAGCATCCTTACACATTTGTTCACACCTGCTTCTTAGCACAGCAAGAGGGAATTAGAGCGGCATAGAAAAGGAAGTCAAAGCAGCATTGACAAATGCCTGTAATACAAGTTTCAAAAGCAGTAGCTCTGTTATTATGTGCTTTACTTCTTTGGAAAGGCTGTGGAGAAAAAGGTTCAGTGTAACAAGAGAGAACAAGCCCACTGAGTATGACTGCCTGAATGGGGCATGATGGATGAGCTTCCTTGCGGATAGGAAAAGCCTCTAATCCGTTCTCCGGCTCACTGGTAGAGCAAGGCAAAGTCATTCTCTTCTTCTGCAGGAAATATCCTCTGCTTTTTCGATACCACGTGCAGGGTTTTTTGCAAAGGACAATTCAGACTGTCACCCAGATGAGACAGCAGCCTGTTTCCAGGTCTTGCGCTAGGGCAGGCTCAGCTATGCAGCCCAAAACCCCGTAGCAAGACAAAGACGTTTCTATATTGCTCACGCTTCCTCTGGCTATTTTAGGAATGACTGGCTGCATTCAGGTTCCAACTGCAAATAATGAGATACACGGGAAGAGAAGTCATTTTCACAGCACCAGCATACAGCTAATGACTGATACTGAAAACATCATTACTAATATTCCAGTTAATTTTATGGAGTTGAAAAAAACCCACGCTGAGTGCAACAGACAGAAAGGAGGCATCATCCCACCAATGAAGTAACATCCACGAGCACCAGGACAGGACAACTCTCAGTCTGGGGATCACTGAAGAAAGCTTGGCTCTAACCAAAATATGAAGGCTTTCTCAGACAACCAAAGACCTATTCCCAACCTCCTCTTCTTTTCTCTCAACCTCTGCAACTTAATTTCATAAAGGTGGGGGACGCAGGAAAAGCAATGGTTCATTAGCTGAGTGCATCTGTGTGAATTCAGCAAGACTACTTGATAAGTAGGCATACACAGTTACAGGTTTTTAAGAAGTCTGCCAGGTGTTTTTGAACCCAAATGAATCCTTATTAGCTTGCCTGACAGAACAGAAATTCCTGTGCAGGAACACGGAAGGAGACAGTGTAGCTGGCAAACTGCAGATGTTATTTCTTACTCCACAGTTGTGCTGCTTATGTGATTTATATCAAATGCTGCAGAGAGAGTTTCCTCTAACTTTGGGTTGGCCTCAATAATATGGACATTCATCTTATCAGCTGCCAGGAGCTGATCTAAAGCCAAGACCCAAATTCCTGCCAGCAGATAGAAAATAAAAAAAGCACAAAGGACATTAGACCAGAAAATCAAATTACTTTTTAACGAGGCTTAAGGCTGTATGCACGGACAGTGCTGAACTCACTAGAAAGGCTTGAAGAGATCCAGGTTGGCATCCAGGTGTGATGTTCTCAACTGGACTCCAATTCGGCAACCCCATGTCAAGCCTTGCCTACATGTACGAATGATGTCTCACAGACATCTCCTTGCACCACAGAGCAGTCACTCTCCAGCTTGCAGCACAGTCACACAGTTAGCAGTTACAACTAAAGGGCATCGGCTTGTTTTTATTTATGCCTGTGGAAATGCTGACACTGCCATCTGCTAGATTGTGGAGTGCTGATTCCCACTGGACTTCAGAAAGACCAGTAGCTGCTCTACAGCTCATACCATCTGCATCAGATCACCGGTGATGCTGCTTTACCTATTTATAAGCCTTTCACTTATAAAGAACTGTATGTATTGAATACTTTCATCCTGATAAAAGTACATAAACACTCAGTTAAATTCTGCTAACTTTATAAAGCTTTTTGGCAAAATCTCCCATCTGATGTGAGGAAATGGATATAAGACATCCAAATTTCCTGTGAAATTTGAGGTTATACTTAGTCTTTCGAATGAAGAAATTCTTCTTTGGTATGATTCTTGCTTTCTTACAGTAAGCAAATCAGATGCTCTTGGTCACATTCCACACTGTATTTCTTCTTGTTAAAATCTGCCTGTAAGCAATTCAAAACAGAATCTCATGGGTATTATTCTTCTGTGGTAAACATCACCACATCAGTTTTAAGAGACTATTCTTGGCACATGATTGCCCCTATATTCAACCTGTGCTTGTGCAAATATCAGTTTTGCAGTGTTTATGACTACATACATTGATAATTTCTGGTATCCTAAACAACAGGACCAATATAATCTACAGAATTGTCTATGATGGCTCAGTTAAAAAGCTTTTTTGAGGAAGATCTCAACGACTTGCAGCAACAAAGATCTGAAGGACATCCCTTTAGGCATGGGAAATGCCTCTTCTGATGGAAAAATGTAACTCGGAAAGAAAGCACTTCACCTACAAAATCTTTTCTGGATGCTCTGAGGGACCCTGTTACCTGATATTTGCTTTACCTCAGGGTTTTCAGCAATAGCTTTTCCT
Organism: Podargus strigoides; assembly: GCA_028020825.1. NCBI lineage: Eukaryota > Metazoa > Chordata > Aves > Caprimulgiformes > Podargidae > Podargus > Podargus strigoides. Next base: position 82,198,533 of record CM051663.1, on the reverse strand, counting down.
AGACACCAGCCATAGAGGTATCCCAGTGGGACAAACAGCCCAGGGCCTCTCCACACCCTCCCAAAACTTCCAGAAAGGAAAAAAACCTTACTTACTGCATGTGGAGTCAGAAACATGTCCAGCCACAGAACAAATGACACTCTTGGAACATGCTGAAGAATGATTTTATTTAAAAAAAACACCCACACAAACAAACAAACAAACACACAAACAAAAAAAAAACCCCAACCCCAACACCCCCCACCTCCCCCGCCAAATGAGTATGTTCTCACATATTTAAAAAACAGAGGAAAAAAGGTGGAAATTCATTGATAATTTATTATTAACTCATTGATTATTGGTGCCTACCACAACTCCCCTCCTTAGTTTAGAGCTAGAAACCAATCATTTTCTCCTCAGCAAATTACTGTACTTTTTTCCCCTGCTGTCTTCGAAGTATTACTGAGTGCCCCAGACAGGATGAAGCAACCTGCCTAGGGTGTGCACGGAGGAGTGTGCAGCCAGGAGGGGCAACACAAACCTATGGCTAGCAAGACGAAGTTGCAAACTGGCAATGCTCTACAATGAAGTGCTTTTATAAAGAATGGAATTGGTTTGTGAGACTGAAAACTCCAATGCCTCCCTGGTATAGGCTATGAGAAGTGGCTGTACGTTTCTTTTCTGAATCTTAAAGAGCTCTCCACAATCCCTTCCCTTCCCGGCACTTACATACAGGGACTCTCTCTTGTAAAAGGACTTGGCTTTCCTCACGCAAGAACAGATTTGGCTTTCCTTACACCAGAACAGATTACTCCCTTACTCACACACACACCCTTACATTTCCAAAAAGCTGAGAACCTTATTTCTGCTGCAAGCTTGTGGAGACAGATGGTATCTTCCCTCCTTTTTTGGACAGCTTTAAGAAGATCACTAGTGCTTCACATAAATAAAAAAACAGTTCTTGATGATCAAAGGATGACTAAACCTGGCATATACCTCTTAATGTACATTTTAATAAAGCTGACTTGTGACATTATTTGTCTTAGCTGAATGCTGGTAAACTCTAAAGCAGGTGTTATACAGAGAAAGCAGAATACAAAGATATAGTAGCCTTCTCCCAGGGGTTGGACACTGAAGATGGAGAGGAAGCTGCTTCCTCCTGGAGCTTACTTGGGATGTTCCTTCTTTTTCCATCACAGAGACAGATCAACAGATGTGCTTCTCCTCAGTCAATAGAGCTAGGAACTCTTTTTCCCCTTGACTCACCAATCCAAGACAACCATTTCCCTCTGCCAGGAATGAAGCGGGTCGCCCCTGCTGTACATTCCTCAGGGGCAGGACATATTCATCCAGAAGAATTTTACCTGACCGGAAATGCAAATGAGGACAGGAATCTTCTCATAAAAACTTCCACTTCAGTCACTTCTCTTGTTGTGTATGCTTAGCAATGCACAAGACCAAAAACATTAGGACAAAAGTGCCAAGCTGCATGTCCTCCATAGGGTCCTCCTGCCTATATCTCTCTCAGGTAGGATTAATTGTACTGCATGACTCAGCACACACAAACTCCATAAAAAACTTTCATTTCCAATATCAAGGTATTTCTAATGCAAACACAGACAAAAGGTATGCTCTCTTTTATGACAGGCCTGAAATAAAGCAGCTATAATTACCAAAACCAAATACAACTTCAGAGGTAAGAGAGTTTTGAATGCGGGGACAAGAAACCCTTCCTTTGAACTTAGTCAGCAGCAAGCAGTCTTCCATCTCTCCTCCTTCTTATACCCTATTTTCCTTGACTCTGCAAAGCTATACAATAGATGAATTGATGATTTCCTACAATAGCAATTTGATTACTGATTACTGCTTTGTCACAAAGCAACCGCACATCATCTACAGTCAACCAATGTCCTGCATCAGCTGAACAAAGTAGTGCACTACTCACAACTCCTGTCCACACTATTGCTTCTGTTGCTGGCTGGACCTGACTATAAACTAGAAGACTCCATTCTTGTTTCTATTTGTCACTGGTATGATGATAAAGTTTGGACTACAACCCCTATAGCAAAATATTGCTGGGGATTAAAGTAGCGCTACTAACAGAAAATGAAAAAAACGGTATCTTCACTGCCAGAACATACTACTGCACCGGAGCTCTTTTTGGTTATTTTTTCCTAACCTCCTATTTTACCCCAAGAATTCTAGGTGTTGTGCAATTATTAAGAGAAAAAGGCCTTGTCCTGAAAAATTTACAAACCATGTAGACAACACATACATATGTGGATAAAGCAGGGTTTTTTTCAATTTTTACAGGTATAAGAAAAACTGTTCCCACTTGCAGTTCTCAATTCAAACACACAAGTCTTCTTCGGCCCTGTTCTTTCCCTAACCAAACATCTTAGTTACCAAACTGTAAAAATATTGACAGCATTTCTATAGCATAAGAGCCTCTGTAATAACTGACTTCCAACACCCCACACTGCTCAGATCAATGTTCTGGGCTCAAACAAATCCAGTCAATTGCTGACCTCCAGTCCAACACCAAGTCCTTAAAAACTGAACCACTCATGCATGTACACACATGGGATGCATTCCCCAAGACAGATGAGATACTGCTTGTAGTTTCTGTTTTGGCAAGGCCATGGCTTCAGAGCACAGCTTTGCAGTTCAAGGAGCACAAACATGATGATTCATCTTACTGGAAATATTCAATTCATAATAATGTATTTGTTTAGTTTTTCCATCATTACCAACTGGTCAGTCAGAGCTAATTTTTTTTCTAGCTACACCTACATAAGTTACCCTAATAACAAAAGAGTTGTTATCCAATCTTTTTCCTAAACAGCAGACTTTAGAAACACTGGTGTTTGAAAAACCCTGGGCATGGTCTGCGAACAGACTGCAGAATTCACCACTCCATTCAATAACAAGAGAAATTATGCCCCACATTTTTTCAGCTGTCTTATGGAAGTTTTCCTTCACTCCTTCTAATCAATCAAGTTATATTACATTTAATTATTAGACTCCAACAGCTGGGCTTAAACAGAATAATCTAATCATCACAAAAAATTCACATTTTAAAGAATACCTCGGTGACAATGTCTTGGACCAACTGAAAGTTTAACATGCAAACAGCTACCAGATGATATAAATAAAGGAACACAGTTTCACTCAACAGTCATTAAGTTTCAATTCTAGCAGTAATGAAAAGGAAGATATTAAATATTACCTTTCTTTTCTAAAGAAGGAAAGAAAGAAGACAAAAATTCAGCACTGAAAGAGGTCACTGTCATGAGCACCAGGGACAAAACAGAAGAACAAGAACAGCCATCCCAGCCCATTACAGCTTTCTGTTAAAGCCACAGCCAGATCTGGTACGATATAAACAGCAGCAGTAACTCCCTTGGGACTGCAATGTTGTGTGAAGCTACACACAAAACACTTCATTGATGTCTCTCGAGGACCAGAGAAGACTGAAGGTCTATTTTAGCTAACTATTCTAATTCTCCCATCGCCTCCTCCCAAACCAACACTTACCTTCTTCTTCAACCACAGCAGCAGCTAAAAGCCTAACTATGTACTGCTTTGAAGATCTTACACTTAACAGAGCTCTGTAAGTTTGATTTCTAAGTAGAGGTTACTAAAAAAATAAACTTTATTAACCTTACTAGTCTGTATCTTTGGTATCTAAAAACAATGGAGGCTCCTGAGAGACTAGCAGGTATCTCTGAAAAAAAGGAATAAACACCACCACATCTCAGTCCTGCATTGCTTACCGCTTACTCCTCCCCCCGCCCCCCGCCTCTTATTTTGCTGACAGCAAGATGGACAATACATGAAAATTTGATTCTTGGTAAGATGAGTCATGCAAATTAGCTTAATGAAATAGATGACTTTGTGTATGTCCCTTTGATACTGATTAAGCTCAAGTATCCACTCAGCTAATGACTAAAGCAATATCATGAGAGCTCTTGTGGAGGTGTCATAGCTATACTTTTTTTATTTTTTTTAAACAGCCCTTTACTCAGCACTTATTTCTGTCTCTGATCCCCCTGGTCAGGAAAATAGGCCAACTTCCAAACAGCAGACAGAAGCAGTTTACAGCTTAAGGCACAACTGACGTAACATAAAAATCTGCAGCTACTTTGCACAGCTTGGGCCTCAACGTATAAAGGAGATATGCCTTTGTGCCCCCAGTTTTCAAAGCAGATTACCAGTGCGCTGCAAGGGGCTGCTTTGACTCTGTAATTATAGCCATCGTAAAAATGATCTGTTCGACGGCTGCCTACTGCTGGTGCCCAGACAGTTTAATCACTATGCATTCAGCTGCAGAGAACTAGCTATCCCTCCTGTCATTTGAAACATGGGACATGTTGTGTGAAGGCAGTGTAAACGAGCTTCCCCTGAACTAGCTGGCTAATATACCTTTATCACCCAAAGCCTAAATTATAAAATAGACCAGTAAAAGTGATAATGCATTGCCTCTTATTACAAAAAGATGTTTCACCTCAGCTGCTCTAGATGAACAGTCACTCCTTACCAAGCTTATACTATTTACTGAGCACCAGCTGTGTGCTCAGCGCTGTACAGACACAGAGAGATGTACTCCCTATTCCTGGGAAGCTTTTATACGCTAAAATAGTGGAGTCTGGTATTCATTCTGCATGTAGAAATCCCATTGACTTCACTATGGGGAGCAGTTGCAGAAGCAGGTATTAAGGCATTTGTATGAGCCAGTACAGTATCGAGTGGTAGGCACAGTGAGAGATGAAATCCAAGTAGGGCTCCTACATGGACTATGTTTTAGGCCTTGTGGAAATTACTGTGAAGACCAACACAGAAGAGGTATGAATATACCTAGGCACATGTGAAGATGCAGAAAGATGACGCTGTGTTACAAGTCCCAACAACCCTTTGTGCTGATGCTGGCTGCATCTCTCCACACTCTACTGCTGTGGTGGTTGCTGGCTTAATCTGTTTTCATACTATGATGCTTTCAACGCAATACTGATCCAGTAACATCAACAGAAGAACCAATATTCAATGTCCTCCAGTGCCAGGGATTTGTTAGGACTCCTAGGTAAACACAAGGAGTGGGCCTAATGTGAGAAGGAGGCATGAATCACCACCGCAACCTCCAAAATGTATTTTATACTTGAGATGAAATCCTACTCTCAAATTCCTATAAAGACTTCCCACACTAAAGAACAGAAGTGGCTGAAGGTACAGTTATATTTACACACAGTGGATAGAAGAACCTAGAAAGAAATGGGGAAGAGCAAGGCTGAAGTGGCGAAAAGAGGGAGCAGACTGGAGTGCAGGCACTGGGGAGCAGAGAATGAAGACTGTGAAAACTGAAGGTTTTCAGAAGACTGGAAGCTGGAGGTTCAAACAGGTAAAGCAGGCTAGGGAGGGAGAGCTGTCATGGCATGGAGGAAGAGACATGACTGGTGAGTGGGAGACGGAGTGAAAAATACAGAGATGAGAAGGACATTTCCAAATGAATACAGCTGTAAAAAGATTGTGAGGCAGAAGGACAGGGGCAGATATGTGTAAAGGAATCTTTAGAAGTGAAGGAAGGCAATTGTGGGCAAAGGGAGAGGAAAGGGACAAGATTCAGTGGAGATTCATTAGAAAATGGAAATAAGGGAACGACATCAGTTCTATGGAAGAGGTTGAAAGAGTAGGAAAACACATCATTAAAGCTACCGTTGTGTATCACACTCACTTTCATTTGGAGTCTATGCTTGGAAATTGCATCTCATGGGTGCATGTTATTTTGTTCCTTACTAACTCACCAACTTTTCAGTCTTGGAGAAATAATTCAAGGAGAGGGAAGGTTGCAAGGAAGTTTCCTGCATATTGACTGATGCCAGGCATTAAAGGAGGCAATGATGCTGCCCTCCCAGCAGCTGGCGCACAGGAAGACTGCAGGTCCCAATACTATGGCTACATCCAAACGTGGGTTCACACTTTGTGTCCCATGGGTCACTGCTGGGTGAAAAGACAATTCTCTGTCACTTCTGTCAGCACCTCTCTGGTCACGAGCTATCTAACTACACTAAAATACATTAAATACTTTCTTAAATGCACTCTTCCATGTCAGCAATCACTATAGTTGTATAAGAGACGAGTTTTAATCACAAACAAAAGTAAAAGTAGCTTTAGATCATGGATGGGAAGGCAGGTGGTCCACCAAACAACAATATCACTCTTGTGAGATCCAAACTTAAAAAAACTGGAGACTTACTGAGCCAAGTGAATTTTGCTGGTGCTTGAGAATTGTCCTTATGTTTCAGAGATGAAGAATTTGGCGTCTGGGCCCAGCTCCCTGTGTGTTTATCCATGTGGGGCCTGATTTATATAGTAATTCTGTCTGTTGCCTGCAGCACAGGGACTTGTTATAAAAGCACAGGAAAATTTCCTCCTGGAGAGCACTATTGTACACCTTGGTCAGTGGCTGCATCGGAGGGGACTAACAAATGGCCCACAAGAAGGGGCAAAGACTTCTATGTCTCAGGCAGGAATGGAAGAAGAGCAAGATGGCAAGGACAGAGTTGGGGGAGAAGCACAGGCAGCGGGAAGGGAACCTGCAAGAAATAAGAGGGAGCATGGATATTCACAGAAAGCCCAACACAACATGTACCTAATCTGCCTTGTGGGAGTTGGGTAGATAGACCTCTGGCACAGACCAGAGCATAGACCTCTATTTTCATACAGCTGCAAAGATAAACATCCTTCTCATGAAACCATTATAAATCCCTCATCTTCAGGGTTGATTTAAAAATTTTAACTCAGCTGTTGCAATTTGTTTCGGACTGGAATTTGGCAGTCCCAGACATCAAATCAATTCCACATGAGAAGGGGATCTACAATGCTCCATTTTACAGCCTGAAATTGTACTTTCAAGCGTTTTAAACGTTTTCTTCACTACTCCAAAGTAAAAGAAAGACCAGGTTAACTTTTTAAATGAGGGATCAGTTCAGCTCTCAGTCAAGTTAGTGGAAAGATTCCCACTGGATTTAAAGGATCCAGTCAGAAATACAGCTGATGTGCCTTCAGCATTCTTCCTCTCAAAAGCAACCCAGAAACTGAAAAAGCAGCAAACAAAGTACAAATATGAAAGATGAGAAGATTTGAGTCCTGAGCACACACAATAGATATTTGACATTGGCGTATCACTTACCAGCCTGCCATGCTGCTATCCAACACGTTGCTGTTGCTTGCATACAGTCATTCATTGTTTTCCATGCATTTTTTCATGCATTTTTTCCTAATAGTGTCTTATTTTAAAGGGGTTATATCTCCCGCACAAGGCGCACAAGGTTAGTATCCTATACGGCAAAGATCAGGAGTTGCGCACTGTTATACTTTCAAACTATTAAAAACATGCAAACTGTGGGTCTGGATCCTGAAAAATGCAGGCAGACAAAACTGCCATTTAATTTAATAAAATCAATGGGAGCGCAGCCAGCTAGTCAGACCTTACGAAATTAATATTGCGCACTAGCTAGTCTGCTAGTTTATGTTATAGATGTGTCGGGCACTGCCAACTGCAAACCACCAAATTCAGCCTCACACAACCCTACAGCAGGAACGTTCTGTTTATTTATATGGAAACATTACTACTAAACAAGCACTGGAACCAGTGAAGCTTGGCTGTTAGCAATTTGTGTCCTGATGCTGATGTCTTTAAAAGGACAGGATTCCCCACGTGCCCTTCACCTCTCTGAAGCCACACTTTTTCACCTGCTTGCCTGGTTTCAGCAGGGACCTTGGAATACCACTATCCTGCAGCCTGGGCTAAGTCAACCCAAAAACTCACAAGTTACTGAAAGCTGACAACTGTGTATACACAGACAATACGATCACATAAGTCATGTTTCTTTAGGATGCCAGGCTAAAAATATAGCCATTTGCATTAATTGCTCAGAAGAATTTCAGCCCTGAACTACAGTGGGAATTGTACCCCGAGTGGTACAGAGCCAAATTTAGACCTGGAGGCTGAATGAGGCTGAGCTTATCTCTGACCCCCCTCCCTTCTGTGGATTTCAGACACTTCCTTCACCCTGTCCTTACACAGTTGTTTGTGCTTAATTGGAAACAGTTGAATTTCCTGTTAAACTGTAAGCAAACAAAGCACCCTCTCCACCAGCACTGGGATCTCTGCTTGGCTGACTTTAAACAGACGAGGCTGACCAGATACTGACCATCAGTTCAGTGAAGAAAGGGCCATTGTGCGAGAAAGCCTCAACCCCCCACCAGGGACGCAGCCGGCACAGTGCTTGTCATTGCCCATCACAGTCCCACTGTCAGCTTTGGAGAGGTGAGTTTGGAAGACATGAAACATAGACCTTCATCACATCAGGAAGACATCACCATGTAAAAATCTGGGAACAGATGCCGACAGGTGGACAAAAATTTGTTAATTATTTACAAGGATTTTAGAATGGGAAAGGTACACGGGAGAGAAAATACCTCAGCTCTCCACACAGGGATCTGGCAAATCCCCAAGCCCAGCTCCTCCTGAAAAGCTCAGTGTGCCAGTGTTTCCTGCAGGTACTACTTCAGTGTCGACAGCAAGATGTTCTCAGCAGCAGAGTAACAGCTGCACAATACAAGCAGCAACTGAATGGTTGAACAGCTCTTTATACAGGCATGGTGTGATAAAAACCTGGTGTTCTTTTGTGCTTCACAAAGCCTCTACTTTGCTGACTCCAAGTTCAAATCTCACGGGCTATTAGGAGAAGGAAGAAGGACAATGCATTAACATGCATGGCAAAAAAAGTATGTGCTTTATTCTGGAAACCAAGCCTGCGCTAGGAGCTGTGTTACATCCTAAATACCAAGCCAGAAGCTGCTTTCATGTCAATTAGAAGGTATGTATTTTGGCATGCAGGGATCAAGCACTTGGTCACAGTGCAACTCAAGTCTGCTTTTCATGATAAGGTGTAAGTGGAGCATTTTCCCCTCACCAGTTGTGCTCCCCAGTAGGGGCAAACACAGGAGATATAAAGCAGTCACCAATTGGTGGTCTTAGAGCTTATTTTTTAAAGGTTGGGAAATGTATGAGTTTTCCCAGCTCCCAATCTTTTATCCCTGAAGAATAAATCACAGCCAAAAAAAATGAGAGGTGGCAAATTCCCTTTAGACTGCCGAGACGAACCCTGTGTTGGCAGGGGTAGTTAAGCCACTGCTAACTCATTTGAACTGCATTGAAGGAATGAGAAGAGAAACAACATGAAGTATCAGGAGAGAAAGGCAGAACAGGATTGCAGCGGCTCTTCAAAGTAGCATACCAGTACCCAACTGAAACACCAGGTCTCCAAACCTGTTCTTTTTTGGAGAGGTTCTTTAACGCTCTCCTCTGAACATTCAAAGCCAATTTTCTCCAGGCAGCCATGCTAAATTAAGACTGAGCACAATATGGGTGGTTCACGAGTAGATACCAGCCCACAGTATGTTAGCTCGCCTTTGTTACCCCTTCCTGATCTTCTCTTGAGAATATTTACATGAGGCCTTTATTTATTCACCTGCAAATCAGTATCGTAATGCAGTACCTGCCTCACAAGGAAGTTATGAGGCTCCATTAATTCTCGTAATGTGCTTCAAGATAATCAAATAAAGGATGCTAGGCAAGTGGATGGTAATGTTATTGTTCCCTGGAAATTCCCCCTTTTCCTAGTTGGCACGATTCTCCCTTTTCCCTGCTTAATTTTAATCTCTCTCAGCCCTTAGGCTACAGTTTATCGCTCTGTTTCCAAATTGAGGCCAAAAACTCTTTGCAAAAAAATTTCCATAAGCAAAGATGAGTCAGTGTCAGAGTTTTCAGTGTAAACTATGGGAATTAAAACAAGCTATACCAACAGTAACATAAAAATTCAGTTCTCTCATCCCTGCTACAAAAGCTCTTTATAGAGATCTCTGAAAGATGACAAAATGTTTGAAGGTCAACAATTGGTTTTGTGCCATATGGGCTGAACGCTGAATATCCCTGTGAACACTTGCACAGATTTCAGAGTGGGGGACAGGTGCGGGGTGCAGTGAGAAGAAGCTCAGCAGTAAAAGAAAGCTTGAATTACATGCTGGCCTTGCTGAAACACATTACTAATTAATTGAAATCAGCCTAGTCTAAGAATCCTGAACTTGTTGGAAGTGAAACCAGACAATGCAAGTCCTTCCATCAGTCTTATAAAAACAAGGTGACCGTTTTGAGAAGAAAAAGAACAACTGCAGAGAGATTTCATTTCAAAGCCATGATGTTCTGAATGAATAAATCATACAAGACAGTGTACTAAAAATACAGTTGAAGTAATTGCTAAAATGGAGATTGCCATGTACACAGGACAGGGTTAATGATTATATACTGACAATGGTAGTCCACCCACACAACTTTTGTCTGCCAGTACTTAACGCATTATTTTCTTTACAGGTTCAAACACTGTAGTAATTCTAGCACATTTTCTGCTGTCTTACACAGGGCTGCATATCTAGGACAGGAAAAAGCTCCAAGTTCTGTAAGCCTTAAAGAAGATTGATTTATCCACATGAGAATTCTCCTGTGTAGCTATATCATGCCCTTGTTCACATGTTTTTCCTTTCTGTAACCCCCATTACTAAATTAGTGCTCTCTTATTTCAGTGAGTTATGTCACTCTGCCAGATTTCATAAAACCCTTCAATCACACAAAGAGCGTTCAAAAATGCACAGCAGACCCTATGCTTGTCAAGTGCAGAAAGCACTTCTGGAGGCTTAGAGACTCTGAGGACAACCTCAGCCCTCATGGACATTTGTTCAACAACATGGTGCTCCTTTCAGCAGAACAAAACAAAGTACTTTAAGCTTCAATTTACCAAAAAATATGCATCTCACTAGTCCCAGCAAAGAATACCAGGCTAGCAGTAGTGAAAACTGTGCAGAAATTTTTGCTGTTTAAATTCTTCTCTGCAGGAAAATTCCACATTAGGTTCCCACTGCAATAAAAGATTCTTACCTAACTGCCACCAGGTTGATTCATAATCAACAATGGTATTGGCTTTGGTGGCATAATTCCCAACTTCCTCTGCTGTGAGAGTGAAATGATGTACAACATGCTTTTTACTGGAATTCAATGGACAGCTAACCTCCACAGTTCTCATTATAAAGCATACATTTTTAGCCTTTGCAGTGCTTAATTACATAGTGTTTTGCTAAGCCAGCCTTGGGGGCGCTTCCACCTGAAATAAGAAAAAATAAATACAATGCACACTGTCCATCGCTCTCACACGCCAATTTATTTGTCATTTTTCTCTTTGCCTAATGAACTGGAAAGCCTGGTTTACAAATTAGTTAGAAAACCACATAAGTCCAAGTATAAAGAATTTTTTTTTCAGGAATCACACACACGAAGGTCATACCATTTCCCCCATAGAGGAACTTTCGCAATAGCTTAATTTTTTTTTTTTTTTTTTTTTTTTTTTTTCCCCTGACAGGTTTTGAACTTCATTCTTTGCTTCTTAAAAAGTTCAGTTATCCAGTCACATGGCTGCCTTCTCAAGACTTTCTGCACTCATATTTGTTGACTCTGCTTGTGATGAATAATCAACGTGTTAAAACAAGCTAATAAATCTGAGTTTCCATAAATCCCAACATTGTGACCGGAGACCTGTTAGAGCCTAAGTGGCATTTTTATTTACTTGAACATTATAAAAAGTTGTGCAGATGAAACAAGGGAAAAACATATGCATTCACCTTTTAGCAAAACATTCTTTCAAAGGCAGTGAAGGTGATGACAGGTTTGAATAAGTGCCAGCTGCAACTGGCGCAAGTTTAAAGAGTACCAGAGAGTGAGCTCGTTATTTTTTTCTGGCCAGACCTGAGCAACTGTATTTTGGATACACTCCTTGTTAATATACTGACACAGCCCCTGTCACTAGGGATTCCAGCTGGACTGCTTCTGGGACTCACTTGCAAGCTGAATCTGGTGCATGAAAGGTGATCTGACTCTTCCCGTTTTTCTCATTCACTCTCTCTCTTTCCCTTTCGAGAATTTATTTTCAATTGAAGGCTTACCTCTACCTCTGCTTTCACCTTTGTCCATCATTAAAATCAACAGAACAAACTGTAAGCTCTGTACGCATCAGAGTAAATATAAAAATGCTTAAACAACTACAAGCTTTCCAAACCAGGCAGCAGTATATACTGCTCTTAGACACACCCTCCCTCCGCCATGCATACGCTAGTCCTTCTTCTGAATTCCAGCTTTCAGAACAGGAAAAGAAAGCAGCCTTGATCTGGACACGAGCAAGAAGAGATGGATCTGCACCAGAGGCAGCCCTAACTGCTGCCACTTCAGGGGGCTGAGAGCACAGACCACTCTGACAGGGAGTAATGAAGGGCACCCCAGCTGTTTCATTCCTGGATAAATCCACACATGTTCAGAACAGTCTGGCAAGAACCTGGAACAAAACCACAGTTAGTGAGAGTTTTTCCACTGACCTCACAAGAGCAAGTATTGCTCTCTTGCTGTGAGGCTCACATTCACTCTGACGCCAACAGGAAAGCGTCGATTTTTTATTAAGATGGAGAATGGGAAAGCACCCATTCTTTTAAGATGGAGATAAGATGGTGGATATTCCTGACTATTTTGTACATGAAGGTTAATAACCTAAACAAAAGCTTAAAAAGGGACAAGTTTTGCAGTCAATCATGCAGACCGACCTCCAGATGACTGGTTCCTCATTCCCAAGCACACACTATAGCTGACACTTTCTGCTGCTGCAAGACGAGGCATTATTAAAAATAATTTAACTACCACAGCTCTGCTAGCAACAATTCTGTTCATATTAGAAGGTTATTTATCGGTCAAAGTACTTTCAATGATACAGAAAAATGAACGCAAGCCTTTTCCTTCAATTCAACATTAAATTTTTGGTTGAGTTAGCAGTAGTTGCTTTCGTCTGGGGAAAAATTAAGAACCAGCTACAACTGGAACTCCAGCTCAAATCCTGAACTCCATCTACATTTCACATTTTCTTCACATTTGTGTAGATTTGCTTCACCTCTATGCCAGGCTCACTGTTTACAGATAAAGTATGTTTATTAATATAATGTGGGGATCAGCAAATACAATGTTGTCTGCTTCTCAGCGATCTCCTACATCTCAGATGATTCAGGTTTTCCTCAAAGACTGACGGTACAAGCCATCAAAGAGTCTGAAGACCAGATCTCCCCAGATGTTGTCACGTACTGGAAGACAAAGGCAAACAAACAGAAGGTAAAGAGTCAGAAACTAAGCAAAAGAAAGAATACCAAGGAGCAGGCACTGCTGCAATCAAGATGGAGAGAGAAAGGCAGCTGCAATTACAGAGAAGAAAAGAGAAAGGCTTGAAATACGAATCCTTCAGAGGAAGAAAGGATTTGGTTGAACTGCATTAAGGATTAGGAGCTTGTCAATACTGGGATCCTGAGGAAAGTCAAGACAACTGAAGAAAGATGTGAACTCAAAGTTAATTCTTAAAACATACTAATCCTCCAAAGCATGCAGAGTTAAGCTGAGGTAAGGCTAGTTCAGAATAACATAGCTCATACAGCGATCAATGCACTTTAATTAAAGCATGGTTGTAGATAATGGGTCTTACCTATCTATGTCCTGGAGAACAAGGACATGATGATATAGAGAAAAGAAGATATGAGAAGATAAAAGATACAGAGAAAAGACAAGACCTGAAAAAGTCTGGTTGGCAAAAAAACGGTAGGACTTTATCCAAGCTGACCAGATCCCTGACATCATCATCTGCACTCAGTTCCTCCAAACCCTTATACATATGAGTAATATTTGCAATTGCTGGCAATTTGTAAAAGTTTCTTCTGCAGGTTCAGCAAGAGATTACATCCTAGAAGGTTCCTGTAGATGTTGTGAAGATCACATAGCCTGCTGTGGCTAATCAGCTGGATATCCTGTGCATTACTACAGGAAACAATGAAAACAGCAAAGGCATTTCAAGTAAGAGCACAGGATATTTCACCTCCCTTGTTCCTGTTAGTTAAAAATTTAGCTGAGGCAGTAAGACTGCAGGACTTTGGCACACATCAGACTGTTCCTTCACACATGAACCCACTTCCCACCTCAATCCTGCCAGCAGCAGTTTGCAAGTTCTCCTAATTCCTTTCCAGCTACCAGTGTGACATCTGTACACACAAGGTGTTTGTTTCCCTTGCTTCTTTCAGACAAAAGCTTTTTGAGATGTTTTTCAAATGTAAAGTACAAGAGCTCACTAAACAAATAAAATAAAAGTACCTTTTCTCAAGTAACTGTTGCTGAATTCTCTGATAAGGGTAAAGCTAGTACAAACAACTGCCCGATATGGAGTAACTCTTCCCACCATTTCCAGCGAGCCATGTCTGGAGTCTGTTTACCCTGGTAGGAGACGGCTCCAGCCCAATCAATGGAGAATTCAGTCCTGTGGAGTGCAGGTATTGTACTCCATAAGGCATGCAAAAAAGCTATAATTAGTTTTCAGATTAAGTCTGGCAGTTTAGTATGTTTTATGTGCAATGAGCAACAAAAATAAAAATCTTGTCCTAAAATTAAAAGGAATTGAAAAAAAAAAAAAAAAAAAAAAAAAAAGAAGCTGGGAAGTATTTCCTTATCCCCTCTTGTTTCACAATAAAGAACTATTTCTGTTTTAGAACTGCAAGCATGAACAGCACATTTTTGGCCAGCTCATAGGAGCTTTTATGGTTCAGACCCTTTCAGTGCTGCCATCCTGGCTCTGAGGGTAAGCTGGACAGAGACCTCTGCAGCTGAGCTGCAACAAGAGAAAGGGACTCGTCTGATGTTGGTACAGAGCTACCAGGTTGTGTCCTTAAATACTGCTTCCCAAAACATGACTGTATGGGAAAGAAAGAAAGGAAAGAAACAGTGAACAATGCACCTTTGTGTCCTGCCGATTTCCAGGAATAGTACGGTCGGCCCCTGACTGTGACACGGTTTTCACACACCTCTCCCCAGCACATCCCCAAGCCAGGCTTTTGTAACTGAGGGCTGCTTTAACAGCTCATCATGCCACGTGCAGAATTCCTGCAGGTTTCTGTCACTCTCGGGGATCTTACAACCTATTAAAAGCAATGAAAACTTTCTTCTTATAGAGTCTGCAGTCACGGTCTATAGCTTCCCCCCTCCTTTCAAACTCTGAAAATTACAGTATTGTTACTTCCCTAAAGCAAAGAATTTCAAAGAGCTGCAAATTAGCTATGTGAGACTGGGATGAATTAATACCTTCCAACCACTGTGAATTCCAGTAGGAAATTCATTCCCACTAACTGACTTGATTTCGGAAGTGTTCATACACTACAATGGTTGGCGGCAAATACACTACAATGGTTTGTTTCTACATGAACTGAAGAACTAGTGGCTTTTTTCATGACAAGTAATTATCAAATATTTGGTCTTTCTGCAAGGAAGAGAGACACCACTTAGCATCGATTTAACATAACTACTTTACCTGGAGGCTATGTCCAGTTTTTGAAAGCGGATGCAAAAGTTTAATATCTCCAACATCAATAAGCCTGATTAATTTGTGAACATCACCAGAAAATATTTCTGTTTACTGTTTTATACTCCTTTCCACTTTCTATATGGAAATACTCAAGTAAATGAGTTCATTTCCTGGAATATTCCATAGGACAGTAAGCATTACTTTGTGCAAGCTTCATATATATTGATAAGGTAAAACAACAGGGAGCCGACATCAAACAAGGGACTAAGTTTATGACAAGACCCTAAAAAGCAAAGTTTATTCACCCTGGCAGAGCCCTGTGCTGATGAAGCCACAGGGCTTCTGTACAAAATCCCCAAGTGTCAAAATACCTCTGCACACTGAGCTGTGATAATGCTCCTCCCATTTCTACACTTCTAGTGCCTACACACATGGGGTTAAAAATGCCATTCCTTGTCAGTTTGCTCGACAAGAGAGCCTAGCTGGTGCGGGCACAGGGCTGCTGCAAATCCGTTCACCACACGGTGAATGGACTTGCAGTAAATTTACTGGACCAATTCCCAGCTCTTTAGCAGATTTTTTTAATAGAGTCATTGCTAGATGTGCTGGTAACAGTGAAACTACCCTCAGACCATTCAAGTTTTCTCTTGTTCGGTCCTGATTCAATACCTTTGGTTCATACTTTCAAATACAATAGGATTGACAATCAGACACAAGTTCTGAGAACTGTTTTGGGTTTTTTTTTTTACAAAAAAAGCTTTACTGCAGATGATACTTCTTTTCCCAGTGACAGTCTGATTGCTGATGACAGCCTAAATTTCTTGTATAAAGTTCAAGAATCAAACTGCAATGTCACTGCTCTTCATATTCTTCATGAGTTGTAAAACACTATTTCCCATGAGTCACTCTCTTCCCAATTTCCCTCTCATGTTGACCTAGCACTCCTGAATTTTTGAAGTTATTCTTAATTTCCTCTCAGAAATACACACGTGCTGTCTAAACGACCCACGGAACTTGAGATGCCTTTTTAAAATTATTTTGCATTTAAATATGCAAAGCAGATGCAGATGTCTGCTTGCATTTTTCAGCCATCTGCTTTAATGATTACAGGATGGACTTTACACTGACCTTGCTTTCCAGTCACATAGTCTATGAATAAAGCTGTTTAAAACATGACTTAAATCCAACGACTGATTTACAAGAAACCCACCACTAAACAGGCCTGGAGTCTGAAGGCACACTATTAGTTTCACATGCTGAATGCTCACAGGGAATGTCTCCTTATTTACTCTGACATACCTGACAATGGATGAACAGTAACACCAAAGTTTACAAACTCTATTTCTTTACTCATCAAGTCATCTTTTGTGTTAAGTGGCAGCTGACAAAAACATACACCTTTTAGAAGGTAACTTAAGAATCACCAGAAGATCACTTGCCCAGCTAATGCAATGCATATCTGTAACTTTAAATAAAAGTTTTCCTGGGTGCTGGTGTGGATAACTCCTACAATTTTTATCACAAGGCTATATAACATTGGGCATTTTCTTTGATGCTCTGGCTTCTGGAATCATGATATTAAATGCATTTCTAGAAGCAACAGAAGTCTTTGGTCCCTCAGTATGCGTTGCAAGCTTCCCTATTTCATCATTTTGAAGTCCTGATCAATGGAGCTTGGCAACACTGTGTCTCTTCGTATTTCCAGAGACTCCTGAAAAAGAGCACTCTCCTTTGAGTGTTGTGAAAGACTCAGTGACATATTTTATTGCCACTTGTCAGACTCAGGTTAAGAAATTCAAACCACTGATAAAAACGAGCTTTTCAAGTACCCCTTCTTGCAGGCAGAGGGGGACCTTCTTCTGGCTCTCGGGCAGAGCTCACCCAACCCAGCAGACCCAGAGCTGTCTGGGATGGCTGCACCAGATGGGCCAATTCTGCCTGATGCCAATGATCCATGGGGAAATGCATCAACAGAAGTCGCAGGATCTGGTTAAAGAAAAGACTTGTTCTTCCTGCTCTTGTAAGCGAAAAATACAGGACTTGTGGCCTGCCCTTCAAAGGTGTGTGGCACCTTCCAGTGCCACCGACTGCATCAGGAAGCCTTGAATATTCAGCAGTTCTGAAAGCCGTGATATCTCCCTTAAGCCTCCACAAATGCAAACAAAGGTAAACCAAAAGAGTAACTCCTGGAGAAAATAAAACATTAAAGTCTCTTTATTTGTAAGAGAAGGAAAATTATCAAATGCATCTCAAGTTGAACATTCTCCTTAGCATTAACCTTTATTATTAAGAAAATAATAAAACTGATCACTCCTTAGTATTTCCACTAAAAACACAAGTAGACGTTTAATATTACACTTCTTCATGTCCCTATATAGAAAATATTACGTTTTTCTCTTTTGAAAAAAACAGACAATATATTTAGTGATTAGGACCAAGTCATGATCACTGAAGGGATCAGAATGAACTCTGCCTACTGTGCTTTCCCTGCCTCTCCAACTCTCCCACGTACAGCCTGTAAATAGGTCTCTGACCTGAAAGGTGCCTATAAGGAAGCAGGGAGGGACTGTTCACAAGGGCATGTAGTGATAGGATGAGAGGTAATGGCTTTAAACTAGAAAAGGGTAGATTTAGGTAGAGATGTAAGGAAAAAGTTTTTCAGTGTCAGGGTGGTGGATCACTGGAACAGGTTGTCCAGGGAGGTAGTGGAGGCCCCATCCCTGGAGACATTCAAGGGCAGGCTTGATGGGGCTCTGAGCAACCTGATCTAGGAAAGATGTCCCTGCTCACTGCAGGGGGGTTGGACTAGATGACCTTTGAGGGTCCCTTCCAACCCAATACATTCTATGATTCTATGATAATTACCTGACATTCCTCTTCTACATAATCGTCATATTTCCATTTTACTTTATAAGGTCTAGATCAGTTTTCATACATACTGAATATTAACGAACTACCAAGAAATAGAGATCATCCGGTGTCACATACATCTGTCCAACATCTTTCACCTGAACACAAATGTTAATGTCTGCAGATTTTCATAATTTCTCTTAATACAATCTGTTCCTAATGCCAATTTCCGAACCTGCAATTTTCTCATGCAGAAGACACAAGCATGAGCAACACTCATTTCAATTTAATGAGTACTGCTGAAATGAGAATCTAGCCCGATGGTCACCACACATTCAACAACAACACTAAGCCAGAAGCTTACAAAGAGATCTGCTCTTTCAGGTATTAATTGATATGAGCAGACCTGCAGTACTGTAATTCTTGGGCTTGAAATTAGCACTATGAACTTACTGTGGGAAGTCACAAATCATTCTGCTGTATGGGAATTCCATGAAAATTACCATGTCACCAAGGTGGCATATGGTTATCTCAACTTTTCCTTTATTATTTTGTTGACCTGACCACAGCAAAGAGACAGAGTCATAACATTAAATTCTTTTATCCAATCTGTGTACAAACCTTCAGGAACTCCTTTGCTGAACAGCAGACCAAGGTGTATGTCTGAAACTCTTCACACCATTAGAACATTGGAATGGACATACTGGCCATTACGACCAGGAACGAACCTGCCCTGGTATCCCATCATTAGCAACAATCATGAACAAACCTCCAGAGAGAAGCCATGAACAGAAGCAGCATTACTGAACGCCTGTAGCATCTCACATATTTAAACTGTCTTATGGCTTTATATCATTTTTCACATTTTTTGTGAATATCCAGCTTCAGTGTTTTAACTACCTAGCATCTATCTACAGAGGTGGATAGAGAGTGGAAGGAAGGAAAAAAAAGTAACTAATTAAAAATTGTAAACCTCAGAATGACCCAGTCTAGTGTTTTTCAGGCACATTAATGCTTTACATTCTGATACCTATGTAAGTCACACAACTAGGAGGCAAATAGCTTGTTTCTCCTTGGAGGTATGGAAATCTCCTGCTCTGCATACTGCAGAGCATTGATGCTTGATAGGGAGCAGTGAGTGAGCAGACACAAATCACCTGGGGGTCCAGCCATCTGCCTCTCACCCTAACAGATCAGAGCATCTCAGCTTTAAACCTACTTCCTACCTCAGCAAAAAAATGTGTTTTACCCTTGGCAAATCTATTTCTAGATAGGACACTCTTCATTTGCTGACAACCTTTTAATCCTGGGCTGGGTTTTTTTGTTGCTTTTTTCTTCCCTTTAAGAAAATGGCAGCTGCCCAAAGCTATAAAAGAAGACAGAAATGGTTCAAGTAATGCTGAGGGAGAATTAGGAAGTGAATTAGGAAGCAAAGTGCAAGTAAGGTGGTCAAAAGTATGTAATAAATGCTATTTAACCTCTGACTGTCATTCATGATGGATGTCACCAAACGTGTGGCATACACAAACATGCTAATAAATTTCAAAATTACTTTCACACATGGCTTTTTTTGCTTCTAAATTGTAAGTTTTGTCTGGGTGAAGCTTTACTTTTTGTTAATTATATTGCATTATCTGGCTTAGAAAGAACAAAACAATGTTTAACGAACTTTATTTCATTGTTGATAAAGCATAATACAAACTCAGCGATTGCTTACCAAATCTCTTCCCTCAAGACCACCCTGAAACTCTAAACAAGTCAAAAGGGCCACACTGAGAATAAATATCAAAGACATTGCAACTTCATCTTTTTATTTAATTAGCAGACAAGCTCATTAGCAGAGCTGTACAGGAGAGTATCACAGAATCACAGAATGTTAGGGATTCGAAGGGACCTCAAAAGATCATCTAGTCCAATCCCCCTGCCAGAGCAGGAACACCTAGGTCAGGTCACACAGGAACGCGTCCAGGCAGGTTTTGAATGTCTCCAGAGAAGGAGACTCCACAACCTCTCTGGGCAGCCTGTTCCAGTGTTCTGTTACCCTCACTGTGAAGAAGTTCTTCCTCACATTTATGCAGAACCTCCTATGTTCCAGCTTGTACTCACTGCCCCTTGTCCTATCATTGGATGTCACTGAGAAGAGCCTGGCTCCATCCCTCATGACACTCACCCTTTACATATTTATAGACATTAATGAGGTCACCCCTCAGTCTCCAAACTAAAGAGACCCAGCTCCCTCAGCCTTTCCTCATAAGGGAGATGTTCCACTCCCTTCATCATCTTTGTGGCTCTGCGCTGGACTCTCTCAAGCAGTTCCCTGTCCTTCTTGAACTGGGGGGCCCAGAACTGGACACAATATTCCAGATGCGGCCTCACCAGGGCAGAGTAGAGGGGGAGGAGAACCTCTCTTGACCTACTAACCACCCCCTTTCTAATATACCCCAGGATGCCATTGGCCTTCTTGGCCACAAGGGCACATTGCTGGCTCATGGTCATCCTGCTGTCCACCAGGACCCCCAGGTCCCTTTCCCCTATGCTGCTCTCCAGCAGGTCAGTCCCCAACTTATACTGGCACATGGGGTTGTTCTTCCCCAGATGTAGGACTCTATACTTGCCCTTGTTATATTTCATTAAATTTGTCCCCACCCAACTCTCCAGCCTGTCTAGGTCTCTCTGAATGGCAGCACAGCCTTCAATACACCTGCGGCCCGTTTCTCAAATCAAAGATTGTGGAGAAGTAGGTTGCAGTCACACATGCAGAAAGCCACCCAGCACTGGCAGTAACAGCAGTACATGGCAGAACTGGGGACAGGGAAGCCTATCCTCCCAGTGAAGGTGAAACTCTGTAGCGCACAGTGCCGTAAAGTGAAATCTGGCATCTTTGGATTCAACAGCACAAGCATGACTGGCAGAGCATATCCTTGCTCTCTTAACTGGGTATATTTTCTGTAGGAGGGAGGAGCAGGTGGGAAGGACAACCCATGTCCTTAGCATACAAATGCCTTCTTGTCCCACAGAGCACTGCACTGTGAACAAACCAACACAGACACGGGTGGTAAACAAACATTACCATCAGAAAACATATGCGATATATGTGTGTGGGAGGGGGTGACTGTTTGCATCTAGGCTGGGATGGGTAATTCACAATGCAGCCACAGCAACCTGCTTCGAGGTTCAAACAGCCTGTCGCTGAGCAGCACCATTTGTAAGTTAGATTTTGGTACTTCAGCACACAGCAACTAATACTCACAAAGTGCTCCAGGAACTGCAAAGATTGTTTGAACTAAAGGCAGTTCATTGTAGCCTCTCCAAGCAGGAGCGTGTCCACCTCATTATTGCTAGGATGTTGTCAAGCACATTTTAACTTAAAGTACAAACAAAATCTTAATTTACAATAATTGAGGATTTCTTCTTCTCTTTTCTATTGAGAAAATAAAATTTGGGGACTTGAGGAGTCACAGCTGTTCCTAATGAAGTTTATTGAAGAGAGTAAAGTGAAACAGCATGTTTGCAAAAGTTCAGAATCACAGCAGAATTAAATCATTTTTACAGAGCATTTATTTGAAAAGCTCTGTACACAAACTTTGAATATGGCAGAGGATATTTCCCTTGCAGTTTAGGTTTGATTTAATTCCTGGAAGCTGCTATAAAAACCCTGCTCGCTTGCATCAGGGTTCTTTATTTACACTCGGTTTTAGTTTTAAGACCTGTGACAAACGCCAGATTGCTCATGTTCATGATGACGCAGGCAGAGCTGCCACACATACTGCCCTGCCTCCTGGCACTACCCAGCTGGCCGGCACGCTGCACTCCTGGCTCACTCAGATTCTGTGTGGACATCCAGGTCCGGGGCTGGAAAAGAGGCTGTAAACTTCACACTCTTCCTGGCACATCAGCAGTTACAGCCACAGCGTGACAAGCACAACTTAAAATGATTAACCTTGCACCGATGTTGTTTTTCCCTACTACAGTGACTGACCCTATGCTTGTTGCCTGCACAAAAACAAGTCCTGCTAATCTCGGCAAGAGTTGTGGGTCCAGCAGAGACTCGGGGACCTCAATAGCCACCAGCTTCTCCCTTTCTCTTCCCCACCCACAAAGACCTTATCTTCAAAAACACAGGCTGCCATTTTTTTAAAAAGGTCTAATACGTCAAAATCTAACTTTCAGGGATTTTAACCTCTGTGTTGAGCCAGGCTTTTGCTTCCCTGCTGAGGCTACTGACAATTTTCCTAAACAGTGCCAGGTGCAGGGATTTATTTTTTTAAAAGGAAGTTTTACTAGTTCAGTGGAAACTGACCAAAATCCACAAACTTGTTTCAGATAGCTGACTAACCAACTGCGAAGAGTAATGTGAGTGCCCTTCCCTCATGACTGCAAACACACCAGCTCACTGTTGGCCTGGCAGCAGGAAGATCATACACCCATGGGCAGCTTCCCTCAAAATGCACATATCGTAAAGCCTCCTTCCACCTCTTTGCCCAAGATTCATTACCGTTCTTCTTTTCTGTGCCTCTTCTCTCTGCACTGCTACATGTCAGTCTCTCTTCCCCACTGAAAAAAATGCTTTTCCAAGCCAATCACTCGAGATGTTTGGCAATGACAGAAAACCTTCTTCTTTTCTCTACCAACAGGTTGCGAGAGAAGTGGAAGGAGTCTTGTGAGATTTCCCAGGGGCATGGAGGAGGGTGTGGGAACAGAGGATGTCACTTGCATCTCCCCTGTGACGTTTGTTTTTTCCACTCCAAGCTTCCTCTATACTTCAGACAGCGACAGCTCATCAGAAAAGAACTGTCCCATGGCATACTGCTGGTCTGTAAGGTAGAGAGAGCAATGAAATACGGTACCGTGATCCTGCCCTCCCCTCGGATACCTCGGCGCTTTGGCTATCCGTCTGTATCACTATGGATATATACCTACAGCTATTCCCTTAATATCTTTGTTTCTAGAAAGCTTCCACCTTCCAGCCTCAACCTTACAGCCACTTTCCTTGCTCTCTATAACTATCTTTTCTTTAAAAGTTACTTTACATATCTATGTTTGTCTCAACACTTATGGAGGTAGTTGGGATCCAGCAAAAGCAGTATACTACCACAACTGTACCCACTCATGACTTCAAGGCTTAAGAGTTTCTTGTTGGCTTACTCAGCCATAATGTTATCTTTTCAAATATAATGTTTTTGAGAGATTACACATACCAAAAGCACTGATACGCCTCCATAAATTTAACTTCAACTTAATTAACTGGGAAGCACCTATCAAAAACATCTTTCTCTTCATTAAAATATTTTGAGTGAAGCTTCAGTCAAGAAAATACGGTCAAAAGAAAGTGATACCTCAACCTGGACCATTTCAATGGTTTTGCTATGGGGAAAAAAAAATGAATCTCCAAATTATTCATAGCTTTCTTGCAATCTCTCTCATGAGCTCACAGAGCAGGCATTAACCTGACATACAAACTTTTCCAAATATTATTAACACTTCAAAGACACCACAAATGTTGAAGTAGATAAATTCTCTATTACTTATTCTCCTCCAGTGTTTTCTTCAGCAGGACAACAGAGCTTCCCATTTTTTGCCTGCTGAGTTGATGCTGAAAATATGCACTAGGCAGGAAGTACTCTGTTCAAGAAGAGGGTTTTATTTAAACCTGCAAGGATTTTTCTAGCAGTTAAGGGAGACTTCTTGTCCTTAATTTTCCATTTAGTCTTGCAGGTTCCAGAAAAATGTTTAATCTTTTTATATCTCGCACTATAACATAAAGTTGTAAGAGTTTAAAGCAGAGGATGCCAGCAGTAACTTTAAGATGTCCTAATGTCTTCTAAACCAAAGCCATGGCCAAAGACAGTGTCCTTGTTTCACACCTGTTGATGTCAACCGAAATACTGCACATATCCCTAGGAGATCACAGGTTCCATCATGAGAGTGTAACATAATATTTTATGGAGTATCCCACCTATGTCTTAACAGATAATCTGTCTAGTTAGTATGAGCCACCTTGTCACTTAGTGGCACCCCTGTTTCATCCTAACTGATTTCACCACTGAGTTGCAGAAACCACCTTTCTTTGTCTCAATCAGCAAGACCTGAGTGGGAGCTGGCAACATGTCTATAGAGCCAGGGCTGCTGAGACACCCCTCTCAGCCAGATGACTTGGTGCTACTACACATACTCCATCTTTTCACATCTTGTGTTGGTCACACTGAAAATCCAGTACCCTTTCCAATGTACAGCCTCTGTATTTTCCAGGCTAATCAGTGAGTATTGAGATGGGCTTGCCTACAGATGCCTGCAGAGTCTGTGGTTTGTTCTGAGAAGAACTGGAGGCTTCCAGTCTTAACTTCTCCAAACTTGAAGTTACTAGCTCACACAAAGTAGAAATCTAAATAAACAAATACCTGGTCTGAAAAGTCTGTTTTACCAGCAGGTAACAGGTGTGAGTGAAGCCACCAGGCAACATCTCTATTTGCAGATTTCCATGCATCACCAATGCACTTCCAGTGCAGCACCTTCACAATGTATCCAGAAACAGAAAACTTGGAGCCTTTCATAATTCTTTTGGCACATCTGATTTATTTATGTACGCATTTGAGTTGTGCCCGTTCTAAGACTCTAGGCATTTTAGCCATGACACGTTTTAAACACACACAACTCACTATTTTTTTTAAAAAGTGAGATCTGATCAGATGAGACTGAAGAACTGATACCTTTCTTTGTGAACACATCACCTTTCTTCTACACACAATGTCAGCTGCTTGACAGCAGGTTGCTACCCAAGGCTTTGCCTAAAACCACCTGCAGGCTTGCAAATCTAAGACTGATGTGTGGACTGAGCGGAGGGCAAAGGTGTGAAGTGGATCAGGAGCAAGCATCAATCCATGCAGCAACTGCAGGATGCAAATACAAACACATCAACTTTTCAAAAAGGTCTTCCCCAGATGGGACACCACTGTACCCTGGCAAAACAGATTCAGTGGAGGCACAAATTTAAATCCATAAGATAAGTCAAGGCTCAAAATCAGCACATGAGCGTAGGCATCTTGATCAGCTAGCTAGGCCTTTCTGCTGATTTCTCAGCCTGTGTGTATGCCCAGAGACGAGCAGGAGTGGGAGCAGAATTACTCTGAAACATACAAAACTCTCTCCATCGATATCTTGCTTTGAAGTAAAAACAACCAACTAACCAACAACCACCAACCAACAAAAAAACCACCAACAAACAAAAAACCCAAACCACGCTAACCCCAGCAAGTTATTTTTCTTAAGATTTCAGCACTTGGGTTTGAGTACTTAATGCAAAAGTAATTCCTGGATGACCAGAAGAACACCTTCCAGAATATGTGTTTTACCTGTACTGGGTTCATAATATGACTATTGTTAAGAAAATGAAGGCTGAAGGATGCTGTGTCTCAAGCAAGACACAAATGAAATGGTTTAAAACAAGCACTGAGTTCACATGGGACTGACCTCAGGCAAAATCCAAATCCAAATGCACACTACTGGAAAACTGAAAACAAAAATGGCCTTAGATTTGTGCGTCAAATCCGTTTCTAGCTGATTTCTAAGTCACTTTTAAAATAAAGAATTACTTGAATTACTATTTCTTTATTCTTCTAAACACTG
Organism: Podargus strigoides; assembly: GCA_028020825.1. NCBI lineage: Eukaryota > Metazoa > Chordata > Aves > Caprimulgiformes > Podargidae > Podargus > Podargus strigoides. The sequence continues at coordinate 82,172,602 of CM051663.1, read as the reverse complement.
GGACAACATACAGCTGCTGGAGTCTATGTTTCTGCATCTTGCAAAAACTTTATATAATTCTGAATTCTTTACACGTAAGAGAGTATTTAAATACTCTTTTGAACTACAGAAAATATACTTCATACGAGCAAAGGGAAGTGCTAGAACTACTGCCAGAAACTATTTAACAGCTTGAAGCAATTTCTACCCTCTTGTTTGAACAGGAGAAAAAATACATATTGTTTAAAGGACACGGAATCTCTACCTTTCCCTCTCTGAAGTATCCAACTAATCTGCCTTAGCTTAATCTGTGCTTTTAGCCTCCTTTCCCTGTGATTATAAAAGAACTAAGGGGAAAGAAAACATGAGCTCAAGGTAGACCAAGTGAATGTTACCCTGGGACACCGCTTTGCTAATATGCATAGCCATGGTTTTTGCTCAGTGCAAATTGTATTACTTTGTGTTCAACTGGCTGCACTTGTATAGTTTGATTGTCTTATCTGTCTTGTAGGGCTGAGCAAAACGGTGCAACCATTGAAACTAAACATGAATTTATTTTCTGTAAAAGCAGGGCTGAGACATGAAAGCTGTGAAAGAATCTTGTTAGCAATTCCTTGTGTAGGCAGCATGTCTCACTTTAATCATATGCGTTATGGCCTTTACCCATCACTGTAAATTCACTCCTAGAGCTTTTCTGCACATCAGTTTGGCTAACCCACTTTCTAATGTCTCTGCATAAGAAAGCTGAAAACTGTATTGCTTCTTACACTGCAAACAGCAAGACAACACACACGCGCACAAAATCAGTGCCTTTGAAGAGCGTGGCTTGTGTCCATCATTTCCTGGTTTTGTTCCATGTTTTTCACTACTGAAGTTATATCATCTGGGTGCCTGAAGCGTCTGCATTGAGATTCTGAAACACAAGAGGGCAGGCTACATGCAAAGGAAAAAGTACAGCACATTTTCCTGCTAGGTTTCAGAACGTAAATAGCCCATCTGAACGGGCTGCTGGAAAACTTTACGAGAGCTGCATTTCTCACCTTCCACATAAAAAAATTTGACCGAGTGCTTCTTCTGTTTCTCTAGGCAGTGTAGTAGTAGTTATAGCTGTACTTCCGCCTTTAGCAACTGCGTCAAAAGGTGAAAGGTCTTCTGAAATCTGTAGCAATTCCTAAGCCTACTATGTGACGGTAAGAAAAGTTATTTGCCCATGGCTTCGACATGCAATGTAATGAAAATGCAATGGGTTCTCTCTTGGTTAATTCCATCCCTTGAAATCTTTAAGGCCCTCCCCCCCATAAATGTATTTCGGTAAATGTGTTGTGTTCATTCTTACACAACCCTGGTTTTTAAGCGCGGGTAGCTGTTAGAGCAGGCTGTCATACGATGGCTGTCTAGAAGTAGGGAGCGCAGCTGTGAAGTAGCACTCCAGCCCCCCTACTAACACGTTCTCTGCTGGTTTACTGAAAAATTTCCAGTACTAGACTCTTCAGAGCCAAAATATCAATTCAATGTACAGATACCATTACAGTACAATGCCTTCTGGATGGTTTCAACAGTAATTTGTTCATAAGTTAATTTCCTCCAAAAATTTTGTATTTCAGTAATTAACAACTCCTACTGAAGTCAGCAAGATTTATGTCACCGATATAAACGAGTCCGAGGTTAGCTTTTCTAGACAAATCCCACGCCTGATGAAATAAATACGGACATGCAATGTGAAGCAGAGCTGTGGCCTCATTTTTCTGTTTGATGTTAACAGATCAAAAGTTAGATCCTGCTAACCCACATTTTTGTGCCTCAGCCCAGCTCCTCTGCACTTATCTACGTGAGCAATGTAATTCGTTCTGATGACACATTCATATAAGCCAAGGTGACTTGTTTGAGTGGAGGTTTACAGCTGTTTGGATCTTGGGAGCCTGGCACAAAGGAGGAGGTCAGAATAAGTCCTCCTCAAAAACCAGTGGTGTAAGCATCTGTGTACATCTGCGTGCTCCAAGTTTTGAGAAGTTCTTTGACTTTTACAACAATGAATTCTTTCATCTGTTTCAATCTAAAACAGATAACTGACCATTTGTGAGGAAAAATAAATAAATAACATAAATCACATAAATAACACTTGATCTGGGTGCTGCTTGGTTTTTTTTTGCAAATTATGTTACCTCCAGATTCCAGCCACACGAGAGAGCTTATGACACAAGCACAAATGAGCACAAAACCAGTTAGTCAAAAACGTACAGGGTGCACCAAAAAGGAATTAGAATTTGTGTGTCAGAGAACTTACTCTGTTCTGCACTTTGCCTTTTATTTTACAAGTTTTTCTGTGATAGATACTTTTAAGTCATATATGTAGTGCTCTAAGAAAAATGTTCTAACAAATCAAAACTGCATTATTCACATAGTCAGCCAGTCAGTCACCAGCCTTCATCTCACACCGTCAGGCTATTAGCTTCAGGATGGCTAAATTTGTTTTTCAGACTACGCATGCTGCTGAACAAGAACGGGATCTTTTTTTTTTTTTTTTAACCTTGGGAAAGGAAGTGTTCTGTCAGTATCTCTAGGTCTTATGCTTAGAACAGGATAAAGCAAAAAAGACGACACCACCCTACAATATACGCGTCTCGTGACGGAATTAATCAGCGTATCTCAACGTGCTGAACTTCCCTACAACAGAATTAAAAGGAAACACCTTGCAGATAATAATGAAAAAGTGTACTAGCTTAAGCAAAAATCTTTCCTCTTCCCACAACAGCTCTTTAAGGATTCAGTTCTTGATTTCTTTTTAAAGAAAAACAAATGCCTATCTATTCAAAACTAAAGAATAATTTCACTGGGTGAGGAAAAACGCATCCCAAAGAATCACTAGAAAAAAGTTTGTCATCTTACTTCTTTGCAGAACCCAAGAAGACTAACTCCTTTCCAAGAACAACAAAAAAATCTGCACATTGCATTTCTGTAAAAGAAAGTCTTACTGCATGGACACAGTTCTTAAAAAAATGTTATATAATCGCCTTTCTATAACAGACTACAGCAAATTTTAAAAATCAATTTAACTGTGGTCATTTCTGATTAATGTCACAGAATCACAGAATGGTCGGGTTTGGAAGGGACCTCCAGAGATCATCTAGTCCAAACCTGCTGCCAGAGCAGGTTCACCTAAAGCAGGTCGTATAGGAACATGTCCAAGTGGGTTTTGAATGTCTCCAGAGAAGGAGACTCCGTCACCTCTCTGGGCAGCCTGTTCCAGTGCTCTGTTATGCTCCAAGGAAAGAAGTGTTTCCTCATGTCCAGATGCAACTACCAGTTGTTCCAGTTTGTACCCATTGCCCCTTGCCCTGTCACTGGGCACCGCCGAAAAGAGTCTGGCTCCGTCTTTCTGACATCCACCCCTAAGATATTTACAAGCATTGAAATGATCCCCTCTGAGTATTCTCTTCTCCAGGCTAAACAGACCCAGGTCTCTCAGCCTTTCCTCAAAAAACAGATGCTCCCATCCCCTCATCATCTTCACAGCCCTCCCCTGGACTCTCTCTCTTCCTTGTCTCTCTTGAACTGGGGAGCCCAGAACTGGACACAGTACTCCAGATGAGGCTCTACCAGGACAGAGTAGAGGGGGAAGAGAACCTCCCTTGACCTGCTGGCCACACTCTTCTGGATGCAGCCCAGGATACCGTTGGCCTTCTTGGCCACAAGTGCACATTGCTGGTTCATGGTTAACTTGTTGTTCACTAGGGCTCTCAGGTCCTTCTCCGCAGAGCTGCTTTCCAGCAGGCAAACCCCTAACCTGTACTGGTGCATGGGACTGTTCCTCCCTAGGTGCAGGACCCTGCACTTGGTGTTGTTGAAATTCACTAAATTTCTCCCTGCCCAGCACTCCAGCCTGTCCAGGTCACACTGGATGGCAGCACAGCCCTCTGGTGTGTCAGCCACCCCTCCCAGCTTGGGATCATCAGCAAACTTGCTAAGGACACACTCTGTCCCTTCGTCCAGGTCACTGATGAGTATGTTGAACAACACTGATGAATATATGACCCAGTAGTGATCCCTGTGGAACACCACTAGCTACAGCCCTCCAACTAGATTCTGAGCCATTGATCATAACCCCTTGAGCTCTGTCATTCAGCCAGTTCTCAATCCACCTCACTGTCCTCTCATGCCCACACTTCCTAAACTTACCAATGAGGATGTCAAAAGCCTTGCTGGAGTCAAGGTAGAAAACACCCACTGGTCTCCCCTCGTCTACCCAGCCGGTCATGCCATCGCAGAAGGATATCAGATTGGTCAAGCATGATTTCCTTTTGGTGAACCCATGTTGATTACTTCTGATAATCTTTTCCACCACATGCTTAGAAATAGCATCCAGAATGAAATGCTCCATCACCTTTCCAGGAATAGAGGTGAGGCTGACTGGCCTGTAGTTTTCTGGGTCCACCTTCTTGCCCTTCTTGAAGACTGGAGTGACATTTGCTTTACTCCAGTCTTCAGGCACCTCTCCTGTTCTCTAGGACCTTTCAAAGACGATGGAGAGTGGCCTAGCAATAACATCTGCCAGCTCCCTCGGTACTCATGGGTGCATCGCATCAGGGCCCACGGATTTGTGGGTGTTCAGTTTGCCTAGATGATCTCTAACTCAGTCCTTTTCAACCAAGCAAAAGTCTTCCTCTCTCTGAATTTTCTCTCTTACCCCTAGGGTCTGAGATTACTGAGGGCAGCCTTAGCAGTAAAGACTGAAGCAAAGAACGAATTCAGTAACTCCACCTTCTCTGTGTCCTCCCCAGGACACCCTCCCCAGTCAGCACCAGGCTCACTTTTTCCCTAGTCTTACTTTTATTACTGATGTACTTAAAGAAGCCCCTCTTGTTGTCCTTGGCATCCTATGCCAGATTTAATTCCAAGTGGGCCTTGGCCTTCCTCATTGCATACTTTCATACTCTGACAATGTTCCTGTATTCCTCCCAAGTGGCCAGTCTTTTTCCACATTCTGTAAACTTCCTACTTCCATTTGAGTCTTTCCAGAAGCTCCTTGCTCATCCATGCAGGTCTGCTGCCTCCCTTGCTTGATTTCTTACACACAGGGATGGACCAATCTCAAGCTTAGAAGAAGTGGTGCTTGAATATTAACCAGCTGTCTTGGACCCTCTTACCTTCTAGAGCCCTAACCCATCGAATTCCTCCAAGAAGGTCTTTGAAGAGGCCAAAGTTAGCTCTCCTGAAGTCCAGGGCTATAATTCTACTTATTGCCCTGCTTCTTCCACACAGGATCCTGAACTCCACAACCTCACAGTTTCGTTTGTTAATACCAGGTCCAGCAGCACACCACTCCTCATTGGCTTCTCTACCACCTGTGTCAGGAATTTATCATCAATGACCTGCAGGAACCTCCTGGACTGTGCATGCCTGGCTGCATTGCTTTTACAGCAAATGTCAGGGTAGTTGAAGTCCACAAGAACCATGGCCTGTGATTGAAGGCCTCAACAACTTCCTCTTCCTGATCAGATGACCTGTACTAAACACCCACAACAGTGTCACCCATATTAGCCCGCCCCTTAATTCTTACCCATAAGCTTTTGAGTCATTCTTCATCCACCCCTAAGCAAAGCTCGACACATTCCAGTTGCTCCCTCACATAAAGAGCCACTCCACTACAATACGGTTAGGATCTGTAAGCTGTAACTGCAAAAGCTGTGCAGTTGTAATAATAGGTACAAATTATTCAGAAGCAGAATGGGCTGAATGCTATTAGAAGTATATACACATAGTACCAAATTCTGTTCATATAGAAAATTAAATTCAAAAGTTGATGTTAATGCATTATGCCCTCCTTTCATTAGAGAGCTATGATGAAAAGCCAGTGCTATAAAGACTATGACCTGAGGTTCAAGATTGCAGTTAAACAATGTGTGATCCTCTCTGTACAATAGAAAAAGCATTTTGAATCAAATACCAGGCTGCATTTAGTCATGCTCATGGAATGAAATACTACTCAAGAAAGATAATCCTATGGGACTCAACCTCTACTCTGCCACCAGGTGACAGACACTGGGCTGTACCCTGCACATAGAGCAAGTGGCGGAAAAGCAGCTCCAGGTGGCACAAAGTCATCCCATCCCATCTTTTTCCTTGCTGTGGGGTTTTGGGTCAGGATGCAGTAGTATCCTTCTGGCCTGTGCCGATCGCAACCGCAGCATTTCCCAGGCAGACACAGGCTCAGGGGCCAGGACTCTGCTTCATCATCACTCCTCCCCATCCACCCACTCCAGAAGACCAGTGGGCAGGGGTGCACGCTGTCTACACCCAGGGACCAGCTGTATGCACCACTGGGGAGATCTGTGGCTGAGCGGTGGACAACTTCCCCCTCTCTCAGTTCCCTTCATGAGCAGGCAGCCCAAGCCAAGTTTTAGCCTTCTAGGAACTTTCAAGCAGTTAAGATGGTATACAACATGTGCAAGATTTGCAAAGCAAACTCCGTAACTGTGCTGTAAGGACAGAAATACAACAATTGCTTTTGCAGACACTATTATTTTCTTTCCTTGATGCTAAAATTCGGCTGCTTGGGAATGGAGAAGAACTCTTATGACAACCACAAACAAACTGAAAGAACTGTATTGAACTATAAATGGAGCAAGGGCTTGTTGCTCAGGTGTGTAGTAGAAACTCTTCTTTACTCTCCCACAGAAACAAGACTGAGCCTCTATACTGACTATACAATCACTTATCACTCACTTCTCTGTATCTTAGAGGTACAAAGTAAATAATAAGCAATAAAAATCCCTAATTAATCTTAAAGAAAGTACAAACATATCTACAGAACTGCTTAAATTAATTTCTATACAGAGTGATTCTACACCTAACCTGCAACTAAACGGAATAAACTAAATTCTGACAAGATAAGCACAACTGAATTTGTACCTCTACAGCTTTTGACTGAAGATATTTTCCAACTGTAACAATATTCTTATGCAATCACTAGCCCCCTTCCAAATGGAACTACAAAATGACCAGGGCAAATTATTTTGTTCTATCAGACTGCCGGTCTGCTAGATAAATGCACACTGTGAGTCTTAACATGAAAAATGCTGGGAAGAATTTCATGTAAAATATGCGTATACAACAGATTATGCAGAAGCAGAACTATAAAACAGAAATTTCCATACTATGTGAGACTATAAAATTACAGATACAGATTTTCTGTGCATCTACCAGCAAAGAAAGCTTTGTCATCTTTACAATTCATATGAAATTTCTAGACTTTAATGTGTTCAGTTGGTAGGGCTCCTGAGGGTGGATTGCAAATAACAGGCACGTGTTCTCAATCTGCTTGTTGCTCTCACTTGGAAAATTGACAAGATTGGGTAGTAAAGTCTCAAACTGATGCTTTAAAACTCGAATTTGAATGCAAGCTGAAAGTAAAAAAAAGTAGCTAATTTTCCAGATTAGTTCCAATTATACTGATTTTTTAAATCTAAGATGCTCAGCTTTTAACATGATTCTTTGCTCGATGTGAATATTCAAGGCTGGGTTTTTTTTTGTGAACAGAAGATATGTATCTGTCTTATCTGTGCAAGAACCAGATTGCTTTATTAGAACTGGAGGGAAATCACTTAATTCTGAAAACACTGCAATATAAAGTGAAAAAAAAAGGGGGGGATTTAAATACCTGCTAAAACATGTGGCTTACTCCTGCCACAGAAGGGATGAAAATTTTTTCTCAATGGGAAAGGCAACAGACCACCACGATTTGCTTAGTGAAAGATGTTTGTGCATTATTTTGTAGTACACATAACTGACAAAACAATTAACACTCAGCACTACATTGACAAGGCAGTCTTCCAGCTACTTCTATGTTACACCTATTTACTACTTTACTATTTTTCTCATTCGTCAAAAAAGCTATTTCTGACTGCTCACAGTTCCAGATTTCTGAAACGATGCATGTTTTAATGCTGAATCTGTGAACAGATACTGAAACATTGTTAAAAAAAATACTGTCAATACCAACACAGTGCTGAAAGAGCAGTAGCTCTGTCTGAAATAAAGTTTACTTCCCCATTTCTACTTTGTATTTCAAGCTGCTCCGCAGCTAACAAAAGGGTACTTATTGTCATTTTATTAAATTTAAAGTAACAACAAATATTAACTCAGTCTCAAACATGATGTCATGCTGTATGTAGCTAGGTGAAAAAAGAATGTAAAACAAATTACCTAGATTGCTTAGGAAACCCTAAATGCCCTAATTTGCATGCCCCAATCATTTATCAGCAGAACTAACGAAAAGCCTTTCTTGCTCTTGGTATGGGTAAAGGTAGCCATTAGTCTCTGAAGAATACAATTTTACCAGCAAGACAAAACAAAAATCAAATCTTGGGAGCAAATATCAGCTGCACGTTTACATAACAAGGTCCAGAGAGACATATCCAGAAGTTTCCTCTCTTAATCCAACTCTGAGTAATGTTGGATGCTGTTCTCTGTTCCTTCAGAGCTCTGCTACTGCCAAAATAACTGCAAGGCTTGCAAGTCCGAGTATATCTCAAGCCTTTCCCAAGGCACCCCAACACTATCTGAGGCACTGAAACTATAGCAACCAAATAAGAAAGCAGCTTCCATGATTAATAGATGAAGATCCCAGCGACAGTGCCTAGCTAGGCCATAATTCAGGAATGCAAGAGGAATTAGCATAGAATCCATCTCAATCTACTAATAAACAGTACATTTTGAAAGGCATCAATCAAACAGCATTTTTTTTCTGCTTAACAAAATTAAATGTATAGAACTATAAACTGTTCAAATTCACATTAACATTTCAATGAACGGCTGCCTTGAGTGCAAGTAATGAATAAATGTTCATGAACAATGGTGAAGGAACCAACATAGCAAATTTCCCATCTAACTATCAAAGCCATACGTAGGAATACTCAATATATAGAACATCTGAATGAAGCTGAGCAGGCTGAGATAAGAAAGTAGAAATAACGTTTGCTGCAGTCAGGAATATATTTGGACACGGTTTTTCCCATTGTGTTGGGGACTCATATAAAAGAGTACTTCTTCCATCCGCTGAACTGGAACACCTGACCATACCTATTATACACTCTGCACATTTTCATTACTAGAAGGCCCTGTGAGTCTGTCAGGATCATTGCAAAATTGATGACGGTTAGGAATACTTTTTTTTAAGCACATAATCAAACTTCTGCTATTATCTCCAGTAAAAATACTAGTAGTATAGTACTCATCTGCTAGATGGTTTCGGAGTAAGCTGAAAGGGCATAATAAAAATAATTTTTATTTCTTTCCACTTTCATAAACATCAAGTTTCACTAGAGGCAATTGACTGCAGAGATCATAAAATCATAGGAATGCTTTTTTTTCCCACATCACATTAAGGGTATAACCCTGCAGTCAAGGCATGGCTTTACCTGGGGAGGGCGAGGGAGAGGGAGCCAAAGGCTTTCCATAATGAGGACAGCACACATGCTGCCACGTCGCACAACATGCTGCAACACTGTGCATCTGCCCCCAGAAACTCTTTAACGTCAGCACTGCATGAATATTGTAAAACTGTATTTCTGTAGAAAGTTATTTGGTAGCAGTTTTGTTGGTAGCCAAAAAAAACCCCAAACAACAAAAAACCCCCAATCAAACCGAAAGAAAAAAATGGCATGGGGTGGTCCATGATATGTGAATTTCAAGTATCTAGTATAAATACTCCATATAGAAATGTCTATTATTAACAATACTTTTAAAGGAAAGGTCATCACTGAATGTAGTGAATTACCATATGTCTTCACTCTAGAGATACAGCAACTGGCAGTTCTGTTAATAGCTGGTTTATGTACTTCATTTTACATCTCTATTTTAGCCACTAAAGAAACACTTTGGGGCTTGGGGAAAAATTCCTTTCATACAAAAATGACTCTGTATTCACATAGAGCATAGTACACCCCTCCTTTTCACTGATAAATAACTACACTTCTATACTGGGAAAGACTTGAAGACGTTTTGCAGCAAATTATGGGATAATTAATGTTGTTTTTTTCTTGTTTTCTTTTTTTCCTTTTTTTTTTTTTAAAAACCCCACATGATATCTCCCTCCTTTTTTTATTAAACTATAGCGGGAGCTAAACGTTAGATTTTAGAGGGTATAAGTCTGGCAGCCTCATTTATATGTTCATCTGGTACATGAAACCTGAGGATATGATTATTTTATGGGGAGAGGCATAGATCTCTCACCCCCTTCCCTATTTCCAGTGGCCCCACTATTAACTCTTAGCAGTCTTTGTACGTCTGAAGTAACAAAAACTGCAAATGCCCCTACATCTGTCTTTCAATGAACCCCTCCTAAGACTTCCAGAATACTCTGATGTTGTAGATGCATACCTCTTTTCTTCTTCTTTTTCCTCCCTCAGTTCCCATATCACATTTAGTTTTGAATCCTTTCACATCTTCCAGCTGCTAAAATAGGATAGGCAAACGAGCAACTTGAGAACTAGAGAAGACATGCGGGACAGGCAATATGTATAATTGTAACACAGTAGGTGGCACTCTTCCCTTTAAATCCTAAAGCAGTGCCTTGGAGCTGTGCTGCCATACTTGCCATGTTGCAATCCAAGCCCCAAACCAGAGCATCGTTCACCATGGACAATTAAAGATCCCTTCACACTGTATAAATGTGAACATTCAGTTACTTCTATGGCCACAGGTAATGGTTTAGTTGTCTCATAAGACAGCACATAAAGAAAATAAAGACATGCAAACTCTGGTTTGCCAGGTTTGCGCTTGAACTGGGGAAGTCCACCTCTGCCTCCACAGACCCTATACACCTCTGAGCTGTTCCTCAGTCCAGAGACTGGTGCCCAGGCTGTTCCCCAGCTGCTTGTTTCTGCCTTTGAACACAGTTCGCGGCTGCTATATGCTGTTGATCTGCAGACTGACTCCGTGCTACCACTGACTGTATCTTACTCTCTGAATGCCTCATCTACCTCAGAGGAATCCTGATGCACAGAATTAACGAGCATAAAATGCTCAAATGGTCACCAGTAAAAAGCAATGCTTGTTCTTCTTGTTCTTCCACTGCCCTATCCAGACAAAGCTTGTCACAATTTGTCAGACACAATTTCCTCTGTAACATGCAGATCTAGGTCTGGCTTAACACTGAAGGTCAATCCAGAGTGAATATACTTGCCCCATAGCTTCAGGTCCTCACCAAGTACTGATTCCCAACAGAGAACAGTATTTCAGACTGGGGCCTAAACATGGGGAAAAAGTCCCTATTTGAGGAATATTTCAGCAACTGCCTTTACTGTCAGAAAATTACTCTGGCAAAACAAGGCAAAGCTTACTTGGGTGAATGAGACTAAGGGCTAAAGATTTACCTCCCCAATAACTGAACAGTAGGAGGTAAAATACCACAGCATCTGTATCAAATTAGGACAGTGAAAACTTCAGTTTTATTACGGTTCAACTTTTCTCTAGCACATTCTGCGTCAGCAGAGTTGAACGTTATTTTCCAAAATTTACCCAGTTGTTTTCAGCACTCTGCTATAGTGTATGGGAATCAGGTACTATATACAAAACATTTGTTTGGGTAGTGTAACAATGCGTTCTTGCAAACAAGTTGGATGGGAGGCATGTATTAGCTCAGGTCAATTTAATCCTAAAACACTTTATGTCTCCCCTGCTGTAAACCAAGTGAACTCCTTTCATGTGTATTTATGTATGGCTCTTCAAAACAAGATGACAAATTTCCCTTTCCCTTCACAAAACAGGCACAAGCAAGTTCACAATCACCTACTTCCTTTTTAATGCAAACAGTTCTAGTCTGGATTTATCACAGGTCATTAATTTGATCTCTCTCCTTTTCTTTTTCTTTTTTTTCTTTTTCCTTTCAAAAATTCAGTGAAGGCAACTCTTCATCCTTAGCCCGATCTACTTCAGTCTGAAACTTCAATAATTTGAACTTCTATTTACAAACACTAAGTGGGGACTACGGCTGATACTTTCATCTTCAAGTAGCTAAGAGATGTTAGCTAGTTGAGTTTCTCACAGATACTAGTCCCCAATTATTTTTTGGTTCAAGTAGTATGAGTTCAGTTGATAAGGTTGGTTTTGTCATTAAGTAAGTATATACAGTTTTAATGTACAGTAATTGAGAATACACAGAACATCTGTGACCATATGATTCATCTTCCCTGAAAATATTCACCCATGCTTCAAGCATTTGATTCCTACTACATGAAAAGCAAACGCTGCAACTATACTTTATGGTACTATTTACTATTTTAAAATTCATTTAGCATTCAGACAGAATCCTCATGTGGAGATTCTGCTCCTGAACTAAACTTCCATGAAAGCAAGAGATTTTCTCCAGTGAAAAGTGGTGGAGAATGGAGATCAATGTTTTTATGCATAAGAAGTTGTTTGGCTTTAAAGAGAGTATGTATTCTCTTTGTCTTATATCTTACGAAAAGCTACCATATTAAAAATGGGTTCCCTTTAGATAAAATTATACCCTGTGAAATGCCTTGGCAACTGTATTTTTCTAAGAGTGACAAACTTTCCTGATCTTACCGAAGCTAGTATTTGCTTTCAACCATGTATAAGGCAATTTCATGAAGAAAGGGGTTTGCTGGAGCAGACCCAAATTTCCCCACAATGCACTAGATTAATCTCATTAAGCACAAAAAAACCCCACCAAAAATTAAAAAAAAAACAAACCCCAAAAAACCCCGAAAAAAACCCAACCCAAACCAAACCAAACCCCAAAAAACCCCGCCAGAAGTTAACCAGAGCAATATCATTTGGCTTTTCTGGACTGAAAACAAATGGCAAAGGAAGCCCTGAACATGGTAACAGCTGCATAAAGAGACATGCCACAGACTCCTCAAAATTTCCACGAGTTCTGTGATTAAAAGAGACTGCTGGACTTTCTCACGTTGATGCCAAAGGAGTTACCCACCAAGTAAGGATTACTTGCATGAGAACGGCCCACTGGATGACACATTAAATGAATGCAAACCAAAAGCAGTCCACAAACTAATTTTTGCAAAGACAGTGGGAAAATCATGCCTCTAGCTAGTATCTTTGAGAATAGCTTAATAATTAATATAGTTGCTGGATGATACTGAACAAAAGTTAGCAGAATATATGTCAAATAATATGCCACCACATGCAGCCCTGTGAGAGAAAACGGTTGTGGAGATTTAGCTCTTCGTTATTTAGAACACCCGCAAGCCGTGCACGTCCCTTTAGAAGATCAAGCACTCGTTCACCTCGCAGAGTCAGGAATTTGCGTCTTTTACAGTTTATCACAGAGCTGACTCACGCCTTCATTTTTGCCGTTCTACCAGTGAAACAATTTTCTGTCTCCAGCAGACAGAGATCCGCGCTGCACAGACGCTGGCACAAACGCGCATGTTTACAAACTTCAATTAGCTCGGGAGAGGGATGGGAGGACGAATTTCGCTCTGAACAAGCGGTCAAGGTTACAAAAAGACACAGACGTTTCCCTAAGGAAAAGCCAGCAGTTACGTCCTTGCGACTCACCCTGGGACGAGCCAGGCAGGACGGAGGTGGCGGCGCCGGGCACAAGGGCATCTCCGCTGCGACTGGCCGGGCCACAGCTTCAGTCTCAGCCCCGCTTCCCCCGCCAGCCCCCAACTCCGGAGCCACCCCCGGGAAACGCCTCCCCCGGGCAGGAAGGAAGGGGCGGTGGGACGGCCGAGCCCTCGCGAGGAGCAGATACTTTCTGCAGGCGGGAGGACGGACACCCAAACTTTCCCCGTCGGCGGACAGCGGGGCGGCAGCCACGGCTCGTAACGCACCTTGCCCACCGCTGGCAGCCTGCCCTGCCCCCGCAGGGTGTGTATGTGTGTCGCGGTAAATCCTTCCTCACCTCAGCATCCTCACCCCACTTCAGCATCAGCTCCGGGGCCCTGCCCGCCGCAGCCCCTCCGGAGGGCTGGCTGAACAGGAACTCCTTTGTGCCCGCCGGCCCTGTTATTCCCCCTTAGAAAAACTTTCTCTAGCCTGCCGTTTCGCCCGGTTCCCCCGGGGCCGGAGAGGGGCTGGAGGAGCGGCAGGGCGCGGGGGAAGGGAGAGGAGCTGGGCTGCCCCGCCGTGCTCCCCGCCCGTCGGGCCTCCCCGAGGGGTGCAGTCTCCCTCGGGCTGGGCGCCGGGCAGAGCCAGCGGCCGGCGGGGGAGAGGCTGGGGGCGCCGGGCAGAAAGGGGCGGGGAGCAGCCCTGCCCAAGAGCCACCCTTTTCCCGGGGCCGCCAGGTCTGGGGGCCGCCGTTCGCGGAGAGCGGAGCCCCCGGCCCCAGCCCACGACCGCAAACAAAGCCGGCGGCAGCGCCGGGGGCTGCGCCACGGAAGAAGTTTTCTCGGTTCCCGTTCCCTTCCCCCAAAATGCAACCTCAGCCTTGGGGGGTGGGGGAAATAAATAAGAAAAAAAAATTAACCGCAACCCAAGTACCCCGCATGGAACAGCGGGGACCGCGGCGAGGTTACGCCTCCGCAGGAGCGCCCACATTGTCCCTGTAACAAAGACACCCCGGCCCGACCCAGCCCCACACGATGCCCAGGGTGAGAGGCGGCGGCCCCGGCCCCGTTCCCTGCCCCGTTCCCTCCGGCGGCGTCCCGCGGCCGCCTGGCTCCCCGCGGCGGCGCGACCCCCTGCCGCCGGCCCGCTGCGGGCAGGGCTCGGGGCCGGGGAGGCGAAGAGGAGCCCCCGGACCGCGCACGCAAGTCGTGCCTCGGGAGGAAGGGTAACACGTTAAGCCTTTGGGGGGGTGTTGAGAAAAAGAAGAAAAATAAAGAAAAGCAAGGCAAAGGCAGGAGATGCCTGGGAAGCGGCGACAGCCAGCGCGGCGTGTACACTTCGCAGGCGGCTCTCCTCCTCCTCTTCCCTGGGCGCTGCGAACGCTGCCGAGGCAGAAAGCAGCAGCCAGCCTTAACCGAGGCAGCATCCCCGCTCCCGCCGGGGCGGCCCGCAGCCTGCCTCTCCCGTCAGCCCCGGGCATCAGTCCGAGACCCGGCGGCGGGGTACCGTACCTTTTCGGTGCATGTATCTAGGCAGCTAGAGGACAGAACTAGCTGGTGTAGTGTCCCATTTAGTAATCCATTTAAGGGGATCTCTCTGGGAAACTGGAGCCACTCTCTCCTTGGCAATCCTTTGTCATTACTACATGTGTGCTTCCCGGGGGACGGAATATTTAATATTTCTACTTTCTGAATTGCAAATGCAATTTGTTCATTTCCAGTGATGGGCGAAAAGAGGGGAGGGCACGGGAAGAAAAAAAAAAAAAACACAATAAAAAAAAAGAGGCGTTAGCAACTCCTCTCCAGAACCAAATTCCACTAGGGTTCCACTCCAGTAAGTCCCCTTCAGCCGCGGTAAGTCATCGCGGGGTCTCCTCCTCCCTCTCTACGAAAAGTGCTCCCGGTGTGACGGCCGCTTCAGCAAAACTCCGAGGCCGGAGGCACTCGCCGTGCCGCGGCAGAAAGCGCAGTCGCTCCTCACCCCAGGCTGCCGGGCACCGGACTCTGCGCGCCGCGCACTGCCGAGCCGCTCGCTGCCTGCCGCTGCCCTGCCTCCCCTCGCCGTCCGCCGCCCGCCCCCTGCCCTCGGGACGCGGCTCCGCTGGCGGAGGCGGAGACAAAGCCCGGACTGGAGCGCGACGGGCGGCCGCGCCCCGCCCCGCCCGGCAGCCCCGCCCACACCGGCGGTGCCTCGAGGAGGCGGGGGCGGGGCGGGGCCTGGGAGGCGCCGGCGGGGGTGGCGGGGGCGGAGGGGCGGCGTTTGCTTCCAGCGCTCGGAGCGGGCGGCGCTGCGGCCGGCCACACCGGTACGGAGCGTTACCGGGATGGTGTCGAGCAGGTGCGAACGGAGGCCACCCCCGCCTCTGCCCGGCCCCCCGGAGCTGCCGCCGCCGCCGCCGCCTCCAACCAGCGCGGTCGTTCCGGAGGGCCGGGGGTGCGGAGGCGCACACGAACGGCCGGAGTAAGCCGGGACCGGCGGGGTTCACGGAGAATGCGCGGCAGCAGGGGCCGCTGCGGAGCCCGGGGCGGCGGCGGAGTCCCGCGTACGCTTCCGCCGGGCAGAGGACGCCTGGCTGGGCCGTACCCACGGGCGCACACCCCGTATCCCCGGCGGGAGCGGAGCCGCAGGTCTCGGCCGCCGGCGTGTCTGCCTCCCCGCCTCCCCGCCGCCCGAGTCCCGCCTGGGCGGTCGCTCCCCGCGCTATTCCCGCCTCGGAGCCGATCCAGCCCGGGGCAGGAGCAGGCGGCGCTAATACAGCAATCCCCTTCCCCCCGGCCCCGCGCCCAGGGCCCCGCCGGAGGTAATCCCCGCCCGGCACCGGGGCCATGCGGGGGCTCTGCTGGGGAGCCCCCTCCGTCCCGCTGCCGCCCCGGCACCGGGAGGTGCTGCATGACCGCCGACACGGTGGGGTCCGACCCGACCGCTCCTGTGTGCTCTCAGAGCATCGGGGCTCGGGCGGAGGCGCTTCGGGGGCAGACCACAGTAATGACGCCCCCCAAAAGCCCAGTCAGTGATGTGGAAATCCGCATTTCTTTGGTGGTGGGATGCGATCCCTGCGGAGCGTGAGCAGTGATTTCCACCCTCTCGATCTCGCCGGGGTAAGGCTGCAAGGAGCGCAGCCAGTTACTGCAGCGCGAAGGTATCCGGTTACCGGGGGATTCATTTACATGTGCAATTGCTTTAACATGATTTTATACTTTTTTTTTTTTTCCCCTCTCCAAACCAGATAAGTGAAAGGACAGACTGCAACTAAGGGATTTGCTGTCAGGCCACGAAGTGTGGCATTAAAGTTAAAATAATTACTTGTTTATGACGGCTGTTTCTCTGCCTTTTATTTTCAGATAATGAAAGGACTCAGCAACTGGTTTTGGTTCTGCATTTGATTTGGGATCTAAAATTACACACGCATTCATTCAATTTCTAGTTGTTAGCTTACAAGGGAAAACATTCATCTGTATCTAGGAAAAGTTCCTTCTTTCCTTTCAGACAATTTGAATGTATACTTAGGGTAATTTTCTAACCTAAGAAACTGAGACTTAATATGTATTTTCCTTCTTTCCCTGGAAATCTGAAACAGAAGCGAGTTCTGCACCAAACAGAATAATTGCTGGGGACAGATAAATTTTAGTGAAACAAACTTACCCTAGGTCTGAAAGCAATTAGAGAAACTGAACTGGTACAAATAATTCCTGGATACCCAAGTGTGTGTCAGGGGGGTAAACCAGACGAATTTACCTTGATTTGCCAAGTCTCCAAACCCTGTTTCCACAAAGAGGCCCCCGATCATCTAATGGTCTCCTCCCTCTGTCAGGAGACAGGAACAGAGACTGAACACAGTCCGGATTTGTGGGAAATACCCATTCATCAACACTGAAGACTGACATGCGATCATTGCCTTCTGCTGAATCGCTACATACATTTTGAGGTGTTCAGAACTGCCACTGACTTTCTTGTGGGTTTGAACTGTAAGCAGATCTAGATTGGACCTGTACTGTGTGCTTCAGACACTTCACAAATATTTCTGCAATACTGAATGGTTTATTTTACACTCATATTTCTTCATTAATCAAAAAAGGTTCTCTGACAGAGAACATTTTTCCCCCTATATTTAAGGTTTTGAGAAATAGAGACCAAATTTTTATATTATGAAAGTTCTGCAAGAAGGAGAAAGCACTAGAAAAATCCTATTTTCCAGTCTCTGCTACTAGCTAAGGCATCAGCTGCTAGAAGTTTTATATTCAGGTTCTTTTACAAAAGTATTTTCCATTCTTCCATTTTCTTCCCCTGTTTTTAATTTCCAAGACTGCACTGCCTAATTTCTTCTCTTAAATCACATGCTGTAACCCTTTTTCATTTAGCCTTCTGACAAAACAGAAGTCAGCTCTTCTGTCCTTCCTTCCCTTACTGCTCATGCTCTTAACTTACTAGAATTGATCTGCAAAGTCAGTCGTGTCTTCTTGGCTTAAAAAACATCCCCTTTTCTTTTACCTGGCTCCCTGTTCCCTTTCTTACTCAGTTCAGTAAACTATTCTCATCTTTCTCTCCTGCCAAGTTTTTTTAGCTATTTTTGTAGAACTTCAATATCAATCTTAATTCTCCATGCTGTCAGATTTTCTGAAAACAGAAATACAACCTTATTTGTTTTACCTAGACTATTTAACAACTGTGGGCTACTCACACTGGCTCGGGGAAGGGAGTTACTACCCTTATTGATGGGAAAAGACACATTTTTTTCATTGGCTTTTTGGCAGCTGCAGAGGTTGAGTGCAGTGGGTTTTCCAGTTAGGAATTCTTGGTGAGGTCTCCATGGAGCTGTGCGTTTTAAAAGCTGTATCTGAACAATTCACACAAGCTATAGAGAAGTTATCTAACTCACTCCAGCCCTTCTTCAGAGTAGGTCTTTGCCAAAGGTTTGACTTGAGTTGGTATGAAAATGTTACTCCTACCCTTCCTTCCTAATCACATTTGGAATACGTTGACTTGAAGCTGGTGGGACACCTGGCCTGCATGGGACAAGGGCACTTGGGTCTCCTTCACTGGCAGCAGCTGGCTCTTTCAGTTGGGTTGTGTGAAGTTCAATGCCAGCTGGTGTGCAGAGCCCTGTACTGTATACATACGTACTTTCTACTCTACCAACTTCCCAGAGCCACGTGATTGTAGTAGCAGCATCCCATTAGATACAGTTCTGAGAAACTGGGACACTGCAGGAGTGCAATGACACCATGTTGTTGAGCTCACCCCCGTTCATTATCTTCCCATGTCAGAATAATCTGTGCAATGTTCCCCAAATTCTGTATCAGTTGTTATTGTTAGACTTGGTTCAGTTCATTCTTGCCCCCATTTCAAATGTTCAAAGTACAGCAGAGTTTTACATTGATGAGAAACAGCACAGGAGAGTGGCAGAGCTGAGGATTTTGACAACTGTCTGAGAAATGCTAGGGGGTTTTGCCCCAAGGAAAGTATGAGATGGTTTTGACGTCCAGGAGGCACTCAGAGCCTGTTGCCTTTAGGAGGGGTTGTAACTCTCTTTTTCCCATCTCCCCTTCTGGCATTGAGGTGATAACCTTTACCTCTGGGGATGCAACTCACCACAAATAAAAGCAAAATGTTGAGTGCAGGGACATCGTAGTATAAAGAGTTGTTGACTTCTTTAATCTTACAGCAGTAGTGAAAGCTCATCAAACTGTAAATATTATTTTTGTGAAGACAACATTATTGAATGACCGGTAAACTAATTATTCCTACACAGAGAAGAATAAGATCTTTCTTTTAATCACTTCAGAGGAATTCACTAAACTCAGCTGTACTCCAAAAATGTGGTTGAAAGTGGGCAGATTTTGAATCAGCACACAGGTGTTCCTGAGCACACGGCAGCTAAATGAGAGAACACTCATAAAACCCAAGATGGATCCAATTCTCAGTCTCTTAATATGAAATGGTGAAGGGTCTTTTGCCCAAATACCTCCTGCAGGGTCAGGCTTATAGTTTAAAGTTGTGAGCGCTGGACATTTTACAGACTGCTGTAAACTTGTAAAATGAGATTAGATTAAGAACATGTATGCCATGAGTTTCCTCCATGGATGTGATTTTTAATGGTTGGCGAATCCCTGCAAAATTCCTTTTGTAACTAAGGACCTTACTAGAAATGCCACATTTTTAGGTTGCTGGATGACATATGTGGATTTGATTTTCTTAATCACTTTGTTCAGATGTCTTCCAAATTGATACCCAGATGACTGTAGGCTGACCTGGGATGTGCTCAGCAGGGGCACCTAAAGAAAAGCAGTTCAAAATATTCACTGGAAATAACAGGGACTCCACTGAAGGATTTGCCTGTGCCTGGGAACCCCATGGGAGTATCTCTGTGCCAATCGTGTGCAGGTTGGTCTTTACAACTATGGAGGATTTTGGAAGGCAAACAAGGCTGTGAAGCAGATGTTTTATGCAGGAGGCTGCCCTGGTAAGCCCCTGCTGTACCGTGCCAGAAAAATCAGCAGAAATTCATGTTGCACTGTGAGCAATGTTCACATGTCACTGTGTCATCTAATTCCCAGAAGAGGAGAGTGTTACATGGTGGTGAAATAAGCAGAGAATGCTGTGGACAGCGGCTGGACCATGCGGTGAAGGGAGTGGTTTGCTGTTAAAAAACCAAAATAACAGAGCACGGAAGACCAATATGGAAAAGTGATGTAGAATTTAACAATTGTTAAAACCAACAGAAATTTGCAGAGTTTTGTTATCAAATTACTCTAAATACATGTGGGCCAGGTCCTCCTCTATTGTAAATTAATGTAATCTGCGTCTGTTAGTGCATCTATATTGATTTCACCTATGATGATCTGTTTGGTAAAATTTCACTGGGAAGGGAGTGTATGGTAATTTTTAATTAGCCTATAGAGCTCCACAGCAGGAATGTAACTGAACTTTTGTATTCCATAGGCAGTTGTTTAAGTCACTAGAAAAATTATTTGCTGTTGAACTCTATTGGATTTTCCATAAAGGGAAGCATACTTTCTTCACACATTGGATGTTGATTTCACGTTAGTCTCTTCCAGTTAGAGTCTCTGAGAGGAAAATTAATCAGAAACTGTAGAGAGAACCTCAGAAGAGAGTTTTCAGGGTTTCTTTCCCATCAGTTTTACTATAGGAGAGGACAGTGTGCTCTTCAGGTACTTCATGGTGGTTTAGTTTCAAGTATTGTGCTCTACATTTTCAGTTCATTATTTCAGAAATCCCCCTCGCTCTGTCCCCCATACCCCCAGCTTTTCCAGCATTGTGCTTAGATGTTATGTCCTTTTTGAGTACAGTGGGGAACTGAACAGAATGAAATATGGCTCTCAGCTGCTGTTTCTCTTTATATGATTAAGGTTTGACACTAACTACTGAGTTGTTTGGACAGCAGGCGAAGAGGTGTAGAGAGACTGAAAACATGCAAAATATATTTTGGTTGGAAAGGTAAGTCAAATTCATACAGTGTTCCTGGGGTAAATACTCTGTTCTCATCAGGACTCTGTAAAATCAGGGGCTTGATCAAGAGCTCAAGGAAAACAGTGAGAAAAGAGATTTATTTTGGCTTTGTCTGTGTTCTTGCAGTGCTTAAGTGTGGTCTAAAGTGAACCCTTGCAGTGGCTCCCGAAAAAGCAATGAACATTTTCGATCTAGATGGGGGAACTAAGTGTAAAATTCTCATAATTGAAAAGACAGCACTGAAAGAAGTCAGTATTATAATAAAAATGTTATAACTACAATTACAGCATCAAACTGAGAGCAAATCCAATTTTAAATAATAAGAAGTGGTTAGTTTAATAAGTCAGAATCACTGCTTTCAATGTCCCTTCAGCTGAACTGAGCCCTTAGGAACACTCAGTAAGTGGAATTGCCAGGCAATACAATATTACCAAAGAGAAATCTTTAATGGTTTCAGTATCTGAAAGAAAGAGGCTTTATTCCATCCTCCTACCCAACACAGACACTTTAATTCATAACATTAAATCTCATCCAGCTGACTTTTTTTTTTTTTTTTTAAACTCTCAAATTAATGGTAATGGGAAGAAAAAAGGGTCTGCAACTGACAGACAAAAAAAAAAAAAAAAAAGAGAGGAAGGAGAAGAACAGGAGTAGCCAGGACAAAATGGAAGACTAGAGGAGAACGCTCCAGCTGAGAAAATCTGTGAAGCAGAGTGTGCAGTTGGGGTGAGGGAGGGAAACCAGAGCGAAACAATGGGGGGAAGGGGAAAGGAAGAAAGAGAACCAAAGAGAGAGGAAAGCAAATAGCAATCTATGTGAAGCAAGAGATTAGCAAGATAAAATAAAGCAATGTAGGAAAAATGGGACTGGTTAAACTTTGACAAATGAGCAGCTGATGGAAAATGATCTTTTAGTCAGCTTTTATCCTTGGATCCTGTGAGGTTACTGAATTAAAACAAAAGGAAATGAGAGGCTGAGTTGCTCTAGGTTTATACATGCTTTTAAACAATATGAATATTTTTGCATACTAAAGGAGAAATTAATGTCAAACACATTATGGCCTGCTAAGATACAGAGGAGTGACTGAAAATGTGTTGAAAGACATGACAAAGTATCTGGGAAGAAGTGTGTCCTGCTTTTGGCAAAGCAGTTTTCATCAGTGTCAGTCACCTCCCCACACAGCCTGATGAGCTATTTGGACCTAATTCTGTATGGAAAAAGTGACACAGGATAGCCAGGAAATAACAGTGCTCTGGGTCATGGGTCTGATGGTGGATCAGTCTAGGAAGGCACTGGGGTGACCAGTGGTCACCATCCCCAGGTGGGCTGACTGGAGTTGAGCTCCTCTTGGCTCACACCTGTGAGCAAGGCAAAAACAGGAGGTGAATGGAAACACATCTCTCCCATGCTCCCCATGCACCTGCTCTCACCAAGGGTGAGTTAATGTCCCTCGGGTCTCACAGGGAAGAGCAGAAACAGATATGGCAGGGAATTGGCAGTGGGGAGTTACTGGGTTATTTTCAGTGATTTCTGAGCACGCTTTATCTAGCAAAGGTGTGATTCAGGAAGAAGAGCTGAAATGGATATTTTCCTTTATCTGCTTGTCTGTAAAACTTTTCTCAAGAGGAAAACTGACAGCATGGACTATCTAGCACTAGTTAATAACTGGCATGGAAAGGTCTTTCTTTTACTTTTCCCTGTATTGCATTAGGCCAGGAAAAGTAATAAGAAAGTTGGAGTCACAACCTCAGTAATCTAGATTTTTTGAGATAAGTATCTGTACTCTGCCAACGGTACTTGTATTTTAAAAGGTTTTATTGCACAAGAAGTCGCACTGAAGCTAGTACAGATAGCTGTGAAGTTAGATGTTTCTTGCTGTGTACAGAGGTGATAGCTTCTGGCCCATCTGCGGATGATGATGATGATGACAGCAGCATTACTGCCAGGCACACCCCCCTCCCTCCCTCCAGGCTGGTTGCAGTCTGGAGTTTCCTGCTGATTATTAGAGCTGAAAAGCATTTGCTAATGAAGCCGGCACTCCTACCAGGGAATGAAGGAAGGGGAGCGGAGACTTCCCCTGTTTGCTCATTCCTGGCAATCATTAGTTAGCCCGTGCTCCCAGATGTGACTGTCCCAGGTAAATCACAGGCTAGACATTCCAGACCTGCCTAAGTGAGTTTCAGTTGCTCTGAAGTTGAGAGGGAGTGAAAGCCATTTGGAAGATTTGTGACTGATGCAGCAGAAAGGGCAAGACACCAATGACTGCTTGGAGAAGCCCGTTTGACTCACTATGAAAGGAAGGTTTCCATTGCTTGGAGATGCGTATTTGATCTCTGAGTCAAACCACTGTTCTTTCCTTTAACCATCATACCAAACACAGTATATTAGCATGTACTTACCATTGCATGTGTGGAAGTTTAGTAGATAATGAAGGATACCTCATAGGTGCAGAAGTGGCAAGACTATATATACAGAAGAAGAAATGTAGAGGAAAACATTAACTTATGTGAAATAAACCACAGGTGTCCTCATTTATGTGCCATCAGTGATGAAACTCCCACTAGCTGAAAAATAAATTCACATATTATTGCCAAGGGTATCATTTATAGCAATATTCTTGGTGACTAACTCTTTATTTAGGCTGTCCTGGCGACAACATTATTCCTTACTTTTGGCAGGAACTTCCTGTGGATGTTGCTTGGATTGTACATTGAGCCCTGTGTGGAGTATGCATTAGTGTCACAGAAAATCAGCAAAGAACATGTGCATTTTAATATCTACTTGCATCCTCTGTCAAAGACACAAATAAAACTTGATTTAAGAGCATTAAGTTTTTGCTTGGGCCTGTATTCTATTGAAACCTTTAATTTGAGTGTTCAGTTGAATAAAAAAAAAGTCAATTTATAAATGAGCTGTGTTTGATGTGGTCTAAAGTGCTTAAGGTAAAGAAATGGCCTTACATAAGTCTTTGGGGGTTTTGGCACTGACTTTCATGGGATCAGAACACTACCTGAGATGCAAAATCCATAAGATTGACCAGTTGGTAGCCATGCCTCCTAAATCTGTGAAAGCAGATAATTCAGAAGGCCATAACTGTAAAATAAAATATAAAATAAAACGGGCATTAAACTAGAAAGGCTGGTTCAGTTCTTGGTCTCACTCGAGTCAATGGCAAAACTGTAGCTAACCTCAGTGTGATAAGACACTGATTTCCAAGTCCAAATCTAGATTTTGGCATGGCCTTAGTGTATGTCAGATAAGACATATACAAGCCACCTTTTCCCACAGTCTACTTTGTGCTAATGAAATTAATATCCCATTCCTCCTTCTTGGGAAGTGGTTTCATGGTGACTTTGCTTGTACTATTTGCTCTCAAAGCAGTGTCTGACACCAGCAGAGAGATGGTGTGGTGTTTTTGTTTTGTTTTATTTTGTTTTTTTAATGGCTTTTATGTTGTTCTTTTGTTGTTGTTGTTGTTTTGGCCTGTCTGGAATTTAAAAGTAGACAAGACTACTGCAAAAAGTGCTCCTTGGTTATCCTTAAATTTTTCAGCACAGTTATAAAACCTCCTAAGAAGGGATTTATAATGAAAACTCTACAGTGACTTTAGTGGTGATGGCAGTTTATAATATTCAGGTTGCTAAATTGTCTAGTTAATGAATGTCAGTAGGATTAGAAAATGCTGGAGGCACTTTTTAAGGTCTCCATGCTGTGATAGATTTATATCATTAATAAGAATGAAAGGTGCACAGGAATCTATGGACACTGCCTCTTTCTTCCAGAAATCGGCACCGTCTCTTATTAATTAAATTGAATACAGAACAGTATAAATCTCCCAGTGCTTATTCCACTCATTTCATACATACTAATGAGGATGAGCTTCTGAAGATGGTGTTTGGGATCATTTATTCAGCGGTGGGAAAAATAACATCAGGATTCAGACCCCCCGCCGACTTTGCACACTGTTGTGCTAGATTTATATTGGTCTACTAATAAGTAACTGAATACATTAAACGAGGTGCTCATCACTGCAAGGGTTACAAGGGACTCCTTGTTTTTCTTCCTTGTGTATTCTTTGGTGAGGAGATTAGGGGAGATGGGCCCATTATGTAAGTCTCTCCGTATTTCATCCACCAGTTCAAAGCCCTCTTTTCCAAACACAAACTATGCCAAAGCTCTCATCAATCATTAAAAGTCCCAGCAGTTACAAACTCACTGATTTTGATGTGAAGTGCAACAGTCCTGCCTTTTTTTCACGTAAGAAAGTGAATCGCACTATGCTTAGCAGTTCAAATCACACAGTATGCATGATTAGTGAAGAGAGAAAATACAGGGCATTTAGCAGCCAAAGTAATGTCCCTTTAGAACTCCTCTCTGGGAGGAAACACAAGGGAGCAAGCGAGCTGGATATTCCAGTGTTGCATATATTGCTGCAAAAAACCCGAGGGAGTCCTGTAGATCCACATTTAATTTCAAACTGACAGACTCAACTTCTCAGCCTTCTAGATTTAGGATGAGAAAACAGTATGCAATGTGCTGCCAGACAAACAGCTCGTGTTACAAACCTAAAATACAACACTATTACCACACTATGGCGAATGCCCTGTGTCTATGTGTGTAAGTTTGGTAGGGAAGTGTTGAACACAGGACTGCATGGCGACTGGCAATAAATGAGGGCTTTTGAAAATCTCTGACTGCTGTCTTTTCTCTGTTCACCAGTTGTCGGAAGACTGGCAAAACGCACCAGCTAATAGTTCAGCAGACTGATCCCTTCTACAGATGAGTTTACAGTGTGACATGGGACACTCAAATTAGCCTTATGAGCTTGGCACATGTAATTAAGGGCGGCCACCTCTTTGAAAAGCCCCAGCTACATTATGTGGCTGTACAGATGAGTGGGAGGGACTTTGAACGTGTTTTGCGAGCAAACCAATGGAAAGAAGACCACAATTTCTGAAGAACAGGTAATGTATTGGATGTGGACTGGCGCAAGTGGGGCTCCTATGTAACCATTGTCTCCAAAATAGATAATCAATTCACTTTTTTTTTGGATAGGCTGAAGAGAAGGTTCCAGTACACAACTAATTTCTCTCAAGTTATGTGACTGGAAGATCAGGACTGAATGAATTCAGTGGTGAATGAGGAAATAAAAAAAAAATAATGGAGATAAAGTACACTCTATTCCTTATTTGTATTGTGTATGGCAGTATATAGGTGAAGCTTTGCAAGGGATTTTTTTGTACTGTGCATAACACCCTCTGGGGACAAAAACCCACTGTAATCTTTGCATAGCTTGCTATTTTTATTTTTTTTTCTTTTGCTACTGAAGTTTCTGTATCCAGCAAAGCAAGGTTATAAGATTCTCCAGAGATAATGAGAATGGGTGGAGTTTCTCCTTTGTATATCAGGAAGGAGATCTCAGTACAATTACTTTCCATTTTTCCATGCTTCTTGCTTGCTATGTTTCCTTCCACTTGACAGCTCTTGTTGGTGACCTATTTTGTGAATGAAGCTACTCCTTCCTTTGAGGTTGTAAGTTGTCTCAGAAGAACCACCTAGGAAGCACTCTGTTATTGTTGGACCTTGAAGCAGAGTGGGGATTGTTAGTCACCTCTGAGCATATGGGTAAATCACAAATGGTATCTTTTACCTTAGGAACTCAGTTTTATATTATAACTTTTGCCTTGAGAGGTGGTATATTTGCAGACACTTTCTCATTTATGGAACTTAACATTCCAACAACAGCACTAAATATGATTTAGATACAACATATAGCATGTCAAATGCTGGTGTGTGTAAAGAGTAACTATGAAGTAAAACAGCATTTGGAAGAATTAGGTGAAATATAGGCAACAGTTAAAATGCTATACTGATAGGAGAAAGATGTAGAGTTTTTTATATAGAGCAGATCTTATCTCACTGAACTTACCTGACTTACCTCACTGCTGTTTGTTTGTTGTTGTTTGTTTGTTTGTTTGTTTGTTTGTTTTATCACAACCTCTTAGAATCACAGGTTTTATATGTGTTTAACTATATAGAGGAGGCATTTGGTAATAAATGGCTTTACAAAATCATGACCAATTTCTTCTGGCTCCAGTAGCTGTGGAACAAAATTTTATAATGCATCAATTACGTGCCCACAAAAAAAGAAATAGAAGAAACTCAAGAAACCTTTGTTACTTAAAGTATGTGTACTGAATATGGAAACAGAACATTGATATCTTTTTAGTTCACCAATCCTTCCTTTGCAATCTTATGAGTCAGTTGCCCAGTATGTTTACTGGAAGTGTCTATGAGTGCATCCCCAAAGCATGAGGCAGAAGGAAAGCAGTGAGCTGTATGCATGAGGCAGAGACTGAAGTTGCTATGGTAAGTCTATAAGAAATTGTGGGAGCTTGAAGATCTTCTCTGGCTGGTATCCAGCTATAGGATGCAAATTTTCCTGGCTGCAGTTTACAGCGTTGAGAGTCTAAAATTGTGGCAGATACTTAGTACTTTAAGCTACTTCCTACTCAAATGTCTGATTCTTAGACTTTTGAACCACATCTAAAATTACACCTTTGTGTGCTGAAGATTATAATCCGTTCTCTGTTAAAAGAAGGTCCATTAAAACTACATGTGTTATCATTAATCATTTGCTCTTGCAAGCCTTCTACATCTGTGCGCTATTTACCTTTTGCATTACAAATATAATGAGAAAAATGATGTGAAGGGATTTGCTTGGCAAAATATCTTCTGTAAATGGCACACAATATACATCAGGCAGTCAGGTGGAGTCAGATCCAGAAAGGCATGTAGGTATCCAGTATGCAATTAAGATAGCATATCCATGCTGTAACCTGTATTTGTGACTCTGCTTCTAAAGCAAGGGACTTAACTAGCCACAATGATACTATTGCCAGTTACCTCTACGTTGTCGAAGCTCAGGTTTAATTCACAGTGTTTCCCTGGACAAACAAATCACACAATATAGGGGTCATACCTGAACATGTAAACTTATAAATGCTGTAACTCTGTTTTTTTAATCAGGACCGCTATAAAAGAAGGACTGAGCAGCAAAGCTGGACCCAGATGCAATGCAATTTTCCATAAAAGATTGAACCTATCCAGATAAACAGCTTAGAACAGTTTATGCAACTCAAGTATGTTGTAATCATTACCAGACCTGTTTTTGTACGGATTTGAATCCATTAAATTCCTTGGCATTATTCCTGATTTCCACCTCTAGTAATATACAGTATGTTGTTAGTATCTCATACTGGATAAATGCTTGGTTTTCTCCGCCTTCTTCTATTTTGTGTATATGCATATATTAAATGACATCCAGGAGATGTCTTCCTGTCTGTGGCTGATAGAAATTCTTAATGCATTACAGCGTGACTGAATTCACCTGTTTATTCAAGCCGTGCACAAATGTCACTTTGCTGGTTTAGGTCTCCTCCCTTGCTTCTGTTTTCTGCCCTTGCAAGACTCATACACCTCCTGGAAGGATGAGATAGGCAGCTCCTCTCATGGCCCTCATCTTATTTCTCCTTTTATTAGGAATCAGGAAGGTAAGCATGTGCTTGTGCGCAAGATCAATAGGCCTTGCGAGAGGTGAGGTGTTTAATCTTGGTGACGTTGTGTTGTCTCAAACAGCCCTAGGAGCTGGGATGCTGGGGCTGTTCCTAACACTGGTCATTCAGATATGACCACAAGGTAGGCAGGCTCGACTGACCTCAAGAAAATAATTTTTAAGTGCAGCTAGTTGCAAAACACTGTCAAAGCTTCAAAGGATTTAGCAACATTTCTGTAGGAGGCATTTAAAGGGTCTTATTAAATCAAACAATCCCATCTAGCTCCAGAGACATTCATGTCCCAGGCCTGCAATGTTTGGTTACACTTACATTGTTTGATGTAGAGCCTTAGATCTTCAATTCATATGCAATTCAGTGTTCACTGAGACAATGGCAGGATCTACTCAGCATTTTGGCAGCTTGTGAAGCTCAGATAAACTCTAACCTTTGCCAAATATAAAGGATGATAAAAGCAGAAGTTGCTCTTTCCAGCTGAATTAAAATAAACTGCCAATGACTTTGTAGTCCTCATCTTTTTTGCTGCTTTACTGTGGTAACCTTCAGATGGCATTGCATGGCGCCTATAAAATACCCACTGCAGAATTAATAAATAGAGCTGCAGCAGCAAGCGGGAAGCCAGAGACGTGAGTCTGCCCTCAACCACTTTTCATCCATTAAATTCAAAGTGAAATGTATGTTGTGAGATTTCTTTAGACTGTCCCTGGAAATAGGTAAGGAGTCCAATGCTACAGCAATCTACTTTAAAATGCCTTTGAGTTTAGTGGGGCAGGATTTCACTGAGGCTTTTAATTGGGAGCATCATGGAAGACCTTTTCATGTGCATATCTCAGGGCTGAGATATTGAAAAAGCCAAGTACAAAACCTGTATGAAAACCTCTTTTGTTGTAAAACTATTTGTCAATTAAGTGATCAGCATTTTCTGCAAAGAGATAAAATGTAAGATTGTTCTTTATATGGGAGTCAGTAGGCAGAAAAAACCCAAAGAAACAAAAGCAAAACCAGAGACCTAAAATGTGGTCGAGGGTTTTTATTTTGTATCTTATGAAAACCTGTATGTGTTTTTTGACAGTTTATGACTATATTTCAGGGCTGAGATCTAGTCCTATGTAAAACAGAACAGCTTATTTATGATTACTTTTCTTTCATTTTACCAGACATGGGGAAAAAAAAAAGAAGTTCCCATGATGTGCTATTTTTAGTCACTCACAAAGTCACAACAGTTCTACATTTTTCCTGCTTAGTGCAAGGTCTGTTTTGTCTCTGAAATATTTTCAAGGAAAATAGTTGTGAAAGGCCCTCATGTGCCTGTTTAAACAGTGTTTTATCTGAGCTAAACAATTCAAGTGGTAGGGTTTTGCCAGCCAGCCTGACATGTCCAGATTGAAGTGTATTAAAGAGAGAATCACACCAGCAGCTTCCTTGTCAGGTCAAAGAGGGTGATAATCCAGGCGGGCTGCCGAAAGCTGACCTCGGAGAGCTGGGGTGGGCACTGGATGATGGAGTTTTTAAAAGATCAAGTGATTAACCATAGTCATATGAGACTGTGCATCTAAAGGTTAACATAGTGTGGGTTACAGCCTGGGTAAGCAGACCAGGAGGCTGAGGGGTGAAAAGAGGAAAACTTCACATGCTCTGCTTCAAGTCGAGCAGAGTCTCCTTTCATTGGGAGAGTTTTTAGTAGCGATATGTTGGCAACAATGTAGTTGCAGCAGCAGCTTCATCCACCCGGTAGTCTGGGGACTGGTCTGTTCCATGGCTCGGGCAACACTGGAACAGGTTGCCCAAGGAAGTTGTGGATGCTCCATCCCTGGAAGTGTTCAAGGCCGGGTTGGATGGAGCCTTGAGCAACCTGATCTAGTGGGAGGTGTCCCTACCATGGCAGGGGAGTTGGAACTAGATGTTCTTTGAGGTCCCTTCCAACCCAAACCATTCTATGATTCTATAAGGCTTGTGTTCAATCCTCTCCTCTGCCTGAGAAGACTCGGAGCTCACAGGCCCCAGGGGAGTGCTGCTGTCACCGCATTTATGACACTGTTCCACTTCACATGACCGATCCAAAGCGCCATCACACCAAGAAAGCAATGAGGCTGACAAGATATGAACAGGGAGATTGATCATCCTGCAGTAAACTTTGGCTTGCTGATAAGGCAGTGTGCTGCAAGAGATGTCAGCTGAAATCCCCATCAGAGGGATGAGGGAGCTGATCTCGGGTGAACACGCATATCACTAGCCCATGAGATGGAAAGAGGCGTAGGGAGCATCAATATCTTCCTCAGTTTTCTGAAACCTACTTTGAAGATTACTTGCTTTATTTATTTATTTTTAAAAAAATCAAAATTATTTAGCAGGTTTGCAACTAGTTTCAGGGCTACTAAGCCAGTGTTATGGCTTAAATATATGGGCTTGTAAGTGGTTTCAAAAGAAAAAAATGTATCCAGACATGGTTCCGTTACTGTCTAATTCCTGTTAAGTGATTGCATCAGAAATCATGCTACATGGAAACCAGTTTAGTCATATAGCTTATACTGAGTTATTTCACTGCAGGGATATGAAGTCTAAGGGAGGCATTTATGGAAGATATTTTAAGATTGTTTTTACCCATAGTATGTTCATTAAGTGGCTACTGCACTCCTAATGATCTTAAAGAAATACTGACAGGAAGAGGGGTGAAGTTCACATAGCGTATCCATGATCAGAGGAGATGATACCAGTTAAATGATGGGCCACTTAATTCCATTCACCTTTCCCCTGTTGATTTGCTGCTTTCATTTCCTACATTTGATTTCTTCAGTGATTTTAAATTAGCTCCTCTTCAGCTTAATAAAACAGGCTAGACTGTCAAGCTTTCAAGTGAGTTTGCTGACCAGAAGAATCTTTTAAGAGGCTCACAGTAAATCCAGTGGAACAGTGCATTTTGTTTAAGTGCTTGTTATTAAAGGTTGGAGTGCAAAGTGGACTTGAAAACAGTTTGGAAGCCTGATTCAAGTAGCGGCATTATTTTTCACATGAGTGCATCAAGAAAAAGCATAGAGGGTTATAAGAAAAAATTGCAACCATGGAAAATAATCGATCCATGCTCCTCTCCTCTCCCTCTCCTCTCCCTCTCCTCTCCCTCTCCTCTCCTCTCCCTCTCCTCTCCTCTCCTCTCCTCTCCTCTCCTCTCCTCTCCTCTCCTCTCCTCTCCTCTCCTCTCCTCTCCTCTCCTCTCCTCTCCTCTCCTCTCCTCTCCTCTCCTCTCCTCTCCTCTCCTCTCCTCTCCTCTCCTCTCCTCTCCTCTCCTCTCCTCTCCTCTCCTCTCCTCTCCTCTCCTCTCCTCTCCTCTCCTCTCCTCTCCTCTCCTCCCCTCTCCCCTCCCCTCTCCTCCCCTCCCCTCCCTTCCCCTCTCCTCCCCTTTTCTTTCTCTTCAACTTTACTTCTTTTTAGTCTGTGTCATTTATACATAGCTAATAAGACATACCTTGGGTCCCACTGCTTTGACAAACAGAACAAGGAATTCATTTATTGCAGTGATTCTGCCGATATAATAACTATATCACTGAAACAGGAAAAAAAATCTATGAAGACCTGAGCAACAAGGAAAAGAATTAACCTAGAATAAACAAGAAAATATTGCTGGTTGACTGACGTGAATGTGTTCGACATCCACTGAATATCTTTCCCCTTGCTTTTAGTTTACAATGTATGGAATTAGTCACTGAGCACCATCTTTCAGTTTCTTTCTTAAGAAATCTTCATGATAAAGTTGTGAAGTCTCCAGCATAAAGCTTTACTCACAGAACTAGTACAAATCTTCCCATCCAACATCACGTACTTTCACTGATGTTGATGATTTCTGGCACAAGAAAGCGTATCTCAGCACAGCACAGCACAGCACAGCACAGCACAGCACAGCACAGTGCATTACTGCTGGGGTGATTGGAGGAGCTTAAGCTGTTGCTCTGGTGATTTAAATGATGTGGCTCCTAGCTGGACAGGCTTGACATGTCCTCACAGGCAAGAATTTCCTTCCCTCTCTCAGTCCACTGGCTCTCTATTTTTTTACACCTACCCAATAGTTCTGCAAAGTGTGCTTTCTCCTTCAGGTTTGTGGGAGTGACAGATGTGAGCAGTGTGACCAACCGTAGTAGCAGCTAGAGACAGAACCACATCAAAACTGACACTGCAGCCAATGGTTTTCACACTAATGCCTTCAAGCTGCGCTGTCTCCCCAGTGGAGCTCCTCATGGCTGACTGCTGCTAGTAAGTTGCTTTTCCCCCCTCACTACCGCTCCTCCACCACACTTTGAAAAACCGTTGTCTCCTCCTTTTCTCCGTCCCCTCCCTCATATTCTCACTCCTTTTCTCTCTCATTTTTCTGCTCACCTTCTCTTTCTCTCTAGTGCTCCATGGTGGCTAAAGGAGATAGATGTTGCATAGCCATACCATCAGGTAGTGTGTGGTACATCTCCAGCTGTGCAAATAATCTTCATTGCAGCACCTCTTATCTACCTTTCTCTGGTGGTGTTATTGCTGCTTCTAGCCTGAAGCCTGGCAGTAACCACGGTGATTAAATGAAAGGCATTCTGTTTAATATGAAATTAAATATTTTCCTATTAGTACAACAGCTAGCTCAGTGGAGCCCTACACTTGACAGGAAACACCAAAGCAATTGGTGACTGATGCTGTATATTTGTGTATATATTTATATAGTGGCTGTTATGGAACTAAAAGATCATTGCCTTGTATCTAGATGTGTACACTGGTTGATGCTTCAGATTATGAACCTTTACTACATGACAAAACGTGCAGACCTTAAAGACTGCAAAATGGGTGGATTTGTAAATCAAAAGAAATAAAAATAAATTTACCTCAACAAGTTCACATTCCTTCTGCTTTCAGAGTAAAGCAATACAGGATAATACACCTGCCTCTGTTTCAATTTTTAACTGAATTATTGTTCACCATTTGTATCTGACATAATTCCCTGCATTGCAGCATTTGTTGCATCCAGTGAGTTGGTCAACAAAACACAAACGATACAGTGGGACAGACCCTGATCCAAAAAAAACGGGCTACTTTTGCCATGGTGCCCCATACTTTCCTGCCATCCAATGTAGATATATGACACACTGTATGTGTCTGTCTAATGGATGCTTTGTGCAATATAAAACAATTTTCAAAGGCCAGCGTGTTGGTGTGTTGCAGAGTGGTACTGTTATGGCAGTGGTGATGATAAAGCTTGATGTACTAGGGGCCCTTATCAGAGATTTCGTCATCATAAAAGAGTCTTAAAAAAAAGAGTTACACTGTTATGGGAGACTAATAATGTCTAGGTGCTTGGGAAGCATTTATGGAGGGTAAGCTAGAGCTAGGAACTTGTTGAATATGTACAGATTTTCAAAAGCCGAATATCTGAAGCTGGTTTTATAGACAATGGCGCACCTATTATAAATGTTTTGAAACAGGAGCCTATATACAGCTAAAGCAAGTGTAGAATAGCTCCAATAATGAAGAAGAATATCTGCTGTGGCTTAATCTTTGATTTATGGGTATTTTATCTTATCTCTGAAAATTAATTACAGAATCTCCTATTATGATCTTCAGTTCTCAGATCTAAAGTTTAATCTTGTCAGGGTATACTTATTGTCAGGGGCAATTGCCTAAAAGAGAAAAACAGAATGGAGATACATCCCCAATAAAATGGATTATGAAGAGAGAAGTTACTTGTAAAACATATATTTCTACACTGTGATTGAAATATCCCTCATAACATGATAATTCAGGATCCAAACCCCAGTCATTTAAATTCTCTTCTTCATGAACAAGCATTGTCTGAAAGATCTAAATACATCTTAAGAGAACCAGTTTTAGCTTCAGATATTATCTCTAAAAGGTAGAGATATTTATATTAAAAAGTCACTGCTTTTTCATAGATGCAGATGTTTGGTATTCTGAGGACTATAAAAACATATCATAAAAGAGCTCATAAAAAAACTCTCTTTTATCTCTGAGGGGTCTTGTGAGCTCTGAATTTTAATAATCACCATCATAACTTTAGTTAGCTGAATACCAATCATATGCATTTCCCATTGCAAGATCCTTAATCTGTTTTACTTACAACCTCGTAAATTAAAGAGTCTGAATGATTTTTTTTTAGCTCCCTGGGCTAAGACAAAAAAACAGCTTGGCTGTCAGCTGTGAGAGGAAAAAATAAAGGATGGGCACTGTGGGGACAGGTGTGAACAGAAAAGTGAGATGAAATGGCTCACCCAGAACTTATGAAGTGTCATGAAACACTGTAAGCTTAAGCTGTGGGTTTCATGACATGAACACCTGCAATTAGGTAAGACACTTGGTGGTTATAGCTCTACTCCTTGCATTTCAATTCCCTCTGCTAAAAATGCAGGAGATTCACGAATGTTTGTGTAGAAATGGGGTGCAACAATGCATTTGTGGCAGAAAACCTGTCTTTCCCAGTTAAATGACACAATGAGGCTGCCGCTGCTTTGCCACACATCCCAGCGTGAGCTGAACTACCACAAATACTAGGTTGCAAAGATGTGGCTATGCCAGCGTAATTCATATAAGATCATCCCTCGAGTCTGCCCAGACTCCCATGCAGATGTTTACTTCCCTGCTAGCTGGTCTCTTTGTGAGTCTTATGTTTCCTGAGGACCAGGGAAGACAACACAGAACAAGACTTTGCAACAGAGACCTTCACAGAGCACAGGGGAAGGCTTGCTCAAGCATCCTTCCTATTTCTAGGCATGGACCTATTAGCAAACCCTGACTACATCCTCATAGTGCATGTGCGTGTGTACAATACAAAACCTCAGTTGCAACAGTTGTTCATGAAGACGATTACTGTGGAAACTGAGAGAAAAGACAGTTTATTGGACCATGTGGAACTAGGAGGAATGTAGGTCTTAAAAATCAGAGTAACATGAAGGAGATGGTCTCACAAAGCTCTGCAGACCAGAGCCATGGTATCAGCAAATTCAATAAGGCAGGCAGTCCATAAGGCAGTTTTTATAGTCAGGCAAAACTCCTGACAAGAGATGCAGCACTGAAATTACATAAATGCACACGTGTCGTGACCCAAACTATATCTGAATGTGTGACTTTTGATTGTGGTTTGTGAAGATGTTGAGTGTAAGTTTAAATTCTGACACCTACTGGTATTTTCAAAATGATATATTTCTTTTAAAATTGGTTATTTCACAAGCAAGGTCAAAATTACAGGGTTCACAGTCCTTGGGTTTAAAAAGATTAGAAATCTCCTAATTCCCCTGACAGTTCCAGATAGCATTCTCACTCTCTGCCTAACAGCACAGATGGTCTTACCTCTTTATAAGCCTTGCACTGATTCAGTCAGAGAGCTGAACAATACCATGCAAGTAAGAAGATTGCTTCAACAATGAACAAGGAGAAAGGTATTATCTCAAAATTTTCAGCAGGAGACAGCTGCAAAAGATCCAGATGTCTTGCAAGAAACTTTGTGCTTCATGAAGAATATCCAGAAACACCAGTACTTTCAGTTGTGGAAGTCAGCTAGCTAGACATTTTGAAGTTGTCTATCCCCATAATATCTATGCTTTTTTTTTTTTTTTTTTTTTTTGAGGGGGTGGGGCAGTGGGGAGGAGAGTAGAAAAGCATATCTCCTTTTAAATTTAAGGAATGAGAAAGTTTGCATGACATACTGTGAAATATAAGAGCAAAGTGGTAGGTATTCCTTTAAGCGAATAAATAGATTAGATGCAGCCACCCAACACAATATATATTACCAATTAACAGCAGAGTTAGACCATGCCAAAGAAAATCATTAACTCCTCTTTAATTTGCAGCATTACTCTGGTGTGGTTATTGTTTAGGAGACTGTGAGGCCCATAAATTTCCACACATACAGCACAATGCTATTCAATCCAATGTACGTAACATAAAATATAAGCCCATACCACCTAAATCAGTAGGCAAAGAGAGTTCACTAGGAGAAAGCGGAATAGCAGCAGGTTTTTTTAGTAGGGTTTGTTCAAAGTGAGCAGACATAGCCTGTGTGGTTTGATATCTGCAGCAGCAGTGAAGCTATTGACAGGAAACGACCAGGTGCTTGACGGTTTCTGTTGGCTGCATCAGGTTGTCTTCCTGTAGGATGCAGCTGTTCACTTATTCTTTAGCAAAAGCAGATGGAAAATTCATGTAGCTAATTGGTACCACTGACACTGGAGTCAAAGAAATGTTGTTACTTCTCTTTTTCTTTTTTTCCTTTCTTTTTTTTTCCCCCCCCTTTGACTTCCTTTTCTTCATGACGAGTATTAACGTTCCAGATGGGGAACATAAAATTATGTAGAATTTCAAACAGAAAATGCCTGGAAGTTCATTAAAAATGTCTGTAAAATAAATAAAGGCTGTTGAAGTGAAGACACATGCTATCTTTTTCTTCAATTAGCAATAAAGCCCTTGTAGTATTCTTCAGGAACTGTGGGAGCTCTGACTGAAAGATTCATTATTTTTGAGGATACCACTGTTGGATAAAGGGAAAATAAAATTCCCAAACTGAGCTGTGGAAAGATGCTGCTTTGTAGATGCAGAGGTGCTGGTAGTAAAGCTTTATATAAGCATGCTTAATGAAGTATTTGTAAAATTCTTTCTCAGTAGGACCTTAAGAGATTATTTTAATCTGCTGAGTTGAAAGTAAGAGAGACCACTTGATTTCACTTTCAGAGAAAAAATGAATTTATAAAGAATTAAACTTCATAAGTATGCTGTGTCTATGGCTTATTTATAATGCCTTCCTCAGCTTGAATATGTAGGATCATTAAGAATAGTTCTACAAATAAAACCATGTGACTTGTCTGCCTTTCCATATGATTTCAATACTCAAAAATATCAATATATTTTGTTTTCTCGCAATGCCTAGAGTATAGATTTTTTTGTATGTTCCTACAAACAGAAACAGAAAATTCTGGCAAGCTTAAAACCCAGCAAAGGCTGCTAACAACTGAACAAAGAAGATAGCAAATTTCAGTGTAAATGCTGCCTTAGCTAAAAATGCTGGAAATTTATAGACATATGGGATTTCCTTTCTTTAACAACCATTTTTAATGTCATTATTTTTCACTCAAATGCAAAATATGTCAGTGGTCTAGTTGAACTGATAAGAGTGGGTTTTCTAGGGCCCCTGTAGCTCTCTTCCTTGTTCAAAATTAAGTCAAAATAAAGTTGAATATAATTCAAACAGAAAAAAAAATCCTTATTTTTTCCTGTATTTTCCCTTTTACTAGAGCCCAAAGAGAAAAATCATACAGGCCTCATTTTTCAACAGAGCACCAGATAAAATAATTAGCTTTACTTACATGCTGTATATTTCTTCTAATTACTTGGAATTGTCATCCAAAACACTGAGGTATCTTAGAAACCATAATTCACTTACAATGAGGGTCTGGATTGTTCCCCTGAGAAACATGTAATGAAGCGACCTGTTGGGTTTTTTTTAACCTTGGTGAAGGGGGATCTTAATCACCTCTGTCTGCCTTCCCCACCAAATCTGTTGGCAGTCTCTCTACAGGAGAGGAGTGTCATAACAAGACAGGACAAGGCAACAAGTAGGAATGACAGTATTTTTTTCTAGAGTTTTTTTGGACTGCACTGTTCCTCAAAAAGTATCATACAGTCCTAGGCTTACATTACTTCAATATGTTCCTAGGAATAAAGGAGTAATTCCAGAGTTACACTTTTGAGGAATGAGGGAATGGAAGCAAAAAATGACTGGGAGACCTCTAGGCAGACATACATCTTATTGGGGACCTACACAAATCTTGGAGAGGGATTTAGTGACCATTTTCTGCAGGTGGCCAAGTTGTATGGTGGTGAAGGCAGGCCAGCAGAACCACAGGGGTGACTAGCTGGTGTAAAGTCAGAGTGAACTTCTCCAGCATGTTAGTGCAATGCTGATAATATTGAAAGTGGTAACAGCTTGGCACAGAGCTCTAGTAGAGCTTTATGTTTCATTTCAAAGATTAATCAAACTTGCCTAAACATCTTTGGGTGAGAAACAGGCCTGTAAATTTCTGGAACTCTTAACTCCACTAAAGGTTTTTGTCTTTTGCAATATTTTTCTGTTTGCTTTGGCTGAGATGAGAAAAAAAATGGCACTTAAGGAAAGAAAGAGAAAAAAAAGTAACCAAAGCAAGGAATCCTGCAACAAAACCACACTTTTGTAGGAACAAAGAGTGAACTGAGTTCGGTAAAACCAAACACAGTCTCATTTCTCACAACTTCTAATTAAAGACAGGTATCATGAGCCATCAAATGAAGACTAGTTTTTGACTAAACATACATTCAGCCCCATTAAAAAGTAAAAGTCACC
This sequence comes from Podargus strigoides, assembly GCA_028020825.1. Lineage (NCBI taxonomy): Eukaryota > Metazoa > Chordata > Aves > Caprimulgiformes > Podargidae > Podargus > Podargus strigoides. Next base: position 82,133,698 of record CM051663.1, on the reverse strand, counting down.
TGGGAAGACAGTCTAAGGTTACAAAATACCTGTGCTACAACTGTAGTAGTAGGTCTGGTAGCCTGTCCAATGTCACAGTAATGTTCTGAGGGTGTAACTGAGATCTAATTGACATTCTTACAAAATAGTGGTGAGTAGCATTACAAAACATGGAAAAAGATCTTCCTTCCTTCCTTCCTTCCTTCCTTCCTTCCTTCCTTCCTTCCTTCCTTCCTTCCTTCCTTCCTTCCTTCCTTCCTTCCTTCCTTCCTTCCTTCCTTCCTTCCTTCCTGCCTGCCTGCCTGCCTGCCTGCCTGCCTGCCTGCCTGCCTGCCTGCCTGCCTTCCTGCCTGCCTGCCTGCCTGCCTTCCTGCCTGCCTTCCTGCCTTCCTGCCTTCCTGCCTTCCCGCCTGCCTGCCTGCCTGCCTGCCTTCCATTACAGAGTAGATTACTGTTGTAATAGCGTTTTCTTATGGGGATTTAGAAATAAATGTGCCTTATTGAAATATTTGTTAATGTTTTTCTTACACTAAGTGCTGTGTATCATATTAGTAATATAATATATGCACATTTTGAAAACTTAAAAGGGAGGAACTTAAATACTGAGGCACATTAAACTTCAGAGGCCTATTTAAACTGAAACTGAACTTTCAGAACCATCTCTCTGTGCTACTCATTACTACTGAATAATACGAGATTAGTGTGAAAAATGCATATCTCTCTTCACATGAATCAGTGATGTTTGTAGGACTCATCTCACAACAATCACAACTAACAATTTGGAAAGCATTAGCACACCATGGCAAAGGGGAACTTCCAAATAGTTAAGGGATGAATAATTTCACTCAGTACCTTGCATTGCATACACACTTCCTGGAGTGATTCAGAAACAACTTCAAGGTTGTTAAGAGGGAATCTTCCAAGGGAATTAGTTTGAAGCAAGTGGGCGAGCGTGTGGTAGTTCCTGTTTCATAGGTCTTCATAAGATGTAGTGCATGCACATGGTATTATAGGGAGAAAAAACAATTACGTAATTGCTGGTAGTAATTTCAAAAGCTGTGCAATCAATTTCCCTTAAGCTGTGATATTTGTAGCACATTTCCTCTCACACTATGGGTAGTCATACAAGAATCTCTGTATTTGATGGACTACTTGGGACATTTCTTTGAAAAACATTATTAACATCCCCTATCCCTTAATTATGGAGTTACCATTAGGAAAGATGCTGAAGTTTCCTGTCTTGTGGTTTTCTCTATTTGAGAATTATTCAACATTTATTCTGGAGTTAGGAACAGAAACTGTTTTTGCTAAGATGAACCTTCCGAAACACATGCGCTGCAGAGCAGTGGGATTTTATGGAGTCTGGAGCAGCCTATAAGGGCAACACTGTTGAGTTCTCATGATCCCTTCCTGTAGTTCAACTTCATTTTTCATCTGTTATACTGAAGGGCCTCCATTTATTTTAAGGTGAAAGAAATTTTTCTCTGGCATGTGAAGTGCAGGGGCAGATGAAGTAGAGATCTTGTGAATCTGTGTGATTTAAAAATCTCTTGCATACTTGTCTATATTTGATGACCGAAACGGTCATTTATATTTTCTGTGTTTCTATGCAAAAACCTGTGTGGGCATATTCTTTGATATGCTCAGATGGAGAATCCTAGCAAGTCCCTTCATGCTCGCATAACAAGATCCGTATCCACTATTTGACATACTTATTATGCAACCATCATTCTTCTGGCACAAGATAGAGCTACCTGAAAGCTTAAATGAAACTAGCAGAGACTAGATGCTTTTCTGTGTGCCAGCTGTCACTTGTATCTCTTACCTTCAAACCTTTGTCCAACCTCAGTCTAAACTCCTGAATGGCACATTTCTGCTAAGTTTCTGGGGATGTTCAGGTTCCATGCTCCTCTTCCATCCCCATCTTTGGCCTAATTCATGAAGACCTTACTTGTTTTTTTCATGCCAAAACAGGCCTAACCTATCTGGAAAGATAAATCACACAGATATCATACAACATTTCCTGTTTTCTTATATTTTCAGCCACGTTTGGGTTGTTTGTTTGGTTTTGGTTGGTTGGTTTTTTTCCATTTAGTATTTGAATTTTATAAAGGGGATGACAGGAGAATATATCAAACAACATGAACTAGTACTAAGTCCCGTGACAATGCATTTCAGCTATATTCAGCTGACAGACCAAACTTGCAAATGTTTGTCCTAATACAAATCTTCAGTGAGAAGTTCTCATTTTGTATTTTACTCCATTTTTGCAAGCTCATTTGCAAAGACAGAGCCCAGAGCTCACTAGAGATCCATTGGCCTAAGAGACCCCTTGGACGTGCTTGCCAAGCCACAGCCCCACTTAGAAATTAAACTATTTCAGAGAGAAAATTATGTTCCATGTCATTATATCATATCAAGTTACTAAGACAGAAACTCTGCATCTGGCATTTATGAAAAAATCCAAACTTACTGTTTTCACTTTTAGAATTACAACCTATATTTAAAACTAGAAAGTGATTTGTCATCAGAAACAATATGCCAATACCTAGTCTGATTTGGTCTTTTAAAATGATTGACAGTTTTTCTTAAAAGCCTTTCAAATTGATCATCCTTTTCATTCTGGAAAAAGACAGCTGATTTCCCACCTTTGAACACACCGGTATTTATCAGGCAGTGGGAATCCACATTTTTGAGAGGATTTTACAGTTACCGTCCAAGGCAAAGGTAAATGTTAATTCCTCTGCAGGATTGTTCCATATCTTAGTTGGTTTTGCACTTTTTTTAAAAGGTGGCTTCCAGTTGCCTACCGTACGTACCTTTAACTCAAGATGGTTAAGACCACCTAAGGAGAGGACATATACAGGCACACCTCTGAGAACTGTCAGCATTACTGATGTATTAGCGTACGTTGATGACCCAGCTGTCTTCCTACTCATCCATAGCAGGCTGTTGCTGCCTGGCTACAAACTGGCAACTTCCCTTCTGCTCCAGGCTTAATGAGAAATAATACTAAAAATCAACCCTGCTGCTTTTAAAGACAGCCTTTCTTCTGAAGGCTATCATCATGTGCAGCCATTGATGCCAGCAAAACAAAGCAAAGAATAAGACTCTGAAATGAGTTCAGCTGTTTGCAGGGTCCAGTTATATCTGTAGATCAAAAAAATAGGCAGCTTTTCATACCTGAAAGTCAGTCTTTCAAAGAGATTAAAATTAGAGTCCATGAATAGGGAGACAGACAGGTGCACCTGGTCATGCAGCTTCTGTTGCATCTCTGTTTTGCTTGACTCAGACTAGGCAGATTTTATTTTACAGTGAGTCTAAACCCCTAAAATGCTTTTTTTTTTTTTTTTTTGAGCAGTGGAGAAGGAACCTTCATAGAACTGACAATGCAGTATGGAGCTGCTGTTTCATTTTGGGGTAATGCATTCCTTATTATACTTATTGTTCTGCATTTATTCTATTGCCTGGTACTGTAATACACTGCTCTCAGTATGCTAATGGGATTTCATGGGGCTGCCATCACCAGCTTGATTTGTAATAGGAAGCCAGAACAATAAAGGCTTTGAGAAGATTAATGTGAGAAATGCATGCCTCTGTAGAGGGGCATCAATGCAAAATGAAAAACAACACTGTCTTCCATTGCTTGTTACTGCCATCTCATTTTCACCAGTAAATAACCAGTGCATTTCTCTCCACAATGAACACCAACAAAAGGAAGACAGCATTTATCAACAATGGGCACACTATAGGAGGGGGCAGAGAGGGCAGCATTCCTCTTGGGCGTTTCATATAGTCATCTATCATACCTCGCCACCCTCAAGACTGCTGTGTTTAAAGAAGGTACCTCAAATTTTACCTCACTGAGCATCTCCTGACAACCCTCAACTTTCTATCAGAAAATTCACGATGGGTTAACAAAGTCTCTGGCTTTTCAGGAACAGGTTTTGGCGACCTGCTTGTGAACATACTCTGGTAAAACTATTTTATCTACTACCATAGTTTAGATGATAAACTGCATTTGGTAGCATGGAACGCACAACTGTGCTCTTGACTTCAAAACAGCCAGCCAGCAGCTAAGTAAGGTGGCCTCAGGAAATGGCTTCTTAATTTTCACTGGACATATATTATCATTACAGACGCTGACGGAAAGTCACTGGCTGTTTCCTGAGTCACACTGTGTTCTTGCGTTAATTTGAAAATTCAAAGAACTAAAATAAGATAGGTATTTTCATTGCATTTCAATTATGTTGTTATTTCAGGGCAAAAACTACAGCAGGGGATAGAAAAAAAAAATGGGAACAATGATTAATATAAGGTTATTTCCCTTGCTGAAGGCCAGATTAATCTTTCAGGAGCCTTTGGCAGGCCACACATCAGGTGTCATTTGAAAACACGAAAACAGAACCAGCTGGTATGGCAGGCATGCAGAGGCAGTGCAGAATGTATATGGCCCAAAGGCTGCCAGGAAAAGGTTGCATCAATGTGCAGAAATCAACATTATCCCGGACCAGTTACTCAACATCTTAGGTAGCCCTGGGGTCTTTTATTCTCCCTTTCCCCTTGGAGTCCCACAACTTTGCGGTGCTGCCACAAATGGCTGTGGTGCAAACCAATCAACCTAAACCACAACCATTCCTGCTTGTGTCCTGCCCCAGCTATCCTCATGCTCCGTTATTTACAGGTTGTGTGTTATTCACTGCTTTCAAAGTCATTTTTACAGCACTATTTCTGTGTCGTCTGCTTTTATTTAGCTTCGGAATTTCTTAGCTTATGTAGTTGCTGTGCCATTTATCTAATTCTGTCCACATGCGCTGACTTTAGGAAGCTCAAGGAGCTGTGCGCTAGCAAGAGGCAGCGGTTGTATCTGATACGAATCCTCCTGGTTTCCATATGTCCAGTGGTGTCAGAATTTATTGACCCAAGACGTACAGCTCACAAGCTAGCTCAAGCTTGCTAGAAGGAAGGCTTGACTGTGATAAAAGCAACAACGTTTTTGAACAGTGCCTGTCTGTTAATAAATTAGCATGTAAATAAATAAAAAAGTAATGAGGAATTGGGAGAACATTTCTGCTTCCTGTCACAATAAAGCATGTTGGAAGATTGCAGTGGGTCTGTTTGCTGTTTCTGGTAACAATGCAGTGTGTTGAGGTGTCCCATTTCTCATGCATCCTGGACAAGTATGCATGGTAGCAACACCTGTAATCTACTGTAGTAGCTCTCCTATGGAAGTAATAACAAACAGGCTACTTTGTGATACGTTTCTTCCCTTAAGTCTACTGGAGGGGTTCTAAATGGATTTAAGCATGATTTAGTTAAACTGGATTAAAGTCTACACTTCATTAAAATACAGTTAACTCATGTGCCTTGCACAAATTTTTCTTTACGAACAGGACTATGCTTTAGAGATGACTTTTTCCAAAAGTTTCCAAAATTACTGCTGAGAGTAGTAATAATGGAACCTGTGCAGAACTGCAGAAGAACTTTATGGGACTTTGTATTTGGGGATTAAAATGGCTGATGAAATTTAACGAGATAAATACAGACTGATGCACATAGGACCTTGCCTTGCTCTCCCTTTCCATATGAGTTTATGGGGAAAATATAAAATATATGGTCTGTGGGGTGACTGTAATGAGTCAGGACTAGGATCTTGAGTTTAGAAGAGTTTCATGACAATGTCAGCTTAGTGGTCAAAAAAGCACACTGACTGTTGGGGATTATTAGGAAAGAAGTAGGAAAGAATACAGAAAATAGAATTTTACCACTGTATAAATCTGTGATGGACCTTATATTTTTTTGCTCTCAAAAAGAATGTAGATTTATAAAATGTCCAGAGAAGGACAAGTCAGAACAATAAGAGGAGGTGAATCTTATACAAAATAGATAATTACGTGGTGGAAATTCTTCACCGCAGGGTGCTGTGAAACCTAACATTTCACCCAGGATCAAATTAAAATTGAACTAGCTCCTGAAAGACGAATACCTGAAACCTTCTAAAGATGTGAAAAATCACCTCTGACTGAGAAACCCTATGAGCCACAAATTCTGGGAAGTTAGAGAGAATTTAGAGGGAGTCTATGTCCTTGCTTTGCTCTGAAGGCAATTGTCTGGGAAATCACTTTTGACTCTTCTTAGAGAAAATGTATTAGGCTGGAAGTTCTGACCCACTCAGGCAATTCTTATAATCATGTGATGTGAAATGCCCTAATAATCCTCCGAAAGCCCCTCCAGAGATGGCACAAAATTAACACAAAGGCTCAAACTCCTATGTCTCTGGCTGTGATAAGGTTCTGAAAATGTATAGGAACATAGAAAAAGATTGAAATTCAAACTGGTCATAAACCACTGATAACATCTGAGGTTCTTTAGACAAGAATTTCTCTGAGTGACAAAAGTTGCTTGAATATTGTGGTTCTAGTTTAGAGTTGTGGATCTTCTGTGTAATATAAATGTTTATCTTTGAAAATATTAAGTCATCCCAGAAGATCAAGCTGACAAGGATTTGTCAAATGCTTGTCTTTAAGTGGGGGAAAAAAGCACATGATGAAGAAAAAACAGCCATGTTGAAAAAAAGAGTTTTATTTGCTTTGTTTTGTTTTGGTTTTTAACTGTGCACAGTTAAAATTAACTCAAGGTTGTGTTAATTTCATTGTCTCATACTAGCACTTGCAGGGAGCTTTGGTTTTCTGCCAGTTTGTTTCCAAGTGCTATTTGACGTATGCCTGGCCAGGAAGTATTAACAAATAGAGCTCCACTGATTGCGTGCTCCTTTTTTTTTGCTTTTTTTTTTAAACCGTGTATTCATGGGTAAGTTATTTTTAATCTATTAATAATTATTTATGCAGCTTCTGTTTTCCTCTGTATATAACATTTTGCTCCAAGATTGCAAAATTTATAATACTGAGGTCCTGAAAATAATAAATAGTTTACATAAAACTGAGGAGACAATTTAAAGAATTCTGTTAATACAGAACACTTTTCTGTTCCCTTGATATCTTTTGTAAAGAAGCAAAGAATGTTTCCCTATATGTGCCTATTTTGACAGATACTTTCTTCAGTGAATGAAGAAAGAATGAATGTCAATGAACATCTCACTATTTTGGAAACACAATGGTTACAACTTCACCAAGACATCAAAGGTTACTTTTGTCCTAGAGTTTCTAGTAGGTTTAAATATGTATATAAAATGTAAATCTAATATAAACACACTGTATTCTCATTTTAGACATTTTAGTCTCAGTTTTAAAAGACCAAACATCTGGAAACACATCAAACATCTGGAAAAATCAGTGATTCAACCATAGCTCATCCTAATTTGAAGCAACAGTTACTTGTGCAGAGATGAAAGCATGAACTACACCTGATAAAGGGCTTTGATAGCTAAACTGGAACTCAGGTGGAAGTGTGGCATAAAAGTGCAAAACTGAGGTCCATATATATACTCTTCCAATTGCTTCTTACCCCTGAGCAAATCCTTTTTTGATTTCAGAGTTCCTGGTGTGCCCAGAGCTCTGCTTTGGAGATCTTCATGCAGCTCTCAATGCAGCTGAGCTCTTTGTTTCTGCCTAATCTGGCACAGGACTCCACCCAATTGCTATTCTCCAAATACATGGGACTGTTTACAGGCAGGATCAGATTCTCATCCAAATGCTGATGTGATCAATTTGTTTGTCTCAGGAGAGAAAGGAGCAGGCACTGCTCATTAGGTAACAAAAGCAATCAGCCAACTGACTGGTTTAGTCCTTGTCACAGCCTGAGAAAGCTTGCATGTCATTTTCCACTCCTGTGTATCCAAAGCAAGAAGGAAAAATGCTGTGATGTCCTCATTGTCCTCCTGTCTTTTAGTCATGAGAGAGGAGGCTGCAACAGCAGAGCGCTGTGTTTGGTGGAAGTGCAGTGTCCCTGTCTCTGCACAGCACCATGCTATCTCTTTGATAGCACTGGAATGAAACTCTGGCACCACGTTGAGAAAGTTTCCATATTGTTATAAGGAGTAGGAAACAAGAAGTCACAGGGAGGGGCAAAGTTTGTTCATCACTCTCACTTTGCTTTGCTGCTTAGTAAAACACAAGTATACTTTCACTCACTCACTGAAGCCAGCCTCTGAGCTGAAGTGTGTGGAGGGGCATGCCTGCAGCCCTGACTCTCGGCGTCTGCATCTGGATAGAGTGAAGCTTCAGGCACATTGATTTCCTAATTGCTTGCTCAGTTTACAAGATGCTAACATTGTCCTCCCGAGGAGATTCTGACTCCCTTGGTGGTACGTATGGAGCAGAAAGCACCTAATTCAGAATTCTGGATCCCACTCCAGAGGCCTGCATGTTTCATATCATTTATTACATCTAATTGTACATGGCCTTATTTGGTGATTCATCATGCTACATACTGTATAAATTTGTGTTTTCTGAAAGCTCTCAAGTGAAATGCAATTGTATGGTGGATGTACCCTGCTCTGCTATGTGGACAGTATGTTATCATTGTTGGATATGCATCACAAATGCATGAATTATTATTATTTTTATTAAAACTACATGGCATAACAACTGTAATGAAAATGATCTAAAAATAGAAAGAGACAGCTACTAGCCAGCCTTGTGTGCCATAACGTAGCAACAGTGTCTCTAATCTACCAAAGGGATCATTTACACCAAGTGTTTTATTAAACTGCATTTTTAAAGTCTACATATTATTCACGTCTATGGAGTTGGTTCTTCTTGTGCTTATGTTAGCACGAATTGAGCTCAACTGACATACCTAGATGTAAAACCAGTAAAAGAGGAAGTAAAATAAAGTTCATATACATCTATACATGCTGACAAATATATTAGACCTAACACATGGTTCAGATATGAGGCTGAGTTATTGTGTCTAATATGCACCACTGAGTAGTGATAGGTGATTATATGTACAGTTATTTAGAGGGTCAAGTAAAATGTGTTCTCCCTCATGAAAGCTGAAACTCTTTATGCTATTTCATCTTACTGCATGTTTGAGACAGGGTGCAAGTTTGTATGTGGCCAGTTTTCATAATATGGGTTATACCTGGTTCAATGTGTTAAGTGAGGGTAACATGGGCTGTGGGATACCAGATGCTGGGATAGCTTGCAGGGAAGCTTCTTGACAACTTCGATGGTGCAAGAATGATGTACAGTATAGCCACTACCAAAGCCTCCTTCTCTACAGCTCATCTTCCAGAGGAAGTACTGAGAGCATATCAAAGGCAGGGAGAGGTAACTAGAAGGGGTGACTGGAAAGTCATTTTCACTTGCTGAGCATAAATCCATATCCTGAGTAGCTATGACTCTAGACAGTGTACCAGACTACAGGCAAAAGGAACTGCCAGGCTACATCTCTGATGCCAAGCAGGGGTTTAGATGCTGTATCTAGTTAATAGACAGTCTTTGATACACCTGAAGTAAGCTGGAATTAGAGAAGCCTCAAACTCTGCAGGTATGTCATTGTAAACATTAGTTCCTTCTTAGTTTCACAGATATGAGGAGTATCACTGTAAGAAGTGAAGCCCAGTAGTCTAACACTGTTCCAATGTTTCTCTTGTTAAGTAATAGAAGGCCTGAAGTGGGACTGCCTGCTCCACATTGGTGTAACAATCCCATGCTGTTTCTGTTATAGCTGCTTTCAGGGAATCATAGAATAGCCTTGGTTGGAAAAGACCACTTCCAATTCACCACTAAACCATGTCCCTCAGCACCTCATCTACACGTTTAAAAGCTTGCCTTCCATTTTTTTCTTAACGAAAGTGTGACTTTGGAAAAATCTGTGGCATATCATTTCCTTTGCTGCTGCTTCTTCAGAGCTGCAGTTCTTGTGGAGCCAAAGATTCCTGGGAAAGGAATACTCTCTTGATAAGCGAGTTTTAAAATATGACCTCAGATATTAAAAGCAAGGTTGAGGCATGCTTCTGAAATGCCCAGCAAGTAACTATTTCTGGATGTTATACCTCTTTCTGGAAAATTTCCACTCCATCCATTCAATTCCTATGTGCAGCTACATGATCAGCACAAAGCACTTGTGCATCCACTGCTCCAGAACAGTCTCCCACAGTGTGTCCTGACACTGCCATGCCTTACCTTAGCTGGTTTTTTGGGTATAACTTGCATTCTTCTGGTGGTGCTGGATACACTGGTACAGAAGAATTCGAGGGCATTTTGTGATTACAGAATCTAATAACAAAAGTAAATCAGCCCCCTTGTGCTTGTGCTTTGAATAAAATCCGTACTAAAATGTTGGCAAGTCTTTGGCAGGGGAAAGTTCTTCTTTACAGAGCTCATTGTTTAGGGCCAGAGTCTACTACTTCTGTTATGCCGAGTGACATTTTATTGCTTAAGATGGTTGTTTAGTTGGTTTTGACTCATCTAATACAAGACAAGATAAAGTCACGTGAGAATCTGTCCTTTAATACTACTCTCTCTATGGTGGGTTGACCTTAGCTGCTGCCAGGTGCCCACCTAACTGCTCTATCACTCCCTTCACCTACAGGATGGGGAGAAAATATGATGAAAGACTTGTGGGTCAAGATAAGGACAGGGAGGTCACTTATCAATTACCATCACAGGTGAAATAGACTTGACTTGGGGTAATTAATTTAATTTATTGCCAATTAATTGTAACAGAGTAGGATGGTGAGAAATAAGAACAAAACTAAAAAACCTTTCCCCCCACCCCTCACTTCTTCGCAGTCTCAGCTTCACTCCCAACTCTTCTACCTCCTCCCCTTGAGTGGTGTAGGGGGTCTGGGAATGGGATTTGTGGTCAGTTCATGACACCTCGTCTTTCCTACTCCTTCTTCGTCATGCTTTTCCCTGTAGAGTCCCTGCCATGGGATACGATCCCTCATAAACTGCTCTGGAGTGGGTCCTTCTCATAGGCTACAGTTCTTGAAGAATTTCACCAGCGTGAGTCCTTTTTATGGGGTGTAGTCCTTCAGGAATTGACTGCTCCAGCGTGGGTCTCCCACGGGGTCACAGGTCCTGTCAGAAAACCTGATCCTGCATCAGCTCCACTCCATGGGCTGCAGCTTCCTTCAGGGCACATCCAACTCCTCCAGTGTGTGGTCCTCCATGGTCTACAGGTGGTTAACTGCTCCAGCATGGTCCTCCACGGGCTGCAGGGGGACAGCCTGCCTCATCATGGTCTTCTCCAGGGGCTTGCAGGGGAATCTCTTCTTTGGTGCCTGGAGCACCTCCTCCCTCTCCTTCTTCACTGACCTTGGTTACTGCAGGGCTGTTTTGCATTTTCTCCCAGCTGCTGTTGTACAGTTTGTTTTACCCTTCCTTAAATATGTTATCCCAGAGGCCCTACCAGTGTTGCTGACAGGCTCAGCTTCGGCCAACAGTGGGTCCATCTTGGAGCTGACCGGAACTGGCTCTGTCCAACACAGGAACAGCTTCTGGTGTCACCCAATAGACTCTAACATATAAATACACCGTGGAGGTTAAAAGTAAATGAAGAATGGCCATTTGTCCTATAACAGTAGCTGTCATTTTGCATTTGACAGGGGTGATGCAACCTCTGCAGGAACCTCTTCTGCAGTGACGTTCAGATCTCACATTTTCATCAGAGGGCAGAAAGAGGGTGCCCTACACATTTTATGAACTCGTTTCACACAGCAGATGATGTTATGACAGATATTGGCAATACATCTAAATCATGTAAAAAGAAATTATCTGTAATCTATTATCCATTCCAGGAGCCACACCGTCCCTCTACCATGAAGAATTTCCTCACAGACCTCATTCCGTGCATATATGAAGCATATAATGTATATTCCATATTAGATTTTAGCTCTTCTGTAAAACAGTGAATACATTATAGATGGGTCCCAAGTCTCAAATCAAGCTGCTACAAGAATTCCAGCAAAACTTGTTTGCTGACTATCATGTTACTGTTTTACTTTCCACCTTCCTAAAGGCACCTAATTGTCATGAATTACCAAATGAACACATAATATAGAAAGCTTAGCAATTTAACATGACCCTTGGTTCAGATTCCTCCCTGCTCTCAAGTTCCTGAATTTTTAATATAGCAGTTCTTGCTTGAGCAGAAAAGTTTAATCTCTTTCTAATACAAGAATCTTGTGACATTTTACAATTTGTGTGCTTCCATCCCACCCCATACACTTTTCCTGTGTGTAATCTGGGTGATTTTTTTTTTTCCCTGCTGCATGGCACACACTGCAGAACTGGAAGGTTTTGAAATATGTGTTTGGTTATAATTTTAACAACAGTGAGAGTACTGTGTTATTTCAAGCCTGGTTTCTGCACAGTATTTGCACTGGTTTAATTGCATAGAGCGGTAATCCGCTGGCATATTCTTTTACAGATAATGTTACAGTAAGGTATAAATGTACTTTATATACCTTTAGCTTACTCCTGTTCTCTTACAAGGCTAAGTTCCGTGGTTTTACATACTTTTATATCAAGCTGACTGCATCTGTTCTTAAGGGCAATGTTGCACTTTAGTGGTGTGGTTAAACACTACAATTTTTGTGTGTAGACAGACCCTTAGGGCTCAGACAGATGCTAAAGTTACTGCAGCTCAACAAGTTAGTGTGTATCAGCAGAGCCACAATAACCAATCACATACGTGTGCTTAGTCTGTCCCAAATGCGAGGTAAAATGTAAGTGCTTAAACCTCTCTTGCTCGGTCTCTCTTTTTGCTTACTTAGCCAGTACTAAAAGTATGATTAACGTCTGTACAAACAAGAAACAAACCAGACTGACACTAACATAAAGTAGATCACTTTCATAAAGATCTACTTTAGTAGATCACTAAAAGCTGAAGGGGGTGGACGTTCCGTGGACAGAGCTGCTCCATTTAAAGAGATACTGGAGGAAAAAAACTAGAATGGAAGTTGTCTTTAAAATGGGTTTACTGACCTTTCCCTCCTGACTGTAATTAAGTTTAACCTCAAGGTCTGGGATACATAGCTCTTACAGCATGAGGATGCTATGACTCCAACCTATACCTTTGATGAGGGTGTAGACCTCTCATGTGGTGCCTAGGCTTACATGGAGAGACAAATGTTTTTCCCCCAATTTGTTCCCCAACTAGGTAGGTTGTCAAAGTAGTTTTAAAGTCAATTGAATCTCTGAAAATATGCCAACACCATTCCCTCAAGATTAGTGTGACATGCTGAGACTGCTCACTCTGAGTTAAGACTTTGACAGCAGCACTTTGCACACGTTAGAGTTTAGGCAGCATAATATAGACAGCCGTAAAGTAAAGCAGTATTACAATAGCCCATCTTACAGATCACGACTACATGTAAACCGTCTGTATGTGATGATAGCTTTGGCTAAACTACATCTCTGTGCTGGGAGAGACACTTCCAGCAGGCTGAGTGTAACCTTGCCCAGTCTTTGCAGAGAGAAGGGGTAATGTGCTCACATGCAACACATTGAGGAACAGCCTCCATATAGCTATTTATTTCAAGCAGGGAGCAGGAAAAATTACAAGCTGTCGAAGCACTAATTGTCTCTGAAACTTAAGATGGTCCTAATGGACCAGTGATTTGGATAAATAAACCACTGTGCTGATAGCAACCTGCCCTTAGGCTGCTATCAGACCGATTGTGCTGCTGCAGAACGTGAATGCCCCTCTAGCTGGCCCAAGTCCTACATTAACTTTTCTTAAACAGAACCAGAAATGTACTCAGGAAAAAAGACACTTCTGCAAAATTATTGTCTGTACATTGTCTGCCTCTGCTTCACGTTCAGTTTTCTGCTTAAAGCCTTCTCAAGCCCTTACTGTCCTGCCCTGTGTAGAAGATTAAAGGAAACAGATTATTACTACCCCTTGCAGTGAAGCCAAAACTGTGGGCTGTAGGTTGTTTTTTCTTTTTTGTGTGTCTACTCACCAAGCCTGTTCTACATATTCTAGCAGGATCCTTTAATAAGGTACATTAAGAGCTGCTGACAGTTTCAAACCAATACGGGGTAAAAAGTAATGGCACATCTTCAACATACCAGGCTCACTGCTACTGTGCATTCTCAGTATACAGTGCAGAAATTTCTAGCCAGAGTTTTCAATCAGTTGAGCCTGTTCTTAAAACACTTTAATTTTTCTTCTGTGTTCTTTTATGTATTTATACATTCAGATGTTATCAGGTACTGAAGTTTTATAATACATATTCATATGACAACTCCAAATATTATTATGGCTTGTTTAGAAATTGAAAAAGGCAGTTTTGATACTGAATTATCAGTATTATTCCGAAAATGTCTTGAAGATGTTATTTGAAGCTGGCACAGCATAGCTGTTATTCTTGCAGAGACATTAGTTTGCTTAATAGCAACATTCAGTATTTCTAATTTTTCTTAGATTTCAGGCAACAGTTTCTTGCAATGTAACTGAGCTGGACTAAAGATGGTACGGTAAATACAGTAGGATGAAAACATGCTAGAGATATCTATTGACTATGTGTACAAGTCCGCACAGTTGGAACCAGCTATCAAAATAATTTCAAGACTGTCAGGCATGTATTCTGCAATGGAGAACAAAGAAAGTGTCATATGAAGTTAGGCCCTTCCACAGACCACATGAAATATCTTGACAATTAATTTGTGTCAGCATCAGTCTGGAAGCTGAAATGCATTGGCATCAAAAGAAGACTATATTTTGTATGAGAGTAAAATCTGATCATTCTCACATGAGCCTAAACAACTTCAGGCAGGATAGTCATAGATATGGGAATACGAATCAATTAATATTCAAAAGTACACAGGGGCACGTGGGGATTATTTTACAATAAAAATAATTTCAATCTATTAAAAAATTATAGGCATGAGAAACATTCCAGGCTAATGATGATCATTACTGGGAAAAAATGTAGCTGTTGATTTAGAGTGAAATCATTTATGTGCAGTATATATTTACTCAGTCTTAATCAACATCACAGTAATCTAAATCGTGATTAAATATTAAGGTGAAAGCTTGAGGTCACAGAGGGCTCTGTTATATTCTCCTTCAAGAACTCAAGGGACAAGCAAGGCAAATTATGGCAGATAAAGTCATGCGTTGCTTCCCTTCTCCCCTCCCCTTCCCACATGTCAATATTCCCCTTGGGGAGTCTTCCTACAGAAAAATATTGTGGCAGGTGCTCTTCACATCACTCCTCCGATTGCTGTGATCTCCAAGGCAGCAAGCATCAGGCAGGCCAGGTGGCAGTGCTGAATTGAGTACCGCCCACCCCAGCTCAGGTGCCCCTTGCCTCTGGGGCTTCGAGAGAACGAGGAGCTCATCTGGGGCTTAGGAGCAGAAGAAACAAATGCAGTTTGCAAAAGGAGAAACCAGAAAGAATTTCCCTGATTTTAAAGGCAAGGGAAACCTTTCTTGCCAGTCGGGTCTTTCAGTGATAATAGTAAAGCACAAGCCTGAGGGTAGGAGGAGGAAGAAAACATTCTCCTATGGAATTACATGGAATAGAAATAACGGCTTGAATCTGAAACCATGGCTCATTTTGCCTTTTTCCCTACCTCCCACAGAGAAATGGGTAAAATGCAGTAAGCAGAGTGAGTGTATCAGCTATTGCCACCAGAGAGCTGCCAGATGTCTGCTTTGCAAGTGGAAAACAAGGGGGGAAATAAAAGCAGCCCAGAGACACAGTGGTGGAATTTGATAGTTAGTATCAGAACCCAAGGAAAATTAGCTAATGTGTGTGTCAGAACAAGAAATCCTTCATTCGTTGCAATTACTCAAAACCTTGGCTTGCCGTTGAGAATGCATTTTAGAGCCTGGCATAATTAAATGGGGAGCAGGAGCCAAAAGGGAAATTGCAAACCCCTGAAAAGGAGAGCTAAGAGACTAAAATCATACCTCATTTACATATTTTGCGATCATTTCAGCAAGTTTAGCCAAATTGCATAGGGCCAAATTGATACTAATATTAAGCAGCAGCAACTCTACTGGCGTAAAAAGTTACTCTGGACTTGTGCTGAAAAACTGACATCAGAATTTGGCCCAGTGTTTGAAGAGTGCTTTGGTCCTATGTAAGTTTCCTGGTATTACAGAACTGGAATCTGCTGAAGAGCTTGTGACTGAGCCACCTTTCAGACTGCTGTCCCTGCAAGGAGGAGTTATTTGTTCAGCAAGCATAGCTTGACTTCACCCCTCTTTTCCTCCTGCCTGGTGGCTATCATACCAGCCTGGGGAGTAAAGAATGGCCTTACTTCAGGTATGCATTGCTCTGACTTTTGATTTTATCTCACTGACTCTTAAGTTAGTGCAAGCACTTGGAAGGCGGTGTAGTGCATCCTGACACTTTGGCTGGGAGAAAGAAGAAGGAGGTTGGGCTCCCCTGCCTGCTGGCCAAGGGCTCCACAGGGCTGCAAGAAACCTTAGGTCTGCTTTGAGTTCTGCATTTAGCAAAGAGGGCTTGGCTGAGAGAAAACCCAGAGAAACTGCAGGTTTGGGGTGAGTCTGACTCCAGCTTTGGTTTTATAAATCTGACACCAAAGCTGGCCAAGAGTGGGTGCTTTACTGGTGTTTAGCCATGAGATTTGGGAATACTTCTAAACCTCCCAGAAACATGAAAAAAAAAAGCCTACCAACTCCTGCAGGCTAAAAGCGTAGCACGTCAGATAGCTGTATTTAAAAGTCACACTGATGGACCAAATTGCAGGTTTGCTACAAAGAATAGCATTCTTTATATTCATGTGCTGAAAAGGTTAAGAAGAAAAAATCTTTACCAGGTTCTTTGCAATACAAAAGACTCAGTCTTCACCCACTGATGGTTATAGCAGCTGAGAGTTGAAATTAAAGTTTACTAGTTGCAATTTTTCATTACTTTTTTCAGTGGTAAGATTTGATTTCTTTCTGGCTTAGCAGCCTTTCGTGTTTGTTATAGAACTGGGAAGGGAAGTAGCTTTCTAAATATTTTAAATGGTTATCTCATTGAATAATGTATATTTTCCAGACCTTCTGCTTCTTGTTGAGTATTGAAGAGACACTACAACTAACAGAGCTGTCTCTTCTTCCAGAAACAAAATGGGTTAGTAAAAGTGAGATCAAAATGGCCCATTTTGTGAGAACCTTAGGAGAGGGGAAGGGCAGACAAGTGGTCTCACTAAGGACTGAGTAAAAGCAGAAAAAATAAGATGCATTTTTATATCACACAATGAAAGCTCTCCAGTCCCACACAGTATTTACTGTTTGTGTTAATATTAGTTAAAAGGACTGTTAATTTTTGCTTCTTCTGGTGTGTATCCACTGGACTGTTATTTTTGTTCATCTGCAGCTTCAGAGCATTTAGTGATTAAATCTCCCCTAAGGATTTGTTTTTGCAGAGCATAGCAGTCTATGCCATCCTTCTTTATAGATTTGGTATACATTTTCTGTGGCTAGGCTAATGGGAGGGATATTTTCATATTATTATTGTGCACATTAAAGAACATGTGACATTAACATGTGACTCAATCCACAGTGAAGTGGCTGAATGTCAGAGCTCAGAGGGCTGTGATCAATGGTGCAGAGTATAGTTGGAGGGCTGTAGCTAATGCTGTTCCACAGGGGTCAGTACTGGGTCCAGTCTTGTTCAACATCATCAGTGACCTGGATGAAGTGACAGAATGTACCCACAGTAAGTTTGCTGATGATAAAACCTGGGAGAAGTGGCTGACACACCAGAGGGCTGTGCTGCCATCCAGCATGACCTGGACAGGCTGGAGAGTCGGGGCAGAGATGAACCTAATGAAGTTCAACAACGGCAAGGGCAGAGTCCTGCACCTAGGAAGGAACAATCCCATGCACCAGTATAGGTTAAGGGTTCACTTACTGGAAAGCAGCTCTGTGGAAAAGGACCTGGGAGTCCTGGTGAACAACAAGATATCCATGAGCCAGCAACATGCCCTTGTGGCCAAGAAGGCCAATAGTATCTCAGGGTGCATTAAGAAAGAAGAGTGTGGCCAGCAGAATAAGAGGGGTGATCCTCCCCCCTCCCCCTCTACTCTGCCCTCTTGAGGTTGCATCTGGAGTACTGTTTCCAGTTCTGGGCTCTCTGGTTCGAGAGAGACAGAGGGCTATGAAAATGATGGTGGGATGGGAGCATCTCTCTTATGAGGAAAGGCTGAGAGAGCTGGGTCTATTTAGCCTGGAGCAGACCATGAGGGAATTTCATCAATGCCTATAAATATCTAATGGGTGAGTGTCAGGAGGATGAGGCCAGACTCTTTCCAGTGGTGCCCAGTGACAGGACAAGAGGCAATGGGCACAAACTGGAACACAGGAAATTCCATCTGAACATAAGAAAACACTTCTTTGCTGGGAGGGTGACAGAGCACTGGCACAGGCTGCCCAGAGAGGTGATGGAGTCTTCTTCTTGGGAGATATTCAAAGCCCATCTGGATGCAACTCTGTGCGACCTGCTCTAGGTGAACCTACTCTGGCAGGGGGATTGGACTAGATGATCTCCAGAGGTCCCTTCCAACCCCCGCCATTCTGTGATTCTGTGATTCTATGTATATGATCTCCAGGCTGGGGAAATTAGTAGGTGAACTATTTCAGTCAAGGTACAACTATTGTAATAAAATCTTTTGAGCCTGGGGCCTAACTTTGTATCATTTAGTCTGCAGTCATGAGACAATCATCTGTGTCAAAAGGAATTACAATGGGGAAAAGAAAGGGGAAAAAAAGATGTTGGAATGTGGTCCAGGATGCATCAGAGTCAACACCTACATTCAGAGGGCCTCCATCCCAACACACAAAAAACATAATCAGGCCTTTACCCTCAGAGGCACAGGAGAAGGAGACCATGCCTGGTCTTTGAATATCCCAAAATTATCCCTTCGCTGCAGGGCACTCCAGCTAATTACAGACAGATCTGAGGAGTAGGCAGGCAAAGGCAAAACCCAGAAACATGGCAAAGCACCATCTGCACTGTCATTCATAGAAGTAATTTATAAATATTCAGAGTACAAAACTGCCTGGTATTTGTTTTTTACTCGGGGACGCCAAGAGTCCCTCAAGGGACTGCCACAGCTGGGCAGTCAGCCTTCTTCCTTCAAGTTTCTCCTTATCCTCAGTCACAAATGGCACCTGGTGCTGGTTAAGACAAGAAGCTCTGGGAAGTAAAACTGTGTACTTCCTCTCCCATTGATGCATTCGCCTATGAGAAAGGAAAAGGGCTCCAGCATCATCCCGATAATTACAAAAAGCTTCTCTATAATTCGTTTACAATACAACGTACAAACATGTAAGTAAAATGATACTATTTGATTTTAATGTGTAAAAGTTCTCAAGTAATAGCAGGGATTAAACAGAATCAACTGTAGGGTAATAACCTAATTCTGTATTCACTACAGCATTTTTCTTCGTTCCTTTAACTGATGGTTATACTATCCAGTGCTGTTCAAGAGACAGGATGCCTGAGTACAGAGCAGAATGCCCATATAGATTTCTGTACCATCCTTCTTTCTCAGGACGCTTGTGCACATCCATTTCTTACTGTCAGGTTTTCCACAAAAGCAGTGACTGCAGCATAGAAGACCCTTTTCATTCAGATTACATGTAAATAAAAACATGAAAAAGATATGCTATACAGGACTAGATCTTTACAGATATAAGTTGTCATAAGTCATTTGCAGGATCTGTCCCAAACTCTGTGGGATTCACATTAGTTTAGGCAACTCAAGGAAGATACTCTCCTTGGCTTGGCTTTAAGTGGGCTGGAGAGTAACTCTCATCGTTGAGTTTATTGATCGGTTGAGTTTACTGTGACTCCCACCTAAGCTTTAGGCATGGTTTTCTTTTCTGTAGAGGCAACATGCACTTGGGATAAGCTGTAGCTTTTAATTTCTCCTGAAGCCCATAGTTAGACCTAGCCTTGCCTTCTCTCGAGTGAGATACAGACCTTTCCAAGGAGTGATTTAATAGAGCTCTGAATTGCTCTCTGAAAGAGCTTTTCTCTCCACAGAAAAACTCTGACTTCTTTGTTAAATTTGTAAAACCAGGTGCTGCTTGGTCATTTCCACCTTCAGCACTGTCTGTTTTCAGCTGAAGCAGAGTCGGGCAACAAGGACCACTTGGCATGACACCTGGTGCAGGAAAATGACACAAGCAGAAGTGCAAAGAGCAGTGCAGTTCATGTCCCCCACCAGGCTCAGCAGACACCTATCCACACCTGCCAAAGGCTTTGGTATGCTCCCAAGAGGAACGCGGCTGAGCGGGATGGTCAGAAACAGTGGGTGTGTGTGCAGAGTCAAACTAGAAGCTGTTGCATTACCTTAGTAACTAGGAAAAGGTGTACCTGCCTCAGAAGGAGATGTCCTTCCATACTAGCATATTTTAATTGATGCCCCAGCTCTGTGGTCAAAGGCAGCTGAACCTGGTTCCAGTGAAATAGGCTACCACAAGTCTGGTACTGGCTGTGGGCAGACTGTGCAGGTTATGTGGATGAGACACCCCCTGGGAGACAGCTCTGGGGACAGAGACTGCCACACTGAGAAGTGGCAATGGCCTTGGTGCCTGCATAATGACTATTCCCTACTGCTGAACATGCTTTCTTCCCACCAGCCATTCTCCTCCCCTCTCAAGTCACTGCTGGACAGAGACAAGCAGCAGCAGGCTGCTGAGCCCTCTCTTCAAAAGCAGGGCCCATGGAGGAGGCAAGAAATGTTGATGACTTTCCCAGCTGCCATCCCTGCTTGGGTCCCTCTAAAGTTCACAGCTCAGGGAAAGGTGAAGTCCATCCAGTCTGGTAGAAGGTTGTCTCAGTTCCTTCAGAGGATTAAGGACTCCATTAAGCCTGGACAAACTGAGGATCTGTCCAGGGAAGGGATTTGCTTTCCATCTGTGTGCCAGCAAAATTTGGTTAGCCTGTATTGCCAAGAAGACTTGATAAAATAACTGTTTTGTGCCTCAGTACATCGGCAGAAGAAATGCAGACTGTTGACCAAGTCCCCCACCATTCCTCATGGGTTCTGGACCCATCTGGAGGGATGGAACACCAAAGGTGACTGTGGCAGCTCCTCCAACTTGTAGCTGGAATTGCTTCTGCTCTTTCTCTGTCTGTCTTCAGGCCAACAGACTCAAAGCTGGGAAGCCAGGTAGGGGTTGCTGGAAAGCCATGGTGCCCTGATAGCACAACTTTCCTCTTAACCGTGCCCCAATGCCTCTTCTGTACCATGGGCTTTGCATCACTGGGGGTTATTATGAGCTGTTTGGCTGTGGTGGCTGGCATTGTGACATCCCCATGCCCTTAGGCACGGTGAAAGGGTATGTATCATGGCTGACAGATCAGCAAGTCTGCGCAGAACAGTATCTCCTCAGAGGTGGCACAACTGGGATCACTTTCAAGTGTGATGTGGAGCTGTGCTCAGAACCATCTGTGGTAATTAAAAACCTTTTCGCATACACTTGTACCATGTTTAGGATACGCTGATGGAATCACTGTGAGTTTTGTACTGAATTAGAGCTGGTCTCACAGGCAGCATGCACTAGTCTGTGGAAGGTCTGGTCTAAACCCAGTTCACTCTGGTGGCTTTGGATAAGTCTAAAAGAAATTTCCAACCTCTGTAGGCAAGAAATTAAGAGCACCATATTGCATTAATTTTCCACAAATTGCTCAATATGGAATTTGTCTACTGTAGGACAAAAGCCCTTCCTTTTGTGGAAAAAGCTACAGGACCACCAATGAACTCTATTTTACCACTCATGAAAAAATTTAGCACTGATGTGCCAACCATAGCAGTACAGCTGCCCTAGGCAAACAAGCACATCCATGTTTACAACTGGCCAGCCTTCTCCCACAGGCTTTAACACTGCTCTGGTGTTTGTGAGAATCAGCATCTCACATCCACAGCTCCCATACGAGGAAGAAAAGTCACAGCTTGGTTTACGTCTGTATGCCACATCTCTATGGACACTTCCAAAAGCTCCTGGGAGGAAGAAAACAAAGATCACGTATTTCTCATAGAGGAAAGCGACAAAGATATTTAGTTTGCTATCTAAGAAGAAAAACAAAAAACCCACACATCCTTTGAAACTGTAAGTACACCATAAGGAAATAATACCAAGAGACTGAAGGAATTGTAAAGTTATTGTTAATGGATTAGATTCCCAGTAATTTGTGCAGTGTTGTGGAAGAAGATGATGGACATTTTTACTGCATGAGGTATCTGGTCTCTAATTTGTTAACAGTGCAAAGATGGATCACACACTGCCACTGCCATGAAAAGAGCTTGAAAATGAAGCCTTCTATGGTCTATGGTCCATGGGGAGGCTACATGCAGATGCACTGGCGTAACTGGGATACTGAGGGAGCACACTGGTCTTCTAATATGGATGAAGTTGTGGAACTGGGATCCAAGCAGGCAGGAAAGGTCATGAGAAGAAAAATACAATGAACAGCTGCCTGCATGTTTTATTAGCCTGGCTTCCTAAGGAAATAAGACTTGCATAACAGTACTGCTTGCCCATTTGTTTTTCTGTCCTGCCCTGAAATAACTTCTGGTTCTGTTGGCTTATTGCAACTAAATGTAACAGAGAGATATCAGCCTTAGATATATTACGTTCCTCCAGGTTTCATGAAAACTGGCAGCTAGACAGAGAAAAGAAAGCTAAATTAGTACTCTCCATGAGGGGAAGGTTTCAGTGTGAATTAAACAATTACCTGCTCTGTTTTGCCTGCCAGCTGGCCAGCCAACATCGCCAAACAACTTCAAATCCATCAGGGAATAATGAATCAGGCTTTTTTTTCACTTAGTATAGAAGAGAACTGGAAAGGAGGCAAGAAGTAGGTGTATGGTGCCCAAGGGGAGATGAAGAAGAAGCAGGAAATATTAAGGAGGGAATGGGGCAGGAGATACATGGAGGAAGAGGAAGGAGTATGGGCTGAAGGGCCTCTAGGAACATAGCAGAGGGAACTGAGGTTCCAGAGGTTAAAGAGGGCCATGGTGGAAGGACTGGAAGTTATTGCAGGGCAGGCAAGTACGAACACAGTCTTCCTGAAATCAGATCTAATTAGTGCTGCTCCTCACATGATGGCTTGTATATACAAATCCTGTGGTGAATACATTACTAATCTACTTTCAGAAGCGATGAGCACCCTTAGCTTCTATGGATTTCAGTGGGAGTCATGGGTGCTCAGCATCAATAACTCTCAGGTCCTGCCTATATAATTTTAGTTAAATAAATTTGCAGCATCTATACCTGACTGCCCTGCAGCATGAGAATTATTAGATCATTACAGCTTCTCATATCCATCACAGTAAAAGCAGATCTGCAGAAACTATTAATTTACGTACACTAGTATAAAAAGAAAACGAAATGCACCACATAAACTGTCATTCCGATTATCAGAGGTCTGCAGACTATGTTATACTGCTAGATAATAAATTCTTATTTCTATAATTGCTGTAAATACATATATATATAGTTCAAATCAATTAAAAAGAAATGTTTGGACAAAATCAATAGTGAGTCAGGCACAGCAAGATTTAGCAGTCACAACTGAGTTGAAAGCATTATGGAATCATAAGAGCTGATTCAAACCTAACTCAAGTTTTATGTTGGAGTAACTTCACTGACTGAAGCAAAAACTAGAGCAACAGAGACATAAATAAGGCCAACAGAATGAATCAGCCTGGCAAGAGACCTCCAGAAAGGAGTTGATCCTCTCTGTTATTGCTAAAATTTATTATCCATTGAGGCAGCTGATCAAGCATCCATACCAAGGCTTCCATACTTAATTTTTTTGAAGCTTCTTTTGGAGACATACAATCCTGTAACTAACTCTGCAGTTCTAAAACGAAGATGCGCTGGAAAAAAATGCTAAGGACTTGAAGACTCTTGTTACAATTCTGCCATCAAATAAGTTTGGACTTTTCCTGAGCTATTTCTCTCCCTCTCACAGAGTTTATATCTCTCTGGTTGCATCTAAATGATCCTTGCCAGAGAGGACTTCCCCCAGGGGCTTGGGTTCTTGCTGTCGGAAAAGACTGACTTTCACCAAGTGTCTCATGCATTACCGTGTATTTCACAGGCACAATATTTCTGTCTTAGAATATTGACACTCAAACTTGCCTTTGCCTTACGGATTGAATGCTAGGCTGTATAGTTTGGTGTATCTTAAAGAACAATATCTTGTCATTTTCAGGAAGTCCTGCCAGGCCTACATTTTCCAAAGGACTTTGAGGGATGAAAAACTGAGTTATGAACAGCTCTCTGTATACCTCTTTCTCTAATTATTTTAATTGTTCCTGCAATTACACACACAGAGGAGCAATTTTGCTGATTTACTCTTGTATTTAAATTGCAGGTGTAAATTCCTCCCATGGCTGAATTTTGAAAACAATCTCGGGCTGAAATTATACCTGCCCATATTGCTTGATATGCTAGTATTGCTCTCATAAGCAAGAAGCCTCTACCTTCAGAAATTTTACTCATTTGACAAGGTGTAGTGCCTGCTTTTTGTTTAAGACAAAGTGTTTTTGTTTCCACTGAGTAAGTTTCCCAGGAATATAGCTCGACACATAGGATATGCAACCAGCTAAGCACAGAAATGCATGGGAGATTTTGTAAAAATACTCATCAACACTCATCACTGTTTCAGAGTTTCTCTTACCGAGACATATATGTTACTAGATACCAAATACAGAACTGTAATTTACACTGAAATTTGTTTTTCAGGTCACATCAGGATGTACTATTTTCTCCACATTTCAAGCAGCTTAATTGAAGTGTTTTGTTCCACAATTTTTATCAGCATGCCAGTCTGATAACTTTTTAGTACATAAACTCTAACATGCTGAAGCAACAGCAGTGATACTGGATTCTTCTTGGCTGGTTCTTATGGGTCTCAGAGAGTTTGAGAAGATTACATCATATGGGACTTCTCAAGAGAGATAAATATTAATATATACATTTTACAGATGAGTAAGCTCTCAAATGTGAAGTTACAACCCCCAGATGGCAGGGCAGTTGATGGACAAATACGGTAAGAGAGCCAGTGACTCAGCCTGCACTATCTTGTGTGACCTGCACCAGTGTGCTGCCTCCATCAAGGGAAAGAAAAACAGATTGAAGAAGTGCAGCTGACTAAATCATCATCATCATTTTCAAACTGACTCATGCCCTGGCAGAGCACAAGCCCATCTAGATCTCTATTAAGTTTTCAGAGAAGAGATTGTGATCTTTATTTAACACCCAGTTTAAACTTCTGAAACTCTGATGTATTTGTAGCAGTTCCTGCATGAGCATAAGCAAAAACAGAATCAGGTGTGGAGAGTGCAGCTGCACCAGTCTCTTTTAGGTAATTTGGAGCTTAAGGCAGTGAGATGTATTATGGTGTGGATGCCCCACGTAGTATTCTTAAAAAAATAAATGAACTGTGTCTAACCTCAAACAGTGTTCTTCTCAGCCCTAGAAGCTGGCTAGAGCTGGACTAAGATATCTGGGAGTAACTTTAATTATTCATTTATTACTTTACTGTCAAGACTGCCACAGAGATACACATGGATTTAGTTGCTGTGCTGCACAGTGCCCACCAGCCATGAAAACCTGCAATGCACTTCTTAGAGCACTCCGAGGAAGATGCAAATACAAACTGACTTGATTTGCACAGCTCTGACAAGTGGATTTAAACATATGGGGCAGGTTCTCAGCTTTCAACAGAAATACCTGAATTTACACCAGCCAAAGATCTGGTCCTGAAGGCATGTGCGTGTACATACATGGTGCTGTTACTGGAGTATATATATGCACATGCATAACTCGCAGCAAGTTTCTGATTGCATCTGTAATTCCAAATAATTAATTTTACACTCAGATTGCAAATTGAGAATCTTCCTGTTGCTGCTTAGTTGTCCAAGCCACCCATTCAGGCAAAAAATCCCCCAGTATCATGTAATTTATCTAACTAAATGACACATCTTCATTTCTGAATATTTGCAGTGAACTATTGCTGAATGGGCTCTAGATTAAAAAATGATTCATGGAACACATCAAAGGAGCAAATACCTTTGTCTGCTTTTGAGAACATAACTCCTTGTAGACAACACCTGAACAGAAAAGAAGCAATATCAGTGAATCAGTTAAAAGTTTTTAACCATTCACCCTTGTCTAACAAATACATGCTTATGGAAGGTTTAAGAACTGTACCTGCTATGGGTCAAAAGTATTTTAGAATCACATTTTAAATTACTTTAAACTTCTGAAGATCCTGCAGGTAAGGGCCTGTTTCTGTTCTCAAAGACATCTACATTCCAACTGTCTGTAGAATTTGGATGCTTATGTGTGTTTGAAGATGTCCTGTGATTTTTATATGCCATTTTTATCAGTCAGTGAATGTGTGATTGAGGTGCTTGTGCTATCCTAAGTGCTCTCTTGGTCAATATCGAATAATAACACCTTGAGCTGGCTTAGGTGAGAAAGTGCTAGCAGTGCATATGCAGACAGTTTATTATGCTGGTAAGTCTTGATTTGTTTATTCACAGCAACCTGGTTGTGTATCTGAGATCATGTTTTTATTTCTGAAACAATGTCTTAGGCACTTCTGAAGACTTTACCTCATGGCTAGGATTTTCAAAATAGCTAAGCATTCACAAATGTTAAATATTGAGCTCTTTTGAAAACATGGCCAGAGATATGATGCAGGGGAAGTATTAAGCACTGAATACTTCTTGAAAATTCAGCTTTCATTTTGATGTTTGGTTTTTCTGAGAATGACCGGCCTTACTGGGGAAGCTGAGCTTCTGCAAGTGTAATCATGTTAAGATGTGTGTCTTATAATTAATGGGAGACACTGTAACAATTTTGCTTCTGGTTAGCAAAAATGTAATCTTTGTAGCGTTGTGATGTCATAATGTTCATGATACAATTAACAGTGTGTGTGTGGTTATGCTGGTCTAAAAGTGACAGATGTTGGTGTTATCACTTTCTTATTGTTTAGTTATATGTGTAATTGAACCAAAGAGCATCTTCTGTTTATTCTGAAGGCCTATTGTTGTTGAGTTACTCATGAATAGTGTTTACAAGGATCTCAATACGATGTTTCACATGGTAAGTTACTCCCAGCTGTTGTAGCACAAGATGTTGGAAGAATTGTACCTAGGGGGATTATATGGTTAATTGTGGCCTGTATCAGATATAATACCCACCTTCTGCAAACTACAGATTGCATGGAATTTACATAGAATTAGGCTAATCCCAAGCAAATTGACAATTAATTTCACAGGACTTGCAGATACGACAGCTCCTGTCTAATTAAAGAGTAAGGGCACTCGTTTATGGCACTATAGTGCCATATCACATTTCATTGAAGTTCACTGACATGTTGTTGGACTTGTTTTCCACACTGCCTTCTTTCTCTTTTTGAATCTTTTCAGAAAGCTTTTCAGTATTTTTTTTCTGTCAGCAGATTTCCAGCACATGAAGGAGGGAAGAAGAAGAAATGCTCAGGCGCGATGAAGGAGATTCCCACGTACGTACCTAAACACCAGTCTGAATTTTCATCCAGTTTAAAACCAAGTATAAATATTTTTCTTATAAATTGAGCTCCTACTTTCTCTGGTTACAAAAGGAAAAAGTTCTATCTAATCAAGACTTAAAAAGCTAATAACTTCTGTGTGTATTTTGTGTTGGTCTTTTTACCTGTGGACTCTTACTAATTGTTGAGTGTTTCAGACACCATAATGTAAATGATCCATAGACCTTCTGTATTGAAAAAGACTGGCGCTTGAGCTATTTGCTTATGTTGAAAAGAAAGGTATTAACACAGACACAGCACGGTCACTGTCACCCTCTGAGGTCCTGATATGGAAGGTGTGGTTCTGTACTGCAGGTAGAGAAAGCAATAGAAAATGAAATAATCCTGCTAATTTACTTTGTTAAAGTGGCCAAATGACTTTTACCCCAAATGAAAACAGTGATTTTCTTTAGTTAGATAGGTAGAGGGATCAGTAGAACAATCCACAACATTGTTGTGAAACATACATAACAGTATGTTGCCCTCCTCACAGCCAACACTTAACAGTAAGCAGTGCTGCAAAGACACAAAACCAGGTTTCTTAACTAATGTCTCAATCTTCACCCTGTTCATGGGGAGCTGAACAATGGCTTTGACTCTCCGTGCAGCTGTATGGGTTTCCGCAGCTTGTGCCGTGTGTTCCAGCTGCAGTGGGTACTTCAAGCTGGACTGCATGAGGTCTGCAGCAAGCAGAGCAGTTTACAGTTCGTGAGTGGTGGAATATGTCTCACTTGCCAAGAAGGCGTTCTTTGTCTGAGACTGCCAAAGGATACTGCTCGCTGAAGAGTCACTCTCTGAGCCAGAAGCAAATATTCATTTGAACAATAAAATAAACGAATGATTATAAAACGTATTATCTGTTATAATGCAGTATGACGTAATGCTTCACACTCTAATTTACTGTTGCATGCCAGTAATTTATGGTGTATTACCTCATACTCATTGTTTCATGAGGTACAGTACTACAGAGTACGGGAGGGAAACTGGGGAGATGGGAAGGCATGCCCTGAGCTGAAGAGATGCTGAAACATCTGTGCTGCTTATACTCCAAACAGCATCCCTGTTTTTCCATGACGTTACGTGTCTTGGCACATAATTCATCTGTCTCTAATTTTTTTTTTTTTCAAATGAAAATAAGTCTCATTAATATTGCTATTCCATAAAATAAAATATAGCTTGACTAATACAAAATTACAGAGCTCCAGAACAGCTTGGTGACCGTCAATCTACCCCCCACATACTCTGGTGTTTGCTAGGAAGTAAGCCCCTGAAATCACTAGAAATCTTTCCAGCATGTACTGTGGCTTTTGACTCAAGGCAAAAATTTACAGCAAAATACAATTTTACATTGTCAAATAGAGGTCAAACTAACATGATCCCCTGAATACTTTCAAAATCCAGTACTACAGTTTTAGGACAACATAGTAAAAGGAGAGAGAAATGAAGAGATACAGAAACAGCAAGATGAAAACACTTTTTTCAAATATGTTTTGACCTTAGGCCTCTTTAAAACGCAAGCATGTGTAAGGCAGGTTGTCTCACTTGTGTCTACTGTGAGTTCCAGTGAGAAACACCAGGGACCTCAAGCTATGTTCAATTAAACTGCTCCTAAACTCAAGTAAAAGAGGTTGTCCTCATAAGACTAGCTAAATTGTACATTGCCGTCTGTCCTAACAAGATCTGTATTTTTGGTAAGCGTTTGTGCAGAGGACAGCACATAATTTATGAGTGGGTCCTCAGGCTTAATAATTTGCAGAGCAACATCATTACTAGTCAGAAATGCTTTCTAGGCCAAAGGAGATGCAGAAGCGAAGGCGCTTTTGCTGCTGAAAACTGGTGGACACATCGTAGGTAAAAAACAGTTGTGGGGTTTTAAAAATTATTATTATTTTGTTGTTGTTGTTGTTTTGTTTTGTTTTCAAAATGAGAAAAGCCTGTTTTATATAACATCTGAAATCAGCAAAGATGCAGAAAAAAAACTTGGGTAGGATATAGGAATGCTGGCTTGCTTGTTTGAAAACTCCACTAGCAGAGATTCTGATGCTGGAGCTGGGTCAGTGGAAACAACAGAGAAAAGCAATATAAAAGATTTTCAGTAAGTAAGGTTGAACATTAGATGTAAAATAGTAAAATCTTAGTTTCCTGCCTCAACTTCTTAGTTTGTAAAATGGAGATAGTAAGACTTGCTCCTACCTCATAGGCAGTGCTTGTAAGGTGTTTTCAGGATCAAAAATTATATAAGAGCTCAGGATTATTATTATTATTGTTATTATCATTAGTTTTATTAGGATTTTATTATCTAGCCTAAAAAAATTAAAACGGAGTCTTTCCATGAGCTGTGGCTTTTATAAACGTGAAATCTCTGCTTTAGTAAAGCAAAGTTAATGGAATCAGCTTGAATGAATAGTAGTTACATATGCAGAATTCTACCTGCATAAAACCCCTTTGTTCCAAAATTAAAACTCTTATGCAAGAGTAAAGTTTCAGATACATGTATTGTGAGGGGGGATGGTTGCCAAGCCAAGTGCTCTTGCCTTCATATGTTGAAATCTGTTTCCCACCTGAGCCATGTTAAGCAAAACAAAATATGTGTTCTCTTTTACTTAGGTGCAGATCATTAAAAACCCTTACCCAGCTTTGCAACCTATGGTGCCCAGAAGCATTCACAGTTCTCATGAATGCAGGGAAGTATGGTTTGCTGTGTGCTGTGTGCTGACAGGCATAAACATCACTTTTGACCCAACAAATACCTGGTGCCTTTCTAACACGTTAATGTTTTACAGCCCTGAAACAGCTTTGATGCAAAATAGCTAGGCAGGAGCCACTGGAGCAAGGGGTTTTAACAGTTCAGGTAGAAATATGATTTCTCCTCCCCCTGTTTCATCTACCTAACTTTTGCCATTGGATCTTTTATTATCCTATGACATCTTGCACAGAGATATGAAACTGCTGTGAAAGCTCCTATGTTTATGTATAAAAACTTAACCAGAAGTAGTAACTAATTACATGAAAAAAGCTGCAGATTTGGTTGTTTTTCTGAGTTCAGGATTCATCGTTTTTGTTTTGTTTACTGTTGTGGGGGTTTGTTTGGTTTGGTTTGTTTTTTTTGTTTTGCTTTGTTTTTCCACAGTGAAGGAAAGAAAACCAGGATTGCATTTAATTTTCCTGTGACCCCAGATGGCCGACACTTCTCCATGCCTGTTAGCCACTGAATGCTATCAGAACTGCTTAGGTGAAAGCTACATTTTGCATGTTGATGGGCATTGCAAATCCTCCTGCAGAGATGTCTTTCATGTCAAGACAGTATCAAGCACAGCAAAACATCACCATATGTCCTTCCCCGCACTTTTCCCTGTGCTTTGCAGGTTGTGGTCTCTTTCTCTACCACGGGATCATTTTGCTTCCTTAATGATGAGTGTGTGTGCGCGCGTGTGTGCGCGCGCACGCGTGTATGTGTGTGTTCACAATATCATGTTGTGGTGGGGGTGGTTAAGCTCACTGCCTTCACTCAAGATCCTCCCGTTTAGATAAAAAGAATAGCCACATCTGCTGCTTTATCCACAGAGTGCCTACTCTAATTGCCTATTCCATTTCTGATTTATTAATATTTAGATCCTTAGATACAGAAATTCTTCTTTCAGAGCAGATGAGTGACTATTTCCCACATTTTTTCCCTGCTGATTAGCAAGTGTCATAGCATTCTTGTTTCTTGACAGCAAGAAATTAATTGTGCCTGATTCTTTGGGGGGAGGAAGTAAAAGCACTAGGGAAAAGATGAAGGGAAACAACCCTGGATTGATTTAGAATTCTATTCTTATTAATGTGATCTAATTTTGGACATGAACATTTTCTACGAACTCTAATTTGGTGTTACTACTGAAATTACAAAGATTAGAAGAAGAAGAAAAGAAATCCCACTTGAGAGCCTTTAAATGTGTCTATTAGAATTATTCTGAATTTTTCATTTTTGTCCATTTGATTGAAAATTTAAATCATCTTGCATTTCATGATATTGGTTACCTCGTAGGATACAGAATTCAACAGTTTATGGCCTCAATCCACACTGTCTTCAAAGGAAAGGTAGTAAAAATGAAATTAAGTAAAACAGATAAATGCCAAAATCCTATGATGGTGCATCTTGTAATTATCACATCTGCGGCAGAGCATCTGAAAAATAGCTCTGGAAGCCTGCCATACTGCAAACAGCTCACACAATGAAGGGGAGCAGGACAGTAAAGGACAATTGATAATGAGATTTTTAAATGGACTTTTAACCTTGTAACAGGAGCTCTTACCCGCTCCATCTTTTGTTGTGGATCCTTTCTGATTTTCATCTAAAAAAATATTCTCCCCTTTCATGATCCCCTATTATGTCATGTTTAGAAATGTGTCATGGTAACAAATTCATCAGTGACAAGAAGAAAGGAGGAAGGGGGTGAGGACTAAAGAGGGAATTAATTCTTAAGGTTTGTGCCTTGGAAAAGCATCAGCTACTACCACTTGTGGCCTTTGTCTTTTCACTCATCTTTTTCCTAAGGGTTATAAACTCATCTGCAAGATTTCATAGCATAAGGCATTGTACCTCTGGGAGCAACTTCATTCGCCTTTTGTTACGTGATGTTTGGAGTTTGAGTTGCTGCTAATAGTGCCATTTTTGACTTAGGAACCTGCAATACAGTTTTGTGCTGAAAAGCATATTGGGATCAATAGTTGAAAAGAGCTGGTTTCAAACTTGAAGGAAATTTGTGATGTCAGCTCTTGATCCTCAGATTAATTATCTGTGGGAAAGCATGTATATTTTTACACAATTGCATGTTCAGAGCATCACTGCAAAGCATCTTTGTTCACAATTGACTCATCAGTGATTTGGCCTCATGCTTATAAGTCCTTTCAAAGGAAAAAAATGACAAGATAGTAAAAATAATAATACCCCATCCCCCCAAAATAATCAGTTGTTTTCAGTAAATTTTTCTACACAGGACCTTTAGTTTGTCTTTCCTACTGCCACCATTTTGGAACCATTAGTACATGAGGAATTAACACACTACTTTTTGAGTAAGACTAGAAATATTAAGACCTCGTGGGGGACTGAGAAGGAAAAAAGTTATGGAAGGTATAAGCAGGAGGGCTACCAAGGCCTATTAGAAATATTCTCAATGTCTCCCATTATGAGAATATGTTTTCTGACCTCCTGTGCTCAGACATGTTGAATTCATTTCCTATGGGCTGGGACGAGAATGTCCCTCTGCCAGCTCAGAGAAAACTTGGAAGTCTTCTGGGACAACACGTTTGTTCTCCTGGGTAGAGAAGAAACAGACTGTGCATGTTCCCCTTCTACTCCTAATGCTCCCAATAAAAGGTTAGGAGCAGCACATCTTTCTTCTCTTCTTTTACTGGTCATAGTCTGAAAGAAAGGAGTGAACTTGTGCTCCTTTCTCCAGAGCAAGAGGAAGGTATCACGAGCCCTGGAAGATATGGAATCTGAGTGTAGGGAGGCATGACCTGCTCATATTGACTGGGGTATAATAAGCAGGTCTTCCTTTTCTCCCCTCTGGTTAAACTTAGGTACCTCCTTGTTCATGGGGCGGATGCTGCATCTCTCTGTATCTGTCCTTGTAGATTGCCTCTGTCAATGCCTACCTCATGCCACATGTTATTCATGAGCCAACCTGCTCAGAATTTGGCAGGGCAGACACAAAATCTTTTAAGGCCAAGACACAAAATCAGTTTCTCTTTGGTTCGGGCACTAAATTTTGATAAGCACTTCAGAAAAGCCCATGAAGAAATAAATAGCTCTAAGAACAGAGCAAGCCTTTTGCTCTGTGAGCACCCAATAGGGCCTGGGACCAGTCATGGAGCAAAGAGAGGAGAATATGGAAAAGCCATTCATCAGCTGAGTACTAGTCTATTCGCAAACTAGACATGGACCAAATGGAAAGCACTGTAAGATCATAAACTTAACAAATTTATCATGATGACCACACAGGTGAGAGACTGACAGCTAGTACTTCTGAACTTTGGATTCTTGACTGTCCAGCATTGAGTCATCCCTCAACGTAATCTTGGTGTGTTTTTGTATACCCGGATGTTGCATGTATGGCCACCCTCCCGAGTTTGAAAATGGAGTGGTTAGTGAAACAGGGATCCCAGTGTACACTATGGGCTGTTACCATTCTGCTTGTGCTTCCATCATCCATCCCAGGACACCACTCAGGAGTATGGCTGCAA
Source organism: Podargus strigoides (assembly GCA_028020825.1). NCBI lineage: Eukaryota > Metazoa > Chordata > Aves > Caprimulgiformes > Podargidae > Podargus > Podargus strigoides. The sequence continues at coordinate 82,100,010 of CM051663.1, read as the reverse complement.
GAACAGTTCATGTGATTCCCTGTCTGGGATCTGCAAATTTAACAGGTTCGTGCAGATTCATGCAGGCACTAACATTTGTCTTTAGAAACCTCTGTAAGGACCTGTTACATTTCTGACCCAAATCTTTTAATATATATTTGTACTGTAGACTTCACTTAAGGCATCTGAAGCTATTACAACATTTCATATGTTGTTTCAATAGTCTGCATCCAGTCTGTAGCAGATTTCTGTGATGGATATTTGGAAAACAACCTATTTCTGTGTTGCGTTGGTCTCTTTCTGTTAATATCTCAGATCATATTGGCAATATTTCTAAATATGAATAAAATATTCATCTGAAGATTAAATACTAAGAACTACTTTGAGGTCAGTTGTGCTACAATAAATCAGGCAGGCTGAAGAACAGCTCTGTATCTATACCATGCAATTTAGATCAGAATCTGTCGAGTTCTGATACTCTTTTGTGGGAACTAAAGCTACTGTATTTTCTCTGACAGGATAACAATGATGTTCATGATAAGCTGTCATACACAATTTCAAAGACTTTTTTTTTAAGCCTTTGTTCTTCTACCAAATAAAATAAGAATAAAGACCAGACTTCACTGCTCGTAGAATGTAAATACCTGAGGAGTACATGGTCCTCAGTACACACAGCAGGAACAGAAGTTAGCCCAGAAACAAAACAATATAAGAGGCCCACAGACCTTGGGATACAAAGTTTATAGTCTTTTCTTGCCCATCATACAGAGGTGCTATGAGAGCCCACGAACACCCTCTCTTCTTGCAGGCTTGTAAGTAAGTGTATGACAGGGTACCATGGCTGCAATAGTGTAAGTGCAGAAGTGCTTTAAGTATGGGTTAACTGTTTTGTGGAGAGTTAAAGCAGGCACAACGGAGCCTCAGCAGTTTCCCCTTATTTAATTATTAATTACTATTTGACTATTAGAGCACAGATGTGACAATGTAAGGAGCAGATTTCAATACAAGAGGAAAAAGGGGTATATGATCAAACTCTGCATCTATTAAGCTCATGAGGTCAGGAGCTGTTTTTATACTTCACATTTATGCAATTTTTAATACAAAATAACTTCATCCACTGCCATTTGACAGCAGTCAAGCAGTGTAGGGGTTAATTCCTAGCTTCAGCTACTAGGACCGAAGTTGCAAACTAAAATCAGGAAGTTCCATAGTTGTTGGTGCAGGAGGATTATTTTCTGCTGTAATTGTTGTGGTAAACTTTATTTTTTCTCTCCTTCAGCTTTTTTATGGGAAATCCTAAAAGCTAATTCTTTGGAGACTTGGCAGAAAGACACCAGAAAATGTTGCCCCATTTCCATCCAAGCAGTTTCTCAGGAAACAGCCATAGGAGTCCTTTGTGCTCAAGAAATGACCAAAGATACTACATTAAATCAGAAGCTAAAAATCCTGGAATGAAAGAAAGACAACTCCCTTGTTGCTTGACTGCTGGGAACACAGAGCACCTGTGTGCTAATGGTCATGAATTTATACTGCTAGACTAAACAGGAGAGGTGAAAGCATGGTCAGCTCATCAATGTGACGTGAGAGCTATCCTTCCTTCAGGCAGACGTCTTTTCTTATTTCTCAGAGGACATTTTCAGAAACCGCTCTCTTGTCTTTTTCCACAAGAGAGGCTTGTAATCACCCAGTGGCATGGAACTCCTCTGAGGAAAACTGGCAATGGCACAGCACTGAGAAAGTGCTTGAAGTTATTTGCTGATAGGAGCACTCAGGTTTCCAAATCTCAGCTCCTGCTCTAACATTAATTACTGCAATGTTCACTTTAATGGGCACAAAAACCAAGGAGAAACAGATGGGAAGTAAAACTGATGCTCTGTTTGGTTTTGGAATACAATCATCATCACCATCTTGAAAAACAGTTCAAACTAGTCAAGTGAACCAAAATTTGAATAAAGTAAAAAGGCTTCCTAAAACAAAGGAGCATGGTTAAAACTGACAAGTTCTGTAGAGCTAATGCTTTACCCTGAAGTTATCTCTTCAAGTGGTTGGTACCTTTTGCCTATCAAGGATGCAAATCACAAATGCAGGCAACCTAAGCATTTTTGAAAATAATGTAATCTGCCAGAGACATGTCAGTAAAAAAGTGTACCTAGGATTGCATCTGTGACCTGCCTGAGTACTTTGTAATCCCTTCCAACTCCTCGCAGAACAATTCAGTTCTGTTGATCATCGTCTTTTCTCTGCCTTTCCCTTGGTCTCAAAGAGAAGGAAACAGCCTCGGTTCTTTCCACCAAAGCACACCTCCTGCTGACTAAGTACATCCTCACCTTCACCTGTGTTCCCATACCTACTTTTTCTACTGCTTGAGTATTCCCAAAGAGATAGAGACAGTTAACAGGAATATGGATGGTGAGTTAAGACAGGTTACTCTGGGCTTATGTCTCTGAACATGAACTGGCCTGTCCTGCTTGCACCATCCTCTGCAAGAACAAAGGGCCAGAGATAACATTCTGTCTCTCTCTGGCAGCTCATGATACGAGCTGTTTCTCAGGGAGTAAGGTAGTCCTCTCTAGCTCTGCACACCAGCCAGGGCTGGCATCTTCCCCAGCCTCCTGCCCATCTGTGATATGTGGGGAGACCTGACTGGGAAGTGGGGAGCAGATGGGCAGAGGCATTGGGGCTGCCAGGAGAACCTGCAGGGTAGCATCAGCACAGATCAGTTAACAGCAACCAAGTATTGCCATTTCCTAACCTTTGTGAAAATGAGGCTGGTGGACCATACACAACATCCTAAGGACTAATGGTGGTCATTGCTCACTGTACCTAAGGGAAGTTCATGGGCACTTCAGGACCTGATTAGCCTAAGTAAGCTGATGTTGTTCCCTAAATGTGATGGTCTAAACATTAGTAACAGGATAAAGATCTGATGAGCTCATCAACAATTTGAGAGGGTAGGATGTCTTCAGGAACCCAAAGGATAGGTTAAACACTGAAGACTTTAAGGAAATTGTAAACCCTTCATTTTTTTCCACAATAAAGCAATTAGATTTTAATGAAACAAGGTTTTTTTTAGAATAATTGCATTACTTCCTTACGCAGGGGAAAGCAAAAAAGCTAAACTTTATTGTTCAGATAGCACATTTTTTCATTAAGCCCAGTTAATGCATATCTATCTGTGTTTTCTGTGCTCCCACACACAGTTTCACAATCCTGTTTTTAAAGTGTTCTAGATCACTGTCCAAGCTGAAATAATGTCCTGGTACCTGAACTTGTGGCCTCTGCTTAAGGGGCAAAGCTGGTGTTAAATATCTTGTCTGCCCTAAAACAAGGCATTAGTCTTGCCAAGTGGAGAAGGTAAATGACTGATCTCCAGTTCCTGTGATTTACCATCACATCACATCAATCACATGTATCACGGAATCACAGAATTGTCAGAGTTGGAAGGGACGTCTAGAGATCATCTAGTCCAATGTGTATGATTGTGAAATTGTACTTGTTTAGTCTCAGTTTCAGACTCAACAGTCTCAACACAGAAGCTAAAATCCAGAGCTGTTTTCTCATTCACAGAGAGTCCCCTCCCAGCGCAGACGTGTGTCACCTTGGCAGAAGATCTCGCAAAGGCTCCCTGAGTGGCTCCTAACTCAATTTGTGTAAATGACTTTCACAGCCTTACACCACAACTGAAGTTACACCAATGGGAGGGGTCATAAAACCTGGGAAACACTGAATATGATACCATCAATGAATAGTCTTGTTGGAGGACAAGACCCCAAAATCTTGGCTGCTCTGAAACATACCCTTCCTGTGGAAATGAGACCTCTCTGCAATAAGAGTCTTAAGTTATGCAGCTGGGAGAGAGAAAGGCACCAAAATCCCTGCTCCCCTTGGACAGCTGAGTCTTTTACATCCACTTACATCCCTCTGAACTATTCAGCTGCCTTGGTAGCTGAGCTGTGACACCAAAGTCTCCTCACAAAGTGGCTAGGGTGCTGTGCTCCACACTGCCTCTCTCCTGCGCTTACATCTAAGCCTAATGAGTTGGGTGGCTGGAAGGGACACCCTTAAGGCCACCTATGCAGCTCTGCAAAGATTGGTGGAATCAGCTGAGGCAGCAAAAATGTCATGATCAAACTATGTTTTCACTACTCAGCACCATGTTATTTAGCCCCAAAAAATGTAAATAAATGAGAGAGACAGAGAGGAAGGAAGTAAATCAGCCAGTAAATAATCCTTTCTATTTTGAAGACAACAAAGTCTTTCCCCTTCACCTCACTTAATGAGATTAGTTTGGTCCAAGTCTTTTTTAAGAATCAGAATATTTTTTTTGTTATTATTTTATTTCATCCCAGCAAAGCAGAAAAGTTTTCTTGCTCATTTTTTTGGTATAATGTCTTCTCCAAATTTGTTTGTATCAAGATATGCACTTCACACATACATGAGGCACCCAGACGTGCATCAAGTTCTCATGCCTTTCAAGGTACATATTTTGATATAAAAATTGATCACATAACAGGTTAAGACTGTGATGTGAAATTCCTTGAGCTTGAAGATCCTAATTCTGACATCCACTCATTAAAAAACCTACCTTACTCCACACAGTATCCTTTTTCCTGAAAATACTCCCCTAGTATTGTCCCTTAGTGTTGGGTTGCTCAACTTGTCTTATTTTAGACATTGAACAGCACTTTATTAAAGTGAATTATTCACTAATATAAGACAGCAAACAACAGATTAAATGAAAGTTTGAATAATCTAAAGTGGATGTGGGGAAAGGCTTGAAAAATTACTCTATTCCTTATGCCAGCTTGGTATGTGTGTGGCCTCTCTGCTCTGTTTCTTTCCTCCTGTTGGTGGGAGGCTGTCACAACCCTTTTAGTGATAAACATCCACATAAACCATTGTGTCATCATCATGCATAGGCTCAAATTCCTTTCCCATATTGCTGTACTGTGCACCCTGTATGGCAATTTCATTTTGTCATTCTGCACTGTACCTGATGCATAATCCCTTTCTGTGGAAGTCTATCAGCCTTTGCAGACTGATTCCAGGAGCCTTTTGGAACGTTTTGGTCCTGTGGTAGCTCTGATGATATGATGACACTGTACAAAGCATTTTTTTGGTACCTTCTGACCAACCATTGCTAATTAGCTATAAAGTGGAAAAGCATTACTGTAATGAAATGACTAATCAAGACGAAATAAAAAAACCCCAACCACCCCTCTTTCTTATAACATCCATCATCGTCACATTTCCTCCAAAAACGTGTTCAATTATTCATGTTTTCACATGTATTATTTCTGTTTATTTTACCTTAAACAAAGAAATTTTTTTGCTTGGATTTTTTTCACTGGCCATGTCCATTTGTCCATTCCCAAGTATGTCTCTATTTATACATAAGAAATGATCAGTAGCTGTTCCACTGTCTATACTCTCAGTTTCATGTAAATGTAGCTCCCAACTGCCTAAATACATTAATTAAGCTGAGAGCAAAATCAGAAGCTAATGAACATCAGTTTAATTCAATACACAGGAATACTGGAAAAGCACTTAGATCACAGACTGTCAAAACAGTGACGAAACAAACCTTGGGATCTAGATTAATTATCAAGAGACCTATTGTTAAGCGATACTATCCCCTCAATTTATGCCATCAGGAAAAGACTCTTTTCAAAGCATTTCTCAGTGTCAAATGAATATCTTTTCCTTCTCACACTTCACATAATTGTCTCAGGCAGTATTTTCTGCAGGCTTTCAGCTTGCCATGTCTAGCAGTAACAGGAGTTAGAAAGTCTTAACTTTTCTGACTTTGCTCCCATGCCTCACTCTGCAAATCTTTGAATAAAAGAAAACCTGAAAGGTCTCCTTACAGAGAATTGATCGACCACAGCTTTACCAAATGGCAACATGCAGATGGTTCTGTGGAGGACAGGGGGAATGGGGCTAGCACAATGAAACAGTTACAATAAAAGCTGCATAATGAGGAAACCCTTCTGAGTTTCATAGTACCTACAGCAAAAAAAAAAAAGGCAAGCAAAAAAGCAGACCACAGCTTACCTGAAGAAAGAATAATCCCATTAGGGTGATCTACTGTGGCCATTCAGTATCTCTCCCCAGCACAAAATTTTGCTCATTGTGAGAAAATGCTTAAAAAGAGGCTGCATTTCCTTGGAAGTTTACACAGTGGGTAGGTGTTTTGTAGCTGTCCTCATTAATAGTTTTTTTTTCTTTCGTCTTTGTTTAACACTGTCATACAAATAGAACTTCCTGCAAATTAGCAAATGGTGTATTTTGCTAGAACATTTCAGGGATAAAAATTGATACATTTAAGTGTTTACAAGAGTCATCTAGCAGGGAACCAATTGGTAAGACTGCTTTTTGGTTTGTAGATTCCTGTGCTCTAAAAAGTTTGGTCCACCAGCTAGGGGTACACAGCTACCTTATGCTTGAGCAAACTAATGAATTTCCTGTTAAAACAAGATGGAATTTTAATGAAGGAATTACCTGTGTGTTTGTAACCATCAGTAGCAGAGAATGGATCAGCTATAGGCCTGGAAGCCAGGAATTCTTCTGTTCTAAGCTTCCCACTGATTTCACAGACAAGCCACAAAAAATCATAGTTTTAAACACAAAGGCTCACTGGTCTGCATATTTCAAAACCAGCCTGTGCAGCTCTTGATTTGTGGAAACTAGATACAGACTGAAGTTGATGATAATTATGGGTTCTCAACAACTTTGATGATAGAGCTGTTTATGTACCATAAATCTGATTACAGAAGTCTAAATGTAGGCCTTCAGGTCCAGAAACTCTGGACTTAGTTTTCCTCTAAAGAATAGTTTCGAAAAACAAACAAACAAAAACCCTAAACCAAACACACCAAATCTAGAAGAAATAAGGAAGAAAACATAAAACAGAGAGTTGAACTGGAAATAAATGTGTAACTAATGCTGCAAAGAGCAATATCTTTGTAGTAGAAAGTGGAATAGGAGCCAGAGATCACAGGTGAATACATCCTGTACATGAGGTTTATCAGGTAATGATGATATACATAAATAGAAGAATAATATCAGTCCTATTCAAAATTCCCTGGCCCAGCATTTTAGTGTCGGATGCATTCCAGACATCTCTCAGTGCCGATCACAACTCTGTATGTTTGCACATGTAATTATTGAATTTGCATTTACATGTAACTAAATACTTATGTAATTACATGCAAAACAATCCTTATACTTGCAAGTATATTTTAAGGGGGTTCTTAATCGAGCAATTTTTAGTGTGAAAATAAAGTGATAGTAACTATGTAGATTTCAAATACCCAGGCAATTTTGGCCTTTACAGTCTCTAGGTAAGATAATGACAAACAAAACATAATGACATTGTTGTACATAAGCTTAAGGAGATTGTGAAACCCTGACCAAAGTCTCTGCCAAACCAGAGGGTTCATTTTAGGAACTGCATTCACCAGACAAGCTCTGTCATACACTGTAAATTAATTACATACAAGGTGTTGCAAAGACATGCTGTCCCCGTAAGTACTTTCTTACTGATGGTGATGTACCTTCTCATCTCTGTGGATCAGCTAGACAGTAAATTGGGTGCATACTCTATGATCCTATCTGCTTAGTTCTTATGGCTGCTCAGGTACTAAAAACCAGGCCTGTCGCTCTTTCTAAATAGACTGGTGACAGTGCCACAATCTTGGCCAATGTCCCTTTCCTCAATAAAGACAATTTCTACTGCCTGCACACGGCAGAACTATAATTATAATGTACACAGCAAGCACTCAATTCCCCAGCACAGTTTCATGGCATGCATTTGCACACCCACATCTGTTCTTCTGTCCTGTGTCAAGCACTGTCACAACGCCATGTACATTGGTGGTGCATCTGGGTGGTGTGTCTGCTCTCTCATGCTGAGCAAAGTGAGAACAGAATCAGGTCTCTGCTGTCTAATGCAATAGTGTGGAAAGCGCTGCAGTACATAATATTAAGCCTCTCTTTTTTAGATCTTCTACTATTCCACTATATGTGTTAAATGTATTAAATAGGAGCAAACATTTAGCAGTCAGAAGAGCGCAGATGGCACTGCCTAGGTGGTTACTGGTGGATTAATGGTTTTACATGTCAGTATAACAGTCTGACTAAATAAACAGCAACTGTTACATTTTTAGCAGGGAGGTTTTTAAAGTTGACTTGTGGAGATTTTCTTAAGTCAGTCCATAATGAGCTCCACTAGATTATTTCTTTCATGAGAATATCAACATTCTGATAAGGTTGAAACTTGTCCACTTTCCAGTTTTCTCAAGAAACCAGATTCTCCTGGGGAGCACCAAAAGATTATCAAACCACTCTCAGAGAACTCCATGTAACTTCATGTGATGCCTACACAAAATCAAGATGGTAGTCCTTAGCAAATGCATATCCCATGACAAGCTTGCTTCTCAGGCCAATCAGGTAGAGGGCAGTTTTAAAAGGGACCATAAAATAATTAACAGTGGTCGTCAGGTAAATATATTACAAAAGTGGTGACTAACAGCTCAAATTTATGGGAGTTAGTACATGCCATGCATAGTCTTCTCTCTCCCTGTTGAATTGAGCTCAGTACTCTTGCAGTGAGACAGAAACTGTGGGTAGTTTGGACTCAATTAACAGAAAATAAATAGTAGGGATAATTAACAATAAAACAGTGTTGTCAGTTATTAGAACAATTTGTCTATGGGTGTAACTGAGTCAAGAGCAGATGTCTTAGCTCAAAAATAAGCTACAGACATGACAAAAAATGACTGGATGCTGTAAAATAGTTAATGTCATATAGATGCAGTGGTGTCAGGACAAGCCTGACTAGGTAACCATTTTGCTTCATGTCACCTTAAATTTGATCGATGTCTCCATTTTGGTTGAATTTTAGGTAAATTAGAAAGGAAGTGGAACCTCTTTAAATATCAGAGAAGTGAAGCTAATCCCCTCTCCAGGGCTCTAATTGCAATTCTTAAGGTTTTCTTGTAAGTGGCCTGGGAACTGTCCACATATCTCATGCGAAAATCAGACGTAAGATCTATAGTCCCCCAAATACATCTAGAACTACATTCTGCTATTCACAAAATCTTGCCAGACATTCCTCTCCTCTTTGCTCATAAGTATAACTTAAAAGAGGGTGAGAACAGGTGGAAACAGCTGCAAGAGACAGTCCCCTAGCCAAAGATGCTGGTAAGTACCCACCCTGCCCTTTTCCCTCTTCCCTCTGTGCTAGATTTTGCCTTCTGGGTTCTCAGGATCAGTACATTAGCAACATACTTGTTTTATCCTCTTCTCAGATTTATAAGCTGAAGCTACCACAGATAAAATGCTTGGATATTGGCATTTTTGGACTAACCCTGGCACACATCCTGCTCAAAAGGTGATTTGTATTTTACTAATTAATTCATCAGTGGTAAATGTGCTTTAATGGCAAATTTTTTGGATGAGGTTCAGAGTCTCATTAGCCTTAATCATATTAACCTAATACAGTTATTTATATCAGGCAGAACAAAGTGCAACACTTCACCACAGGATGTTCTTCTTTAAAGATAATACCAGTGTGGGGATTAAAGGAACCTTCTTGCTGGTTGAGCAGTATGGAATGATAATACCAGACTAAGATGAATTCACCATACCTGTTCCTTAAGTGTTCCCGTGAAAAAAAATTCAGCTTGCTGATGAAGTGGTTTGTCCTTACAATTTCTTAAAGTCAGAGAACATGGGCACTACACACGTAAAAATTTGTACAAGTCCTTGCACATTGTTGAAGATACCAAGTACACAACGCATCTCATCATGTTTAATTTGTTTGAGTTTGGATCAGATGATCTCCTAGGTGACCAAGATATTATGATTTTGGTTTCCCAGACACTAAAAAAAATCTGGGGTGGGGATAAAAGGAGTAAGAGGAAGCTCGTTCTAGATGAAAAAGAAACAAAGCTGGCAGGGAACACCCAAGAGCAAACTAAGCTAAGGATTAAGTTTTGTAAAAGACCATCTCTCATTTGTAATAGATTCATTACAATTTGCTCACATATGACAGGCATAAACATGTCATTTATTCTTCATCTGTAATTTGTTCAGAAGCTCTTCCTCAATTAAACAAGGCTTACTTAACTCTTAAATATCAAAGCTAGGGTACAATTCAGCACTTTAATCAGTACTACTCTTAAGAAGTAAATGGAAGCTTCAGGTAGCTGAATTTGCAGCAGCTCAGTACTGATATACTGTGCAGTGCTGTTTGCCACCAAACCTCATTTTCAAGCCATTAAATCTCTGAAGTCCAAAAGATCTGTAACATAAGAGTCTTTTCATTGTCCATCATAGGCATCTTATTTTGTTGGGTACTACCAGTAAGTCAGTACGCTCCAAGTGATTACTCCACTCCCTGTCACATTTGCAGCTCCTGGGTTTGGCAAGCTGAAGAAGAGCTGTTCTTGTGGCCTGCCTTTTCTTTAGCAGCTGCCGTTACACCGAAGTGTGTGCGTGTGTGCATACATGTGTGTATGTATGTATGACTTACTGGTAATAAGAGCAAAGCATTCATATTGGGAACTTCAGTTACAGATCCATCTTTAACCTTCTAAATAAACACCTCAAGTATGAAAAGAAAAATACAAACCAATAAGCTTAACACAGCAGTCACCATTATAATGGAATTTAATGTAGCATTGGTGTCTGGCTTTAAACACTTAGGAGAGGTCTTTTAATACCAGCAGGGCTTGAAGTAACCCAAAGAAGCATTAGGCATTTATATTCTTCCTTCAGCTTTGAAAATCTCGTCATTGTTTGTAAGCCATGGTATAACAGCTGTGAGACATCCAGGTGCCCAGAGGAGAAATACCATTTAAAAGTTTTGAAGTTCCAAAAATTAACTAATCAATTAAGAATAACACAAAGGTGAACTGAAAATAACCTTCATGTGCAGTCTTCCTGGTTACTCTTTTCTTGTTATACACGCATAAATTTTTCATTTTTCCAGTTGGAAAAAAACCCAAGCCTCTAAAGCAAGCCACTTTCTCAACCAAAATCTACATTGTTCTATCCATTTTTTGGAAGAAGGAAGAAGAAAGAGTCTGATTTTTCATAAGGTTTGTAGTTTGACTCTGTAGTACAGGAAGTGTTTAATATAGTTTTGAATGTGTTGAACGACATTTTATGAAAAATTTCCCCGTTAAATCTTCAGCAATGTCTAATGTTTTACCATTTCATTTTTTTTTAATATGTTGCTAGTGTTTTGTGTTTCATTTTAGTAGGTCAAGAGACAGAGGGGTAAATGACAAGGTAGAACTGACAAGAGCCTTCAGGCAAAATGATTAAAAACCAGTAAAGTAATGGGCTAGTAAAACTACACTCAAGGCTGATACATCAGGTTTGTTCTTCAACTCACCACACTTGTCAGAGGTCTAATTATCATCAGAGTCTTTGCTTTTTAGCTAGATCCTCAAACAGATTTGCAGGGAGTCTTTGCTTTCTGAGTCTTGAAAAAGAGAAGATTTTGAGTAAGTTAGTTCATGACTGACTCCTAAAGTGATTTTCCACTCATCTTGTCCCAGGCTGCACTCATTCTCATGACGAAATGTCATGGGAACAAAGTCACAGAACCTACTCTGCCAGTTGCTCAACTAAAATGATGAAAGATGAATTAATAAGGTAGGCTGGAGACTGTGGTCAGCTGCTGCTTCTGTCTTGACCTCCAGAGTTCCCCTCACTCTGAAGGGCACCAGCACCCTGGTCAGACTCCTCATGTTCTCTAATGTTTTCCCTATTTGGAAGTCAGTGACCTGTGTGAAAAGAGAGTGAATCTAACTACCACAGGTCAGAGTGGAGGGGAAGGACACGGACAAGGGAGCTTCTCACCCCATGGACACAATTTGCATACAGACCAGAGCTGCAGGCCAGTGTGCTCTCTGAAAGACAAAAGTTGAAAGCTCAGTTCAGTGACAAGGTTTCAGGAGACCAAGCAGAAGTCGTACACAGAGTCACAGCTCGCTCTTCTCTCCCCAGCTCCCGTAGGAATCCTCAGCACTTTTAAGTTACCTGTTTCTCCCTGTTCCTCTCCCACAGTCCTTGCTGGACACTGTACCTCCAGCTGGATTGACCCAGCTGAGGACAGTGGCTAATTGCAGGACTGTCTGCAGCAATGTAGGGTGTGTTGCAGCTCTCTGCAGTGTGCACACAATGTGGCCATGCAGGCTTGGGGGATGTAGCCCTCTACTTTGCAAAGGGAACTATTCACTGGTCTGGGTAGTGAGCCTCAAAAGTTAGCAGTCTCTTTCTGGAGAAACGATAATGCACAGGCAAAGTGAATCTGAACATTAATCTACAGAGTAGCAGCCCTCAGCCAGGGACCTTTTTATACGCACCCCTTCATTCCCTTGAGCGCAAGAACTGGGCTTCTATTTTATGTTTATTGTGCAAGAATTTGAAGTGAAACAAATGTACTATTGGCCTGCACTGAGGCTTAGAAAAACAGCAGGAGGCTTAGGAACAATGGAAAGCAGCAGCTAAAGCAAACTACCCCAAGAACCAAACTCTTCTGCAGTGGCATTCAGAGCAATGGCTGTCCCAGTGCTCAAAAAAGATAGTTAGTTAGAAGAGGATGAAGGTATTTCACAGAAATATCTGTTCACAGACCTAATGCTTATCTTTCAGAAGCTTTTCCTTGCCTGCTATTGTTATTCGTTTTGGTCACAAAGTGAGGGAAATGCAGTTGCTGCATTTTATGTAACACTTTCTTGAAATTCTGGCTTATGGGAGGGCACAGCAAGGAAGATACAAGGCAGCTCAGACACAGGCATTCAAGCATGATTTTCTTTCTTTCTATACAAAGCTTTCTGTGACATGCCAAGCCGTGCTAAAAAAGTGGTTTTAATCATCACACTACTGGTAGAGAGAAGTGTAAAGAGAACCAGTCCTAGGAGGCCAGCTGTGTTGCTGCCTGCTCAGTAAGCTCTACCCACCTGACGAGTTTCAACATCTCAAGACTAAAAGGCAGACAGCTGTAACAAGCCCAAGCCCCAGATGACCTGAGTCTGTTTCATGATATCCATTTCTCTGAATCCAGGCTTTGATGGACAGTCATCAACTGGATGATGACAGTGTTTCTAAAAGCACATCTGTTTTTTTCCCTCTCCTGCTGAGCTAGGTGGGTTGGTGCAAGGGACCGCAGTTGTAACAGCCCACTGTCCATTGCTCCGCTGGGCTGCACAAAGCACTCTGGTCCAGTCCTGCACTGCCTGCCCCAGGCAAACCTGGACCGCCTCGAATGGGTCACGCAACAGGGACTTCCTAAGGGTAGCAGTGACAGCTTTCAGCAGTCTGGGAGTTCTCCATTGCTGCCCCTGCAGGAGTCCTCTTGACCATCAGGTTAGCTTCTATGTCCCTTTGGTAGTGACAGCTGTGCAATATGGCATTAGTCAAGCAAAGATTGTAGCCATCCTTTGTCCTTTAGATTAAATTTATTTTTGATTTTGCAATCATCCCATTCATCTGTGCTTTGTATCTGGACATCTTCCTTCAGAAGAGAAAAGCAAAAATGTGCTTATTTTCATCCAATAAGATCTAACAATGGAAAACCTTTCAGAAACAGAGCCACTTGTCAGTGCACACTATATACAGAAATTGTGGTAGATAAGGCTCCATGATTAAAACATCCAGGAGGATTACAAAGCAAGACCTTTATTATCTCTGTTAATTAAAAACTAACCTCCCTGCTGGTTCACTAAGAGTTACTTGATGCTGAGTGTCACTCTTACCCAGAGTGTGCCCTACTGCTGTCTAATTGTGGCTTGTAACCTTTGTGAATCATTGCCACCAGTCTCATTGAGGCCAGTGGCTTAGTGGGATTACAAAAGTGATTAAACATTTATGTAGATAATTAGACCATCCACAGCTACATTAGATAGGTTAAAATTGTAGTTAGGGATGACTCTGCATGCTTTAAGGTGTGTTAAAGCCGGCTTCTAGCCTTGATCCATCTGATGGTGTGTGTTTATGCAGGCAAACAGGTGGGAGGGTTGAGGCCCTGGTTTGAAAACTAGTCCTTAATGACTGTGCTGCTGTGTTTCACTCAGGCACTCTCATCTTGGTTTTCATGATGTATTTCACAGCTTCTGGCTCCAAGATTGTCATCAGTAGTCCAGATGCTGCCTTGAAGCTGAGAGGGAAAAGTAATGAGTCTTTCAGACAGACAGTCCACAATACACTAGGTTCTGATCTCAGGATCACTGACACAAATTGAAACAACTCAACAGGCTTCAAAATTCAGAATTATTTGGCTTTGGACTCAAGTAGCTGAGACCTGACTCTGGCTAAAAGGATACAGTCCTCAGAAGCGCTGAGGATGCAGACCTTGGGGCCAAGAGGACCCCGCTCTGCCACAGGGAATCCCTCTCCCACAGCTGCCAGCAGAAAGTTTTCTCTTTAGACCCACACTCCTTTGCCATCCTAATGGGCACATTCAGGCTGCATGATAAAGAGTTTTTCTTCATGGGAAAACAGCATTCAGTTTGTGAACTTAGAGGGGATTGTTTGCTACATTTACTGTGGAGGTGAACAGTTCACTGGAGCTTTCATGCTCACCCAAATTCATCCTCATGGTGTTACACGGATTACTAACAGTGATTCTTATTTTTTTAATTGTCTATGCACAACCCAGGCATTAGATGTTCTGCTATAAATCCAACACTGAGCAGAGAGGCGACATTTTTAAAATTCATGGTGGGAAAGGTCAGAAAAAGTGGAGCATTTTTCACAGAGAGGATTCAGACTGACTGTAAAACAGAGAAGAAATAAAACTGTTTCCTTTTCCCCCTCCCTCATCTCTGTGTGCTATAAACCTAAGGAAATGCTGTGTCTTACTCACTATTTTATGGCTTTGCAGTTCAAGAAGTAGGAACCCATTTGACTCTCAAATATGGGGGGGAAAAGATTTCTAAACTTGTCACCATTCTCTCTTGTCTTTTTTGTTTGCAGCTAAGGCGCACTGCCAACACTTTATCAAGAAACATAAATATGCAGACTTCTATAGAATGCAAACATGGCTTTTGTTCACACCCATGTAAGTCCAGTTATAACTCCAGAGGGGTCACTAGTAGAACTCTAGCTTTTCACCACCATAAATGACACCAGATACCGAGTCATGAGAACCTACTTGAGAGATAAGTGATTTATGTGAAATGTTTGATGTCACCTTTCTTTTCCTCCCCACCCTACATGTGTGCCTGTGGATTTATAGAGCCCTGATGGAAGGAGCAGAGACTGCATGACAGCTTGTGAGGAGACCCTCTGCAGAGACACATCCAGCTTGGCCATTGAAATCTATCTGTGTGACACCTGTTAGTTACACACAGCAGGACTGTCCATCATCCCTTGTAGTAGCTCTGGATTTCCATAGCACACTGCAGAGCAGGCAGAGAAGAAATTACTCTCTAACTATGAGACAGTGAATGAGAAATTTCTGTCCCTGTTTACGCTGTCAGACCACCATGCAGGATGCCATACATCAGCTGGAGAGGGGGAAGGGAGTGTGGTTCTTTTTACAGGCAGCTGCCAAAGCTTACTCCTCAAAACAAGTTCTCAAGCATTTATCTTTGCTTTCTCCCCTGTAAGATCCTGTAAAAATACTGTCACTGAGCAGACAAATGTTTAAAGAGGAAAGTGAAGCACCTCGTGCCATTTAAAAGGGAAAACCACCACATGGTGTGAAAAGAGATGGTGGTAAAACAAAGTGCATACAGTGCCTAACCAGTTTGTGATCTAATGCCCGGATAACAAACAGATATACAGCAATTTCCACTGTTGAACTGCAGCAAAACATCCTTGAGAATGCTTTGGTTGGCTGCCATAGCATGAGGAACAGAAGGAAAAAAAGAATATCTAACACATGGAAATCTAACAGAAGAAAACACATCCAGGCCACCGCGGCTTGGAGAACTTTAACTTAGTATCATAATAATCATGAGGAAATTTGGAAGTGAGACTGCATATGGTTTTATCAGGTTTTTCAAGTGAGAGAAGGAGGGCAGAATTCCTCTTGAAGACCTCCACCATGCCTCTCCTTCATCCAAACAACCCCCAAATTTTCCTCTTCCTGCTGAACTGTTCTCTTTTCCATCTTACACTGATCTTCTCTGGCCTCTATAGCTCAGCCCCTCTGTACCATCTCACACTTCTCCCTGAAGTCCATCGTAATGGATTGCAGCTGCAGCTCCTGGGAGAAGCACAGACTCATCATGCTACTGTATCATGTTTAAAACAGGGCACCAGTTAATTTTTCTTTTTGTGACCTGACAAAAGAAGCCTGAAGAACCAATGATTTCTTGCTCTGTTTCCTGTGGCAAGTCACAATTTCAGTGTCACTTAGACACCTCACTGTAACTGAGTGACTACTCCATCCAAAAATTAAACCATTAAACCAGCAGTTGTTACTTCTGTGTGTATTCTGAGATTCATATGAGCACTGCACTATAATACTAGACCCTATTTAAGATCTTAGTATGATTGCATATTCTGAAGAAAGGAACAGTGGTAGGATGGGGAGTAACGGGATTCTTTAGAGGAGAAGGATAATCTGTCCCGAATTCAAGACAGATCAGCTGTGTTTTGAGTCACTAGTATTATCTGTCTTTTATTCACTCTCATGACATCTTTGTTAGGTAGCAGTGTATAACTAATATGGGAAATGAAAGTAGATATATCAAGGAAGTACAATATTCCCTCTTAACATTGGGAACTGAAGCCCAGAACAATTTGTGAAGCTAAGTAATGTATATGCTCTTCTGTAGTCTTTTCTTTCAACCTGAAATGATGGTCAGAAGGTGGTCCAGAACAGAAATTCTAAAAGCTGTGAACATTGCTAAGAAGGAAAACCTAACTTCAAAGCAGTCTTTGAACTTTTAGCTCTTAGCTAACCCATATCTCATGAGCCAATGCAAACCCAGTTTGGTCAGGTATTTGAATGAGACTGCATCTGTGTTACTGGGAATGTTAACTGCCGTGAAACCTCTGATTTTCTAACAGATAAACAAATAAACAAAATTACTAGGAAGAAATGGATTACAGAAGTGATATTGCTACTTTTAACTGGTAGTTGATAATTAAACTGTAGCCCTTCTATGAACAGCACATGTAAAAGCTAAAAGAAATGAAATACAAAAAGCTTTTATGGTAAAGTTAAATGTTATGATCTAAGCTATTTATTCTGTGACTGCTAAACAAGATGATATGAAGCTTTCAAGTATGAAAGGAAGTGTGCAGCAGGAGCTAAAATGCTATAAATATCCACTCTGTGTGATTCTGATAGGAACTATCATGTTTCAACCGAAGTCTTGAGAAAAGCTACTCAAACTTGCAATTATCTTTACATACTCAAAGCATTGCTGGGGGGTTTCAGCAACATGATACCACAAAGGAAGAAGGCATGTGATGTAGCTCGCACAATGTTTTCCAAATGTAAATGTTTGTGCCTGTTGATTTTGTTTTTCCTTTATATCTTCTCTGAGCCATATAAATAGACTATGCCTCGAGATCCTCATTAGAATGTCTGTGTGTCTTCTTTATTTAGATGTAGATTTTAGTTGAAACTATACCAGCTTTGTTCTTGTGGGATATATGTCACTAAAATCCCTTGATCAAAATCCAAATTCATATTGCACTGTTGGACATGGTTTGTTTGAGGAAGCCAAGAACTAAATGAGTGACACCCTCATGAAATGACTTGAACGCTGTGGATGAAAAAGCCTGATTTATGCATTAAGGAGGGATGGCTGTTCTTATAGACCTTGTCCAAAGCTCTTGCTTTTATACTATATATGGACTTGGAGAATAGGTTAGAAATCAAGAAAAAAAGCTTGCTTAAATTATAAGAATGAGTATTCATAAAATCAAAGTGAAAAATTACTGTGAGAAGTTCAAAAACTTTCAGCTCTGCTTATTTTCCTCAGTGGAGTTTTATTATTATGATTACCAACTCTTCTCATACCTGTACTAGGCACTTTGCAGTACAATTAAGACATGGTCTTTCTCTCAAAGGACTGAAATCTAAACTCCACAAGGTGTCAGTTAATACAATCACCGAGGACAATGGAGTAGGCATCAGGCATTTGGGCCAAAGTTGCAGAACTGGGACCAATTTGAACTATGCCACATGCAACAGAGGGTAAAACAAAAGAACAAAAATCCCTTCCTTCCTTCTGCTCTGTCTCTTCCATATGTACATAGCAGGAAGAATTGCAGAGCAGCAGAGCATGAGGGAAAACAAAGACAAGATTACACGGTCACTAAGGAGAAGCTAGCGTTACAGAACAAAAAACAGTGATGGTAATGGCATCTTATAAGTGTTACAACAAAAAAGTGATTTAGAAGATGTATTTGAACAAGGAAAAAGCAACAGTGGAAGAATAGTCAAATTGGTAAGTAACATCTTTTCACTTGCACTAGACCATTGCCAAGGTGCATGAATGAAGAATTACCATCTATTTACCAAGGATTTTTTATTTTTTAAAGCAATTACTCTTCACAAACTGTTAAGAAATTTACCAGTATTTTCACACTAGGAAAACATTTGTCTAGTGGAAACGATCTGCCATATTTGTGCTTACTATGTATGTGTTAACCAGGAGCACAAGGGACATATTTTTCTTTACTGTATCTTACCAATAATGAAATTAATGCCTAATTGCATATGATTGATTTTATTGTCCCAAGTTACACAAGGCACTAAGGACAGGCACAGCAGGCTGATCTCTATCAGTCTCCTCTGTGACTCTGGGCACTCCCATAATGACGCATGAATAGCCAGCTGTAGCTCAGTTACAGCTCGATTAGATGTTGCCATTAATCTAAACTCAAAAAACAGGTTATCAGCTGTAGCAATTTTTAATGGTGAGATTTAATATGAAGTACTTTAATTATATTTTGTTCTGTCATATATACTGATTAGCAACCACACACAGATACACACACATGTAGACAACACAGTAAACATAAGAGAATTCACATTATAGCATTCATGCATATGAAAATGCTAGGTTTCTGTCCCTGGTTTAAGTGTGCTTCCCTGTTTTCAGTCGAAGTCACCTACTGCCCTTTTTTCTCCTGGTGATCAAATCTGCTCCCTGCAAGACAGGCAGTACTATACCCCTTTTGCCTTAGCTATACTATTTGACTCAGATGCTGCTTCTCAGGGCTAAGAGAAGAAACACATCAGGTGTGCCTGTATCCACACTCTTTGCAGCTACCATGATTCTGACCCAGAGAAGAACAAATATTTGACATCTGAGCAGCACTTAATATCACCTATATTTCTGAGAACGTGCTGTCTTGGGGATGTGGGGCCTCCTTTCTTCTGCATTGCTTTGTGGTACACCTCAAGATTCTCCAGTTGTACTCACAGATGCATTACAGAATTTTTAATGTTCCATTCACACCAGCCACCTATGGTACATTTACTTGCTGCTGCCAAGGAGAGCAGGCTGGAGAAAACTCTGTACACCAGTGGGGTTTGAGAGAGTTTATCCAGAGACTCTGGGAAACATTTGGGCTCTGTTAAAATAAGTGTGGGAGATGTGAATGTCACAGCCATACTGGTATAACTCAGATGAAAATAGCTGAAAAGCTGAAAAGTCCCTCTTTTAGAAGCTTAATTAAATAAGCATGCCTACATTGGATGTATACACACACAAGTACATGTAAGTTTATATATTTGCTCCTTTATGACAGTGTTAAAAAATATTTTTGAAACAGTGAGAAGACATATCAAGCCCAACACCCCGTTAATGTCACTGCAGACAAATATTTACTATTACATTCTATAAAGAGATGAATGAGTGAAATTTCCTGTATTATATCTTGCTAGGAGTTAAATTACATGATGTAGAAGTCTCATTTGGTTTTAAAATCTGTATCTTGACCTCAATAGGATTAGAGTGACTTACATCACCTGAGGATCTGGCCTTCTGCCTTTGTTAGAACTAAGCAAATAATTTGCCACAAGGTAATTTTTTAATTTCAGCTCCTTCCTCCCCTCCCCTCTTGCTTGTGATAAGTCAGAAGACAGCTTGCTACTTGCTGTGATTTATTCTATACTCAAAGATATTAAACCTGTGAGTATCTCCTGGGCTGACCTCAGTTTGCTGCATGGTAAACATTTGCTGTTCAGCAGCAGACTGGAGTATCTGGTCATTTAAATCACACGGTGAGCGTAAGTTGCAAGCCCTCTGGAGGTGACAGCTCACGCATGCTCCACAGACTTGGGGCAGGATAGCCATTTCTCAGAGGAGAAACTCTGTTCTGTGCATGCCACAGCCCATGACTACAGCCTGAAATGGCCGAATTTTCTTCACCCTTCCTGGGTCTGTCCCCAGGGAGGCAGGGTGGTAGCAGGGGCTCTGTTTTGGAGGTGGAGAAACGGGCCTCCTGTGCTCTCCCTGCAGATACCCAGGCATGCAATGCTTTCATCAAGGAGAAAAAAATGCCACACCAGCTGGTGGGATGCTGGAGCAGCCTGGATCAGGACAGGGGCTTTCTTGACTTGGAGACTGGAATCAGCTGGAGAGGGGATAGAGAGACAGAAGTTAAGGGGCTGTATGGTAGCAGAGCACTGAAATCAGAGAGTGGCTGATGCTGGACAATAAATGCTGGGCAGACCTGGCAGAGAAAGAGGACTGGCAGGAAGGAGAAAAATAGCATCAGTATGAGGTGACCGGATGGAGGCAGGGACGGACTGGTTGGGGGACGGGAGCCTGGGAGGAAGACAGCAGTGGCCTGGGGTGGGAGGTTGTCTTAAATTGATCATTTCTTGAAGCAACTGAGATGGCACTAATGTAAACTTGTTATGCTATATCAAAGTGATGAACGGAGGGCATGATACTGAAGTGAGCTGGTACGCGCCTCTGGGGAGGCTGTTGCAGAATGAACAGAAACTAAAGGGAAAACTTTGTCTTAGGGGCAAAAGGAAGAAAGTTGTTTGCTAAACTTGTACGCTGCACAGGTATAAATGACCATGTAACAGCTTACAACAGTGAGGAACTGACTCAGAACGGACATCAATACATTAGAAGAACATGTCATTTCCCATTCAAGTGGATTATATCAATGTGTTTTTCTTGCTAGTGTCAGTAAAAAAAGTGGGGTTTTTTCATCTATATTCTGCCTAAACACTTTCTTTTTTCTGCTTTCTTGCCTTGACTTTTGTTCAATGTTTGTACTCTGCTTGCTGTTTCAGCTGGAAGTCTGCAGAAATCTTGATGAAAGAGGTTTGCTCTCTTTGTACGCACCCAAACACGCACCCACAGAGGCTACCCTGCACACACACCCTAGGACACAATAGTTTTACGTACAGGATGCTCTGCCTGAGGAGGGCAGGTCACACAGCCCTGGGCTTGGCAGCCTCAGCTTCAGGGGACATTTTAAGGAATAGGTTATCTGCTATCAGTCAAGTATCCTGGAAAAGGAAATCATAGTCCCTAGTTTCGCATCAGGAAGGAATCTCCCATCCTGAGGAAGAAAGATTGGCTTAACTGTGTGTGCAATTGCTCAGGAACAACTTCCCAAATTACAATGCATGAAAAGACCCAGATTTAGCACATTATGGGAGTAAGAGGACAGGGCTGCATACAGATTAAAGCTCACATTCATTATTGTTATTAAGTAGTCTAATTTTAGAAAAAAACTATTTTACATGAATCAAAAGCACAGCGATGTTAAAATACATTAAGCAGAAATTTGAATAATAAATGTCATATCTGCATATATCTCAGGAATAATAATACAGTGTAATGACAATATGTGATTAAATATGAAAGTGTTCTGTGTTGACAGAGCTGGCAGCTGAGTATATTTTCTTAATTTCTTCATTGGATAAACATACATACACACACAGACATAACGACAAACCATGTATGCTTGACCCCATTTTACAATAAAATTTGATGACACTCTCATTCTTGCAGTAATGGGTGATCCTGGTAGATAAGAATACCTTACTCAAGTAAGTACCTACTCAACCTCTGTGAATGTGAAAAATTGTAGTAAGTTGGAAAATCTTGGGAAAACTGACTTGGAAAATGTTTAAAAAGAAGAAAACAGAAGCAGTGGATAGGATGGAAGTAAGTTCAATGGATAAGATTATTCCTGCTCAACAAAAATAGGAACGCTGCACTGCACAGTGAAAGAGGACTCAATACTTTATATTTTAGTACAGAAATATAGAGTCTTATCTTTGTAAGAACAATGATTAGGCTGTGCTTCCCCACCACCAAATCTCTTCATTCAAAGACGATAATTTATTTAGGTCAACTAGAATTGAGCTGACTAAAGAAAAACTAAAGGCTTAAACTGCACCCCTGAAGTGCTGGGGTCTGAACCCCAAGCCCTGAATTAAGGTTGACATATGGATGGTTCCCATGGTCCTTCAAAAGGAGGGGATGAGTTTGCCTTTTGGCTTTCCTCCAAGGTGCGGCCGGCCTTGCAAGGAGAGCCCTTGGGTAAACAAGCCCCAGGTGCCCTGCATTGGGTAAATGAGTGCCAGGTGTCCTGCTTTGGGGATAAAAGCTGGGACCACTTGCAGGAAGGGTGGAGTGTCTATCTGTGAGGTGGATGCACTTTGCAGAGTTTCCCTGTTGGGGAAGGACCTCCTGGCTCCTCATGGAACTGGATCACAGTCAGGTCTGGCACATACAAACGTGGGCTTTGTGGGGAGGCAACATGGGGTTACTTCTATCATATGTAACCACCTTATTGTCCTGGTTGTCTCCCATTTTCTCCATGGGTTACCTTGTGTCTCTGCTTGTTCCATCTATTATGAGTCATACTGTGTCATTCCTGGGGTCGCTGGGGTTGATATCTATTATTTGTGATCTATCTGACTTGTTTGTACCCCCAGCAATTCCCTATATTCTGAGTCCTTTATGTGAAATAGAACTTACTCACTGGATTGTTGTTCTGCTGCTGGCTGTGTCTTTTGTACTGGGCCTACTAATTGGCAAAACAACCCCATATACAACCTGTGCAGTAGGACTTCCATCTACTCATGCTGCCTTCCCATGAGGTATAATTCTTCAGAGAAGAGCTGCAAGTGGTCAGGTTAATGTGAAAAGGCATACACCATCAGTCAAAAGGTGAAGACTTTTCCTCCCTAGCCCTCCTTTTCTTTTTTTTTTTTTTTTTTTTCCCCAGTCAAGCCCTGTTTTCAGCTAAGATCTTACATGAGTTAAGAGAGCCCAGAGAAGCCATTGTAGTTCCAGTCCAGCCAGACTGTCAAGATCTGGCGTAACCAGGCACAACCATGCACACGTGGGACCATGGCATCTACTGTACGTATGGGCAGGCCTGGGAATGGAAAAGCTCAATAGTGAAATATTTTAGGAAAGAGCTCACTAGCTTATATTCAAAGATTTTACATTTCCATTAGCTCCCAGAAAAGCAAGGAGCAGCATAAATGTTATAGCCCTGCCTACAGTGTGTGTTTTCTGATGCACCAGCACCCTTATTTCAACAGTGAATTTTCAGGTTCCTGGTGTTATCCTTCAAGGGAATAGGCACTGGTCACAGGAGCAGGGAAGAAGACCGTTTATCTAACAGCTTACTCTGTTCCCAGTGTGATTATTACACTGCGAAGGGTCAGCACAGCCCTCCTTGGGCTTTAGTCCCTTGTCTGTAAACCATGAGCAATAATCATGATGTGTCCTTTCCACACTTTCCTTGCATTGCTTATTCAGGTAGTAATCTCTGCCAAGCAGTCTCTTCACACATATTTGTAGAAAAACCAGCACAAAGGGTTCCTGGTCTTGGCCACAGCTGTCTTAACATAAATAAAAATATTAGATTTGTAAAGATGCTCCCTCAGATCTACTCAGACAGATACTCCTAAAGATACTCCTCAGATAAATAGCATGAAAGCAACTTCCAAATATATTCAAGGACAGGAATGTTCTCTCCTGCTGGATAAATGACATTTTTTTCAATGTGAGTTCAAAATCTTTCATATACTCTCCCTTTCATTACAGAAATTGTCTTTTCTTTCTGCCTAATTAGAGAATGTTAAGACAAGCACTTTAAGATGGAAGGTATATACCTAATGCTTGTAACAGAGCCAGTGGCTATTAGGGTTGGCTGATTAAAGAAGCCATAGTTCTTGATGATAAATGACTTCAAGTCTGAGATAAGGCAAAGGCACTTCCAAAGAAATCTTTCACATCATGTAAGAGGAAGCAAATTTGTGAGTGGACATTAAGGATTGTTATTGGATGCTCTTTATAACCAATGGTACAGGAAATTCATTAGTTGTTTTTCATCTGTACTCAGTAAGTTAAATCAGCTGGATCTGATAGGAAATAGATGCATGGGAATTTGGCTCAAAATACTAAGGCAAAAAAAGAAGAAAGTATTGTTACTACAGACAATGATGTCCCAGTGTGCTACCTGCAATGACTGTGTGAAAGAAAAAAAAGAAAAACGAATGCAGTGGCCAAACACTGCATTTGCATTTCATGTAAAGTCATTGAAAATGCGGTCTCTGTCACATTACCTCCAGAAAGAATACACATTTTACATTAAAAAAAAAAATCAGAAATGGATTTAAGCTAGACTGTAACTTCAGATGTAAAGAGGGAAAAGTCTAATGGTGATAGTGACACTACAAACTGGAATAAACTAAAAAACCAGTTCCTATCATAAAAAGTAAAAGTTCTGAAACTGGTCTGGACTGGATCAGAAATCCTTCAGAGAAATTAATGAGGAAGGGTAGAAAAGCATTTAACTCAGTGTCTATTTTTTATGATTTTTTACATCATTCTTTTTCTCAAGAGAAATACGTAGAAAATATAGTCCTTTCTATGAAGAGCTATATAGGGAGGTAACTTATCCTCTACCTCACATAGTCATTTATACCTTGTTAAACTGTGTCCAGGTCTGTGCACAAGACAGTAAAAATGAAAGATCTCTGCTCATGCTGATGGAAGCATTTACTACATGCTTTGGAAAGGGCCAAACAAAGTAAAACAAAAGATAACCAGGTTCTTGCCATTAAAAGTTCCCTTCAAGTAGCAAATTCATGTAAACTTATTCAATTTTGACTGTGCAGAATAAAAAGTTACGGAAATACTATTTATCCTGGTGGCCCTGGTGTTGTGCCTTCTGCCAGCTGCTGTTGGTGTTTGAGAGTGAGAAGGGCAGGTATGACCAACCTGTTTCTCAGAGCTACTCCTTCCATAAGAGAAAAAGTCCCTATCCACCAAATTCATTACCGGCTGTAAGCACACCAGGTTATCAGCCTTCCTTCAAACACTCTCTGAAAGATTTGAGGTGCATCTGCTATTTGGGAGAGTTTCTCAGATGACAAAAGCATGGTTTATTTGAGTCCTTTCAAAGCAGGGTGCCCTTCTAGCAACACTGGTGGGGGAGCCTCTTATGGGGCTTGTGGGCTGCTGGACTTCTTGTTCTGGGGGTGCTGCAGCCCCTGGGTTGAGCAGTCTCTGCCCTTGCCCAGAGCAGAGGGACCTGGCGACAGGGATGGCAGGGGAAGATGGGACCCATGTGAATGGCCAAGGTGCCTCTAGAGGAGCTCCTCCATGGCCTGGGCTGCAGGGCTGCCTCAGGGGGGCTGGGACAGGAGCAGGAGTCTCCCTGGGGAGGCAACAGGGCAGGGATCTTTGAGGGGGTAGCAGAAGATGAAGATGAGGAGGCCTTCCATAGCTACCACCTTCCACCACTGTGCCACAGAGTGCCCTCACATCTCCCATCACTGCCAGGGTAGTGAGGGCTCAGGGATCTCCAAGTGCTCCCAGAAAAGGGCCACCGAGACCTCCTGCCAGGTCACTCTAGCTGTGGCACAAGGCTCTGGCAGAGCTTTCTAAGGGAGCTGTTTAACTTTGAAAGGTCTTGCTGGCTGGAGCTATTTCCAGCCTCAAAATAACTCTTTCCAGAAAGAGACATATGCCTCAATATAGAAAAGATCACTTGTTTTTTTATCCCTCTCCCCTCAAAAAACCCTACCACGTGTCAACTGTCATGAAAATGAAAGAACTTAAAATGTTTGTTTCTGACCGAAGCTTTCTATTCGCACTTGACAAGTTAAGTGGAGGCTCAGCGGAAAAAAACCTTTGGCATGACCAGCAAAAAGGTGCTAGTATCAACATCTTCCAATTACTTGGTAGAGTGCTGGTAGAGACACTGTCTCCCAGTGTGAAAGAAAGCATCTGAAAAAGCATTACTTCTCAGCAGTTCACCTTGCACTCCAATCCCCCTTCAGAACTTGTACCTGATAACACGTGCCTGCCCTAAAGTCAGCTGTTATGCTTTAGGAGTATGTTCCTAGTACCATCATCCATCATTAGCTCTGTAACGGGACAGCGAAATTATTTCTCTTCCTTTTTTATTCCTACATATGCATCTGGTTGGTATTTATTAAAAGAAAAAAAAAAAAGTAAAGAACTGTATGATAATATAGATCAAAAGGGACTTTTGGAAGTCTAACTGCCCTCTGGAATCAGGGTAAACTTAGATAAAGTTACTCAGAGCCACGCCCAGGTGAGTTCTGAATGTCTTCACTGGGAGAAACAAAGAAAGAAGGTATTAATATTTGCAGGTAGAAAAGAAGGCAGCAGTAGAAAATAAATATTTTGCTTGGTTCATGGTTAGATAGTGCATATGTGTTAGTACACACTTTGACCAGCTCCATAGACAGTTTTTTTTTTTTGCCTATGGATTAAATCCTTTAAGTATACAGTCAGCTACTGTAATTGTCTGAAGTGGCGTGCCATGTACATCAGTCTGTCCACATCCTCTATAACCAACTCTCTTTTATCATCTTTGATGTGTTTGGGGCTGAAGTTTAGCTGGCATTTTCATGAGGGGAAAAGAAAACCAACCAAGCAATGCGTATCTGGAACATCTCCTTCAAGTACCTCATTGTTATGTGGTTCACATGCCCTGCTCAAGACTTTCACTGGTAAAAATGGGATGAATTTTGAAGAATTTCAGTCTTGTTTTCCCGGAAAGCTGCCTGGAGAAATGCAGCTACAATGTGTCTCAAACAAATGAAAGTTAAGTGTTTTCTGCAAAATTCAGCTGATTTATGAATACATCAGTGAATTTTTAATGTTGTTAAAGGTTCCAGATAAGAGAAGTCATTCAATACATCAGAATAACAAAATGTTTCAAGTAGGCATATTTTGGCTCAGAAATGGCTTTGCTTTTGATGAGATTAAGTAGCTTAAATTTTTGTATTTCACTTCAGCTGACGCTACATTTTACTAGTCAAAACCCAAATACATGACATTTGGACAGTAATATTTAAAACCAGTACTTTATCAGAACTCCTATGATAAAATATATTATTTGTCTCCTTCAGCATTACGTATCTGTTAACCTAAGCAGCTCCAAGAATTCATTTTCTAGGTGGTTGTCATTTTTGAGCTGATTCTGTCTTTGAGAAAATGATTTTCTTCTCTAGGTAATCATCTAATTATGATTGCTAGGTGTCTCTGGCGCACCCTGGTAAGACACATTGCTCAGAAAAACCCATCCTTTCTGTGACAAGTAGGAATAGACCAAAGCAGCAGCAGGCATCCCAACATTATCAAGCTCTTAGAAAACTGATTTCTGTGTGTGCAATTTGTTCTTCCTTCTAGTGAAAGCAAGGGACGTCCTGTGTATTGAACCTGTTAACAAATGTTGCTCAACTAGAATGAAATGCTTACCTGAGCAGAGAGCATAAAAAATAAAAATCCATCCCTCTTGAGTTCCACTTACCCCTCAAATAAAATTATATGGGATGTAGTTGGCACAAGGGCCTTGTGACCGGTGATGGACTGTGTTGCTAAAGTAGCTGGAAAGGGCCAGAGTTTTCCAAGGCAAAATCTCCATGACTACTTTCTTTTTTGGTTTTTATTTTAATGCTGTTTTGTTCCCTGCTGCTTTCACCACGGAAACAAGGCCTATATAACCACACTGCCTTTTTGCTTGCCTGGCATTCTTTCCCTCCCCACTGGCAGCTCTAAACTCATTAGCCATTTTCTGCCAGGCATTTCAGAGTTGCCACGTGTAAATTACCACAAGTTTCCAGAAAGTCAGTGACTGGATTTTCTCAGTTTGTGCTTGCTTGCTCACTCCTCTGTCTCTTTCTCATTTCCTTGCACTCTCAATTAGTAAAACAGCCAGTCAACATGCTTAATTGGACAAGTCAGGAAATGCAGATACCTGTGAATTAAGTGTGAGCCTTCACACTGTCAATTTGTCAAGCAAACAGGTAGGAGAGTCCTAGCTGGGTGTAATGTGATTTACATCAGGAAAGAGCACAGTAGGAACACTCTGCGGTGAAGAGCAGCTCCAGTGGTTCAGAAAGTACAAGCAAAGATTGAATGAGAAAATTTTCACATTAAACTGCTGCATCTCCTACAGGAATTGACCGCACTGTAATATGTATTCAGAAAAGAGGTTCTTGTTATTGTGTGGGGATTTGGGGCACTTCTACAGGATCTGCTGTAATAATGATGCTGACCTGTGACAGCAGAGTTATGGTATTGGCCTCAGGTTGGATCCTACTTCCTCTCTGTCTCTGAGCATGCTGACCTATGGGCTGCTTCCAGATTGCATCTGAGGCAAGGATTTCCAGTGCTGGGCTGCTGCCAACCACTGTCTCCTTACATTTAATAACCATGAGACAATGAGAAACAGAGTGAGTCACAGCAGCAGTAGTGTTGCCATCAGTAAACGGTTGAAGGGCATCCTGGTGATGATGCAGTTTTTCCTCTGCATTCTCAACTTTAAAGAGTAAGCAATGAATTCACTGTAATGCTTGCTTGTGAGTTTTTATTCCTCATGGTCCTTCATCAGATCTTTCCCTTTTCCCCACATTTTTTCTACCCTCTATAGAGGGCTTGTTCTGATTTTTAGGGAAGAAGCCAGATAGGCTCCAAGCAGAGCCTCCTGTTCTTGCTCTGGAGTTGACTGTAAAGGTGTCCTCTTCCTACCTGTGAATTGAACATCATTGCCTTAATATTCCAAAGCATAAGAAAAGCAAAATTAGGCTAAGCTAAACTCTGATTTCCTCACGAGTCTCGTGAATCAGCACATGAATTCGAAGAAAAATATTACATATGTGATCAGTCTATATTTTTATTATAAAGGTGAGCAATCTTCATGTCAGCTCTATCAAAAAACGCAGTGGATCTCACTGTTTCAGCTGAATGTTCCATTGTGCACCAACAAACCCATGCTGACAATGAAATACTGACTGTATAAACCCTGTGAGAATGAATATGCTGCATAATTTTCCTTGTAGTTTGATTAAAACCGCTAAAAATATTTCTATACCTCACCCACCCTAAAGCACTTCACAGAATTACTTCCTTTTTTTTTTTTCCTTTTCATCTATATATTTTTACTGTGCTTTGCACCTTTGTCAAGTCAGTTCCCCACAAATCCAAAATGTAATGTTATATAGATCTTTTTCAGCAGGTGACTTTTTTGATATTTCATTTCACTCATAGATGCACTAAAGGCAGAAGTATATAGGGCCTGATAGCCCTCCAAATATCCACCTGGAGGAGCTGAAAGTTGACGGTTTAGATACCTACACAAAGAGCTGGGCATTGTTTGTGCCCTATATGCCAGTATGCCCCATGTATTTCTTTCATCACATGAGAACTGTATAAAGAGTAGGATGGACAGGCCATAATGAGACAAAGAAATCTAGTCCACAAGAACAGGAAAGCTCTAACACATTTCAAAGACAGGTGGAAATTCTGATCCTACAGTATTCAGTAACTCTAAAAATATCTTCCACTCAGTACAACAGCAGAGCTTCCTTTCTCTCAGATTAAAAAAAGGGTTTTAAATTGCTCAGGTAAAAAGAACTATAGTGATGCTTTTCTAACCAGAGATAAATATCAGCTACTTCTGATCTGCTATATTGTCAGCTAAGTAATGACTCATTTTCTGCATTGTTCTCAGTATGTGAAGGACAACAGGAGAGCAAACCTTATCCACAGGCTCCTGTTACACTCAGGCATTTCCTTCAATGAGAGGCAGGCATTATGAAACACAGTTAGTGCATTCACAAATTAAAAGCAGAAACACAGACAGCAATTACAAAGGCTGTTGATACACGTAACTGATTGTCCCGTAGCATTTCAAGGCTGTATGGCCTTGATTGGCTAAGACAGGAGAGAGATGCAGTAAGTAGGTCTGCAGGTCAGTTTAGTGCCTGAAAACTAGCTCTTCTTTTAAGGTAGCTTATTTGCCCTTTCTTTATACACATAATTTACAACTTTTCCCAAGATAAGCAGGACAGACATTTTCAGCAACATTTTGTTCACCCATGCCACTCCGGCTCTCGACTGGACTGTCAGCTATTTCCCACTGCTAGTATACGCATGCATTCCAGCTTATACTCATTCAGCTCAGAAGAAGAAACAACTCAGGGTGTCTTCTCTGTTTGGGAACAGAGATAACTGGAGGGCCTGCCATTACTGTTCACTTTGATGCTTGGAAAAGTCAAGAAAAGAGATTTATTGGGCAGCTGCTGCGAGACAAGTTACGTATGGAGCTGTGCTACTCATAAAATGCCTTTATGCAGCCTTTCTGGCACTTCAATAGGAGAGTAGATTTAGGGCTGAAATCCAAGGCAAATCTCTCCATTGCATAAGAATGAAGCAGTATATATTCCTTGTGGTAATTCTTGAAAAGCTGCCCGTATAGGGTTTCTACCTATCCTATGAGTGCTTCTTCTAAATGACATGAGCTAAACCTGTGAGGACTATCTGGTATTTTCTGGTACATGCCAACAGTTTAAACAATACTTTGACATGCCTTAGATGGTCTGGTTCACTCCTTCTCACCTACCTCACTGTCTGGCAAACTGTGTTCTTGACTGATTGTATTCTTACCTGGGAAGAGAACAGCCTTCACAGACCTACCTGATCCTTTCACCTTTTGCTTTTGAAATCAGGACAGATGTTATGTCACCTCCTGGATTACAGTATTTGATTTCAGATTTCCCACTGTTTTGCTTCGTTTAAACTCTCTGCACTGAGAACTGTGTATAACACAGATTTTAGTAATCTGGTATGTGCACTGTCATTCTGCTGTCATATTGCATTATACCTCCTGGTTGTAATGCATACCCTGCGTAAGATGGATTTGTGCCACGTTGTGATCTATTTCAGAGATTCACAGCAAACTAAGCATGCTGCTGAATCCTGTCCTGCAAAAGTATGGAGAATTTAAAACTGACTGCAAGCTCTTGCCTATGCTGCTGGAAACTGTTTTATACAACAGAATAGACAATCTTAAAAAGGCACAATAATTTTTGAGCCACTGAGTAATGGATGGTTTATATATCACCAATTGTAATATGTATTGCTGGCAAGAAAATGGGTTATGATTATTTATATGCAAACATCCATTTGTTTTCATTTAGAACAGCTAAGAATTATTTGGATAACCAATAGTGAGAGCAAGTAAACTTCCTTCCTGATAGTTTCTGTTTTTACCTGAGAAGAAACACAAAGCAGTTTTGATAATGCATGATGTGTCTACTGAACTAATGTCCCTGTTCCTGGCTTTCAATGAGGATCTGCAATTAAATAACTGAAGAGGAATGTACTAGAAGAAAAAAGTAGCCACCATAGTTGCACATTCATTTACTTAGGAAATGCCCAGAATGGTCACACATGGCTATGTAGGAAGTAATGTCTTTATCCTGAAAGGCTCTGAGTGCTCTTTCCGAGACCTTTGCTACCTCAGGACTGAGCACTGAGAAAATACCTGAAGATAATATTTCCATTCAGAAATAATAGTCCTGCGTAGGTCTAGATAATCTGCTATTCTCCGTTCCTTCTGAAGGGCCAGGTTTGGCTACTCACAATCTTGGAGGATGTGCATGCAGTTTGGTAGGATGACCAGGTCAGACTGTGAATCAGGGCTGCTGGATGTTATTTATAAAGGCAAAATTCTATTTTTCCTATTGTGCAATTCAAACATGTATTTATCACATGAGGAAAGCTCACTTCACAGAGGGCTAGTACAGGCCTTATGCAATAGGGAAGGATATCATTTGAGCTCAACCTGTGTTGGGAGATGAAATTTCATGGAATGCTGCTGTCTTCCTGTGCAAGGCTGCAGGGTCGATCTTTGCCAGACTTCTAATATACCAACTTACCTCCAAGAAGCACTGTGAAGGACTCTATTTAGAAGAAGAAGAATAATAAAACTTTATTTGCTTTTTGAAAGTTGGTATTTTCTTAATATTCAATGAAAGAACCCTATCAATATCAAAAGTTGTAGAAGTTGTGGATGCCCCTTCCCTGGAAGTGTTCAAGGCCAGGCTGGATGGGGCTTTGAGCGACCTGGTCTGGTGGGAGGTGTCCCTGACCATGGCAGGAGGATTGGAACGGGTGATCTTTAAGGTTCCTTCTAACCCAAACCATTCTATGATTCTATGAAATACTAATTCAGTATCACATCGTATTAAGTATCATATCATAGGATATCAATGAAAGAACCAGTTATTCAAATACTTTTTGAAAATACATTTTTTGCAATACTTTTTAATTAAGATAACAGTTTCCTTTGGGAAGATGCATATAATTAAAAAAAAAGTTCATTAAACATCTGAAAAAAAATGCATCTAAACCTGTCTTCCTTCTAACCCTGTTTGCATACATCATTAAGAACAGCAAAGTCTAGGTATGGACAGGAGACAGAGTAATGAAATATGATCAGAACCACGATTTATTGCAAATGATGCAAAACTTCAGGAAGCCATCTTTAGTGTGTGCAAATTAAGGTCTGCTGTTCTGATGAACTGACAGGACTGTACAATGGAGCAGAAAGGCACAGGCAGAACTCCAAGTAGTACCTACCACTGCTCATTTTTGCCCTCATTATAACATGGCCTGAGGCCTGGAGCCTGACTTTTTTTTTTTTTTTCCTTCCCAGTCCATAATGAGCTTTGTAGATTTGTGCTGTAATGAAAGTGTTTAAAATTGATTTGACTGTTACTGTTATAAAAGTTCCAGATCAAAGAATTAAGCATCCATCCAAAATAAGGTTAAAATGTCTTTTCAAAATGGCTTTGAGTAAGAAATACAACCCCCATCAGGCCCATTGATCCCATCATGTCTATTGTGGCTAACTGTAAATCATTTGCAAACTAGCAGATGGTGCTGGATGAGTTTGAGAATCATTATTTTGAGGAATATTCTGAGTTCTGATTTAATTTCAATCTCATTCCACAATGTTTTTACATTTCTCCTTCTATCACAGTTATGGGCACCCTCCCATGCTAATTTGTAAAATGAAATTTACTGAATACCATCTAATCTTATTGCCATAGTTACAAGCAAGAAATTGAAGATTGCTACACTGAGCTGAAAATAGCTGACTTGATACAACGAAGGGGACTAATTCTTATGCAAATCTCTGTACTCAAATACAATCCCTTATTCAAAGAACAATAGGAAGTTTGATCTCTGGAAGCGTGGCCTTCTACTGTCTTTTCATTCTAGCAACAATTTGCAAAAAAAGGCTGAATGGAATGCATAAAAATGATAGGAGAAATACAGCGCTGGGGCCAAATGTTTGTCGTACGTGTTATTTTCCAATAGGAAGAAGAAAATGGCTTAGAGTAGCAGAAGTACTTCTTTTGTTAAAGTGCACAGTTGTTAACAACTGAGCTCCTACTGCCTGGAAGAGCAGTCACACAGTCTTCACCCACAAGTCCCCTCTGCAGGACACTTTAGACAAGTAGCAGAAAGGGTCTGATTGAAGCAAGGACTTGAAGCATTTGCGCTGTTGCTGATTTCTATGCCATCTCTTTATGCTTGCAGATTGCACAGTTTTTTTTTTTTTTATATTATGAGAAGAGGATGCAAAAGTTATATCACATACTGCTCCAAATGCTCTTTAATCAAGATGGGTATCCAAGAGATATATGGCCCAAATGCCATGTATCTGTGGCATTTGTCCTCTGAGCAATGACCTTCTGAGAAGATTCTCTATGGTGACCCCAGAGTATGGAGAAAAGACCCTGTACCTAGGTTGTGCACAGAAAGGAGCTGGGACAGCAGCTCACATGGCAGTAGCAAATCCTGAATCTACCATAGACCCTCTCACTCCAGCTCTGGAAGATGTGGCAACTGTAAATGACCCTCATTACTTTCTGCTGTGCTACTAAAGCAAACATATGGTGGGTGAAGAATATATAGTGAAAGGAAAAAGGGGGAAAAAGAGAGGAGTATTTAAGAGAAAGGAAAATGCAGAGAGAAAAATCAAATCTGTCTCAGAGGGAAAGAAGAAAGGAAGGGTAAGAAGTCCTAAAGAGACACTAAAGTGATACAGAAAACCAAATAATAATAAACAGCTGAAGGCAACCAGAGTTTTCAAAAGAAATGGAGGAGAGTCTAAGACACATATGAGACAGAATAATAGTGAAAAAAACCAATGATTGGAAGAAGGAAAATAGACTTAAATTGTCCCTACAGAGTTAAAATTTACAATCTATTAACATTTTACTATACAGCACACTATGCACTTTTTTTCTGGGTGAAAGAAATCTCATTCTATTGAATGGAATAATCTGACATTAAAGTGCTACAAGTCCTGATATGCTGCTTTACTGGTGAACAGCCAGGATAGGAAATTTTGCGCTTAGTCCTGCAGACAGGGATATCGGGAGGAATACAAACCTTTTAAGAGGATATTACCACACAAAATCGAGCCCCATTTGTTACAATTACATTAGTCTTCTGTAATACTCTGTTGCCTTTCCATTACTCTTAAGTTCTTCTTCTTTTCACTTCTTGGTGAGACCATCACCAATCCTCTCCATGACTCACAAACATGGCAGCTGAAAAAGAAGAAACATTTCAACCCAGCTTGATCTAGCTTAACTCTGCTAGAATAGCAGAGTCTGCACAGTTGAAACTTAACTTAAATCAGATTTTTGAACATAAAAGAGTTCATATAGGAGCAGCTATCCTATGCAGAAATGTCTAAGAAACATCTTGCTACTATTTTTTGCAATATGAAATGCTAGACCACCTGCCATCTTGAAAGTATGAACAGTAATCACGGCTACAGAGGCAAGCAGCATTTGGGCAGTTGCTCTGCATATGTTTCAAGTGCAGAAGGATAGACTACAACCCAATGTTGACCGCAGATACCCTCATCCATTCCCACAAGAGGCATTTAAAGTAATGATTTTTGTTTTGTTGGAAAGCTTTTTTTTTTGTGCATGGGTAGTGACACTCATTCTTCATCACACAGAAAATGTTCAGAGTGTTCTGAGCATATATTAAGAACTGGGACAGCAAATATCTGCTTCAAAAGGTTTTCTGGAGCATAACCCTATGTAATTCTTATTTCAGCTGCTGCTGTCTGGTATTGCTCAAACCAGATCAATCCCAGCAATGTCCTGCTCCCTGCAGGGTGACTTGCTCCTGTGAAGCTGCTCTCCTACCTCATAATAGCGGGGGAAAGATGGAAGATGTGGCTACACAAGGATTAAATGCCTCTTGCTGGAGCAGTCTGCTACTCTGAGCGACACCCCCAGGCTGAGCCACACTGGCTCTGGCTCTTCCTCTCTTGCCATTTGTCTCATCACCATGAGACATGAGAAAAAGAATGCATTCTACCCAGGAGACAGTAGCAAAGACCACTAAATAAAAGATGCTTAGAAATGTTGTAGTATTTGCTGTATGCATTTGAAATTGACTAAGACCACTTTAATTCAATGAGAAATTAGCTAAAACCTTGAGTTCATGGATATTTACACTAACTGCAGCTAAAACAAACTCTAACATGACAGTGAAAGTATATCTGAAGAGAGACATCAGCTGTGTTTCCGTAGAGTTTTACTGGTCAAAAAAAAAGTTACAAAAATAATATTTTGAAGGTTGCCATAAAATATATAAAACTCTACAGAATAACTGACTAGCACAGTATAACTTGGATAAAGTTACAGCAGCGAGAGAAAGAAAAGGGGTGGAAGTTTTTACAATGCTAAAGATCTGTGGAGGCCACAGATTAAGGCAGTTTGCAACCAGTATTTAATAACATGCTCTATTATTGGTTTTTATTACACTGTAGACATTCCAATCAGCATTAAAAGTGTGTGCTGAAAAATGGAAAAAGGATGTTCTATTCTTATACAGGGCAGGCTATAAAAACTTCTTCCATTATTGCATCCTAAATTTTCCAGTTCAAATGAAATTCCTCCTCTGTCTTCTCCCTTCTTATTTATTTATTTATTTATTTATTTATTCATTCATTCATTCATTCATTCATTCATTCATTCTTTATCAGTCTATCTATCTATCTGTTTACTAAACAGTAAAATAGAAAGGCTAAGAAGAACTTTTTAAATAGATTTTATTTTCTAGATATTGAATGTGTACAATTAAAAAGTGGTGCCTGGTTATTTGTATCTAGTGTTTTGGCAATAATTTAGTTCTATAAATACTCGTTTGCTTAACCTCTCACAGCCAGTAATCTTGTGTTGCAGTAAAGGGGACTATTCACATACTTGGAAGATGGTCATTCGGGGAAATGTGTGGAGCCTTGGGTTAAATGTTAGTACTCATAAATTACTTACTCCAGGGAAGCTGTCTCAGTTAAGGGGCTTGTTTACCAAATTAACTGTGGGTGGATTGCCATTTGGAGGCTTCTTTCCCATTTGGCCTCTCCTGAAAACATTGGGACATTCTAAACTAGGTAGAGTCAAGGTAGTCTTATTGAAGTTTTTTAGACTCCTGGTACCTTTGGTTGAGAAAATGGAGCTTTGATGTATGGTCATCAGCTCCTCTAGTTGTTATCTACATAGTTAACAAACTGGTATAGCAAATCACGACTCTTCAAGGGTTTAGAAATGAGATGTCTAGTTTCATAGCCAAGATCCATTGCTCAAAGCAACAGATATGCAATATCATAGGCCAGCTTGGATTGGGAGGGGTCTCTGGAGGTCTAGTTCCTCCTCAAAGTAGGATCAACTTCAAAGTTACATTAGGGTGCTCCATGCATCGGTTGTCTCCATGAAATGTTAGGAACCTCCTGTAACTGTAGGGTACAGACTTTGTTCAAAAGTTCCTTCAGGTGTTTTGTTCAAGTGTATGTTTGATTGAAAATTCTTTATAGCATTGCAGAATCCAATTCCTGCCTGTTTTATGGTGTTCCTACAGTTATGTTTGCTCAAAGGAAAATTAGTTCAGTAACTGTTAGTCTTTGTGGCTTCCTGTGTAAAACAACTAGGTATTTTTGATTGAGTAATACTTAATGTAAGTGGAAACACTTGGTAGTCTTTGAGGACTGGCTGATATTTTCAACAGAGGCATTTAAGCCCCTTTTGAAATTTTGTATATATGTACTGCTGTGTAGAACTTTTAAGCATGCTGACAATAAAAACAGTTAAAAAGCACTTCATGTAAAATAACTCAAGGCAACATTATGTGCAATTGCAATTTTGTTCAGGATATTTTACTCAGCTAAGATGTGTTTATAGTACAAAATGAATAAGTGATGGACATTTCATTGTTTCAGTAGCAATCTTATACACCATCTAGTTTACCTTGAAATTTCACCGTTATTATTATTAAGGCTGAACACAAATATTAGTGTAAGAATGTGATCATGAGAAGAAGCTTCAAGATGATCCTAGTAGTAGCTGTTATGTCACACTACTATTTTGTTTTCAGCTGTGTTGTTCAAGAAGATCTGAGTTCAGTTCAAGCATTAGTCCACTATTGCTGTCTAATCTGCCCTAGTGCTACCTTAGCTGTTACACTAGTGAGATAGCTGTCATTTTTCTGTAGACAGATTTTGCATCCAGTCATTGTTCTCACTTATTTCAGGGAAGCACTACAGAAACTGACACTGAGCTGTAACAACATCCTTTTTATTTTACTTTTTATATAATCAAGTGTCAACCTGCTTTCAGCTTAGAAATTGCCGCAGATTCTAAGTATGCCAAAGATATTTTCTCTTACTTAACACAGAAGCTTTTTGGTGAATGTCTCAATTTTGCAATAGGTATTGTCTCTCCTTGCCCTCTGAAATTGTGGTGATTAAATGAGAAGAAAGTATCAGAGGCCAGAAATCTGGCAAACTTGTGGTTAATTTCTGGTTAAATTTCAAGATCACAGGACAGTCAGGAGGAAAAAAAAAAATAACGGTAATAACTACAATGACAGACAGGTACTTTGCCTTCAGAAACACTCAGAAAACAGCAAACAACTGCTACTGGGGAGTAGCTGTGGGTCCATAAATACTTGGTGTTTGTAGGGCTTCTTTAAAAATGGGGGAGTTGTTATGGCATTCCAGAAGGGCAGGAGAAAGGCAACACTTAGGGGACCTTTTGTTTCATTATGGGACAGCTCACCTGAGGAAACTTGCCTTACTGTCTAGCTTTTGTGGATCCATTCAATGTACCCAGACTGTCATGAGTTAACCAACCACATCCTGAAAACACTTCAATTACTTTGAGAGGTTTTTACAACTAATCTATTTTTTCCAGAAGATTTCTTCCTTAAGTGTTTACTGAATTTATTATTAAAAACCAGGCTACTTCTAGTCTGAAGGAAGTGCCCATGGAAGATTCTTATATTCTAGCAGCAGATATTTTCAAGGAGGCAAAAGTCTGAAACACATTTTCTAAAGAGATTATGTGATTAGCTTTCAGTTAATTTTTAATATTTTTGTTCCTACTACATTTTTATGCTACCACAAACAGACATGTGATGCTTAAAGGTGTCGATTAGTTGCCACTAGTTGAGCATAGTAATCTTTTCCATCTTCTGTCAAGTAAAATTTCCCAAATACTTTTCTTGTTGTGACTTATTTGTATATATACCGACTTTAAGTATTCAGCTTCTTTGAATCTTCAACAAAGAATCATGTCAATAAAACTATTTGAATGTCTCCAGATGGTAAATGCTACAGAACCTTGAGTAAGGTCGATGTAGCTTTTTTAGATTAATATAAATATTTGTCGTGTAACATGGTATAATCTAAGCCTTGCTGAACATGTTCTATATTAACCATTATGTTTGAGCCATGTCAAGTACGCCATGGCAGTGCTGTAGACATTAATATTGTACCATGGTAAACAACGTCACTAAGTGCTTTCAATTCTCTGTGATATAATAATTAACAATTTTGAGAAAAGGTGAACAGCTGTGTTGGGCACTAACCCAAATGCTTATTGATATGCAAAGAAGGAAAAATTGCTTTTGATTTGTATGGGTATTGGATGAGACCTTTAATAAATGCTAATAGAAACTGTTAACACTGTTAAGATTTGCTTTGCTTTCTTTATATGATCAAAAGGAGATTTTCTCTGCCAGCAATATAAACCCAGGCTTTTCTGTAGAGTTAGGCACAGGCAGCCTGTATACTGCTATGCTGCCACATGTTTAGGGACTTCAATAAATGTACATAGTGTTGCCAAAAACATACATCTGCCCAAACTGAAAAAGCATGCAAAAGATGAAGATACACCCACATCAGTGAAATGCTGATGAGCAAGAATCTAACTGTGTTGAAACAGTGTTTCACAGGGCAATGGAAAGTGAGAAGTAATTTTATGAAGCCATTTATATTTGCAGTAACATATTTCTGCTCCACTGAAATTACTTTCTGTAAATATGTGTTTACTGCTGTCACTCTACAGTGAAAGAGAAAGGTCACACAAAGCACGCAACACTTTTTATCCTATTAGTTCTGCTATGGAGATGCAACAGAGTAAAACAAATCAAAGATACATGAGCATGAAGGTTTGAAGGGTGTTCAGTGAACTTAGGAGAGAGCAGGTGTTGGTTACAGTGATATGGCAAGCACATTAGCAACCTTTTGTTTGTGCAATTAACTTGACATCTCCCTGTAGCATGAAATATGGACAGTTTTTCAGGATTTTGTATTGCTTTACTTTGAAGAGGTGATTAATTATTTGAACAGTAGAGTCACTCACTGAACTTCAAAGTGGTGACAAAATTTTGAAAGGAGTATTATCTTTGATCCTCAAGGTTTTAGTCAGCCTCTGTTAGCAAAGACAGACAGTTTATTCAGCTTTGGCCTAAAACTTTATCTGGAGCATCTGACATTTATCACCACCAACAGGAGACATACACTGTTAGATGGACCTCAGGGCTGATTTGATATTATATATAGTGTTCTTCTGTGTATCTGTACTGAACAGGAAACTAGACAGGTGGAAAAAAAGGAAGAAGCTTCCACGTCTGTTAAGAGAGCTAAATGGATATTGCAAAAGGTTCCTTGAAAAATTCTGTACATTTTCAAAAGAATTTAACTGAATCATATTTATAGTTTTTTGTATCTTACACACACACACTGAAGAATACTTGTGAGAAATCTCAAGTATATTCACTCAAGAAAAAGTTAAGTATCATCTCTGTCTCTTCATAGATGAAAAATCCGATGCAGAAAGACTGCTCACAGAGCTGTTTCAAACTCTGAAAAAGCAAAGTGAGTGCACTTAGACCTACTGGATATATAAGAATGCTGCAGTTCATTTGTGACCAGTTAAGAACTATCAAGACCACTTCGCATCAACAATAACATCAAGTTTCTCTGATTCCTTGACTAATTCTAATTCCAGGTAATTTTAATTCACATATACTGAAGTAAGATGCTGTACTTTAAACTATGCTTATATACTGGATAGACAGAATAAAATAACATTTATACAGAGCTCACACTAATTTCTGACAGAAATAAAGTATCTGAGAAGGTATTCACTGGGGTAAGTATTGAAATTATACAGATTTACTGAGAAACAATTTCATTGATGTTACCATTTACTGCCAGTAAAGGCTCTTTTTCAGCAATTCTACTAGGTACAGAAGAACTATTGCCTTGAAAATATACCTTCCAGCTGGCTGTACTGTTTGAAAAAGACACTAACGCTTGAGGTCTTGATATACACATTCCCTGTATCAGATAAAAGCAATAGTGTTGACAGTGACCTGTTCTACTAGTCTACTGGGAGCAACACAGAAATATGAAGGTGTAAACTCAGAACTGTTAGACACGCAGGATCAGTAGCCTTTGCCTTTTGGTGACTGTATACAGATTTTGAGTGCTATAAGAGCAAATAATGCAGCTGGAGAATTTAATTGTTCAGAAGATGATGTCACTAAGAGACTGTCAGTAATAGATGAAGGAAGCAGAGGTTTCCTACAATACTAGGATAATAGTTAAAACAATCATTTGCTTTTTCTTTGATGATTTACCGGTAATGCTGAAGAAATGAAAGCAACTGTGTCCCACTTAGACATCTGATGTACTGGCAGCCTAGTTCTAAGACCACTGTAGGTGCAAGCAGTCTCTTGATGACACCACTGAGGTAAGAGTTTGAGGCACAGGTAGAAAAAAATCTGTTTATTCTGTCACCATATGGTTTGGGATTTTGTCTCATTAGGAAGAAACTGGCTTAAGCTTCATAACAATTGTCTTTCAGAAATCCTCCTGACTGGTCCAAATGTCAGAGGATATCTTATCCTTCTTAAGCATTACAATACCTTTGTACAATAGAGATTAGGAAACTGAGACCTTGCAGTTTCTTTGGCATGCTTATTTTGCTCTGCATTTCTTAATCCCTGGGGTGGTTGTTTTGTTTTGTTTTGTTTTGTTTTTTTTTCCACTGTGCTTTTTACAATAAAGAATTTGGTGCTCCATGATGTGAAGAATGAATCCTTTATCTCTTTCCCTGTGTTTTGTTCTTGGCCTGAGCTG
Organism: Podargus strigoides; assembly: GCA_028020825.1. Lineage (NCBI taxonomy): Eukaryota > Metazoa > Chordata > Aves > Caprimulgiformes > Podargidae > Podargus > Podargus strigoides. The sequence goes on along the minus strand of CM051663.1, from coordinate 82,058,268 downwards.
CTCAAATGTGCTTTCATATGTTGATGAGCTCATGGGTTTGATGCCTTAAATAAGAAAAAAAAAAAAGGAATGGGCTGATTACACTGAAAAATCAAGAGAGACAATTTAATTTAAAGGTTCCATCATTACAGATTCATTGGAAATACTGCTGATCATAATGAATTTGTTTAGTATTCATGGTTTGCTACATACATTTCCATAGATTATACTTGTGAGATATAGCCTCATTTAACCATTGGCTATTCCTAGTGTGTGAATTAAGCGAACAGTTTTTTCAAATGGTGAATTCCATCTATTGCCAAGTGTTCAGGGTAAAACTGTTATGCTTGACTAGCCAGATATTTAGCTTTTCTCTACTAAGAAGTGACTGACCTCCTACATAAACATGTGTAATTTACCTCAGGTTTACAGCTAACCAGGAGGCTTCTGTAACGCTGCTTCTTTTTATTTTTTTCCCCATGATGTTTTTCTTAGTCATTTTGTCTGTATTAAAAATTATGGGGAAACCTTGCATAAATGTTTAGGATGTCTTTGTAAGCATTACTAAGATGTTTTCTGTCTCATTTTCACTCAATGGTACCAGGAACCTGCAGTACATTGCTAGCCTGTTGTACAAACATTACTTGAAAAGCTCAATATAGCATCTTATAGCAAGTCACACTCTGATAATTCTACCTTCTGACCAAGATCGTGTGCTTTTTCTTTCCTCTGCCCTACCTTTCCTCACCTACCTTAAAAGGTATACATTTTTAGGTGGCTCATATGCTAGGATTTAGTTGTAGAAGCACATTTTTTCAAGATTCAAAAGTCACAATATTTTTATCCCTTGATATTTTTTTCCTTATTTTAGAGCTGTAAGCTCCCACAAATTCTCCAAGATCATTTCAGTGAGAGACAGAGGTATAGAAAAAGACTAACAGCAGAAAATTGAGAGAGTAACTATAAATCATCTAACTGCTGACAGGCCTGCTTTTGCAGTCATGGGGCTGTGGAATATTTCCTTCCAAGAGCAACCCACTACGTTTTTTGCAGTGTACTCCTGCTTACAGACAGCAAAGGTTGAATATATAACCTTAAGTCATTATTCTCTGAGTGTTGTCATTCAAGAAGTATTAAAAGAGCTCTTCTCCTGTGATTTAAGTCTCCTATTCGAATTACAATGATGACAATGCTGTGTGTCAATAACATACTCGTCTGTGTATTTAAAATACACAAAGCATCATGCTCTTCCACCTAGTGCCGCTGAGTGCCCTGCAGAAGACCTGTAGAGAGAGCACGAATTCTGTTGCTAATTGTCCTAGTGCTGCCAGCAACTACATTACTATTACCACAGCATAAGTTAAAATAAGACCAGTTGCAAGTGGTGGCATTGTCAGCCTGCCTGAAACTTATTTCATCAGTGTCCTAAGAAGTTAGCTAGATTTCAAATGACTGAGGGGAAAATACTGGGGCAGATAAACCCCATCTCTTAGAAAGGGATAATGAGAATAGCCCAGCTGCTGCAATGGAGCTCTTGCGGAGACATGGGTTATTAAAAGCCTGACACCATATCTATGTCAGTTCTATGGCTCCTTTCCTTATGTTTAAAGACTCATCTACCATGGCCTAATATCTTCATGGTAGATGTAAATGAGAAGCACCAGCAGCTAACCCTGATGCATTTCAAAGCACAGCAACTATTTTGGCTTTGTTTGGCTCTTCCACTGAGCCTCTCTTCCTTTTTTTCTGCGTATCGTTGCAGAGTGCTGTCATATACACATAGAATTTCATTAAGCTTGCTTGGTCAGTCAGCAAACATGGATAACTTAGAACAGATGTTCTCCAAGAACAGCTGGAACAAACTTGCATAGCAGTGGTAGCATCCTATCACTCTCTCCTTCAAGGAGTTAGCAGAGTGAGACAGGGAGTGTGTATTGCCCATTGGCCCCCAGTATGCACAAAGAGAACTGTTTAACCATTCACGTGTTGCTGCTGTATTTGATTCTGCTGTGAAAATCAAATCTCTGGTTAAGTATGGGGCTGTACAATGCAATGTCAGAGAGGCTGTTTGAACTTAGCAGTCACCAGCATACGCTGAACTTTAACACGTATCTGCCTCATCATGATTATGATTGATCTCAGCTAAATCGGGAGTTTCATGAATATGACATAGGCAAGATGATACCTGACAGAGTATCTGATATTCTGCTAACTAGAGGGCATGGCTTTGTAGTCTAAACCAGCATTGCTGCAGCCATCCGTAGCACTTCAATTTGTCCTAGGCAGATTTCTTTTTTTTTTTCTTTCTGGTTGGGAGGGACATTACAGATAACCGTCAAAAAGCTGGATGTTAAGAAGGTCCATGGCATTTTTTTTATTAGTGTAAGTTCGTCTTGAACCACAAGGTGACTTGAATTACCTGTGCCAAGAGTGTTGCAGCTGGAGGACAGGATAGCTGAGGTCAGATTCCCAAATACACATGCTGAAGACGTTCATACAAACAGGATGTGGGTAAATGATCAGCATAGAAAAGACACATATCACAGAATCACAAAATCACAGAATGTTAGGGATTGGAAGGGACCTCAAAAGATCATCTAGTCCAATCCCCCTGCCAGAGCAGGAATACCTAAATCAGGTCACACAGGAACATGTCCAGGCAGGTTTTGAATGTCTCCAGAGAAGGAGACTCCACAACCTCTCTGGGCAGCCTGTTCCAGTGTTCTGTTACCCTCACTGTGAAGAAGTTCTTCCTCACATTTATGCAGAACCTCCTATGTTCCAGCTTGCACCCACTGCCCCTTGTCCTATCATTGGATGTCACTGAGAAGAGCCTGGCTCCATCTTCATGACACTCACCCTTTACATATTTATAAACATTAATAAGGTCACCCCTCAGTCTCCTCCAAGCTAAAGAGAACCAGCTCCCTCAGCCTTTCCTCATAAGGGAGATGTTCCACTCCCTTCATCATCTTTGTGGCTCTGCGCTGGACTCTCTCAAGTAGTTCCCTGTCCTTCTTGAACTGGGGGCCTCAGAACTGGACACAATACTCCAGATGTGGCCTCACCAAGGCAGAACAGAGGGGAAGGAGAACCTCTCTTGACCTACTAACCACCCCTTTCTAATACACCCCAGGATGCCATTGGCCTTCTTGGCCACAAGGGCACATTGTTGGCTCATGGTCATCCTCCTGTCCATCAGGACCCCCAGGTCCCTTTCCCCTACACTGCTCTCCAGCAGGTCAGCCCCCAACCTGTACTGGTACATGGGGTTGTTCTTCCCCAGATGCAAAACTCTACACTTGCCCTTCTTGAATTTCATTAAGTTTCTCACCGCCCAACTCTCCAGCCTATCAAGGTCTCGTTGAATGGCAGCACAACCCTCTGGTGTGTCAGCCATTCCTCCTAGTTTGGTGTCATCAGCAAACTTGCTAAGGATACATTCTGTACCCTCATCCAAGTCGTTGATGAAGATATTGAACAACACTGGTCCCACTACCGACCCCTGAGGGACTCCACTAGATACAGGCCTCCAACTAGACTCCGTCCCATTGATCACAACTCTCTGGCTTCTTTCCTTCAGCCAGTTCATAATCCACCTCACTACCTGATCACCAAGCCCATACTTTATCAGCTTATCTACAAGGATGCTGTGGGAGACAGTGTCAAATGCTTTACTGAAATCAAGATAAACCACATCTACCGTTCTACGATCATCTATCCACCTAGTTATTTCCTCATAGAAGGCAATAAGGTTGGTCAAACATGACTTACCCTTGGTAAAACCATGTTGACTGCTCTTAATGACCCCCTCATCCTTGATGTGCCTAGAGATAGTGCCAAGAACAACCTGTTCCATCACCTTTCCAGGGATGGAGATGATGCTGACTGGTCTATAGTTACCCAGGTCCTCCTTCTTGCCCCTCTTATAGATTGGAGTGACATTTGCTATCCTCCAGTCCTCAGGCACCTCTCCTATTCTCCATGACTTACCAAAGATGATGGAGAGTGGCCTAGCAATGACCTCTGCCAGCTCCCTCAGCACCCTTGGGTGCATTCCATCTGGTCCCATCGATTTATGGATATCCAGATTGCTCAACTGATCCCTAACCCAGTCCTCATCTACCGAGGCAAACTACTCCTTTATCCTGACTTCTTCTGGGGCTACAGGGATCAGGGGCTCCTGGGGAAAGCCTGCAGGAGTAAAGACAGAGGCAAAGAAGGCGTTCAGCACCTCTGCCTTCTTTATATCCTCTGTCTCTAGGGCACCCACCTCATTCATCAGGGGGCCTATATTGCCCCTAGTGTTAGTTTTATTAGCTATGTATTTGAAAAAGCCTTTTCTATTATCCTTGACCTGGCTTGCAAGGTTAAGTTCCAAGGAGGCCTTAGCTTTCCTAATTGCCTTTCTACATCCTCTGACAACTGTCCTATATTCCTCCCAAGTGACTAGCCCCTCTTTCCATGATCCATAAATTCTTTTTTTCCACCTGAGTTTGCCCAGCAGTTCCTTGTTTAACCATGCTGATCTCCTAGCTCCCTTACTTGATTTCATACCCATTGGGACGCTCTGATCCTGAGCTTGCAAGAAGCGGTCCTTGAATGTTGACCAACTATCTTGAGCCCCTTTACCATCTAGCACCCTGTCCCATGGGACTTCCCTTAACAATTGATTGAGGAGGCTAAAGTTGGTCCTGCAGAAGTCCAGGGTTCTGGTCTTGCTAGGTACTCTATTCCTCCCACACAGGATCCTGAACTCCACCATCTCATGATCACTGCAGCCAAGGCTGCCATTGACCATCACTGCTTCAACAAGACCCTCCTTGTTGGTGAGTACAAGATCCAGCAGCGCTCCTCTCCTAGTCAGCTTATCCACCATCTGCATTAAGTAGTTATCATCAATGCACTGGAGGAACCTCCTAGACTGTGAATGGCTGGCTGTGTAAGTCTTCCAGCAGATATCGGGGTAGTTAAAATCCCCCATGAGGACCAAGGCCTGTAGTTGCGAGGCTGCTTTCAGCTGCCTGTAGAAAGCCTCATCAACTCCCTCGTCCTGATCAGGAGGTCTGTAATAGACCCCCACAGCTGTATCGCCCATACCTGCCTGCCCCTTAATTCTTACCCACAGACTTTCAACTTGCCCCTCATCAGCCCCTGGAGAAAACTCAATACATTCAACTTGCTCCCTCACATAGAGAGCAACTCCACCACCTCGCTTCACTGACCGATCTTTCCTAAAAATGACACAGCCATCCATGACCACATTCCAGTCATGTGAGCTGTCCCACCATGTCTCTGTAATTGCCACCAGGTCATAACCTTTAGACCGCACACAGACCTCTAACTCCTCCTGTTTATTCCCCATACTGCGTGCGTTGGTGTACAGGCATTTCAGGTAGCAAGTAGAGCGCACTGGTGGGACCCCTGGGAGGCAGGAGGCCTTGTGGTCAGGGTCTAAACATCTATCCCTTCTCTTCAATGATCGAAAATCCTCCCTAGACCACCTTCCTTCAGGCCCTAGCATATTGCTCTTGGGCTCGTCCCTAACAGACCCAGTTCTCTCCCCTTCCCCCTTCACATGTAGTTTAAAGCACTCTCAATGAGCCCTGCTAACTCCTGCCCCAAAAGCCTTCTCCCCCTCTGGAACAAATGCATTCCACCTGCCACCATCAGGCCAGGTGTCTCATATAGCAGCCCATGATCAAAGAACCCAAAGCCCTGCCTTTGGCACCAGTCACGTAGCCATTCATTAATCTGTGAACTCTTCCTGCTTATCTCTTCACCCATTCTTGCAGGAGGTATGGAGGCAAACACTACTTGCACTCCAGACCCCTTAACCAGCCATCCCAGGGCCCTGAAGTCACTCTTCATTGCCCTTGCACTTCTTGTAATAATTTCGTCCCTGCCAACCTGAAAAAGCAGCAGTGGGCAGTAATCGGAGGGCTTTACAAGATCAGGGAGTTTCCTTTTAATGTCTCTAATCCGAACCCCAGGGAGGCAGCAGACTTCCCTGTGGGATGGGTCCGGTCGACAGATGAGCCCTTCTGTTCCCCTCAGAAGGGAGTCACCCACCACAATTACCCTCCTTTTCTTCTTAATTGAAGAAGTCCTGAGGCGTCGGGGTGACTGACAAGCCCTAGGTGATTCAGGAGACTGATCTACCCCTCCAACTTCATTTACCTCTCCCTGAAGTTCCAAGGCCTGGTACCTGTTACTCAAGGGCAACTGGGAGGGTGAAGGGGGTTGGGAGGGTTTTTGCTTGCCTCTCCGCGGACGGACCACCCTCCATTCCTCCCTGTCTCCTGAACCCTCTACTTCTGTCTGATGACAGGAGGGGAGGGGATCCATCACTTGCCCACCCTTTTCCGACTGCCCTTGCCTCAGGGTGAAGCTCCACCAATCTATTTCTCTTTCACATTCTCTAATAGTTCTTAGTCTTTCTACCTCCTCCATCAGTTTAACCACCTGCCCGAGCAGATCATTTATCTGCTCGCACCGCACACACGCGGTGTCACTGGCTCCCTCCGGTACCAGTGCCAGGCTCAGGCATTCGCTGCAGCCAGAAACCTGCACGGCTGCATGTCTGCTCGGAGGAGCCGTCTGAGTCCCCATATTCTTTTTCACGACAGATATCAACACACAGTTTGTCAGGAGCAGAAATCCTTTTATCTTCAAGAGAAAACTTAGGAAAGTGAAACAGCACGTTATTCCCATAGGAAAAAAACCCCTGCAACAACACCACTCCCAGAGGAAAAATGTGTTGGTCTTACAGAACTCACATAAACGAGACAGGATATACATGGTTATATACCCTTTTCTAGGCCCTAACTATTGTCTGACATCCCAGGGATAAATCATATTCAGATGTGAACTTTAATACCAAACTCTTAAGTACTAGTCCCTTGATGGGCTTACACAGATGCAATCACTCCTATATCCCACTGTCACTTCATTGGTGCCATCTTTCTGCTTATATTTATGGATTAAGTATTAAAGAAGTATGTAACCCATTTTCAGATCAATTTTTTTCTGACAAAATAAAACAGTAGATTAGCTTAACTTTGTATTACATTTTGTTTACATGTAGAGTTATGAAGTTAAGGAGTCAGTTTTGTTTGCAATCAGCATTTACAGATGATTTTTAATTAACTTCCCTCCATAATTTTAAATATAGTTATTTGCTGAATAATATTTCTATTCCACAATAGCTGAAAATACAGACAATACAGCATAGAGTGAAAAAAAATAGCCCGACATTACCGAACAGTTATATTTGCAGCATCTCTCTACCAAGAGACTTCAAGGCAGTCAAACAATAAATTTATTAGAATGCCAAAATAGGGCATCAGAGGCCAAACATTCAACCCATTGAAATCAGTATCTGATGTACTGAATAGTGCTAGTATTTGGCTCTTAAAGCTATTCAAATATCTTTGGTTCAAGCAAAATAGCAGACTATTACTGCAAATCTAACCTTCATTAAATTTCCTGTGCACTTAGATATTCATATGAATTGGAGAATAGGTTTTGTTTGATCTGAATACTACCTATATTTGATTCCTAAAATGACTTTTAATGTTGTATTCTCTCCAGACTTCTATTATTCTCAGGGAACAAAAGTGCAGCTAGTAAACTCCCATATATATACACACTCCCATGGAGACTAGGTAGCTAAGTAGGTAACAGCTCTACTTCTTATTTCAAAGGTTGTAGGTTCAACCTGACTGAGCTCTCTTTAAATTAAACTTTCTATTTGCTTCTCCACAAGCTTTGGCATATAAAAGTCAACCATGGTTAAAAAATGGCTATTTATGCTTACAGTTAGATGGAGTCTGTTCCTTTGTGCATAACAGAGAACAGAAAAAGATCAGGAACAGTTAACACAGACTTGTCTTTATCTAAGCACAAAACTACACAATAGCTTAACAAAAACTGGGCAACTTTCTGGTTCCTAAACTGCATATTTATTGGAAAAGAAGAGTCTCAACATGGGCTCTGTATTTCTGCTTCCCTATACTGTTTTAAAACATCTATGAGCCAGGAATGCTGAAAGCAGCGTGATATGCAAAGAAATAATTAATTCGTATCTACCTGCAAGCCCTGTGATATTAAAGATTGGAATTGCTGAGAGCACCATCACTAGTAGGCAGTGTAATTGGGAATTCCTGGTGCGCAAGATCTTTGAGATAATTTCAAATGACTTGTGTTTTATGGGACATTGGAAAAATTGCTACATTTTGTCAGAGGTGGATAGCTGAAGCTCTGTGCATCTTACAGTCTTTGAGAAAGGGCTAGGTCTGAGGCAGTTGGCAGTAGACAGAGTGCTATTTGGTCCTGTGGTTAACTTGTTCCAGGAGAGATAATAATGGAGAGTAAGAGGAGTGCCAAACACAGTTAGACCTTCAGATATGTGCAACTTCTATGTACCTTGTCAGGGATACCCAAAATTCAGGTCAACTTTTCAAGCTATTTACTTGAAGTAACGGGATATAGGACAAAAAGTCATGCAGCTTAACAGATTTCCTACCTGTGTGTGATTTTAAGAGTGTGGTGGACAGGGTAAATAATTACTTCTGGAAATAAACAAAAACTGTTTGCTTTCACAGATTCATTTCTATGGGCCAAGAGAATAGACTTCATTTTACAAGTAAAGATATAGAGAAAGAAATTTTCCGCAGAACAGAATGTGCTCTATCAACAAAGACCAGAAATTACAAGGCATACACATACCTCCTTGCAGAATATTCGTTAACAGGAAAACGTTTCTTGTAGTCTGAGACATGATCTCGGTGGAGAGAGCAGCCTGTCAAAAACGATAAAGATGCAATGTATTTGCAACTGCACAGGAAAGTGAGGTGTCTCTATGCAGACTGGAGGTGAAGCACATGAGTATTACCCACTTCACGGAGAGGATGAGGACTGATACAGAGTACAATTAGCCTACAATAGCATTCAGTGTCTGCCTAGTATACCTATCACTACTCTAATTAAGAAAGTGATCTGATCCAGAACTTACATGCAAAATAGATTGAAATAATCAGTCAATCATTTCAGCCATTTAATGAGCTCTCTTTAAAAGGGTGGTTGGTTAAATGGTGAAATCAAATATGCAAAGTTAAAAATAAGAGACTTAAGCCATTTACTGATCTAAAGTCCACAGAATAAACTGCAGTTTTGACGAGACCTGGACAGGGCTTACATGGCCAATTCCATGTCAATTCTGAAGGTCAAGGCCTTTTTGTTGATTTTTGAAGGGATTTTTATGAGACTCAAAATTAATGAAAGCACCTGTGAGTACATTGGATTATGATTATTTTTGTTGTAATTTATATGCTACATAAGCCTGTATGTTTTTAAACCAATTGATTGTATTCTAAGTTTTGGAAGTAGTGATGCTTTAAAATATATTTCATGTAAGAAGCAGCCAAGTCTTACAGTTTGTATTTACCTTATCAGCTTGAATACAGTACTGTATTTTAGTGATGTATTGTATATATCTTGCAACTACGTGGAAGATATTTTTACGTGTTACATCACAGAATCACAGAATCACAGAATGTTAGGGATTGGAAGGGACCTCAAAAGATCATCTAGTCCAATCCCCCTGCCAGAGCAGGAACACCTAGATAGGGTCACACAGGAACATGTCCAGGCGGGTTTTGAATGTCTCCAGAGAAGGAGACTCCACAACCTCTCTGGGCAGCCTGTTCCAGTGTTCTGTTACCCTGTGAAGAAGTTCTTCCTCACATTTATGTGGAACCTCCTATGTTCCAGCTTGCACCCACTGCCCCTTGTCCTATCATTGGATGTCACTGAGAAGAGCCTGGCTCCATCCTCATGACACTCACCCTTTACATATTTCTAGACATTAATGAGGTCACCCCTCAGTCTCCTCTTCTGCAAGCTAAAGAGACCCAGCTCCCTCAGCCTTTCCTCATAAGGGAGATGTTCCACTCCCTTCATCATCTTTGTGGCTCTGCGCTGGACTCTCTCAAGCAGTTCCCTGTCCTTCTTGAACTGGGGGGCCCAGAACTGGACACAATATTTCAGATGTGGCCTCACCAGGGCAGAGTAGAGGGGGAGGAGAACCCCTCTCAACCTACTAACCACCCCCTTTCTAATACACCCCAGGATGCCATTGGCCTTCTTGGCCACAAGGGCACATTGCTGGCTCATGGTCATCCTGCTGTCCACCAGGACCCCCAGGTCCCTTTCCCCTACACTGCTCTCCAGCAGGTCAGTCCCCAACTTATACTGGCACATGGTGCTGTTCTTACCCAGATGCAGGACTCTACACTTGCCCTTGTTATATTTCATTAAATTTCTCCCCGTCCAACTCTCCAGCCTGTCTAGGTCTCTCTAGATGTTTAATGCCAGTTCCTATTTCACACGTTGTAAAAGTAAGTCTAAAACTAAAATATTGTGATCACTAAATATTTTGGGATAGTTTAGAAGGAATTAGTCATAGTCTTGTTTCTTTCTATATTATTAACCTAATGAAAAATTTCAGAGGGAAGCTCAAATTTGTTTTATCTGATCTGGCATCTATGAGGCATTTTAATAATATGGAATAATCTGAATTTATCATTTGTAGTCCAGAGCCATATGCACTGAAATGCACTCTACAAAGGTATAGCTACATATTGTGAAGGACTATCCATCACTTAAATTTGAAATCTATAACAATTTAAATCATAGAATCAATCACAGAATGCCTGGTTGGAAGTGACCTCAAGGATCATCTGGTCCAACCTTTCTTGGCAAGAGCACAGTCTAGACAAGATGGCCCAACACTCTTTCCAGCTGAATCTTAAAAGTGTCCAATGTTGGGGAGTCCACCACTTACCTGGGGAGTATTCCAATGGCCAATGATGTGAAAAATTTTCCTCTTGTGTCCAGTTGGAATCTCTCCAGGAGTAACTTGTACCCATTACCCCTCATCCTATCCATGTGACTCCTTGTAAAAAGGGAATTGCCGCCTTCTTTGTAGCCAGTCTTGTAGTACTGGAACATAGTGATGTGGTGTCATCTAAGCCTTCTTTCATCAAGGCTGAGCAAATCCAGTTCTCTCAGCCTTTCTTCATATGTCAGGCTGCCCAGTCCTTTGACTACCTTCATGGCCTTTCTCTGGACCCTCTCCAGCCTGTCCACATCTTTTTTGTATCATGGAGACCAAACTGAACACTAATGTTCCAAGTGTGGCCTGACAAGTGCTGAGTAGAGTGGGGGAACAACTTCTTTATCTCTGCTGGTGATGCCTTTGTTGATGCAACCCAGGATCCTGTTGGCTTTCTTTGCTGCTGCAGCACTCTGTTCACTCTCACTGAGCTTGTCTCTCAACTGTGCCTGTTCATTTTAGGAAAATCTGGTTACATTGCTTGCTCCAGAAGGATGAGAACTGGCCTCCTGAAAAAGTGTAGTGAATCAGACTCGTGAGTGCTCTGTAGGTCTTGTATGTGGAGGAGGCACTGGGTGCATTCTGATCATCAGATCAGTGTACGAGCACAAGTCCTTGCCCACTCTGCCCTGTGTTCAAATAAGGTGAGGACCAGGAACAGGTGACAGGCTACAGGAATGTGGTATAGTCAACAAGTCATAAAGTGATTTACATGAAAGACTCTTCTAACCACATAAAAGGCAGTAATTTGTAAATTATATGATTCTTTAAAGTTTTATTAGTTAATTATGTCTATTTATTGGATTATAAAATTTTACTTTGAAGTTTAATTTTGTCTGTTTGTCTGATACTACTAAAGTCAGGACAAGAGTACTTGAATTTTTTGCTTGTTTTTAGAGTAATGTTGAGATTAGAGATTATATCCCTAACTCCTACCTATTCTTTACTTTTTCCAGAATTAAATTAGGAACAGAGATATTTTAAACTAGTTTGAATAGTGGAGACCTCAGCTGCTTTGGAGAACTTCTATAGTCACACCCATCCCAGGTGGCTACGAAGAGAAGGGCATTTCAAGATGCAGCAACAAATTCTATCCCAGATGCTGGATTCTTTAGTGGTTTATTTTTGTTACTGCTCTCTTCATGTACTGTTTTTTAAGGTCTAGATGCTGTCTCTGAATAAAAGTGGGTCGCTCACCAGTTTCCCGTCAGACTCTCATATTAATAAGGTGTATGTGTCAGGTGCAACTCACGCATGCTTAAAGAGATACCTGCCAGGTCAGGAGGCAGTTCAGAATAGTTTTTCCACTTGTTTAGGACACCCACAAGTCCAAAGATGATGGGTTAGGCTAAGTCATGGTACAAACCTTGAGAATGAAAATTGCCAGCACTGGCCCTGCCAATCACAGTAGCTTTAACACTACAAAACCCAGGCAATTTTGAAGGGACTTTTTTCTTTTTTTCCTTTTGTGTGAGATCCCATGTTAATCTGAAACATGTGGAGTAATACATTTGTAGTGGTTTTGGCCTCAGACTTCTGGACCAAAAGACAAGGATGTATTGTTTGTTTCTTTGTTTAAACAAAAATTTCCTACCTCTTTTTCCAGCATACAGAATGAAAACAACAACAGATAACTATTCTGGACAGTCTGGATGCATTGGATGACAGGAAAAATAGTTAAATTTACTTGACAACACTTGATCAGCATCTGCAATTTTTACAGTGCTTATTGACTTACACAGTGAATAATTCTAAACCTAGCTTTGAACTTATTCCTCTAAGACACTAGCTTGTTCATGCTTTAGAAACATTAAGGTTCCCCCTGCCCAGATAAACAATAACCAATTATGAATGAGGTGCTCCTAAACATGTGTGTAGGAAGAAGAAAAAAAGAAGATTAAAAAGATTTGTCTGATCTTCAGGTTTTATCCAGGCTGTCTGGGTTTCACAAAGGTTACACAGTGTTTGCTGGGTTAGAAATCAACTCATCAAATGTTTGTTGCTAGAGAGGCTGTAGCAGCTGCAGGATGATCCACACTGGGGGCCTGGGGATGACTGGGCTCTCACATCCTGTGGCTTCCCAGACCCTTCCCTCCCAGACTATCCCAAGGACATTTCTCCTGACATTTCCTTGCCACAGACTTGTCAGGATCTCTGTACCCCACCAGTGGTCTGAAGAGGGCAGGACTATGATGGCACAGTTTAGAACCAGACACATTTTTAAAACTTAAGATGAAATCGCATTTGCTTTTCTGCTTCAAGACGAAATGTTCGCAAGGGGCAGGAAATGCTAAAGCAGTTTCCACATCCCTCAGATATCCCTGTTGTCTTTTAACTTAATAAACTGATGTGGCTGACACAATGACACATAAATTGTTTTGAAGTCATTTTGGAGAATGGACTCCAGCCCTGTAATAGGTCTTGTGCTGGAAATGAGAAAGTTTTGTTGTTAAGAACAGCCAGCACTCAGTTGCTTTTCCTGACTCTATTGCAAGCACTTGGGAGACAAATAATGTGCTTTACATAAGCATAGCCATAGATTATTTTGTTCATTTCCTGACTGGAAGGGAAATTTAAACCACATTTGGCTTAGAAGCACAAAACTGTTGGTACATCTGGAAACAAAAATGAAGACCACCTCAAAGAGCTCCAAAAAAAGTGTGAAGGAAATGAACTTTATCCTATGATGATCAGAAAGGATATCACAGGACATACTGAAGAATTAATGAAACACACTTCATGAACCAAGGCTGCATGACAGGAGGATGGTTATAACCAGGTTTGCTCAGTAAAATATTAAAGGCCATTTCTCCCTACCCATTTACTTTGACTTACTGCAGAACACTTTAGGAAGGGTAAGAGACTAATAGGTGCTGAAGAAGCTGTGACTGCAGAGTGCAATAGAGGGTAATAGCATGAAAGTTCTGCAGAGAAAATCTGGTCAGAAAGTATAAATCAAACAGGGTTGCTCTGGAAACAGGTATTGCAGTAAAGTTGACGTCTTTCAAACAGCATTTAATAGATCAGAATTTGTTTTAGAAACAGAATTATTTTTAAAATATCAAAATGACTTATTGCACCATTTTTTAAATTATTACTTTGAAAAGGATTTTGTTAATGTTAAAATATTGCAATGTTTATCCAAATATTTTGAGGATTGGAATGTGACCACCGCTTTTTTACCAAAACAGTTTTTGCTCCCAAATAAACCTCATGGATCATATCTGAATATCAACTTTTCCTTCCCAATCTGTATTAAGAACTAAAAAAAAAAAAAAAAGAAAAAAAGCTGGGTGGAAAGTAATTCTCTAGCAAGCTCTTCTATGTGATTTAGTTACTGGTACTAAATAACATGTAGTTATTTAGTACCTATAACACATACTCTGTTGTATTTTTTAAGTACATCCAGACTGTACTTTGCTGCTCATCAACTACCCAGACAGAAACAGGACACAGAAGAAGTACCCAGGTCAGCAGCAAGGCTTAGTCATGCTCCTCCAGGTTGTAGGAGACCTTGAAGAGGGGCTGAATCATCAAACAACTCAACTGAAAGCACTCGAGCACACAGGGAGGGCACTGCTTCATTCTTGACTAGAGTCAAACATGGGCAGCTTCCTCACTGCTCAGAAGATCAAAGGAGAATTCTGTCTCTCCCTCAGGCATGGTCCTTCTCAAGTCTCACCTGAGATGCCCCAGGCAATCACCAGACCTGCCAGTAAGGGTTGTGCATCGCCCATGAAGGCAGAACACTCAAAAATTAATATTAGGCTTTCCTGAATAACTTGTCCCAAAGCTGCGGTTATTGTTTCTTCTTAGCCCCACATTATCATGATCAGCCTATAATGTTGAAATAGGTGGATGATAAATCAAAGCCTTAAGTGTGGTGAAATCTCCTGGAAAAGTAAAATAGATTTTTAGAAAAGCAATAAAAATCATCCAGCACAGCACTTGTGCGTTTCACTTTTGTAGCTCAAAAACAAGAATATTTTTACAATAACCCTTTGAACACACACTAGATTAAAGCTGGGAAAGAAGTGGGTGTTCACACACAGGGTTATGGTATGATTTTTTTGTTAAAGTGTATTTATTGCTTTGAGAACCACCAAACTAGAGAATAATGCACAAATCACTGAATCTCTCAGTCATTCAGCCTGGAACAAACACTTAATTCTCCATTCCAGGCAGCAGATCTCCAGATTTTTCTAAGTCCTGAGCTGTACTAAATGTTGGAAGATCCTTTTGCTAATCTTTGCTATGTTAAAGTTTGTTGAGCTTCCTCAAGGTTCATTAGGTTATCTTTTAATTGGTGATGGGTGAACTGTGATAGGTTTAGAGATGTGGGTGACTCACAAGATATCTGAAATATTTAAGATGTCTCCTGAGCAACTTTGTTGACTGCAACATACATAAAGGAGCATTCAATAAGGTGAGTTCAATGTGGTGGTACTGCTCACAAACAGCAACACTGTGAAAGAGCCATAAAAGTAAATCCTGTGTATTATTGCTTAATTCCATTAGATAGTATCACACTTTGGTTATTTTGAATTTAGTTTCAGTAAATATATGAGATTTTAATCCTTCATTGGTAATTCAGGGTTTAAAGGGAACAGTAGAAGAGAGAAAAGACATAGATCATTCTAGGAATATTCTCAAATAAAAAAGTTAGAGATAAGAGTGATGTACTTTAAAATCAACTATTTTATGCTTGACCTGAAATAGAAACTAATCTTCCTAGACTTGGAGTCTCAGCTCCCCAATGGTATAATTAAATGGATGTTTCTAGCTAGAATGTTTTACATTATATCACAACAGTTTAACAGTTCACTATGTCTAGGATTGACTCTGACTGTTCTCAGTTTGGCTTGAAGGAGGAACTTGCTCTGTTGGGTTTTTATTATTTTTTGTTTTGGTTTGGTTTTGGGTTTTTTTTGTTTGTTTGGGGTTTTTTGGTTTTTTTGTGTTTTTTTTTTCTGTTTTGTTTTGGTTTTTGTTTTTTGTGTGTGTGTGTTTTTTGTTGGTGTGGTGGGTTTGCTTTTTTTTTGGTGTTGTTGTTGTTTTTGTTATTAAATCTGCACAAGGAAGACTGTTTGAAGCCACCCAGGAGGTGTAGGATTTTAGAAGCAGTCCTCCTATCAACACAAGGGCAAGTGAGGAGGAAAATGCTGTGAAACAGACAGTGCAGTAGGTGAAGTTGATCACTGCATAGCGTACCATACCACAACATAACACATACCCAGAGGAGTGGGCTGGGTGCAGAAGAGCTCCCTGATAGCCTCCTCGCGCCAGCTGCTGCAGCTTGCAGGTCATGCTCCTGATCTCACAAGCATGGGTGATAAATATGGTAAGACACAGCAAAGGACGGTGAATGAGATGTGGGTCTGATAGCTGAAGCCTCCTGAGCTGCCTTGATGCCATGGTACAGGCCTGAAGGACAGTGTCGCTTCTGTGTTTCAGTTCTTATGTCTTTCACAGTAACTGGAAGGAGCTACTCAACCGTAACTCCCAGCCTACATCAGGGCCTCCTGTTACCACTCTCTGCTGTTCCTGATATAGTCTCTACACCCCTGATACTCGTCTTCTGGCAGCCCTTGCTGATGACATCTTTAAAAGAGAATCCTTTAGAGAACTTTCTTTTTCACCCTCTGCTCCCACTCCTAGTTCTCAGTGCTTCCAACATCAACTAGAAGTTATTATTTCTTCCATAAATCTGTGAGTTACTCCTACACTGCTCCCATAGTCTTGCAGTTTCAATGACTGCGCAGTCCCCCACAGCTCTGAGCACTGACCACACAGACGGTTCCTTGTGCAGGGTGCAAAGCACACCACAAAGGGCCGCAGCCTTAGAAAGGAATTGTTTTCATTTAAGTACAGCCTTTAACAAGAAAGTTAAAGAGTCTAATGGGTAAACAGAGGCCTCATCTTTGAGAATCCTGTTTATGAGAGCTTGAAAGAAATTTTACAGTGGCCTTACAGTAAATCAGATGCTCTTTTTCCATGGGCTCTCGTTTGTGGTTTGAATCGTTTATAATAAGCCTGTTTTCAGAGGCAGAAACAAGTGGTTGGGGTGGTGGTGGGTGAAACTCAAAGCTGTTTTATAAGTGCAGCTTCAGAGGAAATATAGTAAAAGGGCTATGACTGACCTGCAGATGAAAATAGGAGATAGAACCAGAAGGTGCAGCTCAAGCTGTCTTGTAATCAGCCTGGTCTTATAATAAGCAAAGTCTTCATCTGAAAAGGTGCAAAAAGGTACAGAAAGCCACAAACGGTGACCAATATTGCCTGTGTTGCAGCAGCTTCGTACTAACAGACCGATATGTGGGAACCATAAATCCAAACCCAGAGAGCTCTACCTGCAAAATCAAATCCTTGGGTGATCCTGGCCTCACACACCATCTTTCTTTCAGCTGCTGGGAGAGCTGAGGAAAAGGCAAATCTGGACTGCTTTGTTGGCCTTTGTAGGCCTCTGGACACTGACAGAAAGCAAAAGACACTATGTGTCATCTCTACTCTGCTTCGTCCTGTGTGTGAGCATCCAGGTAGTGACACTGCTGAGGGAAGGTGAGTACAGGCTGGACTCTGCCCAGAATCAATTGCACAACGTGATCTTTTTTCTTCTGTACAAGGTGTTTGCAATCATTCGGTACTATCTACTCAGGAATGCGAGAATACAAACGACTGGCTTATGTCTCAGCACTATGGGAGAGCTACCTCTAAGAAACTGCCAACAATGATAATGTTCTATATCTTCTATGACCCAGGAAAGGGAGAAGACCCTGTTCACTCCCAGGTAACTGTATGAGATGCCAGAAAAATCAGGTTACTGAGGACTTCACTCGCATCTTTAATAGCCTTAAAAATTAATCTCCTTCATGAAATCTTCCCAAAGCCATATTATGGGCTAGCCCTTGCTTAACAGATCTTCCCTGCACTCCTCTGAAAGACCTTTCCATTCACATTGTAAGCTCTGAAGAAGAAGGAATACTTACTTATTTTTGCATTGACCTTAGTACTAAGTGCCCTGCCTTTAGTAAAGATGTTGGAACACTTAAGCAATGTGCCTTCTAGTGGGCTCAGACTTCAGATGTTTTGAGTTTGGAGCTACATAACAGAGGTTGCCAACAAATGATCCAGCAAAAAGAAGCAGTGAAGAAGATGAAAAAAAATTTCATAATGCCTGAAGACTTCTTCAAGTTTAAAGCAGTGTTTTTTTGTAAAAGTAGTTCACCTTCAGGAACAAACAGCAAGAAAACGTGAAATAACATATCATCCATTAAACAGTACTTTCACACGTGCATGCCATTATAAAAAAAGGCTACACAGAAAAGTCAGAGAAGTGTTTTCTTTTCCAGAGTCACATTAAGTTGGTGATAAAGAAATTGGAACTTAAAGGCTGGATTGGACTTAGTCTAGAGAAGCAGGCAAGGCAGCACAAACCCTCTGATAAGTCTCAGCATAGGGTAGGGGCACCTCATGCCTGAGTGAACAGGTTAAGAGCGTGCAATGTATCTGCAGACTCCCTCCCAAAGCAAGCAGATGATTGCCACAGGCAAAGAACAAATGGAAACTCCATTCAGTTGACCTCCATGACCTCCAGTGGCAAATCACTTTAATGCTGATGCTGGTGGTATTGCACCTATTTGTCCCAAAAGATAAGCAGGACTCTTGTTTTAATTGAAATGTTAGAGCCAGATGTCTCCCTTCAAATATTGCTTGCCAAGGTCTCAGTCCATCTCTGAAAACTGATTCAAAGAGGACAGGCAATACCTAACTGGGAGAAATGCAGAATCTGCACCAGAGGGACTGCTGGGTGTGAACTGGATCCTGGGAACTGTGTGAGCCAAGAGGCACAGTGCTGCAGAGAGCATAAAGTTTGGGACAGTATGTCTCTACCCCACGTGGCAAATGTCACAAAGCCTCCAGTGTTTTGGGACACTTACAATTGAAGTTAATAAAAGCTTCTGGTTAGTATTTTGCATGTTTTGAAATAAAGTGTTCAGCAGAGCAGAAATTTATTATTTTTAAATACTAAGCCATCTGGAGCATTAGCTGCTTAATTACAGCAGAAAGAGTCATGAATGAACAATGTGAAACACATTCTATTTTCAACTATAGGATCCAGAGTTTGTCTGATCCTTTTTATTCCTGATAAAAAAAAGAAATATGTAAGCGGTCATGTTATGTTATTCCTTCAGATTTTTTTTCTTCTTTTCAGAAAATAAAAAAACCTAGAAAACCAAAGAACAAACCCTTCTACCATAACCCCAAAACCTAAACTCTAACTATGTGGTGATAAAATTAATTCTCTCTCTGCAAAGCAGTGACGACAACAATCACCACATATAGATGAGTATGGAAGAAAAATAATAAAAGAAAGATGTTTTGTTTCTTGGTTTATTATTTCATTTAATGTAATTCTTCCCCACTGTGTTGTAAATCACTTGTCTTTTTGTGCTTTCACTCATTTTAACCATTCCTCATCCCAGGGTAAAACCCAACTTGAAACAATGTGGACTTGATGAGTTTACTCTGCTTGAAACAAGGAAGCCTTTGTCCAACATGCCCTAGGCAACTTAAAACACAATGCCCCTATCCTCCTTTGCCATGAGACCTTCAGTCAACATTCCCCATGGTTTATGACAACTGAACCACAATTAGGCCCGAGGCATTCAAACATGACATTTGAAATAGAGGGTGCATTGATGTGTATGAACCCTGTAGCCTGCTGCAGTTGTCTCCTGCAATATAAAGGTACAAAGGTAGATTTAGAAGTTGTTGATACAACCAATCATTTTTTTCACAGGCTGAATTTTAGAAATTGCTCTATTCAGTGTGGGTTTTCCTATGGTTTTAAGATGGGAATTCTACCAAACATTTTTACAAATGTCTTCCTTCTCCCACATATGATGCCACAGTGCTGCCTAAAGCACTCTTCCACAGACTCCAGGGACATGTCTCAGCCCTGAACCTGTTCCCTGCTGCATGCTGATAAAGAATGAATGCTGCCTGACAGGTTTGTCCTGAAGAGAAACTATCTGATACTGCAGATTCCCACAGCCTGCAATGCCTGCTCTACTGAAAGCCAGAAGCCCCAGGTACTGGTGTGACTTGTCAGGGGCATGCAAAATGGACCCTGAGATGTTCTGCATTCATGCCACCCCTCAGTGCATGGAGGTAACAGAAGAAGGGAAGACTTAAATTAAGTACAACCAGCTGGTTAAAGAGGAGGCCACCAAGCAGTATGAAACACTGTTTCTGCACACAGGGATCTCTGGGTGCACTTGAAGGTCACCTAACAGACCCTGCGGGAAGGAGGTGGTAATGTTGTTGACAGCTTCTCTGTGCTAGCTTTTCCAGTCATTTCTGACATGTTACGGTGAGGACTACCAGTAGACGAAATAGCTCTCCTACTGGGAAGGCCACGCCTGGGTGAATGGTTGCATGTAGATTATCAACAATATCAATTAGGTGGTTACCTCCAAAACCAAAGCCAAAAAAACATGTTGCAAGATTCCGAGACCGGATGGACCACTAATAATCACTATTACTACAGAATGGGGAAAAAAAACAACAGCAGCCTACAGTTTTTATTAACTGACAGATTGACAAGAGATGATGATTGCCCAACACCATAGGGGAAACTGAGGCAAAGAAAATGTGCAATAAAAATTCATTCGGTGCAGATAGCTAATCAGTGACAGAGTAGAACTGAATGCCCCATTCCTTATGTTCAGACTGCTATGTCACAGTGCCTTGTATCCTCTTGGGTAATAAATACCTCGGAGATCTCTGCTTCCTGCCCAGCTGGTAATAGACCCTGACTAGTTTTGAAACCTGTATGACATGACATGTATGATGTAGCATTCTTCAAAGGCTCAACTTCACATCATTCTAGCAGAGTGGCTGAAAGCGCCTGACTTTCGATAATGGCAAAAAATACTTTTGCTATATTTGTGCATTGCTTAATTAGGCAAAAATTCTGTATTTTTCATATTGCAGTTAGCTTAAACATTCAGATTCCAATTGTATGCTGACTGTTTTGAGCAAGTTAGTGTAAAATTGAATTTGCACTCTTCCATCTGGTTCAAAGGTAAGGTTTACTTGTCGCACCATTTTCACGTGTTACAGTAATTCACTCGGCAGGACTTCCTGGAGATTAACCAAGTGGCTGAAAACAGCTAGCATTCAGGACTCCTACCACAATAGTCAGTAACAAAAATAAATCCTCCCTAGAAACACTGGAAAGAAGTAAAACAGAAAGAAAACCAGACCGAACAGAAGACAAGCGTTTCTTAACTCTTCGTTAGCTTTTCTTTAACATGTCCACAAAACAAAGCAGCATCTGAGACGCAGGGAGCTGTACTGCAGAAACATTTGACAGATAAAATACTTCAGCAACCAGATAGCCTGCAATGATTTGAGTTTTGTCATGGTTTGCCATGGGGCATTCCAAAAGATACTGAGCAAACTGGCTTACTGCTACATAAATCAACTTCACAAGCTTTTACTCTCAGTTTATTCTTCCATTTGCTAAAGCCATACCTCACTCAAATGATCTGTGATTTTCATCAGTGTAAACAGGTAACTGAGAATACAATGCACTGCTTAAACACACCTCATGCTGAAAAGCACACAGGCATATGCTTGTTTTTGATAAGGTGAATCATTCCAGTAAATTAAGCAATACTGAAACTGAGTGTCTAAAGTCAAGCTCATGCTTTTGTACTTGGATGGACCAAGTTGCCACTTACATATTTTCCCCTTTTTGTTCTCATGTAAGGCTTTTGCTTAAACCACCTGCACCATTTGCATATCAGTCTTGTGCAGGTGAAACATGCAGCTGCTGCACTGCAGTCACCGATAGCACCTTAGCTCTTCAGAGTACTGAAATAAGTCTTGGTCTTTTCAAATCATTAATTCTTCAGGAGATGAAGAAGAAAGGGAAAACAATTCCTTTGTAATGCTCAAGAGTCTCTTCAGTTCCTCAGACTGGCAGACAACTGCTGCTAAGTTTTTTTTTCAGCATGTGTCATTTTGCTGGACGGTTCCCAAGTGTGAGTGGAAATAGCAGTAACAGCAGTTGAGGTTTATCTGCAATAAGATTACCAGATTTCCTACGACAGTTCTTGGAGGCAGATCACTCTATTGTGCTCCAGTGGAAGAGATCAGAGACCTGCTCATGGGAGGGAAGTCTCCAGCTTCTATTCAAGAGCATCCAGAGTTTTTTCCTACTGTGTTCCACAAGCTGCTGCATTTGCCTTTTCACCTACTCTGCCCTCACATGCCTCTTTTCCGTTATTCTGGCAGTGGAAAGGGAGTTGATTAATCTTCTGTATCACTGTGCCAAGATACTCCACCCTTCCTCCTTCCCTTCCACAAGGCTATGGCCATACGCTTACAGTTTTCTTATACTCTCCTGTCTTTTCCTGTTGCCCATCTTCTTAACCAATGAATTCTATGCATTTTTCCACCTGTGGAAATATCCTCCCTTTCTCCATGGTCAGAGTGTAGAATGGAAAAGTATGGCAGAGAAAAATTGATATCTTATTAAAAAAAAAAGGGATGAAGAAGTGTTAGCAGGAGAGAGCATAATGCCCCTGAACCACTTATATTGACTCCCATCTAGCTTTTCCATGCCTTGCATGAAATGATCACTACAGTAATTTGGGCATCCTTAATGCCCATTGTAGCATATTGATAGCCCTTCACATGGCCCATCCTTCCTCCTCCTTGGCGTGTCAACCAAGCAAGATGCAGCACTGGTTGTGGCTAGATCCTACTACAAATAGTCATCCCAGCCAGCAGGAAGCTGCCAGACAAAATGGATATGACTGTTTTCCCTAATTTTGTCCCTAAAACCAGTATTAGGATTACAATTCTTTGCTTAACTGTTGAAAGTATGAAATGTATGGGAAGTTAATTTCCCTAAGACCTCTTCTGTCTCTCAAATCCAGTGAATGCTAACCAAAGAGGAATGTCATTGTGAATAGTGGGGATGAGGAGAAGCAAAGCAGTCACATGGGTCTAAACTAACACACCCCTTCCCCCACCTCTCATTTGACCTCCCAGGGGTTATTGTTGACCTTGCTGCGTAGCACCTTCTTCTGTAATTCAAAGTCACAGTCCTTTGCTATCTGAGTATCAGAGGTGAAATTTTATGTATAAACATAATTTAACCCTTTGACATCTGGAAGGAAAAAGTTAGATGCAATATTCTAATATGAAGGAAATAACTGATGTGCAAGGCATGGAAGTGAGCTTTGACTCGACTGACACCCTTTAGAGTGTAATTTTATCTAATAACCATCTGCATTTAAACATTTTAAATTTAAAATTGAATGTTGGAAGGAGGAGGTCAATTGTTCTGTAATCTTCTAGCAAAATCAAACACTATGGAATAATGATATGAATTTTGGTAATGTACAACAGAAGGACTGAACCCTGCATTGTATTTAACTTGACTGACCTTTGGCTTAAAACTGCACATTCCCACTCCACTTACTATAGTCATTTATTTGCATTTTTATTTTTATTTTTAAAGTTAATGTTTTTACAAACATTTTTTAGATGATTGCCTTGAGAGTTTACTCAATATAACACTGATGCAGAAAAGCAATGTATTCTGAGGAAGACATACCATTAATTGACATACCTTCTTCCTTATCACTGCCTTTTTCACATTTTAATCTCATAGTCAATGATGTCTTTTTCATTAATAAATCAGGCAAGTGAGTTTTGCCACACTCCAAATCACAAGATTTGTTGGCTGGTACTTAAAAAGTACTTGTGTGTTGTCTCTGCTTGACCAAGAAACCTCAATTTAACATGAGATTGCATACCTTAATAGTTATTTTGGAATTTATTTCAAAATACAGTAGTTACCTAGGCTTTATTAGTTTTCTTCTGCCATTGTATTTGCCAGTAAAGTAAGTCCAGGATAAGTTCACTGCCTCTGTGTAATTTGTTACTGTTGGGAATGGTATTACTGATATTGCTCCCTTTCCCTAAGACACAAATCACTTATTTCATTGAAATTTGCAAATGTATTGCTCAGACTAATCATCCCAAATCATCAGTTCAATCACTGATGCTGAGATAAACTCACTGCCCTTGCATGTTGACCCCCAAAAATTGCTAGCTTGCACTTGATAGATGGCTCCCTAACATGTTTATGAAGTTGAAAATATAACATTTTCATTTCTTGTATTATAAACTAACACAATATCAAATGGCCTTCTAACTCCTTAATTAATTTATGCCGAGTTCAATGAGGGCACCCTAGAAAACACTTGGAAGCAGGTGGACAGTGTCTTCCTCATACTTTGAAAATACTGCACAATAGGTATAAACCAAATATAATGTTAATCAGGATGCTATGATGAACAGACATGGAGAACTTTTTCTTTCCAGTGTCTCCCTGTTCCTCTCCCTCTTTATGAACAGTGAAGTTGATCTGAATGTCTGTGTCTGTGTGGTCGGGCAGGACAAATGCTCTCAGTGTCCCTGTCATTTAGTGTGGGGAAGGGGCTAGCTGTGTTCCCTCCTTCCTTGCCCAACTGTGTTTCCCTGAAGGAAGAGTTTCATCCCCATATGGAGCCAGACAAACTCCCTTTGAGAGAAGAGTGGTAAAGGCACCCTTTGAAGTCAGGCATGAACACAGGGCTTCTATGCAAATATTATGCAAGGGAATCAATTCCTTCTTCCTTTGGTGCTCATGAAAGTTCCAATCTCTGGAGGAGATCTAGAGGAAACTCATGAAAGAAACCTTTTTGGCATATTCCATCAATGATGTTTTGATCTTCTATATAGAGATTAGTATTTCTAAAATTAGGTTCCAAATAGATACAAACATTTTGATTACAGGCAAGACAACACATGCATTTTAAACCTATGTTAAGTGATGGCAGAAAAAAACACAACAAAAGAGTCCAGATTAAAAAAAAAACATGCAATGCTAAGTGACAAGCGATTAATTTCACTGAACAATTCCTTAAATTTATCTAGAATATCTTATTAGAAGATTTCCATTTGATTATGTTGGTTTGTCCCACACAGACAATTTTACACATATAGGGGGGACTGTGGACACTCTCACACTTTGTTTTTTCTGGTTTTCTTCTTTTATTTAAAGTAGACATCGTACATGTGTATCAAAGGAACTGGACATTAAAGCACTCCTTTTGCATGGCAAGGTTTTGGTAGTGGGGGGGTTACAGGGGTGGCTTCCATGAGAAGCTGCTGGAAGCTTCCCCCTTGTCTGATAGAGCCAATGCCAGCTGGCTCCAAGATGGACCCACTGCTGGCCAAGGCTGAGCCCTCCAGTGGCAGTTGCAGTGCCTCCATGATAACACAGATAAGAAGGGGAAGAAACTACTGGGCAGCAGCAGCCAGGGAGAGGAGTGAGAATATGTGAGAGAAACAACTCTGCAGACACCAAGGTTAATAAAGAAGGAAGGGGAGGAGGTGCTCCAGGCATCGGAGCAGAGATTCTTCTGCGGAGATTCCCTTGCAGCCTGTGGTGAAGACCATGGTGAGGCAGGCTGTCCCCCTACAGCCCATGGAGGTCCACAGTGGAGCAGGTACACACCTCCAGCCCGTGGAGGACCCCATGCCAGAGCAGGTGGATGCCCAAAGTAGGCTGTGACCTCATGGGAAGCCAGTGCTGGAGCAGGCTCCTGACAGGACCTGTGGCCCCCCACGCTAGAGCAGTCTGTTCCTGAAGGACTGCACCCTGTGGGAGGGACCCACACTGGAGCAGTTCTTGAAGAACTGCAGCCTGTGGGTAGGACCTACATTGAAGAAGTTTGTGGGGGACTGTGCCCCATGGGGGGGAACCCCACTCTGGAGCAGGGGAAGAGAGTCAGAAGGAACGAGCAGCAGAGACAATATTTGATGAACTGACCATAAGTCCCATTCCCCAACCCCTTGTGTGGGTAGGGGGGACAAGGTACCAGAAAATCTGCATTAACCTGGAGCCTGGGGTGGTGGCAAGGTGTTTTAAGATTTAGGTTTTATTTCTCACTGTCCTACTCTGATTGTTAATAAATGAAATTAATTTCCCCAAGTTGAGTCTGGTTTGCCCATGAAAGTAATGGGTTAGTGATCTTTCCCAGTCCGTATCTTGACCCTGAAGCTTTTTCTTGTGTTTTCTCCCAGTTGAGGGAAGTGATGGAGCAGCTTTGGTGGGCACCTGGCATCCAGCTGGGGTCAGCTTACCATACATGTTATTTCCACTATGTATGAAACACACCTCAGTCCTCAGTACCATCAAGTATATTATTGGAATATTTCACTTCTATTTAAAACTTTTACTGGATCCTTCATTCTGACTAAAATTTGCAGCATGATGTTCATACCAGAGTTTTAATTAGCTCTATTTTATTTTTGGGACTTATTAAATGGATCTTTTTATGCATCACAGTGCTGTGGGGCTATTGCAGCTTCTCCCCAGCATGTGATAAAATATGCGTCACTAAAGGGTGTAAATTACTTTTTCCACCTACCCTAACAAAATTGTGGCTTGGCTTTTTTTGCTGCTGATACTCAGAAATGCAACTCTGTTGACTTCTGCTGATCTCAGGAGGAAGAGCTGATGCAGGCAGGGCACTCTGTCTTGTTTGCCTCCCTTAATGCTGTTTCAAAAGCTTTTTTTGTTGTAAGTTACGTATAAACAAACAATTTATGTGTGCTTTTGTATCTAAACTATTGCTGATGTTTAAAGACAAATGTTAATAAGCAGAAAGGGCTATTTTTTCCTTCTCCAGTCTTTCGACAAAGTCTTTCCCTCCTTCTTATGGAGTGAAACACAAAATGATTGAATGAATCCCAAAGACTCTCAAAAATTTCCCCCCAAAATTTCAAGTTCATAGTCCACTTGCAGTGGTTGCATTTACATACTTAACCTGTCCAGATATCTCCACCAAAAGACAAAGACAGACAAAGACAAAGACAAAGACAAAGAAAAAGACAAGGACAAAGACAAAGACAAAGACAAAGGCAAAGACAAAGACAAAGACAAAGACAAAGGTTTGAAATTTGTCTGTGAGGTGAAGGTTTCTGCACTATTTTCCACTCACAGTGCAACAGCAGTGTATGGGCCTTCCAGTGACACCACATGTTGCCATCTCACTTGGATAAGTTTGTTCGGGATCCCCGGCTTGACCTCCCCCAGTCTGAAGCCAGAGCTTCTCGAGATCTGAAGCAACTCTCTTGCTAATGATAGTAACATTTCAACAGGATAAAAGGACAATCACTCTACCTTTATATAGTTTTTGACAACATAATCCTGTACAATTTCTCCTCTTTTAACAGCCTCTTTTCTTCGGTTCACAGGCTGGACTGCAATCTCTGAATTCTTAGTGGTCAACCTTGCTTTTTACTTTATGCCAGTCAATCCTTTATCTCAGTGCAGAATCACTATTTTCCTTATAGATTTTTCTATAATTCTCTTCACTACATTATCCGAGAGCTTTGTAAGCACTGCCTTTATCCTTATAATCTCCATCAGATGAAGTGGTGTTATTTTCCTCGTCTTAGATGGGGAAAGATAGGTCACGGTGAAATCAAAGTGTTCAGAAGAGTACATTAATTGGAGGTGTCCATTTTAAATGAGGGAGGAGCTGACTTTCTCAAAAGGATTAGCGTTGCTAGAGGATGTTACAAGGTGCACAACACAGATCTCATTGATTTTCCTAGTAGCGGACTGTGTTCAACATTTCCTTGCTCCTGGTGGCAAAAAAATCTGAGTGCTCACCATCTCTGCAAGTTGTCCCATACTTGATGGCAGATGTTCACTAGGGCATCTGTGGCTGAATTTCTCTAGGGGGTCTTTGGAGAAGGTGAGATTTAGCTGTTGCATGGAAAATGTGGATGATTTAGTTCTTTCACTCTTTCTGTTCCTTCCTCCACTGAAACATGTCCACTAGGAGATAAATGAGGAGTCTGTCCCTGTCCATTTTCCACTTAGGAAATGTTAATGGGAATTTCAGTGTAGAAATTCTACAAGTGCCCTTGAAAACCTCCTAATCTATTACCATTGGAAGAAGCAAAAAAGAGCAGCAAAATTCCATAATTAAAAGACATTTCTACTCTTCAGTACTGCAGGGACATGCATGAATAAGAAAGCACCCAATTTCAGAAACTTCTGTAGGGATTTTCTTGCCTCCAGTAAAGTAAGAAGAAGGGTCATTAAAGCCTCCACTCGAATTTTGCTCACTTTGCCATATAACAGATATTCTTATATTGTCTCTGAGTGGACAACAGGTTCCTGAGGCTAATATATTCCTGGTCAAACATAAAACATGACCAGGGAAGAGTATTTAGTCCTACTTGTTAGGGTTTACCATGCTGGCATCTTAAACAATGAACTCACTGAGTCAACTTTTCTGCAGCAAAATAAGAGCTATGCAGAAAATGTTATTATTGTCTGTACTTACTAAGTGCTGCTGCCTGTCTTCTCCACAATGAGGCAGGAGGTTTGTTTAAACTGTTAAATGCTCAAACACTCCACTCTTATCCCACAGAAATATGGGAGCCCTTCCTAAAAAAATCCACCTAAGCAAACAAACTCAAAATCCCTCAAAAGTTTCACTACGTCTCTGAAGTGCTGAGGTACGCTTAAAAAAAATACTAACATCCTAAGGTTGTACACTGGATTAGCATTTGGATTTGCTTTTGTCTAGTGGCTACAGCAACACATTTAATGATTACAAGGCAGCCCCAAGAAGTTCTCACGATGAAATGCAAAAGATGAATGGAAAATCTGAGAAAGATGGACACTGAAACCAAACGACTAACTCCCAGAAAGAGAAAAATATTTGCATAAATTTGTGGCTCTAAAGAAAGCCTGTGGAACCTGAATTTGCATAATCTAAATGATGAGAAAAGTCAAGAAAACTAAAGAGTGTTTAGACATGTTGGTGCCAGGGCTAGCTCTTAACTTGCACAAATCACTTTGTGAGAAGAAATCCCATGTGCCCTGATCCTGGAGCCAGAAAAAGCACTAAGACAGACTTCCCAGAAGAAAGGGACAAAAGGCTGTAGTCTACTGGGAAACAACAGCAGAAAAAAAAAGACTTTGGGCATCTGTAACTATCTTGAGGAGTCACTGGACCTGTTCTGTAGTGAAGAGTGGAAATACAATGGAAATACTTGATCCTTATTGCATGTTTAGGAATCAATAGGTGAAGAAGCATCTGCTATAGTCAGCCCTCTCCTAATTTTATTACAACTGACATGCCCAGGAACTGCTGAATCATCAAGCTGACAGCAAAACTTGGACAGAGCAATGGAGCTGCACATCTGCCAGAAGCAGGAAGGCAGACAAGATCTGCAACCATGGCAATGTGGGCTTAGATACACTGACACTCATCCAGTGGCTCTCTGTCCACTGCCTTCTGCTGCATGCCAAAGACTGAACTGGAGTTTCTCTAGTAGTGCTCTGAAAATGGTAACTGTGCAAAAGGAGGAAGGAAGGAAGGAAGGAAGGAAGGAAGGAAGGAAGGAAGGAAGGAAGGAAGGAAGGAAGGAAGGAAGGAAGGAAGGAAGGAAGGAAGGAAGGAAGGAAGGAAGGAAGGAAGGGAGGGAGGGAGGGAGGGAGGGAGGGAGGGAGGGAGGGAGGGAGGAAGGAAGGAAGGAAGGAAGGAAGGAAGGAAGGAAGGAAGGAAGGAAGGAAGGAAGGAAGGAAGGAAGGAAGGAAGGAAGGAAGGAAGGAAGGAAGGAAGGAAGGAAGGAAGGAAGGAAGGAAGGAAGGAAGGAAGGAAGGAAGGAAGGAAGGAAGGAAGGAAGGAAGGAAGGAAGGAAGGAAGGAAGGAAGGAAGGAAGGAAGGAAGGAAGGAAGGAAGGAAGGAAGGAAGGAAGGAAGGAAGGAAGGAAGGAAGGAAGGAAGGAAGGAAGGAAGGAGAAACAGTCTGTGTTTTGAAACACAGACATCCGCCTCTCCCCTTTCTTCTTCATTCTCTTTTATTTCAGAAGTTATCTAGTTATAAATATGAAAAAAATGACAGCACTGGTGGTACTTAATAAAGGGTATCAGAGATTCAAAAATCCAGAAGGTCCTGAAGCCTCTGATTCTTCTCTATTCCCTTTAAAAATAATTTAATAGTAGTACAATTCAAACATATGAAAGAGTATATCCAGTCAAGTTTACTCCTTCTGTGAAACATATAAATGCCTAAAACACCTTACAAATAAACAGTTTGTGTTTTTAAGGTCTGCTCTGTGTTGAAACATAGGAACAGAGAACATAACTCGTCAAACAACATACTGAGTTGCTTTTTAAGAAGCAAGGAATGTTGATACTATCTTTAAACAGAATCTCGATTTCTGTCAGTATTTCATGTATGGGGTCATGATACAAAATATGTACTGAGGCTCTTTGCCAAGGCTGGTAAATGGAAGGACTCTGCTTAACAAAATTCTTTTGCTTAACAGTAAGATGCTCTTTGTTTCCTTTGGTTTGCAGCTACTTGTGGCACACACTAAGTAGTGACAGGACGAGACTCCATGTTTGCAAAATTAAAACCAACCACTCCCAAGTTGTCTATTAAGAGAGCAGTAGAGCAATTTACAGAGACAGTGGCATGGCAGCTTCCATTCAAACCATTCACTTTCCTTCAAGGTCCCATTCACATTCTGAGAGCTTGTCACCTGAATGCTGCTATTTTCACTGCTCTCGGCAGTGTCTATATTTCCCCTTTAATGGCTCATATGGCTACACGTTTTTTGATGTTTGACAACTTGCTTGTTCCCTACTCAGTAACGAGACCCTGGAAGAAGCTATGCTACAGGCATCTCTACAGTCTTAATGCAAGTGGGGTTATGTTGTTGTGTTATCTTATGTAAAAAGTGGCAGAGCACAGCTTATGTTAATCAATGACAGCATGTTTCTAAGGGAAACTGCACTGTGCAAATGAAATAAACTCATTTGGCAAAGAGGAGCTGCTATCCCTTCTTCTACAACTAAGCTTATAGGACTTCCTTTTACCTATGCATGGAGAAAACTTCCTGTAAAAGGCCTGCTATGACAAACTGTTTATAATCAGGTGGAACTGGGTTAAGGGTTAGTCTCTTTTCCCAGTGGTGATTAGTTTACCATCACATCAAAATAATCTATACCATGTATGGCATATTTTAAAGCTGGAAGACACACCTGTTGACATTTGCCCAAAGGAATACGAGGAATTGCCTGTGCTTCCAGAGAGGTGTTGAGAAGGTTTCGTCATAAACAAAATCAGGTAGCTACTGAAGGTTGTTTTTCAGTCTGGGGTGGGAATGGATTTGTACTAGTAATCTGTAGGAAGGCCTGATCAGAGTGAAAACACTTAATTGCCACAATTTTTAAAGTAGTTAGAGTAGTTAACTACAAGCCCAGTAGTTGCACAATAGATTCAATGGTAAATCAGTGAATTTCCAGGTCAAGGACCAAAGATAAAAAAACCATGGAACCAAGTACTTTTAAGCAGGTTTTTAATAGGGAGAAAGTAGTGTGCCACGAACTAATACAATAGGACTCTTACTACTTTTATAATCAAGACTTTTTCATTAAAACATAGTTGAATGAGAGAGTAGATTGTCTCTCAAATAAAGATAGTTTCCAACCCTAAATGTATTAAGCAAAAAGGTTAGCAAGACAGATACCCCAGAGGGATAAAAGGTTACAGGGTCACGTCACCCACCCATTTGAAAGCAGACAGAAAAATCAGGCCAAAATAAAATTATTTTAGCATACATTAAATGTAGTGTACTTTGTCTATTTTATACCTTTAAAGTTGGCTAATTGACCTGTGGTAGTAACACATCATTTATTCTGTGCAATCCAAGGCCACAGATACAAACAGTTTGTAGGCATAATAAATAATTTGCACTTCCACAGTATCTTCAGTCAGAGGATTTCCAAGTACCTTACAAGCAACTGAAGTGTTTATTTCACAGTACTACTGTGAATAAAGCTATTAATTTTCCTTATTTGACAGGTGGAGAAATGAGATGACTTAGATAAAGCTCAGCTTTTTGCATAGGCCACCACCACCCACTTGCACCCTTTCTGTGGGGTCTCTGAAGAGTAGCCAGATGCACCCTACTGCTCCAAGGCTAATAGGCACTTGGGATTTGGATGTAGTTCTCATATAACCCAGTCCAATTCTTTCATCTCCATCATGCTCTTTTTACCATGTGGCAAACTTTAGACTCCAGAGATCTGTTGAATGTGGAGTAACTGCTACATGCACAGAATGCAATGGTTTATAGTCACCATTACCAGGTAAAGAGATAAATGTTCTAGTTATCAAGTGTCACCTAGGTGACTATAATTATGTGCTTTAGCAAAGGCACACAGCAGAAGCTAAAATTTTGGCTCTCAATTTGAAGAATGTTGCAGAATAGTGCACATGGGTCAGTGAGCAATCATATAAATTACATTCAAGTACATCTGAATGCTAAGCAGCTTCAAATTTGCTCTTTGGGAACTGAAACCTTTGAGAAAATATTTACTTTGCAAATACAGTTCATTTACAATGTCAGACAAGGTGACTCTTTTAACATCATGGTAAGCACTAGAAATTCCGGTATAATCACAACACCTCATTAAATGTGAAAAATAACCCTCACACACAGGCATGTTTTGGGGTTGCCAGCAGTAGCAAAGGAAATATTACAGCATCTGATGGGCTCAGTGAGTGGCTCTGGGGATTCAGGGATGTAAAACGGTGAGGAGCACCAGGCCTTGAGAAGGGTTGTGAAGAAAGCCATGACTCTGGGAAAGATGGCAATATGCAGAAGAGAGAAATAATCTCTGGAGAAGATTTGATCCAAGAGAGTGCTTATACCATTCCTGAACAGAAAGAACTGAAGTGGTTGTTTACAGACCCCATGACTTTGTTTTGATGGCTTTACATTGATATTAACAGCATGGAAATTACTTCCATGTTATTGATACTTAGTTAAGAGAAATGTTAATATACGTAATATAAATACATACATAATATATAATACCATAGAATACCAGGTTGGAAGGGACCTCAAGGATCATTTGGTCCAACTTTTCTTAGCAAAAGCATAAAATGGTCTAGTGCCAAATGTTGGAAATTTACCACTTCCCTGGGGAGATTATTCCAGTGGCTCATTGTTCTCATTGTGAAAAAATTTCCTCTTGTGTCCAATCGGCATCTTCCCAGGAGTCACTTGTACCCATTAGCCCTCATAAATATAATATAAATCAATATAAAGACAATACTTTCAGATCTTACAAAATCCATAAAGTAGTACAGAAAAAAATTAAGACATCATGAGTCGCTTCAATTTGCACTATTTAAAGATGATAAATTTTCCATTTCAGGAATTTAAAAAGTACAGTTTAAGTAGCATTAATAACAAAACTTTATACCAAGATCAAGATATGTCCCTCAT
Source organism: Podargus strigoides (assembly GCA_028020825.1). NCBI lineage: Eukaryota > Metazoa > Chordata > Aves > Caprimulgiformes > Podargidae > Podargus > Podargus strigoides. The sequence goes on along the minus strand of CM051663.1, from coordinate 82,024,991 downwards.
CATCAGCCTAAACAGAAATATTCTGATATGACTGTCCTTTCCCAAAAATTCACTGGTCCTCTGTAGCAATCCTTTCCCCACAGGAACAAGGTATCAAATCCAAGTCTTTAGAAACACTGCAGAGTGTGCCAGGATGAATAAGGAGACAACACGCTTTTGCTCACAAATGAATAGAAGAAGATGGTCTTGTAAAATGTATATATAGGTTGCTCTCATGAGTTAGTATTCAGAGCCTGTCTGAGCCTGCAAAACATGTCGATCCTCCCTCACAAAAATGTAACCTATTCTTGTCCACAAAGAAAAGATCCAGCCTACAGATTTGGAGAAGTAACCAGGAAGATTGCTTTAGGTTAACTGCAAATGTAACTGGATTCTGGCTAAAGAGCTTATGTGCATTTATTAGTATGTATTCATGTGTAAGTAATTTATTGGCCTATTTCCCTACTCTCCCAGCCATCTGTAAGAAAATTGCAGTAACAGAAATAGCTTACTGTGTATTGGTTTGCAATTTAAAGCCCTGTTTTGACAGGGCAGTCAGCTAAAACTACTCTTTCAAGAAAAGCAGAGATTCCCACTTATTTTTCTAGACTCCGGTCATACAGAGAAAACCAAAGGGAATCCTCTGCAGCACAAGAGTCCAAGTGCACAAGATAATAAGTCTATCATCCTTAAAGGGCTCATGTTGAATTAAATATTAATCAGCTATTGTGCTGTCTGCATAAGATAGCAGTTAAAAATTACTTCCTGGTAAAAAAGAAACAAAGTTAGAGCTCAGACTATATATAGACTGCAACTGTAGATGTTTCCTTGCATGAAAGCTTCCTGGTTAATGGTTTAATTCACAGTTAGGTATATTTCAAGCCATGCATATGACACTTTCTCCTCACCCTTCTTGAGAGTGGTGTGTCTCTTTCACACTGCTTTGAACTTTGCTTTTGAGGAGGTTATTCAGACAGCAGAACTGTCTATGGTCCATACATTGATCTCTGTTGTCTGTACAGCCATGAAAATCACTTTTCAAGTTACTTTTCATGCTATGTTACTTACCTGCATATTTATTTTTTCAGTCTTTAATAAAAATTTTTCATTTAGAAAGATTAAAAGTAATTTTTTCCTGAAAGTGTTAAAAGTGTCCTAGAAGCCTGTTTTGCTTTTCATATATCTCTTTCTCTTATTTGTTTTGTATTTTGTTACTAAATCCCAGCCCCTTTTTTTTTTTTCCTGTGAAACTCCATTAAACATGCTCAATAACTTTTTATCTCATGAAAATAAACTTTCTAGTTTATCCAAGGTGATAAAGGATCTGTCAGAGAGTTTACCAGGCTGTAATATTTTAAAAACCTGAAAATACTCATTGTGGAACTTTAGGCTAATGCAGAGCTACCAAGGAGAAAGGGATTAGTGTTTTTAACAGTAAATCCCAGAAATAATCTTACACTTCAGAGCTGTCTGGGATCTTTAATAGCAATACTGCTTTGCATGGTCAAACCTAATAAGTACAAGCACTCTTAACCTCTTTGCATCCTCTGAGCAGTATAACAGCAAAACAAATGAAGAGCATGAAGAAGAAACCATAAGGGCAATGATTCTAATGTGAATCGTTCAAGATGAGAAAGTGAGAGAGCAGCTTCAGAAAAATCACTTGAAAGCATGAGTAGCTTTTACTTCTGGAGTAAGTGGGTATAACATCTTATACTGGGAGGAATCTGCCATAGAAATCAGCTCCTAAGTGCTGAAGTGAACAGACGTTACATGTGGAGATCAAGGAATCAGGACCCAATCTGCACCCTTGATCATTCACATTAGTAGGTGCACAAATATTGTACACACACATATATATATTTTAGTGGGCTACTTCCTGATACTAATGACAGGTGCCATCAAAGGTACGTATAGATGATTACGGCATTGCTATACAATTCCTTTGTGTATTTACAGTATTTAGCCAAAAATGCCTAGAAATATTGAGATAGAGTTTACAAAATGCAGTACAAATATCCACAATTCCCTAGAATAATCAGAATGAGTATCTCTGTATTCACCACTGATTGTTCTGATTTGCTTTTCAGTCATCCAGGACTCAGGTGGAATGTGCTGAAGGACTGTACAATTTCAAATTAAAAACCCCTTTAGATGATTACTCCTTATTTTCATTAGAATTTGAAATTAATCTTGCAGAAAATCGCCTAGGAATGTCAAGTGGGCCACTGGATGCTTGCCTTTTCTGTTCAGTCAGTATTCTGGATGACAGAGAGTATTTTCTAGGAGGAGGTCAGCACCTGCCATGTCTGTTGGACTTGCTGCAGACTTGACTTGGAGCTACTCAGCACCTTGTTGGATTCTGCTGTACACATGAAATCAAAAACTATACTCTTTCTGTACAATGAAGTCTTCTGATTTACTTCCCACTCAAAGTACAAAGTAACTAAGCAATGGTGGAGTAGATTTCCATCTTTGAATGAGAACCTGAGCATATACTAAGGAAGAATCTGGATCTGAATTTAAATATAATATACTCAAATGGCATCTATTCCACAGTATAATGGCACTATTCAAGTCCTACTCACCATATTCATGTTGAAGAGTAACAGCACGAAGGGGAACAAGCAGGTTTTGCTGCAGTGGTTTCAAAGTCATAGTTAAGAAAGTACCGAATCAAATTAAAACCAGGGATTAGGAGCTCTGTCACTGTAGATTGCTCTCGTCCCTATAGACCTGAGTCAGGGACTTTGTTTAAACAACTCCTTTTTTTTTCTCCTGCAAAGAGATTAAGGCTCTTTCCCTCTCCTTGGCCTACAGCAGAAAATGTTTTCTGGCACTCATAATAATACATGTAAAGAGCCTGTTTATGGGGTAGTATCACATCTCACTGATTTAAGCACTACTGTTCTCAATGGAGCACCCAGGGAAAGAAATAATGAAGGTCTAGGTTCACTCTTACGGTGAGCTTTTGGTTTCAGGTTCAGTCAATGGGGATCGAACTTCTTTGTCACCTCCAAGATTCACTGTCTAAAATCACACCTCTTTTGCTCCTCCTTCTAGTCAAGGTTTTAGAGAACAAAGTTTAAACTCTAACAGGTGCCATTTGATGTACGTGCTTGTGAAATGGTACTGCCTGCTGTCTGGGGATAGACATGGGGAATTTCTTCACATATGAGTAGATTTCCCAGTCATGCATCAAGTTTGTCAGAGTCTCAGGGGAAAAAGAGGAGAAGGAGAAACATTTGCTAAAATATTTGTAATACATTCCCTGATCAGATGGCAACAGCTGCTTGCAATCAAAATGTAGCTCTCTCTATTGGGCGTTCATGTTGTAAACAGAGAAAAGGATTCTACTTATAATAAAATGTAGACAATTGTCTCTGAAAACAAGAGCCATAGAGAAACTGACCCCTTCAATGCACCATGGGTGACACAGAGTGGTAACCATTCCTGTTTGTATTAGAAATAGTGAGTGTGCTTCTCCTAGGCCCATGAATCTACCACTGTTATTATAGGATACACTTGAGTCTCAGGATACAAAGAAGCCTTGTTCCTCCACACTAGTTCCTACATTTCTTGGGTGTCTCTCTTGCTCCTTGGCAGAGAATATGGCTGGATTATCTGTAGCACTTTCCATGCAACTCCTGTGTCTGTGTCTGCCAATAACACGCAAAAGGAAACTGTTTCAGAAGAAATGCTGATCTTGGATAAGGCTCAAAGACTAGGACTTTTTCTTCCTTTTCCCATGTGCACCTCTGAGTTTGATGAAAATGTGCAACTTCCCTTGTACCACAAATGCAGAAGGTAGAAGCTACCTTTGAATTTGCACTGGGTTCCTAGGGGAATGATTTCCCTCCGCAGAAAAAAAATGGTTGTTTAAAAGAGCACTTATATCAGACTGCTAGGGATACTTTGAGGATTGACGAGTGAAGGATGAATGTACTATAAAGGCAAAACTTTTAGTCTCTGGTTCATAGCCAGCTTCATCATGGTGATGAAGCTACTTCTACTTCTCTGGCCAACTGAATGCAAGTCCTAGAGAAAGGTCTTCAGTAGCAGTCAACAGCAAGATGAGGAAGAGGCAATAAACGGGCTGAAGAAGACACAGGCACATACACATTTTATGTAAGAATTTGAATTTGTTTTAGAAATGTTCACATAGTTAACAGAATCAAGCGCAGAGCTTGTGCTATTGTGTTGTTTATAACACTACAAAAATCTGTTCTCTTTAAAAATAGAATTATTATGCTGTGTTTCTGTCTTACAAAGATACCAACCATAAAGAATTTGGCACAATAGGTAGGAGCACTTCTGAGGCTGCTGTTAAGAGAAAACTAGGCTGACATATTTTGCCAAGATGGAAGAGAGAAAAGCAAACAAGCAAAGTGAAATGGCAAATTTTTATGTTTGCATTGACTATTCTTAAGTACCTGTGATTGCTCAAGTGTTGAAAAAAATAAGTTTACCTCTAAACATGTGAGAAACATCTTGAGTCAAACAAGTTCTTGGGAAGGAAAGGCTAATTTTCAACTGTACTTAACCTATTCATCAACAATAAGCTTCTGTAATAAGTGAACCCAGCCATGCAGAAAGTTTAAAGAAACACATCTCATTGTTATTATTTCAATTTCCAGGTCCAAAGGAGAAATACAAGACATGTTAGCTTTGATGTTTTTAAAATATAACTGAAAACTTCCATAGCCACACAGCATGTACTTTGCAGTTTCACTGCACCAGTTCAAAACAACGTAGGACAACAGATTTCCGAACAAAGTCTAATATTTGTCCCCCTTCAAGTTTTATATTTTTAACTCCACTGATAATTAGGGGCAAGCTAATGTATGGTAAAGCAGGCATCATCCAGTTTCTAGTACACAGGGGGTTCCCTTTTCATTACAAAGGAAGGCAAAACTCACATAATTATGTCTTGCACTTTATATGACCATAGTACCAAAAGTCCTATTCCAGAGTGGAGTTCTGCTGAAGAAATCCAGAATTGCACTAATGTGGTCCGTGCTCCAAAGGGCTCACAGTGCAGTAGAAACTTTTATGAACTGTCCTAAATGTTTTGCATCTGCAGCAGGAGAACATGTCATTTGTAGTTTTATGTGCCCTACCATTTTCTGGATCATGGACTTTGGATTTCTGGACATGCAGATTCTTATTTGAAACACCAGCAGAATAATAGGTAATGGAACACAAATCCTTGACATTCTGAAAAGCAAGGATTCTCATTTTACTGAAAATGAATGGAAAATTCTTACTGGGGAAGCAGCCACTTCTGTTGTACTCATGCACCAAAGCTGCTCTAAATCCACAAAGATAAACAGCTAACAAACTTCGGATTAAGTAGTTTAAGCCCACATTGCATGCATGTCAAACAAGTGTCCAGCTAAGCATATGGATATATTGCACACACTTGTACATGTTTGAGAAAGCCTTAGGCCCTGCCAGTTTTTGAGAGGTCTAAAATACAACAGTGTTGTATGGCACAGAAATTTCACCACCACCTTTTATTTCCTCTCAGACTATCCTGTTGATGTATTCTGCTTTAATGTACACTGTATCAAAAGAGCAATTGTGCAGTATTTGGCAGGTGCAAACCAATTTGTTCAGCTTGGAATGCTTGATGACTTTTTATGATAGCTGTGACACTGCATTTGTTTGACTAGTGCACTGAACATACAGTAAGAAAGATGCCAAAAGGCAAATTCATGACGAAAGAACTGACCTGAAAAGAAAATCATCGAAGAGGGTTGTTTGCATTGGTATTCTTTACTGACTGAGCAGTTTGAAAGACTCTGTAACAACCACAGGCATGAAAGCTATCCATCCTGTTATAGACTTGCAATATACTGTGTATCTCTGCTCCTCTCTACAAGATTTTTTACAGAACTGTAACATAAAAAGTATTTAAAAAAAATCTTAACTATTTTTAAAGTATTTTTTAAATATATGTTTTTTAAACTAGTTGTTTCTCTGATAAAATTTTACACTTTTGCAAGGTGAACTTCATACCTTCATAGACACTTCAAGTTAGTGATCTTTTCAGGGAACTTCCTTACTTCTTGCTTCACATACTATTCCAAGACCTAATTTGTAAGAATGGTATCTATGTCAGGAAACATTAAAATATTGTATAAAAGCCTTTAAGAATTCTTGGTCAGCTAAACAGGTGCAAATTTAAATCAGCAGGACATGCCAATTTACACATACAAGTCTTTGTTCTCATCTGAAGGTCTATCATTCTATTTCTCAAAGTGACTACATAAATTTTCCTAATACTGTGTTTCAGTTTCCAGACATGTTCACTTGCTTATTATTTTAGTACTGCAGTATTTTTTCCCCAGTCTGATTTTGAAATTCTAGTATCATATCTTCCATTAAGATTTAAATCCACTTTAGATATTCCTCATTGAAATATTAATGTCTCTCAACCTCCAGTGGATCCCTCTTTCTTGTTGACACAAAGAGCCAAAGGTTGCTTCTTATAACAATTGCCTAAATGCATTCACTGACATAGCAGCAGGTCCTGATAACAGATGTGGCAACAGCTGGAGAATTTTTTTTTTAGCATTTGAAATTGATGCCCGAGTCTATGTTCAGCCAAATAAATCTCTGGCATTGCAAACATGTAAATTCTTCAGGATGCCTTTGGCTGCACTGAAGATATATTTCTGTTTCTGTAATGATGCCTATTTTCTCTAAGGATTGGTAAGCATCAGAGCCTGTCCATCTAGCACAAAGCACAAAATTTTAGGAACTTTATAACAATGAAGTCACATGTTTACTTACAGAATGTCTTCACTTAGGGTTCAGATCTCTATAGTGAACTGGTTACCTGAGCCTTCCTTTAGTAAAAGGGGAATTCTCTGCCATTTCAATGACTTTGTTAATTGTCAGAAAAGGTGGCAGCACAGGAACGCACACAAATCTCTGAAAACCCAGAGGACTTGCCCTTGTTTGCAGGCTGGTTAGGAACTGGGTGTTAACTCAGGACTTCTCTGAAGCACCCCTGAATTTCCAAAACACCTCCAGAATATGTAGTAAAGTGTGAGGAGCCCAGGATCTAGGCAAGGGAGAGGAAGAATTTATCATACATTTTTGATTTCTCCTCTTTTTCTTCACCAAAGAAATGGGCTTCTTATAAACCTACAGTGCCTAGTCTTTTAATGAAACTGAGTAAAATGTATTCAGAAAATCCTCACTTAAGGCTGTATAAAACTTAGACTTAGCTATTTCTGTTGATGTCATCCCCATTCCAACTCTTTCTTTCAACCATGCCCTCAACATTCTGGTTAACTTTAGCAGATAGTTTCTTCTCGCACACTAAAATGAAATGGCTAAAGTCTGCAAAGATCAACACGTTCAGATGAAACAGGCTCCCTTGTTACAGTTTTTAGTGCCTGACTTATACTAGTTCACAAACTAGGAATGTGTGCTGCTGTAATAGTACTAGGGGCCAGACAAAGGTCTACCTGTTTCTTAAAATTATCTATTACTTCTCTTCTGCAATACACATGAAAGGAGTACTTCCCGAAGAAGAGAAATTGTAACACTCCTCTTACAAATGGTATGGAGGAAATTGTGACCAGCCTCCAGTTTCTGCAGACCCTTGATTTTCTGCAATAACTCCTCTGATGCCCAAACTTTTGTGGTCAAGCCTAGGCCCTTCTAGGTGTTATCCAGGTGCTACTTTGCAGCAGATAGATACTGCATATGGGATCTAGCAGAAAATTAGAATTCCCTTTGACCAGGTGGCCCCAAAAATCAGTGAGATTCTGGAGGCATAAAGCTTAACTGCATGCAACAGATCTTTGACAGCTTAAAGTCTATATAGAAGAAACTCATGCTGTTTCCCTTCTGCCTGCCACTTTCCTTATTTTACCTGTCCACCAGGGAATCAGGCACCTGGAATCAATTAGATGAGCTCATATTCAGAAAGGTTCTCCCAATAAATATTAAACACAAATGTGGATTTCAGGTAGCAGCTGCAGATGTTCTGGCTAAGCATAACAGGAGTTTAATTCTTTGCCTTCTGTTTATCAAACTGGAGAAATTCATCCCTTTATCAGGTTATCATAAGTATATAGTCTTGCATGTAAGTAAAAGGATGACTCTCTACATAATGTATAACAAGTCTTTTCACCCAGAAATGTTGAGAGCATGTCTTGTGATTTCTTCTCCAATGCATTTTGACATCCAAGATCGAAAAGAGACATGAAAGAACTGAAGTTGAAGCATAGCCCTGCTTGGGCCAATGGGGATATGAAATAAGCAATGGTTTGTCTCCAGTCAGTGTTTTATTTCAATATGTAACTTACCATCATACATTAGGCAGTGTTAGTGAAATACATATGTGAACTCATAGTTGGGATGAGTCCAGTCAAAATAAGTATATGAAACTGATGATTTTTGGGATTATCCAGTTACTTTTGTTTTTCACTTCCTGAGACTCAAAGGCATATGACATATGCTGAGGCAGCACACAAGGTGACCTAGAATCATAGAATCATAGAATCATAGAATAATTATGGTGAGAAGGGACCTCCAGGGTCATCAAGTCCAACCTTTATCCCATCATATTCCTAACCATTAAACCACTAGACTATGGTCTTAAGTGCCTCATCAACCTGTTTTTTGAACAACCCCAGGGACGGTGACTCCACCACCTCCATGAGAAGCCTGTTCCACTGTCTAACCACCCCCTCAGTGAACAACTTCTTCCTAATATCCAACCTAAACTTCCCCTGACGCAACTTGATGCCATTTTCTCTCGTCCTATCATTAGTAATTTGGGAGAAGAGACCAACACCATTCTCTACAATCTCCTTTTAGGAAGTTGTAGAAGGCAATGAGGTCTCCTCTCAGTCTCCTCCAGACTAAACAACCCCAGTTCCCTCAGCCGGTCTCCATAAGGCCTGTTTTCCAGACCTCTCACCAGCCTCGTTGCCCTTCTCTGGACCCACTCCAGCACCTCAATGTCCTTCTTATCCTGTGGTGCCCAGAACTGGACACAGTACTCAAGGTGTGGTCTCACGAGTGCCGAGTACAGGGGCACGATCACCTCCCTACTCCTGCTGGTCACACCGTTTCTGACACAGGCCAGGATGCCATTGGCCTTCTTGGCCACCTGGGCACACTGCTGGCTCGTGTTCAGTCGGCTGTCAACCATCACCCCCAGGTCCTTTTCCACCAGGCAGCTTTCCAGTCACTCTTCCCCAAGCCTGTAGGGCTGCATGGGGTTGTTGTGGCCGAAGTGCATGACCTAGTACTTGCCTTTGTTGAACCTCATACAATTGACCTCAGCCCATCGCTCCAGCCTGTCCAAATCCCGCTGCAGAGCCTCCCTACCCTTAGGCAGACCGACACTCCCACTCAATTTCGTGTCATCTGCAAATTAATGAGGGTTCATTCGATCCCCTCATCCAGGTCATCGATAAAGACATTAAACAAGACTGGCCCCAAGACCGAGCCCTGAGGGACACCACTTGTGACCGGTCTCCACCTGGATTTAACTCCATTCACCACAACTCTCTGGGCTCAGCCATCCAGCCAGTTTTTAACCCAGCGAAGAACCCACCTGTCTAAGCCATGAGCCGCCAGCTTCTGCAGCAGAATGCTGTGGGAAACAATGTCAAATGCCTTACTGAAGTCCAGGCAGACAACATCCACCTCTTTTCCCTCCTCCACTAGGCAGGTCACCTGATCATAGAAGGAGATCAGGTTGGTTAAACAGGATTTGCCCTTCGTGAACCCATGCTGGGTGGACCTGATCCACCTGTTGTCCTGCACTTGCCGCATGATCTCCCCCAACATGAATCGTTCCATAATCTTCCCCAGCACTGAGATCAGGCTGACAGCCCTGTAGTTCCCTGGATCCTCCTTCCTGCCCTTCTTGTAGATGGGCATCACATCGGCAAGTTTCCAGTCATCTGGGACCTCACCCGATAACCAGGACTGCTGATAGATGATGGAGAGTGGCTTGGCAAGTTCCTCTGCCAGCTCCCTCACCACTCTTAGGTGGATCTCATCCGACCCCATAGACTTATGGGTGTCTTATTGACTCAGCAGGTCCTTTACTACTATTTTCTGGGTTACAAAGGGTTTATTCTGATCTCCATCCCAATCTTCCAGCTCAGGGAACTGAATACCATGAGGATAAGTGGTCTGGATGTTAAAGACTGAGGCAAAGAAGGCATTAAGCACCTCAGCCTTTTCCTCATCCTTGGTAACAATGTTCCCCCTCGCATCCAATAAGGGATGGAGATTCTCCCTGCATCTTTTTTTATTGTTAATGTATTTATAAAAACTCTTCTTATTATCTTTTGTGGCAGTGGCCAGGCTGAGTTCAAGCTGGGCTTTCACCTCCCTAATGTTCTTTCTACACAGCCTAACTAAATCCCTATACTCTTCCTGAGTAGCCTGCCCCTTCTTCCAGAGGTGGTAGACTCTCTTCTTTCTCCTAAGTCCCAGCAGGAGCTCCCTGTTCAGCCAGGCCGGTTGCTTTGCCCACCAGTTTGTCTTACGACACATGGGGACAGCCTGCTCCTGCATCTCTAACAGTTTCTCCTTGAAAAGAATCCATCCTTCCTGAACCCCTTTGCCCTCTAGAACTGTTCCCCAAGGGACTTTCTCAACCAGTGCTTTAAAAAGTTTGAAGTCTGCCCTTTGGAAGTCCATGGCGAATGTTTTGCTTGCCCCCCTTCCTAACTTGGCTAAGGATTGAGAACTCTATCATTTCATGGTCTCTGAGCCCAAGATGGCCTCCAACCACCACATCACCTACCAGTCCTTCCCCATATGTTATCAACAGGTCTAACTAGCATTTAAAGGACAGCTTTCCGCTTCAGTTATTAATGTTGGTGGTTTGGTTTTTTTTTTTTTTTAATTATTTGGGTATTTTTTTTGTATTTTCATGATAAAGCAGACAAAATTATGAGGTTTTAACCTTTTTTTTTTTACTCTCACCAACTCTTGTACCTTTTGAATCCTGAAAAAATCACCACGTTTTAAGCAAGCATGTGTCCAATTTTTGGGAAATCTTGGATTAGTTTCTAATGAACTTGAAACTCATTTCAGTGTATTGTAGGTACAGAATCAGATTTTTTTCCCCAGAGTTTTGAGCCATTCTGGACAGAGCACAAGGTCAGGCTGATTTTCGGATTGCTGGTTTGAGCTTCTGTAAATGTAGCCCTGTCAACACTCTTATGAGGCATATAGAAATTCTTATGTTTCACTTTTTCAGTACAGATCAAGAAACTGAAGCACATACATGCTATGACTCATTTACAGATCACAAATATGCGCTCCCTATCATAAATGCAAGAGTTATAAGCCAAGTTTAACAATTTAACTATTTGATCATGTTTCTTTTCATTTAAATTCTCCTCTGAAATTAGTTGTTTAAACTCAGCAAAGTTCATACAAGGTCTGTGACATCAGAGACTTCATAAGAAATTTGTATCTCTGCAAAGATAATTTTCAGGATTAAGAACTACCTCTTACATAATCCACTGTTCTCTGAAATATAATAGAAATTGTCCTTTGATCAAGAAGTACAGAATTTAAATCCTGAAGTAAATGAAGAGGGCTATTATAATAGGGAAACTGCAACTAAAATTCTGTTCTATTTGGAAAATCAGAAACCAAATAATTTGACTGAGAGTTGTGGAAAGTGTAATAGCCATTGTGTGACATTCTTCAGTGAATGGGCAGTAGTAGTAATCAAAACGCTCAATGAGATACTGCAATGCTGAGATTCATTATTGGCTTGTCAAACAAGCACTTTTTTTTCCCAGATTCATGTTTTCAGTTCCACAAAGGAGAATTAGGGCAAAACCCACGGCATGGTTGGAAGGGAGGTATGAAAAATCTATGGGAGGAAATGTATAATGTGTCATAGATAAAAGAACTTGGGTACCCTTGTGTGTGAAGTTCAACGAGAACCCTCTTCAGCTCCCTAAACTAATTTGTTATGTAGCAGTGTGTATTTGCGTTCTTAGAGAGTGACCTTCATATATTCTCACATTATGTATGAGTGAGTAAGATGGAAAATATTTAGTATATTAAAAAAAAAAAGCCTCAGCAAGTTATAGGCTACATAAATTCTCCATGTAGAGAGAAACTAACTGTAACATTTTTCTAATAGCTGTTACTATAATAATTTAAAATACTAGAACTACTATAAAGAAAAGTAAATAAAAGAATCATCTTCATGCATGTTTGTTGTGTCATCTTAACCCCTTAGGCCTCAAATAAAACACATTCACACACAAAAAGTGAATATCCTGTTTCGTGTCTCACAATGTAATTTTTTTGGCCTCTCTGGAGATATGTCCAGAGTAGTCTGTTCACCAAAGGTGAAGAGACACTCAAAGGAAAAAGGAGGACTCACAGCCCAGTTAGTGCTGTGACTTCCAGGGGATGCTAGGAAACTAGCATGAATTAGGGAAGCATAATGGCTCTTCTGGTGTACATCAGAAATCAGTCTTGCTGGGCCCATACAACACATCAGGACTGCCAGAAACAGACTTTTTACAGAAATGGCTCAGGACGCAGGAGGCAGAAGCTACTACTTGGGTGATTTATAGCTCTCTGGTGAATATCTCCCACTCATGGATAACTCCTTTCCTGGCCAGCAGCTCTGGCTTTGGAGACAGAGAAAAATGTGAAACTTCATCGTCATAGATAAGAACTGAGAACAAACCGCTAAACCTTTTCTTTCTTGGAAGGAATTTCTTCTAGAAAGCCAACTCTTATTGTTGCTAAAATTAAGTCAGAGATGCTCCACATGGCTTACACTGTCCAGGGCTTGATGAGATCCAGAGGATTTCATACGTCCGGCTATATTATATTGTAATGAAATTCAACAGGTTTTTTTATAAGTATATATAAAAAAAAAGTAACTTTCTCTTTTTCAAAAAACAGCTCTTAAAAATATTTTGCCATTTATAAATGGAAAGTCTTATTTATATGGTCACATAAGGGAGACAAAGTGTTGGCAAGACAACTCCTATTAAAAGATGGCCCTTATCTTAAAGGAGTCTGAAAAGTCCAAAAACAAACATTACAGGCCTGCATTTCGTAAAACAGGACTTCCTTGGGAAGCGACAGCTATGAAGTTAGGCATGTGTTACAGGCTTTTTAGCAACGCCTGGTATTTAAGGTGGCCATAGCAACCTTTAAGGAGTCTGAATGAAGAAGCACATTTTGCAGGAAAAGTGCTTGAAAGAAGCTGAGTGAAGCCAATTCATGCACACATAGTTAAATCATAGGCATAGCACTGCTAAGTCCAGCTAATACACAATCACTTTAACTTTACACTCCTTAATCCCTTCTTCTTAAGCATGGCAATTGAAACAGCAAACATCATACTAGTATAGTTTGATAGGCATATCATGTTTTTATGACATACATGTCATATTAAATGTTAATATTCACTGACACCAGTGCTGTGAGGGTCCCTTGGAGCCATGAGATCTCCAAATCTAACTGCTGAGCCTGTTCAAACCAGAACTCTTCAGGCTGCAGGGCTGAAGACAACTTGGGTTCCTACCCAGGATTCACAGACAAATGTCCAATATCATGTGTCTTTCCAGATGAAAAAACACAGCAAAGAGAAGTGGAGGGAGGAATGAAGAAGTAAGTGGGAAGGGGGAAAAGAGTGGGGTGAAAAAGTGCAAAAGCAAGGAGATGACAAAGTGATGAAACTGGAACCTTTTAAAAACGAAGCATGACTCAGGACTTTTGTTTGTGCACCATTTCTGTTGTTCATGCTGCTGTTTACTCCTGCTAAATTCTCACCCATAAACCTCTGTTCTGAGTGTTTAATTCCACTCATGCACATTAGCTGATGGGATACTTCACGGTCTTTTCTGATGTTCCCATCAGCTCCTTTTTCGACAGCGTTTCTCCAAATGATTAGCAGGAAGATCCATTTCTCGGAGAATACAAATGTTTACTATTTGATTACCTTTTTCTAAAGCATTAAAATAGTCCTACAGAAGGTGATCCAAACACTGAAAAAAGTTTCAAAAGAGTAGGCTGTCTAAGTGACAACAGCCATGTGGCCTTGAGAGTCCTGCCATGAACCTCCCTCAACAGAGACAGTTTATTCTTTTTTTGGTTGTTACCACAATCAGGAGACCTGTCCTTATTTAGCTGTCATTGGCACAAAAACTGAGCAGGGGGGAAGAAAAGGAAGTTTTAACCAACTCCATAGTTTTATATTTTCTGGATTTAGGGATTTATTAACTTTTACCTGTTCCACATATCTCCCAAGGAACTGTGTGGAGGTGTGTGGTCCTTCAGCTCTCTGTACCTCCAGTGGGAGCAAGCCAGCACAGCCCCGTCACCTGCCTTTGGGCCCAGCCTCCAATGCCTGTTCCAGCAAAGATGCTCCTGGGTCACTGCTCTGCAAGCAGCTGTGTGAAATGGCATTTACATGCTGAACAGGGATGGAAGAAAAGGAATGAGAAATTCAGGATCAAACTAAACCTGCCACCAGCTACTCCCTGAACCTCTAAGACTTTATTCTCCTCTCTGATGTGGAGGAGGCACATAAAACACTGATGATAATAGCAACTAATAAATTCAAGCAACAAATGTAGTTGCAGCAACAACCTTGTTTTGTTGGTTTTTTTTTGTGGGTTTTTTTTTTAAATTCTGCCTATTTACATACGTTTATATTCCCAAAAGTTATCAAGTAGCAGATGATAGTTATAATTACCTCTTCAATGCACCATGCTTGTCACATCATGGTTAATTTTTTTTGACGGTTCTGACCTTTTAATCAGTTGATCAAGAAAATAAGATGATATGAGGTGCTTTGACATCATCTCAGTAACTGCTCTGAAATAGTTTGGGTGACTGCAAGGATAATTAGAAATATAGTGACAATAGCTGCAGAATTCATGAAAAAAAATATAGGCCAGTGCTGCTTCTGTAATGCCATTTCCACAGTGATAAAAGAAATTACTGTTAATTACCAGGTAATTACTACATTAATTCTGATAATTCTAGGCTATACAAACAACGTAGAGAAACAGAAATCACATTATTTTGTTCCTCTAGCAAGGTGGCAGTACTGTTCCTGTGCCATTCATTCTAGAGATGTTGTATTTTTGTTAATGAATTAAATTTTCTGCCTCATGGCTGGTACACAGAGGTTAAAAAATTTAAGGCATCAGCTGTTCTCTTTCAGGGTGATTTACATGCGTACGTATGCACAAGGTCTCTTGAAAACATTATTTCTAATGTTGTGGCACAGCTTTTTTTCCTTCTTTAAAACCAATCTGGCAAAGAAGGAGGTTATGCCAAGCAGAAATAGGCTTCACTAACTACAAAACCTTATAACTAAAAAACTTCAGGCACAAAATCTCACCCAGACTACAGCTGAGAGGAAAATATAAAAACTGTGACTCTAGGGGAATACTGGGAAGCAGACCAAAATTAATTCATTTTCATTATGACTAATTCAAGAAAATGTGTCTCTCCTGGAAAGTGTTTAAGCACGTGCCCCTTTGATTTCAATGAGGGTTGAGGGAACCTTACAAGAGCTGAGTTGGCAGATTTTTATCTCGAGGGTGTATTTTAGTGTTTTGAAAGTATGTACGCATTTTTCTTCTCTTTAGAAACCATATAGATGGCTTTTGTAATACTATTTTGAATCGAAACACTAGGTTAAATCCTGTTTGTGTTTATGTATATTATGATTTCTCACTGATTTTATATCATTTGATAGAAACTGAGAAAAATCTTTAAAAAATCGTATATCTGCTCTGCAAAATCTAAAGGATAATTCTAAAACCTACTGAAGCGAAACCATGCTTACTGAAATCCTCAGTTTGAAAATGGAACATTTCCCTGGAAAAAAAATGGTTTTATTCCTCCAAAAGTAGTCAGAATATTCCTGGAATAAACGTGAACAAGATGTGATCCTCAGCAATTTTTATTTTTTCCCTGCAAAATCAGTAACAAATGCCTTTTATATTTCACAGTGCCAAAGCAGGCATTTCAGCTATTGTCTTCTACACTTTTTATTACCTTTCCTAAACTTTGAATATAACATTTTTTCTAGTCAGCAGTTTTCCTATCATCTGTATAGCTTTCTTCATCAGAAGCTTCTGAAAGTCTGGTCTCCCCCTGCTCAGCTAAATTTTCATATTATTCCAGTACAAATGATCAAGTAGGAAATATTTCACTTTATGCTATTCTCCTTTTCTCACTCTATATGCTCCTCTCTCTCTTACTTTCTTGAGAAATTAAATCAAAGATGCTTTTCACAGTGACTTACACAGAAAAAAGGCTTGGGTACAATCAGGATCAGTCTAGAGTCCATAACACATCTTTTGCAACTCCATGCTTTTATTAACTCAAGTCAAAGAAGTCTTTCCATTCAGTGCAACGGATTTCAAATTGGATCCTAAAAGATTCTGTGGCCTCAGACGGCCAAAGTGTTATAATCTTTTTCAGAAAGCTGTCATCAGGTTGTAAAGGGAGCTACAGCACTAAGATTATTTTTATATGGTGTAATAAAAGGAAAATAAATGTTAAAATTTGTGTGAAGTAAGGCTTGATATGGAAAAAATTATGTGGAGCATACAGTAATTCTTTAGTCACTCACTTTCACTGTTGACCGATGTTTTGTTCTACAGGATCATAGTTTTTCACTATAACCCTCATTAATGATTAAAATGAGACGATATGTATTCTGAATATCTATTTTAGCAGTAGAATGTAATGACCCTTCAACAGGTGGGACTCCAGATCTTAAAAAAATCCAAAACTTAAAGCTGTGAAACTACAAAAGTGAAAAATTCTCCCTCTCATTTCAGAACTGTGAACTATGCAGTTTGAAACTTTCCCTGCATTTTGTTTTAGAAAATATTAAATGAAGAGCTAGTCTTAAAGTGTCTGAAAAATATAACTAAAATGTATTAGCCTGAAAAACAACAATAACAACAAAACCTGAGAGAAATAATTGAACCCTGAGAAATTTTGTGAATGTGTGTTTGGGAACAGCAGAAAAGTTAAAAGCTTAGCTAGCATACAGTGTAAATTCATTAGATCAAAAACTTCATTATAACAGGCTAGAGTTTTGTATACTTCTTGCATTTTATTTAAAGACGGTGTCAGATGTCTGAGCTAAATACCCTGGGCAAAATAATTTATCCTCTATTTTCTAGTGATTTTTAAATAGACTTTTAAAATTCTTTGTTATTATTTGAAAAAACTAATAAATAACAAGCAAAGTGTCCTTGCTTATATTCCCTCCTCTAGCTAATACCACTGAAGACTAACACAGATTGCACTAAAACAAATGACCCTCACTCTAAGCTGCCGCTTACTAAACAAGTGAGTTGTTGCATGTGTCTGCATGAAATTAATTCATAAGCAGGATAAAAATACCCACACAGAGCTTTGAGATGAGATATGTGGAAAGCATCATAAGACTCCATAAGAGAGTGTATTTCAGTCACGAATGACTGAAATTAGTCCAGTACCCCTTAGACACATGACTTTAATGTCCATTGTTTTGGTGTGCCAGGCATGCAGGCTACAGTGCAAAGATGTGATAGTTACACTTCTGGAGCTGAATGATGAGCTGACTTACATGAATTGGAAGATAGTTTCTTCAAATGTTAGTGCTTCAGTAAACCATGCAGTTATGTTTCATAACTGAGTTGGTTGTTTGAATAAGTTGCTAATTTAAATGAAAGAAGTAATCACTTAGTTGCTAGTTTAACTTTAAATTCAGTGCAAAGGTTTAGTTTAAAAGACAGTAAATTTTGAATTAAATACAGGTCCTGTTGAAGTTGGCTGCAACCACTCCTCATCTTCAGTATGATCAAAAGTGAATGTTAGCCTTTGACTAAAAAATAGCCCTTTTTCTCCCGAACCAAATTATCTCTATGGGCCTGACCCAGGCAGCTTGTGCTAATTATTCTCCATTTTCCCTAACTAGTTTCAGTCATTCTGTCTAATGATAACTTGTATGGGAAAGAAAGACACAATTCACCTTTTTTCCTAATGCTTTTTTGCCAACTCACAGAAAGAGAAACTATTAAAAATATAAAATTTGAAAATCTGATTAAAAACCAAAATGGTTTTATATTTCCTTTCTTGGAAATGTCTAGAAAAATAAATCCAGTGTTTTATGATTCTATTATCTGGCTAACAGTCCATTTTATTGCACAGCAAATGGCCAGAATTTACCTTTCCATACATACGCAGGTTCTTTTTCACAATTTATGTCGGATTTATAATCACTCCCATGTGCTTCAACGAAGTTAGATTATTTTTCTAGCTTTAACCAATTTTCAAAACTCTTTTATTTTTTGGGGGGGAAGGCAGAGTCTGAGATTAATAGCTGCCAATGAGCGTGTATAATTACATCCTTCCTTACAGCTAAAATGGTTGAAGAACTGGCATAGGATATTTTAAAAAGTGTGTCTTTTGCTCATTGAAATAGTAAAAGTTTATCTGGGCATAGGAGCCATGATTTTTGTGACAGGAAGCAGGGCCAGTCCTGAATATCATTACTCATTCAAGAAACCAAATAGGCTTTGGGGGCTATTTGCATAAGAAAGGACTGCTCCTTATGCAGGGAAAGATTGCAGAAACAAGTCTACACAGACTCAACTCCTGACACGTCTGACATGTTGATTAAGGCCTTTTATGAGCAGAAAATTTGGTTTCAACCTCCCACTAACACATCAGGCGTTATTAGCTGCTCTGCAGTTCTACAAGAAATATGTCGGGAAAATGGGGGGGATATACACTTTGCTCTGTGTCATTTCACAGAGAAAAGGCATGAGGACTATGTGAAAAAACAGTCTGCAAACTCTATGTCTAATTCAGAGAGTCTTGCAGTAAAGGCAACGTGAAAAGGAACTGCAAACTCCCTACCTGTGGATCCCTTTGTAGTGGCATCAGAACAACTTTGCCTTGCCCATACTGCAGTCCATTCAGTATTATGAAAGAATGCTCCCTGGGTTAGGAAGTGCACATGGGAAGCATGAAAGCAACGCAGGGATGTCTAAGTCCAAGCTGAAGTAAGCTCAATGTTTTGTCAGGGAGAATTCTCCTGCTAATCTAAGTGTGGGCAATGCAGCCCCAGAGACACAAACACAACCACAACAGGGCTTGCTGGAGGCAAGCTGTAGCTAGCAGGCTAGGAGACAGTTGTAATTTCAGCAGACCCTTTGACTTGATCTATCTGAACCACCTCTAACACGGCCATGGAAAAGGTCACACTTGGCAGACTATTGTAACCAAGACTGGTTCCTCAGGGCTTTTTGGTTATGCCACCAGCCATGCAGCAGCACAGAAAGGGAAGCTGAAGAAGTGGCTGGTATCCATCCTTGCTCATCTTCTCCCCTCAGGCTATGAGCTGTGTGCTCTGCAGGTGACAGCTCCAGCACAAAGTTTCACCCCTCTGTGCAGGCACCCTGAAAAACACTGGCACTCTGGTCTGGGGGATGATGTTAAATAAGCTTTTCTTACAGTGAGAAAACACACCTGGGCAGTTTCCCCAGAACATTTCATCCTAGTGAGAAGTGGGATCCCTAAGTTTTCAGGAAGGCACTTAGGGAAGAGGAAACAGGATAATAAAGACTGTATAATAAAATTACTCTTCCTCAAGAAGTCTAATGAAAAGGGAGATGTTGTAATACTCAGGGGCTCTGATGCAATGAAGCTGGTGTCTTGGGCAGATGGGCCATAGCAGTCAGATTTAAGAAGACCTTGCTACAGCTCAGTGGCTAATATATAGCTGAGCTAGTTGTGTACACTGTCTTAAGGCAATTTACCACTCTAATTAAAAAATCCCAGCTGTGACATACTCTACACAGGAAAACTGGAGCTTCAGTGGCTCATTATTCAGTGACATCAAAACCAATGCCTACTGGAACAGTGAAAGGCATTTATTGTAAATGAGGGATAATTTCTGACCTTCAACCTAAAGCCAAGAACCAGTCTCAGCAACTGATTGAAAATATGATCTTCTTCACAATATTTGCTAGAAGCAGAAATAAAGAGGCAATGGGATGACAGAGTTCAAGGCCAACAGTTTTTAAAGGAAGATCTTTATTGTTGGCCTGATTTGAGTTTGTGCTTCTGTCAGCAAATATTAAAAGGGAGATGCAGGACTTAAGTTTAAATGAAAAGTTGCATCTCACTGGTTGGATCTCACCGCAGCTTAACAGAAAAGAGGTATATTGAAAAACCAAAGACTTCTAAATAGTGAGTTCTGCTGTGAATACCATACATTGTTTTGGAACATTGCTTCTTTAGAAAAAAACAGTGATAGACCAGAAAGAATTGATGAAGGAGGAGAAAATGAATCAGTTGGTCAGAAGGAAAAAGAAAGAAATTAAAAGAGCTGTATACATAGAATAATGAAGTGATGATTACTGACAATAGGAAGCCAGACAGCATGACATGCATACCCGAGTTGTGTGCCTTTGTTTTTCTCCTTGAGTCTTTATGGAGAAAAATCAACTTCAAAATGATGAAGGCCTGAAACTTTAGAATAAAATCTTAATGGGCAGTGGTGCTACAGTCATTGCTGCACTTCTTTGGATCCTGCTAACAGGCATTTGCTAACTCATTTGCCTGTGAAGTTACTCTGCGATATGATTCTAATTAACAGTTATCATACTATGAAAAGTGTCAGGGTGTCATAATTTAACACTGTTATCCAATGTCACTGACAGAAGCAACCCTACCTCCTTTTCATCACTAGTTGTTACTGCCTCCACAATGCCCTCTCCTCCCAGGGACACAAATGTCCAGGTGTCTGGGCAGTAAATGAATTCGAAGGGATGATCCAGATCACAGCGAGGTGCCAGCAGAGTAACTGAAGTCATGCCCCACCATTATCATCCTTATGCACTGTTTCTTTCAATCCTTCACAGTATCTGAAGAGCAATATACCTGTGGTTAATACACCCAGAATCAAATTACATTTGGAATTTGATTCCCATGTAAACTCAATAGGATGAAAAACAATAAGCAAGGAAGGAAGACGCCGTAGGACAAAAGGATGAAGTGGCGATGATGCAGCGTCTCATAATAAGAACAAGAGAGTACTATCTTTACTCCAACAGTAAAATTAAGCAGACTTCTAGATATGAAAATAAGAAGGTTACAGTCCTGTAAAAACACGTAAAAATATGCCAAGTTACAAAACAACAAGTTTTTACACAGAATATAGAGGGAACAGTTTTGAGCCAGAGAAGACACTGTGAGTTGGCAACATAAGTTCTGCTAAATTAGAGCCTGAACTCTGCTTTCACTGAAATGGAAACATGAGCAGGCCTTCTTTGACCAGTGACCTTCATCTGGCTGTGGCCACCCAAATGCACATGTTGTTTTGGACTGAGCAGAATTTAAGAGGAATGTTCACTCAAAAATACTTGAACGTTATCCATCAGGAGGAGAGCATTGTGAAGATGCTTCATATGCTGGAATATTCTCGTTCCAAATAAAATTCAAGCTTGTTCTCGGAAGCCTTCCAGATGGATTGAGAGTGCTACATTCAGGCAGCTCTGCACTGCGCATGCACATCTCTAGGCCTGAGACAAACCCTCTCTATTCCTTCTGTTAGTCCTTCACAAAGGCCTCTACATTCCTTGTGCTGTTTTCCTGCCCTATATGAAAGGACAAATGCAGGAGAGTGCTGACAATGCCGCTGTTGAGCATCAGCCTGCTATCTTCTGAAGCAGGCTGTGGTGTAAGGGAGGGAGTCATGAATCCCTGCTCAAGACTGTACCAGAGACAGAGTTTTCTCCTTAAATGAAGAATGCTGAGGCTCCAAGTCATTCCCAGCATACAAAAATATTGATCAGGGTGGTTTTATGACCCACTAGAACGTGCATAGTGACTTTGAAATGAACTGTTGTTCTGAGCCTATAAGTTTTAGTGAGTGACAAGAACAAATCATACTTCAGCTCAAACTGTGAAATTATTCATGGCTTTGAGACTTGCGATACCTGTAGCCAAGTGAATGAAGCGAACTCTGAGGACCTAATTCTGATCTACTGTTCACCACTGCAAATCCTAAGTCATATACAGAGTTACTTAGGAATACAGAAATCTTGAGAGAAGAATTTGGACACAAATATTTGTAGGTAAAGGCTTTGGTTTTGGATTACAAAGTTACAGCTAACTTTTTTGATAAATTCTCTTATGCTTTCCTATATTGTCCTCATTTGACAAGCTCAGGAACATCTGCATGTGTCCCTGAGAAGTGCTACAATGACAATTTTCTTTTTTCTTTTTTTGAACTGCTCTGATCATTGCTAACTGTTAGGAGACATTTAATCAAGTACAAATACAGTAGCAGTGACATCTTAACAAGTACAAGTCTTTTTGTGTTTGATCAAGACAGTCTACACTAGTGTGCAGATAGCGTAAGTAAAGCCACATATGTGTTGCAATTCTACTTTACCTATGAGTCTTGAAACTATCCTTCTGAGTGAATATAAATTTCTAAAGAAGTCAGTAGTAGTCCATGGTTCATGTAAAGCCAAGGGGATGAAGAACAAGGGGTTAGAGCAAAACTAATAGCAAACTTCAATATTTTTGGAAGACTTAGCCCCCTGGCATTTCCTATGGAGATTTAATTTTGACATTCCACTGACATGTTTTACTTTTAAGTTTCTCTACAGCTAAGTAAAGCTCACATGAACATCTGTTCACCACTATAAAAGTTTATAGTGACCTGTGAATTTGAAATTTAAATCAGGTAACATTTCAGGTTATAACTTATAGATTAAAAAGACACAGCTCAGCACTGTAAATGAACTAATGTTAGCAGAATGGTTGGAACATAACTACCTTTTTTTTTTTTTTTTTTTTCCTACCTTAAAACAAAAAGCATATGGGCTTGATGTTAGCCAATGACATTTTCTCGAGGTACAATTATATATGTCTGCTATTCCAATAAAGAAAACAGTTCTTTAGCAAGATGCATCTGCTGGCAGAAATTTTTCCAGAATTAATATTAGCATATAAACCTGCTTTTTTACTGATACTCTTTCTTTCTGTTCCAAATGTCCTTATATTGTTCAGCTACCTCCTGCTATTCTGCTCCATTCTGCTTATGGCGTAACTGATTGAGAGCCATACGGAATCAAATACTGTTCACTTGCACAACCAGCCCCATCTGTCTTATTATATGGACTTAAGCTGTGTCTTCAATGTCAAAAAAAGCATTTTTTTTTACAGTGAGATAACTGGATGCATTAGCTAGCTTTCTGTCAAATCCTAATGGAAATGAAATTTTTGACCATGATGTAGATAGGGGAGGTCAGGCTGTAATGTTAACCTCACCTAGTTACCCAGTGGCAGCAAAAAAATTACTCATGCCTTGTCTCTGTTAGGATCTTAAATTGAGATAGCTAATGTTTGTTAGTTATTTGACTGTAAGGTAACCACCTTTTTTGGAAAAGAATTGAAAGATAAATGGTAAAAGCATGTTTTTTTTAAGTATCATTGCAAATACACTGGTATCATACAGTTCTTAATCTTTGTATTTGCCAAGTTATGAGATTCAATGAATTGAAAGTGCTTTCCAGCTATTGCTTCCAACTGTACTTCAGCCATGTTCTGACTTCATGTTGGTGCAGAAGAAATGCACAAGAAATGAAGTCCTGGTAAGTGTAGGCCATTAGTACAGAGCATGATGTGAGGCATATCAATGGAAAGAATTACAAAGCATTATTTTTTTTTCATATTTATTTTTCTATATTCCTTATTCAGCATATTTCTGGTGCATTTCAATCTCAAGTTGAGATGCAAGGAGTTTTTATCACATGAAAATTACTGTAGGAATTTCCCTGGCTTGATTACTTTGCAGGCATATATCTGAAATGATTTCACATGGGCTGCTGACTGAACCTTGGGAATAATCTCTCTACCAGAACTAGATGGTATGAAGATGACACCACATAACGTAGAAAATTATTATATCACCATATATTAAAGGCATGTTAGTCCTAAAAAATTTCTTGCTGCTACTCATCCATTGCTCCAGCTCAGGCTATGCCCTGGTCAGCTAGTTATGTTTTGAAATGACAATTTTTTCATCTTCAGATGCATTATTGTTAAATAATACGTTATAAGAAGAAACAAGTAGAAAACAGATAAAATTATTCTGAAATTACTTCAGTTAACATGTCTAACTGCTATTTTTTAGCCAACTTTTCAAATTATCAAAATTCCCGCAAACTTTTTCGAAATATTTTTGATATGTTACAGTAATATGAAAGTTCTGTGTGACTTTTGTCTTTTGAAAATACGCAATCATTTTCCATACCAGACTCTTCTTCTGGAAAGTAATGCAACGTAGCCAGGAGATAGATTGTGAGCTGGATTCTCTTTCTGGTCACTAAGTTTCCTGGAAAATGACATGCCCTCAAATTTATGCAAATTTGTCCCTCTTCCTTTCTTTCTGCCTCTCAGCCACAATATGCCCAAATCAAGCTTCCAACTTTATTTTCAGATTTTCTCCACCCCTTTTTCAAGCTCTTTCTTATACCTATCTTTCATTTCCACTTTTGCTCAAGACTACTTCTGTCCCGTACTCAAAAAAGAGGAACAAACCTGACACACTTCATCTACTCTCAAAATTGTCCAAAACAGAACACCTCAGCTTCAGGCAAGGAACTTCAGCTTATTGCTCCATCAGGGAAGTCTAACAAACATGACTGCAAACAGGAGGTTCACTGCACCCACAGATGAAGGCAAAGAGTTGCTCTTTATTACCTGTGTGTCCCAAACATACTCTGAGAATATAGTACGGAGAACAGCACGGCTAAAAGAAAACGATTAATCTTTCATAAATTTCACAGATGAACTGCTTGAAATGATTGGTAATGTTGATGGAGTATAAGGCAAGTGGATATATATTTTTATGTATTTCTGCATGGTGCCTGAAGTGATCATTCAGGCTTAGAACATACAGCACACTGCATGTTAACCTGAATGACCCAGAATTATTGATGTAGCTGGAATAATACAAAAGGGACTGCCATGATAAATTTTACAACATTAACACAAATTTAGCCCAGTTGAAAAATGAAAGTCAATTCCAAAACTGGATTGCATGTTTGTACAGGCATGACCTCCATAAAGTGTAGGTTCACATGCATCAGCTGCTATGTTGTTTAAAGGGATGAAATTTGAACTAAAGTTCCATCAGGGCTGATGCTGCGGAAAAAGGTGTGCTTAAGTAACAGAACAGCCTATGAAAAATAGGTGCCAGTTGCAAGAGCTGACAACTGTTCTCAGTTCTTTAAGTGTTAAAAAGAGAAATCCATGTAAGAAGAGGAACTGTGGAAAGCCAGAGGCACGGGCAATGTGCCGACTTCGGCTAGACTCCAGAAAGCATGAAGACATACAAGTTCAGCATGGCAGCTTGGTAGACATTCAAGAGCTACGACCTGGGGGGAGGCTTGACCAGGGTTGTGTTATATATTATTTTTTATGATAAGGTACTTATGTTGGCTATATGACTGTAAAGACTTTCATTCCCTTGAATTTGCACACAGTAGGGCATTAAGTTTATACAGTGTGTACTTGCAGAATAGGATTTCACTCTACCTGGCCTCTCAAATTACCACTGTGCAGGCATACTGCCATTAGTCCAGAATGACTGAAAGTAAGAACTTCAGATTTCAGAAACAAAGTGGGGACTAACCCCCAATAATTGATAATTAGTTTTCCTAACACCTGTTCTGCTAACTTTAACGTCCAGCTCCCTGAACAGAGATCAAACAATTGTCCCTGCACAGGAAATTACAGCGCAGCTCCCTGTATATCACAAACATGTATACAGCACTTTTCCCATTTGCTAATTCTGTATTACCATGAGAAGTCTGCAGGTTGTGTATCTGTCTCTCAAATCTATGAAACTTGAAGAAAAGTAAAGTAAGTATTAAGGTGGAATAGTAAGTGATCCTGCATTTCAACAATTAAAGTATTCATTCTATCTAAGATCCAGGACTGACTCAGAGGTCCTAAGAATATGTGACTTTTTCAAATACACGGTATATAGAATGTTCCAATATTTGTGTTACTCCTAAGATCCTTCTAGTTCCTTATCAGAAGAAAGTCATTTGGTCACTTGCAGTTAGGAAGAGAGGGAAGGAGCAAAGAGAGAGAGACTGATGTATACAATTGGAGAGACCTAATATGTAATTACCACAGGAGAACTTTCAAATAATCTAATCTTGTTTGAAGATTTATTTTTTTGACCTTGTGTAGTCTCTGCATTAATTCTGTTTATGTTTACTTCTAGCATTAGCAGCCTAATTCTCCATTTGCATGCAGCACTGAAAGGGACTAAGTTGTACCTTGACAACATGTGTTGAAATAAGTGCATTTTTAAATATTTTTTTTAATTCTATTTAACAGTAGTTAAAATTCAGAAGCTTACTGTGAAACGAAAGACACATGAAATAAAGTTCAGTGACAACTGGCCGTACTGGCATGTGACAATAAGTCCGTCCCCCCAAAAAAAAGTAGGAAGTGTGAACAACTATTTTTGACTACATGAGATATGTCCTAGCTCAAAATAGGAGAGTAATTTATATTCTTGTAAATCTTTGCTAGAAATGGTAATATCTTTGGATGCTTTTCAGAAACAATAGACTAGTCTGATAATAAAAGGAACAGCTAACGAAGTATTCTGTACATCACCAGATTTTCATCAGAGGTAAATCAGGCATCCTATCAACATTCTTTAATTTTATTCTAGACATAGAGTCTTGTGATTCTGATGAATCTGTTTTTAGTGATCATCAGTTATCCTGTACCAACTCATAAACACATGCAAGTCACCCTGTGGCAGTTCTGCATGCCATACATATACATAGATTTTTCACAATTAATTTGTTACACAGTATCAAACCATAAATGAACATATAATTCACACTAGACATTATGCGAGCTCCCAGGATTTGGTGGACTGCAAAGCTTCATGACAATGAAATGTTGAATACAGAAAGTACATTCACAGACTTAGCGAGAAAACAGTGGTTAAATGCCTTAAAAGAAGATTGTGTTTGAAATAATGAACACTTGTACATTTCACAGTTGAAGCAACAGACCTACAAAAGGCTTACTTACTCCCAGGTGCAGGAAATGTCCCTCCCTGGTGCTCTGCATGCAGCTTTAACCCCATCTACAGAATACATGATGCTTCCAGCCAATCTCTACTCTCAGCGTCTGCCATGAAAAAATCTATTCTTGCTAAACTGTGCAACTCTGTATCACGGGCACAGAAAGCACTGTGTATAGGCCAGGGGCTTCTCATGTTGAAACCGGTGTATATCCTAAGGGAGCAATTCAGCTACCTACATGTAATTTCTAGTACCGTTTTAAAATTGCCAGTGTACACCATTTGGACTTGTGCTGCTGCTCAAGACAGATGGGGGGCTCCCGGTAGTCCTGGGGCATACTGTATTACCCTGCAGACATCTTAGATATCTGAAGGCTCCTAAATTGGCACTAAATGCCTACATTTTGTTTAGGCATGTGAATGACTCTGTAAGTAAATGGAAAGCAGAACTTTTCCATTTTTTTCCATTTCAAAATGCAGTGCCCCTGGCAAAGAAGAACAGTCAACCTCACACCTGGTGTAAGTTCAAATCTTTCCCCTTTGAATGGTAAAAACTTTGAAAATGGAAAAACTAAATGAACCAAGGATGAAGTTATTGTTATGACAAAATAAAGATAAAAACCATATACAAATACAGTGTGAGGAAACAAGAACTCTGCTGCTTTAAGAGCTCTTAGTGATGTCTCAGTGGAGCTCTGCAAAAAGGTTGTAGAGTTGCTGTACAAAAACCATCTTGAATTATGGGGACCAAATTCAGGAAGCATCATGTTTTAAAGTATTTATCTGAAGTTCAGCTGCATTTTACTGCACGGTTGAAAAGGAGGAAAATCAACAAAATAAAGTGCTAGGTACTCTCATGAAAACACAGAGGAAAAAGACCAGACTGTACGAACACTGGGGATGCTAGCTTCAGGCCATCACCTGGGGTAAGAAGAAAGTCTAGATACTGATGTCTCATGGTGATATTGTGGGCTTAAATGGACAAAATCTTCCACATCACTTTTAACAACAGGAAGCTACTAGCTGAACATTCTTCCCCACTTATGGGGAGCTGTCAAATGGATATTGGATGGACATGGAAGGGTATGAGGATACCCTGCTGTGTCCTGGAGATCTGCTGCACATAGCTGAGAGAATTCAACACCTTTTCAACTCTCCTGAATGTGGTCTGTTCAGTGTTATTTGTTTTAGAAGGGTAAAAAGCCACGTATATTAATGATTTTAAGGAATAGTTCCTTTTAGACAACAACACAAAAGCTACTCCTACAGACTTTTTAGAAACATGTGTCTGTAAGACAAAAAGTACCAAATGAAACTGAAGTGAATTTATGTAAAAAGTAAACATATCCAAGCTAGAAAGTAAAAATTCCAGGAAAGGGAATTCAGAAGAAAACAACGACTTGTCTATTCCTGTCCCAAAGGCTATACTATCAGACAGCACTGGTACTTTTTACTGAAGATACAGCAAAACACCAGCTCGTAGTTATGGAACTGAGCACAATCACATGAAGATCATTCTACCTGAAAACAGACCCAAAAATCTCCATAAAGGAAGTTTTGAAAAAACCTACCTCAAGATGTGGGTGAAAAAGTAAAAATGTTGGTATGTCTAAAAGTGTCTGAGACTGGTACTGAGCTATGTCAATTTTTGTTGACATTAAAATGTCACGTAATCTTGGCTCCTTCACTAACCCCTTAGAGCCATTTTCTATCTTCTGAGGTTCCATTAGCAGAAGATTAAATCTTTATAAATGGAATACTGTTACTCTTACATTATAGGGGAGAGTCCTGACCTCAGAGGTTTCAAAATTTTACACGGCACTTTGGCAAGGAAATAATTGTAATGCTGACATATGAAGAGACCTCACAGGTGCATGCCATCTAAATAACATGAGACAGATAAAGACAAAAGTGGGGTGCTGTGATAACATGTTTTCAAGATGAGGAGATGACTGGCACAGATAACAGCAATTGATGCACAAGCAGTACATAAAAAGATAGTTTTACAGAGGAAGATTAAGAAAATATCACAGGAAAAGAGCACAAAGGTGCTTGCTTCTGTGTAACTACCAACTGCTGGTGAAAGTATGAAAAGGAAAGATTGAAGGACAACTAGTGATTTCCCATGAGAAGCTCTGAAACCAAAGACCAAACTCCTCATGTTGGACAAAGAGGAAAGCAGAAGATAATGGGCAGGGAAACATCCCCTGTAGCTGCATTCATGTTGGGTGCTTACGGGTAAAGACAGCATTTGTCAAGAGTAATGAAAAGGAAACTGTAATAATTGATCCAGGGATGCAAACAGCCTGAGATTTCCACATTCACATACACCATGTAAGTGAGAACTTAGTGTTATTTCTAAGAAGAAAAATAATTGTTTGGAATAGTGTGCCTGAGTGATAAATTACAGGAACACCAAGGAAGAAAATCTAGACAATAGGAGTGAATGCGAGATCTGTTTACATCATGTTAAGCCTGAGGTAAACAGAAGTTACAATTGTGGAAATGTCAGAAAGATTTCCTGAGCTGGTCTGAGGGCAAAGGGGCAGGCTGTGAACGGACATTTGGTACAGAGATGGTGGCTGTGTTTGTGCATCAGGTAGGATGAAGAAGGAGAACTGAAGGGTGGCAGTGAAGACTTTTGCAGAAGAAAGTAGTGATGAAGAAGAGTAAAAGACTCATTGAATTCATACTACAGAGGTACACAAGCATGGAAAGGTCAGGAGGTAAGCACAGGACTGTTAGATACTTGACATGTCAAGGAAAGAAGATAAAAACTTTGCCTCTGTGATTTAAGTTGAGAAAAACAGTGAAAAAGAATACATAGCAGGTAAGGGAAAAACTACAGGTGGCAGGGGTTTGGAGACAAGGAGGGAAGGAAAATCAGATAAAGCATCCAGGTTTTCTGGGTGCTTTAAAGATGCCTAACATCAAAGCATCTGTAGTTCAATTTATAGTGTGAGTTGAAAGAAAGCGAGCAAAAAGCTGAAGAGATCACCAACGGGCAGATGAAACAGCAAAAGCATAGCTGATGAAAGATAAAGGAACCAGCAGGAAAGAGGGTTAGATGCTAAAACAGGCAAGGTGCAACTTTAACAGGAAAGTGGTAAAAATGGAAAAGCAATATGAGGGCTATATTTTACATTACTCTGCATTCTTAAGATATTCAAGACCATGTAGTATTCAAAACCAGGTAGTATGCAAAACCAAACAGGAACAATGCGATTCAGGCTATTCTGGAGACAAAAAATTAGTCTGAGCTGCCTGCTCCACTGGTACTACTCCAAACTATGGTCATACATAATGATAACCATAAATGAAAGACCTTGCCCTTGTACTGAACAGCCAACTCAGAACTTTATGTGATCCATACAAATGGCAATCCCTTAAAGCCTTTCTGCTATGCCATATATCATCAATTAATCTTTTCATTTTTCATTCATTATTATATCACCATAAGCACTTGTGTCACTATGAGGATCAGCCATATGGTGTAGCTTTGGCACCAGCTGTTTTTCCAGTTATTAATAGATAAGGATCTGAAAAGTCTTCCAGTAAGATGCAAACAGATGATTTAATGGCTGCTGAAGAAGGGCTAACAAACTCATTCAAGATTTGACGTAGTCTAAAATATTTGGATGAGTATGGAAAGATCGTTTAAAGGAGGTTTTTTTTTCTAGAAAACTAATAAATAATATTGTTAGATCTGCAAAAATGTAAGCAACACACTCATATGTACCCTCCGTGAGACACTAAGAAAAGCTAAAAGGGGTACAAGACAAAAAGCTGAAGGAGGCAGTTCTAACTATGTATTGGGACATCTTGGTAATCATGAGCAGCAGAGTTAGTTGATCCAAAGGGAGGACTAGAAAGAGTATTTTATGGATCACTGTTCTGCTACATGTGATAGTTCAATGCTATGCCATCAGTAAACTTTAAATACAGAGTTCAGTTTAATTTGGAGCCCTCTGCAAAATTCCATGCTCTCTTCCCCCCTGTTTATTAAGTTGTGTGTGTGTATGGGTGTGTGAGGTAATCACGTAACAGAACGAAAGTGCATTTTATCACCACGGAAAGTAAGATACAGAGAGGAAGAAGTTAAAAGTTAGAAAAATAAGCAGCTATTTTGGTGCTGCAAGTTGTCTTAGATAAAAGCAAACAGTTAAATAGGATCCAATTCAATTCAAACAGACAGTTTTGACATTTAAATGAAATTTCCAAAGCATGTACTGTGGTTAAACAAAGAGTGTGGCTAGCTTCCAGATACATATGGTAATTGTGAGGAAGCAGTTTTATTGATGACACTCAAAGCTGACAAGAGAATTTTGCGCCCATGAATACAGGAAAAACCCACAGCCCTTTACATGATCTATGTCATCTTCCCTCTTCATTTAATAACTTTTCCTTTTCCCCACTTTCCATCTATGTCTTTCTGTAACACTCCCTAACGTTCCTTCTAAATGCTTCTCTCCTTGGTTGCATCCTCTGTTTGACTGATTGTTTCAATCTTCCCTTTCCACATCATTTTCTTTCTGTTGTGCTTCCACTCTAACCTTCATCATTCTCCAATATGCAGATAGACTAGAAAAATACTGCCATAACAATCTTGTAAAGATCAGATGAATTTCCTTGTAATCTCTGTACTTGCAGTTACAAATACAAGTTTAACAACTGCAATCAATAGAACAACTGTTAAAAGGAGGGTACTGATTTTTATTTACACCTGAAGAATTTAGTCTGTTTTTAAGTATTGACTGTTCACAAACCGTATGTGACAAATGCTTAATGACTGCTGATATATGAATGCATCATGCGTTTACCAATATTACAAGTAAGTCTCCAAATGCAACATAACTAAACAGAAGTCCTGCAAAGTATTTCTTCTCTTCCTTTCTATGGTGGCGGTCATCAGTTTCATGCTATACACAGAAGTAAAGTTCAGTACGTGCCCCTGTAGTGTAGTAGCTCATTTTAAAAATAGAACAAACCAAGGCAGTGTCCAGAACAGTGCTGCTAGAAGTCTGCAATCCAAGATGAGGAAAGGCAGAACAAAGAGATGAGCCTTTTATCCTACCCTACAGGAGTCAAGACTGGCTCAGATGGATCTCCAGCTGCAGTGAATCCCACATTCAAGGGCTCTCTCAATAGAGTGCATCTTGTCCTTGTTAATTCTGCTCACTGAACTGAAAGCCAAATACTCTTTTCACTGGAAAGAGAGAGGCATTACCAGAAAGACCTGTATGCAGATTAGACACTCAAATGCCAAAATGACTTAGCAACAACTAGAGAGTTGCGCTCAGGAAAAAAATTCTCTTTGGTCTACCCTGGCTTTGAAACCTTAAGAGTTTTTAGACAACTCAACAGCAGTAAAAGGCAGAGGACTTTTTTTTTTTTTTTAACTGTCTGCTTTGGAAGGATTAAAACGCAATTCTCACTAGTTATATCTGGAAGAAGGAATCAACTCTTAGGATTACCTGGTGGCACAGAAAGATCAAAGGAGTCAAAAGAAATTTGAAATGCTTTGGGATTACTCTCCTACTTCACAGAGAAACAAATACATCCTCCTTCAAAAGGAAAGTCAGGATCCATGTAGTTTCATCCACTTGTTGGCCAACATAACCTCATTCAATGTAAGGCTGAACACAAGGCAGTCAGTTGTGGCCATCCATTCTTCCTCACAGAAATAGGCAGTAAATGTTTTCACCTCACTCAACAAAGATGAAAGTGCCAAAGCAAGTTAACAGGAGACACTGTTTTACCAAATTCTATTATTTTCCTGGGTATTTTATAACCTATAAAGTGATGTCAGTTGAATTTCAAGATAAAAAGTCTCTTTCTGGAAGTGTTGAATTAGTTTTGACAAAGGATAATGTATAACTTCAATGAAATTAAAGGAGATTTAACTAAGAGAACACATTACGAATAAAACCAGGCAGAAATAGTCAGTGAATTTAAGGTATTTTTGTCAGACACCAAAGGTGGTGCTAGAGGGACTGTTTAAGGGAAATATTTAACTACCATAATCAATACCTTGAACAAGATGGCCCGGTAAGACATACACTGCTTATTCTAAAGATGACTGTATGTTTTCCTCAGTCTTTTCATTGTGACATCACAGAATCACAGAATGTTAGGGATTGGAAGGGACCTTAAAAGATCATCTAGTCCAACCCCCCTGCCAGAGCAGGAATACCTAGATCAGGTCACACAGGAACGCGTCCAGGCAGGTTTTGAATGTCTCCAGAGAAGGAGACTCCACAACCTCTCTGGGCAGCCTGTTCCAGTGTTCTGTCACCCTCACTGTGAAGAAATTCTTCCTCACATTTATGTGGAACCTCCTATGTTCCAGCTTACACCCATTGCCCCTTGTCCTATCATTGGATGTCACTGAGAAGAGCCTGGCTCCATCCTCGTGACACTCACCCTTTACATATTTATAAACATTAATGAGGTCACCCCTCAGTCTCCTCTTCTCCAAGCTAAAGAGACCCAGCTCCCTCAGCCTTTCCTCATAAGGGAGATGTTCCACTCCCTTCATCATCTTTGTGGCTCTACGCTGGACTCTCTCGAGCAGTTCCCTGTCCTTCTTGAACTGGGGGGCCCAGAACTGGACACAATACTCCAGATGTGGCCTCACCAAGGCAGAATAGAGGGGAAGGAGAACCTCTCTCGACCTACTAACCACTCCCTTTCTAATACACCCCAGGATGCCATTGGCCTTCTTGGCCACAAGGGCACATTGCTGGCTCATGGTCATCCTGCTGTCCACCAGGACCCCCAGGTCCCTTTCCCCTACACTGCTCTCCAGCAGGTCAGCTCCCAACCTGTACTGGTACATGGGGTTGTTCTTCCCCAGATGCAAAACTCTACACTTGCCCTTGTTGAAATTCATTAAGTTTCTCCCCGCCCAACTCTCCAGCCTATCAAGGTCTCGTTGAATGGCAGCACAACCCTCTGGTGTGTCAGCCATTCCTCCTAGTTTGGTGTCATCAGCAAACTTGCTGAGGATACATTCTGTACCCTCATCCAAGTCGTTGATGAAGATATTAAACAACACCGGTCCCAGTACCGACCCCTGAGGGACTCCACTAGTCACAGGCCTCCAACTAGACTCCGTCCCATTGACCACAACTCTCTGGCTTCTTCCCTTCAGCCAGTTCATAATCCACCTCACTACCTGATCACTAAACCCATACTTTATCAGCTTATCTACAAGGATGCTGTGGGAGACAGTGTCAAATGCTTTACTGAAATCAAGATAAACCACATCTACCGCTCTACCATCATCTATCCACCTAGTTATTTCCTCATAGAAGGCAATAAGGTTGGTCAAACATGACTTACCCTTAGTAAAACCATGTTGACTGCTCTTAATGACCCCCTCATCCTTGATGTGCCTCGAGATCATGCCAAGAACAAGCTGTTCCATCACCTTTCCAGGGATGGAGGTGAGGCTGACCGGTCTATAGTTACCCGGGTCCTCCTTCTTGCCCTTCTTATAGATTGGAGTGACATTTGCTATCCTCCAGTCCTCAGGCAAACATCCTGGCACTGTTGCTAAGCTTGTTTTTTCTCACAAAATCTGAGAACAATAGCATATTGATGCTGTGCAATGTGCATGTAGCTTCTCACGCAAATCCATTCTCAAGCCTCTCTACTGAAGAACAACCTCCCATATCTGAAGATAGTCTCTTTTGATTAGAATCAGTCTTTTGATACTCCAGGTCAATCTGTGATTATATCTGTACAAAATAGCCCTCTCTAGAAAGTCATATTCAGATATTCATTTCCTTTTCCAATTGCTATTAGAAACCAGTTCCAAAATAAAATTTTTTTCTTCACATTTAATCCACAGACAACTGTAATTTCTAGGTGGGCTGCCAAGGTACAATTGGCATGTACTTAACCCATGATCAGTCAAATAACAGCACACAGATTGTATGAATACATTATAGCTGTTTCAGCTAAAATCAGATCCTTTGGTTTCTCTGCCATCGCCATCAATTTTATAAGTGCTATTTGAGCACCTTCTCATGTTCTGCTTGTCACTGTAAAAACTCAAGTGATCCTTCTCTGACTATGAAAGCTTCAAAAGATGGGAAATACCAATATACTCCATTAAAAGATCCAGAGAAAGATGGAGCTTTATTACACAGTTGTCAATTTAAATGATAACTGGATTAAATATATAATAATTAAAAATCATAGAAAATGAGCTACAGTCTAGGGAAACATATTTATGCAGGTATACCTGTATGACTGATAGAACATATAGAGGAACAACTGAAGTACTGAATGAGACAAGCCCACATTTACAATCTGAACATCTACAGGGTAATTTTAGGAGAAAATAAAATTAAGTTGGTTAATATGTAAGTATTAATATATGATGTTGAAAATTTCTGAATACCAAAACATAAAAAGTGAATTTTAAGAATCTTTCTAAAGAATAAGGAGATGCTTCAGAGAGAAAGAGAGAGAGAGAGAGAACAAGATATATATGAATGCATTTTTCCACTCAACTGAAGTATTAACTATTTAATGGTTACTTGAGAAATTATGATTTACCCAAGGGTAGGAGTTGTAAGCAGGTGAACCAATCAGGCTATTTCCAGCTGAAAAAAAGGAAGCATATTTACTTCTGACTTGTTCACAATGTTTGCCTATCAACACCTCAGCTCAACAAAACGATAGATACTTGCTTCCTCCTTTGTCTGTGTTGGACCCTGAAGAGTTTGAGAACAGTGGTGTATATTTAATAATTCAAATACACAAGCAAGAAATGTCTAGTTATCCAGCAACTGTATTCACATGACAAAATTCTAATCTATAAAATGTGGATGATCTTTTCAATAATGTAACATCTCCCTGAGCTGCATTAGGTCACGACTTCCATCTTCCTGAAACTGATAACCTGCGTATAACAGAACACTGCATCACTACTGCCCAGGAAGTTTCCATATAGCCTACAGCCTTCCTATTTTTGTCTTATTTTCCTTTTTTATTAGCAGTTTCTTGATTCTAACTAATCAGCTGTGCACTATTTTTTTCTAATTCAGTCCATGTCTAACAAAAAATCAAAACATTCTAGCATGCAAAGCAATTCTAGCATTCATGACATTCATTCTAGCATTCAAACCGCAGAGGGTTGGTGTGGTTAGAACGCACACAATGCATTGAGTAAACCAAAGTAGTCTACCTAGTCTACCCCACAATCAATACACTTCAAGCAAAGAGAACACAGAAATTACTCTCTAAATTTTACTTCCATACAAGATTGAAAAGGAAAGTTTTTCTTTTATTTCGTTCAGAGAAGTCAGCTATTCTGTTTCATGCCTAAAGAAGCTAGATACTTATTCAATGGTATATCTTGTACAGATACATCTGTATTTTTCAATGAACTTTTCTCAAGATTAGCTAGGTAATGAGTTAGGTAATGCTTCTCATGTGCAACACCGACCGACACAACACTAGGCTGTTTTTTGTAGCTGATAGATTAATAAAAAACAAGGACTAATGTGCATAAAAAAGTTTAATCCTCAGGTGGCCTGCTTCACAAATATCAATTTATCAGCCTTTTGAGAAGCAGTGTGGAAAAAGATGACTGCATTATGTTTACAACTTTAAGTGAGGAAAGTTCACATTAAAAATAATGGACTTCGCTGATGCAACATGTGGCAATGTGTTCTGCAGAGTTAAAATAAAAGAAAAAAGCAAAGCAATTTCAAGAAATACAAGGACAAAAAAATTAAACCTTTTGAGAAGAGAATCCATAGCCAAAATTATTGACAGGGTTATGCCACTGGAACCCTATTTTCAGAGAGGCAAAAAATGAAAAACATCAGCCTAAAGTGGCACAGAGGGGCAGAATATATTAAAGCAGCAAAACCAGATGAGCAGGAAAGTTTTTCAGCCTATCCATGCCAGTTTTGTAGTTAAAATACAACAATTAGACACCATGAGAATAAATACTAGAGAGATGGTTAAGTAAATGTTTAAGTAAATATGAAGGCATGAGAAATGAAGATAAATCTCTGTAATTTGAAAAATCACATTGTTCAAGTCTTTTGCAGTAAGACTGAAGATCTCTTTTCTCTTTAAAGCATTTCTAATCCAGTGCAGCATCACTTTCATTTTTTATGGGAAACGTATAAGTGGATTTGAAACCTTTCAATTGGTAGTGAAAGTTTGTACCTGCTTTCATTTCTATATGCATGAAAAAGGGATCTCATTCATTCTATGGATGTGACACGTAAATAATGTAAAATATTACCCTTTCTTTCTTTGGCAGCTATGCTGAAATTTCTAGAGAAATGGTGAGTTTTATCTACTCTTCTCCTCTTGTTACCGAAAAATATTCTAAGTGAGAGTGGTGCTGGTGAATATTTTGCAAAATATCGTCCTCCTTTTCTTCTAATGGAGAGACTCAAAGATGTCACATCTCCAGCTATTACACTGATACAATATTGCCTCCTTTTCCTTGGCTTTAAAGCTAGTTTTATGAACAGATTATCCTTAATTTCCAAAGTTTCTCATAAAGATTGCTTTACAGCATGCTAGAGAAGAAAATCTGAAACTGTAATACAATTTAATCTGAATGGTAGTAACATAATCTGGCACCAATATGGAAAAGCAATGCATTAACATCTTTTGCAGAATTCGTATTTGCTAGATAGGATGCCCACTTCACAGTTAGTGATTCACATCCTAGCCAACTATTATGAACTTGTAATTGCATTCATTTGGAAATATTCAGCAAATTTTTGAGAAAATAACTTCTTATCATGCTCTACTTCTGAACATAAGTAAGTCACATGCTGTGATTTATTCTCTCTAATTTGATACATTCTAACAAGCAACGTATCATTTCTGGTTTGATTTTGATCAGTCAGTAACTACTGAATGCTAACCTGAGCAAAAAAGGTGGAAAATTTATAGACACTTGATTGCTGGTAGGGGCTTCATAGATAATGAATGATGTAACATCATGAAATACAACAAATCACACTATTTTTTATATAGCAATTAATGAATTTTGCTGCTTGTACAGCTCTAGTAAAAGGTTGGTTGCTACTAGCACAAACAGACCTTTAGTTAGCCTTCATGATTATTGTTAAACATGTGTACTTTCATC
Source organism: Podargus strigoides (assembly GCA_028020825.1). Lineage (NCBI taxonomy): Eukaryota > Metazoa > Chordata > Aves > Caprimulgiformes > Podargidae > Podargus > Podargus strigoides. The sequence goes on along the minus strand of CM051663.1, from coordinate 81,986,745 downwards.
TGGATCCAAATCAAACTCACAGATTGGAACATTACTGAATTTGGAAAAATTTAGATCTAAAGCATGATCTGGCTGTGGATTTTTCTCCTTTGGACCATTTCTACCATTTAGAGAACTGTTAGCTAATAATATGACAAACAAAATATAGGATGCTAGTGTCTTTTCTAGCAAGCCTCCTGTTTCTATTGGGTTGAATTTCAGACAGATTGCAGAGGCAACTTGGAAGCAGGCCAGAGTGCCCAGCAGCTACATTTCCAATAATTTATGGTCATTTCAGTGGAAAAGGGTGCATGGAAGTTAGGTTTGATGATTAGCTGACAGTTATGGGTTTAAAAAAAGGTCTCAGAACATTCTGCTCTGTGAAGTGCAGACTGAACTGGGAGGGATGGCAGACCTACCCGTCCTGCCCCATTTCATTTACACAGGATATTTTCCTGTCCACACTTTTAAAAAAACATCTACTGCTCTCTGTAAGGAAGAGATGTTGCTGATCATACTATCAGTGAACCTCAAACATGACCAATTGGAACTCTATGCAGTCTTGTAAGGTTCTCACATTGTATCAATGACTTGATCTTGTCATTCAGCTTTTGAGTCCCTTTCTCAGGTGAGCTTTACTGTACTTCCAGGGTAAACTTGTCGAACCACTGTCTGGAAATGGCAAAACTGCTCTTTCCAGGTAAGGGAAAATGAATTTTTTCTTTAGACTAAATTATGGTATTGGTGTTTGCAGAGGATTTTTTCAAGAAAAAATCAATATTTTAACAAAGACTGCATAAAAAAACCAACCCAAACAAACAGAAAACACACTAAACCCATTCCTTCCTCCAAAATGTCAGAAAAGAATTGAGTAAAATCCCACCTGCAGTAATGATGTACTTAATCTAACAGACTGTGGATAAATAACTCATAAAGAGATCCACATGGATACTTGTGTAAACAATATAAACTAGTCACCAAGGCATTTATTAATGCCATAATCTTGATGGAACTTCTGATAACTGGTATAAATGAAGAAATAAAACTAAGAAAAGCAGTACAAATTATGCCTGAGATGGCAAGAATGAAAGTGTGGAGAGAAAGAACTTTCTATTAAAGAGCTTAAATCAGTTTTACATCTTTGTGAATGGAAAGTGTGTGTGTATAAATATATATATATATAAAATATATATACACACAGGCTCATATATATATATATATATATATGTATGTTCTTGTCTACTTTCTGGGCTGCCTTTGTGAAAAGTGTTTCTTGCCAGTACTGTCACTAAGTTGAGTGTTCATTCCCCCACCCTCCTTCACACAGTGCTCAGCCATGAAAGCTAACCCTAGGTAGTCTCAATATTGAAATGAAGATAACATTTATGGCAGATGTCTCACTGATGTTACAAGCAAGCACCATCTGCAGACTACAAGCATAATATTCATAGGATAGGTGAGTAGCATCTACCCCAGCTTCTGCACAGCACTGCACAATATACTGTGACTGAGCCAAATCTGGCTCCATATTCCAGTGTCCATGGGCACTGGGTTCCTCACATCATATGCTAAGATGCCTCCTCTGATAGGCAGTTTTACAGTAGAGAAATCTGCCCCATAAATGCTTCCTTGAAGCAAAATGAGATTTCACAAAGGACATCAACTAGCTATTGTTTCAGCTTCACAATGTAAATTTAAGTCGGCACTGATCTTGGAGTGGTTTAGGTGGACTGACTTGGATGTAAGAGGTTTTGACCTCATTATCAATTTTTTTCTGAAACTTTGAGTAAACCTATCAGCTTGAGAGAACACTACATCATATGTAGCACTAAATTTGTTCTTTTTTTTTGAGACCATATAGATGATATTGCTTAGGCTTACTTGTATGATTTTCTTAGACAACTACTTTATCTTGGAGTGTAGAATTTATCACTACAAGATGGTGCAGAGGAAAAATTCATGTACAGTCACAGAAACGATTTTTAGCTTTTAAATTTTTTCTCCATAGTAGAGTACTTAGACTAAACAGAACAAAATGGAGGAGCTATCTTAAAAAAAGTAATCATAAGGACATATCTATTTCCCCTCTGCTACTTATTTCTCTTTGAGAAAAGGCAGTATTAAACTTTGTATTTAATTTTCCAAAGAAAACAACGTAAAGATCCTGGACTGAATTTTTATACAATCTTCAGAATTTATGGATAAATGGTATTAAAAATCAGCCAGAGAACTAACTAAAAAGGAACACTTAATGTCCTCGACGTGGATGCAGAATATAAATATTATTGTAACCCATGTTAAACCAAAACCTGATATTAAAAACCCGTCATATTAAACAGCATTGCAATACTGGAGTAGCTGTTGATTAAGTGCAGTCTGTTCTACAAGCAGCAAAGTTCAGTGTATTCACTATGTTGTACTGTCATGTTTTTTTGTAAGCCTATAACCAAGTGATCTTAGTTTTTTTCAGTTTGTTTTGTGAGAAGTTCATCTTAAGAGAAGCATTGGTCCCCTCCATGAAATAGAAATATTTTATATTTTACATGTCATATTTTCATGATGAAATTGACAAACCAATAATCAGAGTTTTGGTGCAAGTATTACTTCAGCTCTGTCTTTTTTTAGGATTGATTTAAGACTAATAGCTCACAAATAGAGAGCAAGGAAAGAAAAAGAAAATTGACTTGAGTTTTGGTCATGACTTTTTTCTGAAAGCTTTTTCAAGTGAAAGTTTCCAAACTGATACTGATTTTTGATTGCCCCAATATTTATAAATCACACCACCCACGTACATTTCTAATACTAATGGATCTAATTCCTCACTATGTGTAGATAATTTTGCAATTTCACCAGTAAACATAACTCTTCCACAGCTGTTAAAGAACAAGGAACATCTGTTCCGGGCTATAAATCTGTCATGTCACCAGTAAATCCCATCAAGAAGACATTACTAGCATATTATTCCAAAAGCCACAGTTACACAGATAAAAACATTGTGTCCTGCAGAACAGCTGCCGTGTCACCTCAAGTTTGTCTAAATTAGGACAGTGTGCTAAAACACACTTACCTTTCTCATTTGGAAGGATTATATCCTTATGCTCTTAAATGTTTCAAGGCAGGAACTCCTATGGAAGGATTCACCTTCAGACATCATAGAATACTATAAGAAGGTGAACTTGGCTGCCTGTGTAACAGGCTGCATTTAGTCAACGGCCACTCAGTATTCCAATGTTGTTTAATATCACATTGTTTTAATATCAGGTTTTGGTCTAACATGGGTTACATTAGTATCTATATTCTGCTTCCATGTTGAGTACATTAAGTTTTCCTTTTTAATTCTCTGGGTGATTTTTAATGCGATCTATCCATAAATTCTGAAGGCTGTATGAAAATGTCGTCCAGGATGTTTACATTATTTTCTTAGAAAATTTAAATACAATGGAACAAAACCCAGATATTCATTGAGGTGGTTCATTATATTTCCTCAAGAAAAAGGTAGTTAAGAAAAATTTTTGCCTGGTGGGAATTAAAAAACATAGGTAATGTATTACAAAGCCTTATTTCCTGAATTATCTTCTTGTGTCACACAGCATACTACATCTGAATCATTTTTATCTCAACCACTGGTTATGTTGGGGAATGTATTAAATAAATCTTTCGGCCTGTGGTAGTTGCTTCATGTGAAATGTTAAAGTGGGTTATGTTTGATGCTATATTTAGAATATTATTATTACTATGGGGGTAGAACAACTAGTAATCAGCTTAATTGGTAGCAAAGAAGATTGAGGCTAGATATTAGAAAAAGCTTTATAACTGTAAGGATAATTAGTGCCACAAAAGATTACCTAAGGCAGCTGTGTAAAAAGACACATTTAAAGTTTTCAAAACCAGATTAGGCAAGAATCTGTGTGTATGTATCTAATCCTACCTCAGAACACAAGTTCTCTTCTTACACTTATGTTTCTTACTGTTGCTGAAAACCAAGAAACATTGACAGGCAAACAGTAGGTTGTTGTTTCCAATACCTTCTGTATACTTTTTTTCCTTAGGATCTATATTTCTTCATAAGAGGGAATATTTTCCTTTCCTGCACTCTAGTTTGCAGAAATTGCAGGTGAGATCAAGGAAACCTACATGTGTCTTGACCTGTTGAAAAGAATTTGTCTCACTAATTCAAACGATGATTTTAGTGCATGACTGCTAAATTGCCAGAAGATTACGCAAGTATGTTCTAGGGTCTATGGTCTGGATACATCTGTGTCACATTTTAAATTACATTTATTTTCAGCTATAGCAATTAGATCTGTGGCTGGCGGACTACTTCTGAAGATGTTTCTGCTGTTAGTAGTCATAGAATTCTGCAATATTGGAATTGGTTGTCCCTGGAAACTATTTTTTCTAGAAACATTATTCATAGTTGAGAATACATCTTCTGTGTTCCATATACAAAAATAAAGAACTACACAATGACTCAATGAGTCTGCAAATACAGTCTTTGACCTGACATTTTGCATTGCAGAATACTACAAATGCAATTTTTTAACCTCAAAAAACTACTTTGTTTTGATACATAAGGTGATGGGGAAGCTTCTTTTATCATCCCATATCCCTTTTCTCGGTGCCGTGCATATGTGAAGGACCCCTATAGATTTTGAAGACTCTCAGAAAAAGACAAGTGGCAGTATTCAAAAGTTTCAGAGAAACAGCAAGATAGCATGTGCTTAGTTGATGAATTCAAGGTATCTGAGGCCTGTTGGAGCTCATGCATGTACAATGATTAAATTAATTGCATGTAGACTGGCAATCTATTTAGCATTGGCCAAGTAGTTGCAGCCTATTCCTGCTATGAGATTCACCATGTTTATGCTGTGTGATACTTGTGCCTATATTTCTAACCAAGGCAGAATGACAGCTAAAAGCACCTACTTCTGCAACATGGAGATCACAGGGTGATGCCCACCCATGTTTCAATGTCTCATAAATAGTTAATTAAATACTAATAAAACAACCGTAGTTCTCTGTCTTTTTATTTTTTTCCTTTTCCATCATCTTCAGGGTTCTGAGAAGCTGAACCCACAAAAGGAGTGTTTAGCTTTTAGAGTTTAGCTTTGTGCATTCAGATGCCTATGATTCCTTTACAATGTGTAGGTAGCGTCATAAACCCAAGAAGAGAGTCTGCCTCAAAGACAGTGGACTGAGCAGTGAGCTCTTGGAGCTATCCACTAAGAATTGCAACTAGGAGGGTTAGTTCTTAAATACCACTTGTCTGGGGGTTTTGTGCCCTAAATTGAAAGACAAGGGAGACGTTCCTCTGCTCATGAGGCATGGTTCTCTACCTGTTTTTGAATTATTACTTTTTCTTTTAAAACCCGAAGAGCATTTCTCAGAGGCAGATGCAGGTAGATGGAGGTGAAGCTGTCTGTCTGATGCTTTTCCTGAAGGCATTCTTTCTGCCAATTTCCCCTATCCTTCCCATACAAGCTATGTACCTTGTTCAGAGCATGTAGTCAGGAGATCTGAATGCTATTATCTCCTCAATTGGAATGGTTTCAAAATCTTTTTCCTGGAATTCTTAGCCTGAACGGGCTGCCAGTCTCTTTGCTCTGGGTGAATTGGTAAGCAAGCAGTAATTGGGGTATAACCTTGCAGTTCTGGGTCTGCCACTGGAAAGAGGGTGGGGTCCTAGTTTCACCGCTGAGGGAAGGTTTCTGACAGTTGCTTAAAGTATATTTCATTGCTTGTGCTCTCTTTTCCCACTTCTTGTCAAGGTTGCATGAGAGGGAACATAGTCCAGTGCTAGATCAGCTGCAGTGTCATGAGATAGGACAACTGAAAGGAAGACAACAACCCTCAAGGAGTAGGTTATTACGAATTCTTGTCAGCTGCCAATATACATCATGATCACAGATCAATTAGACTTGGACAGAGCTTCAAGATGATAGCCAATTCATCATGAATTTTTTTCTTACTTCAAAGAATTAGCATAACACACACACCAGTTTCAAATGAAATAGGTCACAGCCAGACAATCTGGCATATGGCGTGATCAATGTTAGTACAGTCCTTGTAACCACCAATGTCCCCTTCCTGGAGCCACTGCACATGACAGAGTAGGAAGTGTCTACCACTGTTGAGAAGGAGATATTAATGTCCCTGATTTAATCAATCATTGATTTCTTCATCAAATGCCTCAACTATGCTAGTCTTTCCAGCTCAACTTTGCTTTTGCAGTTTTTACTTCTCAAAACAGAAACAATCTTTTTTGTAATGCAAGATCTATTGTTTGGTACTGTATGACGAACAGTCGATATGCTCCTGTTTTATTATATACAATGAAGTTGTGATGAGTCCCACAGAAGTTTCCTGTGCTCTTCGGGACAGAAATCTCTTTAAGATCTCCCTTTACTTCTCTCTTGACCTCTCTCTGTTTTTAAAAGTAAAGGGCTACTCTGACTTAGACTAAGGTTAAAATACTGCTTTGTTTTTTTTTGTGGGTTTTTTTTTTTTGTGTGTGTGTGTGTGTGCAGTCTTCAGAGTTTTTAGCAAGTATTGCAAGTGTTTTAAAGCTTTTTCAAGAAATAAGGAAGAATATTTGATCTGGGGGAAGGAAGAGAAATAGCTTCAGTGAACTGTACCAAAATCAGAGTATCAACATTCCATTTACATTTTTCTTCCTTCAAAACCAGTAGTTTGACAGATTTTGGTTGAATCCTCTCTTTCCACAGGGATTTTTATAGATACATGCTGCAGGAGGGTATGCTGGGCTCTCAAACAACCACTGAGATAAACATGGACAGTTCATCTCAAAGAATATCCTATTATGCTAGAAAAGAATGGGAAGAATTTTCAGATTCTCTTCAAAGGTGAGGAGATAATGAGCATGGGGAATGGAGAGAAGGCATTTCAAAGCTCACTACAACAGCTCACTGGGTCAGTCTTAAAAATATAAGCTGACAAGAGGCTTGACTTACCAGTTACAGAAAGACTGGCAGCATCTCTCTGCTTTCAGCAGATGGAGGCAAAAAGTAATGTTAGTCATCTGCAATTGTTGTGCCCAAGTCTGAGGTTCATCAGAAAGAGATGTCCACTGCCATGGTGGTCTTACATGTTCATCACTGCCACGATGAGCTTACAAAGGCTTACTAGATACAGATGAACTTAAAATCAATTAGGATATCTGTGAGGCTGATTCAAACAAAGAAGAAAATGAATACCAGCAAAAAAAAAAATAATCAAGACAGAAGAATTACCCTGGGATGAAAGGTTAACAAAATAAAATGGCTACCTTGCCTAATGATTAGCTAAAGACACCATAATACTCATGTACAAATATTTGAAAAGTATTACATGCAGAGGAAGAGCAGAGATTTGGGGAAACAGAGGAAATAAATAGAATTTATTGGATGAATATGAAGAACATATTTGGGCAGACTAATATTTTTTTTCATTAAAGCTTAGTCATTTCACATGTTTTTGTCAGTATCATGCACAGATTTACTAGAGGACAGGTGCATCATGGCCTCTGTCATCTGACCCCCTACTGAAACTGGTTTTTGCCAGAGTTGTGTGAAGAGCTGGTCATCCTGCTTTATCACGGTACCACAAACAGCAGTTGAAAATGTGTTTTGGGTTAAACTTCACTGTGTTTCAAGTTTTTATTTTTTAAACTCCTATTTCGAATTTGCTTAAAACAGATGAATTGTAAAAAGAAGCTTTTATTTTCAACTGAGAAGACACCATTTTGTTTTGAAAAGATTGAAATGAAGCATAGAGGGGTTTTTTTAGGCTTCCTTCCCTTGCTGATGTAGCTAGGTAAAACCGACACATATTTAATGTTTCCATGAACTTGAATCTGCATTTTTCATTAAAGTTAATGTTAGATAAAAAATGTTTTGGCTTATAAAAAGAAAAACAAAACAGGTTATTGATCCATTGGAGAAAATGCTTTTTCTCACTGATATCTTATGCTGAGCTTCCTCTCTATCAGTATTTGGCAGTTTCCTGACAGTGCAGACCTTGCTGCTTACCTGCAAATCTGGTCTTCAGTTCCACAAAGCTTCTACAGGTTTTTTGTACATACTGTCCTTCCTGTATCAGCAAGAAGTACCAGGAGATGGTGGTTGTTTCACCACAAGGCAAAGTACGATCTCCTACGGGCTGCAGAAAACAACCTCATTCTGGCAAAATGGCAAGAAGGGCATTCCCTATTGGACTTTTCTATCTCTAAGTTCTGTCGCTTGTTTCCTACTTGAAAATAAAGGTAAACCACACTGGTGTAGCTGTGATCAGAGAATCTAATAACAAAGGGGTCTTCACAGGAAGCAGTATTTCCTAAAATGCAGCATATATGATGATCCCTCCAGTAAAGCCAGATCAAATGAGTAAATCCAAATCAACAAGGAAAAGTCAGAAGTACATTGGTCTGCACCTAAGAAATTGCTATTTTGACATGTGTCAAATGATTTCTAAGCAAAAGACATCAGGTTTCTTAATTAAGATTTTCCAAGTTTTACCCTTTACAATGATTTCAATTTCTTAAACTCCAAAGTAATTTACCTCTTAAGGTTTTCTTTTTTGGTGCACAATGAAGGTCTTTTGAAGTAACACTGAATCAAAAGGAGAAATGTTCCAAAGATTTCAGTAATTTCAACTAGCATAGCTGATGATCATATGTCTTTAGAGAACATGCATGCACCTCAATGCACTGCATGCATCTTGTTAACAGAAACAAGAAAATGACTTACACAAGAAAGTGATTCATACAGGACAAGTGAGAATAAACTGCTGTTTATGACTGAATATATCATACGAACCAAGACCAATGCTAAAAAAACATACTAGTGCAATTTAGCAGGGCATTTGTTCATGACAGACATAACGAATGTGTAAGATGTTAGTTCTTCAATGATACACATTTTATCAGTAGAAGCACAGTAAGATTTGCTTACAAAAATTATTAAATTATCATTTAATAAACTTAGAAAACTTAAATTGCACACTACGAAACTGGATCTCCAAACAAAAACTTAGTGACTAAGCAGCTATCATTTGTTTTCACATAAAATACACAAAAAGAGGATGATTAAAATGAAATTTTCAGCAGATTTCAAAAAGTAAAAACATTAAAGCATGAGGATGTAATAAAGTTGAATAAATAGATCAGTCCTTTTCTCTTAATTGCTTTCATATTGTCCATAGTTTCTATTGTTTTCATTTAACAATACTATAATGTTTAACTTGGGGTTAAGAATCTGACTGTTGGATAGTGAAAATAAAAATTAAAACCACGTGGAAATTCAAGTTTCAATGAGAAATTAAACATATTTGGAAAGGTTAAACATCTTTCTTCACCTGTAATATCTAGTCTCCCATAAAATGGCAAACATACCTTAGTGATCATTCAGAACAAGACTTGATTCACAGATATGTTCCTTGTCTGCACGCACCACAGTAGTAGCAATTAGCAGGAGGAGGGGAGAAAGGATGATGAAAATTTGGTGTTAATTAAGGAATTCTTAGAGGAACATGTCCCAAAGCCAAAAGAAATGTTAGGCCAAATCTGTGGTTGTGACAACTCAATATAGATATATTGAAGTCAGAGACACAATGGTAATTGATACCAGTTGAATAGTTGCCTTCTTAAGTTAAAGTAAATATCACTAAAAAACATAACTATAAAATCTTGGAATCCAAAATAAGCTTTATAGCAGTAGATGTATGAGGGTAAATTTCAAGTGTGGAGCAATTACCCCACAAGTGAGACCTAGAGGGAACATCTGCACCAAGCTGTGTCAGTGTTAAGGACTGAAAGGAATGACGCAGGGAACAAATGCACATACCTCATCACCATGCATCCCTCGATGAAACTTAGCACCAGTGATGTGAATTTTTTCTTGTCCTTTGGATTGTCACTACAAGAGCAATACGATGTATTTATTTCTATGTGTAAAGTTTGAGTAAAGTGAAGAAGGAAGAAGGGATGGAAGGATTGCCACACATGAGAATATCTGCTTGATAAAGTCATCTGACTCCCTCAAATAAAGCAAATAAAAATAAAATTAAAAAAAACCAACAAGAACAGAAAACAGACAAAAAACCTCACTATACAGGGAATGAACAGATCATTCTGAGTGAGCTAGATGAGCGCTAAAGAAAGGTAAAAATGAGACTAAAATGCATCACAAGTGAAAAACACCTCATACATCCTTATATCCATTCTATCAAATTTCAGTTTTCCAACAAAAATACATCAAAGTCTGCAAAACACAACCAAGTCATAGTATTTCATAAGTCTGCATGAGTGTACATGCAGCACAATTCCTTTTGGTGATCTGAGGACACTCTGTATACTGCCTTAGAGAAGAAGAAATCACTCAGCTATTCATGTGAGTTGAACAGTAAAAGGCAATGATAACACTGTTAGGTATAACATGTAATGATAACATTTTAGGTATATGACAAGGAATTTTGGATGGCACCCTTCAAAACATTCAACAGTTAGATGGCAGAAGTGACCTTTTTTCTACATGAGACCTACTCAGAATGAAATAGACAGCAAGTAAGTAGCAAGAGAAAACAGCTGTATTTGTACCAACAGCTTTCTCTTAGTGTAAGAATGGATCATGGAAGAAATAAGAGCTGGTGAGGAAATAACAGACTAAAATTGCAGAGGCAGCCCAGCATTCAGAGAAATGGCAGCCTGTAGAAAGCCACTTGCCAGCAGTCTGTCTCCCAGTTAAGCTCAGCCGGGACTGACTGTCACTTCAGTGTGTTTCCACATGGTTGCGTCATGCTATTTAATTAATAATTTTAGAGTCTGAATATTATTTCAAAGACTACCTTTCCTTCGCTATCTCAAAAAAATCTGTGGAAAGACATATTGAATATTTACTATATACATTAAAAAACCCAATGAGTACCTGTTGAGTTTTGCAGATGTTTTTAACAATTGCCATAAAATGGTGAATTTAATTATCAGTGAGAGGACAGGGTAGAATAATTTACGTTTACTAAAAAAAATTAGAGACTACTGAGTTTTGAATTATATCTGGCCATCTAAAGTGGAAATACAGTATTTCTAGACATTCTGAACTAGATGCTAACTTGCATTTATTATCTCCATTTGAGAGACTAAAAAGTGAAGAAATTGTTTTTCCTCCCATCCAAATCTTCACCTGTTTGACCAGCTCCAAAGTAACTTGCAACAAACTCAGATCTTCGTGACTAGTGTTTTAGCAGAATGTTAAGAAGTGCTATTCTGAATAGTCCTGAGAGGGGGACATATTTCACAGACTTGAAATGGCAAAAGAAAGTTGAACGATCTACAATGATTATGTGTCTACCTGGGAAGGAGGTGGGATTGTTACAACAATGCTACTGAATAACTCTCTGGTGTGGAAACCTTACCAGCTGTCCCACACCAGCAGGCAGCCTTCTGGGAATCTGCCTCAAGTTTTGCCAGGAGCAGTTTAGACTGGATATTACAAAGAATTTCTTCACTGAACAGATTGTCAGACAGTGGAATGGGCTGCCCAGGGCAGAGGTGGAGTCCCCATCCCTGGAGGTGTTTAAGAGTCATGTCAACATAGTGCTTCAGGATATGGTGTAGTCAATGACTGTCAGTGTTAGGTTAATGGTTGGACTAGATGATCTTAATTTAAAGGTCTTTTCCAACCTAGGTGATGCTGTGATTCCTTTTTTGAGAGACAGATTTTCTTTTTGTTAAGGAGTAAAGAAAAAAATATCAAAAATAGTCATATGACCTACAGTCACTCCTAACTACTGAGTTTTCTTTGGATAAGTATAAAAACCCCATTTGTTTGAATGTATCCAAACAATTCTAAACACATCTGTTGCTCTACTAAATGACTGGAAAGTGGTTCATCTCTTCTGAGGCCTCATGTAATTGCGCAGTAAACAAAAATCATCACAAAAAATCAGAGCTGCATAGAATTTGCCACCCTTTTGTAATTAGGATTAATATTGGGCAAAACGTTGATTTTTAGTTAATTTTTCCAAATGCACGAATATATTCTTAGTCTTGCTTGGATGCAAAGAAATGCAGCTTATCTTAAAATCTTTTTCACAGAAATTTAACTGGGACTAAACTGTCTTACAACTAGATAGTTCAGAAAGCATATAAACCTAGTCACTTAGCTGGGATTGTAAATCAAAACACTGATTTACCCCACTGTGTTTGGGTGATATTACCACATTCTTAACTTTGCTTGGTCTTTTCCTTTTAGCTCTAGAATTATTTATACTTTCAAAAAAAATGAAATGAAAATTCTTAATATTTTTGTTTGAAACAAAACATCTCAGACTCTATCTTTTCTTGTATTTTTGTTAATTCAACACAGATTTCATAGAAAACTTCCCAAAATGCTCTAATTTTCATGCCTTTATCACATTTCAAATCACATTTTAAAACCAGGTTGCAATTGCAGGCAATTAGAGAGTTTTGGATCTCTTACTTAAGAGATAAGACTAGATGTCTATTGTTTAAAGTTACTCCAATGTCCCACACTCACAAGCATATGTGTTCTTAGAAGATTCTTAGGAAAACTTCAGTCTCATGTCCTTCCCTTTCCCATAATTTTGGGATTTTATGTATTCACACTCTCCACTCATTTCTTGTTTGCATTCCAGTTCTTTAAAATGACATCTGTGATATTTTCTGCTGGCTTGTATCTTCATCTCATCTTCACGTCCTTTGAGTCTGAGGGAGGATATGCCTTCCTCAACTTACCATCATTTGTTCCAACAGATGCATCTAATGATGCATCCTAAATTTATTCTTGTCTTCATCAGGGATTCTACTAAGACTGCCTTAGGCCCCACTGGTATTTCTACAAGGACTGAGTAGGACCTGTGACTCATCAAGCTGAAAGGCAGTATTTACCTGTTTCTCTTCACAATTTTGGCAATAAATAGCGACGCATCCCTGAAGAACCACCTGCTTGATTTGCTTTCCAGATTTCCTAAAAGGCTGTTATTGTGATATGTCTTCCATGGAGGACATCTCTATGTAAACTTTGTTATACAGAAATCTAATGTTTTTAAGTCACAAATCTTTAAAAAATATGAAAATTATATGTCACTTCTTTCTTTGTAAGTGCCTTTAGTATTTGATAAAATGGCATCCTTGGTCCACTTGCCAAAGAAAGGTTCTCTGCAATCGTTAATTCTGGTTCTCTCTTTTCAGCGTCACCTGCCAAATTTGTTTATACAGGCATTAATTAGCTTCCATGTCAATCAAATTTCTCTATAAATGTTCAATCATCTTTATCAATGCAGCATCACAATGCTATTTCGTAGTCCTTAGAAATGCAGTGCTAATACTTATTATTGTTTACAAAATATTCTTTATTGTTTACTCTTTTTAAAATTTAAAGACATGGCATGCTCTCCTTTACTGATAAAGACATTTTTTCTGCTGCCAATTTCAGCATCTCCTTTTATGTTTTTGGTTACCTTTGGTCTTCTTTCAAAGTTAAGTTCAGTTTGCCTTATTGCCACGGAATACTCCAGTTGGTTACCTTATTTTTGCTGATTTCACTTTGATGTTCTGTATGCCCTACATCAAGGCAAATGTGTTCTCTAGGTGTCTTTAAATCTTTATTACTATCTAACTGTCAATCAAACTATGCATCATTTATGCCTGGCACAGTATTAAACACACAAGAGGTTCATATATGCAACATCTTCTGTAGTTAGTATCTATATTAATTGCAACACAAGTTCTTTTGCGTTCATGTTAATTATATGCATATGCAAATTACATTGTATTAAACAGATCTGCATATATATGCCTGTTTTGTCTATCTATTCATGTGCCAATTTCATGATATATCTGCATTTCATTATTAATACTATGTATTCTATGATAATATGAATATAATTTCCATATGGTATCTGCAATTTCCCAGCCTTGGGAAAAAGGAAAAAAAAATATAAAACTTTTCCCTACTTGGCTGACTTAATCTTAAACATTTCTCAGCTGACACAGAATGTGTCTTCACCAAAATTACCAGAAATTCTGAGCAGCTGGCTAGTGTGCAGAGAAAAACATTGAGTGCTGAGATTCTGTATGAAAAGCTGCCTTGGTAACACATGAAAGAGATGAAGTTTTAATTCTGTGTCTAATACACAGCTATAGTGGGTGTCAGTGTTAATCTCAGTCCTGAATTTCCAGAATAGTTTTGCAGGAAAACTTTTTTGCATATGTACCATTTTCCAGCCACATTCAGAAACTCATTAAATATTCTATGAATACTTTTAAGCCTTTCAGAAAGAGTTAGAGTATTCCATGAGGAAAAGTTATGTCGCAGATACGTAGTACTTATCTGACAAAGACTAGACATCCAGAGATGTTTTCTTCCCTCTGATCTTTACAGACTTCTTGCTAGTTCTCATATGATTAAGTATGCACCAGGATTACAGGTCAGAACAGCCATATGACATAGGGAACTGACACCCCAAAAGTATTGTCTGATTGTGTTAATGGAAAGCTCAAAGCACAGGCTGTTCCATCCACAAATAGAGCAAAGTCACAATTAACTCAGATTTACAGACATTTAAAGTGTTCTAGAAATTGCTAATGAATTCAAATGGAGTCAATAAGGAGAGAATTATTATTTTCAGAATTAGAAAAGTCAGTGACTTAGCATCAAAGCCTCAAAGCTGGGAGTAATTCAGAATAGTTTAGACTCCTAATATGTTTACATGACAAAGCATACTTCTTAACCTTATCAGGACAATGCACATGCACTCATATAGTACAAGTCTTCAATTAATCAGAAATACACTATTTCCTTGATGCCCCAAGGCAGAATCTAGGAACTACAATGGGCAAGATTAACATTCATCTATTCTAGGTATCAATATTAAGTATTCATATTTTAATACCTTACAACGTCTTAGCAAGTTTCTGTGCCAATGTATTAACTTTGCACAATGATGAGTGAGACAGGACTCTTCCCATCAACGCTTTCATTATACTGCTGCACTAGACAGATACAGGACTAAGACACTTATACAGTATGGAGTCATATCAAGCTAATATTTTGATAGTAAGTTAGTCAAGCATTATGCAAATATGATTCACTGTGTTGAAAACAAATGGTAACACAGTAAATGGTTCACTTGAACAGAAACACCCACTGTACTAAAGTCAGTGTAGGGGTTGCTCCTGGGAGGGTTATAGGAAGAAGTCTGGAGGAGGTGTGGCTTTATTATTTTGAAATAAGAGACAGATTTTTGAAATAAGAGACAGATTTTTCCAACAATGGAAACTACCACCATCTGAAGAGTACACAGTGGTTATACATTTGTCCTCGGTAAACCACTTTAGGAGGCCCAGCCCATTTCTCTTATCATGCTTTTGCTTGTCCCAGGAACATCTGCCCGTTTTCAACAAGGAGCAGGCTTTGCTAGGTATCTAGGCTAGGATAAACACTGAGAGTTGGTGAAGAATCATTTATTATACCATAAATTGTTCTCTGCCAAGATAATGATATTGATAAGGTGATTTCGGACATAGTAGCAGATCATACCTACAATCATTTCAATTCCACTGAAAGAACAGAGTGAATGTAGGGAGTAAGAAATACAGCTTACAAACTACTGCAGCATTTTATGAAACACATAAGAATTAATATGCAAGCTGAGTAATTAAATACGTTCTTTCTTTTTCCTGTTGCACTAGTAGTTTTCTTACTATGCTGATAAATCATTAAATGTACATTGTCCCTTTCACAAGTTAGTTTTAGAAAAGCAGAGATTTAGGCTTCTTCAAAAATGCTGCTCTTTCCTTTCTCCTCATTTTTTAAGGTACCTAAAGATGCAGCTAAGTGTTTGACTTATAACCAGAAGTACTGAGCTTTACCCGACCACCTCTACTAATGCTGCGTGCGTAAAACGAGTATATATAGATTAAAAGACTCCTACACTCTTCCTACAGTGATACCATTGCAACAGTCCCACAGCAGACCAGCTTTTTCTGTAGCTGCAGAGGGAGTAGAAGGATATGCTTCACAGGAAACAGAGCCAGAAAACACCCATTTGATCACACTAGATTTTCCACGACAATGGCACCAGCAGGTCCCAACAGCCTTCTTTTTCCTTAGAATTTCTGGTTCCCCATCTTCCCCTCTTCCATCCCTTTGTGTTGCTCAGTTGTCTTGCTTGAGTACTTGGAGTCTAAACTTGCATTGTCTGCTCTTCCTTGTTTGGGCCTAAGAAATTTTATTCTTTTACTTGTACTATTACTTTGAAGACATTTTATAAGCTATCATCATGCTATATCCCTCATCCTCCCACCCCCTCACCATGAGACTTCTCTTTTCTAGGCTATAAAGTTTTATATTCTCTCATCTTATGGCATTCTTCAAGAAGTGTAAAGTCTTTGTTGTCCTTCTGTATATTTTCCATGTTGATCATATAAGCACACAGAAGAATGAGGATTTTTGCCTAGTGTTTATTCCAGCCAACACTTAGGTGGGAGGAATACAGAAAATAGCCCAGATACTCTGCACCCTTACTTCAACAGTACAGGGAACCATGCCAACTGTTCCCTGGGTGTTGTGAAATACAACACTTCTCCAGAGAAAAAGTGTATTCTTAAAACAGTTTACTGATACACACAGACTGATAGAGTTACATTAAAAAAAAAAATCTGCTGGAGAAGCAGCTTTTAGTAATTATTTTAGCTGATCTTATAGTTACTTATACACTTTACAGTTATAACTTTTTCCATTATACAAACTGATTTAAAGTATATTTACAAAGGGCTTTTTTTGGATGTCATCAAAATGCTAGACCTTCAAAGCTATAGGACAAACTTTGTCTGAGCTTATACTTACATCCTTTTGCTATTTTAAGAAACTTGTTTTAGAGATACTGCTTTTCACAATACTGGGACATTGCAGAGCACATAGGCTATCTTTTTCCACTACTTTTACTTCAAGTAACTTCACTTGCTTTCACCTCCATTAATTGATGCCTGTCCCTATGTTACTTTCTAAGACATCTGTGTAAAACTTTTTACATTTTCAGCCAGAAAAGCAGAAGAAAGAAACATGAGGAAACCGTGTATGTTTGTAATCGTATGCACCAAAAAGGAAGGGTGGGTGAAAATTTTCCCTTGATATCCTGACAAAACAGAAGAACTTTTTTAGAATAGCATTCAGCTTGGCTTCCATCCCAAGAGAAAATTCATCTGTTTCCTTCCAGTGACTTTGGTTCTAATTTCCCAAAGCTGAGCAGCAACAGCAAGGCTTTCAGACAGAATTTGAACAGCTGATACTGGGGTGTCTCATTACTTTTGCAGAATTTCACCGTCTTCAGTTTTATTCTGTGGACTGAACTTGATGAGTGAAAGAAGACATATGATAGCAGATACTATAATCTTTCATTATCTTATTATTATGAAAGTACTATTTTGTAAATGATTTCCTCATATTTATTAATAGAAACTCCTATTAATAGTTCTGAGAATAGCACTGACCTATCTTCATCTTAGCTGTTAAAAAAGTACTTTGAACAATGTCTACAGGCCATAATAACTATATGTAATAACTGCATGTAACACATATAACTGGTGGCTCAAGTCCAATCCTCTTTTTTACAGCCTAATAAGCTTTATTACATTGCCCAGCTTACTGATTTGTGCATGAGACTTCGAGTTATTCCATCCTTTAACATAAAAACACAGTGTCCTAGGTTTGGGCTCTCTTGTCATCCCACATCCAAAGCCAGAGTATAGCTCTGGATGGTGAACTGGTGCTGTCAAAAAAGACAATACATCTCCAAACTCAGCTTCAAGATGCAGAAATCCAATTTATTGCCACTGGTGTTGTTCTGAACTCCCTGTAAGTACCCTCTAAAGACAGATTGGTAGTGTTAGTAATAGTTTTAAATGCTAAAAACAGCCTAAGTCTGTCTAAACATACTCTATTCACCAGCTCCCATGAAAGCAATTCTGCTTTTTCTACATGACGGTCCAGCAGACCGTGGAAACCTGCTGTGCAGACTATTTATTTTAGTCCATAGCTAGACCCTCAAGCTATGATCAAACCCATCTGAACAGTGGTCACAGTAAATACTGTTTTACTGTCTCATAGGGTAACAGGGCCTCTCTTTCAGGGGGAATTTGTGACCTGTGTCAGCAAATTCAACTCAATAAGGAGGCATATCACTGGCTATAAAACACTCTGGACCAGATCTCTGCAGCTGAGGAGCTCTGAGGCATCCGCCAAGAGACAGCAAATGAAAATCCTCTGCCTTTATTTGCACTGTGCCAAAATCCCAGTGCAAGGCACAGCATCCTCAAGGAGCTGGTATTCAAAGCAGCATAAAGTAGTAGATACAGATACTTATTTTATCTACTTAGTGAAGCAAAACAAAGAGGCACAGAGGGGAGTAAAAATTGAGCTTACTCACAAAAATAAAACAAAAGCAGCCAAAGGAACAGAAGTTGCAAATAAAGCACAACTGTTTTAGTGCAGATCAGCACAGTCTGATGCAGCTCACTGGGGAGTGGGGTCATGATGGTGGTGTATGTTGTCAGATGCACTGTGTGCAGGGTAACACACCAGACATTGCCCAAGGAGCGAATTCAGTCATGCTGTGCTTTCTGCTTCCTTCCTTGCTATGTGCAAGTGACATGTGGTACACTGCTGCTCTTGCTGGTACCACGTAGCTGCCAGCACAACTGTGGAAGGAAGCCAATGATCCTGTGCATTCACATAGGTCCCCCATCTTCCCCACCATGTTAGATTAGGAGCAGTATCCTTCAGCCACTTTCTTCCTCTGGGTGACCTGGGCATTTGGCCCAGGATGGGAAGGGAGAAGCTAGCTGTCCTGTACATGGACAAGCATGGGCTGCAGCATGATCCTGCACAAGCACCTGAGGTCACACCACAGGCTGTCAGGCAAGTAAGTTTGCTGACAAAGGGCTAAATGAAATTTTTCTCTTGTCTGACACTATTTTCTTACAAATAGCTTCTTCAGAGAGCAATAGAAGTTAAGAGATAAATCTTAGAGATCGACAGAGGTAAATAATAACAAGCAGCCAAATTTACTTCTTTCCATTTGAATAGCAAAATCCTTCTTAGTGTATATACATCATACACTATCGAACCTATTTGTTTGTAGAAAAGGCCAGAATCCAGGGGCCAAATTTGTTTGTGAGGAACAGGTATCCCAGGGCCATTTCAGAGGCTGTATTCAGACAGATCTGCAAAGTTGGCACATATGACACAGGACTCTAGGAGACCTGCGTTACTCTGAAGCAGCTGCTGGAGGACAAACAGGATAATTTAAGGCTTCTCAAATGACTGTAGACTCCTATGTTTAGGCAGGTGGATCCCATCTTAGAGTACCTTGTTAAATATGTGCAAAGGTAATTATAACATTATTAGGAACAAAAGCAAAACCTTGCACTCCAGTTTGCTATTCCTTTTATTAAAAGTAGAGTTACATCTGTGTAAATTTATTTATGTACACATGCGCATATGCATACACACATGCTGTAACTATCTGAAAATGACCACAGAAGATTCTGCCACAGTAATTGGAGCAAAATAGATTTATTGGTCATTGATTCTTACCATGTGCCGAGTGACTTTATTTGTTGAAGGAAAAATCTAGGCAGAACTCCAGCCCTGAATGGAAAGCTGGAATAAACTTCATTCTCTTTTCTACTCTATGAGAAAGAGTCAAAGAGATTTAAAAAGTCCCAGAAGCCAGAGAAAAACCTGAAAGATTTTTGATTTCCTCCTCGTCCTCTATGGAAAAACAAATTCTGTAGGTAAAGCATAGGTAGAAACAGGGACAAAACAACATGGACATGACAAATATAGTGCATTAGAATACTGAATTTCTACTGTACATACAGAATACAATATGCGTTTTCTATTACTATTGCATGATTAACAAAGAAAAATGAAGACATCTTCATTGTTTTAAATATTTCAGGTAGTTTTTGTTTCAAAAGAGATCTTCAAAGTGAGTTGAGCCTGCTGGCCCTGTCCATAGAGACTATTTCTTTATAATGATACTTTATAATGGTTACTGGTAGTGGTAAGTATAGTAGACTCATCTCTTACATTCAAACAAATGTAGACACTGATGGTAATTGAACATTTCAATATGCAAATAACTTTAGACTGTTGGGAAAATATTTTCTAGTTTCAAATGGAACTGTACTCACTGTTCTGTTCTCCCCACCCCTCAAAGCTTTAGTGGCAAATAACAATAAGTTATTGGAGTGGCAGTCTCATCTGTGGAATATCCTGCTGCTAGGTCCAGAGACCACTGAAACAGGATTAGACAATCAAAAGGAATAAGCAATACAAAACAAAACATTATTTACAGAGAAATGCTTAACTTTCAGCAAAATGGCTTTGTACTTCAGCACCATAAGACAAAGAAGTCCCATTGATTTCAGCTGAAATTCTGCAGGTGTATACATTGAGAAACTGATTTCATTAGTTATTATGGCTATTTTGCATGTCCAAACAATCCAGACAATTTTAATAAAGGAAGTTGGTAATGAGGAATTAAACCTGCCTTGAACTGCTTTGTCACAGTGAATTTCTATACCTAACCTGAAGGGTAATCAGAAGGCATTAACCTTCCATAATAGCTCACCAACATCAGTTTATTAGTCTAAATGCATGGCAACAGGTAGCATAATTTTTCTTTGACATAGTTTAACCTCAGAAAAGCTTTTTGTATCCCTTAGAGAAATATGCGTGGGTATATTTACATACTTGAATAGAATAGCAAGCGGCCACATATAGCCCAAATGTGTTAAATAATGCTCTTTCCATAAAGTGGAGTAAAATATCAAAAATACCATGTGGTCTTTTCCACATTTATATGATATGAAATACATAGAATATATGTAGATAGCAAGCATGCTTTAAGAAACCCAAAACATTAATGCACCAAGTATCAAGCAAGGCTGTTCTGTGATTTGGTAAATGGTGCTTCATGATGGGACAGACAAATACTAAGCTAAAACATGTATGAGTCTCATATGGAAATAAATGAAGAAATGGCACGAAGCCACAAAGGTAATTTATAGGTAATTTTTGATCTTTCAGGAGATCAGATATGTCCTTTTTTGTAATGGTTGGCTATCATGTAAAATTTGATGACTCTTTAGGCAACACAGCAAGTGCATAGGCAATTCTTCATAACTAAACCATTCCAAGTAGTTCCAGTATTTTGTTCTAAGTGTGCATTTGTTCTAAGCAGCATTTTGTAATACAAGTTAACAAAAGATGTGCAAAGTTTCCTTCCAAACATACTAAAGTACCTGAAACTGGATTCGTTTTTTTAAATTAAGTCTGTCACTAATACAGAAATGATAAAGGTTTGCCTTTCTGTGTTTAATTAGAGTTCAACAATATAGTAAAATGTAATAGTTTGTACCTAACTAAAGTGACAGTCTGAATGAAGTCTCAATGGTTACCACTGTTCTAATAATGAAAAGTGTAAGTAGGAGGCAGAAAATCTGCTATGAAAGACCATTCATAACTAAAATGAAAAAAAAACATGAGAAGTGAGAGAATACACGAAACAGGCAAGGTGGCAAGATTAAAAATATCATTAGAGAAATGTGGTGCTAATTCTGACGAGGATTTTCCAAAGATTCTGAAGTAATTAAACATCTGTTACCACTACAAAAAAGGGCAAGTTTGGTGACTAACATTCATAGATAAATTCTGCTTGGTTTTCAGAATGGTACATCTTTCAACATAAATCTAGTGTAATTAGACATTTAGTGGTGTCTACAAGTGACCAAATTTTTTTTAATGAAATGGACTACAATGGTTCCTGGCCATTTGTCAATGAATTTGAATCAGGACTTCTGAGTCTTGATCTGTTAATTCCAAAAGGGCACAATGTCTACTGGAAAAAGTTTCCAGTTTGGTAGGAATCATATCTAACTAAAGTGGAGGTCCAAAATGTGAAAGTACAGTTAAAATTTTGGATCACATCCAGAAAGAAAGAGAAGGCTGTCATCAAATAAAAGAAGAGGAAGACACTAAGAGAGCTGAGTAAATGATAATTTCTTGCTTCATTGAGAAGACAAGTTGTATCCTAACAATAAAAAAAATATTTCCTTAGAAAGGGCAAACATGGAAAGTTTCAAACACAACATTTCATTTGATCTGAAATTTAAAACACTCTGTTAAGGTGAAATCAATGAAAGACCTTAAGCTTCTAAGCATTCAAAGTTTCAATTCAAAAAGCTAGGCTATCAAAATAAATAAATATTTTAAAAAGACCTAAACTTTTAAGAGGTTGTTGTGATAACAAAACATATAAGTTCCTGAAAACTTTTGAATGCACTTTCCACAAAACAAATAATTGCATATGTCATCAAAAACAGTGCAGTTGAACAAGTATTTTACAAATTTCTTTGCTGTCATCAGATCTTACCTGCCTGTAACCAATGTTTTATGCAATGCTATCACAAAAGGGTCATTCTCAGTGTTCAGCACTCCTCACCAAATGGACAAAATGTTGAAGTTATTCTTAATTTTTATCTCCTCGATTGTTTTCTAAATTACAGGTATCTGCCTGACTAAGGTTTGACCAAAATTAGACAAAGAGCCCCAGGTTCCCTCACAAGGGAGTGGATCTTAACATTTTTAAAAGCCACAACAATCTATTTTCAGACAGAAACAAGCCATAAAATCATAGAATGATTTGGGTTGGAAGGGACCTCAAAGATCATCAAGTTCCAACCCCCCTGCCATGCCAAGGGCACCTCCCACTAGATCACATTGCTCAAGGCTCCATCCAGCCTGGCTTTGAACACTTCCAGGGATGGAGCATCCACACTTGGTCCTTCCACACTCATCATGAAGGGACTGATTTTTAAGAAATGTGGCATTTCACGTTACCATAATGTTTCTTCAACTTACATCTGAGACAGATTTTAATTGCACGTGCCACGTAGGTTTTCCTGAATTGTCATAGCTTCAGTCATGGCTTTCATCCGTCCATAAGACAAAAGTGGAACCAATATTTAGATAAAAATTCATTCATAGTTTTCCTAAATCAAAGTGATCATATTCCTGTTACAAGTATACAGTGTTGCATGTAGAAACATCAAGTTTAATGCATAAACCTTCTGCTGCCTTTTTTTTTTTTTTTTTTATTCTGGTAGTAGTAGTACTCCCAAATAGGCCATTTTACCCTCACATAAAAAACTCTACCAGGAAATAATTTAATATTAATATTAATTATGTACATTATAAAGAATATTTGATTAACCCCCACATGGATTTAAATTCAGATAAGCAGTTGGAATACCGAATTCACTTCCGCTGAACAAAATTAATTAACAAGTTCTTTCTTTTCAGTGTTTTATATCTAGTGTGTGTGTATTAAAATATTAATAATGTCATCCTTTTCTACTACTGACTTTCAAACCCTTTTTCACTTTGAAGCACTGGAATAAATGCAAGTGTAGACAGATATAACAGAAATGGAACTTCCCCCACACAAGACTGCAAGACCCCTGTTCTGCTCTCCTTTTCAGGAGTGCAGTGAACTACTTTCCTGCTTCCCATTGCTTTCATACATCTCTTTTCTGATATTTTGCATCACACTTTCCTTAGAAAGCTCAGACTTGCTCTTGAGCAGGACAAGGCTCACCTCCCATACTGGTTCTACTTAATACAGCACTGAACTACACTGCAGCTGTCAAGAGCCAAACTGACTAATATGACACTGACCATGGCACTATTCGGGGCTGCTGAGGATCATCTGGGTACATCAACATGTCAGTTAGCATAAGCACATGTGGTTTTTACCACAATTTGCTCTCATGTATGGTATGTGATTTGTCCCTGTCTGCAGTCCTGCAGCTGATTCATCTCTTCACAGCTATGCTGCAGCTATGTTGTACATTATATACTGTAATTCATATAGAAAGAAAAGCAACAGAGGCTGGTTATCTTCCTTGTCAGAATATCAGAGTTTCTAAACTCAGAAACAAGAGCAGAGCACTCAGAAAATCCTTAGGAGGTGTCAAGCACATTCTTGGGGATTAAACAGTAGTCAAAGCTTTGTTGGACCTGATTTTTATAATTGTTTAAAACTCTTTGGAGACAGTTGTTAAAATGAGAGACTGGTTTTATTTTCTGAGTCTGAAGGGAGAGAATTACTTGAGCAACTGCCTTCTAAAATACTTATTCACCATCTGGAAGTCCTAGGCTGTAATCACCCAAATTTGCTAGTTAAAAATGCAAGAATAACTATCCAGATAAGGAAAGTACAAGCAGCTCCTCTGGAATGTAGAGAAGCAACCTATAACATGAAGCAGAATCCTAATAATCAAATAGTTGTCAAGGGATGCTCAAGAACTAGCTTGTTGATCATCTCTCTCAGTAATTTGTCATTGCTGAGAATAAGATGTTAATGATGCAGGAACTTTACTAAATATACCTCGGCATAGTTCCTTTCTACTCCTAGCTTCCCTGAGATGATTCCTCACAGACAATTAGGAAGCTGGCTGATCACATTTCCTGGTCACCCAGATTTAGTATTTCATTCACAGCCCCTGTTCACAGAAGTCGGTTCATCAGCCAAAGGAAGAGCACAGGACTGCCTGATAAAACAAGAGTGCTTGCTCTGTATGATTTCTATAACCAAACCTCTAAAATGAAAAGTCTGCTCGTGTATTTGTTTGTTAGACCAGAAAATAGTATCAACTTTCTGCTTCTGCTGCAGCCTTAATTTCTCCACCCCATAACTAACAATTTTAGTACTTCCTGTATATTCAGATCCCAACATGAACTATTATCAACTACATGTTTACAGAGCCAAATGGATTTGAATCCATTCCCAGCAGATGGAAATACAAATCCTGATAGAATAAAAGCTGTTCCCAAACCAGCTGTTCTTCCCCATACTGCATCCATATATACTACCAGGTCAATCTGTTTGTAGCAAGCTTGGACAAGCTTGGCTTTTGAGTTATTGAAACAAACATTTTTGTGATAAATTGAATTTGGTACCGTTTGACTATACTGGTGCACTGGTGTAATGTGGCGAAATTTCACTTCCAGGTTTTGAATAAATTGTTTTTTCTAGCAACTTACTTACTTTGAATTATGCAGTTATATTCAGAGTAACACCTCCTCCCTCTTCCCTTGGTAAAAGTACTACAGTTTCTCCATCACATATTTAGATTACAGTCTTCAATTTTTCTTCATTTTGGCTAGTCAGTGAATATCTACCATTCCAAGCTACGCCTACTATAAATGAAGCATCCATTTAAGATCCCATTTTGTGTTACAGTTGTGATATACTAGCAATCCATTACACCATAAACTTGAAACAGATGAAATATTTACTGCTTTCTTTAAAATTGTATGCTTGCTTTGAATAGCAAACTAATCTTGTGTTTGTCTAATTAGAGATATAATCTAGCTGAAGACTTTCAGAACTGTGTGAGTTACAGGTTACATGAGGATTTGACTGCACAATATGAAACCCATTACAGGTTTCAAAACACACCCTACACACCTTTTGTCTTTGGAAACACCCATTCATTAATATCAAAATAAAAATTATTATTTCCATAAGAAACTGCAGAAGAACTGCCATTTAGCCTGTACCACAACACCCTTCACTAAGCTCCTTTCCACAGTTCACTAAACCCCTTCAATTAATTTGTTCTATATATCAATTTTCTATCCAATAAGTTACTCCATCCTGAAAAATATCCAAAACATGTCTGCATCTGAATGTTAAACCAATGTTTCTAGATACTGAGGCTTACATGCAAACATTATGAAAGAGAAAACACTTTTTCCTCAAAACAGCTAGTACTTTCCTGTCTAGCACTCTTGTACTACAGAGGGAGAGAAGCTGGACTTGCTTTATCATCCATTCTACCTTCTTACTAGGGTTTGTGTTCACAAAATTTTTACAGATGAGATACAGTACTCTGGATAGCACTGTATATATTTTTGACCTTTCTGAAAGTTGAGGAATTTGCACTCTAGCCCCTCCATGTGAAAAGATCTGTACTAGAACTACTGGAGAAACGTATGGAGCCGCCACACTGCTTATTTTAGCTGTAATTAGTTATAATCTTGGATACATTAAGCATTATAAAACAAGAACCCTCTGGTCTGATCAGCTAATATTTAAAACTTGTGTTAATTCTTGTTCATGATTTTTGATAGCTCTTTATGAAGTAATACTGGATGTATCTGGTGATGTACCTGAGAAGTTCCTCAGGCAGAGCACGACAGACTGCTAGCATTTTATTTTTTGTCATCTTCTTCTTGTTAGCGTACATTAATAAAGATGAAGCTATATCAGACTTCGGCAGGATTATTAACTCATATGTACAGACATCCTATAAACATTTAAGCATTTTGTAAAACATTCATTTTTATTAGAATCACTCATCCAGTTCCTTATCCTTATCCACTGAGTCCATTTGTCAAGTCCTTGTGTCTCCAATTTAGAGACAAGGATGTTGTGCAGGACAGAATAAAATGCATTGCACAAGTCCCAGAAGGTTACATCAGTTGTTCTTCCCTTATCCACAAAAGCTGTAAGACTGTCATAGAAGGCCACCATATTTGTCAGGCACAATTTGTCCTTAGTGAATCCATGCTGGCTGTCTCCAATCACCTCCTTATTTTCCATGTGCCTTAGCATAGCTTCCAGGAAGATCTGCTCCATGACCTTGCTGAGTACAGAGGTGAGACTGACTGGCTTGTAGTTCCCCAGGTCTTCCTTTTTTCCCTTTTTAAAATTTGGGGCAGTGTGGCTTGAGCACTTACCCATAAAGACTGGGGCAAAATGTCATTGGGTACATCAGCCTTCTCTATATTCTGGGTAAGCAGGTCTCCCATTTCCTTCTGGAGAGGGCCCACATTTACCTTGTTTTCCTTTTATCACGAGCATACCTATAGAAGCTTTTCCTGTTGCATTTGACATCCCTGGTCAGATTTAATTCTATCAGGGTTTTAGCTTTCCTAACAAGATCCCTGGCTGCTTTGACAATTTCTCTGTATTCCTCCCAGTTTACCTGTCTTTACTTCCACCCTCTATAGGCTTCCCTTTTATGTTTGAGTTTGTCCAGAAGCTCTTTGTTCATCCATGCAGGTCTCCTGGTGTTTTTGCCTGTCTTCCTCTTTGTTGGGATGCATCACTCCTGAGCTTGGAGGAGGTGATCCCTGAATATCAACCAGATTTCCCTCCAGGGCTTTATCCCTTTGTATGCTACCAAACAGGTCCCTGAAGAGACCAAAATCTGCTCTCCTGAAGTCCAGGGTAGTGAGTTAGCTGTGCACTTTCCTTGCTGCCCTCAGGATCATGATTTCCACCATTTCATGGTCACTACAACCAAGACTGCCCTTGAGTGTCACATTCCCCACCAGCCCCTCCTTGTTGGTGAGAACAAGGTCTCTCATGGCACCTCTCCTGATTGACTCCTCTATTATTTGGAGAAGGAAGTTGTCATCAGCTCATTCCATGAACCTCCTGGATTTCTTATACCCTTCTGTGTTGTCCCTCTAACAGATGTATGAGTGATTGAAGTCCCCCATGAGAACTAGGGCTTGTGAATGTGAGGCTACTCCTGTCTGTCTGTAGAGGGCCTCATCTACTTGGTCTTCCTGATCAAGTGGCCTGTAGTAGACCCCAGCTATAATATCCCTGTCCTTGCCCTTCCTTTAATCCTGACCCATAAGCTCTCAGTCTGCTCCTCATGGAATACCCAGGTGGTATTCCACGCACTCCAGCTAGTCATTGACGTGGAGGGTGACACCCCCTTCTTGTCTCCCCAGCTTGTCCTTCCAAAAGAGCCTGTATCCTTCCATTCCAACACTCCAGTCACAGGAGCATGTCTCTAACTCCTCTTGTTTATTCCCCAGCCTATTTGTGTTTGCATAGCGGCATTTAAATTGGGCCCTCTATGAAGGTGACTTGCTGGCTGAAATTCCTTTGTGCTGCTTTTCAGATGCTCTCCTGCTGACCTGTGATCCTTCTCTAGGTTCTGGTAATCTATGACTTGGCAGTGCTGAGTTAACATCTGGACTTGATAATCTTGGAGGTCTTTTCTAACCAAAATGATTCTATGATTCTATTGCTGTCACTGGCATCAAACTACTAGCAGTGGGATGGATTGAGGTTCCCATCCCCTGGGAACTTTAGTTTAAGGCCCTCTTCACCAGCTTGGCAAGCCTATGGCCAAATATGTTCTTCCTCTTCTTGGACAGATGGACCCCATCAACCTCCAGGAGACCAGGTTTCTCAAAGTGAATCCCATGGTCTAAGTAGCCGAACCCCTGGCTGTGATATCAGTCCTGTAACCATTTGTTGACTGCACAGATTTGACTGGCAGTTTCAAATGACTTCCCTTTGAAAGGGAGGACCAATGAAAAAACTGCCTGTGCTCCAGAATCCTTTACTGCTGCTCCCAGAGCTTTGTAATCCTCCTTGATGTTACTCAGGCTGCTCCTGCCTGTTATCACTGGTGCCCATGTGAAACAGCAACAGTGGATAATAGTCGGTGGACTGTATGAGACTTGGTAGTTTCTCGGTGATATCCCTAATGCTAGCCCCCATATATCTCTCTAGGGAGTAGGTCATGTCAGCAAATGGGTACTTCCATATCTCTCAGAAGAGAGTCCCCTACGACTATCACCCATCACCTTTTCATAGTTACGCTGGTTGTTATACAGGAAGCATACGCTTATGACTCCATGATTGAGAGTCTTTTCCAACTTAAATGATTCTATAATCTAATTTTCAAAATGGTACTCAGTAGCATCTCTTTTTTTTTTTTTTTTTTTTTGTTAACTTAAAGTGGTCGGTTAACTGAAAAACTAAGGGAAGATCAGGCAGGCAGTATTCATTCTACTTAAAAATAGATAACTCTAGTTCATTGGAGTACTACAGTTCTAAGTCTTTGCTTATAGAGAAGGCATGAACAGAGGGACATAAGGCTTCCGTTATTATGATTATATCTAGTGAATATTTTAGGTCAGTTAAGTAAATTATTCCTTCCTAAATTTACTAAAAGCTATCAGAGAGGTTTTTTATTGATTTCAAACCACTTTGGGTCCAAAATAAGTTTTCAGCTGATGAAAACGTACATGAATGTTTTTCAGCTGATGAAAACATTCCCATACAGTGGGGAACTACTGCACTTGATCTTTTGACACTAACATATTCTACACCCTTTCTTCTCTCACAGTGTCAGCACTGGTCCAAGAGATTTGGGTGCACTGATATCATACACAGTGTGTGTAATGGCTATTCACTTTCCCCCAGACAGTTTCCAAGTCAGTAGGGGTAGCTGTTAGAATGAACTTTCTCAATAGTATTTTTAATAAATTGCAGTAATAGGAAGAAAGAAAGAAAGAAAGAAAGAAAGAAAGAAAGAAAGAAGAAAGAAAGAAAGAAAGAAAGAAAGAAAGAAAGAAAGAAAGAAAGAAGAGAAAGAAAGAAAGAAAGAAAGAAAGAAAGAAAGAAAGAAAGAAAGAAAGAAAGGAAGAAAGGAAGAAAGGAAGAAAGGAAGAAAGGAAGAAAGGAAGAAAGGAAGAAAGAAAGAAAGAAAGAAAGAAAGAAAGAAAGAAAGAAAGAAAGAAAGAAAGAAAGAAAGAAAGAAAGAAAGAAAGAAAGAAAGAAAGAAAGAAAGAAAGGAAGAAAGGAAGAAAGGAAGAAAGGAAGAAAGGAAGAAAGGAAGAAAGGAAAGAAAGAAAGAAAGAAAGAAAGAAAGAAAGAAAGAAAGAAAGAAAGAAAGGAAGAAAGGAAGAAAGGAAGAAAGGAAGAAAGAAAGAAAGAAAGAAAGAAAGAAAGAAAGAAAGAAAGAAAGAAAGAAAGAAAGAAAGAAAGAAAGAAAGAAAGAAAGAAAGAAAGAAAGAAAGAAAGAAAGAAAGAAGAAGAAAGAAAGAAAGAAAGAAAGAAAGAAAGAAAGAAAGAAAGAAAGAAAGAAAGAAAGGAAGGAAGGAAGGAAGGAAGGAAGGAAGGAAGGAAGGAAGGAAGGAAGGAAGGAAGGAAGGAAGAAAGAAAGAAAGAAGAAAGAAAGAAAGAAAGAAAGAAAGAAAGAAAGAAAGAAAGAAAGAAAGAAAGAAAGAAAGAAAGAAAAGAAAGAAAGAAAGAAAGAAAGAAAGGAAGAAAGAAAGAAAGAAAGGAAGAAAGAAAGAAAGAAAGGAAGAAAGAAAGGAAGAAAGAAGAAAGGAAGAAAGGAAGAAAGAAAGAAAGAAAGAAAAAAGAAAGAAAGAAAGAAAGAAAGAAAGAAAGAAAGAAAGAAAGAAAGAAAGAAAGAAAGAAAGAAAGAAAGAAGTAATTTTTATAATAAATATTAATTTTGATAAATCTACAGTTCCTTTTGTGCAGTGATATGTTAGAAATGTTCAAAATTACTGTTATCTGAGGTTGGCCCAGAGCCATATAGTTACTGTCTTGAGGACTGCATTAAGTTTCCTGTACAGGTGGCAAGAAATATTGGTCTCTGAAGTGGGTAATGATCTCACCTTTTCTAATAACAGCTCTATCAGCTTGCTAATTCTCAAGGAAAAGTCTTGCATCCTGCCTTCTTGTATGGAGGACACCATGCCATAACATTACTCATGAAAACTTACGATCCTGGAGGGAGTACAGGTGACTACTGCCTAATTGTTCAGGAGCTTTATAAGACCTGTGGCAATTTAATGCATTATAGATTTGCAGTGAGAATGTTCTTGGTGGCCACAAAATGTGAATGTAATGGATAACTGCATCTGAATACATGATGTATGATACCACAAAGAGGTTATGGACAAGCTCCAGTCCTATATACTTAAGCAGATAAAACCTAGGAATTCAAGAAAGACAGATTCTCTGTTTTAAGAAAGGACAAAAAAGTGAATGACAAAAGGAATTTGTCACCTTTGACACAAAATGACCTCTCTCTATTGCCAAGGGGCATTTCAGGACAGCACAAAAGCACTGAACCTGTAAAAATCTATACTTGCTGGATGAATGTATTCCTTTACCTTCTGAATGCAGCTGGTCTGTTTTTACACTTGCTTTCAATTGTAACAATTCACATGACTGTTCTGCCTCAATTAAAACAAATCATCACGTTGAACATGAACTCCCAGCTTTTTGGATACGGGGGACTTACTGAGGATCCTTTGAAACTCGAGTTAAGCGCGACTCACTGCAAACATGCAAAGGCAAAGCAGACACCTTAACCTAACAAATCTCTCAAGCACTAACTAGGCTGTCAGGCAGTTTAAGCAGCCCAAATGCAGGGTGCAATTCTGGCAATGCTCTCCAACTTTTTCCCATCTGAGCAGCAGGACACCTTAACAGAAGTTGCATGAGTGATCAACATGTTGGATTACTTTGATCACCTGTGGCAAACATGTATGCTCCAGACTACAGAGGTGCCTGCTCCAGGAGCAATATCCCAGACCCTCACAGGTAACATTGTCACATGGTGTCCACTGAAGAAAGAGCAATAGCTACACTCAGAAGAGATGCCGTTTCTCTTGGTCCAAGGCCTCACAGGTCTTGCATAGCTATTAGACACAGGTGAGGTGTGCAAAAACCTGAATCTTCGGAAGGCAGGGATGAACAAAACACCTTTAAACTGACATTGTGAATACAATGAATAGCGGCAACCAACTGGCAGAGACCACACTGTTGTCTCCAGACAGGCCATATAAGGGGTCTCCCACTTACTTCATATTGGCAATCACAGAATCACAGAAGCACAGAGTGGTAGGGGTTAGAAGGGACCTCCGAAGATCATCTAGTCCAACCTCCCTGCTAGAGCAGGATCCTAGAGTAGATCACACAG
This sequence comes from Podargus strigoides, assembly GCA_028020825.1. Classification (NCBI taxonomy): domain Eukaryota; kingdom Metazoa; phylum Chordata; class Aves; order Caprimulgiformes; family Podargidae; genus Podargus; species Podargus strigoides. The sequence continues at coordinate 81,954,923 of CM051663.1, read as the reverse complement.
GAACACGTCCAGACAGGTTTTAAATGTCTCTGGAGACGGAGACTCCACAACCTTTTTGGGCAGCCTGTTCCAGTGCTCTGCCACCTTCACAGTAAAGAAGTGTTTTCTTATGTTAAGATTGAACCTTCTGTGTTCCAGTTTGTGCCTGTTGCCCCTTGTCCTGTCACTGGACACCACCGAGAAGAGTCTGGCCCCATCTTCCTGACACCCACCCTTGAGATATTTATACGTATTAATGAGATCCCTCCTCAGCTCCTCTTCTCCAAGCTAGACAGACCTAGTTCCCTCAGCCTCTTCTCATATGGGAGATGTGCCAATCCCTTCATCATCTCAGTGTCCCTGCACTGGACTCTTTCCAGTAGCTCCATGTCCCTCTTGAACTGGGGAGCCCAGAACTGGACACAGGACTCCAGATGAGGCCTCACCAGGGCAGAGTAGACCTCCCTTGACCTGCTGACCACACTCCTCTTAATGCACCCCAGGATGCCATTGGCCTTCTTGGCCGTGAGGGCACACTGCTGGCTCATGGTCAGCTTGTTGTCTACCAGGACTCCCAGGTCCTTTTCCCCAGAGCCGCTCTCCAGCAGCTCAGCCCCCAGCCTGTACTGATCCATGGGGTTTTTCTTCCCCAGATGCAGGACTCTACACTTGCTCTTGTTGAATTTCATTAAGTTTCTCCGTGCCCAGCACTCCAGCCTGTCCAGGTCCCACTGGATGGCAGCACAGCCCTCTGGTGTGTCAGCCACTCCTCCCAGCTTTGTATCTTCAGAAAACTTGGATACATTCTATTCCTTTGTCCAGGTTGTTAATGAATGTATTGAATAGGACCGGACCCAGTACCGACCCCTGGGGGACACCACTGGTCACAGGCCTCCAACTAGACTCTGCCCCACTGATCACTCCTTCTGAGCTCTTTCCTTCAGCCAGTTCCCAATCCACCTCACTGCCCAGTCATCCAGTCCACACTTGTTAAGTTTGGTTGTGAGGATGCCACAGGAGACAGTGTCAAAACCTCGCTGAAATCAAGGTAGACCACGTCGACTGCCCTCATCAATCCATCTAGTTACGTCCTCATAGAAGGCTATCAGGTTTCTCAAGCGTGACTTCTCCTTGGTGAACCTGAGTGAACTGCTACTAAACCCAGGGAATTTTAAACCTTTCCTTCAAGTTGGAAATGTCTCATAGATATTGCTGTAAGGAGTTAACAGTGATTATTAAGAGTTCAAGTATCACACTGTTACATGGGGTAAAGTCACTCAGTACTAACACTGTGAGATAAGAAGTAAACTGAGCAGCTAGCTGTAACTTCATGCCTCATAGGGAGCAATTCCTCAGCAACTTACCCTGCACGTAAACAGCCTGGCAAAAACGCTGAGCAGCCAATTTCAAGTACCAAGTCACTGCTTGGACAATCCAAACAGGAGCATTAATGAGGCTAATTTACTGTTGACTGTATGGTAACATAGGCAAAAAACAACATTCCTATCAATTATATGGCTCTCATTATTTTATATAGAATATCAGTCTAATTTAAGGAAAACTGAGTATTCTTGGCTGGGAAAGGGAAAGCGCACAGGGAGAATTATACTCAGTTTGGGAGAAGTACACACAAAGCTTCCAACCACTTGATATCCAGGAACAGAGTAGATGTTGGTTTCTTTTTTTTCCTTTACTCAAAACAACAAAAATGTGTGCAGAGATGGCATTCTTACATTGTACAGCAACATTGAAGTTGCACGCTTTTAGCAGATGTGTAGGTAATAAAGCTAAATGGGATCACTGTGGCCATATTTTCTGGTCTCTTTTCCTATATAAGAGGACTCTGCTGAATTAATGCCTCTTCCAACCAGAAGCAGTCTTTTAGAAAAGCTGCCAATCTCAATTTCTATTTTCCGCTGATGGAAAATTCGCTACTCCTAAGAGAAATTCCCATTTAGAGTCACTATTGAAAGTGTACTTTTCATTTGGAGCTGATATTCCCTAGCTTTAGCTTTTAGCCAGTGAATAGTATTTTCTCCTCTATTCCATAGTTCCTCTTTCCCATATTGAGACTTGTAGATTATAAACAAGCTATTTCCTTTTAACTTTCAGTTTCAGCTCAAGAAGACTTCCATTATAAGGTATACTGCCCAATCCTTTAATTATTTTCATCTCTCAAAAACCATTTAAATTTTTTACACATCTTTCTTCAATTGGAACTTCAAGAAATTCTCTGTTACTCTAGAAATCACAGAATCACAGAATCACAGAATGTTAGGGATTCGAAGGGACCTCAGAAGATCATCTAGTCCAATCCCCCTGCCAGAGCAGGAACACCTAGGTCAGGTCACACCGGGCCATGTCCAGGAGGGTTTTGAATGTCTCCAGAGGAGGAGACTCCACAACCTCTCTGGGCAGTCTGTTCCAGTGTTCTGTTACTCTCACTGTGAAGAAGTTCTTCCTCACATTTATGTGGAACCTCCTATGTTCCAGCTTGTACCCATTGCCCCTTGTCCTATCACTGGATGTCACTGAGAAGAGCCTGGCTCCATCCTCATGACACTCACCCTTGACATATTTATAAACATTAATGAGGTCACCCCTCAGTCTCCTCGTCTCCAAGCTAAGGAGACCCAGCTCCCTCAGCCTTTCCTCATAAGGGAGGTGTTCCACTCCCTTCATCGTCTTTGTGGCTGTGCACTGGACTCTCTCAAGTAGTTCCCTGTCCTTCTTGAACTGGGGGGCCCAGAACTGGACACATACATAATTTATGTAGAAACAGATAGCAAAATCAACACAGATAATACTCCCATCATTCAAAACCCACTATTTCTGCATTCTCAGATAGTTGGTTGTGTGTGCTACCCATTAGGAGCTCAAGATTGGCAGTTTATTACACAGTTCCAAATTTTTTTTCAGAATCCTCTACCAAAATTCTTTAAGTAAGATCTACAGATTTTTTATCTTAGATTACTTCAGACTTGTTCACACAGAAACATCGCTTACTTCGAATTTTTAAAGGCAATCTGGATCACTGTATACAAGGCACTCTTTACTTACTCTCCCCTACACCTTTTACTCTGGGAACTGCACTTGTGATAGTATTTTGCTTCACATTGCTGACGAAAATGTAAGATAATGTAAGGCCAAGAATGAAACCGTATTTTACAGAATATTCTAACAGCACTGCTTTATTTAACAACCAACTAAATGCAAACCAACAAAAGAAGTCCCAAGATTGCTTGAAAGGCACAATTTCCATAGTCATTGTTCATTGGAATTAATTATGCATGTAATTCTTTATTAATTGAATCTCATCTAAGTGATTCCATTATTTTGCCTAGATCAATGTCACACTGACAGGCTAGTAATTACCCAGGTCCTCTCATTTGCCTTTTTAAGTTATTGATATACTAGCTTTCCTCCAGTCCGTTAGAATTGTCAGTTTTCTAGAAGATGTTTTAAAAATTAAAATTAAAAATCAAGTGGGATACTTGTCCAGCTCTTTAGAAAATTCAAGGATGCAAATTATTAAGGGTGCACTGATTTAAAACAGTGAACTTCAGCAATTGCTTTTTAATGTCATTCTGAAGCACCCTTAAAATGGTAAATAATTCCTTCTTCCTTATTCTGCAATGACAATACATCATCTGAATCTTCCCCAAACTATTGAACATGGCATTAATGGAAAAACTGACAAAAAGGTAATGAGCAGCTTAGAGCTAGGATAAAGGGAACAACAACTAGGAATAAAATAATGCTCAAAATTCCAAAAACTTGATTCAGTCTGGCTCTTCTTTCTAGCAACTTTGCCAAAGGGAACATACTGTGAAAGGGAATGGTACTTTGTGCATGTGCATGTGCACACAAGGCATGAAGCAAAGAGATATAAAATGACAGGTTATCTTTAACTGCAGAAGCCAGATCTTTAGACATGGTGAAAATGGCCATCACCTTAATAAATGAAAAACATTTTTCTGATACTACTAGCACTTTATTGTATGGCATACTCTTAACGCATTCAAAATTATGCACACAGTCTACTGAACCCACAATTTGTAATCAAGTTTTGTTTTTAAAAATTAATTCTGTTACAACTGAAGTTACCATTCAACCTTGGCAGCTAACTTTTGCATATCCCAGAAACTAAAAGAAGTCAGGAAGAACATGATCATTCTTTCAGCATAATTGATGTGTTGCTGTCAGGAATCAGATTTTGTCATTTGAGGTTATATGGAAAACAGCTGTGACATGTTATGTCATTCAACAAAATGCAAGTCAGAGAAAATAGGATATACTTTGAGGCATTTCCTACTCAGTTAAAATGTTTATGCACAGAAATATATCAATTAGTAATGTGTAAGGTGACAATAAAAGGGAAAAATAAATTTACTTCCAAGTATTCTATGGAACAGTTCCTGTTTAATTGTTTCCTGGTTTAAGGAAAACAAATGACTACATCAATAATTAATTTTTTAATCAATTAATCAATTTTTAGATTGTTACAATATTACAAAAGTGTATTGAATATATTCATCATTTTGTCTACATTCAGACATCACAAATTCTTCTCCAACGTAATTACACACTAACTGAAAAGTTTTAATTTCACATCTGTACCTGTCTGGCCAAAATGACCCAGCAACGACTGAAAGAATTGTGAGACTGCTGGTCCAGCACTAAAGGAGCTTCTTATGTGGCTCCTCAGGAAAGAATTAAGAACTATGAGGGAAAATATATTGGAAGTCTGAGACAAAAAGAAGACATATCTTGAAACAGAAATATGCCTTATGCATCTCAAACTACCAACCCGTTCCTCTTTTTGCTTTTTGTTTGCTAAGAGATATAGGTGTGGAAAAGAAATTTAGTGAACTAAACACCATAGAGATTTTCAAGGTTCTAAAGAGAAAAATTATATTTAATTAAGTAGGACTCATGCTAAGATTCAGGCATTGTTTGATATTAACCAGATTAAGAATTAAATTCATGCATATTGGTCAGGAAACCTATACTAATGTGTATACCAATACTCTTTCTCTAGTAGAATGCAGAAGATACGCTTAACTGAGGAAAGAGTAATGGGAAGACTATATGGGAAATTCTCTAGATTTGAGTGGTAACTAGAGAGAGGAAATACAAACTTTTATACATCCCACATTAAAACTGAAATATTTTGTATGATGTATGGTCTCTAAATACAGTTGTCCATGTACAGCTTCCATTATGATTTTAACAGAAAGAAGACAATTTTCTACAGCAATAGACGTTTAATGAACAAAGAATGCAAGCCCTGATACAGCTAGGTTTTGTGATCTATTCTCTTTTATTACCTAGAAACAGGACCTGAAACTCAGTGAATTTGAGCCTTTACATGAGTAAGAAAAAGATGTGGAGAAAAGATGGTTTGCTAGTTAGACCATCACTTCCTCTTCCAAAATTTGCCACTGTTTGTTAAATAAGGGTAATATTCTCCTACCTATCTAGGAACTTGAATCAAAATCCAGTCAGGATTTTGGTAAGATTAAATAGCACTGTGACCTACACATGCATAAAAACCCACCACAAATGTGATTTCCAACACTGTAATTTCATATGTTTTTTCTTATTGTGTAGATAAAAATGTATTGTATTTTAAAACAGATATTTTCCTAGACTTTCTAAGCCTTGTCATTCTTTAATTCAGCCAAACCCATAAACTTTGAAAGAACTTTGGAAATGATTCCACCAACTCATGGGAAAGAGATTATTTTAAACACAGGAATCAATAAAAGTGTTAATAAAAGACACCATTAATACATACATATGTAACAACAGGAAGAATAGATAAAAACTGCTCTCCTTTTATTTTATTTACTATCCAGCTTTCTTAAAACTTTGCATTTTGATATAATGAGCACAAAAGAAATGGCAAGCTTCCAAACAACCTGAAATTTAGAATAGAGGAAATTTTAGTAGTAACTGTAAATTAGTTCTCTGTAGTCACCAGGCTTAAGAATAAAGAAACAGAGGTAACGCACACAGAAAAAAATGGCTGTGCTCCAAGGAAAATGTTTTCTGCCAATAGATACAGCTGAAAACTTTCAAAACTAAGTAAAATATTTAGTTAATGTCTGTATATTTCACAGGATGTCTTAGGTCTCTATGTATTGTGTTCAACGTTAGCTGCATTGCAAAATATATTAGTACTCAATTTTTCAGTGCTCATTCATGTGGAAAGTGTAACTTTGTACCATAAAACATGTGAGATCAACAGGATTGCATGCAATTTAGGAGTTATTGAACTTTAAGGTTGGAAAAATGGTCCATGAGTGGCCCTGGCTCATACACATTGCTATTTAATATATGACCTTGATTAAGCTCCCTATATTTAACAAAGATGCTTTTTAAACAAGACCCAGGGCTTGCAAACCAAGAAGTTTGTGGGAAAGTATATTGCCAAATTTCATTCTGTTTTGAAACTTGGTTTCTCCAATGAAGTCTACGCGTCTCAACAGATTTCAGTCTGGATGCTTTCAATGCATTTTACTTTTTCCTAAGCAGCTTTAGAGCCTCATTGAAGTAGTATAGCATGGGTGCTTCACACTGCTTCAGCTTGGCTAGACTATAGTTCTCATGATACATCACAGCAAGTTTATTCACAGAGGAATACTCCCAGTTAAAGTACATTTCCCTGGCAGTTGAGAAGTCCAATTTTTTAAGCATGAGACAGCTGTGTTGCTTTTCCTGCAAGCCACAATACTGGTTTAGGTGGATACAAAATATGTCTGAGCCCATTCAAAATGAAAAATACCTTCTCTGGTGAACTGATCTTTCCTGAAAATGTTTATTCTCTAGAAAATTTTGCAGCTTAGATTCTCCTTGTGTAAGAAAATCAAATATCAAAGTATCAGATGTCTCATAGAGCTAAAATCTCATTTTTAATTCTACCAGATAGGACATCATTGACTTAAGACAAAACAAAAGTTAAGTTAGTTGTATTCAGTCACTGAGAAGTCTTTCTTTGGGATAACTGCCATAGTTCTAGTTTCCCCACTATGTACCACAAAGTTGTGAAGCTCCTTTTGTTCATTGTGTAAGAGTGCTGGAACACAGCTTTAATTACAATGTTTTTCTGAAGCAGTAACTATTGCACCTATTGAAAACAATTATGCATTTCCCCAGTTTAAAATAATAGCTTCCTTTGTTAGTGTAGCTATGTAAGTCAGAATGGCTAGAATAGAAGAAAGCAGACAAAAAAAAAGTTGAATTCCATTTATCTGCTGAAATTGCATGCTTTTGTACTACTTATTTTACAAGTTTAGGCTTTCAATGGGTAAAAAACCAGCTTAAATAGAGACAAGTTAAATGAAACGGGGTCAATACTCATGGGGATGTGTATCAAATACAATAAGCCTTGCTCTGCTGTGACATTCTATGCAGAGTTTGGTGATAATCAGTACCATCTTTATGTTCGGACCTGGAAAAAAGAGGAAATCTGTGTTCTCACCCCATTCAATACCAGCAAACCAACCCTCGCTTCTGTGAAAAAAAAAGTGTCAGTAGCCTTTGATATTACAGCAGTTCACTGAGGGGCAATGTCTTCAAAAGTTCCTTATTTGTGAGAACAGCTTCACATTACGAGCTCCCGCTGGCACCATCTGGACCAAAGTTACAGGGAAAATCCAAAGAACACACATAGAATGAGTGCATTTTAAATGAAACCACAACTGTTGAGACTTATGTCTGGTTATATTGGGAAATGGTTCACGTCTTGCAGTGATCATGGGGGAGCACATGTGTGCATATGTGGGAGGCAGGGGGCTTGTGTTTTTAGGCAAAGATGGCAAATACAAGTCCATAATCCCATAGAGATCTTTAACTACTTTAAGGATAGACAACTTGACAGATAAGTTCTTAAAATCAGTAAAATATTTTCTATTACTACATCACATTGTCTGTTTTCTTTTTTCAGAGAGCATTCAGCTGTTTGAGAGTCGAAAATATCTAAGTGAAATAGAATCACTGCTCTTAGAAACACACTATTTAACATAAATGATTTATTGATTTCAATATTGTAATGGATATGGTAAAGTGCAATATGAAAATACATTTATGTTTTTGTTTTTGTATTTTTTTCCCCATAAAAGTCTACTAAACTGGGGAACATTCCAAGATATATTTAAAAAAAAAAAAAAAAGTGGCAAAATGCATTTGTGCACTTAAAATCCATCTTTTGCATGTACATATACATACACAGAGTGTAAATATATGCTTAAGGAACCCTACTGAATGATAACAAAGTCTAACCTTGGTCAGAATGTCATCTCAGAATGTAGGCAGTACAGAAGATGCTCCGTGTATATACCTCCAGAGCCATCAACTATGACTCAGGGTTTCTGTGTTACAACTCTTGCTTTTAACTTGTCCTTAGGGCTTTTCTTAATTTGTCCAGATCATCTTTGAGCCTGCATAAAGTTTTAGCATATACAACATCCTGAGGAGACGTGTGAAGCAGTATCTCCTTTTGTTTTTTTTGCTTGCTTATTTCTTTTCATGACCCCTAGCCCTTCTACTGGAAAAGAGAGGAAATAATAATTCCTTATTCTTTTTTCATTCTACTCATAATTTTATAGACTTTTATTCTATCCCTCCTCATTCATCTCTTTCCCGGGCTGAAGAGTCCTAGTCTATTTAGTTATTCCTTATATAGATATTATTATTTAACTTTGATCATCCCTGATACCCTTCTCTGCACTTTCCTCAATTCTTGTTCTCACATCTCAAAAATAATAAAACAGAAATGAAACATTCAAAATGTATTTGAATGAAGAATTCATGCCTTGGCATAATAATGCTTTCCCTTCTGTATTCTTTTTTGAATAATTTCTAGCACCTTATTTGCTTCTTTCACTGCTCCTGATCTGCTGCTTTCATAAAACTGCATTATAACATCAGCAACTCTATCCTGTGCCTACTGCTCAGCTTGGACGCAGAATGAATTCTTACTTACTATGTACAAAATTATGTTTTGGAGAGAGAAATTCAGAGCCAGGTTTGCTTAACAGTAGGCTTAGTCTGCAAATGAGGTTTGTGAACACCAACAAATCTTAAAGCAAACGCAGCCTGAACTTTTCTACTTTCAAATATCTGTAGAACAAATGGTAGGGTTTTGTTTTGCTACGGGAAGTTTGAATAAGTCTTGTATATACCCTGTGGAAGTCTGGTAGTATTGTAATTGAAAGGTTAATACTAAGAAGAGCTTGGGATTTTTTCCCCTCATAATGGCAGAATTTATGGTTAAAATTTGAAAACTCCTGAGTATGCTTTTGGGATCATTACACCAAAACTTTTGGATTATAATATTAGTATTTTGGATTATAATACTAATATTAATAGTTATTGGGAGGATAGCAGAGCAGGTCAACATGAGGCCAGGATAAAGGAAACCTGGGCTTGAGTTTCTTCCTGTTGCCTCTTATATTCCCCAGGTCTACTGGTGGGATGATTGACAGCTGCAAACTGGATTAGTTTTAAGCAGCCATCCTACATAATACCCAGCCACAGTCAAGGGACTATGTCAAAGTGCTGATGCTAGTCATTAAAAAAATGAAACACAACAAAGCAACTTTTAAAAAAATCTTTAATAATTGATACTAGGTACGTACATGGATACTAAGTCCAGTTTTGCCTCTCAATTATAATGGATGCAAGACTTATGATCCCAAAATAACGGCTTCATTTGAAGGTGTGTCCTAGTGAAAGCAGCAGAGTACAGGTCAGATAAGGTGAGAACTGGAAATTTCTAGCAAATTTTAATTGAATGTAGTGAAAATCACTTTTATTAGTAAAACTTTGCTGCTGCATATTGTAGGTTTATATGTATTTTAAGCTTCACAATGGTCATGTATTTATAAAAACATTAACCTTGCTGCAATACCCAAGTTCCCTTGGCAGAGACTATGAAATCACCAGGACAGATGTTACTCAGAAACAGAAAAGATGCTCTCTGACACAAGCCTCTTACAGATTAACTAAAAGATAAAGATAACATATGGACATAGAATAGATGGGAGAGCACAAAGAAACAGGGAAAGTAAAGTTGGTCAGCCTGACTACCCTTGGAGTAGCACCTTGCTGACAAATTTTGCATAAAAGCTATGGAGAAGAAACAAATTCAGAGGCTAATAATAGTGCAGCTTTGTGAAGATCTGAGGAGAGCTCCTCCCAAGCAGAATGAAATGTAAAAGACACAAACACCTCTTTAAATTTAACAAGATTTTGACATCATGATGGGTCAGACCTGGAGTTTGCGGTGAATGAGAAGAGTGGCAGGGTAGAGAGGATAGAAGAGAGTTTTCAAAAGAGAGGATATAGTCTACTTCTCATGAAATAGAGAAAATGGCTAGAAAAAGGACAGATGAAGAGGCATGTCTCTGTCAAAGAATTGGGCAATGTAAATGAACTTTCCAATAACATTCCAGATGAATACGAAACAAATGTGTCTACATTTGTTTCAAAATATAGTTTAAGAAACATCCAGACAAAAGGATGAGCACCATGGCTAGAAATATGAAAGTACAAATTAAAGAAATGTGTGTAAACTTGACCTTTTCATTTGTAAGCAAAGAGTATGATTTTACAGTACCTCTGATACATAGTTTAGGTGATTGGGGCAGTCCAACAGTAAGGTGACTTAATACAGGAAGAGAATTAATAAAATGACTGTTCGGTTTCTTGTGAGAACGTGTCCTGTGGGATCACACTGACTGTCATGTCTACCAAAAACTCTAAGTTTTTTGGCCAGTTTCAACCAAAGTTGAAAGAATTCTCAGTGATAAGTTCCTACAAATTTTACAAAACATAAGCCGAAAGGCAGAAGAGAGAGTCTTGAATTATTGTCCCAGGAGACACTTAGACAAAACACAACTGCTATACAGAATGTTTGGGAGCTGCCAGCTGATCACATAACTTGTAATGCACTGACTGCACAACCAACACATAGGTAGCTCACTAGTCACAAGATCTCCCATGAATCCCATGTAGAACAGCAATGGGACTTACTGAAGTATTAAGGTAGAAGGAAGCAAATCCATATGGAAGAAAGCCTCATTGGCACTGCTCAGGGAACAAGTTTTTTTAGTGTCTGAAGCTGAAACAATGCAAAATTTGAAAAGAGAAGCCTATACCTGAAGAATTGTACCTTGGCGCAGTTAAGAGCATCACAGTGTCTCATTCCAGTTATACTATGTTCAGAGGCTTATTAAAAATTATTATTTTAAATATTTTTTAAGTATTGTAATTGCAGTGCCATAAAGTCATTTCTCCACTCGTACCGTTACAATACTGAAGATGATTGATCATACACGGTAAATATTGACAATTTTTTTGGCAAAAAATAGCAAGTTCCCTACGTATATACAGACATACATAGATGGCAGTTGGTAAGTAGGTTCATGTGTGCATGGGGAAGCTTCCATATTGAAGTGCTGGGGTCTGAGGCCCAAGCCCTGAATTAAGATTGACATATGGGTGGTTCCCACAGTCCTTCAAAAGGAGGGGATGAGTTTGCCTTTTGGCTTTCCTCCAAGGTGCAGCCGACCTTGCAGGGAAAGCCCTTGGGTAAATGAGTGCCAGGTGTCCCACAATGGGTAAATGAGTGCCAGGTGTAAAAAGGGTATAAAAGCTGGGACCACTTGCAGGAAGGGTGGAGTGTCTGTCTGTGAGGTGGGTGCACTTTGCAGAGTTTTGCTGTTGGGGAAGGAATTCCTGACTCTCCCTGCAGTTGGGCCCTCGTCTGGTTTGGTACTTGTGAATGTGGGCTCTGTGGGAACAACATGAGTTTGCCTCTATCCTATGTTATCAGACTCTTGACTTGGCTATCTCCCATCTCTACTATGGGAGACTTTATTGCTTTGTTTGTTCTACTGGTTGTTGGCCATCCTGTACTGTTCTTGGGATCGTTGGGGTTGATGTCTATTATGTGTAACCTCATTGACTTGTTTGTACCCCCAGCGATCACCCATGTACTGACCCTTTTGTGTGCAATAGAATCTGGTTACTAGTTTGTTCTACTGCTGGCTCTGTCCTTTGTCCTAGGCCTAGTAACTGGCAAAACACATATGCACAATGAATATTGCTTCTTGTCCCCAGCTCATCAGGTCTGCTGCCAGGTTCTCCTGGCTCCTAGGCACTGCTGCTCTTCCCTCTCTCTTTTTACATGAACCCATAACGTTTGGACAATGGGATGAAAGTGAAGTGGGAAGTATCACAGAGGAGATTGATATGACTTTCTGATTCCACAGTTAGATACTACCCATTTTGCTGATGGTAATTAAGATCAAAACAACAGCTAGACAACTTCCTGAGGGTGAGGGCACCTTTTCAGAGGAGAAAAGACTTCTTTTTGTCACTTAAGTAAAACAGTGTGAATTGGAATGTGGATAAGAAAAACTACTAAGCCACAAAGTTATTTTGATGCAACTGCTTCTCAGACTGAAACAGCATGTTAAAAGATATATGACACTGAAGTTAGTAAGGAGAGTGAAGAATAGGTTCTTTTGAATGACTTGATTGGAATTTTGAGTTACAGTTCAGACTTCAGAATAGCAATATGAGAACTGCAAGTCATAGATCTTAAGATGGAACAAAATGGCCTATAGAAAGTATCTTAAAGCATGTTTGATCCAAGCCAAAGAGTAATTCTGAGATTCTAAAGTGATATCTTGGCAATAGTTGCTAATGTCATGCCAAACTTAAAAGTAACACACATTGAGTATCTCTGATTTATATTCTGTTTTCTAGAAGTATAACCAAATGCACTGAAGAGAAAAAGTCACACAGACTCACAGGATCTAATCCTATCTACGGAGCTATCTGACAAGAAAATCGGAGAGAATACATACTGTCTTACAGAGCAGACTTTGTCATATTCTTTGCCTGGGAGTAATTATGAGCACCGCTTCCTCTTTTACATTATTTAAATATAAGGTTGTTATTAATGTATGACATCCATAATATTCCAGTCTAAAGCTTCCAATTACAATGGGAATGGTACTGCTTTATGCTATGTTTTTCATAAAGATTATGCTTAGCTATGCTGATTTGGTGAAACAAAAGTATGATTTCAGTCCTACTAATGAAATTGAATCACAGAATAACCTTGGTTGGAAGAGACCTCTAAGATCATCAGGTCCAACCATTACATTTAGTATTATTTAGTATTGAACGATTGTTTTATTCTTGAATTTCAGTTATTCCTGTGAAGTTGTTGTACATAAAGGACTCTGCATCTGTGCTAGTGCCTCAGCTGTTGCGAAGGCACACATAGGCTCAGGGCTCAATAGAGTAAAAGAGAGACTAATGAACAATTTGACTCCTTGATAGAAGCCCTACCTCAAAAGATATACTAACTGAATTGTACTGAGCAGTCTGTATTCTGGATGGAATTCGGAATTTATTCTGAAGCTTGAGTATTGGGTTTCACTGGTGATCTTCTGCAACAGATAGTTATGGAGTTGGGGAGGATGAGTTACACTGGTGAGACATCACTCTTGACAATGTATTTTACTATTAGTATCTCAGAAAGCTGCATTCAAGCAATAACAAAGTCCTCATATGTGAAAGAAAAGAGAAGCAACAAAAGCCACAATTATTTGTGCTGTTGGGTAGATCTGAGAAAGAGGTTAGCAGTGAAGTAGACAACAGTCTGACAGCTGTTCTTGTAGCACCACTATCTGAGCAGACTGTTTTTATATCTGCTGTCCCTATTGTTATTTTCTTCTGGTATTCTTATACTAGAAAGATTTCCTTTCCTATCAACCTCACAGTTTTTGTCGCCTCTTTTAACAAGCTACAGTAATTTTAACTTCTAAATAACCCAAAATGATCCAAAACTTTGAGGTTACACTCCATTTCAGTGGCAAATTGAACTCAGTGACATCTATGTGCCCCTTCTAACAAATTTTTCTCTGATTCTATGATTTTAATTCCTTCAGTGGAAGAAAGATCAAATTACCATGGAGTTTCGTATCCTGTATAGTGTGTATGCTTTCTGTTGTGATTAGGACATTATCTAATCCTTACAGTGCAGGTAACATATACTCATTTGTTCACGCTTTTTGCTTTCCTTTCTACAGATCTGCAGAACCCATCACATAATGACTGTTCACAATGCCTGGCTTTGTCACGTAACCACATGACTCTGTTAAGGATAGATAGTCGTTTTAGTGCTGGGTCATAGGCTTGCCAAAGCAGCCACATGTTGAACTTGCAGCAACTGTGAAGCAGTCAGGCAAGGCTGAGCATCTCCCAAATTACCTGTCAAACACAGCTAGCCACCAGATTCTGTGTTACCCTTGCTTTTAGCATTTTCCAGCAATTTTCCCAAAAGAAATTAAGAAATTTCTTACACAAAAGTAAAATACTTTGACTTTTGCTCTGAAAAAGTGCTGTGGAATTTCATTGTTTTGATCAAGATATAAACATTTTGTTTAGGGCAGTCTAGCAAATGTATTTTTCTGTGTTGCCCCATGCAAACATCTTTTCAGGTTTATCTGAAATTGCATTTCCCTGGAAGGATCTCATTTCCTATTGGGGTCCTCATTGTCTGCCTTGATGGTGTGACAGAAAAGCACTTGACAGTGGGTGTCTTCTAGATTTTTTCCCTGCAACTGATTTTACAAACAGCTATTAACTATTTAACTGCTATTACAGAATCGTAGAATCATAGAATGCTTTTGTTTGGAAGGGACGTTTAGAGGTCATCTAGTCCAACCCCCTTGCTGTGATCAGGGATGTCTTTAATTAGATCAAGTTGCTCAAAGACCGATCCAGCCTGGTCTTGAAAGTTTCCAGGAATGGGGCCTCCACTACCTCCCTGGGTAACCTTTTCCAGCACTCCACCACCCTCATTGTTAAAAATTTCCTCCTTATATCCAATCTAAATCTACCCTCACTTAGTTTAAAACTATTATTCCTTATCCTGTCACTACAGGCCTTGCCAAAAAGGTTGACCCCCTTTTTCCTATAGGCCCTCTTTAGATACTGAAAGGCTGCAATAAGGCCTCCCTGCAGCCTTCTCTTCTCCAGGCTATACAACCCCAACTCTCTCAGCCTGTCCTCAGAGGAGAGGTGCTCCAGCCCTCAGATTGCCCTCCTCTGGACCTGCTCCAACAGTTCCATGTTCTTCTAGTGTTGAGGGTTCCAGAGCTAGACACAATACTCAAGGTGAGGTCTCACCAGAGTGGAGTAGAGAGGTGGAATCACCTCCCTCAATCTGCTGGTCACAGTTCTTTTGATGCAGCACAGGATACGGTTGGTCTTCTGGGCTGTGAGTGCACATTGTTGGCTCATACATAGCTTTTCATCCATCCACCAGTATGTCCAAGTCCTTCTCCATATGGCTGCTCTCAATCCTATCATTCCCTGGCCTGTATTTGTGCCTAGGATTGCCCCAGTCCAGGTGTAAGACTTTGCACTTGGCCTCATTGAACCTCAAGAGCTTCACACAGGCCCACTTCTCCAGCTTCTCCAGGTCCCTTTAGATGACATCCCATCCTTCTGGTGTGTCAGCTGCACCACTCAGCTTGGTGTCATCTGCAAAATTCTGAGGGTGCACTTGATCTCGCTGTCTAGGTCACTGATGAAAAACTGCACTGGTCCCCTGAGGGACACTGCTTATCACCGATCTCCATTTGGACATCAAGCTGTTGACCATAACCCTCTGGATGTAACCATCAAGCCAATTCCTTATCTACTGAACAGTCCACACATCAAATCTGTATCTCTCCAATTTAGAGAGAACGATTTTGTGGGGGACTGTGTTGAAGGCCTTACAGAAGTCCAGACAGATGACATCCATTGCTTTTCCATTGTCCACTGATGTAGTCACTCCATCATAGAAGGCCACTAGGTTGGTCAGGCAGGACTTGCTCTTGGCAAAGACATGCTGTCTGTCTCGAATCTCCTCCCTGTCCTGCATGTGCCTTAGCATAGCTTCTATAAGGATCTGTTCCATGATCTTCCCAGGCACAGAGGTGAGAATGACCGAACCGTAGTTTCTAGGGTCCTCCTTCCTACAATTTTTAAAAATGGGCTCAACATTTCCCTTCTTCCAGTCACCAGGGACTTCACCTGACTGCCACAACTTTTCAAATGTCATGGAGAGTGGCTTGGTCACTACATCAGCCAATAATATTACACACCAGAGAATCCATGTAGAAAAAAGCCAAAACATGTAGCCAGTGGTGCAAATTCTTCAGTGTGAGGCAGATCTGAGAGACTGGGGATATTTATGTTATGTTTTTTAGCTCTGCGTGCTCTTACAGTTAATGTGAAACTTGATATGTGTCGTCTTTGAGACATATACCACAGTATAGGTAGATAGAAACAGATGAACAGACACATATAAAAATCTCAGCAGTCACATTATGTTAACATAATTTAATGTATCTGTAGTTATTATAGATAGGAATAAATGGCATATCAGGCTACTGAAGCAATTTTGCATAAACTTTGTTGGACTTTGAAGGTGGTTTACAGGCTTAAAACTCTGAAATCTCTGACATTTTTTTAACTTTATAAGGTTCTTGACAAGACCACGAGTCTAAATGCTTAACCACACTTAATAAAAGTCAAATTTTCATGTCTCCTTTAGATAAGACTGAAGCCACAGTTTGTTTTGTTTAATACATTGAAATTTAACCAGTCCAATGTTTTAATGACAAAAACACACATTAGTCAAGGGTCTGCTGCACTCATGAAAGTGACATATAGCACAGACAGGATATTTGAAAAGCATTGCATTTAAAGATTCAACAATGCACACAAACCCAATAATGACAGAATTATTAATTATTTCACATTACGATTACAGTATATGCAAACACTGGCTGGAGAATCTTAGCTGTTTCTGCAATTAAAATCCAACAAAAACAATTTTTTAGCACCTTGTATCACATGCACACATCTCCCTAATTTGAAAGGTTAATTATCACTATCAGCAGTCACACCTATATGGAGAAACTGGTATCTCAATATCTATGAATGTTGTCAAGTCTTTGTCTGAATGCTGAGTCAACTTTTTCCTTTCTGTAATTGCTTAATTAGGTTTACTGAAATACCAGCTATTGCTTTGATTTGTGTCTATACTTTTATACTGACATCATTTGACCAATCAAAAGTGTAGAATGAAAGGCTTTCATCACAGTATGATCAATCCAACCAGAAGGCAGAAGTAATGGCTTTAAGTATAAGAGCTTAAAAAAAAAAAAGAAGAGGAAAGTCTTCTTTTAAAAAGGATGTAGACAAAACAGCAGATTTTTTCCCCTGTCCTTGTTTAAATTTTCTCAGATTTTGAATCTGTTATTTGAAATAATAAGCAACTACTAACAGAAATAACTTATCCAAACCTATTTATTACAATACAAACTGAACACCTATTCACTTCAGAAAGTTTTTGCCAGCTGAATAAATTTTTGATTAAATAGAGAGTGCAAATACACAGTACCTTCGTACCCATTTGTTAAAACCTCATTATATCGGGTAGCATCTCTGCCACAAAATATATGAGCTTATAGTATACCTCTTCCTATTGCTCTTCTACCAAAAAAAATAAAATAATCTGCCAATCAACCAAATAATAATAATGCAAAAATCTTACAACAGTAAAATAACTGGAAGAAAGAAAACTAAGATCAGAGTCAAAAAATCCTTTTCCTTTTGCCTTTTCACATCATTATTATTAAACCAAATAAAATATGTCTATCCCTTAACAGATTATCTGTCCCACACCAAGAAAGTGAAAAGTTAATACCTATGCCAACATTACATGCCGAGGCATGTTTGCAGTGGTTTGTAATAGACAATGTTCATGGTGTGTCAGGGTTCAGGAAACTCATCATTAATCAACATCCCTTTGTACATATATACACAAAATGGTTCTCTTTCTATGTAGTTTTCGAGAAGTGAATGGAATAAGGTTAAACAAAAGGTTTTGTAACTTTGTGACTGAGGAGAAATCCAGTCTGTATTGTCAAAAATCTCTTATATCATTCAATCTATTACCTTAAAAACAATCACAAATCTTTTTCTTGAGTATCAACAAGTTGGACTCTTTTTCTAGACACAGAACTTAATGTTTTTCTTCTGTGCTATGAAATTAAAGAAAATAAAAGCATCCTTTCTCAAATGCAATAAAGGAAGCAGAGGGCAGTGACAATCTCCAACATGTACACAGTCATACTCACTTGACAAAAATAGTTTTTCCTGCATCTTTCCGATTTATTTGAATAGGAAATAGCAGGGGTCTCTAAACTGCAAACCACACAATCAGCAATGTTGTTAATGGCTGCTACTGTATTTCCGTAACTCTATTAAGTGAGTGAACTGATATACAATGCACGTCCTGATGTTGTCCTTAATGTATTGTGAAATGGCACTGACTTTCTGTTTAAAATTATTGTGTAATATGCCAGTTCATTGAGGTGACACAATTGATCACATCTTATCCCACTAACCTCTATTATCAACTAACCCTATAGCATAGGTTAGAGTTTTCAGGCCCATGGACAGTGAAAAAAAAAGAGTTATTCTTATTTAATTTTAGAATAATCTAGGTGTAGAAGACATCTCTTTGGAAACACCTGTTTGCACTGCTCTTGGTTATACTCTGAATGACAATTAGGTTATAAGAGCAGATAGTAAACTCACATACTTTATGAAAAAGAACTACATTTCTCTACTGTTCTGTGAAAAAACACCATGTTATACTAGACCTTTATAACCCTTCAGAAAATGTCTGTTTACAAAGATTTAAAAAGAAGATGAAAGTATGAGCAAAACTACAGGAGGCATGAAGTTCAGGCAAAAGGGAAAATGCATGCTGTCGGCACAAATGACACAAAGGAACAGAAGGATGAGAAAGGGAAAGCTGGGCATGCTGCAGCTACCAGGAGGACATTCATCCTGTGACTGCAAACTGCTGAAGAGTGAGGTGGGGGAGGAAAAGAAAGCTAGCAAAAAGGAGAAAATAATTTTTGTGTTCAGTGCAGAATTATTTAGCACCCTGTCGCCTTCCAAGACACCGATTAGCTGGCTGAGCAGCACAGTGCCCTGAGCTCAGCAGAGTGAGGGAAAGAGATATAGATAAAACTGGAAGAATAAGAAAATTTTGACATTAGACAAAAAGCATTAGGGAAAAAAATGTTACATACCTTATTCAAAGCAAAGCTGTGAAAGACAGATACATATAACAAAGAGTAATTACAGAAAATGAGAAAAAAACCCCCAGAAGACAGTAAATGGGAGAAAATAGTTGGGAAAAGGAGGGCAATGTTGTAGATACAAAAGTTAAAGACAAGAATTTGGATAACAAAGAATAAATGGATCATGATGGCTGAAGAAATAACTGAATGAACAATTTAAAACATTCGGGTGGTCTCACACAACAAGGAGTATGGAAGCTGGATTAAAATAAGAGACATGGATGCAGACACAATGATCAGAGATGTGGTAGGGCAGTTATTTTCATACTTTGACATTTACAGAGAAAATCTGTTTTACTGGAAACATTTTATATTTTTATGTTTTGGTCACATCTCAGTGTAAAGAAAAGGAATATATTTCTTTCTTTTTATGTGTTTCTCCCACCAATGATCATACTCTCACCTATGATGTTTTCCAAAATAATTAGTTTATTTCCAGAAATGTTACACCTACTACCTGCATCTAAAAGAGCTAATAATTAGTGACACTATTATGCAAAAGCAGCTACTAAGGGTAAACAAAGACTACCTGTTAAATCAGTACTCAGCCCACCACTGCAACATGAAAAATGAGCATCCATAACATTTACTTTCAGTAACCTATTATTTCAAGTGGGAATGTAAATGTGTTCCTCTGTTTCCAAAGATTAGGCTCCTAGGTAGTAAATATCACAGTATGTCCAGAAGATCAATTTGCTTCCAGCAGTTAAATAGTGGGTACAAGTTACTTAAGTATGGAATTGAAGAAACTAATTTAAAATGTATTCATGTGATCTTTTAAAAATTAAATTAAACTTGATATGAAAGATTCTTGATTTTGATTGGAAGTCAAATCTTCTGAATAAATTACAAATACTCAAGCTTGGTCCCTAAAATACATCTGAAGGAGACTTTCACAGAACCACATTTTAGCAGGAAGATTGTACACAAGTAGATTAACCCACATTATCTGTAATCTAAGTAGATTCTACCTTTCATAGAAGGAAGAAAAAATTAAACCAACCTTTCCAAGACCATGAAAGCTGTTTTTTAAAAAACACATTATTTATTAACAAATGCATGTGTGTATGTGTGTGTGTGTGCATGCATGAACAAACATGTCTGCATATGTGAGCACCAGATAAGTGATTTTTGTGTCTTTTCTACACCATAAAAACTGCTTCATAGTTGACTTAATTTTTTTAGGACTTAGAAAATTTAACCTTTTATTAATCATAAAGTAATGAAACCCATTCATATATTCACTCCCAGTCTCAGCTGTGGTACATATGAATCAGTAACTGAAGCAAAAGTCCACATGGAGATGAGAAAGGTCAAAAAAGCAGCAGTGTATTTCATTTACCAGAAATTACAAATCAGAAATCAAAGAAAAATAAGTAAACTTTAAATGAAAATGGCAGGTTGCTCTTTCAAGGAAGTCTAATACTTGCACATTGGAAGTTTTTCTTCCCCTAGGGTTTTCTGTAAATGCTGCCTCAGACTTTCTCCTAAATCTGCCCACACTACAGGAAAACCCAAACAAAATAAAGCAAATAATGAAAAGTGTGGAGACATGCTCCTCATACATGTCCATTACATTATTCTTCTAGTCTCCTTTTTCAAAAAAAAAAAATGGAAATGGACAAGATAGGAAGCAAAATGTTGCAAACAAAAACTGCCATTCAGAAAGCTTTTCAGGTATGATCTACAAAAAATACAAGAAAAATATAGTGCTGCAGTTACTTCTAAGTCTATTTTGAAACTCCATTTGGTATTTAAGGTATTTCCTTTTCTATTAGCACATTTCTCCTCTTGTTGTTTTAATTAATTAAATTTAATCTGTTAAATGATATTATTTTAAAAAAAAATTTTTAAAGAAGTGTTTATGTTATGAGCTGAATTTTCAGGAGGCCTTGAGATTCAATAGCCTAAATTATTAGGACTAAAATTTTCACCATAATTGTGCAGTCAGAAAACACAGAATTTGACAGTTAAGTGTTGAAAAGAACCATATACATTCCCACAATTTCAGTCCACTTGGAAAGCAAGGCATTGTGTTTGGTAGGTGAGAACTCTGCCTGTTGTAACAAAAGCCATCACTCTGAAGAGCATGTCAAGATCTGTTTTTTTGGACTGTAAGTGAATTTTTCAAGTGGGTATTGGCCATTTCATTGAGAACAAAACCATCTCATCTAATCCAAAGTAATATGACCCTGGACCGAAGACAAGTGCCTTTCTGTAAACAAAAGGAAATTGCCTGAAAATAAGTAAAGATAACGGAGCAAACTCATTTTTTTCTACTCATGAATGGATACCTTCTTATATTAGGAATGCGTCCTTTAGTGATGACTTCTCTGGTTTACTCATTTACTTTTTCAGTATGGTTTTGTTTTCAGAGCAGTGGAAAACGAGAGAAATAAATTCACAATAAAGATGAGATAGCTACTATCCTAGCCACAGCAAAGTCCTGACATTTCTACTACTGTTCCGCATGATAATTTTGTCATACCACTGCACAGTGTTTCGAGTCGCGCTTGGATATCTGCTTTTTCCACCAGGAAGAGTTAGGAAAAAACAGTCAAAGCTGAGGAAGTCAAGTAAAGTGTAACGTAGCTTTAAAGTACCTTCAAAAGTAAGATTTTGCTCAGAACTGTATGAAGACACTCCAAATAGGGTTTTTATTATTCCAATTTGAAGTGGTTCTATCTGTGCCCAGGAACCTGAAAATCCCCACATATTTGGTAATAGCCACACAGATTTTGTCCAGGACCCTTTTTTTAAAGCTGAGAATAGATAGTTTTTTTCTCTAGGGAGAAGCACTATTCTTAGACAAAAGCTGGCTGTATCAAAAGGGATTTTCTTAGGAGAAAATCAGGAGTGTACAAGGTGGTGAAACTGTTTTTGGCATATTACTGGGACCTTTAGTTACTAAGGAAAAACAATGATCTCCAAAATGGGATACGCTTACATTGTTGCAGGAGTCACAACTTAAACAGTTTTATGTCCATAGTAAAATGGAAATATAGGAGGACAAGTAAATCAATTCCGTTTGAATGCAACAGCATCCTGTTTAAAAATAAAATATTTTTAGTCCACTAGACATTTTCTAAGACATATTGGAAAGTTTCCATTTAATTATAGGTTGCAGAACTCTTAAAAACTATTTCTTATATTCTTTTTAATACTAAGATCTAATTTTCAAGAAAACACACGAAGGATTCATTGTCCATGTGCTGAAATATAAGCACCAGTTTCTGCAAAATATTGAGGAAAAAATTAATAAAAAACTTTCGATATTTTCAGAATTCTCTCCTTCAAGCCCTCTCTTCTCAGAGGCTGGATCAATTTCCACAATAGTAATTCTGGTCTTTCTGCAGCCTTACCTACTGTTCATAGAGGTTTTACTTCATTCTTTTGTATTTCCAGTGTGAGAGGTATTGAAGAAAATCCCATGAAAATCATTGCCTTTTACAGCAATATGGAAATAGACATCAAAAGAATCAGAATGTGATTACTTTAAAAATTTTAGCTTAACTGTGTCTGAGTAATGTTTTGATTCCCCATTTTGCAACATTTTATTGATGTTCTTGATGAATAATAGAAACAGAAAACAGATTAAGTAACATTTCTTTCTTCAATCAGAACTAAATTAGAAAAATAATGAAGAAAGAAAGTGCTTTGTTAAAAAACTGTGAAAAGGAAATAGAAAAGGAAACAAAAATAATTCAGTTATGCAGTCCTAGATTCTCTGGATATTCTCTTGAAAGATTGATGAGGGACATGTGGAACTATATAGAGACTTGCATTTTATGCATTTTATGAATTTACAAATTGTAGGAGGACACTTCCCTTCCCCCGCCCCGCCCCCCCCCCCCCGGCCCATAGTTGCTAACAAAAAGCAGAGCAATACACTAACAAAAATAGGAAGAGAATCACATAGTTTGATGCCCATTGATTTGATAGGCATTGAATTACTTTGTATTTATGGTCTAACTTCTGATTTGCATTTCCTTTTTGCTCATTCTACAAGGAGGTATTGTACCATTCAGCCAAATAAATCAGTGAAGAAAAATACAGTTAAGAGCTGGTCTGACTTATGGACTTGTTCAATTCAATATTCCAGAAAGCATGATTGCTTTAAGGTCTGAAATCGTACAACATCTTAGTAAAAATTAAAAACCAAAGAATGGACTCTGGTAATTGCTTATTAAATTTTCAAACCCCAGTGACAATAACAAGTTTAAATTGATTGCTCAATATGTTTAAAATATATTATATTGGATGCACGACAAAACCACACTGGCATAGCTTATAAGTAGACCTTCTTGAATGGATAAGTACCTCAGTACTTTACTACCTCTGGAGAATTTCAGGGAATTCAATAAGGCTGATTGGAATGGATCCAATGAAAGTGCTTTGCAGCAAGCACAACTAGTGCTGGGTTGTACCAACCACTGACTCATTTTAGTGCTTTGGTGGAGCAGACTACACTTACTCCACATGCATGTTCTAGGTTTCAGCTGTCAGCACTCAGCCCTCCTGGCAAAAGCCCTCCACCTCCTTATTTCTGCCTTATAGTCACAATGTGTTAGCTTGCCTGGTGCAAACCCCAAGTTTCCTCATGACCTGTTAAATTTTCCCAGAAAGTTTAGATTCAGTATGGTAAGGTGCAGGAGTTCAACACCAGAAACCAACCAAAAACCCCCAAACTCATTTTGATACTTTAATGTACCAGAGGTGAAAGGGAAAGGTTGGACTAAAGGGTCTTGTCGAAGCATATGGAAGGAGAAAAAGAAGAAGAGAAAGGAAGAGGGAAAAAAAGACCAGAATTTAAAAAGTCGCTTCAGGAGAAAAACCCACTAGCTTATAATACTTACTTTTTGACTTCAGAGAGCTTTCAAAATGCTACAGGAATATAAAGACCTGATTTCAAATGATTTTCTGAAAGATTTTTGCTGCAAAAATTGCAAGGTATTTTGGCCTATATATGTGTGTGTATATGTCACATAAACTGGAGAGAGAGGACTGGGAATAGAAGAATAAGAATGAAGAGAAAGCGAAAAAAATATTTAAAGTATTTGCACAAAAGGGTCAAGTAAGAATTCTCATTTTCACCTTGATTTTTCACAATAATGTGTCAACATTAATCAAATACAGTTTTTACACATACATGTGATGACATAGTAGGGAAAAGACTATTTCTTCAAACCTAGGAAGCGAGACATTTTTATACTCGTCTTCCAGGGAAAACACAGAATCACAGAATCACAGAATGTTAGGGATTGGAAGGGACCTCGAAAGATCATCTAGTCCAATCCCCCTGACAGAGCAGGAACACCTAGGTCAGGTCACACAGGAACGCATCCAGGCGGGCTTTGAATGTCTCCAGAGAAGGAGACTCCACAACCTCCCTGGGCAGCCTGTGCCAGTGTTCTGTTACCCTCACTGTGAAGAAGTTTTTCCTCACATTTATGTGGAACCTCCTATGTTCCAGCTTGCACCCATTGCCCCTTGTCCTATCATTGGGTGTCACTGAGAAGAGCCTGGCTCCATCCTCATGACACTCACCCTTTACATATTTATAAACATTAATAAGGTCACCCCTCAGTCTCCTCTTCTGCAAGCTAAAGAGACCCAGCTCCTTCAGCCTTTCCTCATAAGGGAGATGTTCCACTCCCTTCACCATCTTTGTGGCTCTGCGCTGGACTCTCTCAAGTAGTTCCCTGTCCTTCTTGAACTGGGGGGCCCAGAACTGGATACAATATTCCAGATGCGGCTTCACCAGGGCAGAGTAGAAGGGGAAGAGAGCCTCTCTCGACCTACTAACCACACCCCTTCTAATACATCCCAGGATGCCGTTGGCCTTCTTGGCCACAAGGGCACATTGCTGGCTCATGGTCATCCTCCTGTCCACCAGGACCCCCAGGTCCCTTTCCCCTACGCTGCTCTCCAACAGGTCAGTCCCCAACTCATACTGGCACATGGGGTTGTTCTTACCCAGATGCAAGACTCTACATTTGCCCTTGTTATAGTTCATTAAATTTCTCCCCGCCCAACTCTCCAACCTGTCTAGGTCTCTCTGAATGGCAGCACAGCCTTCTGGTGTGTCAGCCACTCCTCCCAGTTTTGTGTCATCATCAAACTTGCTGACAGGGCACTCTATTCCCTCATCCAAATCATTGATGAATATATTGAATAGTGCTGGTCCCAGTACCGACCCCTGAGGGACTCCACTAGATACAGGCCTCCAACTAGACTCTGTCCCATTGACCACAACACTCTGGCTTCTTTCCTTCAGCCAGTTCACAATCCACCTCACTATCCGTTCATGCAGACCACACTTCCTCAGTTTAGCTGCAAGGATGCTGTGGGAGACTGTGTCAAATGCTTTACTGACATCAAGATAGACCACATCCACTGCTTTACCATCATCTGTCCACTGGGTTATGTCCTTGTAAAAGGCTATCAGGTTGGTCAAGCACGACTTCCCCTTGGTGAAGCCATGTTGACTGCACCTAATGACCCTCTTATCTTTGACATGCCTAGAGACAGCTCCAAGGATAAGTTGTTCCATCACCTTTCCAGCGATGGAGGTGAGACTGACTAATCTATTGTTACCTGGGTCTTCCTTCTTGCCCTTTTTGAAGACCAGAGTGACATTTGCTTTCCTCCAGTCCTCAGGCACCTCTCCTGTTCCCCACAACTTAACAAAGACGATGGAGAGTGGCCTTGCAATGACATCCGCCAATGCACTCGGCACCTGTGGGTGCATCCCATCAGGACCCACGGATTTATGGATGTTCAGGTTGCGTAACTGATCCCTAACCCAGTCCTCATCAACCAGGACAAAGTCCTCCTCTATCCTGACTTCCTCTGGGGCCTCAGGGGTCCTGGGCTCCTCAGGACAGCCTCCAGCAGTATAGACAGAGTCAAAGTAGGCATTCAGTAACTCTGCCTTCTTTTTCTCCTCTGTCACCAGGGCCCCCACCTCATTCACCAGTGGGCCTACATTGCCTCTAGTGTTAGTTTTATCTGCAATGTATTTGAAGAAGCCCTTTCTGTTGTCCTTGACCTTTCTTGCAAGGTTTAATTCCAAGGAGGCCTTGGCCTTCCTAGTTGCCTCCCTGCATCCTCTGACAACAGACTTATATTCCTCCCAAATGGCCAGCCCCTCCTTCCATGATCTGTACATTCTCTTCTTCCTCTTGAGTTTGCCCAGCAGTTCCCTGTTTAACCATGCAGGTCTCCTGGCACCCTTTCTTGACTTCCTACCTATTGGGATGCACTGATCTTGAGCTTGGAAGAAGAGGTACTTGAACACTAACCATCTTGGGCCCCTTTACCTTCAAGTACCCTGTCCCATGGGACTTCCCCTAGAAATTGCTTGAAAAGGCCAAAGTTGGCCCTACTGTAGTCCAGGGTTGTAGTTCTGCTAGGTATTCTATTCCTGCCGTGTGAGATCCTGAACTCCACCATCTCATGGTCACTGCAACCAAGGCTACCCTCAACCTTCAGCGCTTCAACCAGACCCTCCTTGTTCGTGAGAATAAGATCCAGCAGCGCTCCTCTCCTAGTTGACTCATCCACCATTTGCATCAGGAAGTTATCATCGGTGCACTGAAGGAACCTCCTGGACTGTGGATGGATGGCTGAGTAGGCCTCCCAGCAAATATTAGGGTAGTTCAAGTCCCCCATGACAACCAGGGCCTGCATTTGTGAGACTGTTATCAGCTGCCTGTAGAAGGTCTCATCAACCTCCTCATCCTGATCTGGTGGTCTGTAATAGACCCCCACAACAACATCACCCATGCCAGCCTGCCCCTTAATTCGCACCCACAAACTCTCAACTCTCTCCTGATCCGCCCCTGGACAGAGTTCAATACACCCTAGTTGCTCACTCACGTAAAGAGCAACTCCACCACCTCACCCCGCTGGCCTATCTTTCCTGAAAAGGACATAGCCATCCATGACCACATTCCAGTCATGCGAGCTGTCCCACCAGGTCTCTGTAATTGCCACTGGATCATAACCCCCTGACCGAACACAGATTTCTAACTCCTGTTCATTCCCCATGCTGCGTGCATTGGTGTACAGGCATTTCAGAGAGCGAGCTGAGCACGCTGATTTCACCCTAGGGGGTGGGAGGCCTCCTGGTCTTCATCAATACTAGAGCACTGCCCCAGTGATACAAGGCCAGCTACAGCCCCATCCCCCTTCAAATCTAGTTTAAAGCTCTCCGAATAAGACCTGCTAATACCTGTCCCAGGACCCTTTTGCCCCTATGAGATAAGCCTTCCCCAGGTAGTACCATCAGGTCTCTTGTCTTATAAAACCAGCCATTATCAAAGAACCCAAAGCCCTGCCTGTAGCACCAGTCTCATAGCCAGGCATTTACAGAGTGAATCCTTCTATCCCATGTTGTCACCTGAAAATGGAAGGAGGGAGGAGAAGATAACCTGTGTCACAGACTCTTTCACCAACCGTCCCAAGGCTTTGAAGTCTTTTTTCATCCTCCTCAGGCTACGGGATGTAGCTTCGTCCCCACCTGTCTGGAGGATCAGTAATGGGTAGTAGTCTGTCGACTGCACCAGGTTGGGGAGCTTCTGGGTGATATCTCTGATCCGGGCCCCAGGCAGACTGCAGACCTCCGTGTGATGAGGGTCAGCTCTGCATATTGGGCCCTCAGTTCCCTCCAGGAATGAGTCCCCAACACACTGTGAAAGAGTGTGTCAAATAAATACTGAAAGACACAGAGAAAGAAGCATGGCACGAACTCAGACAACTAAACTGATAGGCAGCAAGATGAGACTCGATGTGCCTCTGTTGTTACTGCAGAAGCAACTCCAGCCTGCTGCTGCCCAAATTACTTGGCAAGCCCCATGAACTTATCTTCTTGCCAGCTGCTGTCTTTAAGATTTCTTTAGATTTGAATGCAGATTTACAGCACTTAAAGTTTATAGTTTAAACACAGGTTCAAGGATCACTTCAAAGGTATCCAACCTGCGAAGTTAAGTGAATGAAAACAAAATTACAAGTCATTAGCAAGAGCCTGAATGTGCCAAAATTGTCTTGAACTTGTGGCATACACAAACAGTTGTGAGAGGTTACTTTAGAGAATAGCTCCTCACAGCTTTTTATTTTTTTGAAATACCTTTTCTTTTAGCAAGTGAGCAGTAACACACACTGTGGAATAAAGGTAGAATATCTGTCAAATAAAAATATATAATAAAAGCTATCTGCAAAGGAATGTGACGTGACATGATGACACCAAGTGAATGTTAGCCTATTTAAGACTAACATATATTGCTTTCGACATCAGTACTTGAAATGGAGCGTTATGTGGAAGTCAAATCAAACTTCATCTTCCATTTCTTCTTGTCAAGATGCACTGCTTCCTTCCTTTCATCTTGAGATGAAGCGTAAGCCTCAAATCTTTTAAGTTTTCATTTAAGAGTGAAGTGTGCTTCAAAATTCTCAGTTCTGAACCTTTCACCAAATTCCAGGGAATTTTGGATATGAACTTTAATTTTGTGGCAGACACTCTCCTCTACTTTTTTTAATGGATAATGTTTTTGATCAGTATACCTCTTTAGAATGTGAGGAAATCTCCTGTCCTTCAAATGCCTTCTATGGGCAGACAATGCTTTGGAAATAACAGCTGGGTGCTTACAATGGCCGTGCCATTTCAAGGCAAACAAGAATCATGAATGACTAGAATTACAGAACAATTAGTACTCTATGCAAGAATGAAAAGATGTCTTCTGTTTGCTTTTCAAATGAGAGAAAACTAGTACACCTTTAGGAATCATTTTATTTAGCAGGAATGCTTTCCTGGAGCAATATCATCAGTTACTGTTAGGGATGGTATTATTATATTATTTCTTCTTGTTATTGCTCAGTTTGTAAGACACTCCAAACTCAGAATCCACTTGGGATTTGCTGAATAAGAGGTGAGGTACGAATTAGACAACATGTTTCCCAGCTGGTTAACAGGGAAGAGAAAGCATCCTTTTTTCTTTCCTTTCCTTGTTTGTGGGTGATATTTCTTCACAGAATGAAGAGAAAAAGGTATCAAGCAAAGCTAATTATACTTTTAGAAATTTCTCATCTACAAGTCAAATAAGGATTTCCCTGAGAGGGCTTCATATTTTACATACCATACGTGCTAACCTTCATCGTATCAAATGGATGCAGAAGCTGAAATGTTTTCCATATCAAGTGTATTGCATACACAAAGTTCAAAACCAGCCATGCGTTTATGCTAAAATGAATTACCTAATTTAAACACACAAAATCAGGCAGATTTACAAATGAGGTTACATTTTGAATTTATACCTACTTGTCCCTTTTTCAAAAGAGAAAGAGAAGCTTACAAAACAGGGAGAGATGACTAACTTCCATGTCAAGGATTTCAGCACCATCAGGGGAAGTGATGTGATTTTAAAACCTGGGTTGTTGATACAACAAACAATAACAACTCTAATCTTTTCTGGCTCTAATACTTTCTTAGGTATTTTCCTTAGCAGCTCATGGATTAGAAATGTGAAAACAACTGTTCCCGCTCACTGGGTCAGTCTTTACAGAAAACAGACTGGAGGCAAATGACCAGACATGGAAAGAAGACAGGACAACTGCCAGTCAACCTAGCCCTTCAGTGGGTGACACCTTGTTCCACAACGAACTTGACACAGTCTTTATTTTGTCACTAGCCCTCTTTGTAAAAGAACAATTTCTCAGCAGAAGGAAGTAAGTGCAGTAGAAATTGCTGGCTTCTAAGACTTTCTTCTATTTCTCCAAAGTGCTACTTTTAGCATACTGTTAAAATATATTAATGCCATTTGCAAAAAAAAAGTCAGAACAAAAATATTCATTTGAACACAGGTTCTCCCAGATTCAAACGAGCTCAGAAAATGCAGCACACTTCTTTTCTTCTGTCATGCTTCATTGTCTGTATTTTCTTAAGTACTTTCCTCTAGATAACAGGAGAAAGAATTAGTTCTGCTCCCCTGTATGGACAATTAAATTTAAATTCTTGATTTTCTTGTGATAAACTCATATATCAGAGTAAAGAGCACATTCTAAATGATTCATTAAATATGTAAAAAACAAGTACTATGAAAAAAGGTCATTGTTAAGTAAAAACATTGATATCTGAAAATAATTACAGACTAGAGATAAAAACTTCATGTAAGAGTGCTATCCAGGAGTCAAATCCTGGCTATGCCCCTGTGACACTTGCAGCTTGACAGGGGAATGAAGATGCTTCTGCATGAGAGTTATTTTGAATCGGAAGAGCGCTATTGAAGCGAATGCACAAATCCTCCCTGCTTATAGTACATGAGCTCCCATCGCAGGTGGACTCTTTTTAACAGAACTAAACCTAAAGATGTACCCTAACCACTGTGCAGTCTGTGGAGTCCGACTTGAGGTGGTCTGAAGTCACACTCTCCAAGAGTGGAGAGGGTGGTGGGTCCTCAATACCATACACACCCATACTTCTATTTCCATTTCCTACTGATGCAGACATGAAGTAGTATATCTTGAGTAAACTTCAGTAAATATATATTTTTTGGTAGTCTTTTACTTTCAGGTGGCTGATTATCTAGCCAAAGTTGATTTACCACTTAAAATTGAAAAAAATGTAAGCAAAAGGTTTTTTTCTGAAATAATAGTATCAAAGAGACTCCAATCAATTTTTCAAAACAAAGCAAGAAAGCATTGCAGGAAGTAAAAATATTCAAATACAAGTTTCGTTTGTCCTGTCATCCTCATTATGTATGCCGAAAGCATTAAAATGTCGCTAGCCTCCAACCCTGCTTTTTAATACAGAAACGAGAAGAAATGATGCTTCCAGACTGCCACAGAAGCAAGTAAAAGAGCTGAGAAGAGCCCCAGCTCCTGAATGGCAGTGTGGTGCTTTACTCATGCATTACATATGTTGCCTCCAATAGAGTTTGAATCAGTTGGACTTTGAAATGCCTTCCAAAAGGGCTGCAAAACAATGTGCCAATCAATATTTTATCAGCTTTCAGTAACACAATATATTCCAGTCAAGTACATTCATGGAGTTTTCAAATGTACAAAGCCTGAGAGACTTTCTTGCTATACACAGTATTTTTTGTCAGTGAAAATATGAATCCTACATAATAACGTGATCCTCTGTAGATGATGAGTATCTTTAAAACATGAAGTTTTTTAGAGGACCTGAAGACATTTAATGTATTTGAAAATACAAGATTCAGAAGACACTTCTGCCCTCTTCTCTGGTACAAAAAGATTGTGAAGTCTAAGCCTAAAATAAAACTAAGGGTGTTGAATTTTTAACCATCTGGATACACCTATGCTGCTCAGGCACTTAAGGTCTCTACTTGCAATTTAACTTCAACTATGACTGGATCAAAAGCATTTCACCAAAAGCAATTTGAATATCCACTTCCTGTGGATATTCTGATTTTTTTTGAAGAAACATTAAAAATAAACACAAAAAAAGTTCATAGTTTGGTTTTCTGATATCTTTTTCAAGGAAAACCTTCAACAGAACCCCAGTTATTTTTTATCAGAAATATTAGAAATATAAATTAGAAATATAAATTTAGAAATATTGGAAATATAAATAGAAGAAATATATTATTAGAAATTTAGAAATAATATTAGAAATGTAAATTAGAAATATTATTAAATTAGAAATATATTAGAATATTAGAAATATAAATTTATTTCATTTACATAATAAAGTAAACTAAATGTCTAGAAAGGATTAATTTTTTTTCTGTTAACAAAGAGCAATACAGCCATCTGTTTATTTTTTCCACCCATTACCTATACCTGAGCCTCCCCATTAAGAGCCCAGTACCTTGTCCAGTCATTATTTTACTGAGTGCTGTATCACTAAACAAATCACATTTAATATGATACCATCTTCCCAATGTTTTATTCACTTTAGTGGCTCTAGATATAAGCTCCTTCTGTCTCTTATAAGAGATAAGCAGATGCTGTCTGCTGCTGCCCTTATTTAATACTCTTTCTGACCTCAAAGGGCAGTAAAATGACACTTGTAAGCTGCTGAAAGATCCCATTGGAAGTATATCCATCGGTCACAATTCAAGTCAGCCTCTACTGTGAACTTGAGAAATTATGCCACCAACATATTGCAATGACTTATTGCAAACTAGTAGGCTGTAATTTATTTTCCAATGACCCACCACAGAAAATGCAGGATAGCTATTTATATAGCACATGTTAGATTATGCAAAACCTCAGATGCTTCATTGCATACTCTCAAATATCTTCATGCTTACCATCACTTCCCAGCTTGATCCATTCTCTGTTCATTTTTTCCCCTCTCAAAGCATATCAGAATCTTCAAAGGTAACCACAACTTCCTGGCATTGGCAATCTTTAAAATAAATAATACTGATCCATGTTGTAAATTGTGTGTGTGCCCTTATGTCTTGACCACCTTTGGAAAGAGTGACAATTATGTTTGTATCTGAAGTTAAATATGAGGAAGCACATTTCATATTCCATGTGGGATCTCATGATGCATACAGTTGGAAGGAGAACAGAGATACATCTGGCTGCAACTACTGATTTTCAGATAGCCTGAGTGCAACAGTTTAGCTCTTTAATTCTCTAGTTAAAAGTGCTCTATTAGAAACAAACAGGAAACGATTAGAAAAAACCCCAAACAAACCCCAAACCAACTTTACTTTCAAGTACAGCCAGATTCATGTCATGTGCTGTTTAAATACACAGAACTCCCCACTTGAAATTATCACCGGTCATCCTTTCTGTGGAAAGTCCTCTTTCACATCATGTATACTCAAGACTGTACAACAAGCTCTTGATAATCCTGCTTTCAACTGCATCATCTTCTTTAGAGAAACAGGTAGAAATGGATCACTTTTTGAAACCATGAGAACAGACAACATAAGAACAAGGCTCTCTTCACTTAAGAAGGAACTCTTAAGAGCAAGACGTCTGTCACTAACAGTGTTAGCTTAGATTCTGGTTTTAAGCATTTTATTTCTGCAGTCCTCCAGGGATGAAACGTGACATGGCACCTTTCTGTGCTAGCACACAAGCAATCAAGTCGATTATTATCACTATTGTTATGCTAATTTAGCCGGCCGGGGGGGGGAGGGGGAGGGAGGGGAAGGCAAGAAAGTCAAGACAGTTACTCAAATTTGGAGTTATTCTGCTAAAATACATAAAATTTACCTTGAAAAAGCACAGAGGGCTGGAACTCCATCTCTTTACTAACGTGATTGTATTTAACTGGCAATGCTCTCAGCTGCAATTGAGATAGTGTCAAAACATAAACCAGCTTTGAATTGCAAGCAGGCATAATATGAATACAGTCTAAAAATCTCACTGCAATTTAGGTCCACTTTTCTAAGCAAAATTGGGTATGACCATGTTTTCTACTGATTGAAAGGAACTGTGAGGGGAAAAAGCTTTTAAAATCATGTACATTAATGAATAAGTGTGAGTACACTTTTCCTTGTTGTTTTTCATGTCATGAGTATTTGTAACAGCAATAATGAACACATCAGTTTCTGTATTACAACAAAAGCAATATCTAATTCAGCCTTTAAGTGGCTTGTTGAAATTACAGGTTTTATTTAATGATCCTTGGAAAATAGTGCTTAAACTCTAGAGTGAAATTAAAACTACCTTACAACACTGGTGACCCCTCTGACAAATTGCTTTCAGGCTTGACATAATAAGTTACACTGCAGACAGCAAAAAGCCCCATATCCTGTGGGACTGCTCAGATTGTACTTAGAAACTGAAAAGACTCATCTCTAGTTCCTAATGGTGTTATGTAAATACAAAGGAAATGTGCAACATGCAGGGTGACATCACAGAATATAGGAAGAAAGGGTGATCACAACATTAAATTAAATCATGGCAAGTATAACAAACAAGCTGCTGAAACCTATAAAAATATCCTTATTACACTACATAGAACAGATGCTACTTGTACTTTTAAAAAGCAATAAGACGATCTGAAGAGAACATTACAGGAAAAAAATATAGTAAATATATTGGCCTTTGTGGGATGATTAGAAATATAATATTTTTTTCTAGTCATTTATTATTTAATAATAATTTTATATCTGTGGTGCAGATCTGACCATAGTCCATAAATGCAGCTGGTTTTGAAAATGGCCATCCTTGAAGAGATTTACTTTATAATATTCATTAAATTCTATTACATAAAATCACCATACCTCTTGATGTGACAGCAGCATGTGACCTTAAAATTTAATTTTTTTAATGCAGTTCTCAGTTACAGTGCTTCAGTATAAAATTAAAATTCTCGTCTTCCCAAGCTGACAAAATGGATGTCTTAACTCAGGAATTTTAATAATCTATTTTATTTTCTAGAATTGTTATTTACTATACATAACAAGATTAATCAGAAGACCCAACTCTGTTTACTATTGCATGTTCTTTAGTGTCATTTGTGTTTAGTACAGTGATATAAAACAATTATCTGCTGACTGATCACGCCTATCACAGACTAGTCAAAAGAACTAAGAGATCCATGTGTGAGCCCCTTTGTCCCTAGACAAAACAAATTATTTTAAAAGTATGCAAATGTTTTACTGAAATTACTGGTTTTTAATATCAGAGTTATAAAAGGTACCAGAATTTAAAAAATCTGCTCCCCTCTATGCTCTTTCTGGTGTCTATCATGATAATATAGTGTTAATAAAGCCACTGCAAACTACATTCACAGATCCTGAGTGTAGAGAGCAGCTTATAGAGTAAGAGTAAAATCACACATCACATCAGTACATGTTCTCCTGTGCATCAGCATTTCCAAATAAAACTGCCACATTCTTCAGTTTATTTTATATTCAACTGGTAAGGATAGGTTCTATCAAATAATTCAAGGTCTTCAGATTACGCATGAAATTACTACTGAGAATATTTGCATATCATGTTATTCTAATTACATGATACTATCTATTTAATTAACTAGGACTGTGTTAATTATCACTTTCACAAATCAGCTAGACATGTCATTATTGGATTCAGTGAATACTAACTCCAAAGTCCATGGAAGTTACCTAGTATCTTTGGAGATTTTCATGAGAGTTTGAAGCAGTTCTCAGCAAGCATATTTGATCATATAAATTAACTTACCAAACATTTCCAGTATAGTGAAGTCCAAGTGCTTGAAAATCTTTGAGAAACAAATATTCAAGTTGCAAAAGAAGAAATAAGAAAATTCACCATAGAGTTTAAAAATGAGCATAAACTGAAGAGATGATTCTGACTATTATTATACAGGCATACCTTTAGTACAAACAAAAAGCCATATATCTTGAGCTTCCCCTTTTTCTTAATTCAGTCATGTGATAATTTCATTAGGAAATACATTTTTAAATTTCATTTTTTTCCACTCCATTGCTGAATCAAGTACTGCAGCTGCTGATGAACATATTCTCAATGGCAAGAAGAGTGAAATTGTACCACAAGTATTTCATCTGGAAGTTGGTTGCAAAAGTTGCTATTGACTTAATGGAACAGATCTCAGCGAGGAACACTTAGGCTTGGATGTCAAAGGTGCAGGCTGGTGACACAGAACAAGGTTCTCTAAGCAGGACAGATATCTGAACACATACTGCACAAACACTGTCTGTCCTGGGAAAACCACTCAGGTTTCATGCATGATGAGCTTAGAAATGACATTACAGAATAAGTAGGAGTTATTGGAGGGAAGGGATGTTCCACCACTTAACAGTGACTGTCTTGTAAGGGAAACAGCTGACACCACCTTAGGTATATTTACTTTTTCAAAGACTACTCGGTTAGCTTGCTCTCTCTACACCATGTTATCTCTGTGCATCTATTTGAGGAAGGTAAGTCTCCCAAACAGAATGTGCTCAGAATGGCAGCAAATCCAGAAAAGTAAGCCTTGTTCTTAACATTTTCTCTTGTGTTTCTTAATCAGCTAAATTCATATGCTTCTCTACCCTCTGTGCTGGCTTCTGTTGACCTGTTTCTTAGCTGTAAAAATTTCCTCATGGGTAATACAAAACATAAAGTTGCGTAATACAGGGATGTGGCTTCCACGGGGTCAAAAAGTAACCAACCAGACAAGAACATGCAAGACTGAGCACTGTGGCACTTCAGGTCATAATTTAATCTAGTCACAAAAGAAGTATTGTGGGATTCTCTAATT
This sequence comes from Podargus strigoides, assembly GCA_028020825.1. Classification (NCBI taxonomy): domain Eukaryota; kingdom Metazoa; phylum Chordata; class Aves; order Caprimulgiformes; family Podargidae; genus Podargus; species Podargus strigoides. Next base: position 81,918,524 of record CM051663.1, on the reverse strand, counting down.
TAAGGTTTCTGGTGGTATATGAGTACCTGTACTGCAAGGATTTTCTGATAGCTGTGCAAAGTGAGTCTTTACTCCTCATATAGCCCTGTTAGAAGTTCTAGGATTTTTATGGCATAAGCGGTCCGATAAAACAGAGAAGTTGGACAGTCAATAATCTGTCTATCAACCATTCCTTGCCAGTTGTCACAAATTACTGATAAACCAGTGCTTAAGGAAAGCACACATTACATGCCCACTTAATTAATAACTAAAGCAATTATGGAGTTCCCTTAGATAATTATGGTATGGGATCTAGTAAAACAACACTTCTCAGAAGCTCTGATAACAAACAGGCTGATTTGTCCTAAACCTTCAAAAAAATCATATCCCACACTACTGTAAGCAAAAACTTAGTCAGTTTAAACCGCTTTGATTCTTGCCAGCTTCATGTCCATTCTACCTGTCTTCTGTTACTGAACACACTGGCTGTGAGTCAATTATACAGATATTAAATACATCTGATTGCTTTTAGGTTTTGAGAATTTTTATGTATCTGTGTCTCATGGTAACCAAAATCTTGTGTTTAAAAAGGTCAGTCTTTGGAAAAAAGGATGATTTTTTTACAGGAGCTGAACTGAGTTATACATTTCATGAATCTTTTATCTCTTTCTTTTTTTGGCCTTCATCAAGGTTCAAAAGAGACTCTTACTTCACCTTTCAAACCATTTTATACTTCGTTGTGCTATACAATACACTGTTTTTTCTTTAAAAATAAAAAAGCTCAAAACATCAAACCTATGGACTTCTCCATGTCATACACAGTTTATTCAGCTGATGTATCCTATATTACATGAGTTCCATGTTTAAAAATCCCACATCTTCCTTTGGCTGTAAAACTGCTCAAGACATATTCATCTGCTCTTTAAAAGATACTGCATGTACACAGGAAGCACTGTCAGGGGCATAATTTCTCACAGTTATTGTAGTTTTTTAAATGCAACCAAATCAGTCTAAATACAGCTAAAAGAAGGCACAAAATGATGAAGTAAGAGACAGGTTACCTCTTGCCAAAATATAGCATTTCCTGACATTTAAAAAAACCAGTTGTTTTGTGATGCCTATTGATACATAGGGACAACACAGGCAACTATAGCAGCATTGCGAAAATTTGTCATAGAAGATTCATTTTGCTTGTGTCTTCTACTGTGTTTTAAGCCGTCCTCCTGGGTGGTACTTTGTGGTGCTGGAAATTGATTCTGGCTTTGTCAGATAATGTGATATTGTGTTTTGGATTGGATTACATGGCAAAATCAATTGTTTAATGGTATAATGCCCCTTAATCCATAAAAAGTATAGGCCAAGCTAAAATAATACTATGGACATTTCAGATACCAGAAGTGAGGATCCCTGCAAAGCACTATAACAGTACTAACAAGCCACACAACACCAATGTTAAAGTTCACACACATACAGAGTAACTGAATCCTGAAGTATATTAATACCTCATTCAAAACTCAGATGGATTTATTAGATGACAGCTTACTACTTGAGCACCACTAGAGCAACAGTGTAGAAAAACCATCCAAATATCCCAGCCTCTGTCACTTTATTGCAGACGTTCTGTCAGCTAAGCAATATACTTACCAGTCGCTAAGAAAAACAAATGCATATCAATTAGATCAGTGGCATTTCTTCTTTGCAGCTTGGCAATGTCTTTCTAAGTCTTATGCTCTTGGGCTATCTGACACTTGTGCCCAACCACAGTATCTAACCTCATGTCATGGGACGGCAATTGTAAACTTTTTGCTTTTGACTACGTATGATACCCTTTGCTGCTTTCATCTCCCTTCAAGTCAAACATACTCTCCTCTTCTGAAGAATAAGAGTTAACAGCCACATCTAATTACCTGTGGTATAGATTAAATTAGAAGACACAGAATAACAATAAAAAAAGGACCTTCCCAAGAAAAAGGATGGCTCTGTGTCAATACTATAAAACACACTGTTGCAAGAGCAGAGCAAGGTCTGGTATGCAAAGTGTGAGCACACTTCAGCAAAACCTTATCCGCCACTGGATTGCACCACTGATGCAATCTCAGATTCTGGTCTATAGTTCAACTAGACTAAAGGTATTTCACAAGCTGCTAAAAGCTTTGCATCTTTTTCTTCTCTCTGGGGATAGTCTGTTTCAAATACTTGGGGAATTCAGAGCTAAATTGTCACCTCTTCTTGTTAGGGGTCTGGTGAAGAGCCCAAAGATTCATTTTTGCCTGAGCTTGTGGAAAACTTGAATACAAAGTGGTTTTTTTGAATACAAAGAAGGTGGTGTTTTGCACTGCAGTGTCCTACCAGGGCAATGCATCTCCTATGCAACATTGTTTATCCCAGTTCAGGTAAGTAACTCCCTGTCCAGTGTCTTGTCATAAAAATAACATTTAAAATTCATTCATGCAGACTATTTCACTGTTGCTTCTAATATTACAGAATCACAGAATCACATGTTGACTTCAGATCATTTTCTACAACATTTTTCTGCTGTCAGGATTTCAATAATATTGTTTCAAATTGAATAATAGTCTACTGCCACCAAGATTATTTTAAAATAAAAGAGAATGTCCAGCAGTTGGTTCACATAAAATCTCATTAGTCTCTTCTGATTGTTTTGACATGTTTTGGAAGAGAACTCTTCATTACCATGCAAATGGAGATAACCTCTGCTTCTAGGCTAATTATTGTATATAAGTTTGCATTTGAAATTCACTTGGTGATTTTCAAGCCAAAACAATAATCCAATTTTCAAGCCAAAACAACCATCCAAGCCTGAATTATGGGGAAACTAAAAACAAGACTTAAATTGTAAACTGGTTGAAATAGTGACTGTGAAATGGCTCTGTCCCTTCTTGTAATGCCAGAGAGTGAAGATACTCAAATATTCTATAATGCCACAGAGAAGGGTAAAAAAAATTAGAGGTCTCTGACACCATGGAGATTTTAGATGATAGGCCAGAATCTGATTGTTTCATGTTGAGTAATGCATACAAGAATTTTTATTCATATTGATAAGACTTGGTGTAGATAGAATAATATGAAGAGAGGAGGCAGACTTCAGCAAAAAATTAGCAAATATGTAACAAAAATTTGAAAACAGGTGTACTCAGTAAGAGAGGATGAAAATTATAGTAATATATCAAGGAAAAGTTTGTGTCATGCTTAAATTTCCTAAATCCTATTGGAGTCATTAAAAAGAAAGAAAGAAGAAAAAAACGTTATTTAGAGGTAGCTCAAATATGTTAGTCTGTAGAAAGGGTTTGCAGTAGAAGCTAGGCCAATGGTCTCGACTCTTGGAGGAGAGTAGTAAGAAAATACCTTTTCTTATTGGAGAAGACATAGGAATTCAACTAACTGAGACAGAGGAAATGTCACACTCAAGTTTCACTGCCAAAGATGGATAAAAAAGCTGTTGCCTTCTTAAGAAAGCTCTGTAGATGCTAATAAACATCATTCATTGGTCTTAATGTGTCACCAGCTCCAGCCATCACTGTGCTCTTCTACTGGAGACTGTCATTTGTAGTCAAAGTACCAAGGGGGGAAACATCCCTTTCAATGGCCATGTTTTAAACTACTGCAGCAGGATTTGCCAGAGGAGACTGACAAAATCTCTTCTCAGTATAGATGTATTTTGAATTCTGCTACCCCAGGCAACTCTATATGTTCTCATTTACCTTATCTGCTTTTTGAACTGGGTAACCATCTCTGAACACTTTGACCACTGACTCAATAATCTGTGAAATAAGGAATCCAATAAAGAATGCAACTGTACCTAGAGCAACCCAACATCAAAGCAAATTTATATTTGCAAGGGAAAAAAAAATCTCATTGATGATATTTGGATCTTGAATCACTTTATAATGTTATCTTCACCAAAGAACTCCAGAAGAAACAGAATCACAGCATGTAAAGGAGTTTAGAAGTATGAAACACGCTTGGTTTCTATCAGATACAAGAAAAGCTGCAAAATGACTGTTTCATTAGAAGATAAGATATAAATAGGAAAAATGATGGCACTGGGAACAGTCTGCTTGTTGGGCATGACCTCCCCTAAAGTTTGGCAGATTTGTTTAAGTTCTCCATTATGAAAAATGATTTGCAAAAGTGTTTTCTTAGCTGAAAAAACACTGCGTTGCACTCAACCCCCCCACTACCTCCCATAATGCACTACCCTGTGAGATATCAGAGCTAGGATGCTGCATTAATAACACACCATATGGTGTTGTGTTTTCCTTGTTGTGATATATTGTTTCTTTTGAATTGAAGAGGCTCGTGCAAGACTGAGATATTTCTTTATTTCTTCTTGTATTCTAATTCCTGTCTGTGCTCTATGGAAAAATGACATCTCTTGGAGTTTTTCTCAATACCTACTAGATCTCTAATGTAGAATTATTTTGCATAGACAAAAAAAAATAAATAATTGAGCATTTTGGAAAAAAAATAAATTACTTGCTTCAGCAGTTTATTGTGGTCTTCTACAGCTGTTCTTGAGATAGCTTCCATTACAGCTTAAAGATGACATTAGAAAATTGAATTCTTCTATTAAATATACCTAAGGAATTTTTAAAATACTTGATTCTGCACAGAGACTCATTTCAAACCATCCTCAGTGCAACTTTCGTTATAGTGTAATTATTTGTCTTTTAGTTACTTTTTTTTTTTTTTTTTTAATTTTACAGTCAATATTCAATTTTTTTTTAATAGTAGTATTAAAATTTCTAGGAAGAGGTCATGTATGCAACAATGATATCACCTGTGTGGTGTCTTAGAAATAATTAGTGGTTTCCCTGAAAACTCAGTAATAATGTCATTTCCCTGATCTCTCCTTTTCCTGAAGTAAGGACAACTGATGCTATTTTGCTTCTGGTCATATACATCATGTATTTTAATATCATAAAGAAAATGTGGCTGTATGCCCTCTGCCCTCTACTTGGTGACATCACAACTGTGCTACTACTTGGTACAACCAAGTTATAAAGCAGACACTTTTCAATTGGTAAGTCTCCTGTCCTTTCCAGCACGTCTGGAAAAATAATTTTCATTTTACTCCACATTCTTCGATTTGGATTTCAAGTATTAACCCTATACCTGTCTGCAGTAAACTCACAATTTTTTAATTAATGTAATTCAGTAACAGATTGTGACTACATTTCAGAGGCAAAAGAGAAAATTATCCTGAAGTGCACCCACAATGATTCAAATGCTTCCCCCAAAAGTTAAAATCTATCCCTCAAGCAGCACTATGCCAGATAAAAAAAGTGAAAAAATCCAACAAAACCAAGTGAAGTTAATTGATAACCAAATAAGTGGCAATTCAAACTGCATAAAAGGGTTATAGTGTCATGACAACACCTAAGTGCAATACAAGGAATGATTCAGAAATACCATATACAACCGCTGGTTCCTTGAGTAACCTTATTTATGTGCAATAAGAACTTGAGACAGAGGAAGAATGAGAAGTCTTTTCACTAGTCAGATAAGAAGACAAAAAAATAATTCAAGGAGTAAATCAGAGGAGCAACTATATCCTGCTGGAATAGAAAAGTCCCGATTTCGCTCAAAAAAATATAGCTAAGAAAATGGCAAGGCTAATAAAGCAAGAGAAATATCTAGAGATTACCAGATTGATGAGAATGGTAACCAGTGCAGCTGACAATGAGTCTCACAATGGCTGTATTGTTCAAAGCTCAGATTTCATTCAATTTTAGAATCATGAAAGGTATAAAAAGGAAGGCTATTTACAACTATCTTATCTAAAGAAACTAGATGCAGAGACACTCCCGATCTTAAAGGACTAGCAAATAACTATTTTGGGTACTGGGTTCTAAGGAGCAAAGTAAGTGCAAACACAATGGTAGAAATGGTGTGGAACAGATAAACACACAGGTCATTACGAGGGTGCCATAAAGCTGTGTACCATATTGTGCCTGTAGTATTTGAAGGATGATCAAAAGCAGAGAGGGGAAGATGAAAAATGTATGGGATAGGTGCTGCAGGAGGAGGAGGGATTCATGTCCTGAAACTGCTGTGGTACAGCTGGGTTGGCACATGGATACCATTCTTCAGTGTGTACGCTTTTTTTTTTTAATAAACCTAACCACCCACCGAGGTTTAAAAACTACAGGAAAATGCATACCAGAGAAAATCTGGTCTTGTGATCTACAGAAATAGAAAGTAATTATGTTTCAGTCAAAACATTTTCTTTTCTTCCTTGCTCTTTCTTTTTCGTTCCTTCTTTCCTTCTTTCTTTCTTTCTTTCTTTCTTTCTTTCTTTCTTTCTTTCTTTCTTTCTTTCTTTCTTTCTTTCTTTCTTTCTTTCTTTCTTTCTTTCTTTCTTTCTTTCTTTCTTTCTTTCTTTCTTTCTTTCTTTCTTTCTTTCTTTCTTTCTTTCTTTCTTTCTTTCTTTCTTTCTTTCTTTCTTTCTTTCTTTCTTTCTTTCTTTCTTTCTTTCTTTCTTTCTTTCTCTTTCTCTCTTTCTCTCTTTCTCTCTTTCTCTCTTTCTCTCTTTCTCTCTTTCTATACCAGCCTGTTTGAATTGTTCACTACTGCCAAACTTACTGCTACATTTGCATACCACTTCCTCCCCCCCTCCACCCCCGGCTTCATACTTCATCCTATTATGTTACTTTTTCAATGAGCCTATTGTAGTGTAAAGCCACTTGGGGCCTCTCTAAGGGTGGTCTTCAGACACAAGCTACTGTACTAGTAAAACCCAAATTTCCCCTTGTGTAATAAGTTTGTGATGCCCCAACACTCTGAAATGAATTATTACAAAGTTCAAATGTGCAAGAGGGATCCTATAAAAATTTTTGATAGCATGGCACATTTGTCAGTTAATTAATTTCAGACATAACATAAACTGAGAAAGAACAATAATCAGGAAACACTATTTTTGTAGGGCTTCTGTTGAAATGCTGTAGGAAAGCTAGAAAACAGCAGAAGCATGGTGTTTGAAAGGAGGTATGTAGCAGGGCCAGATTTTTTACCATTGTTAAAAGGTTTTACAAATACAAAAAGAATTGTGTCTGGAAATGGTAAAAATAAAGCAGTCAAATCATGGTTTGAATGCAAAACTGAGTTTAGCCAGGTTCAGATGCTTTGCTATACTCGTGCTAAGAATTTCTTAGTTGGGCAAGAAAATGGCAAGTGAAGCCCATTGTCTACTCAAAGTCTTAACCATTTTATGCAATCTTAATCTTCCGCAAACTTCTACAACTAGTTGATCAGTAACACTACAGTGCTAAATCATTGTTTATTTTGTAAGTTCCCTCCCTCAAAGACTTCATGATCCAGTTTCAGGATAAATCCAATTGAAGACATAGGCAAACAGTACAAATAATGAAATAAAAAATATTAATACATCAAAATTGTTTTATCTTCCCTTGTGCAATACTTTGATTGGTCTCTTAGCTATGAGAACTTAGTTCTTGCTTACTCTGCCTTCAGAGGACATTACCAAACACAGTTAAGGGTATCAGTGTAACATCACTACTATTGGCTAGAAATGACAAAAGTGCATTAAACATGAATCATGAAAAAACTTTAGGTATATTTTTTCTAGGTTTTCAATAGATAGCTGTTAATTTTAATCCACAAAATTCACTGACATAATAATTCAATTAAGAGTCTAGTAACCTAACAAGAATGTTAAAAGTAATTACCTTTTCAGGATGATAGCATCTCAGGGAAATATGTGAGTTTTCATAAAAACTATGTACTGTTATAATTCAGTAGAATGTCAGTCAGGTTAAGTCTCTAGATTATTTCTAATAATGTCAGCTTTCTATTGCAAACCTCTCTCCCATGAATTCCTTCTGTGGTTTTAGGTAAGTCATTCAGGACATAAGCATGAGCTGCTATTTTAGGCCCCTCAATCCAGTTTTTAGGCAACAATGAGTGTAGAATTAGTCTCACGTAAGTTAGCTCTCTAAAAATTACTCTCTTAGACTTGCAAGTTCCTTCTACTGACAGAAGTGAGAGGCAGACATTTCCACAGCCAGTTGTGGCATTTGAAGGTGGGTGTCTACTATCGGTGATGATCAGTCATCCTTCAGAATTGATTACAGTCCATAAACATAGGTTTTCTGCATTTATATGAAATCTGAAAAAGCTACAGGAAACAAAAGAATCAAAGTTTAGAAACAGCAGAATCACTGCAGTCAAAACTCTGATTTACATTCCACAGATAACTTCCCCTGCTTATAGAGTGAACCTGCAGGCCTGCCTGAGGCTAGATGTGCAACATCAAGGAAAATGACCTATCTGCTTCTTGGTCCTGTAGTAAAATGTCCAGAGCAATGCAGACACTGCATGCATTTGAAAAGCCATGGGATGTTGACGGCATCTCTGGTATCCTACCAAATCTCAAAGCTGACATCAGTCTTGTTTATGAAGCTTTATAAGGTAGCAGTCTTAGATGATGCCTAACTCTTACACACAAGACTGCTTAGACCTGGAGTTGGCAAATCTCTTAGTTTGGCCCTATCCAATCACATATAGAGGAGGAAGAAGAAACTATGCCGTTCATTCCCGCAGACAGCAAGCAAACTAACAAAGTGTTCTCAAGTGAGTCTGTCTTCATCTCTGTTAATGCTATTCCACTTTGTAACCACAGATCAACAGAGGGAACAGAGTGCACAAAAGGGTTATCATTTTCAAGTATGATCTAAGGGAAATTAGATACAAATTCAAGTCTACCCTCTTTTGAGGAGAGATCTGAGTCAAAGCCTAAGGCACATCATAATCATCTATCACATAACACTATAAAACGGATGCATTTGTATTTCTGGACCAGTAAAAGGACACTTGACCTTTTGTTTCGTGGCCCTAGTCACTTTTTACCTGTTCCCAATACAGGCAAGAATGGATTACTTGCCTCCAGTTCTGGAGATACATGATGACATCAAACCCTCAGCTTTCTGTTCTGAACAATGATTCTGTGCCTTAGAGTAAAAACAAAAAATGTGAAATATTACTTGAGAATCCCAATACTCAGATGCTTATCTGAACATGACAGTAGTCTTAAACAGCAAATCTAGGTAATAAGAACTGTCCAGCTCTGTGTAGTCTGTTCTGAAAACACCATTTCAGCTTGCTGTGATGATACAGTCTGACACTGACCCTAGAAAAACACACATCAACACGAGGAACACTCACATCAGCTAACTGCTACTGTTCTTCTGGAATGATGCAACCTGACAAGAAGGCAAGAAACAAATCCTACACTGCAGGGACAGGTCAGATGCTCCCTGATGCCAGGACACATATCCAGGGCAACAGACGGACTCTATCCCTACAATACACCTCTGTGCATACTTTGGTTGTGCTCCTACCCTAATTGTCCCAGAATTTGGCCATAGCACATAGAATATGTCCACGTAGTGCTGTCACAACATGTGGCACATGGGTTTCTTGATAAGGTAGGAGATCTCTAGGTTATCTTCCCAACTTTTCTGTAGTTGGGTCTTAGCATTTCTGCCTCTTGTCTTCTATTAATCCAGACTCTTCCTTTGGGTCTTTTGCTTTCTTTGAACGCACTGTGTGCATCCCAAAGCAAAGACCACCAAATATCCCTGTTAGCCTTGGCTTTGTATCATTCTGTGGTTATTGGATGGCTGATAACCAGGGCCTTAATGAAGAAGGTGCATTTCACTTGGGCTCAGTATAATGCATACATAACAGCTCAGTTGCATTTCTCTGTGCAATTACTGCACAATTACTTACACAACAATTAGAAGCATGAGGCTTCTAAGTAACCATTTTGCTAATTCAGTTCAAAAATATTAAAATGTATCTAAGAAAAAAGTTTACAGAATGTTTCTTTTATTAAAATCAAGCCACAGAACTTCTGTTCATTAACATTTTTAAGAACGGTATCAAAGTACTATGCTAATTATACTGAATTAGTCATAACAAATAATTGTAGTACAGGCAGTTATATAGGAAGAAGAAGAGTCTGTCCTTCGACTGTTTACTGATTTGTTTCTCATGTGCTCCAGTTACCAGTGCTCTGCAGCACAGGTAACTGTCATTTTGCATTTCATTTAAGATGCTGAGTGTCACGGAACACAATCCCTGCATTCTTTCCTGACTGTGCGGGGTTGATAGAAATCTTTTCTGTGGCAAGTTTCCAACCCAGAAAGGACTCACAGTCACTGCACTTCTTCAGTGGAAGCAAAATTCCACTGGCACATGAAATACCTCTTCTATCATGCATTTCAGTGTTTTTTCTCTGGGGTGCTGCCAAAATAGACTGAAGTTATGGTAGCTAACACCATTGTAAACTAGAAATCATGAAGGAGAGACTGAAAATTTCAGAGAAGAGAAACACTTTAAGGAACAAGAAGCACTGAGTGGAGCCATACTCCCATCTACCCATTGCAATGGTGCTACATGACTATCTCATGACTATCTCAGAACACACAGAAGTAGAAGTACACTGCCTTTTCTGAAGGGTTGTTTGCATGCTCACCCATATTCCCTGCAGGCTCTGAGCGCTTGTCATCTGAGAAGCCGTCTTTCAAGGCACTCAGGTAGCAATGCAACCCTTCCTCACCCAGCCTCTTCAACGTCATCCTGGTGCCTGTGAAAGGATCTTGGCTACAAATTTAACATTTTTCTTAGTCTAAGTGAACTGTCCTTTGACCACAATGTCAATATCAACCTCTTTGTGCTTAGAAAAAGTGTAGTGGTAGCTCCTGTCAGCTGCATTGTAAAGTGGAGACTACATCAATGTACTTATTTCAGTGGCATACTCACTGCTAGAATCCATGTGCTCAACCTCTCTCCTGAAAAACAACATTCAGTAAATGGTCTGAACATGTGTATCTGGTTTTCATTTTCAGCTTACAGAACACAAAGTTATTGTCTCTCATTTTACTGAAATAGCCTACAGAATATGAAAAGACTGCAGTTAGCAATGTCCCATTGTATATCAAGGCAAGCATTTTAACTTTTGAAGAATTATTACCTTAAATCATTGCTCCTAGAGGGATTTTTTCTCAGTGACTAAATGACTGTTTTGTTTCAATTTGGTATTTTATTTTTATGACTTTAAGTTGCTTCCCAGATGTAGCCTGTTGAGATGTCACTTTTTCCAAACACGCCACGTTTTCTCTGTGAAGAAACATCTGACCATTCCAAAACAGTACATACAATGTTAAAGCTGTAATAGAATGTGTCTTTTTATGCTTCCTTCTCAATCCCTCACAATCAACTTGGCACATGTAGTGTCTGATACAATTCCAATCTATTCATGCCAGTAAATGGCATGACCAAGGGCAGGTCTCCAGTCCTGAATCTTCTAAAAATCTCATGGTAGGATTTGAATCCCTGCATCAGATCCTAACCCTCTTATTCCATCATGCAGGTTGTTCCTAAAAGATGTTTTAAATTATCTCCTCAGTGGCATTTTCTCCACTTTAGATTTTATTGTTCATCTCAGATATATTAAAAAGGCATAAGTAACAAGAGAAGATTATGTTCACAATTGTCACATGTGCTAACATTTGGGATGTAAACCTCAGTCTAACTATGTTTCATGTTAAAATGTCCAATATGACCCTAAATCACTTTTCAGTCTTGGCATAGATTCAGTGATATATCTGAATTACAAACATTACCCATAAGCACAAACTTGTTAACTGTGTTTGACAGCTACATGTATAAAGGGAGAATAAAAAAGCATCAGTGGCACAATGTTACTTAAAAGAGATGCATTGCACTTAACAGTTGCATTTTTCTTAAACTAAGTTGGCAGTAATATTTCCAGAACTGAAATCTGAGGTGGGATTCATCTCCTGTAACTTCAGATGTATGTTTTTTTCCTACATTAGAAGTTTAGATGTTACAGACCTCCTATTTCTAGGTTAATAATCCAGATTTTATTTGCAATCAGTTGAGAAAAATTGGTATCTCTAGAATGCAATTTATCTCATCCTAAGAATGTTGTTGGAAATATATAAAATAAATCATACTTTAGAAAGGTGCATTTCTCTCCTTTTGCTGTCAAGTAAATTTAAAATAAATAGTTAAAATATGAATGTCTAAAGTTAAAGGAGATGATCCCATCCATAGAGGGTCTCATTAAGATATTTTAAAAACTGTATTTCCCTGTATTTCTAGCTAACATGAAATTGTTTAATGTTGGAAAGCTTAAAAGATATGGAAAAAAAAAATAATGAAAAAAACCCACACCCTCCTTCCCATTTCTATGTTCTGGTTCAAAGTACTGAAGCCAGGGATTAGTACAATGGATACTTTTCATTCTCACTTGCAGCCTGCTATTGCAAAACAAATCCTGTGTAGCATCCATAGCTTTTGTAAATTGGAGTGGAACTTCTTAGGTAAAATCCCGAGGCAGTGCTGATATTCTCATGGATATTACACTGCCATCCAGAATTTACTTTTTAACAAGCAAGCTGGTAAATAAACATAATATTAAGTCCATATGTGAGAATAGCTATTTCACAAAAATATTGAGAATGCCTTAAAAAAAAAATTTAAAAAATATAGAGTAACACAGTTCGATTATTAGAGAAGAAACAGAAGAGATATCTGGATTTTTATTCCAGTGTTCAAATTACTGTTCAAAGAAGTAGCTGTATCTATGATAACTTGTTTTGATATGATACACAAGTGCCAACTTTCTGCCATTATCCACTCCATGAAAGTTATTAAGTAAAATTTTGATCTGATTTCAAAAAAAATAATCCTGGGCTGTAAAATGTGAGGGACATTGTTCCTCTCTTTTGGCTGGCTGATGGATTTTATTTGGTTGTTTCTCCCCTCTTCCCTCTCTTCTGCCCCATGTCAGGTCCAACAATATCGCACTAACTTTGTGAACTGAAATGGAATGCTGTTCTCCTCAGAGGAGCTGCTGAGAAGTGCTCTTTTGATAAATACTCTAGGAATAGAACCCAAAGGAATTCAACTAAAGAGAAATACATGATTCTATTTCATTTCTCATCTTTGCCAGAGCTTTGACATCACTAGGTCTATCAGGAATAGAAAGCCTGATGGTGTTGCTACTGTTAACATTTTTAGATGTAGGTCTAATTACGATTTCTTCAATACTTAGTTCTTGTAAACAAAATTTGCACATCAAAATCACTTTGCAAGGTGATCTTTTGTTTTTGCTAGCTTTGAGTCCATAACTGTTAAAGAATTCAAGGAATATATGCAGGTGCCTCTTTGTCAGCTGTTATTAGATACCAGGATATAAGATGTCGCTAAGAATCATGACCATCACCCTCACATTTTCTTATTGCTGCCACAGATGGCAAAGTAACTGCACCATCAAGATTTTTTCAAAGTGTAACTAGTGCCTGAAAAGATGAGTCAATAAATTCTGTTGTCCAAACAATATAATTCACTGAAATTGTTTTTGCAGCTTAACAGAGCACTCGGCAGCAGGATACCAAACACAGCATACTGCTGTGTATGAAATATATATGTACATGAAATAAGGGTTGTATCTGAAATAACAGGATTTATTCAGCTTGCATAGTGCTGCCATTGATGCAAACAAGCACTAATCTGACCCTAAGACTCTGACTGTGGATTACTAACTATGACATATTAAACTTGACTTGTGTGATAAACATTTTACAAGCTGACAATGACTTCGGAGAGGTTCTTCTCTGTTAAGACTGATGATTTTACTATATTGGTGATCTAAAATTCTTCAATATATATGAGTTGCTTGTTATTTATTTTATATCTGAAATTTCAGTGACAGTGTATTCATAGGGTTTATTAAATGGACTGTGATTGTGCTAGAAACATGCATAGTAACTGAAAAAAAGGAGTCAGAAAAGATAGGACAGGCAGGTAACAGCACACAATGTCATGGTACTGTCAAACAAGAATGGGGAAAAAAAAAAAGAAAAAAAAAACCTAGAACAACACCTAAAAAACACAAACAGAAAGTAAGGGAAGTAATATTTCATCAAATTATGTCTCTGGAATACAAGGACAGTGTGGGATACTATGTACATGTGCTTGTATGCACCCAAATGCAACACAGAACTCAGCATAGTGTTAAAATCTCATTCTTCACAGACTGAGAGCCCATGAAGGACTGCTTATCAATGGTGCAGCTTCACGCTTTAAGTGGCACTGAATCAAGAGCCAGCCTTCATCATGGGACAGTCAGAGGAGCAGATTTCAGTACTAAAATCAGACTATTCAATGTACAATTAGTGAACTTACCTTTCAGAATGTTGCTGCAGGAATACAGCTACATGTTCAAGCTTGTGATACTGTAGACTTTGTTTTGAAACTGGAAATAACCACTGACTAGAGAGGACATGCTCAAATAATTTCAATTCTTTATCTTAATAGTAATAATTAAGTATTTATGTATTAGGTATTATAACATACATTACTCTAGGATCATGTATTTTGTCCTTTATCCCCAAAGAAAGTGTAAAAGTTTGAACTATCAGAAAGTAACAGCACAGATGATCTTTACTGATGAAAGATTTCTTAGGTCAACAGTGATACAATCGCAATGGTGCAGCTAGTGCAGGAGTCTTGAAGGTGTCCTCTTACATGCACCACTTACAGAAGCATCAATGGAAACCAGCTAAACTCTGCTTATTTATCACTTTTGTTAGGTGGATGGACTTCTGGTTTAAGGGCTTTCATTATTCTTGGTAACTATGCTGACATTCAGTATAGTGGTGTATCTAAAGTCAGTCTCTAAATAGTTGGTCACTAACTTCATACTTTATTAGTGAGCAGCTTCTAAGAGTCCTGTAGCAATTCCATTTGCTGTTAAAAGTTTTGAGGTGGCACATCATTGGAAACTTCCCTTAGGAATGAAAAAAGTATTGAATTAGCCAAGTTTAGATATTTCAAGGCCACTCACAACAACGTGTATATATGCACATTTTTTTTCCCAGGAAATCCATTCTCCCTTGAAATATGACCTCTCTTCATAAAGATTAAAAGAAGAAGGGTATTTGATGTTTTAGAATCCCCCTATGCTGCTGCTACTTTTTCAATCCTTTATGTACGTGGCATGGTAGGAAAGAGGCAGATTATTTATATTCTATGAGGAAATACTGAATAAGAATCAGACCCTTGTTGAGTCCTGCAAACATTCCCAAAATTTCCCACAAGTGTTCATTGAGTATTTGGCTCTAGTCATGTTAACAACTATCATAATGGATTAGGTGTATCTATCTGCCCTAAAATTAAGCAAGCAGCCTGAATATAAGCAGATGATTCTTAAAGACTGTAGAGCATTTAGTTGAAGCAGGAAACTTATCTTTCACCTTTAGGACATCCACAGAAGCTGAGCAGAAGGACAAATCAGCATATTTCTTACAGTAAGACAGTGGGATAAATTAAATCTTTTTATTGTACAGTGAAACTTCGGCAGACTCTGTATGTCTATTGGCCCTAATGTTAAGCATATTTCTTTTCATTCCAATATTTAAGTGACTCTTGACCACTTAAATATTCACTTCAATAATGATGCTTTGTCAGGTCAGGGTCAGAATGTGGGTGATAAAAATACCCAATATGGCTTGCAGACATTTGGGAAGCTTCAAAGACCAGCTCACGTATCTTATTATTGCCTCTTAAAGTCTTATTTCTAACACTATGCACTTCTACACTTGTACTATAAGATTACAGAAAATATAGGAGGGTCCCTCTTAAAACCATGGACCATGTGGCAGAAAACATGGTTTCTGTTCCTGTAAAAGTATTTGTATTATTATTAAATAAGGTATACTAAAGTCAAATCATGACACGTTATGTATACACTCCCTGTAATACAACCAGGCCTTCTAGCACGTAGATCTGTAGCACATATGCTATCCCATTGTAGTGTGAATACAGACATAAGACATGAAGAAAGAGCATCTAATCACAGACCAAGCATGCACGTGTCTACAGCACATGTACATAAGAATGCTCTGCAAAATTCTAGTCCAGATGTTCTAAAAGTCCTGTGGTTCTGGAAAGCAAAGTGCTGTAGAAGAGGTAGTTGCTGCTATTAACATATTCACAGATATAAGAGGTTGGATGCCTTAAAATGCAACCTATATCTGCAATACTTCACTTGAGACATACATCTCCTGCTATGTAACTTACTCCAAGATCAGATTTAAAACATTATTAGAAAGAAGATAAATTAGTGCTTCTATGCACATCTGTAATACAACATATTCCATTAGTAAGAGAACATAAATACAACACTATGCTTTCCATATCTTTCCTATAACCTAGTTATTGAAAACAATGGTAGGGTTTTTTTCCCCCCCCACAGTGTTCTAGAAATCTGTATTGTCTCTGATGGTTCCTGTGAACAGAAAGAGCTCTCCACTGCTTTTACCCAAGGGCATTCACCATCTTCTTTTAAATTGTGATCTTCAGGGCCAATTATTCTGGTTGGATACACTTCTCATCACTCAATTTGCTATTGTATTTGAAATGCCTTCTTGATGTATTGCTTGGGGTACAAGTATGTGTACCAGTGCCTTCTGGAATTGTTGAATTGTTTCTGAATATAGTAAAATAGTTTTATTACCCACTTCATACTAAAAATTGCAAAACAGGTATGCTATATAAAAACACTAGCCAGTAGTATTTTCCAGGAACAAGTTGCTCCAAATTCCAACAAACAGACCTGCTCGTATTTCCTTTACAATACCTTTACAATTCCTTTTCTGTACATTTGGTCCCTGCACCCATTCTTCCTCTGCCCTTATGCAGTCATCCAAATCATTCTCTGCTCTATATGCCTAATAGGTATCCTCAATACCTTTTGGTCATTCAAATAATCCATGCCTCAGGTCTGTGTTCACAAGCATGTGAGAAATATTGTTTCAGTCATTTTATTGGCTATGTACACACCAGCTGGGAATCATAGAGCTCATAAAAAAGAATAGTCCACATTTCATTCCATGGCCCCCAGTCAATAAGGATGACTTTTGTCATTCACCACATGTAAGATATTACAGAATTGACTGTGCTGACTATAAGAAGAGACATGCCATTCCTTTCAGTGCATATGACATTGTATGCTGGCAGTGCATTTAGCTGGCATCTCTTAAGACTGAGTAAATTCTGGTTGGACTTTTAATCTGAGGCTGTAAATGAGAGAATGCATCTGTTAAACCTCAGCAATACTTCCAAACCTTTGGAAATGAAAATTAAGTTTTGGCAACACTGGAAGAATTAGAAATTAGAATATATTGGCTATGTGGGAGATCCTTACATTTCCTGTATTTTAAAAGGAGATTTCATAAATCCATTTCAAAATCGTATTTTCTGATTTATAAAGAGCAGAAAAAAAAAAAAAAGATTTTTTAAATAGCTACCAAAACAATTCAGTGTTGAAAAACAATCATTACCACTCCAAAACCATTTTAACCATATAAACTACTGAAAATTTTGAAAACAATAATTTTGTTCATCCAAGCTCATATTTCAATTTTTTCTTTTAAAAATGTCAAATATTTGCAGAAAACGAATTGTTTCTGTAGTTTCTTCCATAAGTTTGTGATAAGATTTCACCTTCTTAATCCAGAAAAAGAGAAGAAAATTAATCTCCAGCAGTATTAGAAAGCTATGCCTATTTCTTCTAGGATTTTTCTCTATAAACTCTCACTCTATAAACTCTCACTTGCCAAAATGAACAGATGATATGATGTAGTCTTTTAGTCTATTTTTTTATTGTCCCTCTCCTCTTCTCTCCTCTGAGTCATAATACTTTCTGCCTTATCCTCAAGGTGACCTAGGAGGCAAACAAAACTTTGGTTATTTTTCCATTTCCATGATGAATAAACAATATGTAAAAACCACTGAACAAAGTCATATTCTGCTCTTTTTTTTTTTTTTTTTTTTTCAGAACAAAAATCCAGACATTCTCCAGCTTTGGCAACAATTGGAAAAAGTGAAATTATGAGTTCAAAACAAATGAACATAATAGCTCCAAAAGGGAAGCATGTTCTTTTTAAATAGTGTTTTAAAAGTTTAAAGGTGTGTAAAATACCAATTTCTAATGCTAACATATGTGAATAAGAGCTCAGGATTCTACATTCTGTTTCACAGGCCAGGTAAGAAACCTTATTGCCCTCTACAACTACCTAAAAGGAGGTTGTAGTGAGGCTGGAGTTGGTCTCTTCTCCCAAATTGCTAATGACAGGACGAGAGGAAATGGCCTCAAGTTATGTCAGGGGAAGTTTAGACTGGATATTAGGAAGAAGTTCTTTACTGAGAGAGTGGTTAGGCACTGGATCAGGCTGCCCAGGGAGGTGGTGGAGTCGTCATCCCTGGGGGTGTTCAAAAAACGGGTTGATGAGGCACTTGAGGCCATGGTCTAATGGTTAGGAATATGATGGCATAAAGGTTGGACTTGGTGACCCTGGAGGTCCCTTCCAACCATAACGATTCTATGATTCTATGATTCTATGATTCTAAGAAATAGTACACTAAAAGCTTGCCCATACACATTTCTGCAGACCTACAGTGAATTTAATGTATCTTTCTTGACACTAGAAACGAAGAGAGTTCAGAAAGAAAATACACTTTTTAAGATGCAAAAGATAAAGTAAGCTTTTGAGCCTCCGTGAAAATTATTTTGGGAAAATTACTTTAGATGGAGAGGTCATACTAAGCTCTGCACTCAAATATCCCTATGTATGAAAGATGTGATATGTTACTACTTGGCTTTGTGTCTAGCTAACTTGAAATAATGGACTGATCTTGATGGATTCAAGCCACAATTCAAAATGTCATACTTGGGAAGCATAGGAAAAGCTTTGTTAAAAATAAATCAGGCCATTGATTAATGGAGTTTGGTCATAGCACTATTACATGAGACTTAAGAGATAAGGTAACAACTAATCTGAGAACATACTTAAACAATTATATACCAACTCTTCTATGCTGTGTTAAGTAGCTTACAGTTAACCCATCAGATAGTCCCAGTCACACAATGATTATCCTTCAGTCAATAAGACTGGAAAATGCATCTTTCCTCACCAAACTTTTCTCTATAACCTTCAGACCTAGAAAAGCCATTGCTTTTGGGAAAGGAGGAGAACTGATTGCTGAATTGTGCAACTTGTACAGTGTCTACACACCCAAAACAAAGATAATAGGCCAAGTACAGAGAGTAACAATTCAATTTACAGGAAATCTCTATCCTTCATAACGTCTCCATAGCCAACAAACTCCAAGATCTGCTTCCAAGCTGCACACAGTTCCTGGTGTTAGCTGCCAGAATCCACTAAGCAGAAGAAGTTCCTTGTGACTGACACAGAGACAGCTTCTTTCCTTGCAGGCAGGCCTACCAGCTTGACAGTTAATGAATATTGGAATTTGCAGAAGAATTTTCCGCAGTTTTGGTTGCTGTGTGCAACAGAACATTAGATCCTGCTTGACTAACCTGATCTCTTTCTGTGACAGGGTAAACTGCTTGGTGAATGAGGGAAAGGCTGTGGATGTCATCTACCTGGACTTTAGTAAAGACTTTGACACTGTTTCCCACACCATTCTCCTAGAGAAGCTCCTGGCTCATGGCTTAGACAGGTGTACTCTTTGCTGGGTTAAAAACTGGTTTGCTGGCCGAGCCCAGAGACTTGTGGTTAATGGACTTAAACCCAGTTGGAGGCCATTCACAAGTGATATTCCCTAGGGCTCAGTGCTGGGGCCAGTCTTGTTTAATGTCTTTATCAATGACCTGGATGAGGGGATTGAGTGCACCCTTAGTAAGTTCGTTGGTGTAAGATGACACCAAATTGAGCGGGAGTGTCGACCTGCTCGAGGGTAGGAAGGCTCTGCAGATCCCTCTGGACCAGTGGGCTAAGGACAACTGTACGAAGTTCAAAAAGGCCAAGTGCTATGTCCTGCTCTTTGGTCATGACAACCCCATGCAACGCTACAGACATGGGGAACAGTGGCTGAAAAGCTGCCCAGCAGAAAAGAACCTGAGGGTGCTGGCCGACAGCCGGCTGAATTTGAGCCATTAATGTATACAGGTGGCCAAGAAGGCCAACAACATCCTGGCTTGTATCAGAAATAACATGGCCATCAGGACTTGTGAAGGGACATTATCCCTGTACTCAGCACTGGTGAGGCTGCTCCTCTAATACTGTTTTCAGTTTTTGGCCCCTCACTACAAGAAAGACACTGAGCTGCTGGAGCACGTTCAAAGAAGACCAGCGAAGCTGGTGAAGGGTCTGGAGCACAAATCTGACAAGAAGCAGATGAGGGAACTGGGGTTGTTTAATCTGGAGAAGATGAGGCTGATGGGAAACCTCATTGCTCTCTACAACTACCTGAAAGGAGGCTGTAGTGAGACAGGGATCACTCTCTTTGCCTGGGTAACAGTGATAGGACGAGGGGTAATAGCCTCAAGCTGTGCCAGGGAAGATTTAGACTGGATATTAGGAAAAATTTTATCACTGAAAGGGTTGTCAAGCACTGGTCCAGGCTTCCCAGGGCAGTGGTGGAGACCCCATCCTCAGAGGTATTTAAGTGATGTGTACATATGGTGCTGAGGGGCATGGTGTAGTGGTGAATTGGCAGTGCTACTTGAATGGTTGGACTTAATGATCTTGGAGGTCTTTTCCAACCAAGGCTGTTCTATGATTCTGTGATTTTTTTCTAAATTTCCTTCCACTACTGCAGTGAATTTCTGTGGGGTTCTGCCACACCCATTTGATTTTTTTCTCTTTTCAAAGAAAAGGGAAAGTTATGGCTGACTGCTCATTTGAATAAAGACATATTGAGATTCAAATAAGTATTCCTAGGCTAATGCTTTGAAAATTCTCACATGTACATGACAGCAGCTGCTTTAGAGCATGCAGCAAGTAGTGCTTGTATCTGGAGCTCTGCAGCTCTGCATATTGTTAAAAATTAGTGGAAAAGCACGTGCTGCACAATTGCATATGTTATTTCAATAGCTTTATCATTTGACAAAAAAATGCCATCAAACGCCCAAAGCATTTGCAATCATCAAGGATAAAGTCCTTGGCAAGCGTGAAAACTTTCATATGAGTTGAGCTAAAATTATTGTTTATTGTTATTGTAAAAATTAAGGTTTCTTAACATGTGATAGGATTTTCCTTCATGCTTAGATAGCTTAGTAATATACCAGTAATACATTGTTAAATTGCAGAATAATAGACTTGAGAAATGCAATTAAAAACATATCTTTCCACAAAGATTTAAGGTTATAAGTACTTTAGAAATGTTCCTTATTCTTTTTGAAGTAACACATAATACCTAGTGTAACTCCAGCCCTACTTTGCCTCATTGAGATTCTTGCTCATTAGAGCTAGAATGGTTGCTCATTAGGAGGAGATATAAAACAAAACTATATTTGACAGAAGTTCCTAGAAGCTGAAGAGAATACCAGTATCTCAGGCTTACTGCATCCATTCTAGCAATCCTCTGATTATTCATTCATTCACTTACTCATTCATTCATTACTGCTAAATCAATGGGACAACTTATTAACATGATACAACTGCTACACTGACAGATCATCGAGGAATGATTTTACATCTTATGGAGATGAATACCTATGAGCAAGTGATATAGTGCAATTAAGACAACAAATTCCAAGCAAATATGTTACTTCAGAAAATTCAAAAGATTCATCATTTTTATAATTTTTTAATAGCAATGTGAAGTTCTGCATTTATTGCCTGAAATGCTTTGTGTGCATTTAAAAGCAGTCTAGGCTTCTGAATAGTACACTATAAACCTGATTTCAACAGACTGAAAACAAGATGTGACAAGCAGTTTGACACTGGCCCTCTACTAATTTCCGCTATTTGTAAAGAGGCACATCTGAATGGAAATAGCTCAGCAGAATGGGTCAGTATGGTTGAGGCCATGTCAGTCCACACATGAAAAACACAGTACTAGGGAAAATAAGCAGTCATTGATTTCCAGTGAAAGCCCCCAGAGTCTGGGGAAAGCAGCCAAAACGAGGCACCAGCTGCTCTCTGCTGGAAATCTTTTGTGGAAGAGTAAGGGAAGAGAGAGAAAGCTGGTGTTTCTGAAAAGGGAAAAAAGGCAGAAACTGGGAAAGAAGAGGTGCTGCTGACTGCCTCAGCAATGTTTCATTCCCCACACTCAGCATTCTCTGAAAAATGGAGGAGGGGAAACACCCCAATACTTCTCTATCTTTTATTTATGCAATGTAATGGGAATGGTTCCAATGGGAATTTCTCATGCTCTTTCACATTCCCTGAATTCAGCTTTGTGTGTGTGGAGGGTTAAATTTTTTTTAAATACTGCTTCAATCCAGTAAGTATATGCATCAAAAATGGAACAAATAGTGTGATTGCAGCTCCTCATTTGCATAATTGTATTATGACAACAATTTAAAGAAGACAATAAATGGATATTTTGTTTGAAGTTTTTTGCCAATAAGACAAAAATCTTCCCTGTCTTCCATAATGATTTCATGTTACAAATCATAGTGGAACTCTAGCAGTGGGTAATAATTCTTTTGCTTCTATTCCAGACACTGCAGGCATTGCATCCTGCAATGGCATACAATATTCATGAAGCAGTTCCGAATGAACAGTTTCAGATGGTCTGAAAGTCTGAAATGGTTCCTACTCTTAATTCCCTTCCTAGGCCAGCATGCACAAGAAGGGAGGCAAGGGGAACAGTTCCAGACAAACTCAGACTTAATGCCGGGTCTAAAATCTAAACCTTGAAAAACTGCGTGAGCCTTATCCAAAAAGGAACTCTTCTAAACAAAAGCAATTACTTCAAAAGAATTATTAGCACAGTTGGCCAAAGCTAAGCAATATCCAATCAGCAAATGGTCTTTGAAGTCTGTACGGAAATTTAAATAAGAAATTTCATGTGCCTTTAGCTGTAAACAGCTTTAGAGCAGAGACACCCCATGAGTACTGTTGACATGAAAAATGTGACAGCTGTTTAGTTATGGATAGTCCCCACAACAGTTACAGATGATTTTTTTCCCAACTTTTTTTTCACAACCTTGCTTTTTACCAACAGTGGAAGATACTAGAGGGTCAGTGCTACACTGCTGGTCACATCTTGTTTTCATTGTATTGAAATCAGGTTTACAGGGCCCTACTACTAAAGTTTAAGCTGCATCTGAAGGAATGCACATGCATAACTCTGGGTATTGTGTTACACGACAAATTAACGAAATCCTGGACTGCCCATTTAACAGTGCTTCCAGTGGGATGACAAGGTAAGAAGGGTTTCCATCTCATCAACTCTGTAATAGTAAGTACAATTTAGTTTTCTCTGAGTGTCTTGAATCTTGGCCTATTTGCTTTGCTACAGTTTTTCAGATCAACTGGTGTCCCTATAAGAACAACTCCCTCCTCTGTTTAAATTGGCCCTCTCCTGACTTTTTCTTATCTAACTACTGCTCATTAGCCCCAACTCTAGTATTCACTTCTGTCTTTTAGTTTTACAGAATTCATGTTTGCTTGCTTCAAAGCTTGCAAAAACCTGCTAGGCTACCCACAAATTCTATGCTGTCTTCTGCTTCACTGAAGATTATGTAAAAACTAACTACTGTAAATAAGAACACTCTTTAAACATGTACGTGATGATTTGTGTTTTGTACTGCCACCTGTGCCTTCATGGTGTAATAACCTTCCGTTTTCCTTGGTTTTGTACCTCATCCTCTCCTCATTTGAGAGAAACATTTTAACTGTCTGCTGGGTTCCCTCTTTTCTTTATTCCTTCATGGAACTACTACACTTCAGAGAAGGAGATAATGTAAGGGGTTTCAGGGACACTAGGCAGAAAAGTTTTGCAGTTATTTACTTAAGCTGGCCACAGACAAGGGATGTGTCTGTATATGTTTGTGAACCTAAAATTGGGGCCCAATTTTTATTTCATATTCCCATCGCTCTAGTATTTTTGGCCTCGATCTTCACAGCTAGGGCTATGAACCTTCCAGAGCTCTCTGTATTTGCAAAGAGCATTCTGGGTTTATCAGTGTTGTGGGACTGGAGCCTCTCGAAAGCTAAATACCATAGAATCTGAAGTAATTCAGTGGTCCTGAGCAGCATCAGATAATTTTCATTCAAGCAACAAAACATTCTGACCAAATTCCAGGATTGCACACTCCCTTCATTTTCATTCATGCTTCAGGAACTTGGACTATTCTAGTAGAAAGTTTAAAAACAGACAATGTGAAGTTGATGTTTAAAAAATCCCTAGGCACATATATCTGCAAGAAAGTACATTCTTTCACAGTGCATTGTTGGCTGTATCATTGTTGTGTTTTAGGTAGACAAGCACAAAAATCAGTCTGCAGAAATTTTGCTTAAATAAACTGAAGCAGAAAAGGAAAAAACAGAACACAACAAGAACAAGGTGTTCTGGGAGTACTGTGTATGCTTATTAGACGATACTGAGCTAAATCACAGAACAACAGTAAAAGCATGTTATTTTAATTGAAAAAAAATTACATTCCCTCTTGTACCCTGTTCAGACAGCCTGGAATATCTTTCTATTATAAGATGTCTGAATATATCCATTTGTGAAATTCATTAAATTTATCCAGAATGATCTATTTCCTTACTGCATTGTTATACAGATTTATTGGAAGATGCATTGGAAAAGTTTGCAGTTGTTTAGCAATTATCATCCACTTTATAATTTTTCCCTGTTTCAAAACCTTGCAGTACAATTTATAATATGCCCTAGTAGTGCCCTGGATCCAATTCATCATATTAATTTCTTCATTTCCAGCAAGCACACATTTTACCTATATTATTACCCCAATCAATTTTTTTATTATTATTTTTTAATTCAGTGACTGGTTTAATACACATGGCCGCATTAGATCTCTAGCATGCCCTCTCATCATACATCATTCCTATCTATGGGATACCTAGCTAACTACAGTGGTTTACATCCTCAACTTGTGTACATAGACAAGGTAATTCAATATGGCCATTACAGTTTACACCTGCTAAAAAATACTGCGCTATAGAAGTGTGGTGCATAATTATGTATCAGAAAATGTAATCTAATTGGAGGAGGGCAAATTAAAGTCACCTTTTAATACAAGGCTTCCCATACAGGAGAGTAGAAGTGTGTATGTGTGTGCATAAATAAACACATACTTATAGATAAGGAAATACTTATTTAGAGGGAACTGGGAATACTGGCAAGTCATGACCGGCTGTTTTGGAAAGGGTGAAGTTAGAATACATGGCTTGTAGAAAGGCTACACTGCAGAGGTCTATACATCTGTTATTAAAATGTTTTATCATTCTAATCGCATTTCTGAAAATGAAATATCTATTTTAGTTCAATTGGCCTTCACTTTGAGATTTTTCACTATAGAGAATTCCTAAAGGCATAGTCAAGAACCATAAAGATTAGGTCAGAATAGTTATAACAAGATCAGTTATATCTAATGGGAAACACTTACCTGAAAATCTCCACATGAAGTCCAGAAGTATTGCTTTTTCAAAGAAATTGAATAAAAAGTTGAACATACAGCGATGTGGAAAAATTCCACACCTTGCTCCATAGTCATTCACCAGTGTAGACTAACATTTGATATTTCAATATTGTTTTAGAGTCCCATGAGGAATTCCATAGAAAATACCATCTTAAAAAGCAGCCAGCAGTTGAATGAGAACAGAACTTGTGTGAGGGCTATTTCACTGGCTAATAGTCTTACAACTACTTTTGGCACCAGCTTCACACCCCTGAGTGAGACAGTCACTTTGCTTCTTTCAAAGTGATTTTAGGAGAATCAAGGGCTGCATAGGTCTGCAGGGCCCACTGTGTCACAGCTACAAACACTGAACTTTATATATCTGCTGCTATAAGATATAGTCTATTTTGAAAGAAAACAATCTTTATTGACATTTTTGTTAGAGTTGAGAGCAGCTCTTGAAAGGCAAAGTTACACCATTTAATTATCTTGGCCTCCATCCTAAAAGCCTTTGTGCTGCATCAGGAGTGCTTTATGTGGTCCAGCTCAACCAAGAGTAGACACTATGGTTACATTTTTTACTGTCTTTCCGGGAAGTGCAGTACAAAAGCCTCTACCGGAAGACCACAGTAGATTTTACTGTTCACATTTGAGACTCACGTGATATAGTATTTTTGAGTAGATTGAAGTTCAGATAATGTCAAGTGGTTTCTTAGAGTTTTTTTTACGAGTGTCTCCAAAACTCAGAACCCCTCATGCTCTGTCTCCATAAATCTCCACCATACTCAGATTTTAATAAGGATAACACTTGAGCACTATGAAAACCTACATACAAGGAATACTTTCCTGAAAAAAGTATTCACTACTAATGTAATAACATACAGAGAGTGAGGTAAAAACTGATTTCTATAGTCAGGAACAAGGTCAATATTGGCAATGTCAATGAAACTTGAACCACTGGTGGGCCCTGCTCATTCCACTTCAGAGAGAGTGAGTATTATGGTAGGTGAAAACAGGTGTTTGAGAAAATAGCATCCTATACTTCGCTACCATAAATTCAATGATTACATGGGTTTCATCACTGTAGACTCAAGTATTCCCACAGTTTGCTGCTGGCGTCATTTTTTTATCCTCTTTGGGCATACCCTCAGTCCCATTCCATCTTATGCACCCAGAAAACCATCTGAGAGCAAAAGAAGGGTGTCTACTTGAAATTCTGAAGTGCCTTTTCTAATTCAATGAAAATGCTCAAGCTGTAGACACCCTCTTAAGTAGTGGATGGTGAGAGCTCCAAGTCAGAGCTTACAGTATTCATAAACCTACCCTGCAAGAAGAGATTAATGAAAAAATGCTTTGAAGACAGAAAGAAAATTAAAAAATTCTTAAAAGAAAAACAAAAATATTGGGTTGATTAGTGCAGGCTATTCATTTCAGGCAAAGCTTCAATCTCATAACAATTATTCCTCTCTGGAACAATTAAAGTGGAAATAAAGCCTTTCAGTATTAAGGCACTAGGACACATTTTTGCATTCCCTTCCCTATAGGGGCCAATAATGTGAGTTTTGCAAAATTCATGTAGGTAAATAGTAAGAGGTCCCAGTATTTCCTTGTTTTTTTTCTATAAAGCAATTGTCATGATAAATCATCAAGGACACAGCAGAAAAATTAAGTTGTATCCACCTCTATGAACAACTGATGGGTTTTGGTACCTTTTGTCACCAGTATGGATCCCTGTCTCTGACTCTCCCTATGGAATTTCTTCCCTGCCCCTTTTTCTGTTTTTCTGGTCCTTCTTTTGCTATCCTATTTTTCTTCTCCAGCCTTTCATCTTCCCAGTCTCACACTTCTCCCAACTTTTCAGTTATTTCTCAATTTCTTCCTCCAGCTATTCTGTCTTACTTCCCCAAAGTCGCATTTCCGCCACAAGTCAACCAAACGGTGCCCTCCAGCATTCCAAATGAAGTTGAAGTATTTGTCTGTACAGTTCAGAAGTTGTGAAGAAGGTCAGAATGTGAAGATTTCATACCGTATATTTAAAATAATAATATATATTGAGTAATCAAAAAAGACTGCCAATTAAAACTTACTTTAACATTAAGTGTAGTCTTTTTAGATCTTTCTTCATCAACGGTGCTTCTCATCAAGATGATTAATAAAAGTAGAAGACAAGAAAGTCAACTCTGCTGAATCTGAGGTTACTGGAACTGAGTTAAAGTCAGCTGTGACAAGAAGACCAGAATGGAAGAGTCAACAGCACCCTGTGATATGGAAAGCAAGGATCTGAATCTGGTGAGAAATTAGGCTTCACTAGTTTTCTCAATTGCCCAAAATGACTGACAAAAATAGCTTAGAGAAACCATCTTCTGAATAAATTTTCTTTCTTTGTAGATACGGTACCTATCACTTCCTAGGATGCTGTCTAATGCGAATTGCTGCCAAATATTTGCAAAATGCTGGACACTGACACCACACAAGAATATGAGCACTCACCAAAGGTACTCTGTACAGGACCTTGAAGTGTACCGTGAAGAGTGATGTCTCTGTTAGATTATACAGCAAGTACTAATGGAGCACGGCAAAATTATATACAAGTCCAAATGCAGTTACTTACCACACTTCCAAGTCAGACATTGCAAAAGATACTGTTGGGAGAAAAATCTCTTTTTCATACTAGATTTTCAAGTTCCTGGACACAAACATTCCACTTAGATCTCCATTCTTTTATTTTTACCAGAACTGAAAATGTAGCCCTTGAACCAATTCAACCTTATTTAGACAAAGCTTGTATTAAGTGCATCAGAGTTTTGGCCAAATAAGGAAATTTGGGATCAGATCCTTCTGAAATAGAAATCAAGACAAAACAGACTGCAGAGAAAGCATATGTTTCTCATAGGTATTCTGCTCATAATAAATATCCTGCAAGTATATTTTGAAATCTGCCTGAAAAATCTCCTAAAGCTGTAGCCAGAGGTTCCAACACTATTCAAGCCATTCAGCCTGTACTACATATAATGCCTCTCCTCTTATCAGAGACAGAAATGTATTTGCATTTGTTCATCCACGACTTTGAAAGATGCCAACACCACACCACCTTTTGCAGTCATTGTTTCCCAATGTCAGATCTGAGCATGAGCAAAAAAATTCTGTGTGGCATGCTCAAAAACTAAACCAAGACCTACATCCAGTTTGCACCAGCAAGCCTGCGCTTTGGGACGTATAATACTGATTACCCTGAAACCTGGCATTCTCCATAGCCTAGCTGTGAGCTTTCCATCTTGGTACTATCTCTAGTCTCCCCCTTTGCCCTCCAACGTCAAGCAACTCACAGGCACCTACAAGGCTGGAGACACATTTTCTGCTCACCCATCCCTCTGCCACAGGGGTCATATAGCCCTTTCCCCCCTAAAGCCCCTGACATGAGGCACTGACCTGGCAGCTCTGTTTGGCTCTGCAGTGGGATGTCCCAGTGCAGCCTCTTAGCTCCAACACTTCAGGCAGGAGTGGGGTATCCCATCGGTTGAGCCAAGTGCCACAGCCTGGGGCTGGGCATCATTGTCCTGGACCTCTTAGAGAGGCTATTTGGGGAAAGTGTGATCACTGTGATAAATGGATCAAACATGTCAAAACTTGTATGTAATCTCTAATTTTGAGACTGGAAAGACAACACTTTGTTCAACAAAACAGTGGCACTTTAAAATTTGATTTTTGTCAATGTGAGACTTGCTCTTCATCAAAGACCCTCCTCATCCCTCCTGCTCTCTAGCTATGGACCGTATGAGATTATTGTTTGCTTAATCTAATGGTCTACTGTACAAAATCACACTTAAATTTTCCAATGTAATTAAACACAGATGGGAATGACCTCCTCCACAGCTCTTTCCGTTCTCATCATATCTCCAGTAATAACTGTCAGTTTTCTTTTTCTCTGAAATTAGCCTACTGGATCTGCACGTGTGTGATGAGGGAGCACAAGATCTGAGGAGACATCCCAGATGGTGGAGTCCATCTACCTCCTGCATGATGCAGAGGTACCATCACACAATTCCCCCAATGAACTACATCAGCTTTCCATTTTTTTCCTGCAATTACCCCTGTTTCAAAGCTTTCTAGACTTTACTGGTATGATGGTTCGAAGCCTCGAAGTTCTCAGCCAAAATAAATTGATAATCAGCTTAAACCCATTAGATGTCATTCCAGCTGCATGCTTTGTCTTAAATATGACTTTTGTTCATGTGTCTCTCTGATGGGCCAATATTCGTATTAGTTCAGTCTGTGTTTTACTACTCTGAAACACACCATACTTGTTTTATCTAAATTTGTAAGATGACCTCTATTCATATGTTTCATCTCCACTTGCACACAGATACAGATGAGGCTGAATTCACCTTTGTTTTTACTGAATTGTGTAAAGTTTTATATCTGAGGTCTAACCAGGGCCTTGCACAGTGCTTCCAGTATCAATACTGCTAATGGTCACTTTTCACTTTTTTTTTTTTAAAAATGTCATTAGACTGGTGATGCATATTTGTTACTTCTGTATACAAGGCTTCATTTGATGTTGAAATATTTCTGTTTTTAATATGTGGAGTTATCCTTTCTTCTCTTCTAAAAAATAAAAAGGAGCAAGCTGATTTTGATTTTGAAAAAAAGAGCTGTGCGGATTGTCCTGGGTCACGGAGTGAGCATAGGGGATTTTATCAAGTCTTAGGAAAATGAGAGGAAATTAATATATGTGGCAAGCCAGCCAATGAAATACTAATGTAACAACTTGAACTATATTCCTTGGGAAAGTTAAATGGGAATGGATAAAAATGTCACCATAACTTAGCAACTATCTTCAATAAAAACTCTGCTAATAATATCAATTAAAAAGTTCATAAAAATTTGGCAGAATGATGAGAGATATAAAGGTCATCTGCTTTACTCAGCAAAGTCCTGTCTTGATCAGCTTCAGTAGACATTATGAATTTTCTGAATGCTGACACAGGAAACAGAAAAGAAACCAAAATATATTCCCTGAAAACAACTTCATAGCAAAAAGTTGTATTATTGTCATTAAATAGGGATTTCTGGGAATGTGCTTCAGTACCATTGCACAGATCCAGGGTATTAAAGTGACTTGTTTCTCACCTTTAATTTGGAGGATAGCTACCAAATTAAAGCATAAAGCACTTCAGACTCTGGACTAGGTGTTTGTGGCTTGTGAGAGATTTCTAAAATTATACATCTTTTAAGGCAAAGTACTAATGTCTTTCTTCATATTTACTATCTGCTCTGGAAGGAACAAATCTGATTGAAAAAAAATGCTTCTTAAACCTTTCATAGAAAAAAAATGTACACTTCTCTGTAGCCTGGTATCTACTGTTTGTTTCTCACCACAACTGTATATTCCATTCATCCTCTAGTAATTCAGAGGGAAAAACTCCCAACAGAAAAATAACTCACTGAATTTTTTAAAGTGTATTAGGAAAAAAGTGTAGTGCTGACCATCAGCTGTAATCTCTTGTGCACGCTCTAAATGTAGTCAAAACATCTATAATTTAAAGCTGAATAGTCTGAGTTGTAGGTTGGGTTTTTTGTTTGTTTGGTTGGTTTTGGTTTTGTTGGGTTTTTCCCCCATAAATAATGTTCAGACAAAAAACATAGAATGAAATAGTTCAACAACTTAAATAGTTGCCCAATTTTTCTGCTAGAAGGAATAAAACCTTGTCATGATAAAAGGAAGCTTTGAAAGACAGGCTGTAACTGAACTACTGTTTTGGGCATAATAACAAGAAAAACAGAAAACAATGGAAAAAATCAAGTCAGAGTTCACTGCCACACCTAGCTACATCACTCTGTGCAAGCTTAAAAGTAGATAAGCTATGTATTTTAAATATACAAAATACTTGCAGAGTCTTCCGGTTTTATTGTCTGTCTTGTAGTATTTTTCAGTTTAAAAAAAATGAGAAAAGCAAATAAGCAATTGTATAGTTCTGCTTCTTCAACTTTCCTCTCTACTGTACTATTTCTTGCTGTTTGCATTAGGTTGTATGCAATACTGCCATAACTATGGCTCAGAGGGAGGTATACATTCTGCCCTTGAAGCGAGTCTGAGATATTTATTTATTGATTGACATCTAAAATGCACTTATCTAACAAATTCTGGGAGAATGGCTAGAGATTAAAATATAAATAGACACTTGTGATCACATGCATCCCAGTATCACTTTAGCAATCACTTGAGTTAGTAGATGAAACTTGTTCTATGCTCCAAAGGTCAACACATTCAAGCTGTGATGATGAATGGTATAGTGCAGGTTTTACAGCTGTAGACTGTCTTCAGATACAGCCTTTTTAATTCTTGACTACGCGAGTTTTTCTCAGTTAGATGGTTGGTGTTGGTTTCCAGTAAGAATTACCTGTGGTTTTGAGTGAAGGTGGGTAAGGAAAAACGTTGTGTATGTGTCTGTTGCTTCTGTAGCTGCAGAAGTACGCATGAGCATATGCTAGTCATTTTATGCCTTAGTCAGTCATACAAACACAGGGAAGAGAAGCCAGGGCTTGTAGGGGGATAGCTTTCCTGAAAGTTGTTCCATGATATAGCAGGGCAGTGAGCAGGGTGAAGAAACAAGAGACACTGAGCTATGAGAAGGTGGATATAACTGACTGCAGATGAACAACTGGGGGAAAAAAAAGGTCATTCAACACCCTCTAGGCCTTTCTTCAGAATGGAACATTAATGTTGAGAGTTTTTTTTTTAATAGGAAAACTTATCTCAGCTCATATTTACTCAACAACTGATGCAAATCAGAAGAAAGAGCAACAGTCCGGGCTTGATGCATTCCCCACCTGGTTAAGTTGAATCTGGCCACTACCTTATAAAGGCTATCTAAGGTTCAGGGGACTTAAATATTCATGATTTTGAAAACAGCTGGATGAGTTAAGATTTGAGAGCAGTCTTTACCTAGAGCTCCATTAGTTTTCATTAATCTGTATTAGATGGTCTGCTGCAGATTTAAAGATTCTGATGGTTTCCCTCCCCATGGTGTGATAAATGAGTCTCACAGCTTATAACTTAGATGCTGAGACCAGACGGCAGAATATCCACTAAAAAAAAACCCAACCAAAACTAGAAAAATGGAAACAGCAGGTCATGGAAAAAAAGGACTGAGGAATAAACTCAGCCAAGACATCCCTAAAGCATGCTCTGCTTGGCTCATTCAGAGTCTGAAGCTGCCCTTCTATGGTGGAGGGTGCCTGTTAGCAGTGCCTGTTAGCACTGCCTTTAGGAAACATAGTCCCTCATGAATGCCTCCCTCCATGCTCCCTGTAGTTTTTGGAGGTTCAAAGTGCATCCTGATGACAACACTGTGCACATACATAAAATGAACTAATATCGCTGTTTTTAGGATGCAATTAGGAACATATGCTTACTTACAAACTAGAGGCATAAAGCGTATTCATCACAAAATTTACACAGTAAAAAAAATATATATATATATATATTGGCATAGAAAATTTTGTCTATAAGCAAGACAGCACTGACTTCCATGGGATTAATAATTCATATATTTTACCTCATTTAGGGCATTTCAGAAAGTCCATTATTCTATATTTTCTGTATAGTCAGTAAATTTTGTAGCTCTTAAAACCCGTGAAATGAAAAATAGACTTGAAAAGCCATAACACTATCAATACATTAATATTTATGTAGCTCATTTCATGACAAACATTCTGAAGTGCTCTCCAGTAAAATAAAATGAAATAAGGCATGAGCAGAATGCAGATTACTGTAAGTCAAAAGGTCATTGAAGAAGACAAATATAATGAATGTGTTTGGCCAAGGGACTGACAAAGTTCACCCACTTAACTCTTGGAAACCCTGTTTTCTTTTCTAAAGCTCTGGCTAGCTAGGTTTTAGGAATAATCTGTCAAGAATCAGAAAAGAATCAAAACAATCATAACAAAAGAGGAGGACAAGTTGAGGCCATTTCAGTATAGACAGATAAGAAGGTGTTACTCCAAATAGGTAATGAGCATATGGAATACTTCTTTCCCCTGGTCATTTATAAAACTGATATAGCTGATAAAAATGCAGTTATTGAAACTTAAAAAAATGTGTTAGGGTAAGTATTATTCTATTCACACACCACAACAGCAAATTGTTGATATAAATTTTGTTAATTTCTTTACCATGATGTGGTCATTCATGACTGAAAAATAAGGTTAGGGGACAAATGCTCTCTAATGCAAAACTACTCATTCTCTAATAGTAGATTTCTTCAACTAATTTTCATACTTCATTTTTTTCAAAGGGATTGTATTTCGTCATAAAAATATCCTTCAGATTTGATGAGTTTCTTTCCTGCCTGATAAAGATTATTACTAAAGAGAAGAAACAAACTTGGGACTATAAGTAAACACAAGAAAACTGAGAATGTGTCTTTAGGTAAGATTAGAGCTGTTTTTCCTAGTTTGGCAATGCATCATGATGGAGAGTTAGGTGTGATGCTGAGTCTTCTCATTATATAAAAAGCTTCAGAGTAGAATCTGAGGTTTCTGTGACTGCCAGAGGGTTGTAGATAGCTTTTGGAAGCTAGCTGCAGTAAAGATCATTAAAAAAGAGGCACATCCATGAAGTGATTGGGTGTGTTATTTGTACTCATTAGAGGCCAAAGAAAGCTCTGTTTTCTAATGAAATTAGTAGAGTAGCAAGAGAGAGAAAATCAGGTTAATGTTTATGGATTTGTGTGCTTTTTATAAGAAACAAAAACAAAACCAAAAAAACAGCAGAGTTGTCTACTTAGATTCAGCTACTGGTGGTCATCATGTTTTCTGCTTTTAATTGGAACATGAACATTCTATTTTTCTATGGGTATCTGTTTTTCATGTCTAACTCTCTTAGCAATATAACTCCATTTTTTTTGAGTGGTTATTAGATTTATTCAGTAAGTTCATAAAATCCCACTGAAATTCACAGAGGAACAGGAGTCATTCACTTTAACTGAGAACATTTTAATGGTTCTTTAGCTACACATGAGCTCACACTAGTTTAAGTCTGCATGCTGTGCCAATATTGACTTTATAGCTGTCACAAAATAGTCAGAACTAAAACTAAATGTAATCTCATTTGAACTATAGACTCATCTTTGACAGTCACAGTCATCTTTTTTCTAGCCACCTGTGCCAATATCTCTTTCCATCCTGTATAGTTTGTTAAAGCACTCAGAAAGATACCCAGACCAGAAAAGTACTCAAATAGATACCCAGATAACAGGGTTTATCCCTGAAGCATTTTAGAAACACGCTGATTTTAATTAAAGTAATAAGTATTTTCACTCAGTGTCATCAGGGTATCTTGTATTTAGAAATAAGATCCATGGAACATGTGGAATCTAAAGGACTATTTGGTATACTAGAATTTGGTATACGTCCCAACAGTGCCACAGAACATACGCTGAATATTTGCTGTAGTATATGTTGTTTAGCGAGGTAACCCCCAGATTTGATGGGATTCAGGAGACCATTTTGGTTAACCAAGATGACTCGGACAGGAAACAACTAGAGACAGAACCTGCTTCTCTCTGCAAACACAAGAAGTCATCTCTTTTAGAGGTCACTAAATTAAAAAAAGTCTGTACACATATAATAAATAAAAAGCAAAAATATTTTCTAAATAAATTTTAAATTCAATGTATTCTTTGAGGTTCAAAATCTCCATTTGAGGAATTTTGCTTTCATGTTCTGTTTAGAAAACACTGTGAAAGTTTATAGTAAAAAAAATAGAAATACTAATGAAAAATAAGGTATCATCTCAGATCTGGATCCTTGTGAACAGTAGTTACTCTGCTATACACTGTGTAACAGTAACTACATAGGAGAACAGGTCCCATCAACAATACAGACTCTGGAGGTAAGAGCAGAGCGTGGAGAAAACGGAGTAAACTACCTCCTTCTAGCACCTCGGAAAGATCTGTATCCGTATTCACTATCCCGGTCTTTTAGTCTCACACTATGGGTATGTAATGGTTCCTAGTGCAAGATCTGACTGTTTTTTTGATTATTTTTTTTAAAAGTCAGGAATGAAAAGTGTGAAAATTGCACCCACTAAAATTAAAAAAGACAAAATGAAAATCAGACACCATTGACACAAGATATTTGCCAAGCTTTAGACTCCTCAAGACTTATTCTTATGTGAGATGCATCTACACGTGAAAACAGCTGCATCTTTAGAAAAGTTTTGCTTAGGGGTGCCAATTACAAAAATACCTCAGTTTTTTAAAGGAAATATATCTGAGAACAGGGGAAAAGATGTGTGCAGTTTCTGACACCCAGAGTGGACTGAGTCAGTGATGTGACCTCTGTTAACTCCCTCTAGCATCCACAGAATGAGGTATACATCTCAGACTGGTTTCTCTACATGCTGAATGGGAAAATGCAACAGCTTAGCGAATATGAAAACTAAATGTAAGGATGTGTCTATGATTCCATCAATTTTTCAAGCTCCAGGTACCTGCCAGAAGATGATGATTCCATGATTTTTCACTTGGAAGGGGGAATTTTTTTCTTTTGAATAATGATTGCTAGAGGAGATGTGGTACTTAGCTTTTGGGCAGTAGCATCAGGGCCACAGCACATACCCAGGCAGTAGTTTTAATATGAGGCTAGTGAAGTTCAAACCCACATCTTTTGAAAGAATCCCTTTCTTCTGGAGGGAGAGTAGAGAAAGTCTCCTCCAGTCCTGTGCAAGTTTTGTAGCAAGGAATCTAGAGTTAATTTAGCCAGAATTGAAGTATAAGAAGAAGTGGCTGTGCAACCAAAGTTTAGAGTGTTCTCTGGAAAAAAAAGGAGTACAATTTAACCAATGTCTGCTCCTGAGGTGGTTTGTGGATTTTTTTAATCAGTGATTGTCTACCTTAAAATGAAAAAATGATCCTGGAGCAGGCACTGCAATGCAATAAATTATTACCTCAAGTCCTGAAACAAGAACTACAATATATGGATAGTCTTTTATTTGTTCTTTATTTACTCAACTAGCTTGAAATTTCTCTTCTGTAATTCCTAGAAATGCTATTCCAGAAGACCAGAAGTACTATGACAGAGTCTGAGAAGACCTACTTAACACATGTTATAATGCTAAATCCATACTCTGAATTTGAATCAGGCTAAATGAGAATGTGAATTTAGGGGATAGGGTGTTCTTACTTGGAAAACACCAGCACATATCATTCACTCAGAAAGAATTTCTTCAGAGTAATTGAGCCCCTCTGCTGGGCCGTCTTTCTGTAGGGACATTGATCTGCCAGTTACTCTAGGTTTTGCACATTTTTCTATATTTCAGTGAGCATGTTTTTCAAGAGCAGACTCAAATGCATCCTCAAGGTCCAAATGGGTTACCTGACATATTGTTTAGTTACATCCTCTAGCAGCGTGATCATCTTGAAAGTGCATCAGTTAATGGTTAGTGGAAACAAGGCAAGATTGCTCTCTTCATGGTGAGGAATGCACTCAGGCATACTCAAACTTTATGCAAGTATTTAAAATTGTATGCAAATAGGAGAAAGGATCATTCACTCCACTTATTCCTCAACTTATCAAGGCTGAGCTATCTGATAGTTAAGAATTGTAGACTCCAGCTTTTTGTGAAAATTTTGCCACAGTTGCTATGGGAGCAGATTCATCCAGGGGGAACTGAAGGGCTCCAGACCTGGCTCTGCAGAAATTACAGAAAACAAAGCAAGATGGTATTTCTCTCAGTAAATGGTGCTTCTGGGAAGTCTTGAAAAAAATCTGCTTAATTTACCAGGAAACAAACTGGGAAGCCCCTTCCCTCTTTGGAAATACGTGCATAGTTTTACAGCATCATCTGGAATTTATCTTTTACTTATTAAAATTCTGAATATATTGAGAATCTGAACAGCTTTTAGTATTGTATATACCAACTCCATGTGGGAAATATAAAAGAAAAGGAGATACAACCTGTATAATGCACAAAAAAATGTCCAGGATATCCACCCAGTGTTCCAAGTGGTGGGGCCTGAATTGCAGAATTATTAAAAGTTTGCATGAGAGACTTGGTAGAGTAATGTAAGCTTTAGAATTTGGAGACTCCCAGCTTACTAATTAATAAGTTATACTTTAATCATTGTTCCATCATGATCAGGCCATACTCAGTGATATACTCACCTATTTAATTTGTCTCTTAGCATGAAGTCTAAGCACACTTGCAAGAATTAGATGAGAACAGAGCCCAAGTTCTTTCTGTTAGAGCCATTCACTTCCAATTTCATGTCTGTATGCTTATATTCGTAATTCCAAATTGCATAAAGAAAGGGTGTCTTCTCTCCCAATAGTATGAATGACTAAATGTTAGAGAAAACAACCTGTTGGAAAAGGTATATGTTAATAGTGTTACAACGACAGCTTTCATGTGGACTGATTTCCAGGAGGGCAACATATCTGATTTGATCATCTTCAGCTTTTAACTCTGCAAAACACACATAAACTCTTAATGTTGAAAGAATGGGCCTTTAAGTTTCTAAGTTTGTGTCTCTCTGCTCTGAATTCAATTTCCAAACTCCATTACATTCAGTGGATGCTGGACCGGGGCCTTAAAATTCAGTTTTAATTGTTAAACCAGCTGCTTCAAAGTGAACACTTACTGTCTTATCTGCTACAAATTATAAAGTTCTCTGTAAAGGAACAGAAATGTGCTCTTTTTCTTATTAGGCATATTCATAAAGATCCTTATGAAAGGAGGATCTTTTTTAATGGGAAAAAGCAAAGAAGTCCACTCAGCAATGTGTATATTTTGGATAAAGCCATTTAAACTCATTTTTAGACTACACATTTTGTGCTGCCCTCCAGCTCTGGAGATGAAAGGCATCATTATTATCTAGTCCCCCTTGTCTTTGAAAGTACAAATTCCCACCCTCTTTGCTCATAGACTCAAACCAAAACAAATAGAAACCAAAACACAGGCTTATACAAATAATACATATTTTTTTCCAACATGGTGCATCCCTTATACTGGGTTCCTTTTATTTTTTTTCTTTTTCAAAACAAAAGGCCTTCTTCTTGTACTGCAGGTAGCTGTTGTGAAACGAGTCCAAAGTGCCAGAGAATCCTTTTTCAAAAGTCCTTGAAAAAGCCTTTATAATTTTCCTTAAGTATTGAACTACATCCTTCTACTGACTTAAGACTAATGCATATTAGCAGAACATGAAAGAGATTTTTGAAATTGTGGGTGCAAAATGTTTAATATAACCTTGAGCTTTACTGCACAAGACTCCCAGTTCTAGGGCAAAACATGTTTTCATGTTTAAGTGATCCCTAAGCCCCCTTTTTTCCACTTGCCGTGTTTTCCTCAGACCCTTTAGTCATAAAAAATGCAGAGGGAAAGAACGTTTTCAAAAGTCCCTGTGACAGAATAAAGTGGAGCTGAACCTTCATGTGATTATTCCAGAGTGAGTCATTTAAGCATGGGACTGCTTCATAAACTTCAGGGGCTTCATTTGCATGTGAATATTGGTTCCTCTGACACAAACAGTTCATCCTTTTATGTTGCTTTTGCATGAATTTGTCCTCCAGAGAATTCGTGGTTTGTCAGTTTTGTTTTTTTTTCCATGTTTCAGCTGGGTGTTTCTGCTGCCCCAGTCAAAACCACTTCTCCTTGATGAATCAAATGGAGCAATGAGAATGTGTAGATTACCCCCAGTTCTTCCTCTCAAGCATAAACAATTCACATTTCCTTCCAAGGAAAGAGTGAACATTTGACCTCCCTTTTAAATCACCAGATAAGCAAAAGCGATTGTGTGTGTCGGGGGGGGGTAGAGTTATCTATCAAACAATCTAAATTACCAAAAGTAGTTAAGGGTAGTATTTCCTAAGTAAATCAGATCTTTGATCCTTCAACCAGGGGTTATATTTTGGTTCTCATAATTCATCCTAAGGCTGTGCTTAGCAGCCACAAATAAACCTACAGTGTATAAGTTTGACCCTGTAGCCTCTACTTACATGAGTAAGCGCTATGAATTTCCCACAGAATTCCCCAGAAGAGACAGTATTTTTCGCAGGCACTGGGATTTCAGCAGTAGATTCCATTTGCATAGGAGTGCTGCATGCATGGTAGAACAGTCTCATGTCCTGAAAAGTTGAGGAGTGAGCAGGCAGCCTGAGATCATCCCATCAGAAGAAAGCACATCTTTTTTTCCCCCTTCACCAAAGCTGACATTACAGTATTCCATGAACTATATACTGATCATCATAGAAATACTGTGCTTTCACATATCTCCACAACTTCAATGATATCACGGAATCATGGAATATTCAGAGTTGGAAGGGACCTCCAGAGATCATCTAGTCCAGCTCCCCTGCTTCAAAGCAGGATCCCCTAGAGCACATCACTCAGGACTGCATCCAGGCGAGTCTTGAAAACCTCCAGAGAAGGAGACTCCACAACCTCTCTGGGCAGCCTGTGCCAGTGCTCTGGCACGCTCACCGAAAAGTAGTTCTTCCTCGTATTTAAATGGAACCTCCTGTGTTTCAGCTTGTACCCGTTGCCCCTAGTCCTGTCAATGGGAACCACTGAAAAGAGACTGAAAAGATATGCTAGTTTCCATTTTAATATCATAGCAGAACTTAAAAATGCCTTCCCCATTCTGTCACACAGCTATTTTACTGCAGTGATATTGCCCATGTTAGATTATAGTGGTATGGGATGCTGTGATGACACAATAATAATGGGCATCATATTACCATGACTAAGTCACATACAAAAAAGAAATATGGAAAAGTTTGGTTGATTACCAAATAGTTCTCTTAACAAAGGACTGGAATATGACTGCTGCTTATTGTACCTGAGATATATCTAGTAAGTTATATGTAGGATGTAAGGAAAAATAATGATCTCTGTCCTAAGTTATCCATTTATTGTTAAGTGCTCACCCGCACATTTTTCACAAGTTCACAATGTTTAGTGTAGTGTAGTAACATTGTTAATACCAGTATCTACAAAATAAATTAGAACAGCCTGGAAAAAGACTTGTTCTCAGCTTCTAAATCAGCTGATAGTGAACAATAGCTTGGCATAACAACACTTTCAG
Organism: Podargus strigoides; assembly: GCA_028020825.1. Classification (NCBI taxonomy): domain Eukaryota; kingdom Metazoa; phylum Chordata; class Aves; order Caprimulgiformes; family Podargidae; genus Podargus; species Podargus strigoides. The sequence goes on along the minus strand of CM051663.1, from coordinate 81,877,982 downwards.
ATTCAGATTTCTATAGGAAAATGCAGCTAATGTCCTATGGAAAGTTCTCAGACTGGTCACAGCCTATTTATTTTGGAGACCAGATAAGGAGTTGTACAGTAGTAAAAAGTATGATGAAGAACAACTATTAATAGTTTCCAGTTGGCAGGAGAAGGCATTTTCTTTCACTGCTTCTGACCTTTAACAAGCACCTAAACAACCTGTGTTTGACTTCATGTTTTGTTAAATAAGAACTTCATTCTTATGCATGAAGACTAGGGAAAAATACCTCTCTTTGCCCTGTATAGAATGTGTCCATAATTAAGCTGTCAATAAATCCCATCACATGATAAGTATATAGTAAATTACCTGACTTCTCTCTTATTGGACTGCTTTCTGTGACAAGGTCACTTACATTTTCTTTTCAGTTTGTATGGGCATCTCTCTTGATTGGAAGATATTTTTATGTGTGATATACTTGATCTTCAGTGACATGGAACATTTATGTGTGTGACTGGATACATACAGGTGTCAGGTTCAGTTTAAGCAGCAATGTTGCCTGAAAAAATGCTAAAACAATAGTGTTTACAATGAGTATATTCAACAGCCTTTTCTACCTGTCAAACCTGAAGTAACTAGTACATTCTTTTTTTGGCAGATTTAACATTTACAGTATCATAGATTGACATTTACCTGACAACATCTGTGTCTCTTCCAAATTACTTTATTTTCTACTGATATTTCAACTAATGATCTGAAATCCTATTGAAATATTAAAAGACTAATTGCTTAAAAGTTTCCAGTAAACATTAAGATTTATTGAAAGGTATAGTCATGCTTTAAAAAAAACCAACATTGTTGACCTTCCTAATTGGGCAGACAGGAATGGGCCGACTTAAAACCTGTTTTTCTATTGCAATATCCTCCCAGTGCCAACCTTTCATTAAAAGAAAGAAAAAAAGATAAACCTCTGTATAGTACAAATTATCTGAGCTGGAATTTTAATTATGCTTCTTATAGCATGGGGATTAAGAAATTTCAGACTAAGTCTTTCAGAGGTTGTGCACAGTTTCAAAGCTTGAAAACTTCCATCCTGAGTGGTGTATGAATTGTTCTATGAGCCAAAGGTTTCCCACTTTCCGTAAAGGCTAATTTGGAGTCTATAAACCTGAGGCTATTATGGACATGAGTAGAGTTTGGGAGAAGTGATTCCTGCTCACGAGTACAGGACACAAGTGAAACCTGGAGGATATTTTGGTCTGAATAGTGCGCAATGAGGGACAACAGGTAAGGCTACATTCCTATGGCTTTCATTGTAGATAACACCAAGAGTAATTCTTAAAGTTAACACTTTTGATGTCTTGTGTTGTGTCTTTTGGCATTTTACATGCCAGAGCCCAGGTCACAGGTGAAATAGTGAGAGATCTTTTCAGGAAATAGAGCTGCTTCTTCCACCATCAAACAGCTGGGAAGTCTTGCAGTTTTCAGAGAGTTTGGCATTAAAAATGCGTGTCCTAAAAGCTCTTCATAGCACTGTATTTATGGGAGGAGAAGAATCTCCATGATGAATCAAAAAAATGGTCCAACCAGTATTATTATATATATATATATATGTTGTCGTTAGAAGCAGCTCAACTTCATGCTTTCTAGAAAGGTTCTTTGTACAGCAAGCAGTACAGGCATCTTCCACTGCTCCACACAGGTCAAAGAAATCCAACCGTTTCTCTACTCAGTATGACCTATCTTTTATTTGATCTGCTCCATGTTGTATCTCTGGCTGATTGAGCACAGAGTAGGCAAAGGGTATGTGAAGATGTGAAGCCAGAGCTGCAGGAACAGTACCAGCACACTTTTCAGCTTGGCTAAAATAGCACCTACCGTGCCACTGGCATTTCAGTGGTGAAGGTGAATAACCACTGTGTCTGTGGGGCTGAGTAGACTTTTGTTTACATACTCTGGGTATGACTTAAATAAACATGAACCTCAGCAATAGATTAGCACGTTTACCCTTAACTCTTAACACACAACTGTTGAGTTCCCAGTTTTCTCCAGTTTGGGGAAAAGTATTTGACTATGAATCACCTTATTTTTGCCCATTTCATTATTGTCAGTCTGAAGAATTCAAAGTGTATTTCACTTACAAAAGAGTTAGCAGACCTGTTACTGGAGATAACATTCTGATTCCTAAAGGCATTATATTAACTCTCCAGGTAATATGACTGCAATTTTCTTCCATTTTTAATAGTTTTATCACAACAAATGCAAGATGTTTCTTTCTCCTTTGCTAGTGCTTTCTCTCCCTTGGCCCATTCAGGAATTGAAGTTTTAGGTCTTCCTTTCTGCTGTTTATGATTTTAATGTTATTAGGAAATGAAGATTTTTTTCAAAACCTACATTCTGACAGAGAACCCAGACAACTGACATGTTGATAATAAATGCAGAATATGATTGCAAATAGGAAAAATCATATTAATCCCGTTCCATATTGGTATTCAGGAACTGCTCTTCCTACATTTATTGGAGAGAATGATATTTACCAGAATTTAATACTCTTATCTCTTTTTTCCTAAGTGCATTGCAGCTAGAATTGCCCAAAGAAAAAAGGTCAAGTAATTGAGAAAAATGCATACAGACACATACATCCATGTTTTAATTGAACCTAAAAACCAATCCTGCTCTGCAGTTCATTTTCTGATTGTTTTCACGTCAGGTTATAAAGCATAAATTTGTGCTGCATCTGAGCTGATACTCTAAAAAATAACAGCTTACACTTATCAGTTCTTTTAACCTATTCATGTTTAAATAATTACATTACATACTCTGTTTTTATGTCTGCTCTCTAACAGTCCTAACTTTCTATTTGTCCAAGCTTTAGTTCTTCTAAGGATTTGCACTCAAGGTGGACAGATTCTAGCAGCTTCCTGGCACTGCCCTGGTCCGTATTTTTCTTCTAGAAGACAGTACTAAAAGAAGAGTGAGACATGACACCATAGAGGTGAGGAATTCAGACACCATATGTCCTTGTAGCAGTTAGGCACAACAGGATGCTCTGAGGCAATGTCATTGAGAGCATCCTGCTGTGTCTCAGTTCTGGAGGACATAGGTAATGTTTCACTCTTATCTATAAACTACCTACAATTTACACTCTTCTGTCACTGTTTTGCTATTCAATAGTGCACCTTCTCAGTGGAATATTGAAGTGTTTTGAATGAATCTCTGAAATATTTTTAATACAAGGGCAAACATTTAACTTCTGGAGAAAGAAAGGAAACAGAAGCTGACTTGAAATATAGTCCAAAGGAGAATAATTAGTTTATTAAAAATTTTAATTTGCCAACTGAAAAATAAATGGCCACTGTAGAAAAGACACATGAAAAAAGAGCTTTGCACAAATATCCTCCCAAAGACCTTTGTCAGTGATCAGTCACTGAAGAACGGATGTCTTTACTCAGTGACAACTGCTAACATGTATTTTATTATTGCTGTTAGGGAGATGGAGTTACAGACCTGTACCTATGCTACATTTCAGTTGGTGCAATCAGTTTCATGTCTGACTTACAATCTTTCAAGAGACGTAAATATCCTTTCTTTAATTGTCGCACGTATTGTCCCAGTAATGGTTTATGAATGCTCACTAGGAGAAATCTTACGCCCTACATAAATTTTGCATATTTAAAAAAATTCTTATTATTAATGTTAATACATATGACACATTTTTTTAAACCTTTTTATTTACGTGCCGTCATGGACTTCTGAGATGGTGAGTTTCATCGCTTAAGCATACATATACATTTCCTTGTGGTGAACATAAATGTAAGAATAGCCTTATTGAACATGAATAGTTCAGTCTAGTCCAATCTAGTCCAACCTAGCCTATCTAGTCCAACATCTGGTCTCCACTGGTGATACTTGCCCTGGTTTAGTTATGTTAATTAATTGTATAATCTCTTTATTTTTGAATAGCATAGACAACAGAAAATGATTTTATTGTTGTGGGTATTTTTTTAGAAAAAAAATGCTCCTAATGAACATGTGATCACTAAGCTTATCGACTGACAAATAATCGAGTCTCAAGAAAAATCTTTAATTCTGTAGTTACAGAAGTTGAGAACTAGTTCAATTATAATTTAAAATATCTGTTTCAGTTTAGTTTTATAGGAGTGTTTTCCTTTGAAGTCCACTCCCCTTTTCTAGACCAGGAAAAACATTAGTCTGAAATACCAAGTTTCAGTCCAAAGGAACAACTTTAGGACAGACATATAAATAACCAGAAAGAAATACTTTACAGTGGAAATTCTGACAGAAAAAGAAGCACATTGAGTCAAAGAAGCAAACACTATAATACATGGAGTTTCATAAAAATGAATGATAGGATCAAAACTGAACTGAAGGTAACTAGCCAGTGCCTATATTGTCACAAGACAGCAATAATACCTGCCTCACAGCTGCTGACAAAGCTTCATCTGAAGTTATTAAACCCAGCTAGTTCAGTGGGAGTTCTGCTGAATATGGGCTGCAGGCCTTGACCCTTGGTCCGTCACACAGGAGGAGACACCCCTTATCACAGATCATCAAGTCTCCTGCAGCAGAGTTGCATGTATCTGTATATATGCACAAGCCTCTCAATCAAAAACAACTGCATAGGTTGCCTGGTACAGCATCTCTCAGTCTGCTCAGAAAAATGTTGCTAGAGGTATTTTCAATGTAATTTGGACCTTTTTTTTTTTTTTCTTGTACCCTGAAACTCATATATCCTTTACACCAAATACATGTCAGGATAATTGGCATTATTATAAAGAAACATCCAAAATAAATTCTTACAAATGGAAGAAAATATGAAATGTTCATCTTAAAGAACTATGCAGGAAACACCAGCATTGTTTGTAAATACTTACTTTATAGTCATCCATATTATCAAGCTCTATAAAATTCCCAGAACAGAATTTTCATCCTAAAAGGCTAATACGTTTGCAATTAGTGAGATATAAATTACAAACTTCTCTGTAAAGTCATTATTATGATTCATTCTTTTAATCAGCTGGTGCAAATTGTGTTCAGAACCTTTGAATTTTTTTTTAGTGGAAAATTGAGAAAGTCATTTATTATCTCAATTTCTATCCTTCAGTTTCAAAGTGTGACTTTGAGTTACAGACCTCCACATAATGCAGTACAACAGATTTCAATGCCTTCAAATACATTAATTCAGAACATGAACCAGAGATTTTCCACGTGCAAATTCAGCACCATAACACTTCTCCTTGAGCTGGAAGAGATTTGAATGTAAAAATGTTGAACTTCTGCAGGCAATGCAAAGTTCTTAGCAATGAACGTATGCAAGGTCATTCAGCTGAGCTTTGTGTTCCCTAAGCTCTTTCAACTTTTGGAATGAATCTCCTTTGATTTTTTTCTCAAGGAATAATGAGTTCATAATCAATGGAAAATTCACCATTGATAACCAAATATTTTCTTATTATCTATTCTAAAATGGATATGCTTACATACTTCCAGCAAATCTGACACAAATTACAATGAATGCCAAAAAAGATAACAAGGTATAGACATTTGCAAATTGTCATATAATTTTCGGATCCATTTGGTTTTTCATTGGGATTCATTGTCACTAAAAAGCATAGATCCTTACAGGTAAACTGTTGCGATACCTCATAGTCTGTTTCCCAGGTGTAATACTGAACCTTGTGTTAGTGATAAAGGAGTTCTGGGTAGTATCTTGGGACACTCAGGTGTTTCAGAAAGCCGATCCAAAAGCTTCCATGCAAAAAATGGGTTTAAAAGCAAATGCTCAGGACTATTAGGAATACCAAGACACTCTACTTCCCTCTGAAAAGTGTGCCTTTACCTACGGATTTAGGCAGATATCACTTCTTTCAGACCACTGGGCAAGAGCCACAGCATGCTTTTATAAAAGCAGCAAGAAGAGACAGTGCCAGGCTTCTTTATTCAATTATGTTTGTTGGTGGGAGATGATCTGTTTTAGCTTTCGTCTTAACTTTCATATTAATTAAATTAATTAGAGCACAAGTCACAACATCCAAAATTGGAATCAGATCCAGATTTTTAAAGGATTGTACATAGGTCTTCAGATTTGAGAATTATTTTCTGGATGCTGCAGCAATAATGGTCAGATGAAATTCAAACCTGCTTTCTCCTTGATTAAGCTTTGAGGTTCAGAATTGTAGATTTAACTTTTATCAATATTGTTTCAATATTTATCCTTTTCATTTCTGAAGTAGCCCATATTCTAGCATCTGAACACCTGCGTTTATTTTTGAGAAAAAATTTGAAATTGCACTGCATCTTATTAATTCACAGTGAGCAAGGAAGAACATAATGCATCCTTTTTACATATATGGTTACTCTGCTGTGTACAGTATGTGTAGAGTAAAAATTATTGTCAATATGCCAAATTCCTTATAGCATGACATGTTCTTTATGATCATGTCACACAAATCTCAAATTTGCTTTCAGACTCCAGCTTGTGTAATTTTCATTCACTCCCACACAATTTATACAGACTCATAGAATAGCCTTGGTTCGAAAAGGCCTCTAAGACCATCATGTCCAACCCCTAACCCAGCACTGCCAAGTCACCGCTAAATCACATCTCTCAGCACCACATCTACTTGTCTCTTAAATACGTCCAGGGATGGGGGACTCCATCACTGCCCTGGGAAGCCTGTTCCAGTGCTTGATAACCCTTCTTCACTGAAGAAACATTTCCCAATATCCAATCTAAACCTCCCCTGGCACAGCTTAAGGCTATTACCCCTCATCCTATCACTGTTACCTGGGAGAAGAGACTGACCCTGCCTTGCTACAACCTCCTTTCAGGTAGTTGTAGGGAGCAGTGAGGTGTCCCCTCAGCTTCCTCTTCTCCAAACACCCCCAGTTCTCTCAGCAGCTCCTCTTCAGACTTGTGCTCGAGACCCTTCACCAGCTTTGTTGCCCTTCTCTGGACATGCTCCTGTACCTCAATGTGCTTGTTGTCGTGAGCGTCTTGAAACCGAACACAGTATTCACAGAATCACGGAATCACAGAATCACAGAGTGGTAGGGGTTGGAAGGGATCTCCGAAGATCATCTAGTCCAATCACCCTGCTAGAGCAGGGTCCTCAAGTAGATCACACAGGAACACATCCAGATGGGTTTTAAATGTCTCCAGAGATGGGGACTCCACAACCTCTCTGGGCAGCCTGTTCCAGTGCTCTGTCACCCTGACAGTAAAGAAGTGTTTCCTTATGCTAAGATAGAACCTTCTGTGTTCCAGTTTGTGTCCATTGCCCCTTGTCCTGTCTCTAAACACCACCAAGAAGAGTCTGGACCCATCTTGCTGACACCCACCCTTGAGATATTGATAAGCATTAATGAGATCCCCCCTCAGCCTCCTCTTCTCCAAGCTAAACAGACCCAGTTCCCTCAGCCTCTCCTCATATGGGAGATGCTCCAGGCCCTTCATCATCTTAGTGGCCTTGCACTGGACTCTTTCCAGTAGTTCCCAGTTCAAGGTGCAGCCTCACCAGAGCTGGACCAGGATGCTGTTGGCCTTCTTGGCCACCTGGGCACACTGCTGGCTCATATTCAGCCAGCTGCCGACCAGCACACCCAGTTCTCTCTCTGCCAGGCAGCTTTCTAGCCACTTTTCCCCAAGCCTGTATAGTTGCATGGAATTGTTGTGACCACAGTGCAGGATCCAGCATTTGGCCCTATTGAAATTCATACAATTGGCCTCAGCCCATCACTCCAGCCTGTCCAGATCCCTCTGCAGAGCCTCCCTATCCTCAGGCAGATCAACACTCCCATGCAACTTGATGTCATCTGCAAACTTAATGAGGGTGCACTTAATCCCCTCATCCAGATCATTGATAAAGACAAACAGAACTGGGCCCAGAACTGAGCCCTGGGGAACACCACTTGTGACTGGCCACCAGCTGGATTTTATTCTATCCACCACAACTCTCTGGGCCTGGCCACGTAGGAGTTTTTAACCCAGCATGAACTACCAGCTTCTCAAGGAGAATGGTGTGGGAAAGAGTGTCAAAAGCTTTACTAAAGTCGCAGTAAACAACATCCACAGCCTTCCCCTCATGCACCAAATGAGTCACCCTGTCACCAAAGGAGATCAGGTTAGTTAAACAGGACCTGCCCTTCATAAACCCTTGCCAGCTGGGCCTGATTCCCCAATTGTCTTGCACATGCCGTGTGATAGGACTCAAGATTATCTGCTCCATAACCTTCTCTGGTACCAAGGTGAGGCTGACAGACCTGTAGCTCCCCAAATCTTCCTTCTGGCCCTTCTCATAGATGGGCATCACATTAGCAATCCTAAAGGTCCATCTATATGTTAGGTGACAAAGTCAACTAGTTTGCTTCACCCAGAAAACATGAGCTATACTTTTAAGTCCAACAAAGTGCTGTAATTTCTGAAAAGGAGAAATCTCCGTGGCATTCACAATCCATCAGCTTTCCCAAGGACTTTAAATAATTCGTTCTGACAAGTTTTTTGAGGTTTTTGTAAGGCACGTATATAGTTTGTATTCTGATATACAAGTTAAATTACCTTTCATGCATTGCATTCTTAGAAATGACTGGCAAGGTACAGAATATATTATGCCTTCAGCAGTTCCTTCAGGAAATTAAAGTAGGCAGTAAAGTCTCATATTCCTTGGTCACTGTCATAGGACTCTACTGCCATTTAATACGAATGGTGTTATGACCTCACAAAGAAAATACTTTGGAGAGAGATGGTTTTTACATTTTTAATTTCTGAATAAGCAGATGAAAACAAAATATTTGCCAGTGGACGTGAAGCTAGAGATGAACAGAATAAAATAAACACAGCTCTGGAAGACCTCCAGGGTCAAAGCTGGCAACCTGGCTCAGGAGACCAAGCAATTAGGAAAAGGAAGAATTCATTTAAATATTTTGTTTAATTAATTTTGGCTTTTGTGAATAATTGAGATATTTTGGGACTAGAAGATACTCCCACTCAGTCCATAGTTTTTCCATTCCCATGCCATAATGAGGAATGGCTAGATACTCATCTTGAGTCCTGCATAAATGAGAGTTCAAACTCCATAACTGAAGTTTTAGCCTGCTTAAAGCTTTACTAAGAGACATAGAAGCCCATTCTATAGCTCAAGAACAAGTTAAGCTGTCTATACAAACATGGCATAGTTGTTCAATCTAACCTTAATAGCATTATGTGTTCGGCCTAGATGTGTGTAGGCTGGTGATGATTAAATACTCTGCTGAAGTCAAGACTGGTGAATCATCAAAAGTCTTATCATCAGTCTCTCACTCACCAGTCGTGCACCCTTCAAGTCTGGTATGGAAGAAGAGCTCACAAACTCCTTGCAGTTTGACCAGCATGCTGACTTGTTAGGGTGAAACTCCAGCCTGAAAGCTGCCAATATTTCATTCCAGGGATTTGTTTGTTTCATTTTGGAGTGTAACCTGCCAGGGAAAAAATCTTGCTGTGTCTGCAGTACAGAAAAAGTATGATGGGAATGGAATTCAGTTGATTTAAATGTTTGCATGTGCTAGGGTGAGGAGTTTGGTGAGAATTTCATTAAGCTCTCTTTAGACTTGAAATCTCACCAGGTTTAAACATCCTCTCTTTAATTGAGGCTTTCAAGGTTTTCAAAGCTTCATTAATTTTAATCACCCTCTATTGATCTGGTCACACTTCTGGCAAAATCAAACCTCTTAGTCAAACAGAAGTAAATTTTAGCTGTGGTTATGGTCATTCAAATGTTAAATGGCACCATTAAGTATCACAGATATGGTTTTTGAGCATCCAGTATTGTATTGATGATGCTTAAAGACTTAAAAAGCAATCCTTCCTCACCAAGTGCCTATTAACATATAAATACTGAGTAAAGCTAATAGCTTTGAATTTTCTCACAATGTTGAATGAAGAAAATAATATGAGATAAACATTGTCAGTAAGTAAACACCCTGTGATCTACTTTTGATGGTGTCTATCCGCCCAATACACAAAAGAAAAAGACCAGATTTATCGTAGGTTTGTGTTTGAAACGATTGACAAAAATCAGAGAGTGGAAAGACTCTGAGAACATATATGGCTGCTTGGGTCTAAGAAAGGTGGATACTGGCCAGGTTACCCTGCAAAGGAACAAGACCTATTAGTGTTAGAGTTACGTTACACCTCTTGGTTGTATCTATCTGTAGACAGCAAAATTTGATTCTGTCACAGAAAAAAAAAACAATCATTGCTTTCTGCTTAGGTAACTACATGCAATAACCATGTTTCCTGTTCGATTTTTAAACAACTAGTCATTGTAACATGATGAATTCAAATGATTTTCTGCAAAATCATGTGAACATTAAATATATACATTAAAAAAAAAAAATAAAAGCAATGTGCTGGTAAATGATTCAGTAACAAAAATCAGGTGAAAGTCCTAAAAAATAACATCCAATCATCTCTTTCTACAAGGTAGAGAAGTTGGATTATAGTTAAAACCAACATGTACAACTCATTTTTCACAACTATTCATGTGTTTGCCAATGTATTCTAATACAAATGTATGTATTTGTTTTTCAGTCTTCATCATCCTCACAATAAGTGGATATTGACTCCTTCAGAGAAAGTCAATAAGATTATTGATCGCCAAGGTAAATATTAGCTAGGGTGAAGCTAAGGTCAAGATTTCTCTTAGGAGATTATTAATATTGATATTCTGAGAAAATAAATTATCACCTGTATTAATACATATATTCTAACAGCTTGGTTCATTACACACATTGAAAATCAACTATGAACTTCATCTCTTAATTGGTCACAAGAAACTTTTCTTGTGCAACAGGTTTTCTTTTAACAATGTAATTAAAAACAGACACACATTAGGGGTGAGGGGTGAACTTACTGAGGGGTGAACGGTAGTCAGCCAGAATAGGAGTCTGTACACCAACATGCTATAGATTGCAACGTACTTCAGTAACAAAACTGAGGACGTATAAATCATCTTGGAAAGAAATGAACATGAAAAATCTCAATACTTTTCTACAATAACACATTTCATTCATCCCTGAGTTAGGAATTTTCTTCCCTCCTCTATCTTTTAATGTACCATACTTCATTTTAGCATTAACTTATCAAATAGATTTAGAGATTAAAAATACTATAATAAATGTTTCTAAGAGTATCAATATGAATTGAGTGATAAAATTTGATAATGTTGCAACAGATATGCAATTTTTAATTTGGATTAAGAACCTAACTGTTTACATTCAAGGTCAGGAAAATATTGGGGTTGTGCAGTTAGAAGCTGAAGGTCTGAGTCCTGCAACATTTTGATTTCTCAGTCTTTTTTTGATCATATAATCAAAAATTTCCCAAACATTCCTGGATTTAATATTTGAATGAAAATCTATGCATTAAATTTTTTATGTTATATTGATGAATCCCATAAAGTATGGTCTAGTGTTTCTGGTATCTCAGTAGGTGATTTACATAGAAAACACATTAGAAATAATGAATATTATAATGTATTGCATATAACATTTAAAATTCACAGTTGCTGGGCTGTTAATTGTGTTACAGCTGCCTGCCTTGTATAGAAAATCTATTTTCAATTTTACGTTCTTATAATATTTGGAATTTCAATGATCTACAGACCAAAGCTATTTCACTGAGGAAATTAATGAATAATTCTGAATAATTAATATATTAGAGAATTTTATGGTCTGTTGTCTTGTTGTACCATGTTCCCTCTCCTCTACTTTCTTTAAAAGTATACGCAACAGTTTGTGACTATGAGAACTGTGATATTTCTGATCAAAGATCTTGTGACAGGAATAAAATCATCACTCCAGACCTGAATACAACTCTATATAATTTGTCCATTTGTGATCAAACCCCAAACAATAATTTTCTTATTTTTATTGAAATTGCCCTATTAAAATTGTCAAATTATACTCTATTTTGAGATGAAATATAGTTCTAAATGCAATCTTCAGCTCATAAGAAAATAATTTCAAGTATGACCATCTAATCCATTTTTGTAGATAATCAGAAACCTTGTTTGCAGTAAGTGGATAATTTTGTTTTTCACAGATAATGCACCAGAACAGCTATGTCACCACTTGAAAATACTAACTGACAGGGTTCCATTATTACATTATATAAAATATAATTCCATAAATTCATCAAAAGTGACCTGAAGAACAAAGAACTTATATGCTTACGTTGTTTTTTTTTTACAGAGATTGAAAAGAAAAATATACTTACCTGCTGGATTATTTAATTGTTTTATTCATGACATGGACACTGAAATGAAAACTTTGACTGATACTACATAATACGTGCTAAAAAACTGTACAGACTCATACAAAAATTTGATCATATTAATTAATCAGAACTAGATGTGTTTAAACATTTTTTTTTTCACAAGAGTTGTTTAATCAGAAGTGTTCTAATCATTAGCTGAATAGTTCCTTGTTTCAAAAATCTATGAAGGTGTAAAGTGTATTCACAAACTGAATTTCTTCAGGGACAGAAGTTAACAGGACTCATTTAAAGTGTGTTTGCAGACTTCTGTCTTTCCTTGAATTACTCAGAGATCATTACAGGAAAGGAAATATTCTCATCCCTCCTGATCTTGAAATTCAAGATTTGTTAGATATATTGTTTAAGGTCCACCTTTGAAATAGTGGTGGGAATCAAAGACTGGGCAGTTCTTCCTGCAAATCCGCTAAATCCTCTTATTAGACAAAACACATAACTAGCCCATCACCTAAAGCCTAAATAATATGAAAGACGTACCAGCATTATTCAACATCATCTCCAGGTTCTCTTACATCCTTTGCTTCTCTTTCAACATGGTACTACAAGTATAGTATGATCCCCAAGTTACAAAATTCAATGGAAAAATGCAAATATCTTAAAATAATCTGAGTTTCCAGAATTAGAACTTTTGAAGTCATAGAATCATTTAGGTTGGAAAAGACTCTTAAGATCATCAAGTCCAACAGTTAACCTAACACTGCCAAGGGGACCACTAAACAATGTCCCTAAGCACCATGTCTACACATCTCTTAAATATCTCCAAGGATGGGGACTTCACCACTGTCCTGGGAAGCCTGTTCCAGTGCTTGATAACCCTTCTTCACTGAAGAAATTTTTCCCAGTATCCAATCTAAACCTCCCCTGGCACAACTTGAGGCCATTACCCCTCATTCTATCACTGTTACCTGGGAGAACAGACTGACCCCGCCTCACTACAACCTCCTTTCAGGTAGTTGTAGAGAGCAATGTGGTCTCCCCTCAGCCTCCTCTTCTCCAGACTAAACACACCCAGTTCCTTCAGCTGCTCCTCATCAGACTTGTGCTCCAGACCCTTCACCAGCTTCATTGCCCTTCTTTGGACACACTCCAGCATTGCAATGTCCTTCTTGTAGTGAGGGGCCTATGACATTATAAGTAGTATGAAGAGCAAACTACCTGAACATGAGAAGAATAGTCCTAAAAGTCTGTCAGAAATTGCCCGTTGCTACCAAAGGGTGTGTAGGCATGCTATACCCATCATTATTCAGTATGCCTATTGATTTTCCATGCATTATACTGAGATAAATCAGAATTAGTTGAACTTCCCAGAGAAAAGTTGCTCATTCAGTGACATTAAAACTTTCTAAAAATATATGTTGATTTTATTAAACTTCATTGTTAGAAAAATTCAAAGAACTCATGGAAAAATTCAGAACAGTTTTATTGCTTAAATGACATTATTTTTTCTTTTTAAATTTCCTTTGAATTCACTTTTTTATTGTAAATATAAAATAAATCTTAATGAATCATATACCTTGAGTCAGAAAAAGTTTTATCTAGTTTTAAAATATTTCAAATTATTCAGTTTCCTTAACAAAAAGAAAAATCTCTTCCACCTCATATTCTTTTCCTGCACCACTGTTATTTCAAATCCAAGAAACTCTAGTAAACTGAACTGAGGGGACATGGAGTTGGTAATAACTGCCGGTGTTACTAAATTGCAGATTTATTCAAAAAACTCTTAAATCAGTCAGTACTATTAGAGTAGGGAAGGCCTGTGGTACAGAATTTTTTAAAAGTCTCCTTTGAAATTATCATTTTGGCTAGCATAGCAAGCACTGAAGTATTTATGGAAACAGCTGTGAGACACTGGTTTGCTGAACCATGAAGAACAGATTCTATCTTCAAGCGTTCAAGAAGAAGGAAAATATAAGAAGAATTCATACATTGATTCTCTGGGTGACAGAAATCAAAGGAAATGTTTCCTTATGGAGTGACAATTTACTGCGAGAAATAAGCATGAATAGAAAGCTGAGGGTAGATTCTGACACAACTAGAATGAAAAACATGGCTCTCACCTGAATTTATCTCCTTAGGTGCTTCTAAGTAGACAATATCTTTTTGATTTTTGTTTTATGGAGAGCAGTGCAGAGTAATAGCTGTCCTCTTTTCTATGTGCTTTTGGTTTTTATTACTGTGTGGATGAAAGACCTTACGGTCTCAGATTATTCCTTATTTCTGTTTAACAGAGAGTTATTGACAGTATCCCCCTATACATACTCCAGGAGATGGATTATATCTACTTAATGATAGATAATAGAGCTTCTTCAAGCTCTGTAACTCTCCATTTTAGATAGCACTAAGAACATGATACCAACTCTTGTTGAACTTATTTTTTTTATTCCTTCCATCCTGTGCTCTATTTGAGCCATTCTAAATATATACAGCACTAGAATGCGGTACTTCTTAGAGATTTATATAAATACTTCCAGTAACTACTTACATAAATATTAACTTAATTTACATATTGTTTTTTTGAAGGTTTCAGCTCTCAGTGATGATTACCATGACTAGCAGTTTGCATTTCTTCTCTCTAATGCTGCCACAAGCAGTACTTATTTAGTCTAGGATTCTGGGGGGAAAATGCGAAGATAAGACCTTCTACATACAAATACCCAAATTTACTCAGTGATTTTAAAAGAATAAGAAATAGAAATTTAAAAAAGGAAACAGCATTCCTGTGCCTCTACTAGTCAGTTGTCCACACTTCATAGAATTCAAAAAGAATTATATTCTTGCTGACATTAAAAACCCAAGTCTGTTCATTCATCCTATATGATTTATTTTTTTCCTCTAGTGAAAAAGTATTAGCTTTGTAACTGCCTAACACACAAAGCACATGAATCAACCAAAAACCCGTGCCAAAAGCAGTGAAAAAAGACTGAGGCTAGCACTTAACCAAAAGCTGAGCACAAGCTAGGTGTTTTTACTCCTATGATGCTGTCTTTCATTCTTGTGATAAGACAGCAAATCTGGGAAGAAATATGATTGCCATAGGAAGTAGGATATATGCAGCTGCATTTTTTTTGGTGGAAAGGCTCAAAACTGAGGATCAGCTTGAGGTGAGTAGATCAGGCTAGTAATATTGCAGCAAAGATCTCAGAACAACAATGGGCTGCAATATACTAAATGCAATTTTCTAATTGTCATCCTTCGTTTTCTCTCCCAAAAGAAATGATCTGGTTTTATTGCTATTGTAATGTGTGCCTTTTAAATCATAACACTTTACATTTTTATACTATGAGGTTTAACTCCTAATGACTTCTTGCAATTTTCGTCCAGTTTTTGCTGTTGTACCTATCACATCTTCCATTTATCCATGCTGACTATTCTTGTAAGTGCAGCTCCTGAGAAAACATCAGAATTACTACACAGTGGATGGTAGAATTAATTGTTACTAAGTCATAATTAATCCCTGTTGACCACTGTATGACAAAATATGCATAAGACGAGACTCATAAATGTGAAAAGGATTAGTGATATAATTCCTCTGGGATCATAAGAAACTCATATATAAACAAGTGCATGGTATATGGAGAAACAAAAGAAAAATCAGCTGTAGAAATAGTTGCTTCTTGTGAGATCGTGTGCATTTTTCCAGCATGTACTAAATTTCATCTAAGAACAGCTGCCTAAAAGCATTAGGGATATAAAGGTTAAGAAGTTTCTGTGTCATATGAATTTCCAAATATTACTGACATGAAAAATTTTTCAGTGGAGTGTTTTCTATCAGAAGAGGCAGAATTGATAAATTTAAAAATCTATTACATAAATATGATATTTAATTTGCTAACATTTCCTTTGGGAAACTATTGAAAAGTTCTATTTAGACATTCTAACATTGGCAGTTGTACCTCATATTGTATTTTAAATGATATGGCTGAAATAAAATATTTTTTCCATATGCTCATGATCACTAAGGCAGGGCCAAGGTTGGGAACAGGGCTGTAAAAAACATCTAATTGCATTGGGAGAGGAAGTAAGCAGTTCATCTGGTGGCAGTGTGCAGATGCTACTACCTTAAACCCATCCTGAATCCTATTATGGTACAGATCATGACTGCTAAATGAAAGCTGCTTCTGTTCATCCTCAAAGCTATTGAAGACCTAAGACATTGGTCTTCTGCCTCTGATGCTGATTTTTCACTTCCTTTCTTCTTTTTTACCCAGGGTCCCACTCTTTTTCACTTTTTTTTCATGATGCTAAAACATCTACTGCATGATTCATTGCTCTGCAGGGTGAAAGTGTTCAACCGAGGTGAAGTGCTGTATACCTTCCTTCCCTGTGTTAAGGCATGCCAGCTGCCTTCAACCTTCCTGACAGGGAGGGTGCACAGCACTGCTCCTGGTTTCTTCATGTCTGCCCATCACTACCCAAAAGCACAGGAAGAGACAAGGCTGTGGCACAACCCAATATACCTTGGCTCTGAACAGCTAATCGTGGCAGTACATTAAGACTACAGCGCGTGTGTGGTATGGGGCAGGTTGAAGCTGGGGTCCTACTCCCCTCCAGGCAGGATAGACCCCAGGTATGGACTTTGAAGTAATACCTCTAGAGCACATGACACATAGTGCAGAGTGCTTCCTGTGTGCATTTTTGTCTGTAACAACCTTTTCTTTTTTTTGAGCTCCTTGCCATTGCTCACCCCTGATCAGAATCATTATGGCCATAGCATGCCTGCAGTTGATAAAGTCCTTCACCACCAGTGGTTACAGAAACTTATCAACTCCCAGGACATATTAGAGAGTGTATGCAGTTTAGAAAAACCTTTTAGCTTTAAATTGCTTCTTTTTGATCATGGATGCTGCTTTTCCTCTTATCAGGAAAAAGGGAAAAAAAAAAAGAAAAAAGATGTGCTATAGAAATGCTACCCCTAAGAAATCCTAAACAATCTACTGGAGGAAATAGCTTATCCTAATAGCAAGAGATGTAATAAACAGGATCCATTATCTGGTAATGACCTTTCTTCTCCAGCTACATTAGTCATCATCAAACTGGTAGAATTGAATGAGTCCCCAAGGAAATAAACAAAAAGATTATATCATTCAAGCATCCTTTCTATTTTAGTTGTTTCATGTGAGTTTTACTATCTCAACTTTTTCTTTAAGACAAATAAGTAATAATGATAACAAATCAGAATGTTCTGTGAAAAGAACATCTCAGAAAGCCCAACTACAATTATCAACTGGGAAAATGCTGGAGAATTCATGAGGTGAGCTTACCATATTTACCCAGTTTATTTTCTGTGAAGTCCTTGCTGAGACAATCACATAAGGAACTTTTCTGTTTACAATCAGCATTCCCATAAATTTCAATGCCATTTGTTATAATTATCAACTCTGACGAAAGAGAAAACACAAACTGCAGTTGCACTCAGGTACAAAAAGAATTCAAGGTAAGCTTTATGTCACACTATTCACTCTCTTCTATACATACCCAATGGCCTGACTCCTTAACTAGAGTTTGGTGTGTGTGGGAAAGGCTTACAGTGAAGACATTGTAACTCTCTCTGAATTTAATGGGTATTTGACCTAACAAGCATAAATTTAGGTAACAAAAAGTAACAGACATGCGGAAACAATCTACTTGCTGTTATTAATATTGCATTCATACTGAAAGGATGTTCTGTAACAATGACATTTTAACATCAACCAGCACTGATAAAGTGTCTCATTTTGTATATATCTATATTTGAATGCATTGCTTGGTGTCTAGCCTTTCTGCAAGCCTAGAATAGGCATCTGGTGAGGGTGACTTTGGATCTGTGGTTTCTCTTTACAGAAGTCCAAGATCTCACTGCAGTGTGAAAAAGTCACCATCATGTATCTCAGATACCCATGCAGTGTCATCACATGGAAAATACAAGGCAGAAAAGGGCTCACAAAAAACCCCCACTGCTGTGGCCTTAATTTATTTCATGAAGTCTTTCTCCCAGTGTATTTTGGATGTAGATTTAGTGCATTCTTATAAACATCAGGGTAAGCATCTTGACCAATGTGATAAATCCTCAAAAGTTTTTGTTCTTCATCCTTGGGTTTATATTGCTTCATTGAGTAGCAAATGGGCACTCCCAACTGAGTCAGATAGAGCAGAAAGAAAATTAATCATTGAAATGGACAATACTGAGAAACAGCTGGAACAATGATCTAGTGTTGGAGTGGTTCTGACTATGACTACTAGTTTTGTTTGCCTTGGTCTTCTTCAAGGTAAGAAATGCCTGAGTGAGGTATTTTAGAAGGTACTGCTGTCTTACACCTTTAACCTTTTATAAACCCAGATGAATTTGTTTTATTCACACAAAATATAGAAAGAACACTAGGAAATCCATCTGAACTCTCTGTCTGGCTTTTTGATATAAATTGCTTGTTTTCTTCAATGTTGCAAAAGAACATGCCAGTGCAATCCTTACTCATCTGAAGTCCACATGGACTAGGCATTTCACACTATCCTTGGTTCTCTAATTTCAGTTTGCTCTTCTCATACTCTTAGTTAAGTTTTATTTTTTTTAATATTCTTGGTAGACTTCTTCAATTTTTCTGATTGAGTTTCTCATGGTAATAATACTTAAATGTTTCGACCAAATATGAAGAGAAAGTTCTTTCCTCAATTTGCTAGTCAACTTCATTTCTAAGATTTTCCTCTCTTTTTTGGTTTCAGATTCTGTTTTAGTGGGTACTTCTTCTAGTCAACACAGAAAAACACAGAGACATTAACAGCAAAACCATGGATCTTGCTTGACTGGTGTGTCTGCTTCTCAGTCAAGTGACAATGTTGAACAAATGAAAAATGCTAAGACATATGGACAGACAGAATATCACATTGAAAATCCAGTATTTCTTCCTCTGGGTATAAGTCTGGAAATATGGATTGGAGAGGAAAAGCTCACTTGGAAATCCTTCCTGTTTCTAAGTATCTGTTTGTAGGTATCACATTGATATGAGCTGAAATGCCATTCTATAAACAATATCATAGCTATTTTAAAATGCAGTTATTCTATTACATATGCTGTCTATTGAAGGCAAAAGACTAAAATCACATTGGAATAGATTATTTTCTTTCTAGATGATTGAAAAGTTATATGTTTGTTATATATGATGGAAATGCAACAGAATTCCCCTCTTCCCTTCTCTCATAAAATTTAAGACAGATTTGTTTGTTTCTTTATGAGCCTTAACTAACAGTCACTAACAGTATATTGTACTTCAAACAGTTCTTTTGAAGAGAACTGTTTGGTGGAGTATTTCATTGGATTTTCTAGTGGTCCCTTGTACTTGCCTGTTTTGATGCAAATGAAAGCAGTAACAGCTACCAAATAAACCTCTGTGACATACAGATGTTTAAAATGCAATAATAGACATCAAATGTCTAGAAAACGTCAGGTTATCAATGTACAAGTATCCTACCTGACAAAAATTTTTTACCACAGCCTTTTCAATTTTCAGTCATGAAGCTTAACATTATTACAACCAGTTGTCATTGAGATAAAATGCCTTGTTAATTTAGTTACAGAACTCAGGAGTATGTCACTTTCAGTATCCAAAGAACAGATTTAGTTGATATGCAAATATTTAGCAATATCTCTGACTCTTATTAGTAAAACTTGTATCACTTTCCATTGAGGATGCTTTACTTATTATTCTTTTACTTTCAATAAAATTTCTCCACTTCCTGTAATAGTAATTTTTAAGTCCACAACAATTTTGCAGTCCTTATTTAAGAAAATTAAAATTTCAGTTCTTTTTTTTTTTTTTTTTTTTTTATGTTACAGTGATACCAGTATCTCTCCATGCATTTCATATGGCAAATTCATATCCTATGACTCGGGGTAACCTTAATTCCACTGTTCATTACAAATCTGCATTATAATACTCATAAAACTGCTGATCAAAAGTCTGAAGCTTTTATAAAAGAAATTCCTCTTAGAAGTTGGAAACATACTTCAGGTGGTTGTAGATCATAGATACTAACATGCACTTACTATCCTGTTGGTCTACGAGCTCCACTTTAAACAGGACATTTCCCAAAGTGCACAGTCTGAGTCTGACAAACAAAAAGTATATTTTAAATAAATATTTGTGACAGAATTCATGTTACCTGTTGAGTTTTAAAAATTGTGTCTATACACTGGAAATGTCTCCATTTAGTTGCCTAGATCTTCATGTCTTTCTGTGCAAAAAGAGGAGATAAGTATTAGTCTCCTAGACTATAAAATAACTTGAACAGCATCTAGCTTAAGGATAGGTGCAACATCCTGTCTCTTTACAGCTTTTAAGTTCCATTGTTTTTCTTCTTCCATTTATATTCCTCTGACTTCTCATCTGCAAGCCCTTGTCAGTTTTCTCTTCCTTTCTTTCCTTTCTAAACATGACCTATTAAACCTTACGTAGCAGACTCTCCCTCACACTTTCTAAAGCACTGTGCTTTAAAATTGAGCAAGGGAAAAAGTAATTTTGCCAGGCACACACTGAATCTGATTCTCCTTCACTCAGCAAAGAAACCCATTGTTTACAAGCTGTGGGTGAATGTCATGTGAGCAGGTGAAAATAGGAATTTGAGGGATGTGATGAGGGTTTTTATCTAAATGCACTCATCCCGCAGAGCTCTTGTACAACAGCTATAATTAGCCCCTGTAGTATTAGAAAATTGCTAATAGTTTTCTAAGTGAAGAAAAAGAAATGGATAGAGGAAAGAGGGCAGTTACAGTCTAGCATATCTTGAGTCTTAGTACGTTCACATTTTTTTTAGTTTTTGTTCATATTTCTTCATCTTCCTTTCTTCAGACAATGGAGCTAATTTTTAATAGCAATAGTGTGCTATTGATAGCATCAATATGATTTCCTTCCAGTGTCTGCACTAGACATCATGCAAAAAGTGGTTGTTGAGTGTTGTTGGGAACATTCCCTATTTCCATGTATTACTCAGAGCACCCAGAAATAACTCTTTAAGTACTTTGTTAAGAGCATTAAGAAGAGAACTCTGCTAATGTCAGAGCCTTCAAGAAAAGATAAGCTGTGATTTTTTGTGGTACAATGATTAAGGGAATATCACAAGCTAAAGTACAAGAAAATTAAGGATTTTCAATATTGTATCATCATCACAGAAAAAACTGTAATTGGAATTATCTATCAAATTCTTCTAAATATTGCACCAAAATCTATGGAAAAAAAAATTGTTACTGGGCTTATCTGTCAAATTTTTCTAAAAAAACATTCAACTCTTACATGGAATGTTAAAATGCAATTATTTTATTACATTACCGAAAACAAGCAGAATTTAGAAGCTATTACAGCATTCTTGGTCTGTTGCACCTAAGACAGAATCTGCCTACACAACTTAAAAACTTTTTATTGTTTTAACTTCAGCCTCATTGCAGCCATCAACTGCTCATACTCGACAGGAATTCAAAATATCTAACAACCTGTTAATGCATTACTGCATAAAATAGAAACATGCACAGTTCATTTAATGAGAAAAGATAGATGACCTAAGACTGTGTTATGTCAGGTTTGCTTCCATTGATTGAAAATATCTGAGCCAAGATCAACTTCACTATGCTCATGCCATACTACCTGTGATTTGTACACAAGAACTACCTGTATTCCTAGAAGCCTAAATGCCATTGCAAGGTTGCATTCTTTTTCATTCTATATCAATGACTTTTCATGATTGTTCTTAACAGAAATAATTTTCCGTATACAACAGGAATAAAACAGCTCTCCCGAGGTCTTCTGGGGTCTGTGGGCAGCAGATGGAGTTCATATGTCTTAAAGGGGGAAAAGAATCTTGGCGTATGAGCTGGCTGGGCTCATTGAAAGGGATTTAAACTAGGTGCAAAGTAGGAAGGGGGTAAAACTGGACCTGCTAGAGTTGAGCCTAAGGGTAGCAGGCCATGGTCCTGGCTAAAGTCCATCTACTCTAATACACGCAACATGGGCAACAAACAGGAGGAGCTGGAAGCCACTGTGTAGCACCACAACTATGACGTAGTCGCCATCTTGGAAACATGGTGGGATGACTCTCATGAGTGGAGTGCTGCAATGGATGGCTCTAAGCTCTACAAGTGGAATAGGCAAGGTAGAAAGGGCGGTGGAGCGGCTCGCTATATTAGGGAGTGTTTTGATTGCATGGAGGTCAACAAGTGTGATGGACCAATTGAATGCTTATGGGTAAATTTGAGGAAGGCCAACGAGGCAGATATCCTGTTGGGAGTCTATTACAGATCACCGGACCAGGATGAAGAGGTTGGTGAAGTGTTCTATAGACACCTGGCAGTAGCTGCAAAATCGCAAGCCCTTGTTCTTGTGGGGGACTTCAACTTACCAGACATCTGCTGGAAATATAATACAGCAGAGAGGAAACAGTCCAGGAAGTTCCTGGAGTGCATGGAAGATAACCTCCTGACTCAGCTGGTAAGTGAACCCACCAGGGAAGGTGCCTTGCCAGACCTGTTGTTTACAAACAGAGAAGGACTGGTAGGTGATTTGGTGGTCAGAGGTCGTCTTGGGCTCAGCGACCATGAAATGATACAGTTCTCAATTCTTAGCCAAGTTAGGAGGGGGGGCAGCAAAACTATTACCATGGACTTCCAAAGGGCAGGCTTCAGCCTGTTTAGAACACTGGTTGAGAAAGTCCCTTGGGGAACAGTCCTAGAGGGCAAAGTGGTCCAGGAAGGATGGACTTTTTTCAAGAAGAATCATAGAATCATAGAATCACCATGGTTGGAAAAAACCTCCAGGATCATCAAGTCCAACCTTTATCCCATCATCTCCCTAACCACTAGACCATTAGACCATGGCCTCAAGTGCTTCATCCACTCGTTTTTTGAACACCTCCAGAGACGGCAGCTCCACCACCTCCCTGGGCAGCCTGTGCCAGTGCCTAACCACCCTCTCAGTAAAGAACTTCTTCCTAATATCCAACTTAAACTTCCCCTGATTCAACTTGGGGCCATTTCCTCTTGTCCTATCATTAGTCATTTGGGAGAAGAGACCAACACCAGCCTCACTACAACCTCCTTTTAGGTATTTGTAGAGAGCAATGAGGTCTCCCCTCAGTCTCCTCTTCTCCAGACTAAACAACCCCAGTTCCCTCAGCTGGTCTTCATAAGGCCTGTTTTCCAGACCTCTCACCAGCCTCGTTGCCCTTCTCTGGACTCACTCCAGCACCTCAATGTCCTTCTTATCCTGTGGTGCCCAGAACTGGACACAGTACTCAAGGTGCGGACTCAGGAGTGCCGAGTACAGGGGTACGATCACCTCCCTACTCCTGCTGGTCACACCGTTTCTGATACAGGCCAGGATGCCACTGGCCTTCTTGGCCACCTGGGCACACTGCTGGCTCGTGTTCAGTCGACTGCCAACCAACACCCCCAGGTCCTTTTCCGCTGGGCAGCTTTCCAGCCACTCTTCCCCAAGCCTGTAGCGCTGCATGGGGTTGTTGTGGCCGAAGTGCATGACCTAGCACTTACCCTTGTTAAACCTCATACAATTGGCCTCAGCCCATTGCTCCAGCCTGTCCAAATCCCTCTGCAGAGCCTCCCTACCCTCAGGCAGACCGACACTCCCACTCAATTTCATGTCATCTGCAAATTTACTGAGGGTGCATTCGATCCCCTCATCCAGGTCATTGATAAAGACATTAAACAAGACTGGCCCCAAAACTGTGCCCTGAGGGACACCACTTGTGACTGGTCTCCATCTGGATTTAACTCCATTCACCACAACTCTCTGGACTCTGCCATCCCCCTGATCCCCCTGTTGTCCTGCACTTGCCGCATGATCTCCCCCAACATGAATCATTCCATAATCTTCCCCAGCACCGAGGTCAGGCTGACAGGCCTGTAGTTCCCTGGATCCTCCTTCCTGCCCTGCTTGTAGATGGGTGTCACACTGGCAAGTTTCCAGTCTTCTGGGAACTCACCCGGTAACCAGGACTGCTGATAGATGATGGAGAGCGGCTTGGCAAGTTCCTTCGCCAGCTCCCTCAGCACTCTTGGGTGGATCTCATAGATCTTGTGGGTGTCTAATTGACTCAGCAGGTCACTATTCGCTACTATTTCCTTGATTACGAGGGGTTTATTCTGATCTCCATCTCAATCCTCCAGCTCAGGGGACTGAATACCATGACGATAACTGGTCTGACTATTAAAGACTGAGGTAAAGAAGGCATCAAGTACCTCAGCCTTTTCCTATCCTTGGTAACAATGTTCCCTCGCATCCAGTAAAGGATGGAGATTCTCCCTGGTTCTTTTTTTATTGTTAATATATTTGTAAAAACTCTTCTTATTATCTCTTGCAGCAGTGGCCAGGCTGAGTTCAAGCTGAGGTTTTGCCCCCCTAATGTTCTGCCTACATGACCTAACTAAAACCATATACTCTTCCTGAGTAGCCTGCCACTTCTTCCAAAGGTGGTATATTCTCCTCTTAATTTACTGTTTACCAGGGCACTATTAATTTCCTAATTTACTAATTTACCAGGAAAACTAATAATTTAGTATTTACCAGGACATCCAGATATTTCTCTGCAGAACTGCTTTCCCAGAGGTCCCCCCCTAACCTATCCTGGTGCCTGGCATTCTCTTTCCACAGATGCAGCACCCTACACTTTCCCTTATTGAACCTCATGAGGTTCTTCTCTGCCCAGCTCTCCAGCCTGTCCAGGTCCCACTGGATGGCAGCACAGCCCTCTGGCGTGTCAGCCACCCCTCCCAGCTTGGGATCATCAGCAAACTTGCTGAGGATACACTCTGTCCCCTTGTCCAGGTCATTGATGAAGATGTTGAACAAGACCAGACCGAGTACTGACCCCTGGGGGACACCACTGGTTACAGGCCTCCAACTTGACTCTGCTCCATTGATCACAACCCTCTGTGATCTGTCACACAGCCAGCTCTCGATCCACCTCACCATCCCCTCATCTAACCCACACTTCCTGAGTTTCCTAATGAGGATGTTATGGGAGACAGTGTCAAAAGCCTTGCTGAAGTCAAGGTAGATGACATCTGCTGCTCTCCCTTCATCCAGCCAACCGGTTATAACATCATAGAAGGCTAGCTGATTGGTCAAGCATGATTTAGCCTTGGTAAATCCATGTTGACCACTCCCAATAACTTTCTGTTCTAAAACAAGTTTGGAGATGACCTCCAGAATGAGTCGCTCCATCACCTTGCCAGGGATGGAGGTGAGACTAACTGGCCTGTAGCTCCCTGGGTCCTCCTTCTCCTTCTTGCCCTTTTTGTAGACTGGAGTGATGTTGGCCTTCCTCCAGTCTTCAGGCACCTCTCCTGTTCTCCATGACTTTTCAAAGATGATGGAGAATGGCCCAGCAATAACATCTGCCAGCTCTTTCAGCACTCTTGGGTGCATGCAATCAGGGCCCATGGACTTATGGATGTCCCGTTTGGCCAAGTGGTCTCTAAGGCAGTCTTCCTCTATCGAGGTAAAATCTTCTCTCCAGACCTTCCCTCTTGCCCCCAGGATTTGGGATTCATGAGGGACCACTTTAGTAGTGAAGACCGAGGCAAAGAAGGTATGCAGTACCTCTGCCTTTTCTGTGTCTTCCACCACCAGGGTGTCCACCTCGTTCATCAGTGAGCCCTAGTCTTCCTTTTTATATTGAGGCACTGAAAGAATCTCTTATTATTGTCCTTAATTGCAGTGGCCGAGTTGAGTTCTGCTTGAGCTTTGGCTCTTCTAATTTTCGCTCTGCACAGCTTCACTACAATTTGATGCTCCTCATAAGTTGCCAGTATCTTTTTCCAAAGGCCATAGACTTTCCTTTTGTTCCTGAGGTCCAGCCAAAGCTCTCTATTTAGCCAGGCTGGCCTTCTTCCCTACCAGCTCATCTTTCGGGACCTGGGGATGACCTTCTCCTGTGCTTTTAAGAGCTGCTCCTTGAAATATGCCCAGCCATCCTGGGCACCTTTGATCTTCAGGACTGCCTCCCAAGGGACACTCTCAACCATGCTCCTAAGCAGGCCAAAGTCTACCCTTCAGAAGTCCAGGGTGGCAGTTCTGTTGGCTCCCCGCCTTGTTTCTCCAAGAATTGAAAACACTATCATTTCATGGTCACTCTGCCCAAGATGACCTCCAACCTTTACGTCCCCCACAAGAACTTCTCTGCTAACAAACAGCAGGTCCAGCAGGGTGCTGTCCCTAGTTGGCTCCCTTACCAGCTATGTTAGGAAGTTGTTGTCTTCCACACACTCTAGGAACCTCCAGGACTGATCTCTCTCTGCCATGTTATATTTCCAGCAGACATCTGGGACGTTGAGGTCCCCCATGAGAACAAGATCGAGCGATTGTGAGATCTCTGCCACTTGCTTATAGAATATTTTGTCAGCTTCTCCATCCCCATTGGGGGGTCTACAACAGACTCCCACCAAGATGTCTGCTTTATTTGCCTTCCCATTGAGTCTCACCCATAAACACTCCACGCTGTCATTCACTTTTTTAAGTTCAAGACAATCAATTCCATCTCTAACATAGAGTGCCACTCCACCACCTCTCCTTCCTTGCCTATCCCTTCTGAAAAGTTGGTATTCATCAATTGGCCTCCAGCTCCTCCTGTTTGTTGCCCATGCTGTGTGCATTCATGTAGACGCACTTCATCTGGGCTAATTGTCCCACCGCTTTTTTGGGGGCACAAGCCCTAATTCCCACCTGACCACTCTCGGACTCTTTTGTGGCTTCCAGCCTATCATTACCCCTCATGTCTCTGCTACTACATGAATCATCATCCTTTACCTTCACTGAGACAGTTGACTGCAAGAGCTTGCCAACACTATTACCCACAAGCTCTGGCATGCTGCTCTCAGGCATCGCTTTGTTTATTCTGGTTCCACCCCCGTTCTCCTTCAAAACTTATTTAAAGCCCTTGCAATGAGTCCTGCTACCTCTTGTCCTAGGATTCTTCTCCCCCTTCGGGTTAGGCTTCCCCCACCGTTTGCCAGTGTCTCTGGTGACCTGAAGATCAACCCACGATCAAAAAACCCGAAGTCCTGCCAGTTGCACCAGTCTCGGAGCCAGGAGTTAATCTGCTGACTCTTGCTGTTAACCCCCTCATCAATCCCTGCAGCTGGTGGGATGGAAGAGAACACTTGTGCTCCTGATCCCTTAACCAGCTGTCCCAGGGCCCTGAAGTCTCTCTTCATTGCCCCTAGACTTCTGGTGGGTACCTCATCACTGCCTACTTGAAAGATCAGTAATTGGTAGTAATCTGAGGGCCAAACTAGAGTAGGGAGGGGTTTTTTGTATATCCTTTATCCTGGCCCCAGGGAGGCAGCTGACTTCTCTAAGAAGTGTGTCTGGCCTGCATACAGGGCCTTCCAGTCCCTTTAGAAGTGGGTCACTTATGACTAGGACTCGCCTTTTTTTCTAAGCGAGGAGGTTTTGATGCGAGGCATGGTCTGACTTGGCCTCAGTGGCACCTCCAAGTTGGGCGAGCCATCACCCTCATCCCCAGTTGGTTCCACTTGCAGAGCATCATATCTATTTTGCAGGGTCACCTGGGGAGGTGGGACAGTTACCCTAGGGACACACTTCCCACACCACTTGCGCTGTTCAGGAACTTGTCAGCATTGCTCACTCTCCTGTGAGCCACCATGCTCAGCCAGGCGGAGAGGGGACAGGGAGCGCTCTGCATCATGAGCCCCGCCTGACCGGTGGGCCGGGTTCAGGAGGGCTGAGTCATGGCACCAATGGTCTGTTTCCCTCTCACACTCCCTGATACTCCTCAGCCTCTCCACTTCCTCCTTCAGCTTTGCCACCATGCCCAGCAGATCACTGATCTGCTCTCGCCTGACACAGCCATTGTCTCTGCTGTACTCTGAAAGGGTCAGGCACTTCCTGCAGCTGGAAACTTGGACCTCTGCATTACTATAGGATACCTCTGTCTGGGTTTCTACAGTCCTCCTGGCGGCTGCTTTTTTTGCCCGAGTGGAAACCATAGTTACTGATGATCAACCAGGTTAACTGCTCATTCGTAACTGCTAATTGTCCTACTATTACTTTTTTCCACACCTCTGCTCCTCGCTTCCCTCCCTATTTCATGGCTCCTTGGTGCCTTCCCTGTGAGCCCTGCTCGTGTGAACTGCCCGGTGCAAACTGTGGTGCCCCGCCTTTCAGATGTGGCACGCCCCTGTTTGCCCCCTCCTGTTCGCTGCGCTCCATAGTGATTCTATGATTTGATGATTCTATGATTCTAAGTATTTGAAAACACAGTGTTTTCACACAAACCACCATAAGCTCCACTGATTCTAAGAGCTATGTGATATCCAGCCTCTGTGGCTGGGGTTTGGAATTTGCCATTTTACTCAGAAGTCCAGCTCCTGAAGAAGTATATCATTACCATAGCGTAAGCCTACACTGGAAAATTTAGAGTCCTGATTTCTCCTTATTTACACCAGTGAATGTAAGTGTTCAAATCAATACAGCAACACTCCTATCATTCTAATGTGAGAGAGAAGAATAAAACCCCACAAACTGTTAAGATTTGTCCTTTTTTTGCTACTGTGTGTCATGTTAGAAGTGCTCTCTGGTTGTGCATTCACAGAAGCAGCTGAGTAAGGTTGCTAAGCCTGGCTCATGGGAGAAGCGCAGAAAAGGGACAGAAGGAGACACTGGAAATCTATGCGAACAATGAAGAAGGTCCCCAGAACCCCTGGAAGTGGGTGGTCAGCTGCGAGTACAATCACCAAGGGAACTACAGAGACACTTGGAGTCACCTGGGCCATTGTTCTGAGAGCATATCCAAACCAGGGAGAAATTGCCATACATGTGGTCACTCTCATCATTGCACTACTGGAGAAGCCAGAGATCTCTGTAGGAGGCCAGAAGAAATCTTGTTTCTGCTTTTTATGGCAGAAGGAGGGGGAGTCTGGGCAGTACATGCTGCAGAGAGGGTATCTTTGCCAATGAAGTTAAAAAAAAAAAAAAAAAAGTGAATAATAGCATCTATATTTCATGTAACAAATTTGGCTTCTATGGACAGAGGTTTTAAAACCTACAGACATGTTAGGGAAATTTCATTCCATTAAGGTAGGGAGGACATCAAATTAAGATAATGTTTGACTTAAAGACCATATCTTATAATGCCAACAAACCTATCTGGAGACAGCCATCATGCCAACCTACTGGTTTGTGTTTAGAATACCTTTAGACAGACAAGACAGTACCTGACAAAGTGGGATGCAAACCAAAATTCTCATTTTTCTCCTTTAAAAGCTAGTGGAGTGCCAAAAAAAACTTTAAAGGATTAAAAACCCCACAACATTAGTAGTTTTAAAATATTACTTCTAGGCTAACAAAGGTTAATTTGCCATTTTCAATACTGGCTTAGCACTAACAGAACTGTCCAAAATGGACAGTTCTTCAGTTAACCACTACTACCAAAATCTTATTAACCATGGGCTGTCCCACCTTGAAATATCAATGGAGATATTTCCCAATTCAGAAAAATTATGGGTAGAGTAATGGCTTATTCTTACAACACTTCCTAGAGGTTTGAGTTTTTGGAAGTGTCAATATTTCTCCAGGAGAGGAAGAAAACAAGCAAAATCATAGATATTTACTCCACAAAGTTCATTATTTCCTTCCCTATTAAAGCTCTTGTTGTCAGTGAACCTGACACATTATTTTAAAAAATCTTTTATGTTTATTTATATTTCTATATTTCTATTTCATATACTACATATATTAAAATTATACACATATATACATATATATATATTAGATTTTGTATTTACAGGCTAGATGCCTATTAGACCATGTCCTAAGAATCAGAAGCTGTAATAGAGACAGTTTATTTTTTCCTCATATCAAAAGTAAAGTTGTGCTTAGTTCCCTGGCCACTGAAGTATGGTCATGTTCTCTTCCTCTCTGGTAGAGTGTTTAAGTAGCCCATACAGAGTAGAGCAGCTTCAGCAACAACAGCTCAAAGTGCTCAAACTCAGCACACACATGAATTTGGCTTTCAAGGCTTTTGCCTCAGAAATACAAGCAAAAATTCCATTAGGAAGAGAAGGACATTAGAGTTGAGTTTTCCATAATCTGTGTAACTGATCTTACCCTAAAGTCTTGAGACACTGGGCCATATCAAGTCTTTTGTTTCATTTTCTCAGTTGAAAACAGAGCTTTGTGATTCTGTATGCACATTTAGATATCTATGTATGTATATTACAAATATCAACATATATGTCCCTGTGAAACTGTCTTCCAAACAGCATGACTCTTGAGGTAAGAAAAGTTATAGGGATCTGCAATAACAAGCAAAAGAAAGTTATAGTGATAAAAACTGACAGAAAAAAAAAATCAAAAACTGTGAAGATAAGGGGAGAAAAGACAAAGAACAATTAGGAAAAAAAGCTTGACTATGGTAAGAGCAAGAGAACTGTGAGTCATAACCTCCATCAAGATATTTCCCATCAGGATTAAAATATCAAATATCTGGAAGCAGTAGTTAATTTGTTTATTCTTATGGTCTCTTGTGAATCTGTAGTTTTTGTCAAAATTAAATGTCTATGAAATAAAAAATACTCACATCTACTTAAATACATTCAATAACCCATTCTTAAAAGTGTCACACTGTTCTGTTTTTTGTGACTTGATGTATTTTTGTGATTTTCAGCAAGCCTGAAGTTACTGTGCCACTCATCCATCCATTGGTAACTTGGTAACTTTGAACCTGTCATGTAACAGAAATTCATCAACCATAGAAAGATGTCACAAAGTGTCAAGGCACAGATTTGTCTTTCTTATCCTTTTCTGCAAATGAGATTCTACTGTCAAGATGATAGAAAGTTCAAGGTGGAGGTGTCTAGCAAGATGTCAGAACCTTACCCACGGTGAGTTGGCACCAGTATTCACATCTGAATTGAGCTCTGGCAAAGGTAAGACTTCTTGAAAGCAAACTAAGGACCAACTTTTCAAACATACTTGATCGTCTCCTGGACTTATGTAAATGGTAGCAGGTTGATTTGCTATATCTGTTGACCTAAAGTTCTGCAATACAGCTGAAAGAATATTTCTGGTACATTCCCCCATGGCAAAGAGCCTCACACATAGGTGATAATATAAAGGTGAGAGCTGTGATCTCAGAAAGCCTCAGTTCCAATTTTCTCTGGAGAGACGGTTAAAAAATATGGAGTTTTATTCATACTTCTGTTTAGTCTAGGACACAAGCAGAAAATATGTGACTTGATAACTCTGTAAAAATGCTACTCATGAATTAAATAGTAGGAAAAATACAAAAAAGTCAGAAACGGTGGGAAATGGGGAGGTGAATGAGAGTGGGAGGAGCTTCGCAAAGATTGCAAATTGTGAAAGGTGGATCAAAAGTAGTAAGAAAGGCTCCCTGCCCAATGTAAATAGCATAATTTCTTTGAAGTAAATGTAGATGTGAGAGGTGTGCTGTATCTATACATGAAGAAAGTTTGTGTGCAATGAAAAATGGACAGAGACAGAAACAAGAATGAAAAGGAAAAAGTAAAACAAAGGTCAAATGCTTGTCTTTGTTAAGCAAATTGTTTCTGAGCTTTTAATGGAAATTCAGGTAGCCTGAAAGTCTTAAGGTTTACATCTTCTGAAGGCAATTTTCTAAAGCTACGAAGAAGCAGAAGGAACATCACATACTAACTTCCATCCAGCAAGATTAGTGCAAAAAGTAACTGCAGGATGCTTTGTTGGTTTTCCATTAAAAAAGCAGCAGTATGCTTATCGTATGAGTTCATGATGGCATAATTCTAGAGGAGGAGAAGAGCAGAATTCTGTCAAAATACTGATTTTACTCAGTAGACTAAGCTATTGTGTTCTGGATTGCAAACTTAAACAGCATGGTAGTGACTCTCCACCATGAGGAACAAATGAACTAACTAGTGTTTAGTTATTAGCAACAAGTAACATACTGACACAGCTTTGTATCTTTATGAATCTTATAAATCATGTTTATGAAGACAATAGAAAGTTATAAATGGTTATTGAAGTGCAGAGTGGTCCATCTCAGACATTCAGTATGACAATTCTATTTTAATGAATAAGAATTGCAATAAATTAAGGAACTGTAGTACATGTAACTTATTATGAAACAAACAGTGGGTAATTCAAGGTCATCTCATACTTCTCAGAAGCTATGGCAGCTGTATTTAGAAAAATGCATAGACAGATCTATTTTATAAAGCATTTTGTATCCATATTCCTAACACACATTTCATGTGGCAAATTTTTCATAGAATGTATATCTAGTAGTTAAGCCTGAACTGAGAGAAAGATAAACTTTTATGATCTGCCACTTGATCATTTCTGACAATGACTTCTGTTGATTTATTATAGACAGTAATTCATATCAGCTTCATGATTAGCCCTGCTAACTTCTCAGCATGTTAATGTCAGTTACTTTCCTTCTAGAAAATAATAACCTGTTATTGCCTCAGAATTTTTCACACACTAAGGAGTTATTTTGACTTGGACACAGGTGCACAAAAGATGAAATTATGGCATCATATTCCACTTTTAGAGTTAATGTACTTAGTATGTCTAAAGAATATGGCCTGACACATTAGTGACTCAGGCTATATCCCAATGGGAGCATTGTTTGACTTCTGTATCTGAAGGAACAGATGCTTTCCTAGAACTGGGCAGTGATGCCTGCTTATTTAAATTATGGACGTGTCATAAATTCCAATAATAGTAATTATTAAATTAATTTTTTTTACTATAAACATAGCAGTGAACTACAGGAAAGATGAGAGAAAACCTTTATATAGCATATTACTGCTTTTCTTTAACTTCAGAGTTGGTATGTCATTTCAGAGATCACATAATCACAGAATCTCCTAGGTTGGAAAAGACCTTTAAGATCATTGAGTCCAACCATTAAACTAATACTGATAGTCCTCGCCTATACCATATCCATGAGCACTATGTCAACACGACTCTTAAATGCTTCCAGGGATGGGGACTCTACCACTGCCTTGGGCAGCCCGTTGCAATGTCTAACAAAACATTCTGTGAAGAAATTCTTCCTAATATCCAGTCTAAACCTCCCCTGGTGCCACTTGAGGCCTCTTGCCCTATCACTTGTTACTTGGTTAAAGAGGTTCATTCACACCTCTCTACAACTTCCTTTCAGGTAGTTATAGAGGGCGATGAGGTCTCCCTTCAGCCTCCTCTCCTCCAGACTAAACAACTCCAGCTCCCTCAGCTGCTCTTCATCAGACTTCTGCTCCAGCTTCATTGCCCTTCTTTGGGTGTGCTCCAGTATCTCAATGTCCCTTTTGTAGTTAGGGGCCCCAAACTGAACACAGAACTTGAGATGCAGCCTCACCAGTGCAGAATACAGGGGTACGATCACTTCCCTGTTCCTGCTGGCTATGCTATTCCACATACAAGCTAGGATTACACTGGCCTTCTTGGCCACTTGAACACACTCCTGGCTCATGTTCAGAAAGCTGTCAATCAACACTCACAGGTCCCTCTCTGACTGGCAGCTTTCCAGCCACAACTCCACAAGCCTGTAGCACTGCTGGGGATTATTGTGACCAAAGTGCAGAACTCATCATTTGGCCCCATTAAAAGTCGTGCAATTGGCCTCAGCCTATCACTCCAGCCTGTCCAGGTCCTTCTGCAGATCCTCCCTACCCTCAAGCAGATTGGCACTCCCACTCAATTTCGTGTCATCTGCAAACTTACTGAGGGAGCACTCGATCCTCTCATCCAGATAATCAATAAAGATCTTAAATAGGAGTGGCCCCAATACTGAGCCCTGGGGAACACCACTCATGACAGTCTGCCAACTAGATTAGATAGTGGATTAGACAGTGGATTTTCAACTTGAAAATTGACAAATGGAGTGTATGAATTAATTTTGAAACATACAGATTCCTTGTTGAAACTGCAGACATAAATGATTTGTCTGTGGGATAAAGAAACATGCACTGTCTTTTCCACTTTTTGGAGGACAAATGACCCCAAATTATGTGCCTTTTAGCATGGCACTTGGCTGCAAACCATCCAGCAAATAGTTAATTTCCCTTGAACCTTTTTTCTTTTTTCTTTTTTATTGTTCCAAAATAATCTTGCATTATCACTGGAAAAATTACCCAGCTTTTCAGGTTAGGGACTTCCCTTCCATTTGTGTTTTCTGTGACTCAGACATTTCTTTACTTCTTCCCCTGCTTTTTGTCCCTGAAAAATCTCCTTTGCTTTCCTGAACTCACCTACCCTCTCTTGGTTAATGACCTGATATTAAAGACCTATGGTTGAGTTGTTTTTACTGCAAATCCTAATCCCTCTACACCACCTGGGGTTGACAACCACTTTCAGCCCTCTCCTATTCACACTGAGGTCTGGACTCATACTTTAAACACTTTCTTAATGCCCTTGTGTGAGAAGCCTGTTTGCCCAGAATGTTGTATACAACCTGTTGGACAGAGCTAAGGTCCTGCAGGCTGTGATTTGGTTCACCTCAGATCTTAATCACTCTGTGATGTTGCCTTCTCCCTCTCCTTATCCTGCTTTTTATGTAGAAAAATAACATTTTATTATCAGCATGCCAGATGCTCTTTCATTCTCAATCAAAAAGCCTAATATCTAAACCTACAAATACTACTACATCTTGCCAAGAACACAGAAAAATGAAGGAGATTAGAAATAGACAAAACCTAATTCAGCACATCTTCCTCTGGGTCTTCTCCCTTAGAATCAGATTAACAAAAGCCATTTTCAACACACAAAAGCTGCATCCTCATGTAGAGAAACTCAAATCCATTTATACATGCTTATGTCAATTTAGCTTGCAGATGTTGTTCATTGAGACAACTAAACTGATGTGAAATAATCTGATTGGAGGGTTCCTGTTGAATAAACTGAACCCTGAAAACTGAAAT
The DNA here is from genome assembly GCA_028020825.1 of Podargus strigoides. Classification (NCBI taxonomy): domain Eukaryota; kingdom Metazoa; phylum Chordata; class Aves; order Caprimulgiformes; family Podargidae; genus Podargus; species Podargus strigoides. The sequence continues at coordinate 81,842,757 of CM051663.1, read as the reverse complement.
TACTAATCTAGCACAAATCTTACACGCTACAAAATTAATAGGGAGATGACGTTTCTCTGTTATACCTTGCAACTGTCTGCTATGTTTTGACCTCAAAACAAATAATTATCAAGGAAAGTATGAAAACCTACTGCTATACTCAGGTATATCAAGATACATTAATGAGAAAAGTTCTCTACGCTTCATTCAGCACTCAAAACCTGTCCTTTGTATTGTAAAGGTTATCACAGACTGTGCATACTATTTTAATTCAATATTTTCAGGGTCTGTAGATTGATGTGATTAAAAACAAAATTGCCCTCAACTTTAGATGGAATCAGGGACAAGAGATCATCTGAAAAGGAAGCTATCATCAACAGCAAATAAAATATAGCACAGCACTGTGTACAGAGGCTTGTGACCTAATCCTTGGGAAGCTGAAACATGCATTTCCTGTCATTGCTTAGTAACAAAATAAGGAAAAAATTCTAGTGAATTTTTCATGGTCAACATATTTTTGAACCTGCCAGCACACTGCCATAGAATGCAAACAACACAGAAACACAGAATCACAGAATCACAGAATGTTAGGGATTGGAAGGGACCTCAAAAGATCATCTAGTCCAGTCCCCCTGCCAGAGCAGGAACACCTAGATCAGGTCACACAGGAATGCATCCAGGCGGGTTTTGAATGTCTCCAGAGAAGGAGACTCCACAGCTTCTCTGGGAAGCCTGTTCCAGTGCTCTCTTACCCTCACTGTGAAGAAGTTCTTCCTCATATTTATGTGGAATCTTCTATGTTCCAGCTTGTACCCATTGCCCCTTGTCCTATCATTGGATGTCAAGGGTGTTCCTCCTTTTAGATTTACTGCTGTATTAGAAATCCTAACGCTCTTATGGGGAAACTACTTCTAGGCATGGTCAGACTTTGACAAGAATACTGTTTGGATACTGTAGTGGTTGGTTTCAATATTCCTCATGCATAGAAATGAGAGAAATTTTCTCTTTTTTAAGGCTTTGCAGTAGGTAATTGCAAAATTGTTTCAATGATTGTGAATTTCCTTTATTTCTTGCAGACTGTTCTCTCCTTCCTTTGGCTCTTCATTTGTCATATTTTTCTTTGTTTTCTTACTGGTTCTTATACAGATTAGCTCTACAGTATCCTATCATAGGTTATAGGTATCGATCTCCACTGTCCCTGTCATGCCAATGCAAAGCTCTTCATGGACTCTAAAGTTAGGAGTAATTTATGCCTTTTCTTTGTTAATTGCTTGTGGCTGAATGAAAGTATTTTTTTTTCTGTATGTTAAAATGTGCCTTACTAGCCTCTGAATACAATTTCCATTTCTTTTTTGTACCTTTACCATACAATGTTGACTGGAAACTTCCAGCTTCACTTTTGAGATACGAAGTCCAAACTAGAGCAGCCTGTGCATCTCCCACAATCAGCATTTATTAACGAACCCACCTCCCTATTAACTTTACTGTGTTTTTTTGAGAATGATAAACGACTTTCTATGTGCATGTGTGTCAGGTGATGTGGAAAGGAAACCCTATAAATACAAAAATTGAGTTTGTTTTAGTTTTCCTTCGTCTGTTAGGGAACATAAATCCCCCTGCCAATGCATTGTGCCAGCTCCCAGGCCCAGAGATGAAGTGTCCTTGTTCAAGCTGCCATCTCAGGGTTTTTACATTTTAACTGACACAAGCTCTTTTCAGTGAGGAACTAATTGAGTCAAAATACATTAGCAGTGAACCACTATGTATTACATAACAGAAAAAAATAAAATAAAATAGTGTCTGGCTGATTAAAAAACTAAAGGAGTGGGGGAAATACTATCTTGTCCTGTGTACAAATATCTTTGACTTTCTGTGTTATTTGCTACCTGTGGTGCTACAGTTTGGGAAGAGACGTGGGGCAGTGTTGACCCACTATCCCTTGGTTAACCCAAGAGATGTCTGTTCATACTTGTTTCTGTGAATACAGAAACTACTAAACTATGTGAGAAGTGAAAGGAAAGAGGCAGCTTGTTCATTCTCCTATAAACTAGTTTTTAACTGACTTGTGAGAAGTGCAGTCACTTTAGCCACGCTTGAATGAGCTGCTAGAAGTCATCTGGAACAATATACAAAAGAGGAGTATTTAAGCTGCCTGAAAAATACCACCATGTTCCTTTCTTTTTCAAAATAATGGGTATAACATAAACTCCACTGAACTCATCATGTTTAATCCTACCCAAAATCCAAGTAGTCCTCTCCCTGGGGAAAAAGAAAGAGCAGCAGCAGGAATGAAAGTAGTCACTGCCAGATGCATGGCAAGAAGCTCATGTAGGCAGGGACCTACTGCTTTCTAAGTCTCAGAGACAGACCCACCTGCACTCAAGGGACAGAGGTTTTGTGGCTGGTATAGCAAGAACTGGTGTTTGGAATAGGTGGGAAGTGAAGAAAAGTGTACAACTGCCTGGAAGAGCCAGGGAAGATGACACACGCTACCTAGTTTTGGACTAACCTAAACAATAATAGCCTTGAAGAAAGTCCTTTTTCTGCCAGAAGTTGTAAATATTCCAGTCAATAGTCAGATAGGGGAAATACAGTCCGTGAGGGAAAGGTCACACAGTCAAACAGCAATTGCTTGCATCTTGCCAACGAAAAAGCTTGAAAGATAAAATAAAGGAGTGTACCTGATGACATTCACATCTATAAGGGCAAACTGTAGTCATTGGTGCTTAATGCAAAAGCTACTGAAATTTTCTTTTTAAAAGGAGAGGTAATGGGATAGCTTTAAGATATAAATTCAGGTGCCTTATGCCAGAGAAGTTCTTAATCTGAAGGAGGTAGTGAGAAAGAGATTCTGCCTGAAGTTTTTAAAATGAAAGCCTGCAAAGAAAGATATTCTAACAGCTTATCTAAGAAAACAGTGTTTTCTAGCTTAGTTTTGATGAAGTTTTGCATTACATATCTTAAAGTAATTCTTCAAATAAACTGTCTGCTGATCTAGAGTATCACTTTCCCATTTAGAAAACTCTGAAATCAAACCGAACAATTAGAAAACTCTAGTGGTTCAGTGAGATAATCCTCTAGAATCCTATGCCAGTATGAGGGAGAGTTTCCTGCTCTGGGTATTGCTGTTCTCACCCTACTCAACACTGGGATGAGGTCTCCACATGCCACATCTCTTATTCTGTCCCTTTCCTTGCTTAGGGGAAGGAAATCTTGATACACACCTGCCCCACTACGTAGGACTGACCACCCTTGGCAACGCTCACTGCAAGTGTCAGGAGCTGCCATTTGAATGAACTCTTGACTGAGGCCATTCAGAGCACCCCAACCTTATCTAAGCCCAAAATGTTACTATGCCTTCCTGTCTTGGCCTCTTTCCAGCCTGTAAATTTTGACCATCAAAGACATCTTGAAGAATCACAGAATCATAGAATGATTTGGGTTGGAAGGGACCTCAAAGATCATCTAGTCCCAACCCCCCTGCCGTGGGCAGGGGCACCTCCCACTACACCAGGTTGCTTAAAGTCCCATCCAGCCTGGCCTTGAACACTGCCAGGGAGGGGGGAGCCACAACTTCCCTGGGTAACCTGGGCCAGTGTCTCACCACCTTCACAGGAAATAATTTATTCTTAATATCTAATCTAAATCTACCCTCTTCCAGTTTAAAGGCATTACCCCTCATCCTGTCACTATATACCCTTGTAAAAAGTCCCTTTCCAGCTTTCTTGTAGGCCCCTTCAAGTACTGGAAGGTGCTATAAAGTCTCCCCAGAGCCTTCTCTTCTCCAGGCTGAACAACCCCAACTCTCAGCCTGTCTTCATAGCAGAGGTGCTCCAGTCCTCTGATCACCTCTGTGGCCCTCCTCTGGACCCACTCCAACAGGTCCATGCCCTTCTTGTGTTGGGGGCCCCAGAACTGGATGCAGTACTCCAGGTGAGGTCTCAAGAGAGTGGAGTAAAGGGGGAGAATCACTTCCCTTGACCTGCTGGACATGCTTCTTCTGATACAGCCCAGTGTAGTTGGCCTTCTGGGCTGCAAGCGCACATTGCCAGCTCATGTTGAGCTTTTCATCAACAGACACCCCTAAGTCCTTCTCCTCAGGGCTGCTCTCTATCCGTTCTCCGCCCAGCCTGTCCTTGTGCTTGGGATTGCCTCGACCCAGGTGCAGGACGTTGCAATTGGCCTTGTTGAACTTCATGAGTTTGGTGTGGGCCCACCTCTCCTGCCTCTCAAAGTCCCTCTGGATGCATCCCTTCCATCCGGCATGTCAACTACGCCACACAGCTTTGTATTATCTGCAAACTTGCTGAGGGTGCACTTCATTCCACGTTCCATGTCTCCCAGAAAGATGTTAAACAGCATTGGTCCTAGTACTGATCCCTGAGGAACATCACTCATCACTGGTCTCCATGTGTACCAAGAGCCATAGACCGCCATTGTCTGAGTGTGACCATCCAGTCAATTCCCTATCCACTGGGTGGTCCATCCATCAAATCCATGCGTTTCCAATTTAGTGACCAGGACGTCATGCAGGACAGTGTTGAACACTTTGCACAAGTCGAGGTAGATGACATCGGTTGCTCTTCCCTTATCCACCGAAGTTGTAACTCTATCATAAAAGGCCACCAAATTTGTCAGGCATGACTTGTCCTTGGTGAAGCGATGTTGGTTACTTCCAATCACCTCATCTACATTTTCCATATGCCTTGGCAGAGCCTTCGGGAGGATCTGCTCCACGATCTTGCCAAGCACAGAGGTGAGGCTGACTGGCCTACAGTTTCCTCTCCATCTGTGCAATGTGGAAATATAGGTCCCAGAAACTTGGTTTTAACTTCTTTGCTGTTGATCACAGAGGGAGTCTTAAGTGCAGTGAGCTTCATATAATCATGTTTCTTTGACAGATGTGTTTTTGCACTGATGGAAAAATTAACAGAACCTAGTAGATTTGGGTTATAATGTGATAGCAGAAAAGGTACCAGGAAGACTGGAAAATTAATTCTGTAGGTTTTGCATACTTTATTCCTTTGCAGGTGCTCTTGAGTTTGATTTAAACTTAGAATGATTGCCCTTGGGGTGCTGGGTAAAACATCAGTAAACATTAGTATTGACTCCACAAAGGGGTCCTATTGAGATCTAGGTTATTTATTGCCACGTTAAACAATTCTTCTTTCATTTTGTCGCTGGCAGGATGTTTGATAAAGTTTAACTTTATTTCTCCTGCTCCTTTAAATGTGACTTTTCCTACTGTGTAATACTAATATACATTTTTACCACTGAAGTGGTGTCCTGAATGTGTGTGGAAATGGGGTTTTGTAATATATTCTGGAAGAAAAACCCTATCAACTACCTACCTGAAACCATTTGGTTCTGTAGTACCCAGCAAGCATTTAACTTCTATTACCATTAGTAAGTGTAACACTTGTAGATAATTTGTGCAGAGATCACAAAGTGCTGGTGTTCACCTCAAACCACAGTTTATCTGAGCATAGCATTGCCAGATGTCATTTGTCTCCTCAAGTCTATGATACATAAGAAATGATTTTTTTCACAGAGTTGGTGAATAACAACATCCAGGTGAGGGGTGCAGGTGACCAAAATAACCATAGAGGAGGAAACAAATACCAACAAACAAAACATACTCCCATTTAATATTCAGAAGGAAAGCAAATGTTTCCAATAATTGATAATAATCTCATTCTAATGAGGCAATCTATGGGCTCAGATAGATGACCTAGCATTTTTTTCTAAACAACAAATAAACATACAGCTAACAGAATGTAATTTAGTTTTATGAATAAAAAGATCTCACAGATTTCCTGTAACCAAAGGTAATTTCCAAAGGAGTTATTCTTAACAGAGACATGCCATCTTTAATTTTGAAACAAGATTTTGATCTTAATTGGACGATTCTATTTTTGCCATAGAAATTTGCTTTCTTAACCTTTTCACTTCAGTGTTTCCTCATTACCTACTCAATAAGAATTTTTTGTTTTGTTTGTCATTTAGGAAAAAGGTATCCTATGATAACAAGTTATATATGTGAACAAGAGAGGTCTCTGCACAAGAATAAATAATTGTAGCAAATGTAGGGATATGTTTTGGTGGCGGGTTCCTTGTCTTTAGAAATTACTTTGCCAGTATCAGTAAACCTGAGAGCACACAGTCACATGTATACCATTCACTGTTTTTTCAGAGAGTACAATGTAATCACACACTGAAATATATGAACTACTTAACTATAACATGAATATATAAACATTGTCCTCCTGATTATGTGTTTTAATCTGATTCTTGAAATTCTTTAGAAGTATAACTTTGTTTTATTTCTTTTGCACAGCGGCTCCATATCCCTTCAAATTATACTGTGGTACACAATAGGATTTGCTACTCATCTGGCAGTTATAGCATGAAGTAATCAAGTCCCTGGGTTCTGTTGTAGTGAACTTTAAATATTAATTCTGCCTGAAAGCAGAATTTGGTATTGTTAATGAGAATTTTACTGAGTGATTATAATTACTGTTGAAATAAAAATTTTTAAACCCCACTCTTGATGCTAAATAATGTCTTTACTCTCTTTCCACACATTGTTCAGCAATGACAGTACTCACCTTCATCTGCATAACAACACTTCACTGTTCTAAGCCATGACTCTTTTAGTTTGAGATCTTTGGTTCCATCTGAGTATCACAAAACTACAAATACACTCTTTGGATAGTTTTGAACTCTTTTTTTAAGTCTTGGGTAAAGAATATTCAGTTCCTTACTGGGTGAACCCAAGTTTGGCATACTTTAATTTGCCAATCTATTCTGAATTGCTTTTTCAACATAAAAGCCTAGTATGCTATAGCTCCAGATTGGATGTGTTTTCAAAATTCAGGAATAGCAAAATTTCTAAGAGTGTTACTCTGCATAGATAGTAAATTTGTGAAAATATGGCACAGCATCTTCATCTGAGGAATGTTCTGAACATGAGTCAGTGCACATGGAACCACAGGCACACACACCTTTTTCAGAGAACATGAAAGCTCTTCAAGTGTTAAGACTAGCCTTGAAGTGATTGCTGAAACTGTAATGGGAAAAAAATAATTTTATGTATTTCTCTTCAAAGTCATTAATCAATATGACTTTTTTTAGAGGTACAGTAAATTATTCTTATGCTGAAAAATGGTGAAAAAGTATGCTTTTTACAATTCCTAAATAAAAGTGACTGATGTCATAGAAATATTTTGTGGTTCCATATGGTGACCAATAGTCAATTTTCTAAGGTCAGTCTTCAGATATACTAAACTTTATGACTTGTTAAGTAGTTTCTGCATGGTTTTCCCTCTAGATATGCTAGTATGTGCTTGCTAATGAAGACCAAGTCAAAAGGGTAACTCCGTGCACTGAGTTGTAATGTGGAACTCTTAGAACACCCATAAAAAAACTCAACACTATAAAGAGTTGAAAATGGTCGTCCATCAAATGAAATTCAGACTCCAGTTTGGCATCTGTACTTTTGGTATAGCCAATGGAATTACTTCTTCCCGTGGCCTGAACTTGTCCCTAGGACACAAAATGGCATAATTTTGGTGTTCAATCTCTGAATTATGTGAAAATTGAAATATCATGTATCAACTGACTTCTTATTACTTAGTAAAAGGATAAACGTTATTAGAAAGAAAATACAACTTCCTAGGAGACTTACCACACTTTCTGGATCCTCCAGTCATGTCCAGAGTACGAGAATGCGAAGATCCACAGAGTGCATGCTCGTAGGATGCCCCAGTCTCGTGCTGTCTCCCCTACCTGCAAGTTTCTTCTGATGAAGGCTGGAATAATTACATAAAGTAGGAAAAGAATGAGTGGAAAGCACTAGAGGTAGGTAAATCAAAGACAGCAAGGGTTTTAGAAAGAGATGTGCACAAATTTCTGTCTAGAGGAGCTAAACCAAAATGTAGAGAAAGGAATTTTTCAGATGACTTGTAGTTACCCAAAACCTCATTACCTCAGGACAACCATGAGGATAACTGTTTAGCAGGAGTGAAAAAATGTCATTCATATCACTAGAAATGTTATGCTGGTTAGAAAAAATATTCAAATTATACTGTGCCACTTTAATAGAAATAATAACACAGAATAGCACTCCAGGGCATGAGCTCACTACGAAGTGATGTGGGATAAGAAAAAAGTGCCCCATTGGGCAGGTAGGATTTTAAAATCCCGATTCATGAAAGACTTCTTTACACTTTCTTTGTAGTGTTTGCTACAGGTTCAGACAGAGCATACTGAACTGGGTGGTCTACTGGCTTGTGCTACAGAAACATCTGCTTTTATGGCTTCCAACTGGAAACAAACTGCTTTTGTATTTTCTCTTGTGCTGTCAGAGTAGTTATAAAAACATTTTAGTTCTGCTTCAGTTGAGAAGCTCCTGATGTATCACTATTATGTATACCAAGGTGAAATAAACACCAGTCAGTAGTTATATTGTAAAACAAAGCCCACATAACATAGGACATTATTTGCTTAAGATTTTACATTTGTTCAGAATATTCTGAATTAAGAAATATGGGTTTTATTTTCTTCATCATATTTGTAAAATGCCTTTGTCTTTGTTAACAGAGGACTTGACAAAGTTTCTCTTTAATACAAAAGACATCGTGAGATTTTAATACTGAGATATGGCAGCTGCCTACTGGGAAAATTTATACACATTGTGCTGCCCTTATTTCAGATTATTACTGTCCTAAATTTGCAGATGTATGACTCAAAAATTAAGAACTGCCTGTGTGCATTTTCTATTGTATTATGATATATAAGTTTTTATAGATATACAGAGAAAAAATGCACTTAATTATTTTACATACATTCTGCTCAGCTTTGTTTATGAGGAACATTTATTTTTATTATGCACTGACATCTAATAGGTCCATGTATTTTACCTGCAGGTAGAAAGAGTTTTTTGTTGGTATCTACAGTATGTTTCTGCAGTTGCCTTTTAGTCAGGTATTTTTTCTTACTACTTTGTTCTTACTTCAAAGTTCAACTTATATTCCATAACAGGCTTTTGTTTACCAAAGCCCTGGAATTCTGGTATATTTTGAAAGTAAATTTATATATGATATTACTAATGTTAATATTGAATGTATTTCATATTAATGCTAATATCATTAACATTAATGCAAAGTTAATATGAGATATGTTAATATCTCATAGTATGTGGAAGGGAAGAGACTACATTGGCTGAGTTGAGACCTGCTGGTCAAACTAAAGAGCAAGAGGGAAACTGCATAGGCATTTGAAGCAGGGACAGGTATCCTGGGATGAGTATAGGGACGCTGCTCAGTTGTGCAGGGTTGACATCAGGAAGGCCAAGACGCAGCTGGAGCTGAACTTGGCAAGGGATACAAAGAATGACAAGAAGGGCTTCTACAGGTGTATCAACCAGAAAAGGAAGGTTAATGGAAGAGTGCCCCCTCTGATGAGCAAGAAAGATGAGCTACTAACAGACGAGGAGAGGGCTAAGCTACTCAACAGCTCTTTTGCTTCAGTTTTCACTGGCAAACTCTCTCACCATGCCCTGCCTGAGTTGATGGACCACAGGATGGAGACCAGGGGAGCAAAGTCCACCTCACTGTAAGGGAAGATGAGGTTCATGACCACCTAAGGAAACTGAACATACATAAATCTATGGGACCTGATGAAGTGCAAGCCAGAGTCCTGAGGAAATGGACTGACATAGTCGACAAGCCACTCTCCATGACATTTGAAAAGTCATGGCAGTCAAGTGAAGGGACTGGAAGACTGGTGACTGGAAGAAGAGAAATATTGTGCCCATTTTTTATAAAGGGTAGAAAGAAGGACCCTGGAAACTACTGTCCTGACAGGACTGCCTCACCTCTGTGCCTAGGAAGATGGTGGAACAGATCCTCATAGAAGCTATGCTAAGGCACATGGAAGATAGGGAGGTGATTCAAGACAGCCAGCATGGCTTTATCAATGGCAAGTTCTACCTGACCAACCTAGCGGCCTTCAATGATGGAGTGACTACATCAGTGGACAACAGAAAAGCAGTGGTTGTATCTAGCTGGACTTCTCTAAAGCCTTTGACATGGTCCTCCACAACATCCTTCTCTCTAAATTGTTGAGATATGGATTTGATGGGTGGACTGTTTAATGGATAAGGAATTGGCTTGATGGTCACATCCAGAGGGTTATGGTCAATGGCTCGATGTCCAAATAGAGATTGGTGACAAGTGGTGTCCCTCGTACAGTACAGGGTTCTGTACTGGGACCAGTGTTGTTTAATATATTTATCAATGACTTAGTGAGATTGAATGCACCATCAGAAGTTTGCAGGTGACATCAAGCTGAGTGGTGCAATTGACACACCAGAAGGATGGGATGACATCTAAAGGGACCTGGAGAAGCTGGAGAAGTGGGCCTGTGTGAAGTTCATGAGCCTCAACGAGGCCAAGTGCAAAGTCTTACACCTGGACTGGGGCAATCCTAGGTACCAATACAGTCTGGGGGATGATAGAATTTAGAGAAGCCCTATGGAGAAGGACTTGGGCGCACTGATGGCTCGGCTGGGCATGAGCCAACAACACGCACTCACAGCCCAGAAGGCCAACTGTATCCTGCACTGCATCAAAAGAACTGTGACCAGGTGATTGAGGGAGGTGATTCCACAGCTCTGCTCCAGTCTGGTGAGACCTTACCTTGAGTATTGTGTCTAGCTCTGGAACCCTCAACACTAGAAGAACATGGTCCAGGGCATGGCAATAAAACTGATCAGAGGGCTGGAGCACCTCTCCTTTGAGGGCAGGCTGAGAGAGTTGGGATTGTTCAGCCTGGAGAAGAGAAGGCTTTGGGAAGATCTTATAGCACCCTTTCAGTACCTAAAGGGGGCCAATAGGAAAGATGGTCAATCTTTTTAGCAAAGCCTGTAGTGACAGAACAAGGAATAATGGTTTTAAACTAAGGGGGTTAGATTTAGATTTGATATAAGGAGGAAATTTTTAAGAATGAGGGTGGTGAAAAACTGCAACAGGTTGCCCAGAGAGGTAGTGGAGGTCCCATTCAAGATCAGGTTCAATGGGGCTCTCAGCAACCTGATCTAGTTAAAGATGTCCCTGCTCACTGCAGGGAGGTTGGACGAGATGACCTCTAAAGGTCCCTTCCAAACAAAAGCAATTTAGGATTCTACGATTCTGTGATTCTGTTGTAAATTGTTGGTGGTTACTAAAGCAATCAAGCGCTTATATCAGCTGTCCAAATTACTTCGATACTGGAATACTCAACACTTTAATAATATAGTTTAAGACAGAAATGGAAAGCTACTCAGTAGTCCAAGACTCCTCTTGGACAAAGGTTCATAATGCATGATGTATATGGTACATGATACGTACAGTATCTCTTTCCATCTATGTCTGCTTTACTTCCTAGCTATATTCATTTTATCTTTATTCTTATATAAATTTGGATGGATTATTTTATGTTGTATTTAATGTTCATAAAAAAATTTTGTACTGAGAGTCTATGATACAAATGTTCAACATTTTCCGAAGTGTAGATTTATGCTCTGGCCCTCTCTTTTGCCAAAGTGGTAATTCGATTTAAAAAAAAAAAATAAAAAATCAAGTTTAAAAGAACTTATTCTTTATAAATGGCTATTTGTTACAAATATATGCATTTTCTTCTAATTTTGGTTTTATTTGTTTTTTGAGTGGAATAAGGAATTTGCTCATTGCATATTGCAACCATGCATTTATTTATGTTATGTAAACTATGCTTCAGTCTGTAAGTTATCAACCAACCTTACTGGTGCACAACTGAACAAATGGGCTACAGTTAACATGAGTAACAACTTTCAGGGTGAGTTCTGTTTCAGGAAACATGCACTTCCTGAAATGCACACTTCCTAATGGTTATATTTAAATGCTGATCCCGAAAAATGGTAATCAGTAGCATGAAGTGTACAAGTGGCCTTGATCGTAGAGTTTAAGCAGTCTGAAGACTGAAACATGCAGTAATTCCATATGGCATGTCTGAATAAGCCACATTCTCCTGAAGGACAAGAGGGCAGATCAGTGTGTAAATGTGAGTCTGAACCTGCACCCATTTGCTGCCAGTTTCAGACAAGCAGGATTATTATAAGTAGCTGCATGAGGGGAAAAAAGTATGAGATGTGGTAGGATGAAAGCAATGAATTGCAGTCTCATGTCTTTCTTTATTCTCTCTACACCATTTAACCTGCCCCATGTTTTAGCACTATTTAGAATGTAACATTTTAGTATTATTTTTGTTCTACCATTTTGTAAGTTCTTTGAAGCGAGACAAACTTCTAAGTTAAGCTGAAGTGTTGGGATGCTTGAAGTGATTTGAAGCAGTAGATATTAATGATGCATAAGCCAGAATGGCTTTACATTTTTATTTTATTTTTTTTTAATTTTATCATTTGAGTTCTAGTTTTCTATTGTAGATGATTTTTTTGTCCCATGGAGTTCTCAGTGCCTGCTGCAAAATCCTCTCTCTGCACTTCAGAAAGAGTTTTCTCTGACCTTTACCACAGAAACGTTTTCCTGAAAGAGGATAAATGTATTCCTTGAAAGGTATACTGGTGGCCATACACATAATCTGATATGCCTTAATGATAAATTATGGTGAATGGAAGGGCAAAAATCTCAAAGGCTAATTTTAGTCCAACCCACAACCTCTGATGTAGGCTCCGGCTCATAACTGTACCCTGAAAAGCCTGTCTTATTCCACTAAGCCAAAAAAGAGACTATGGAGAATAACCTACTTTGGCGAATATGCCCTTCTTAGAAACACAGAGCTGTAGAATGACTTAGATTGGAAGGGACTTAAAGATCACCTAGTTCCACCCTCCCCTTCCATGGGCAGGGACACCTCCCACTACACCAGGCTGCTTAAAGTCCCATCCAACCTGGCCTTGAACACTGCCAGGGAGGGGGGAGCCACAACTTCCCTGGGTAACCTGGGCCAGTGTCTCACCACCTTCACAGGAAATAATTTATTCTTAATATCTAATCTAAATCTACCCTCTTCCAGTTTAAAGGCATTACCCCTCATCCTGTCACTATATACCCTTGTAAAAAGTCCCTTTCCAGCTTTCTTGTAGGCCCCTTCAAGTACTGGAAGGTGCTATAAAGTCTCCCCAGAGCCTTCTCTTCTCCAGGCTGAACAACCCCAACTCTCAGCCTGTCTTCATAGCAGAGGTGCTCCAGTCCTCTGATCACCTCTGTGGCCCTCCTCTGGACCCACTCCAACAGGTCCATGCCCTTCTTGTGTTGGGGGCCCCAGAGCTGAACACAGCACTGCTGGTGGATTCTCATGAGAGCAGAGGCGAGAATCACCTCCCTTGACCTGCTGGACATGCTTCTTCTGATACAGCCCAGTGTAGTTGGCCTTCTGGGCTGCAAGCGCACTTTGCCAGCTCGTGTTGAGCTTTTAATCAACTGACACGCCTAAGTCTTTCTCCTCAGGGCTGCTCCTTATCCATTCTCCACCCAGCCTGTACATGTCCTTGGGATTGCCCCAACGCATGTGCAGGACCTTGCATTTGGCCTTGTTCAACATCATGCATTTTACAAAGGCCCACCTCTCCTGCCTCTCAGGGTCCCTCTGGATGGCATCCTTTCCCTCCAGCATGTCGACTGCACCACACAGCTTGGTGTTGTTGACAGACTTGCTGAGGTTGCACTCGATCCCACTGTCCATGTCATGGATGAAGATGTTAAATAGCTCCAATTTGTATACGAATTAGATCAACAAAGAGCTTAACAAGAGCAATGCTTGCTTTTTAGAAGAAGAGAAAGCGAAAGTCCTGATTCTACCCTCAAACTTTCACATCTCACACTTTTTTCATATATTTATGCTGTGAGTTGTTTCTCAGCCTCTGGTGTAACTTCAGAGTCCTCAGGCCTGTATGTGTTTTGTGATTACAAGAGTTATTTCCCAAGGTTTTCAACTCGGTTGCATACATACAGAGTTTAGCTGTGTGGGCTGGGGATGGCAAAGAAGTCAGGTCTCTGCCAACTACAGTGCTTCATCATAAATCTTCCTTGTTTTTCACCTTAGAGCAGGAGATCAAGTGAAGCATGACTACACCAAGGAAATCCTCACCTCTGAAGGTGTATTATGCTTATGCTCAAGTCTGGCATATTATTTTTAAAGTGTACTATTAACTCAAATTTATATATTACATATGTAAGTAATCAGAAGTCTCTATTTCCATCCCTCATTACCACGGTCCTTCCTTCATTAGTTTTTGTGTCCAAAATAATCACAAATATCCCAGTAAATCTACACTGGGGACAAGAATCCTCTGGAAAGTGTTTAGTACTGATAGACAAGTCTCAATTGTTTTCTGTGAACAGAATTAATGGTTGTAACTACTTGACCATGTCAACATTTCAGAAAATGTTTCCCAGAATTTTTACTTCTACCTAGTCCTTCAATATTTCTTTTTATTTGGTTTAACCCATCTTTCCTACTTCTAGGAAGCAGAAGCAGCTTGTCTCTCAAACTTAGTCTTTCATACATGCAAATTTTCTCATTCTTCTCCCTGTCCACTTTATTGCAGTTTTCTTCCTGTTTCCTCCTTTCACAGCCACCTGCCTTCTCCCCTTTTTTCCTTCCTCAACTGTTGGTGGCTCTGATGCTTCTCCACCAGTTCCCTAATGGATTTTCCTTTTGTAGTCTTACTGAGTACATTTATACTTAGCAAAAGAGAAGACTGAGAAGATGGGTGACTTTAGTGATCCAGCTGTTTTCAAAGGTATTATGTGACACGTGATGTCACTGGGCAACAAGATCCACTGAACACAAGCAAGGAATCAGAGCAAAGCACCCATTTGTAACTCTCTGATCACGTTGTACCTCTGACTTGACCACAGCATCAAAGCAAAACTACCCCTGGATTTTATGGCCTTGTGAGCCATTATTACTCTAGTACTTCTGCTGTGGAGTGCATAGAAGCTGTGTGTAAAAGGCAGTCTTTGCTCTTTCTTATCTTTTTTTTTTTCATAATTGTTACTTAGAAGAACAATAGAGAACTAAGTCAGATTTCTAAATTTCAAGGTTTTTAGAGCTAAAAATTGGTGTATACAGGTATCTGGTAGAAGAATAATCATAACTGGATAGTTCAAGATGATCTAGCATTTTAAAAATCCTTAAATTATTTTTACCAATGCTAATTAAAATAAGAAATTCTTCAGATGAAAGCTCCTAATTTTTTTGCTGGATGCAAAGCACATTGAAATCAGTAGAAAGACTAACAGATTTAAGCATAACTTAGGGCTGGAAGTAAAAGAGAAAACATGCCAGAATTTTTTTTATTAGTATGACTTACAAAATGTGATTCATTTCTTTGTCTTCCCATTCCATCATGTTTACTTTCTGTAAATAAAGTAGTGAGCTTGATGGAAATCTTTAGCTAGAACAGTGAGTTTTTAAGCAAATATTGCATAATACTCAGGGGAATTTTTTTTTCAATTATTGTTTATAAGTATTTACAGTAAAAAATTGGAGAAAAGTCCTGATATGGCTTAAGTTTATGGCAGCATTTCCACAGACTTAAGCATGACTAAGGTTCTGTCACAGATTCTAAGATTTACATTTAACCTCTCAAGAAATAGTTACAGAAACACCCAATTTGCCTGAAAAAAAACCCCATCTTGAGTAACAATATTTTTCTCTTGGATCAGCCATATTATCTGCTCATCTCCTAAGAGATAGCTAGAGTCTAAAGTAGCTGATAATGTCAAGACACAATAGAAATGTCGTAATGAAGTGCAATATTAACAACACAAGAAACGAATCACTGTGACTATCACAGTAACTATCACTACAGTGGAACAAAACCTCAGTTCCCAAGAGTAACTTTGTCAAGAGATATCAATCTCCCTGCCACTTTTGTACTCTAATTCGGACAGATAACAACAAAATGCAGTGTTAGTATCCCGGGCACAGGAAGAATAAACATTTTATAGGATAGTATTTTTGAAAGAAAAAAATTTTCCATCTGAAAAAATATCTCACCAGGTCTGTCTTTTCTGTCTAGGGTGGAACTTCAGCTCCAAACAAGGGAAAGAGACATTGTCTGGTTTGAATCAGGGACTTGGATGTGGGTTTCTAGATTTTCAGGTAAATTCTTTGTTGCTGGTACCCTCGGAATTTCTCTTTGACTCTTGTTCCCCAAATATCTTATTCTGGAATAGAACCATCAATCTTTTCATGTAACAGTTTTTCTCCCAGCCTTTAACAAAGAGATTCAGGGATCTTTTCCTTCCAGTCTGAATTGAAGCAGTTGAAAGAACACAATTCAGCACGGTTTAGGTATGAGTCACCTCTCTGATCTCTTAAAATGAAAAAAAATGACAAAATACAATCTTTAGTGAAATATGTCTTAGGGCTCCCCAGATAAACAAAGATCCCAGTTACTGGGCTGCAGCATCTGAGCACCTTTAGTGGGATTTCCATGCCTACTCAAGATTTCACACCTCTAAGCCTCCCTGCCTGCCAAAATTTAAGGCTGTTTTGAAGTATTTTCAAAACAATGAGCAAGCATTGATCTTGATGACAGGGAGGGAACACACAGACAAGTGCTAGGTGCAAAGTGCATGTCTCCTACTTAATGGTCACAGTTAACTTATGGTATATTTCAGTGCTTTCATGCCAGAAATATGGCTGCTGATTACTATTTTGCGGGGTTTTTTGCCGGTGTTTTTTGTTTAGTTGGTTTTTTGTTTGGTTGGCTTTTTGTTTGTTTGTTTGGTTGATTTTTCTTTTTGTTTTGTTTTGGTTTTTGTTTGTTTGTTTGTTTTACTCTGTTTCCATGATTTATAGAAAGTTTTCTTGCAAAAAAACCAACCTTCACCAATGTGTGCTGAGGAAGTAATCAGCATATTTAAATCATTTTTTAGGTACCTTAGAAGTCCAAATATGTCAGACTTGTCATTCTAACATTTCTGGTAGTCCTTTGAGCTATTAAAAAACAGACAGAATTCTGAGGTTATTATTGAAAAGGTCAGTTATGTTCATAAACAATACAGACATATGCATCAAAATCTTTTCACTGAAATGCAGTGAAGGTACTTCAATTTGTCAAAAGCTTATTTGAACTCTTGTTTCTGTCTGATAAGAATTGCAGTATTAAAATTTTATACTACCCCTAGAGGTCATATTTTGTTATGAGATTTAGTTTGGTTAATGGCCTTCAGTACTGTGCATGTATTAAAAGGAATGCATAGAAACACTTTTCAGCTCCTTTTAGTCATCACTCTGCTTCCAGAATCATGTTGATAAAGAGAAAGGATTCTTCTCCTTGGCCTTGAGACATTCACATTATCTTAGGAAAAATGGGGCAAAGACAACAGAGAGAATTCACTTTTGCACACTAGAACTGAAGTGACAGTGTCACAAGCTACAACTGATCTTTCAGAAGTTTATTCTGGATGCATCTGTACAGATTTGGAATAACTGTAGAGCCACATGCCTCATTAGCACAGCCTTTGTAATTGTTTCTTCCACTTTTTAGTTCTAGCAGGATCAGGAATCCAATAGGAGGGATGTCTTTTGATCCCTCCACCCTCTAGACCTAAGTAAGACCTGGAGTTTAAAGAAGCAAGAAAAGCAAGAGAAAAGAAAGCCGATTTCATAACACTGGTTCAACTTTGGACTAATTGCATCATATGCCTTGACTACCCCTTAAAAATCAATCATTCTTATCCTCTCTCTTCCTCCTTCTTAATTTGAGTGGTGCATTTAAATCTTTCAGTGAATGACACCCTGCTGTTACTTGCTGTCACCACAGTTACCGCGTTTCGGAACATCTCATTCTATTTGCTAGCACTATTTGCTTTTTCTTTCTTTTTTTGAGAAGCTAGTTGGCCGGATAAATATCTCAAGTACTGCTCTAGTTCACCTTCATTCTTGCTCACCCTCTTTTCCCATATCCTTCATGAATTCAGTCATGGTTATCCTCTCTATGCAGACAGATTGCATTTTCATCTCTCTGCTTTCCTCACTTTCTCCCTGCTTGGAAGGCTACACTGGGTTTGTGTCCAAAGAAGTGCACTGAAGCGGCAGATTACTCTAAATGGGAAGTTTGCATTACTAGGAGCAAAAGGACTGATGAAACACAGGCATAAAGTTCAGGGAAGTCAACTGGATTGGAAACCAAGAGGAAAGAAAATAAATACTAAGGAGCAGAAGCTTGGATGGGAGAGAGGAAAAGAGTGAAAACAGGCCTCAGCTTTGAACTCTTTTTTTCTGCCATAGTCCTACCAGCCAGAAGCTGTCACTGACTCTCTGACCCCCTGATGCTCCAGGTTCAAGGTTTAGCTCTGCTGCGGGACTGGCATGGGCGCGGAGGGAACCGCTGACATGTGAGGAAGGTCTGTGAGCAAGTCAGTGCGACTGAGACAGGCATGATAATAAAGGTAAAATTACAGAGCTGGGAGTTTTGGGAAAGGGATTGTTAATGCAGGGGCTAAGAAAAAATCAGTAGAATTGAAAGGTACAAAATCCAAAGTATAAAATTAAGCATTGACTGATTTGGTGGGAGAGCAGCACTGAAGCCAATGCATCCGTGCCTGCCTACCCAGCAAAATACTCCTCTGGTGTCTTACTAGGGTGGTAAGCATATTAATGATGAACTCACCAGCTGCCTTTTGTGTGCTAGCTTGTAAATGACTGCTTTATACTTATATACTGACGATACGAAATTGCTGTAAGTAAGAAAGGGAAGTAGAAACCATGCTCATGTTAAATGCAGCAGCAGGACCAGAGTGATTGATACTTCCTCTTCTAATTGGGTTTGGAAATATGCAAACAACAACACATCCAAGGAGTAAGGACAGCATACACAAAGGACTGTGTGAAGATATGGATCTCATCCCTAATCAACATGTTGGACTGAGCAGGATTAACAATGCATCCAGAATAGGGAGAGAAGTAAACATCACCTGTCAAGACCCCGGGGGGAAGGAGCATAGCTGGTGGAGGGAAGTGCAGAGACCCTAGTAACAGCCATTTGGGACAGGAATAGAAGATGGAGTAGATGAAGGGCATAGCTAAACAAAAGGTAAACAATATATTTTGAAGCTGAAGTCATGAACCTATCACTTTGAAGGAAGTAGAAAACAAGTTTACTAATATCACATTTCCCCACAACTAGCCACTGTATTTTCAACAGAAATACAATGGAAATAGAAGAGATATCTTTCCTAGTCACTCTTTATCAAGATGTTTTCTCATGAGCTGTGTATAGGGCAATTTCATAGGAAGGAAACTGGAAAATTTAAATTACATGAAATAAGATTTTTCTTTCTCTCAGAAACATCACATTAGATTTTAATATGCCATAATCTGATTGATTCTTGTTCTTTGCTCAGTCCCCAATAGCATATGTGACAAGTAAAGTACAGGAAACAGTTGCTTTTTTAAAAGTGATTTAACACAAAAGGACAATCCACTGAGACACAAGGGCCAAGAATTCTATTTGGCATGGCTTCAAAGGTCACTTGTACATTTTACATTGAGCTAGATTTCTCCTGGATGCTACTGCGGCAGAAATTCTGCATAAAAAGTTGTTCCAAGAAAGGCTAAGTGGAAGAAATAAATCTTCTACCAGGATAAAGAGTGGAATAGGAAACATTTAAGATTTCAATCTCAGAAAGATTTTGTGTAGTCTCTGAATTGGCAATAAAATTGAGAGTGATGGGATAAGATGGTGTAGTACCATAAAATGTCTAGTATTTCTAACAGCAAAAAGGCAAGTTCATTCATGAAAAACTTGAGCCCACTCCCAGAAAACTGGGTCAAATAAGTTACCTGATTTCTTTTGAGAAGCAAAACCTATCTACATACAAATAAGTAGTTTAAATGTTTAAAGATGGAGGGAACTCTATGGCAGGAGAAGGAATAGAATAAATTTGGGAAAGCTGGCAATCCTTGAACAAAAGAAAAATTTATTAAGAAAAGCTCCTAGCTGTGTTAAGGCTTCTTTCCAGTAGTTTTAGCCTAAACTCCCCTTAAGGACATCCGTTACTAATGGAGCAATACATGTTAGTATTAATTCCCTCCTTCTTCTGTTCTTTTGCTGCAATGCATTGTGCTTGCTGTTCACCCCTGCAAGATCTCAGTCAGTGCTGCTCTCCCATTAGCACCTCTGCTGCCTGCATGGATGCTGTAGGGTGACACATGCCCAGAGCTAGTGGACACACGGCTAGACTGCCCCAAACCATTTCAGGTCTGAAAAACAGATTTACAGTTGTTTTAACTTGCTTGAAGGCTGTGCCAATGGATCTTCCTTTCTGGAGTCCTGGGGCTTTTGTGCATTACTCGCCCCCATCCTCCAACCAATTTTCACAGTAAATCTGTTGTCAAAGGCTTTGAAGAACCCCAGTCCCATGGTTTACAGAACTGTGAGATTTCCAGAGGGACAGACAATCAGTCTGTCTGCGAGGCAGCAGCGGCAGCAGCAGCAAAGACAAAGACCAAAGACAGAGGTGAGCCTGAGGTGAGGGCTGATCATGCTGTGCAGAGGATTCCTGAGACAGGGACCCAACCAGTTGCAGACCGACCCCAGAAGGACCAGGTGCAGCAGAGGCATGGCCAGGAGCCGTGCAGGAGATTTTGAACACCCCTGCGGAGTGCGAGTGTGGAGCAGGCAAACAGGGGTGGGGCCCAGCAGTTTGCATGGGGCAGCTCGTGTGGGGAAGGTGTCAAAGAGCTCTAAACTAGGGAGGGGAGTAAGGAGCTGAGGCTTGACAGGGAGAAATAGTAGGGCAGTTAGCAGTTAGGAACTGCCAGCTAGCCTGGTTGATTATCAGTAACTATGGTTTCCACTCGGGCAAAAAAAGCAGCCGCCAGGAGGACTGTGGAAACCCAGATGGAGGTCCCTCACAGACATGTGGAAGTCCAGGTTTCTAGCTGCAGAGAGTGCCAGGGCCTGTCAGAGAACAGCAGAGACAATGGTGGTGTGAGGTGCGAGCAAAACTGAAGGAGGAAGTGGAGAGGCTGAGGAGTATCAGGGAGTGTGAGAGGGAAATAGACCATTGGTGCCATGACTCAGCCCTCCTGAACCCGGCCCACCGGTCAGGCGGGGCTCATGATGCAGAGCGTTCCCTGTCCCCTCTCCAACTGGCTGAGCATGGTGGCTCACAGGAGAGTGAGCAATTGCGACAAGTTCCTGCACGGTGCAAGCGGTGTGGGAAGTGTGTCCCTAGGGTAACTGTCCCACCTCCCCAGGTGACCCTGCAAAATAGATATGATGCTCTGCAAGGGGAACTACCTGGGCATGAGGGTGATGGCTCACCCAACTTGGAGGTGCCACTGAGGCCAAGTCAGACCATGCCTCGCATCAAAACCTCCTCGCTTAGGAAAAAAGGTGGGTCCTAGTCATAGGTGACCCACTTCTAAAGGGACTGGAAGGCCCTATATGCAGGCCAGACCCACTTCTTAGAGAAGTCAGCTGCCTCTTTGGGGCCAGGATAAAGGATATACAAAAAAAAATCTCCCTACTCTAGTTCGGCCCTCAGATTACTACCAATTACTGATCTTTCAAGTAGGCAGTGATGAGGTACCCACCAGAAGTCTAGGGGCAATGCAGAGAGACTTCAGGGCCCTGGGACAGCTGGTTAAGGGATCAGGAGCACAAGTGTTCTCTTCCATCCCACCAGCTGCAGGGATTGATGAGGGGGTTAACAGCAAGAGTCAGCAGATTAACTCCTGGCTCCGAGACTGATGCAACTGGCAGGACTTCGGGTTTTTTGATCGTGGGTTGATCTTCAGGTCACCAGACAGGCTGGCAAACGGTGGGGGAAGCCTAACTCGAAGGGGGAGAAGAATCCTAGGACAAGAGGTAGCAGGACTCATTGCAAGGGCTTTAAATAAGGTTTGAAGGAGAACGGGGGTGGAACCAGAATAAACAAAGCGATGCCTGAGAGCAGCATGCCAGAGCTTGTGGGTAATAGCGTTGGCAAGTTCTTGCAGTCTGCTGTCTCAGTGAAGATAAAGGATGGTGATTCATGTAGTAGCAGAGACATGAGGGGTAATGATAGGCTGGAAGCCACAAAAGAGTCCGAGAGTGGTCAGGTGGGAATTAGGGCTTGTGCCCTCAAAAAAGCAGTGGAACAATTAGCCCAGATGAAGTGCGTCTACATGAATGCACACAGCATGGGCAACAAACAGGAGGAGCTGGAGGCCATGGGGCAGCACGAAAACTACGAATTAGTTGCCATCACTGAGACATGGTGGGAAGACTCACATAACTGGAGTACTGCAATTGATGAATACCAACTTTTCAGAAGGGACAGGCAAGGAAGGAGAGGTGGTGGGGTGGCACTCTGTGTTAGAGATGGAATTGATTGTCTTGAACTTAAAAAAGTGAATGACAGCATGGAGTGTTTACGGGTGAGACTCAATGGGAAGGCAAATAAAGCAGAAATCTTGGTGGGAGTCTGTTATAGACCCCCCAACGAGGATGGAGAAGCTGACAAAATATTCTATAAGCAAGTGGCAGAGATCTCACAATCGCTCGATCTTGTTCTCATGGGGGACCTCAATGTCCCAGATGTCTGCTGGAAATATAACACGGCAGAGAGAGATCAGTCCTGGAGGTTCCTAGAGTGTGTGGAAGACAACTTCCTAACATAGCTGGTAAGGGAGCCAACTAGGGACTGTATCCTGCTGGACCTGCTGCTTGTTAACAGAGCAAGCCTTGTGGGGGACGTAAAGGTTGGAGGTCATCTTGGGCAGAGTGACCATGAAATGATAGTGTTTTCAATTCTTGGAGAAACAAGGCGGGGAGCCAACAGAACTGCCACCCTGGGCTTCTGAAGGGTAGACTTTGGCCTGCTTAGGAGCATGGTTGTCCCTTGGGGGGCAGTTCTGAAGATCAAAGGTGCCCAGGATGGCATACTTCAAGGAGCAACTCTTAAAAGCACAGGAGAAGGCCATCCCCAGGTCCCAAAAGATGAGCTGGCAGGGAAGAAGGCCAGCCTGGCTAAACAAATAGCTTTGACTGGACCTCAGGAACAAAAAGAAAGTCTATGGCCTTTGGAAAAAGGGGTTGGCAACTTATGAGGAGTACCAAAATGTAATAAGCTGTGCAGAGCAAAAATTAGAAGAGCCAAAGCTCAAGCAGAACTCGACCACTGCAATTAAGGACAATAATAAGAGGTCCTTTCAGTGCCTCAGTAGAAAAAGGAAGACTAGGGAAAATGTTGGCCCACTGATGAACGAGGTGGGCACCCTGGTGGTGGAAGACACAGAAAAGGCAGAGGTACTGCATACCTTCTTTGCCTCTGTCTTCACTACTAAAGTGGTCCCTCATGAATCCCAAATCCTGGGGGTAAGAGGGAAGGTCTGGAGAGAAGAAGATTTTACCTCAATAGAGGAAGACTGCCTTAGAGACCACTTGGCCAAACTGGACATCCATAAGTCCATGGGCCCTGATGGGATGCACCCACGAGTGCTGAAAGAGCTGGCAGATGTTATTGCTGGGCCACTCTCCATCATCTTTGAAAAGTCACGGAGAGCAGGAGACGTGCCTGAAGACTGGAGGAAGGTCAACATCACTCCAGTCCACAAAAAGGGCAAGAAGGAAGACCCAGGAAACTACAGGCCGGTTAGTCTCACTTCCATCCCTGGGAAGGTGATGCAGCGACTCATTCTGGAGGTCATCTCCAAACATATTGAAGAACGGAAAGTTATTGGGAGTGGTCAACATGGATTTACAAGGGTAAATCATGCTTGACCAATCTGCTAGCCTTCTGTGATATCATAACAGGTTGGCTGGATAAGGGGAGAGCAGCAGATGTCAACTACCTTGACTTCAGCAAGGCTTTTGACACTGTCTCCCATAACATCCTCATTAGGAAACTCAGCAAGTGTGGGTTAGATGAGGGGATGGTGAGGTGGATTGAGAGCTGGCTGTGTGACAGATCACAGAGGGCTGTGATCAATGGAGCAGAGTCAAGTTGGAGGCCTGTAACCAGTGGTGTCCCCCAGGGGTCAGTACTCGGTCCGGTCTTGTTCAACATCTTCATCAATGACCTGGACAAGGGGACAGTGTGTATCCTCAGCAAGTTTGCTGATGATACCAAGCTGGGAGGGGTGGCTGACACGCCAGAGGGCTGTGCTGCTATCCAGTGGGACCTGGACAGGTTGGAGAGCTAGGCAGAGAAGAACCTCATGAGGTTCAATAAGGGAAAGAGCAGGGTGCTGCACCTGGGGAAAAAGAATGCCAGGCACCAGTATAGGTTAGGGGGGGGACCTCTGGGAAAGCAGTTCTGAGGAGTCAGTCTGGGAGTCCTGGTAGACAGTAAATTATCCATGAGGTGGCAATGTGCCCTTGCTGCCAAGAAGGCCAATGGCACCCTGGGCTGCACAGGGCAGTGTGTGGCCAAGAGGTCGAGGGAGGTCACTCTCCCTCTCTATTCTGCCCTGGTAAGGCCGCAACTGGAATACTGCATCCAGTTCTGAGCTTCCCTGTTGAAGAGACAGGGACCTACTGGAGAGTGTCCAGCGGAGGGCAACGAGGATAACTGGGGGATTGGAGCATCTCCCCTATGAGGAAAAGCTGAGAGACCTGGGACTCTTTGGCCTGGAGAAGAGAAGGCTGAGGGGTGATTTAATTAATGTTTACAAACACCTACAGGGTGGGTTGAGGGAGGATGGAGCCAGACTCCTCTCAGTGGTTCCCGGTGACAGGACTAGGGGCAACGGGTACAAGCTGGAACATAAGAGGTTCCATTTAAATATGAGGAAGAACTTTTATTCAGTGAGGGTGACAGAGCACTGGCACAGGCTGCCCAGAGAGGTTGTGGAGTCTCCTTCGCTGGAGATTTTCAAGACTCGCCTGGATGCAGTCCTGTGTGATGTGCTCTAGGGGATGCTGCTTTTAAGCAGAGGAGTTGGACTAGGTGATCTCTGGAGGTCCCTTCCAACTCTGAATATTCCGTGATTGCATGATTCCGTATTATAAAACCAGAGGACCACACTATGCAAGTAATAGGAATTTATCTTTGGTCATGCTAGATGTTTTAGTCTTAGGTGATATATATGGTGTACAGGAAGAAAGCACATATTCTAGTGAGCTGTCAATAGTTTACAACACACTCTGAGTAACCTTCAGAAAAAATGGCATTACATATCCTCTGCCATACTTGAAAATATATGAACACTTTTCCATCTAAATATCAAACCCATGGTGGGTCAGCAAGAAAAAGAAGCAGAAAGTGCATTCCAAAATATTTTACATTGAACTGTTTTGCATTCTGACCACAGTCTATTCAAATATGCCCCAGACAGAATACCAGACTGCCTCTCTACTCCTTTTAAAAACACATCTCAAATATTAAGAATCAGCTCACATAATTTGCAGTGATTAACAGTAAATATGGGCAAAATACAGTACCTGTGTCAAAACCACCATAGGTATTCTAACTGCAGTTGATGTACAGTATGAATCTGATACAATTGCAGATCCTTGTATTGATTAAAAAGCATTGATTAGGTTGTTCTGAAAAGAAAGCACCCTTAATGCTTCTTAGAAGTTCTCTGCAGTTCTGCAGATAAGATCTGAACAACGGAACCTTTTCTGGGAAAAAAAATAAAAATTAATAATGGTAATAATTTCCCATTGTTTTTTGCATAATTTTAAAAAAGGGAAATAAATAAAGGTAAAAAATAGAAAAGTGAGGAAAATTAAATAACTAATTAGTGGAAGGAGATCCCTGTGTTTAATTATTGTTCACTACTCTTACCTAGTCTTGCTGGATTTCTCCTGCTCTGCTACTTGCTTTAAAAGGCACCAGTGTAAGAGTTTGTCCTCTCTTATTTGGAGTAGCATGCAAATGCATTGTAGAGCTATTTGTTATTATAATCATAACTGGAGCCAAGGTTTACTTGCAGTAGAGAAATATTAGGAGCTGTCTCTAGGTCTCAGCTTGTGCCACTTGTGATAAATTAGAACAAGTTTAATGCTGTTGTAATGGACGTGATTCTGCATTTTCTCCTGAACTTGTGTTACAAGGCTTATGTTGTAAAAGAATTTGATCCAGGCAGTTACACAGCACTGTGAGAAAGGTCCTTGTTAGCACTTCATTGTGTTTATAAGTAGGAGAGGAAAAGTGGATGTTAATACTGAACTATTGCATGATATCTCTGTAGACTTAATGTGTGATCAGATGTAAGATTTGAATACAAATCTGTGTTTTGCAAGGCATCAAAAACACACCCAAGTTCAGACCCTTAAAGGAAAATCAGACTAGATGTAGGTTTATAGACCTATCTTAAGACAGAACAAGTCACCCTATGAAAGTGTGTTCACTGATTAAAGAAGTATAGATGACTTCATTAGACTATTTTGCATTCACGTTCCATATGGATATAATCAGTCTCTCTTTTCCCTTCCATGTTCTTTACACCTAAAACTGAGTGCAGGCTCAGTCACCTTCCACCCATCCCCAGTACCTGCAGAGGATCCGAACTTTCCATACACATACTCCAGAAGAATATTATTTATAAGGCTTTTGAAGTTACTGTAGTGAACCAGAAAAATCCATCTTCTGGCTTTTACTGGTTATGGAATGAGTTTTCAGTTTCAGAGATGTTGCCAAATAGGTGAAGCATCTCTTTTCTATCTATGTCATTTGTTTCAAGAACTGTTCTACCAGAATATCTATACAAAAATATGAGAATATGGGATGGGACATATGCTTTTCTTGCAATTTTTCCTGGGGGACCTGTGGGCCAAATTGTAAGGTTGATTTGCTGTATCTATACTGAATGAGTATCATAATGATTTTGCTAATACTACATTTTATTGCAAGCATTTCCTCATGGTTTTCACAGGAAAGGGGAAAAAGAAAAAAGAAAATCACCATAGGAAAACAAAGAATGATGACATAAACCTTATCCAAAGGGATTCCCTGTACTTAACATACCAAAGGGACAGCTAGCACAGTGTGAACTCTTAGACACTCTTCAGGTGATTACAGAGGGAAAGGTCAAATAGGATGGGGTTTTACGACTTAGAGTGGGAGTGGAGGCTAGTTCATGTACACTAAAAATAACAGTTGTAAGAGATCCTGAAAGAAAAATTAATTTTAAAAAAAATAAAAATTAATTGATTTCATCATTTCAGAACAGAAGAAAGGAGATAAAACAGAATACTGGTGTAAGAGATTGCAAGTTCGCAAAGATTCCTAAAGTTCAGTCGTCATGCAAATTCAGGTGTTTTACAATTTACTCTGCTGCTTCAGTCTCCAGCAGTTAACAAGATTTATACCAATGAGCTGGAATCAAATTATGATTCTGTACATTTCCATAAATGCTGTTCAACATAATAACACCCAGGTTTGCTGACAGTTCATAAAGAAGTCAAAAAGTATCTGTTATTTATTGAGTTGTTAGCTCACAAAACTTTGTGTAAATGAAAAGGCAAGTAAGACCTTTTTCTCTTAAAAGACACATCAGACTCTCCTAGGGAACGCTTCAAGGAGCTTCACTTCCCGTAATCAACATATTTCTGTATTTGTACACCTAATCAGAGCACATCTGCTTTGCAGTTAAATTACTCTTCAATAAGAGAGACATAGTGTCAAAATTAACTTTATTATATTGATTTTTTTGTTCTGCATGTTACTCACACTGCAAAATTAAATATTTTCATTTTAATAACTAAAACCTAACACAAAGTCAGTCCTTTAGAAAACATTCTCCTCTGTCAAGACTACAACATCTTAAACTGCAGCCACTCCCATTCATCATTTTATGAGGATTCAACAATTCTGTAGATGGTTTTTCTAAACATTTTCCTTACTAAGCCTGACGTCTGTCACCCAGCATCTACACAGAAAAGCTTGTTGCAGCTGCTTACAGAAGAAGCTGTTGGAAGAATGTGATGACTGGGATATAGGGATCAATCATTTCTCTCACTAAAAGAAGTATTTTCTAAAGAAGACAGGTTTGCAGATTCAGTTATACTAGACTTTCAGAAGGTATTTCTGACCAGGGAAACAGTTACAAAAAGTAAAGAAATTTAAATGTATGCTTTAGAGATTGCTTTAAATTACCTGGGAAAACTCAAGGCTAGCACCTTGGAGGTTACTGGAAATGCTCCATCCAAGATGGTCTTCATGCAGCCAAGAGTAGAGTTAATGCGTGCGTTGCTGTGGGACTTCTTTTCATCATAGTGCTGCTAACCCCAAGCCAGAGGAAACACAATGCTCTGCTCCCCAGACACAGCCACTGTGGAGGGGTAGTCATTCCTGGGCATGTACCCCTGCCCTGCAAACATGTTAGGATCAGATGACCTCCACCTGGGCAAACTCAACCCTGCTTGGGCTTTGGGATCTTCACAGATATTTGAAAGCAAAACCAGCCTAAATTTTAACACTGTCTTGCTCTCCTCTATTAAAATGTGGCAGATGATAAACCTACAGCAAATTCACTCAAATTGTTACTGAAGCCTGGCTCCCTCTGTGTGCAGAGCTGACATACTTTTACTTGGATATACTCTGGGACAGCTGGATATGTAGACATGTCACTGAGGTGGTATGAAGCTCACATCAGAGTAGAGTTGCTGCAGTGTGGGACTGTATTTCACAGCAAAGCTTCAGCCTGGAGTTGATGGGAAGCTCACTAAGCCTCCTGCCCCAGTGTCCCAGGCTCCAGTGACCCTGACAAGGAGCAAGACTCTTCAGTGAATGTCATCACTGCTTACATTCACAAGTTGTTAAAAGAGGAAGGTCACACCTAAGACTATTGCCAAGATACTTGATTGAATTATCTTTTAATAGCAATAATAATAAGATTGATCTATTAACTGCTGTCTTCCCCAAATTAATTGGTACCCTCTTTACATCCATTAGGAAGCTGTATTTGGACTCAGCTGTGACTGGGAAAGATTTGTCCAAGCAGAAGCCTTTCAGGGGATGATTTATCTGGGGTCTGAGCCAGTATTACTGAAATGTTTGAAGGGGTCCACAGACAGGTTGACTTGGACCTTTTTGCTGCCAGCACCTGGCAGAAGGTTGCACAATGATGAACAGACTTTCCATAATGAAACCCAAATGTTCCTCCCTCAGCTGAATTTTTGTGTTAATAATGCCATTTAGGTGTAAGTAGAAGGAAAGTTTGTGTGAAACTTTTTCAGCCATATCTGAATTCTTAGTTCAAAAAGCATACTTTTAATCATAGCTAAATAATGGCTGGAGTTAGGAATTCCCAATCTGTTTTATAATCTCAATGAAGAAATAAAATATTACACATTTGAAGAATGGCTTCATAATTAAAATAAAATTCACAAAAATTTCCCATGTTTATATGTGTATTGACTTATCTGAAGTGTTTCATGGCTGACTTGAGTAACAGTACTACAAAATAGATTGTATTAGAACTGGAGAGACTATTTTTATTTTAATTTTTTTTTTTTCTTCAGAACAGAAGACATCACCTTATGCCAAAAAGTGTTTTTCCAAAATGTGTCAGTTCTGGGGGAGGCTTCAATCACATTATTTGATAGAGACTTTCCTTGGCTAAAGGGAGTTTATCCAATGCGGAAAACACCAAAAAGTGAAATGTGGCCTCTCCCTAAAGAAGAATGAACGCTTCGACATTTCACAGAATCACAGAAGTATTGACTGGACCTCTGTGGATTGTTGAGGGTTTTTTAGCAAGCAATGGACATGTGAGCAATCCAACCTTTGAGCCTGACCCGGATGCTGAAGCAGGACGGGGAGGTGGAAAAGGAGTGATGGTGTAAATGCATGCTTTAAGGCTGTAAATCAATCTATGCTTCGCGCTAGTACTATTAGCCAATCGGTAGCTAGACGAGTCTCGTGATCTGGTGCTCTGTCTATATAAACCGGTTGTAATGCCATTAGTGGATCATCTAGTCCAAACTCCATCTTGAAGCAGGATGGCAGCCAAAATTATATAGATCAGCTGTTGCTTTATCTCACTGTATGTGGAAAACCTCCAGTGATGACGAGTCCACAATCATTTTGCATAACCTGCTCCAGTGATGGATGCTCTGCCATGAAGGATCATTCTGCATGAGCCTGTGGATATGAGTTCTATAGGTGCCTACAGGTTTGGAAGGACAAACAGTCACCAGTAAGGATCAGGCCAAGGCAAGGGAATATACTTGAGACAGAAGCATGCAGAAATCTCCCGAAGACTGACAAGCTCTGTGGGCTGTAAGTCCTGTTGAAACTGAAAGAACTGATAAACTTGGACACTAAGAGCCAGTCAAGCCTGCCGAAGGTCAACAGTGTACACTGGCATGGGTAGCAGAGTGTGTAACACGGACCACAGCCATGGGGTCAGTGACAGCTATGCATAGACAATAAGTGTAGGGCTATATATGCACCTGATGCAACAAGGGTTCCCTGAGGGCATTTCCAAACAGCTATGGAGAAGGCAGCACAATCCTTAGCTTGTGAGTCTGCAGCTGGGGTTGGCCTCCTCACTGTGTCTCCAATGGGGCAATTGTGAGTGAATGTGAGTCAGCTGCATGAGGGAATAATTGAATGTGGTGCCTGAATAGCTATCTCCTATTAATAACAACAGGCTAATGAATAAAAGATGTTTCCAAAAGTAATGGTTGTAGTTTGTGTCTCCCCCTTACTCAATTTCCTATTAGGGAAAAAGGATTTTACAACTCCTTTCTATTTTCCCAACAACCTCCTTGAACTGAGGGGCCTAAAAATGGACACAGTACTCCAGGTGTAGCCTAACATTTCCCTTTGATAAAACTAAACTCATTTTCTTCCAGTTAGAAGTTGGGGGTATTTTGACTACCGGTTTTAAATATTTCCTTTGTACTAGCAACATGAAAGTTGAATTAAATACTTTTCTGCTGTTATTTAATCACAGTAGTGTATAACCTTACAGAATAATGTGTTGAAACACACGTTCTTGCTTAGAGAAAGTGAAACTGAAAACAAAAGCATTTCCCAGTAAAATAGGTCAGGTCCTTGCCACAAGTCCTTCAACTGGCTTGAGAGCCTAAAGCATTTTCTAACTCACGCATATGTCTTATGCTTTCAGAGAGTATTTTTTTGCCTTACTGATGGCTGCCATGCAGGCGAATCTGGGAATGTATTCTCTGATGCAATCGTATCATCTGGTGCTATAAGTATGAGGAACAGATTTAGTGAGTGATGAAGGAATGAAGCTATGATTAGTAAGATTAAATTCTAGGACTTTTCCTCCTGAGTGGTGGCATCAGAGTGGGATGTGGCAAGGACTAAGGAAATGCTGAAAGTGACCGAGACTACATCCTACACCTCAGTTTCTGTGCTACTATCTGCAGGACTAGGGAGGTGATTGTCCACTTGTACTCAGCACTGGTGAGGCCGCACCTTGAATACTGTGTTCAGTTGGGCCCCTCACTACACTGAGCTGCTGGAGTGTGTCCAGAGAAGGGCAACAAAGCTGATGAAGGGTCTGGAGCACAAGTCTGATGAGGAGCAACTGAGGGAACTGGGGGTGTTCAGTCTGGAGAAGAGGAGGCTGAGGGGAGACCTCATTGCTCTCTACAACTACCAGAAAGGAGGGTGTAGTGAGGCAGGGATCAGTGTCTTCTCCCAGGTAACAGTGATAGGAAGAGGGGTAATGGCCTCAAGTTGTGCCAGGGGAGGTTTAGATTGTATATTGGGAAACACTTCTTCACTGAAAGGGCTGCCAGGCATTCAAACAGGCTGCCCAGGGCAGTGGTGGAGTCCCCATCTCTGAAGGGATTTAAGAGACATGTAGATGAAGTGCTGAGGGACATGGTTTAGCGGTGACTTGGCAAAGTTAAGTTAATGGGTGGACTTGATGATCTTCGAGGTCTTTTCCAAACAAGGGGATTCTATGATTCTCTGTGAAATTTTCCCTACATATTCCTGTTCTTAAAGGTAAATTATTGTATTCTTCAGCTAATCATTTCACCAACCTCTTTCTCTTTCTCTTTCTCTTTCTCTTTCTCTTTCTCTTTCTCTTTCTCTTTCTCTTTCTCTTTCTCTTTCTCTTTCTCTTTCTCTTTCTCTTTCTTTCTCCTTCTTTTTCTCTTTCCTTTTCTCTTTCTCTTTCTCTTTCTCTTTCTCTTTCTCTTTCTCTTTCTCTTTCTCTTTCTCTTTCTCTTTCTCTTTCTCTTTCTCTTTCTCTTTCTCTTTCTCTTTCTCTTTTTTCTCTTTCCCTTTCTCTTTCTCTTTTTTCTCTTTCTTTTTCTTTTGTCTTTCCCTTTCCCTTTCCCTTTCCCTTTCCCTTTCCCTCTCCCTTTCCCTTTCCCTTTCCCTTTCCCTTTCCCTTTCTCTCTCTCTCCACCTCTGTGCAAGCCTGGAGTTTTGATTGGAAATGGCACTATTAAAATATCCAAATTTGAAGAGCCATTTGAAACTTCAGAGAGGAGAAGAAAAGCTTAAGAAATCAAAACATTGTCCCCTCCCTATTTCATTCCTTTCCTCTGATGATTAAAAATACAGACTTGTAGAAATTTTAGATAACACTTAAAAATAGTCTTCCTTAGAAGTGCAATAAAACCTGTAAGAGATTCAAGCCCTAATTGGAAGTCTGCTGTTCTAAACCTTCCTCAAAACATGCCTGATAGTTCTGCTTCTGCTAATAGGAATCTATGTCGGTTTCAAACTTCTTTCTTTTTCTTCCAGTCCCTTGAATGGCTGTTGAAGTTTTCACTGTGTACAGTCTTGAACCTAATGTCTTTGAACAGTTAGTATGCACTCCTTGCTCCAGAGAAACTGTGAGGGGTATCAGTAAGAGTCTATTGCCTGAATAAAATTCTCTGGATTTCCTGCACCCAGTGTTCGGAAGATACATTTTATAAGCATCAGTAGGAGGAGGAAGCTTCTCAGAGGAAGTTATTGCTCTCTTAAAAGGCTGAGAGAGTGGTTTGTAGGAGGCAGTGGGTGAAGGGATTAGCACTTCCTGCATTAGAAGTGAAACTTAACAGTACACATACATTTTCCTTCAGTTTTGTTTTCATCATCAGAAATGTTAACTGGTTTTGGCTGCCTTCTGTTTCTATCTACTCAGGAATATTGATACGATATGAATCCTCTATATATCTCACAGTAATAGTGTAGCCCTTCCTGCATTTTCTTTACACTGCACAAGACCATTTAATTGAAACCTTGTGTGTCTGATTTGCACAGCTGTTGTAATCTCTCTTCATTATATGTCTGTGGCTTTGCTCTGGGAAAGCTGGGCAGGACTGCTTTGGTTGAAGTGAATGGCCATACTATGCTACTGAGGCTATTCGTTTTTCTCACTTCTCTCATTTTATCCCTTCTCATGTTTTCCTCTCTTGGCATGCATGTGGGCTTGTATGCAGGGTTGCAAACAGAGCTGAGGCAGTCTTGTTGATGAATGTTAAATAGGCAAAAGCTGGTGCAGCTCCAAGTAATCATTTTGCAAGTAATTCATTTGGATACTGAATACCCAGACTGCAATTTCTATGCATCTACCAAAGGGATAACTCTCTGCATTAATTTAACACTCCTTCCAGCAGGACATTATCACGCTTTTCTCCCAAGTCTGATTTCTTTACAATTTGTAGAACTGCAGTATTGCTATGTCTGTACCTAAAAGCAGCCTCTAGCACAATTCCCTCAAGCTACACAAGTCTGTGGGCTCACATGTTATCTTGGCCAGGTTGTTATTCATCAAGGGAAGTCCCACGATCAGCACATACCCCTGCCTTCATGTGTGTTTTTAACTTCTAACAAGTTTAAGAGGCTTCTAGCTCAGGAGTTAGGAAGTGCATGCAGCGAACAGTTTCTTAGGTGTAAGAGGTAGATAGAGGGGTCTTGCTGTCCAGTTTGAAGGAGTTATCTTCTGCTTTTATGAATTAAGCTGTGCTGTTTCTCTCCTCTCTATGTGTCAAAACAAAATATATACAGAAATCTTATTGCTGGATTGTTGTGGCAATTGACCTGGCTGTCAGAAGCCTAAACCATCTGATGGAGACAATCACGTGGAGCCTTTCAGGAGCTAAGGCGAGGACAAAAGGCAGTGCAGTCTGGCTCTGGCCTGTTAGTAAGATGAGACAAATTCACAACTTTCCTGAAATAAAACAATGTTACTTAAATCATTGTTTAAGTAGGATACTTATGATTGTAAGGTAGCTCTGTTACCTGGAGACCCTCATCTTGTGTTGCACTTTAACTTGAAGACAGCAGTTGGCAGGCATTAGCTGCCCAGGAGACATAGCAGATCAAGAGTGTCCTGGAAAACAGATGGCCCCAAACCAGGACATTTCAGGCCAAGAGCCTAAAACAGATGACATAAACTGTTGTGTCCAGAGAGGTTCCTCTTATTGACTCATAGGTAGTATAATCTCCTGATTTAAGTGCATAAACTGTGTCCTTGCCTCTAAAATTCAGTCAATGACACACATCCCTGACAAATCACTTCTCAGTTGTACTCATTTTGAGGACAAAGCCAATACAGTGTAGGAAGACAGCAATTTCTATTAAATGTTCCTCTGAAATAGCTCATAAGATTGTGAAATCTATGCTCCTTATAAATACTTATATATAGCTGTCATTCACTTATGTGACCATTACTATTTCTGTCCTTGTTTTATAGATGAGTATTAATGATACCTGCAGTTATTTGTAAAAGTGTATATTCAGTGGATTGTTTCAAGAGTTAAAACAAGCCAATAAACTAGGTTGCTTATATAACACATTGTCTCTTTATGTAATTTTAATTGACCATTGACATGTACCTAAATACTTACTAGTTTTCTAACCCTTGTAAGAATGTAACTATTAAACATACCCACACCATTGTCTGGATATAGAGAAAATATGACCAGATTAAAATATTTTCCAGAACATCTATTTTAGCATTTGAAGGTTAAAGTATAGTTTCTGTAAGGATGTAATTTCCCTGTACATTTAAACTGACATATTCATTGCTACTTTGCAGCTGCCACACATATTAGTAGAAGTTCCTGTATTTCACCTAATTTAGCTTGAAGCTCCCTGACAGATGTGATGTTTCTTTCAAATGTTTGTTGTATAAAAACATCCTCATCCTCCTCCATAATATTTAATGTATAAGCATCACATTTTGTTTGAGATTGCTCATCACATGATGAAACAGATCTTAGAAGAGCTCTTTGCCAATTCTTCCACACACTACATTGAGGAAATGCAAATAAAAACAGAATGAGAGATCTCCTTCTCTTGGGCCAATAGAACATGACATTAAGAATTATTGAGAACTTGCATTGGTCTTGGGTGTGTGATGGAAATTGTATATTATCTGCTTCTCCATTTTTGGTTGCAAGCAAGGTTAAAGAGCACAAACTCAGTTTCCTGCATGCAGTGTTTTTCTTACCCCAGAACTGTAATAGTAGGAAGAAAAATAAGAAAAACAAACAACCATAAACTGCAATACTACGAAGTTAAGTCCTTGGTGAAACTCACTTCATCAGTGAATAGAATTTTACCACAGATTCAGCAGTTGGTCAGGACTTTACCTTATTTATATTACAGATGCATAATATAAAAATATCTTCTATGTTTACAGGTGCTATAGATTTGTTCCATTATACTGCCATACTTCTGCTGTATTTCTACTTGTCATTTCATAGGTTTGTAGTCAGCAAGAGACGTTGTGTTGCCAGTGGAGCCATGACGCATGGTGCAGCACCCAGCCTGATGCCTGAGGTGGTGCTCAGGTCATTGAAGCACGCAGCAGCCTGAGCTCCACTACATTCCATCTCCGCTCAGCTCTATCCAAAGGATGACACGATGTGAATTTTCTAGGCAGGCAATCTTCCTAAAACTGAAACAAAAGTCAAGAAAAGACAAAGATTAAACTAATGAAACACAGAACACAATTAATTATCTTTCATTTTCTTCTTAATTTAAAACACTTTCATAAGGGTTCCCTCATAAGCACAAGAAAATATTAAGAATAGCAGGTATTTTCTTATCAGGCACTCACTGTGTTTATGTTCTTTCCATCCATCAATCCATCTACTCACCCATCCATCCATCCGTCCATCCATCCATGCATTGTTTCACCCCCCAGTCTTCTCCCATGGGATTATAAAACACTGCATTCCTCTAGAGCCTCTTATCTTGTCCCTCATACCAGAAACCTCAGCTATTCTTACTCTACCTGCCATTTTTCCTAGTTTCTGCTTTCAAGAGGTAATTACTACATTTGAAGATCTCATTTACTACCACAAAAACATTTAGTAAGAATACCTGAAACTGTAGAAAAGCAAGATGGGACAAAGAAAAAAGCCATAGAAAACACAATTTTTTCTTTAGAGACATGTAAAAATACCGATAATAACTGTGATAAATGTTTTGCATCCCAATGAGTCATCTGTGGAGGAAAATCCCCAATATTCCATTTGCCACCATTCCTTCCCCTTCTCTGGGTTATTTTCTTCCTTTAGCACACTTAAAACATCCTGGTGAACTTTCCTTCCTCTGGAGCGAACAGATCCTGGATTATATAAGCCTCAGGCCTCTTCTATTCTTGAGAGCCTTTTTATACTTGTAGTATTGCCATTTATAAAGAAGTCACCTTAGGAAAATTCTTTTAGGCTTAAAAAAGATTATCTGATATTCTACTGACAAAGAATATCTTTCTTCCTCTTAGTCAAAGACGCTGAAAACAAACTGAAAGCTGCAAGAAATAGAACAGATGGTTGATCGTTAAAAAAAGACTGTCAGCTATGCTTTGGAGAGCAGGGGGCATATGATAAAGTCAGAATAGCCAAAATAATCAAACCATGTTAGGCTTTGCTAAGGAAATTCAAAAATATACACACAGAAAACTCCCAGCAGAGAACTGAGTAGGAGATTTTCTTCTTGCATAAATACAAAAAGGACAGGGAAAACATTCAGGGGTCAAGCTGGAGTGTGCAAGGGATTCAAATGTGGAACAAACATGACATGTTTCCTTTGCTTCATTTTCCAGTCAGGAGGATGACGCTAAACTACCAACAGAATTATATTTAGAATTGGAAATTGACATGTCTACATGTAGAAAGCCAACATACATAGACTGAGGTGGCAGATGAAGTCTCCATAGTATATATGGTCTGACCCATAATGTTAGGTGCAGTAGAAAGATTTTATGATTGGTCTTCCAGCTTAAAGTGAGACTGTCAGACTGTGGAGCAGTGAAGATACATATGCCAAGGAAAGGTATGCAGAAAAAACATGATACAATTTGTCCAACATCAGCCCTATAGAGGGCTTTTGACCAAATTTTAAAAGAAAGAGACATGAATTTAAGGAAATATAGGCTGAATTAAACAGGTTGGCAAAAATCATAAAAAAGGATTGCTAAGGATGGTTTTAGTCATACTAAATATCCCCTTCGATAGCACTTATTTTTTGAACAAAGGGTGAGTGGTGGACTTATCTCACCTGCTTTCAATAAAATGTATCATAGAATGGTATGCCATAGGAAATAGCTGGGTTAAGACGGTGGAAATGGTCATTATTACAGGAATCATTAGAAAAGAAGACAAAAGAGAAATGATAACAGACTTTACTGATAGGGCTGGGCTGGTGGAGCCCTTGGAGACTTGCACAGGCTGATCTTAGGCAGTAATGACTTGGGAACAAGAAATGGGAATGTAATAATTAAATTTACTGATAGTACAAATTTGAGAGACATCATCAATATGCAAAAGAATCAGAGTATCATGCAGGGAGAACTGAATGAACTGGCCAACAGAGGTAACTGAGAAGGGATAAAATTTAATCATGCAAAGTGCTGCCTCATGCATTTAAAGACCAATAGTAAGACCCACTAGTATAAACAGGGAACTTATCAACTGAAAGTGACAGAGAGAAAAGAAAGATTTAGTGTTTTAATCAATCACAGCATGTCTATGAGCCTCAGATGTTGCTGTGGTCATGAAAAAAGCAAATGCATCAGGTGAGGTATTCTCAATAAAGACAGGGAAGCTATAAATAGCTCTTCACAAAGCATCAGCAAGAGCTCATCAGAAATGCTATGCACACTTTGGTCACCCACATACAAGAAAGATGAACGCAAGATACTGTAACTGCCAAGCAGTGTTGCTCAAATGATCAGGGGAATGATTAGCCCATCTTACATGAGGAGAGTAAAGGCACTTGGCTTGTTTAGATTAACAACACAAGGGAAGAAAAGGCGGTATAATTGCCCTCTCTAAAAAATACCAGGGAAGAGAAGAGCTATTTAAATTAAAGGATGATGCTGGAACAAGAACAAATAAGTGTAAGCAGTTATGAATAAATATGGGTGGAAATTAGATAAAGGTTTGTATGAGAGGAGTAAGGTTCTGGGACAGCAGTTACTGGATCAAATCAGAGGGGCAAAATCTAATTAGGTTTTAAAAGGAGCTTCACACATTTCTGAATGAGATTATGTGGTGTGTTTTCTAGTGTTAAAAAAGAACCAGACTAGGAAACTCTCTTCCATTACTGTGTTTTTTGCTGCTATTTTAGACAATAAGCACATATGGCCGATTTTACAGCCATACAAGTTTTGAAGGGCCCCTCTATGTGTGATATGGGTGTACAGCAGATTTTTACATACTGTAGGTTTCTTGGATGTGTTCATGGAGCCACAGAAAAAGCTTATGCGGGAAATTAATATGGACTGCCTGTGCAGTCCAGCCCATCACCAATGTCATATTCTTAAATGTTCTGCACAGTTGTAATCACACGTGTAAGGCTCCTGTCACTTTTCTTGAGAGATTGTTTCAGTGTCTAGTTGATCTTTATTAGTAGCACTTAACAATTTCAAACTTTCCTGAGATTTATTTGCACTCATTACCCTATTCTTATCTTTTTCTGGAGGTGCAAAACATTTCAGCTGCTTCTCAACATTTAATCACTATTTAGTCATTTACATTTCCATCATAACTTATTTTGCCATCCATCATTACTACATTTCTCACTACAGTTTTTTTAATTCTGTTATCAAAAAAATCAATGGTATTCTGACTAATAGCAGTCTGAGGGTAGGAGAATTCATTTATGTAACATTTCACTCTGAAAACTTTACACTATTTTTTTAAACATAATTCTGAGACTTTTACTTTTTCCAAGTTAAGTGCAAACACTGGTGAGTTCTGAGAACAACACCTGCCCCATTAACAAGCATTTTCCTCCACAATATCCTGTGTGACTCCTCTGGTGGAAGTTCTGATCTGATATTGTCAGAATCTTTTCCTTAAATAGCTGTTCCTGACCTGAAAGCACCTCTTCTTCACAGAAACTGTGCTGAAACAAGTCAAAAAACAGTCTCTGCTCATGATACTTCTCTAAAGGAATAAATGAGAGAATCTTTTATGTCTTCTCAGGGTTTTTTTTTATTCATTCTTTAAAAATATATGTGAACACTGCTATATTATGAACATAGCTATGTGAGAGCACTGAGGAAGAGGAAGAGAGATGGAGCAGCTCATTCTCCCTCTACATGAGCCATTGCAGAATCCAGCACTGAGCTTACCTTGCACCTTGAGGGACAGAAGCAGTGACAGCAGGGACAGCCAAAACCCAGATACACTCAAACAAAAGGGTCTGAGGGGTGTCCATTTTGCTCCTGAAAATAGGTTTAGCTGCTTCTGATGGTGCCATAGATATTATTGAATAAGCATACTGGGACATTCTTCCACAGTATCATCTGAGTCTTAAAAAGCACAGTACCCAATGCCTCTTCTTTCACCTTTCTTTCCTTAGAAAACAGTTCAGTAGAGCTACAAACAATTAATCTCACAATGTACATAGTAACAATACCTAGGAAAACCAGATAAGTTTTACTTTACATGAGAAAAATTATGTGCTGCAACATCTACCTTTGCTACAAATGATATAGACTTCTATATTTATGCTGCTGTTCCTAGAGCCTGAGTATATAATTACTACAAGGAGATATATAGAGGACACTTTTTTAGCAAAATTTGTTGTACTTCAGGCACAAGTCAAGCAACAATAGTTACACCTATAAGAAAATAAATTCCTGCAAGATTTATTTGCTTTTTCTAGCCCCAAAAGCAGCAGCATTAACATTGTTGAAACTTCCTATGCAATTACTTAACTTTATGAATTGCCTTTTCTTATCTTTACATTTTGCAATGAATTCCAGTTTAATTGGAGTCCACCAGAAGACAGACAAATACAATTATTGAGAGAGAATAAGAGAGAAAAAATATTTTTTCTGTGTAACATTGTACATTCTTTGATGACTGTACCACAAAATTTTAAACACATAATGCTTTTGATTTATATTACCAATGAAAGCAGATCCTGCTATTTCTGTTAACAGTTATTAATACCATACTTCTGTCATATTCATATGCACTTGTATGTGACTACTCACAGACTAAAAATCTTAATTGCATGAGGAAAGCTAGTAGAATCTGGACCTAATAAATTAAGTTGCAAAATACAGGGGAAACAAAGAAGTATTTTTTAGGCACTGGAACAGGCTGCCCAGGGAGGTGGTGGAGTCACTGTCCCTGGGGATGTTCAAAAAACGGGTTGATGAGGCACTTGAGGCCATGGTCTAATGGTCTAATGGTTAGGAATATGATGGCATAAAGGTTGGACTTAATGACCCTGGAGGTCCCTTCCAACCATAATTATTCTATGATTCTATGATTCTATGTCTGATATTTCCTTTAGACAGAAGTTGACTTCTACAGAGGATGAGTTTTGCCCCCTCTTTGAGGGATTAGCAGGACTTAAAATTTCTGCTAAATTTATTGCTTTTCTGTTTATTGATGGTGCAATGTAAGAGATGCCTCTGACAACCGGTGGGTCTGTAAGTTTTATATTATAAGGACATAAATCTGACTGCATGATTTGCATTTCTGGAAAACAATAGATGTGCAATGAATCAAGCTAGAAATGTTGTGACTGAATTGTTTCAAAGGGACTGTGTTAGACCTAGATTTTCAGTTAACAGAACATTGTGGGATAAGCATCTTTACAGCAATCCATCTTGATTGTTCTGGTAAAGAAATAAGTATTAATGGTTGATTTATGGATATGTAAATCAGAAAACAATAGCCTACTGTTTATAGCTTCTGCAATGTTGGTTCACATCCAACAAGCCATCTGGGAGATTCAAATATCACTTATTTTTATTCAGATTTGTGTCAACTTCCTGGATGATTCTGATATTAAAAACTTGAAGTTAGCAAGTTCTCTGTTGTGTACTAAGCAAAAGATAGTGGTTGGGTCTGCAGTAGTCGGACAACGTGTGGTATCTAGTGGAATATCAGACTTCGAAAGATGGATATCTCCAAGTTAGGGACTCCATTCCCTATTCAGAAGGCCAAGAATTCATTTAAGGTAGTTCAGCATTTTATATATGTGTATGTATTAGGTATGTATATAATTCAATCAACTTCTAATTACTCATTTAGAAAAATTAAGGAGCTATTGTTAAAAATTCAGTCATATAGCTGAATATAAGCTAACATAGCTAATAGAAGAACAAAATGTACACAAATAGTACAGAAATGTACCAATGAATAGAAACAGCTATAGATATAATAGGGCTTATGCTACGATAGATGGTTGGTAGACACCTTTTTTATTTTAGACCTAGTAGACAAGTTGCCTCTTCCAACTGTCAGTCACACAAGATCTTCCTTAACTAAAGCAAAGACAAGACACTGATTATAATTTCCTTCCAGGAGACACAATTTCATTCTGCCCTTGGAACTTCTTTACCACCTTGATTGAACTACCCACATCATGGTAGTTTCTTCCAAGGAAATACACGTTAACATTGTGGAACACTCAAAATAACATTAAAATGTAAAAGGAGATCAGAAAATCAGAGAGTCAAGACTCCTTAGTCAAAGAGTGGTGTAGCAAAGGTCATTTACATGTACAAAGCTCATTGTCACTTGGGGCCATTACTTTGCTGTGACAGAAGTTGGCCTATGGCAGTTCTGCCACCAGCACCTCTCCCCTGTTCATCAGAAAGAGCCAAGTTTTGCTGTGAAATATTAATTTCTGGTAGATGTGGCTGCTCTATCCTGTCAAGTGGATGACTGTCAGCCTCAAAGGCAGCTGTACATGTAAATTAATCACTCTGGTTTTATCAACAGCAAATGCATCTCTCTAGAGTAGCTTCTTTTCTTTTTAAATGAAAAAATGAAAAGAAAAAAGTCTATCACTTTTCAGTTCACATCACTAAATGCAAGAGTGCAGCTGAACTGGCTGCAGGAGATTTATGCTGGAGATATTTTTCCATCACTTGTTATCAGAAAGGTAGGAGTTACAGGATAA
Organism: Podargus strigoides; assembly: GCA_028020825.1. Taxonomy (NCBI): domain Eukaryota; kingdom Metazoa; phylum Chordata; class Aves; order Caprimulgiformes; family Podargidae; genus Podargus; species Podargus strigoides. The sequence continues at coordinate 81,800,476 of CM051663.1, read as the reverse complement.
AAAAGCTTACCCTTAGGGGAGAAAATGAAGCCTGCTTGCAAATTTTTGTCTTGTCTTGTGATCCGATTTTACTGGTAGAGCTTCCGTTGAATCAGATTGGCCGAGTCCTTGCTGGTAATGCTCCCTAATGCAAACAAAGATACTAGCACAAAATATTTTCTACAAAAGCAGATCTGAATTTTTTTTTATAAGGATCAACTTTAAAAATTCATACTGAGAAATAACAATCATTACTGGGGGGGGGGAAGTACAACAAAACGAAACAACCTTTAAAGTATTCAGTTCTTCCCTAGACAGCAATGAAACTACACCAAAAGAAACATCTTTTCAAGAGAACAGGTTCATTAATTACCTTTGAAATTGAAAAACAATATCAAGACCCCCAGTTCTTCTTGATAAATTGATGCTGCTAGAACTGTGAAGCAGTTTGCGTTCTTACTGCAACACAACCTGTACAATTGCCATTGGGAAGCTGCATATTGGCTGTGTGGATACCTATGAAAGCACACTGATTCCAGCAGACTCAAGACAGAGGCACACGAACACCATAGCAGAAGGTCTTTGTATCCTTGCTTCCTGCCAGCAGCCTCTCGTCAACAGAAGAGTGCTTTAAGACTGCAATTCACAGGGAGACTGAGTGACACTTCCCAGGTGGAGCACAGAGAAGGAATTATCGGATCACTTCAGTTCCTTGCCAGAGCCTTCAGGTAAGCACTTTCTAAAATTTCCTGTCCAAAATTTAAGTAGTGAGCAGTGATACAAGCAAGCCACCCCTGAGGGGAAAATGATTCTTGTAATATGGAAAAAAGTTATTGCTGCAAAATAAGAGACATTGTACTACCATGTACCAACCAGTTCATGAACATGAAGCATATAGAGCCAGTTGTTTTGAACAATTTAGCTTTTTTTTTTCCCCCCATGGACATCTAAAAATTCATAGTTCCTTTTAGACAGTTTTATAGGTAAGATATCTGGATGTCATATAAGCACCTTTTTTTTCCTCTTCATTTGTTTCAAACAACAAAGAAGGTTGTCCACCAGTTTTCATATGGCCTTAGATGGTGCCCACAGAACTACTGGCCACTTGCTAAAGATCACTGACTTAGGCAGATTCAATATTGGAATTCACCTTGTTGATACTTGGTACTCGCAGTTTGCAGACTTGGTGCAAGGACTTGTAGGATGGGAGTCAGGACAGCTAGCCAGCGGGACTGGCTGCCTGTTGATCACTTGAGGAAGGATCCCTGAGGTAGGGACAGGGTACTGCATCCCTCTTAGAGACAGTGATGCGCCAACCTGCTGCCTGGCACAGGGGGCTGAGGCAACTCTAGGTTCATTTGTACTGTGGCAGTTCTTGTTGAGAAAAGCCATACTGATTCTCCCAAGTTGAACAAGGGCTCTTTCAATGGTTTTATACTGCTGCATCCCATTTAACTTCCCTCAATGAGGGTATATGCTGTCTTTATTTGGGTTTTAATATAACCTTCCATTTTCTTTTCCTTCTATCTAGCAGACTTTTTAGGTTGACCTATACCATAAAATGACTAAAAAAAATATTTGAGATTCCTGGAGGAATTTAAGACAGAGGGCAATCTGATGAGAGGGAAATCTACAGGCAGGACTCTGCAAGTGTCTTGCTATAGTGCCACTTCTGAAATAGAGGAACTATTAGGCTGCATCACATATCTTCACCATCCACATGGTAACAGAGCCACAGTAGCCTGAGATTTAGTCTCACTGTTTCCATGTGATTTTTTGTGGGCATTACAGACGGCTTTAACAACTGTGAAGATCTTAAACAGCTATTCATTTATTACAATGCACAATCTACTTCTTTTTCATTACAGCAAACAGTAACAACAAACTAGTCAACAACTGGTTTCTTACCCTGAAAGGACATAGCCTGATGTTTCCTTAATGGATATCTGACACAATATAGAGGCATGCCCAGGGCACATCCAGATGGACAATTAAGAATAAAGAACTATTAGGGGGATGTAGAAAAGTTTTAAATGCAATTTTAAAGTATTTAAGTGTCCTTTCTCTGTGCTAATATTCTCTTTAAAAGACTCTTTCTCTTTCAGCCTTCCTCATTTCTGCAGATATTGTTATACAACCCCTTCATTTGGTTGATTTTTTATAAACCCCAGAATCCTCCTCTCCATGTCCTTCGAGCTGCCCAGGGACTGAAGTTAAGACTTATTTTGGTCCTTGACATACTTCTACGTAAATGCTCCTTACATATCTGTTGGTGTGATTAATGCTTAACTTCAGCTGATGCCTACTGAATTCAAACACCTATAGCAGGACTCTTGTCAATATTTTCATGGGCACATTATCTTTTATATGGACACATTCTCTCTTATACAGGGTTCAGTCACCACTAAATGTAATGGAAAGTCTCCTGAATTATAACAGTGTAGAAAAGCGAGAGGCAAGCTATTTTAAAACACATAAGCAGTCTGAACGTGAGTTTTTTCCGGTGCCCAATGAAGTTGAAGGAGTAATTTCTTTTCATGCCAGTAAGTTCTGGATCAAATCTGGTGAGGCAGGGAACAAAAGTTCCTTAAAAGCAAAAGCAGAGAATGAAAAAATCAATGGCAGCCTATGTCAAGGAGTGACAGAGTCAAGGAAGTTATTCATTTGAGTTGTTAAATAAACAAGCCAATACACTCAGTCAAATGCCAGTATCTCACAGTGCAAGCCTTGCTGGCTTTGTGTTTGGGGTTTTTTTGTTTGTTTGTTTGTCTTTTAATTCCCGTGATTTATGACACTGCTGTCAGAAGAAGGAAGCTTTAATGCAAAGCTGGGATAGTCCAACTGTAACTCAGAGCAGATAGAAGTATGAGGTATGACTGCCTCTTCAAAAAGCATAATAGAAATTATTTACTGAGCCTTGTGAAATAGTAGGTTGTAGAGTTTACATCTGTTTTTATGCATTGTGCTTTTGCTTCATTTAGTACTTCAGCAGAAAATGGATATAAAAATGTTTAAGGTAAGGTGTTTTGCATATTACCACAATGTCAGTTCATAGCTATAGTAAGATACTACAGACTGCATTTGTCATTTTTCTAATGAGTTTTGGTTACCACACTCTCTGGCCAACTGGAACAAGTTCTGTAATTAGTACCAAAAATGTTTATAAAAGATTGCAGTAGACATAGTTTCATTTTGGAAGTTTGCATAAATGCTGCCTTATTCACTGTGTTTGGTTTTTCCTTGCAAATTATTTTTTTAAATAGTATTATATAAAAAATCCTACCACATTTCAAGAGGTTTCCAAAGACTGATTAAACTGAAAGTAACAGAAAACTGCCAAAATCAAATGTATTCCACCATCAGGGCTTTTTTGTATTTCATACAGGTGTCCAAAACAACAGAGACAACAGTCACCAATAAAATATTACTCATAACCACTAAGATCAGTAGTAAAATAGACAACCAACAAAGGAAGCATTCATTCATTTTTTCATTACTCCATCTCATCTATTATGTTACTGAGGAAATTGGCCTATATGAATCAGCTTCTATTCTGACACATGGGACTAAAGTAGCCTTGGAAAATTAAACCTGTTTTTTCATAATAGAAAGTAGATCTTTGGAAATCTGAGCTGTGTAAGAGCCAGGGTAGCCTATGGTACGATTATTCCACAGAAGGAGCTGGTAAAATGATATAATATTTTATGTGTGGATTCTATCAATGATTTCCATATTAAAATTATTCCATTCACAAGTTTTTAAAAAAAAAAAAAAAAAAAAGATACATTTTTATTCTTGACTGCCATCTTGGAAAACTTGATGTTAATCTGTGAATGCAACTTGTTTCTCTAAAACTCATCTGCATTAGTGAGAGCAAACAATTGCTAGGGACACCCTACTCTGGGACAGAAGATGGGCTCTGCGGTCAGCACCCCGGGCTGACCTCTATGTTAGCATCGCCACAGCGGTCACTTGTCTGCCCTTGTGAGAAGTCTGTTGATCTCCCCCATCCCTCCTGCCTCCAGCTCTGAGCTCCTGCTGCCTGCTCAGAGTGGAGCAGACCACCCAGCCACTGCTTCTCTTCTTACCGCTTTCTCCTCCACTTTCTTTGTGCTTATGACACCAATCATCAGCTCTGGAGGTTCTATAAAAAGATGTGGCTTACTTCAAACAGCAATGTTCTTCAGCACATGTTTTTTTGTCCCAAGCCATTGCACATCTCTCTGGAAGAATAAAAAGCCCTTAAATGTGAAAACAAAGAATCATACTTCGTGTGTGTGTTTCTGGATCTTGCTGCTTGGAGCTATTACTGCAGTGCAAAGCACAGCGTCTAGAGCTCTTTAACTTAATTCAAACAAATAGGATAGGACATTTCTTATGGAAACTCCAGACATTCCTGGACACCACCTTCCTAATTAGACTGCATCTCAGAAGCATGTGAGACCTTATCCTGGGGCTCTCAATAAGCTTTCCGGAGCCGTACAGCATTTAATCCCCCAAATGTAGATAATCCACTGTGCCCAAGACATTTCTGAGTAACTGGAATATTACATCAGCCTAATCCACAAATGTTTGGAATAGTATTGTTAATGTCTCCAGTGGGAAAAAGTGTCAGACATTTTACTAAAGCAGATTCAAGGTTTTCTGGGGGTTATTAATACACGGCTTTAAGCAAGGGAAATTCTGTGAACTCTTTTAAATGAATTTGTCTTTTATTTTCTTTTATGGAATAGTTTGAATGAACGCCTGAGCTCTTATAGAGAGCTGAACATAATCCAAGAATATTTGACCTGCTGTGTTTGGGAGGGCTGCTAAGTGTTTAGCTGCAAAGCAAGTTTGACTTCAAAAATTATAGCTAATTTTTCCTTTCTTTTTTTTTTTCTTCATATGCAAAAAATATATAGTTTTATTGTGTCTTGAAAACCTACATGATAAACCCAAGATAAGGAAATAATCGAGTCAGTTTTACTAGTATTAGAAGATTGTGGGTTTTTTTTTAACTTTCAGATTTAGATCCAGTGCAGCTCAATGAAGCAATGTTCTGAACCAGAAAACAGGAAGGAATATTAATCAAATGTGAAAAGGTTGCTGGAAAAAGAACAGCCTCAGAAAATGTTTTTAAAGATCACTTGTCAAGCACACTATTATTTCTTTGGCCTATTTTATGCCAAATTTTTTAAGAAATGGATAGTAAATTTCAGTTCCAAAGTACATCATGTTCATGTGGACTCTAGGGTTGCTTAGCAGGTAAAGAATAATGACTTAGTATTTGTGTTATAGAGAGATCATCAGTACTCCAGGTACCGTAACTGTTTTGTGATTATTTGTTGCCATGCACACCAAAGGGCTACTTCTGTCTTCTGTCTGAGGAGGATGGTTCTTAGAGCTGGGTTTCTGATCAACATATTTCCAATTCTTAGTTCGAGGTTATTATTAAGTATCTGAGCAATAGCTGACTTCAGAGGTTGACAACCATTTTGCCTGTGCATCATACTGTGGTGTGACTTCAGGACACCTATGTGGGTCCCATCCCTGGAACCCACCTACATGAGCCACCTCTATGCAGACTCCTGAGCCATCTGGGGGGCACTGGGTCTCATTCCTTGGACAACAGGGAAATTTTAAGCTACAGGAGGAGTGTGAAATTGCCAATTTGCTAGAAAGTGGTCTTGCAGTTCTTATACAAATTATTTCAATGAAAACGATAATTTGGCTGACAGAGCTGGTGAACCGTGTATTTACAATTAAAGGTGGGTTTAGTTAACAAGAGAAGTAGCATGTTTGCAGTTTTAAAGAAACAGACTCATAAGGTAAAATTAGTGGCACCTATTAAGGCTTAAACAAAATCTATGACAAACAAAGCATCACTGTATCCACAGTGTTTTCAGTGATGAGCCATCTTATGGTTATCCAGCACAAGAGAATCTCTGACCTCTGCCCGAAGAACAAATGAAAGGCTGCTGATGGTGAGGTCCCAGTGTACCACAGCTTCATTTCTACTTTTATGTCTCACTCAGGGATATCTTCCTAGACACATAGTTGTCAGTCCTTTGATGAGCTACTAATTTGCTGTCAGAGGGGCTTGTTCTTTTTTTGTCTTCTCCTTCCTCACACTGAAAGGCATTTCTGCAACAAGTAATTAAGCATTTTCTACTGAAAATGAGCAAATGTAGCGCATGGAATCCAGAAAAAAAAAATAAAAATATTTGATATCACATCTTGACAAATCTTCTTTCCTTTTGTACATCTATAGACCTCATAAGTTTTTTAACAGTCATTGGTAATATTTACTTCTCTCATGTGTACTTATGAATTGGTTATGTTCTTATAGGATTAATGACTTAAAAGAGTAGCCTGTAGTATCAGTTGGCTGTTATTCAGAAAGGTAGTAACTATAGCAAAAATGAAAACCGGACAAATATTTTCTATGCTTGGGTCAGGTGACAATTTCTGAAAACTCAGATTTTGTACAGCTATTCTTCTTAAATTTCCTACATGAGGTTATGATTGTTAAATGGCACACCAAATTATTCATGAAAAATATTTTAAATCTCTAAATTAGTCTCATAAAACTAATTGTGGATGCTCAGTATTCTGAATGTGATTTAATCTGACTTAGGAAGAAATATCACATGTATTTTTGTTTGACTGTATGACTATAATTCTTCCCATCACAATTCTCGCACAAATGTTTGCAAATTAACTTGCATTTCATTCTTTGCTCTTAGTCCACAAAATCTGCTTGTGGTTTACTGTTTCAGTGAATTAAAATTGTGTAATAGTTCCTCAAGAAAAGAGAAAACTACGAAAAAGAGACGTTACTAATTGGTAGGTATGAAAAGGCATTTTACAGCTTTTGTTCATTTTTCCAAAACATCCAGAAAACTAAAGAAATTTTCAAAGTAGAGAAGACATTCTTCAAAAAATCCTGAAGCAAAGTAAGGGCAATTCTGACATTATTCACAGGTGGGCCTTTGCAACATTTTTTTTCCCTGCAAACTATATTTGTCAGTGGAAATACTGTATTTTACCACAGCATCATTGTTTTGACATCAGACTATTCACCTCTGTAAACATATGTCCTTGCTTTAGAAGCATTCATCCTTTATTTTACCAAAGCCTCTTTCCTTCAAAAGAGTCTACTTTAACTTTACTACTATTACCAGGGTATTTATTAGGATTATTATTATACGCTTGTAAATTGTACGCTCAAGCCTTTTCTGGACTGGGTTCTATTTGCAAAGTAATAACCTTCTCACCTCACCAGCCTCTTTACTGAGATATGGAACATGAATTTCAGCCTAGCTCTCATCTTCCTTGTCTTGCTTTGGCATCCCTACCATCCGTGGCTATGTATCTTCCACCAGTCAACAACTTCTTGGGGAAAGCATGCAATGTGTGCTGTGAACTCTGTTGTAACCCTGCCTGCAGCTCAGCCAAGTCTCTGCTTGGGCTATCTAAACAGCGGATCGATTGTCTGCACACGGAGTGATGGCAGGCTGCACTCTCAAGTTACACACTGTATTTAATGACACTCAAATTGGTTTTAATGACTTTTCCACTTGACAGCTGCAATACAACCTGTCTTGCTGGCAGTCAGTAGCACCTACAGTCACTTAGTTTTCTATGCCTTTTTGTCTTGGATTTTATATTTTTGGCACATGTGTGTCAACAGATGTAAGTGGAGGTGGTGCCTGTGATTTGGCTCTGGCACAGAACAAGACCTTGCAGAAGGGGCAACCCCTTGGCATGACTAGGTGAGCCATCCATACCAGTTCTTCCTTGGTGTTTCATATATTTCTCAGAAAAAATTTAATGACAACCTGCTTCTGTTGTCCCAGACCAAGGCTGACATACATTAGACAGCGAGAACTTATGTATAGAATATGGGCTGCTATGCATAATTAGATAAATATGTTTATCTGTAACATCAAGGTGTTTTACCTGATCTTTGTAGGTGCATTCTGTTATCCAACATTTAGCTGAGGTGAGTTAAACTTCAATGGAAGTACAGTAGACTTGGTCAATGTATAAGAAAGTGACTCCTTGTCTGCAGGACTCTGCACCCATCTTATTTCAAGGCAAGCAGACTGCAAAATTTCAGTGGACAAGTTGGCAGACTGGGAGAACCTGTTCACATCCTTCCCTGGGGCTCTACGCAGAAGAGCTGGCGAAGAGGGAGCACATTCTCCTTCCAAATATCACATTTCTTCAGTTTAATTCCCAATTCTATAAAACATATCTACAGGATCCCATGTGTTTTGCCAGACATGTATTACAGTATTTTGAACTTTTTCCAACAGGTCTTTGTCCACTTACAAAGATTAGTTATTCACTGAATGGTTTGGGCTGCTTCCAGATTGTGGCGAGCACTACATGTCCAGTTACAATGGCTTAATGCAAGCTGTTTATTACACTGTCAAAATAGGCTAAACACCAAACGCTGACTCAAATATTGGATATTTTAGCTAGGTGTTTATAAGGTCTTGGTGTTGAGAACAAGCAGAAAAAAAGAATGTTTGAGAATGTGAATACCGTGAAAGATGCAGGTAATTAATATCACGGCAGTAACACAGGCGTGACTTCAGTCACTAAGAAAAAAATCACATGGAACATTGTAAATAGCAGAGCCAGACAGGAGAAGTGAGAAGCCTCACTGAAAACATCCATAGTTTTGTAAATATTTGTCAGAGGCAAACTTATTTTTTTTTATGGGTAGTCAAGGATCTGAATTACAATTTTCAGCTTCATAACTATCTTGTTGTTATGAACAACATCTCTCATTTCCACACCTTAAAATTTCAAAATCCTAAAGTCTCCAGAAACTGTTCTGGATGAAGAATAGGAGCATTGTTAGGTAAGCTACTGAACCATAACTGCTCTACATGGTTGTCTGATAATCTTGGTAAAGATCCTTGTCTTTGGAAAATCTTCACTGGATAATTGAACCAGCAGAATAAAACACCAGTAGTTTATTCAGCAAATTATATGTATGACTTATAACATTCATCAGGAAATTCATATAAGCCAAACACTTGATGTGTATGAGGTAGAGTTTTGAAACTTGTGCACTTTGCTTCAGGAATACTGTGTGCTGTACTTTTGCTCAATAATCTGTGTCACCCTAAAATTTCTAGGTTACAAAATAAATTTTATTTGTTGTAAAAAACCTCAATATCTTAAAACTTTGAAAGCATATATCAGAATAAATTTCTTTCAAATTTCCCAATGATATGGGACATCCACCAGCCAGTAGTCAATCTATAAACATTTGAACTGCAATGGATATTTCAATTTGGTTGCAAATTGAAGATAGACACTTCCATCTGGTGAAAAGAATTTAACTAATAACTTTTTTAGGTAAAGTTTCCTTCACACTTGACATGTCAGAAGAACAGAGAAATCAGGACAGGGGGTTTTTAATTTTTTTATTGTTTTTTTTTTATATTCTGATATAATGCATAATAAAAAGTGATATATTACCGCTGTGAGGAGATTTTCAATCAGCAGCTAATAGCTATTTAAAGAGATTGATCTAACTGTTTCTTTTTAATTTGCATGATATGCAAACCTAAGTCTTTGCATTTCTTCTCTTTGTAAAACTGTAAACAAATTAATGTCCTAAAAAGCCATAGGAGAAAACTAAAATGCCAGATGAAGCTGAAGTTCTTTTAACCTTCTGGTTAAACCATCCTAAGAAGGTTAGGATGTCCATTTTCTTATGTGAGTGAAAGCTGAATATATTTAGACTACTTGAAATATATTTAGATTAAATTAAAATGGTAATTATATTTACTGAAAAGCTAGTGTGAGCAGAAGCTTGTAACTATATCAGAAAGGTAAAATATTCTGATGAAGACCAACTCCTTTTCTCAGGACAACTACCTAACTGTTAGCTTACCTATTGTAGGAACAAATGTATGTAACACAAATGAGAGATGCCTTGGAGTTACTAGATATGTAATTAAAAAATTCCAGAGGATGGTGACCGAAACAGGTGTGGGTTTTGTTTAAATTACCATAGTCAAAATTGAAAAGAGGGAGGTGATAATTAAAGAATAATCTTGCTTTCATTATATCAATCTTGCTTTTCAATAACTTGGACAGTACAAGAATGACTCACAGAAGAAACAAATGGAGTAAAATTCTGCCCCTGCCTCACCTCCAATGCAGACAGTGTAAAAATGCCACACAGACATTGTTCCTGAAACACATGAGGCGTCAGAAGAGTGAAGACAAATAATACATAAACAAATCCAAAGTATCACTACACTACTTGGCTCTGCAAGTTTTGCGGGAAAACTGCAACAATGGGGTTTTTTGCCATGTATTTTTCCAGAGTGGCTCAACTAGAGAACTCTGAGCAAGCTTTTATCTATTAAATGATCCCGTACATCTGTTGGAATAGTTTTCTTAAATAGCAGATGTGGTTCATAAACATTAATAGAGACGGCAGCAGACAACAGAGATGGAAAAGTAATGTCTAGTTCTGAATTCAGTCCAGTATATTTCAAGAATAACTACACAGAATGAAGTATATCAATGTTAGTGTGAAATCATAGCAAAGATGAGATTCACAGCAATGTCTGTGTAAATATTGTTGAAGCCATATTTTTAAGGAAGGATATACTCTTTCTGCCCTTCAGATCTTCTCCTGTCAGCCAGGTGTAAAGCAGATATACAGATTATGCACGAGCCCTTAAGTAACGCCACTCAGTTCCCAAAATTTGTATGACGTTTTCTCAATACACTAAAATGGAAGCCAGCAAAGCGGCACCAAGACAATGAATTCATCATTAACAGGAAAATGTGGAGCTTTTAGTGCCAAGAAGAATGTTTACCACTATGATTGTCATTACTGAAAACTCTGAAGAGAGACTCTAACAGTAAGTACTTCTCTCAGTATTTCCAGAGATGGGTTATAATGTCCTGATATCATTCTGTTAAGACAATGCCACTTAAAATGCTTTCCTAACTCTGTTCAAATATATAATTTATATTGATAACTAAGTTACAGTTTTGTGCAGAGCTGTTTGGGTAATAAATATGCGATTACTTCTGTAGCTAAAGCTAGAAGTTAAAATGGCCAGACTGCTGACTTTATTTCCCTGCAACAACAAGAACTCTAGTGGTTTTTTGAATATTGTATAAACAGAGGCTAGACTTGTTCTTTACAAATGCTTTCTGTGTTAGATATATTTCTGCTCTCCACTTCTGCCCTCTGCATTGACAGGGTGCTTGAAAGCTGTGTAAGTGCTAAAATGTTTGCAATACCATGTTTCAAAATGTAATTGAGGGGAAACAATGTTGTATTTTGAACTATACTGAGCTTTGCAAAAGTAATGAAAATGAATTCTCTAAAAAATATCTACTGTCCTTTCAGGCCATCAATTAAATAACACATTTTCTCTCTTAGTCCCAGCTGGGAAACATTATGAAATTCAGCACTTTAATTTTCCTTTCTTGATTTTTCATTATTCTTGGTCTGTTTTGCAGTGGGTGGCACAGGAATACAAAACTTCCTGGTGCTTTTATGCTATTGCAATGTCACATACAGTGTCGATACAGTCTAATGGTACCTCTTTGTCCATGCTCTTTCATTTATTTGCTTACAAAACAGTCACTATAGGTCCCATAGTTAATCTTAAAGTGACAGAAGATAATAGGTGCCAGAAACCTGCCCACAGCAGCTGTAGTTTCGTCAGCAGTCCTCAATGCATTTGTCTAGAGACACTCCCATCACGTTGTTCCTCGCAGATCCTTTCTGTAACAGCTCAGAGAGCCCTGAGATGTTGTCACCCTTCATGTAACACTGGCGTGTGATCAGCATTTCTCCATGCATTCTGGAAAGTGTCTCAGGTTAGGAGACACAGTTTCTGGCTACAAAATGGCTGGACAAACTTCCCCTCCTCTTAGACTGTCAAAGAAGTCAAAATTGCTTTTCTCCTATTCTGGCATCTTCCATTTCTGGGTGATGCCAGCTTAAATACTTGTGAGTTTCTAGATCACATGGCTGGAAAAAGGCATGGCACAGCCAGGACAGTTGGTTGTCCCAAGGTGCTGAAAAAGCAGCTAGGCAGCAATGCTCTCATCAACGAATAAGAGTAAATGAGACTAACGAGTAAATGTGTGGTCATTTGGTAGATCACGGAATCATAGAATGGTTTGGGTTGGAAGGGACCTTCGAGGACTTTCTAGTCCAAACCCCCTGCCATGGGCAGGGTTGTCTTTAACTAGACCAGATTGCTCAAAACCCCATCCAACCTGGCCTTGAACTCTGCGAGGGAGGGGGCACCCACAGCTTCTCTGGGCAACCTGTTGCAGTGTCTCACCACCCTCATTGCAAAATTTTCTTCTTTATGTCTAAAGTAAATCTACCCTGTTTTAGTTTGAAACCATTAGCCTTTCTCCTGTCACTGTGGCTTGCATTAACCTTCTGCTGGAACTGCTCCTGGACGTGCTCTCACCTATGTCTGCACACAGTTGCAATGTTTGTGAAGGCCATTAAGGTCACACTTAGTCCTCTGTGAATTTATTATTGTAAGTGTGCTTAGGAATGTTTAATACTACACACTTCACAGAAAAATGGGAAATCTCTGATGTACCAATCTTTATATTCTACCATGGAGTACTGGTGCAATGAATTTGAAAATACAATATACTATGTAACTCACACATAATTTAGAAACTGAGCTGTTAAGTGAATTCCTGTCAAATCTGACAAAGTATTTTTATTCCTTTTTTCCCATGGTATTCCAACTTATCCCCTTGTGAAGAGCCAGGTTTCTCTCATTTGTTCTACAACATTTTGCACTGGCCAGGACACTGTGCTTTGTGATTGATAGAAAAAATCCTTAGAGGACTGGCATAATAAGGACAAAAAAAATTGCATCATTTAAGAAGTGACTAAATATTTAGATGGACAAGAGTTGTATCTAGAGGTATAACAAGGACTGAAAGCTATCAAAGCTTCATGAACTGGTTTGGCTGTTCATGCTTCAAGGCATGTTAATAGTATTTTATTGAAGCTATCCAATAATAAGTACCCAGTAATCTCTTTTATTCAAGTGACACATTTTAACAAATAATGAAAAAAGTTCTATCTCTTCCTAGAGATGTCTCTGCACTTTAAGACAAAATATAAAATATTGGGAAAATCTTTTGGGAATGCCACATTTTTCATTGTCATTTCCTTTTCAATTTTTGCCTAACAAAACTGGTAACAACCAGAGCTGCGCAGCACATTAGTGAGCAAGGGGGCCACCGGCTTAAAGCTAAAGGTGTGATTTATGTGTTCTGAACACACAACACATGAGTGGTACCTCATGGAGTTTTAGACAGACACAGTGCAAGTACTGTAGTATGTAAAAACAAAACCAGAAAACAGATATCATGTTTTTACAAACATATTTAAAATGGGAATATGCACATTTTATTCCAAATTGTTCTTATTCACTGTAAAGCTTCAATTCTGGTGAAGAAAAAATGTAAGGCAAGTAGAAGTTATTCATAACTCTTTGCACTATCAACCCTAATCAGCTGAAGTTTGTACACAGATAAATGCTTTCTGCAATATCAATCTTTCTCAAAATAAGGCTCTGCTAACACTGTGGCAGAGTACAATAGCAGAGGTATTTGCATTATTTGAGTGGTATCTAACAGAAGGGAAAGTGTCATTTTAGTGGGAATACATTAGATAATTTCTACAAGAGGAGGTCCACTACATCTGGATAAGAACTGCAGCTTTGCACTGGATGACGGGGTGGAAGATGATGTTCTGGAGTAGCCTTTCTCAGGGAGCACTCTGTATCCAGATTAACTGACAAGGCCGGTAGAGTTTCCTTAGCCTTCAGAAATGAATCATCTAGAGAAGTAACTCAAATCTCAGAGCAGTAAATGGGAGATCAAGATGCCTTCCGCCCTCTGTTTGAAGCCTGGTAAAAGGAAGCGTTTTCCTGCCCCAAAACCCTTGAATTGACAGCAGCTGGGAAAGAAGTGTCTCTCATAGGGATGATTTTGTGGGAAGCCAAGGAGATTGTCACGCCATAGCCTGGTCTAGCAGAGGCATTGCTTCTGGCGAAGATGACTGAGGCACTGTAAACTGATCCCTGTGAGTTAGATTCCATTTAAACATGTCAGAGGAGTCAATCACCTCTGTTTTGGAGAACTGAAACCTCTCTCTCCAGAGGAGAGCTCAGTTATTTGGCACTCTCATCAGGCAGTCACTGTCTGCTGTCAAGATTCAGCTCATTTATTATTGAATAGAGAAAGAGAAGACTGCTCCTAAGCTTCTGGGAACAGATCACAGGCTGTGTTACATGTACAGACATTCATGCACATGCAGGAACTAAAAATTTGCACTAGTAAAATAAACACCAGTCCAACACTCAATATATGTACACTCTAGGTCTGTGTGGGAGGACTTATTTTAAAAAAACCCACAACTTGCCTAAATTGAAGAACTAATATTGAAAATTAGAAAGGAAATTTTGAAATACTACTGGTAATTATCCAAAGAAGTTATGAAGAAGCAAGCTCACTGGCAACTGTTGGAAGCTGGCAGAAAGAAGACATTACAGAGATGAAGATGAAGCCAAGTAACCATTCACCTAAGAGTTTAACTTTTCACAGCTAAGTCTGAAATTTTAACAATGAATATTTTATTGTATTTAAATATAAACAAAAGTATACTTACATTAATGAAGTTTGACGACATCCCCAGTTGCTGAATAAAAGCCAAGGAATATTAAAATTAACCTTTTTTTTTCCCCTCCTACCCATTAGCAGGATGTCAGGGAGTGGTACAAGGTGTCTATTCCTCTCTGATTTTAAATCTTTTTGTGTTTCAAAGATTGAATAGACAGTGTTTGCATGGAGAAATGCAAACCTTGCATGAGAAATCCCAATTTCCATAATTAGCCCATTAGAAACCGCGTAGTTTTAATTGTCTTTATAATGTGGCTTGAAACAAAAATCTTATTTTAGATGATATGCTTAAGCAAGAACTTAAATTTAAGTGGGACCTCAGTACATTCTGATCTTCAGAAGGGAATAAGTACATGCTTCTGTACTCCCCTAAATGAGGCGATTTCTGAACAGTGTTCTCCCTCCTCTCCTTCCTTAATTCTGCCTGGTATTTAGCTATATGATTTTGGTATGGTCAATTATGCTCATTCCAGTAGACAAAACAGACCAGGGCTCACTGTCTGGCTTGGAGGACTAGGGTCTAGCATCACTCATCTCTGTATACTCGAGTTCTTTCCGGAAAATCGGGCTAGCCAAATCTAACTGTCCATTGAGACCAACTTGTACTCTAGGCTGTCTCTCAAAACAGAGGCACTGGCTCAGCAAGCATTACACATCTAGAAGAAAATCAAAAAGGCAAAAATGCTAGTCATTAAATAGCATGCCCTAGTCCTATAAAATATACTGTGCTATGCCCAGCATGGAGACAGTGTCAGGTCCTGCCTGTGTAACCTGTTAGAAAATTAATGCTGCTAAACTAATGAGCCCCACAGGTCCCCTGCCCCAGTTTCCTCTACATTCACAAATTTTCTGTGCTTAACAGAAATTATAGTCTGCTGAAAGAGAAAAGTTGTTGATTGAAAACACGGCTTGCATTCATGTGAGCAGCAAAAAAGCCCACCCTTCTCCACAGTTTCCATTTGGATTGCTAGCATGAAAACAGAATTTTAGAATATTTGTGTAAGTTTTCTCCCCACACCTTTTTACCATATCTATTTATCCTGTCTTCCTGGATTGCCAGTAAAATGTTGTCCCCCAGGGAGAAAGGATGTCACTGAAGGCACCTGGGCTGCATGCAGAAAGAGCCATCCCTAGTGTGTTGCCTGTTGGGACAAGCAAATGCCACACAGAATCTATGCCTTTATTTGTTCCATTATTTATGGATGAATACAGACAAACTTCTAAAGAGTCTTTAGTCTGAATGACAGAGTCTTAAAACACTAGTCTCTATCTAATAACAACCCATAAATAAAAATCCAGTAGCCTTACTTATCTGTAATGCTAAATTAATTAGTCTGAGAAAAATTGACAACTGTCTCTTTTCTGACAAAATAAGCTCTCAGCACTCCACTCCCACACTGAGAACAGAGAAAAAAATGCTATTTCTGGGCAGCAGTTTCCAAGGTTGTTTAATATTCAGTGAGGATCTTCTTAAAGTTAGCTCACATTTTAAGAATTTCACAGCACATCTGTGCATCACTGCATGTTTTTAAGCATTTTCTTGGACACCATAATCATTCTTTCCTACAGACTCTTACTTGAGGAATTAATTCAAGGCATTAATTGTTCCTCCTCCACAATCTTCAAAAATGAATTTCTAAATAAAAGAAGTTGCAACATATCCAAATGTTTTGCATTGTTTGTTGATGCAATGTATGTCTGCTAAGAACTGTTAATAAGAATGATGTTCACAAATAAGATACATTAAAGTTTGATCCCCCCTTTTTTCCTTCAACCTTTCATTGGGATACTATTATTTACTGTTATTAAATATAGCACTTATATATTGAAAGTGTCTTTTTGAAAGTACTTAGAATTGCTGGGATGTTGACGTGACAACGAAACCAGTGGTAAAACTCTCAGTGTCTTCTCTTCTCAGAGAAGCCGGTTAAGCCAATATTGTGAAAGTATCAACCCTCATTTTTTGTTGAAATAAGGTCTTTCTAAAAGATATGAAATCACACATGAGCCTACCCTATTTCTATAGTAGTAAAGTAATGGACAACAGCACACAAACAAAATTGTCCCCACACTAATTATCATGCCATATTTCAGCCCTGAGGGAGTTTATCTGATTTATAAACCTTTGGAAAAGTGGTATGAATATATAATTGAAATGTGACAGACTCCTAATTATAGAGGCAACTGTATTAGTCAAATATTCTCAACACAATAGCATATATAACTAACTGTGACAAAGCAATGGTGTTGTGAATTAATATCGCTGACAATTCATATTCAGCTTTCAAGATATTATGTGATTTTTCCTGTCTGTGCCCCTGTTAGGGTCCAACAAGATGATGTAATGAGGAATGGCAGTCGTAACTAAGACTTTTCCTGATTAAGGCAATCCTCTCTATCATCAGAATCACTGAACATCCATTCATGTATACTGTTATTTAATAAGAAAATGTTATAGTAAAAAAAAAAAACCCAACCAAATTTGGTTCATGTCTTCCAAGGGCAATGCCTTTCTTTCTCTGTGAAAGTTAAGAAAATCTTGCAGCAGTGACCTCAAAAAGTACCTAAGAAATAATGTAGTTGGAGCAACTCAGGAAGTGGACAGTTCTTGACAGTATGCAATATTTCTTAAAAAACAGCTATATTACAAATAAGCACACAAATGCATCTAAGCTGACTTCCCACCCTTTCAGTTAAAAGGCTGTTAACAAACCTTTGTATAACCCAGCAGCACGTTCCAGCCTGACAGTAGCAGTTTTCTTCGATAAGGGATTCTGGAACCTGTAAGAACATAAAGAAGTCAAAAGAGCTGGAAGAATGAAAGTAGGGCAACAGGAGCACAACACAGCTATACAAGTTCTGGCAATGGTCCCACACTGAACATGGGAACTACTGAGTCCCTCTCCTACATGAGTTACTCAGTGCTCTCATGGAAATATGAACTCTCAGACTTATGAGATACTACAGTTTTCTCACTGATCTTGGTTGATATGAAAGATTATATAGGGTAAGCACCAGCAGCCAATATCTCTGCCTTGTTTCTAAATCCTCGCAGGAAAGCAGAACTGAGAGCACTGTTCAAGCATACACAGGACTAAAAGCTGCAGCAGAATAATTGAAAATAGTTGAAAAGTAGTTAACCTAATTGTCAAGGTTTGGGGCTGGGACGGCCACTAAATGGATGACAGATGCTCTCTATTAACTCCTCTCTCTTCCCAGACAAGAGAAGGGAAAGAAGAAGATGGAGCAAGACTTAGGGGATCGAAAAAAAACCCTAAAAACTAAAACCGCTTTAATGAAACAATTGTAATATGAAAATATAACAATAATAATAAGAAAAATAATTAAATATATGCAAAACCCAATATCAAGCTCCCTCCCCCAAATTACGTGCTCCCCCTGATGATGCTCACATCACCACTGGTGCTGCAGGGCAGCACTGGGAAGATCACAGGCTGGGCCCTTGGATGCAGCAGCAGACAGGAACTGGATTCAGGAACACACAGATGGGGATTGGAGACAGAAGAACAGACAGAGTCCTCCCAGCACACCAGCCATAGAAGAAGAGAGTTTGACCATCATGATCCCTCAGCTTTATACTCAGCTTGACATGTACGGGATGGAATACTGTGTTGGTCCGTTTGGGTCACCTGTCCTGTCCACTCCTCCCTGGAGGTGCCACCCTTTTGCACCCTGACACGTCAGGCGCACCAAGGCAGCACCAAAGGAATTCAGCAGCGGCCTTGGTTTCTGTAAGATTCAGTGTAAGAGCCTTTCTGCACACCATTGTAGTATGAGCTCAGTACACTTGTAGGAGCAGAACTGGAAAAACATGGTTTTAACTTCAAAAAGTGCAGTCTTAGAAGAGACTTAACTGAAAAGTAAAATCACTGAAAGGAAAAGTTGGTTCTGTTTTAACTCAAACCAGGACACTAGTGTTTACAACAGAAAAGTGGGATAGTGGGAAAAATGGCAGGGAATTCTGAACATTTTGTGTGTGGCCATCTTGAAGTGGTTTGAAGTTGACATCATTTTCACTCAAAAATGTTTTTGGGTTTTTTTCTTCTTAAAAAGAAAAAAAAAAAATCTATTTTTTCCTCAAGCAGCCTAGTAAACACCAGCAATTCAGCTTCAGTTAAAAAATCTCTTGGCATACAACCAAATTGTTGTAGTATTCTATTATCCTTAATCATTAATCAATATATGACTAATTCAAATACATAAGGCAGACTAAAAAGGCAGTTTCTTTATTACTTTTTTAAAAAAGGATATAACTTTTTTCAGTAAGTATATAAAATTATCATTGTACTACTTAACTACACTGCGCATGACCATTTTATATCTTCTTTTATCAGCAATGACTAATTTTCTGATTGAGAGTACCTACTTTTGTACTTAACTATATTACAAAAGGGGACTAAAATGCGACAGGATCCAACTAGTGGAGGTGCTTTCAGGAACTGTCGCCAGAAATTCAGCTTTATGAAGCTGTAAAATGAAGACCACTCTCTCAAACTTTAAACATTCCTGTAAGAAAATGAAGATATTTTCAAGTTTAGAAAAAAACCCACATCTACTCTTCTGAAAGAGGACTTGAGTGTCAGCATTTGTAAGACTGAAGGCACCTTGGTTTGGCATTCACTGAAACCTACACTGTGCCCTGTTAAAGTAATGGGATTCCACAGTGATGAAGTCTTCTGACAACTCATTTCAGCAAAGAACTAAGTACGTGATTTTTCTATGTAGAATATTTGCAATTGGCTTTCTCAATTCATTTTTATGTTGTAAAAATGCCCACATTTTCTGAAAGTATTCTAAATCTAGGCTGAAATGTATATTAACTTAAATTCAGTGAGATGGCTGTGACCAGATATTAACTGATTAACTGTTGGTTAGCTCAACAAAGCAGCAAATTCGAAAAAAAAAAGAAATCTTTATTTGAAAGAGAAAAGATTACACAAGGTGCTATTGATAACAGCTTCACTAGAATGCTGTGGTGGCATTGGCACGTAATATTTGGCTAATACATTGTTGCATAAATTTTTAGGTTGGTAGTTGGGTATACAGAAATGAGCCATTTTTTGATCAGTCATGCAGTTACATCATACTTATTTGTTGAAATTCAAATATATTCACCACACCAGACTTGGTTATGCCTTATTCAGCTGTGGTGGTTTGACCTTGGCTAAATGCCAGGTACTTACCAAGCCACTCTATCACTTCCTCCGTCCCCCCCTTCTCTCCGCAGGGCAATAAGGGGGAAAGAAAATAAGACAGAAAAAAACAACACTTGTGGGTAAAACAAAAGCAGTTTTAATGTAAGCAAAGCAAAGCAAGGTCTGCACACAGAAGCTAAAAAGAAAACAGATTTATTCTCTACTTCCCATCAGCAGGTGATGCTGGGCCTTCTCAGGAAGCAGGGCTGCGATATGCACAGCGGTTGCCTTGGAGGACCAAGGGTAACCCCACCCCCCTTCCTCCTTTTTCCCAGCTTTATACTTGAGCAGACGCCATATGGTATGGAATATCCCTTTGGTCAGTTCGGGTCAGCTGTCCTGGTTGTGTCCCCTCACAAGATCCTGCCCACCCCATCCCACTGGGGGGAAATGTTGGAAAGAGCCTTGGTGCTGTGTGAGCACTACTCAGCAGTAGCCACACCACCAGTGTGTTATCAACACCCTTCTAGCTCCCAACATAAAACACAGCACCATGAGGGCTGCTACAGGGGAAAATCAATGCCAGCTCAGCCAGACCCGGTACATCAGCAAGCTCCAATCCCTTTTACAAAGAGAAAGATGAAGCCCACAGAAAACAGAATCTGTTCTGCATGTCATTATGCACATGATTAATTTTACATACCTGAGTAGTGCCAGCAAACTTACTGCATTGTTTGAATGATGAAATGTTAGCATAGTGTGCAACATTGGTGGTACTCAACATTGGTGATTTTTAATTAAAAATGCACTTCATAACTCTTACTTACTGTAGTGGTCCTACTTCCATTATATGAGTACCTATGATGTACCACATCCTTCTGTTTCAATTTAGATAAAGTGTATTAATTCCAGAGACCAGGAACCAGAACAGACAGTGATAATTTTAGCATTCTTAAAATCTGCCAACCTGAAGGCCTGATTTTTCAAAAGATCCTCGTGTACGACAGCAGTAACAATGATACCACAGTCAGATTTACATATGCAACTCTGTTTTTCCATGCCTCCAGGCTGAAATGAACATTCATCAGTGACTCTCAACACTTATTGTTCCTTACGTCTAACTTTTATGATAAGTATTTATTATTGTGAACTTCAATTTCACATTTATTTTCTAACAAAGTAATTACATGTACAGTTTAACTGAAATATTTATTTTTACGTTATACAATGCCATAAAAATGTTATGCATAGCACCATCTGTTGGCTAAGATAGCTATAACATATGAAAAATAGTTTATGTAGATTAGATAGAAATTAGTATACCAGTAAGAAAACAGGAAAAGGGCCATAAAAAAATTAGATGACTAAACTGCATACTAAAATGATTTTACATGCACCTTTTTCTGTAAGTTACAGAATATATTTCCAAAGCACACTTTTAAAGCTGCTGAAATCACAAAGCATTGATATTTTTTGGGGAAAAAGAGATAGATATGAAAAAGCTATTAAACCTAGCTTAGTGTAAAGTGATAAACAGTAGCAAAGAGAAAGTGATAAATGAATTCACCTGCAGCATCATAGCTCATTGTGTGCTGTAGTGTGATGCTTCTCTGGATCCTTAGTGCTCTCAAAGGGTAATAGAAACATAATTAATAGACAAATTATGATGTTTTCTGCTGTCACACACCTGTCTGGAGAATTTCTGAGGCAGAATTGTGTACTTTGCCATTTACCCACCGTAGGAGTCTATAAGGCAGACTGGTCCATGAAGTGTTGTCCTTTTCTGAGGATCAAGATATGTCATATGTGTGTGTGTGCATGTGTGTTGGTGGGCATGCAAGGAGCCTTCTATGCTAGCGAGTCTCTATTTATATAAAGGCCAGCCACAGCTGCCTTGATGGCATCTCCTCAGTGTAAGAAGTACTATGAGGAGAAAAGTTTGGCATGCTGGCACTTGTATTGGTGCCACCTTTCCCTTTCCTTAGACAGCCTGATGCCTGCTACACCTAGCTTGTGTGCTAGCCTGGATGGGAAGTCGGGCTGGGGCTCGGCCAGCACTTCTGCATATCTCGTGTCTGTCAAATCTCCATCCAACTATGTCCTGCAGGTCCTGGAAACCACTACCAGAAGCAATACACATATTGATACACCAAGGTTTCAGGAAGGCGTCTGTCATGCCCTGTGTAGTGTTATGTAGCTATACATAGTGGGGCTTTATATCAATATATAAATAATATATTATTAATATAATAAAATAATATATAATATTACTTTTGTCTAGAAGTTCAAGGGGACAGACCAGCAGTGATATTTAAAAAAAATATTAAGGACTGATATGTACACCTTGTGCTGGTCCAAGACAAGCTGTGAGAAGACTAGACCAATTTTTTCATTGTCTAAAGAAATTGTAGTACTATGTTTCCCTATATTTAGACCAATGGATCTTGAGATAAAGAAATCAAGAATGTTATCACACACAGATTAATGGGACAATTGAATTAGACCTTACATCTAACATCTGTCCCTTTATACAAAAACAGGTAGTAGAAAAAAATATTTTGCACTAAGAAATGGCAGCTGTACCTCTGCAGGAATATCCACTCTTATGTCTCCTGATAGCAGCTCAAAAAGGCTGCAGCTGCCTTGCACAAAGCACCGATCTGATACAAACCCACATGTGAGTTCAAATATGGTCAAAACATTTCCACATGTTAATTTCATGCAGTCAGGCTCCTCTATGCCTGATGAGCTCCATACCTTGTTTCCTCTAATTCAGCAAAAATACAGTCATGTATTTGATTTGGATTAGTTCAGAAGTGCTGGATGACCATCATAGAGATGAGGCACTAACGACTTGGGATACCTTAGATACAAGTAGGTTCTGCAGTTAACTTAGGCAGAAACCCAGGGCTGCTCCAGAGTGTGAACATTTCACTCCAGGCTTGCTACCCTGGTGGCAAGAAGGAATCCGACAGTCTTTCAAGATCTGATGTAACGTATTTTACCTCCTCTGGCTGCCCTTTTACAGAAGCAGAGGAAGTCATAATTCCTTCCACCTGCTGCTGAAAAGGAGACACATTCACACAGCTCATCATTCATGGTGCACAAGCTTAAGCACACCTAGTCCTCTGTAAAATGTCTAAGTACAATTATAGCAACAAATACAACTTTTAATGATGTACAAGGCACCAAAGCTTCTAATAGCATATTTATTTTCTACAAAAGTTGCCAGCAAGAATATGGCTCAAATGAAGCTCAGGACTACTGCATTCACTGCACAAGTCTACAAGACAGCTATCTTAATATGGTCATTGTCAGAAAGAAGAGGTATTTACTAAATGCTTTATGAAAGGCAGGTGCTTCTTGACTAACCTGATCTCATTCTATGACAAGGTGACCCACTATGTGGATCAGGGAAAGGCTGTGGATGTTGTCTGCCCAGACTTTAGTAAAGTCTTTGACACTGTTTCCCACAGCATTCTCCTGGAGAAACTAGCTGCTCGTGGCTTGGACGGACGTGCTCTTTGCCATGTAAAAAACTGTCTAGATAGCCAGGCCCAAAGAGCTGTGAGTGGAGTAAAATCCAGTTGGCAGCCGGTCATAAGTGGTGTTCCCCAGGGGTCAGTACTGGGACCAGTACTGTTTAGTATCTTTATCAATGATCTGGACAAGCGGATCAAGTGCACCCTCAGTAAGTTTGTGGATGACACCATTTGGTGAAGGGTCTGGAGCACAAGTCTTATTAAGAGCGGCTGAGGGAACTGGGGGTGTTCAGTCTGGAGAAGAGGAGGCTGAGGGGAGACCTCATTGCTCTCTACAACTACCTGAAAGGAGGTTGTAATGAGGTGGGGTCTGTCTCTTTTCTCAAGTAGCTAGTGATAGGAGGAGAGAAAATGGCCTTGAGTTGTACGAGGGGAGGTTTTCATTGGATATTAGGAAAAATTTATTTACTGAAAGGGTTGTCAAGCACTGGCACAGGCTGCCCGGTGCAGTGGTAGAGTCCCCATCCCTGGAGGTGTTTAAGAGGCGTGTAGATGTGGTGTTGAGGGACATGGTTTAGGTGTGGACTTGTCAGTGTTAGGTTAATGGCTGGACTTTATGATCTTAAAGGTCTTTTCCTACCAAAAAGGTTATATGACTCTATGATTCTAAAGGAGGTTCATTACACTTTTTTGTCCTGTTGAAATATGGAAAATTAGTGAGGATGTTTCTGATAGCAGTCATGAGTCTAGTGTTTGTATTTTTGAGAAGCTCATCCAGGATCTGATAAAGTTCTGGGATTTGCACTCTTTTTTTGTGATAAATGTTACCAAACACAAGAGAAGTTATTCTGCTGGGAAAGGGTTCTTCACCGATAATAGAAACTGCAGGATGAAAAGGTGCACTGGACTGAAATTTACCTTTGATTCTAAAATCACACCATTTGCATTTCTCAATAGATTGTAAAGTCACAGTGCATACCTATAGCATGCCACGGAAATCAATCACTATGTGTTAGGGAACAGTTAGAGCCAAAAATAACCTTTAATTTCCCCACATTAGTTAACACACTGCAGACAAAACAATCATGTTTTACTCTCCTGCTTTCTATACCCTGCTCTGCTCACCCACTAGAACAAATGGATTTCTGTATTTATCTGTCCCAGCAAAATGCATGGAAACATGAATCATTTAGGTTAGCATCTCCTGGCACAAATGAAACCAAGAATTATTTTGCCTTCCTACAGTCCAAAATGACAAACACTGGAGAATAAGCAGGGGTGAACCAGAGAGAACTTCTCTAGTGGCCTTGCTCAGTATGTGCTTGCTTGATAATTTGCACTGCCACTTCATCGAAGTGGATTTGAGGACACAAAAGCTTCTCTGTGGATCCAGGTGAGGCCCAATCATAGAATCATACAGCCACTATGGTTGGAAGGGACTTCCAGGATCATCAAGTCCAACCTTTATCCCATCATCTCCCTAACCACTAGACCATTAGACCATGGCCTCAAGTGCTTCATCTCCTCATCTTTTAAACACCTCCAGGGACGGCGACTCCACCACTTCCCTGGGCAGCCTGATCCAGTACCTAACCACCCCCTCACTAAAGAACTTCTTCTTAATATCCAACCTAAACTTCCCCTGACGTAACTTGAGGCCATTTCCTCTCATCCTATCATGAGTCATTTGGGAGAAGAGACCAACATCAGCCTCACTACAGCCTCCTTTTAGGTAGTTGTAGAGGGCAATGAGGTCTCCTCTCAGTCTCTTCTCCAGACTAAACAACTCCAGTTCCCTCAGCCAGTCTCCATAAGGCCTGTTTTCCAGACCTCTCACCAGCCTCGTTGCCCTGCTCTGGACTCACTCCAGCACCTCAATGTCCTTCTTATCCTGTGGTGCCCAGAACTGGACACAGCACTCAAGGTGTGGACTCACGAGTGCTGAGTACAGGGGCACAATCACCTCCCTACTCCTGCTGGCCACACCGTTTCTGATACAGGCCAGGATGCCATTGGCCTTCTTGGCCACCTGGGAACACTGCTGGCTCGTGTTCAGTCGGCTGTCAACCAACACCCCCAGGTCCTTTTCTGCCAGGCAGCTTTCCAGCCACTCTTCCCCAAGCCTGTAGCGCTGCATGGTGTTGTTGTGACCGAAGTGCATGACCCGGCACTTAACCTTGTTAAACCTCATAAAATTGCCCTCAGCCCATCGCTCCAGCCTGTCCAAATCCCACTGCAGAGCCTTCCTACCCTCAAGCAGATCAACACTCCCACTTAATTTTGTGTCATCTGCAAATTTACTGAGGGTGCACTCGATCCCCTCATCCAGGTCATTGATAAAGACATTAAACAAGACTGGCCCCAAAACCAAGCCCTGAGGGACACCACCAACTTGCAGTCTTTCCTCCTGCTTGTAAGAGAACAGTACAGCCACTAGTGCATTTTGATTTTGCTGCTTAAGACAAAGGCAGGGTGTGTTTTGAGTCAATGGCAGGTAGATGACTTTACTTATTATTTATTTTAGGCAGATTGTATGTTAGTTCATTTTTAGTCCAACTCCACACATGTGAAGGACATGACAGGAATCAGGAACAATCAACAAGTATCTGCCAATATAAAATTATGCTGGGCCAACCTGAGACAGTGGTGAACACAAGATACCTTGACTATAGTAAGGCTTCTGACACTGCCTCCTGTGGCATTTTCACCTGGAAGAATCAGCATATTCTAATCCCAGAAATGAATGTTTCAGTACCTGGTGGCTAGTAACAAGAAAAGGTGTAGCCTAGTGGAGGGGAGCTAAGGATGATCTAAGACCTTACAGCTACCTTGGAGGATTTACAGAAATTAAGGAATCCAACTTCTCAGTAGGGGCGGATACCACAACAATGGTCAAAATGCAGCTCAGGAATTTCAGACTAAACATTAAGAAAAGCCTTTTCCCTAGGAAATATACTGCAGCACCACTCCCCCAGAGACACTGTGAAGTCTCCATCTTATTCAAGACTTAATAAGATGGAAGCACAGCACTGGCGATAGTCCTGCTTTGAGCAGGAGGTTGGACTTCCAACAAATATTTCTGTGGTTCTGTGATCTCACATGAGCTACAAAATTGGCATGATCATATGATAGCAGTGTGGATCCTTTAAAATTGACCCAAATTCACTGATGAAATTCTGTAATGCTATAATTAAACTACCGACACACTGGAGTGATTATTCTGTTATTCTGAATAGGTGTAAAGGAATATCAAAAGAGAAAACACTTTTTTCCCCCTTGTCCCTCCAAACACTTGGATCCAGCATCAGTGCTATATTGGAGGAAGATGTGGACATGCTAAAATTAGGAGCTCATCAATACTGGGCAGATGCACTGGAAAGCGGGCAGCTTTAGTAGTTTATGATCTATCCAAGCAAATCAAGGACAGTTAGTGCAGATTCAGTGCACAATATAATGAACAGTAATAGATGTAATTAATAGCTTAAATAAACCATCTTGTAAGTCTTCTTGCTTTTTTATCTCCCTTAGAAATCAGAAGAATTGCTGTCATCCAAACCAATGACCAGGGCCTGACAGCAATAATGGTGATTGCTTTCAAATCCTCACTCTTGTTTGCACCATGCTCCACCCACCACACCACCATTTGTAGACCCTGACCTGGAGAGTGGAAGTAAATTGAGCAAATGGCTATTGTTTGGCAAGGTGGAAAATCCATTACTAGTTTCTTTTTATGCTGTGCCGGGCAGTTCTGCTCCATTTTTACTGTTCAGTGCAGTGTGACTAAAATGCAGTACCCTGCAGAAAGCTTTCATGCAGTAACTGAGCTTGATGCATTTGTGCTGCTCTGGCAGCACTGAAGAGCAGTGATTCGAAAAAGGGGCAGGGATGGGAGAATTGCTGAGCCACATGGTATACTACACATTTCCCCCTGTTATTGTCCCAAAACTGAAGTTTTTGGCCATTCATCCACACCTGAGAGGAGCAACAGTTCTTCTGCTACTCTTTTTAAAAGCAGTATAGTCGTAGGTGGGAACAGAATGACCAGGAACACATTTATGAGGCTTATGTCACTGCTCCTTTGCTCGGGTAAACAAAATGGGGAAACTGTTATGAGCATTTGGAGAACAGCAGGATGGCCCTAGAGGCAGATGAGGACACATTTTTTTTTCAGATGTCATTCAGGTTTGTTGCACTATCTCAGTTTTTCTTCCCACTTCTAGTTGCAGAGATTATCTCAGATGTGAAGATGGAGGAGGATAAATGCAAGCATTTCAGCCTTTGAGGGCAATAGCTTGGTGTCAAAAGAATTGCAGAAGCCTCATAAATGGGAAAGGAGCAAGAGAAAGTGCTAGATTGTAAATATCTGTTTAGGTAAAGTTATATAGCCAATCACATAGAGTTACTCCAACAGTTGGAAACTGGTAAATAAGCTCCCATTCTCCCAGGACCTGTGAAGCTTTTAGCAGCACCAAACCAAAGCTCAAGTGCCATACTACTCAGCCTGAGGACGTGAACTCTACATTGTCTGTAACAGCAGGATCTGAGTTCAGGCCAGCCCTGTACCTTGTTTTGTTCTTCCCATCTGATGGACCAAAAAACTTTCTCCAAACCTGAAATGGTTTTGAGCCATCACAGCACTCCTGTCTCCTGAGTAACATCCTGGTGTAGACATTTCAGCTTAGGAGCTTGTTTGTGGAGGCAGAAAAATTAATGCTGTGAAGTTAATTAACACTACTGAAAAATAATTAGGTATCTTCCCTTCGTAGCAGCATATATATATACATGAATAGCAGCACAGGCTAGACAAGAGGATACAATGGTGGACATGAGCCACCCATCTGCCCCTGCCCATCTGCTAGGAGCTATGCTGACAGCAGCTTCTCCTCTTTCTTCTCCTTTCCGCTGACTGGGAGCTGTGTGCTGAGGCTCCTGCTCTGTAAGGCAATCAGAAGGAAGAGGTAGGGGAGTACTTTACGGCAAAAGTGATTCCCAGTAGCAGGCCAAGTTTTGCTTTTAATTATCTGCATGGTCCTCTCATCCATTGTTTTATCTAGAAGGCTGAAATGCACAGGGTGTTGTGTTGTGTATCTTATCTAAGTAAAACCAAACTGGAGCTAGAAAGCAAATTTGCTTAGGAATACCTTCCATTTGTTGCATTAGGTGTGTCAGTGTGCATATGATTTATACTTTACTCCCTAAGCCAAAAAACATTAGTTTTCTCTCTACATCTGGCTAGCATCTGTGAAATCTGCAGTAGGCATCACTAATCAGAATATCATTGTGAGGTTTGGTAATGACAGATAGATAGGGTAAATTCACTATATTAACATAGTAAAGCTCACTGGGGTACTGCAAAGTTACAGTTTTCACTGTGCACTTGAAAAAAAAATAATTGCTTTAATAAGCGCCTAAAGAGTGGTATTTGTACTGTATAAAATCATCTCATGAACATCTGTCTTCATTCCTACTAGCTTGCTTTGTACAAAGCAGATATCATATTCTTCATTTCCTGTCCTAAGATATTGCTTGCTATTAATGCCCTAGTAACATATTTATTTGGATATATGCTACATATTCATGTGTGCATATCTGTATGTGTTTTTATGTATATATTTGTATATATAGAAAGAGACACAGAGAGAGAGATGTTTGGATATATGGATACATGTATACATATGTATATACCATGTATACGTAAATACACACACATATATGTACCCTGCTAAGCCTAAGACTCTAGAAGAGACTTCTGTTATAAGACTACATATATATACACCTAGCATGTTAGCTATAATTTAAGTATGGTTAATTCTGAGTCTGTACATGTACATCTGTATACAAACAGACAGCAACCAAATATTTTTCTTTCTTCCCCCTCCTCTCATTCCTCTGTTAACAAATCAATTATACATAAGGGATCCTTTGACTCCAGCAGGATCAGGATGAATCTACCATCTAATTTTCCTGATAAATCTGATTTTTCTAATTGAAAGACCCTCTTTTCCAAAATTTAATAGTAACCAGTGAACAAACCTAACATGTGCCACATTTCTGCTGGAAATGATGATGTGCTGAATGCAGGACTCCCTTCCTATTAACACCACCTACAGATTTTTATGAGATTTTCCTGCTATATGATCATATAAGAAGAGATGGTCACTTTTTTACTTATGTGTAAAATTGCAGCTGGAGGATTTCTAGTTCTGCAGCAGGTGAACAAATATACCTTGAGCCAAATAAGAGGACACAGATAGAGGGTATTGGCAATGTGTATCACACATGGAAAATTGGTTCATTTTCTGCCATTTAACAGACCTGTGGGGAATACATTTTAGGCATACTTCAAATAAGGGACAATGTAAACTGTGCTTGAAACATAATTAGGAAATTTCCCACTTTTCACATAGCAGAACACCTGGCTCAGAAATTTCTTCCTCTTACCTTATCAAGGTTTTAAAAATCAATATCTTCCACAAATAATTTCTCTATTTCAAACATAAAAGCTCTCCTTCTTACACATGGGTATGCCTATTATCAGTTAAGACTCTATTCAGAAACACTAAGGAATTAGAGGCAAATTGGTGGTGGAGTTGTATTTTGCATTGATTTTGTTGTTGCCTTTTAATGCCAAGAAAAATCAATTGGGTTATAATTGTCTGTAACTGGCATTCACACAGGACGGAGCTTTCTCTCCTTACCTGAAGCCAAGTCATTCTCAAATGTATTTCTTCTCAGCATTTGAAAACATCAAGAAAATTCTAGACTACACCATACCCTACAATCCTTGAGGAGGAGCAAGTAGTTAGTGGTTGGAAGATAAATAACAGAGACCTCATTTTCTTACCCTCTGTCCCCAGAATTAGTCCCCATACTTCACTAAATTTGACCCAGTTATTTTTTCTAAATAACTGTTTTCTCACAAAGGCTGTTTAGTACCCAAGCTGATTAGTTCAGGGATCAGTAGTAGAGAACACCACTCCCTGTTGCTTCAAACCTCATAGTGTTGTGTTTCCTTTACATCCACAAGAGACTTCCTTCCTTCATAAAACTGCTCGTCCTTCACTACAGGTGAACACAAATATCTCTGGTACTGTTTAGGAATCTGATAATGCCATCTCTTCAATAGAGCTAATGAGGAGGCTGAGAAAAAGTCTTGACAGGACGTCCATAATTCTGTTACTGAAAGCTAGAACCACAGTGACTGTCTGAATGACAACTGCACCATTTTAACCAAAGTATCAGAAAGCGATGGTAGGTATGAGCTATCAAAAGCAGAGAAAAGATGCAACAACACAATGACCAGGTAAAAAAAATTACTAAAGTTAGCATGGAGTATCCCATACAATACATCCGGAGTTAAAAGTTGCTCCAATAAAGAGGTGTTAGTCTGTGTTATTCCAAAGAACATGAGTTTTCTGTTTGCTTTCTCTCTTCTCTCAGCACCCTTCATGCACTAACCCACAATTACTGATGAAAAAAATGCATAACAATTCTTTAAGAAAAGGCTCATAACTACCTTAAAATAGAAGGAAGTTAATTTGTGTTTCTGGACATTTGCTTGTTTATATTCCAAGATATAAACAAGCTAATCTGAAGTATCTGGCTAAACTACTGCTAGATGTAAAGGCCTGTGCTGTTTGGCTAAGTGTAAGTAGGCTGAATATCTGTGGTGCAGAATCATTTATTAGGAGTTTATAGCTTTCTATTCCTTTATCTCTAGGTGTCAGTTACATGCCTCAGCTGCCAAATTAATTTCAGATGTTCTTCCAAAGGCTTGCTCTGGTTTCCTGGTGATTTATACGAACGATTGTATTAGAGTATTGGACCTAGAAACGCTTCATTTCTTGGACAAGGAATCAAGGAAGCAATGAAATGAGGTTAGTGGCTGATTTCAATAAAGCAGAGATTTTTACAAAGAGATGTATAACTCTATGTATAACTCAATAAACTAAACATTGGTCCTTATAACCTTTTATATCCTCACGTTTAATTCTTCTTGTTCATATTTCCTTTGTGAGCTAGTGGTAAAGTACATGTACCCTCTACTATAAACTGCTGCTTTGACAGGGGAATGTTAAAGATATTGCCTTGGCAATAATCTTTCCATAGATATTATCTTTAAAATTTGAGCATGTAAGACAAGTAATGGCAGATCTAGAATCTGCTGGCTCTGCAAAATTACAACAGTTTACAAAGACAGAAATCTAGTGTGTAAAGTTCTTAGCATACAAGACATGTCAATGTTTGAGAGTAATTTCAGAAATAAACAATCATAATTATTAATCCTAATTGATGCTAGCACCTTCAAAGCAGCCCATCCCCAAATCCAAAACCAAATGTGAAGTTATATAATAAATCGAATAATAATCATCGGTACTATAATCATACTAAAGACTGCCATCATGACACTGTCCTGATTGTCTCAAAACCATGGAGCAATGGAAATAAAGGATTAGTCTGATATTTTGAACTCATCTTTGTCATTTCTTAATCTCTAGGCCTCTCCTCTAAATCCTAACGTGTCTTAATTAGCTTAGAATAATTAATTACTATCTATCACCAGAAAAAGGAATAAAAAGTAGCCTTCTAATTGTGGAGAAGACTAACTGGGACAGGGCACCAGAGTCTGAGCTCTTGATGCACTCAGTCACTTTTAGTGCCATGTCATGACATTATAATGCCAAAATTAACACCTGTGTCCATGGTTATTTCTCTGGTTTTGAAACAGCTGCTCCAAATCTGTGGTCATGAATCACCAATCACAATCCATTTTACAAAATCATCTAACCTGATATACTGGTGTCAAATTTATTTAATAATCAATCTGCCCTCTGATAGAAATTTTTGTAGCTTTTAGACGTACGCAACACTGAGAGTGTTCTGTGGGATCTATTGGGATTGTCTTTGCCTTTGAAGCACCAGCTGACAGCCTCTCCAGCAATTAGCCTGACTTCCTCATCACAAGACCAAGCAAATCTGTTTTTTTTTTCTCTCTTGAAAACATTGTGAGAAGGACATTACAGAGATCTGAATCCTTAAGCAATACAATTCAGGTTAACATAGTTTTCTTTGTACAACACCACAAAACACTTTACTTACTAAGTGCAACCACCTGCTGCTTCTGCAGTTGCAGCTGATTTAATCTGTTTATATTTTGAAGAGCAAAATAAAAACAAAGATTGAAATTTAGAAGTTCTAAGTGTGTATAAGTATTCCTGAGGACTAAGTCTGAGCAGAAGAGAAATAGAAATATTCAGTAATAGAGGAAGCGAAAGGTGAATAATAAGAATTGATGTACACAAAAAGGTTATGGAGTGTGATAATATATGTACTGGCTAATATATCAGATAATAAATATCTTGGTGCTAATCAGTATATTGGTTGTGAGGGGAGGGCTGAAGAGTAAAGCTGAAAGGAAGGTGTCTCTGGTTGTAGAAGATCACAGAAAGTGGCACAGAAGTAAGCTCTCTGGAAAAGCATTAATGAGTGTGTATGTGAATGGCTGCCTAGACCCTACCTAAGAGTCTCATGGAAAAAAAGCAGCATTCATGGACTTTAACATGATTTAGGAGACTTTTTTTTTTTTGGTTTGAAGACTTTCTTCTTTGGACTGAAACCATAATTTATGGTTTTAAATTAAGACTGCCAGGAAATTCTCAAAGGTCCCCAGTCAATTTTTATGAAGAAGGATCTTAAAATGTTTCATTGGGATGCTTCAAGTTAACATTCCTTTTGTGAAACTCTTCACTCATCTCACACTACTATGTTTGGCCCTTTCTCACCCACATATTCCAATCAAATATGGTCAAGGTATAATATCGTCCAAACCCTTGTTTCTCTTCCCAAAGCAAAATGCTGGTAGCATGCAAATAAAATTGGACACTCTGATCTAAGGTTCTTAACACAAAAGTGTCAGGATGTTGCAAGAGGAATTTTTTAACATTCAAATACCTATTGTGGCGGAGATGGTAAGAGAACAGCTGGGGATGACTGCTCAGACCAGATCCCGGAGATCCTATTTGTCCCCCAGCCAGCAAAGCCTGTCTAGCAGCAGCTGGGGGACAGCTGCCAGCAGCCCCTTCCTCACACAGTATTGTCCACAGCTCCAAAGGACCCAAATTGTCTTGAGAGTGCTAGACTGTCTCTGAGAGGAGGTCTAGGATTCAGCCATGTGTCCCTCACGTCTAGAGGGGAAAAGGTCTGAGATGAACCACTCACTCATGGCTTCATGACATCGTTAGTCCTAAAACTCAAATCTATGCTTTTCTTGGGGCAAACACAAAAGCTTCTGATTCAGACTTTGCAGACTGAGCTGAAAAACATGATATTTGATAGTTCTGGAAGATTCATCCTCCAGCATAATGTTCTTTAACGTATTTTGGCCTGCAATTGTAGTATTTATACTGCATTTACACTGCTGTCACTCATACACTGCTGTGAATGCTTAGTCTAAGTTTGGTTCCAAAACAAAAGTGTTGTATGACCTTGTTAACCTAGTTTCTGCTCAGAATTAATATTAGTGTGATGACTTGAATTATCTCCCCAGATAATCACAATATGGCATGCAATTTTGAATGTCTTGTTTGTTTGACTCATGGGAAATGGAAATAAAAAATTGCCTAGAGCATTGTGAATGCAAATACATTACCTCTTTGGCAGTGGTCACTTTATATTACATTATGACAATTTTATTAAAGGCATATCAAAACTGATTAAACATTTTCAGAGAATTCTACATTCTTTGCCAAATTCTGCTATTTAAAATGGTCATTTTACATAGGATTGCTGACAGACCTGTTTATGGAGTGATGATAGCATAGAAAACTAGTTGTATAAACAAACTTCAATC
This sequence comes from Podargus strigoides, assembly GCA_028020825.1. NCBI lineage: Eukaryota > Metazoa > Chordata > Aves > Caprimulgiformes > Podargidae > Podargus > Podargus strigoides. The sequence goes on along the minus strand of CM051663.1, from coordinate 81,766,304 downwards.
ACTCATTAGGCAAGAAAGTAATCATTAAATTAGTTATGAATTTTCAACTGTGTGTATCCTTTTGATTAAAAGCAAATATAATTTTGAATAAGAATTTTACTATACCTTGAAACTTCATTCAATTGTGAAGTTACATTGATTTAAACAGAGTTGGAAAGATTAAAATCATATTTTGAAAATAGATAGATGTAATTTAATAACTTATAGTAAATAAGTGAAATTCAGTTGGATGATTTTGTGATAGAGTAAAATTATTTTAAAATGAAAATATTTGTGTTCCCTTCTTATAGCTCTGTTAGCTTTTGTTCAAATTTTAGCTTAGCATTTAAGAAATTCAGTTTTTCTATTGTATACTTACAGGATGCTGAATCAGTGTACATTATTTCTAAGCACAGGTAGCTAATCTTGCTGTCAAATACTGTAATACAATTGTCTCCACTTTTATGTAAAATTAAATTGTAAACATTTATTATAGTCAAATCATAAAAATACTATTAGTTTTGTGGTTATCACTGGTGTTGCTCTGAAATCTTGCTAGGTTTACTAGAAAATGGTATAGTACTGTCAGTATAAGGCTGCACAATTATTAAAATATTTGTGAAATTATTAAGCCCTGAATTGGATATTTGTTAAGTCCTAAGCTGAACTGGATATTCGTTAAGTCCTTCACTCTTTTGTAAATTAAGCCTATATCTTCTATCTTTGAGCATTCCACCTTTGGGATACTTTTTTTCTGTAATGGAATCTTACCACAATACCCTACATCTTGGACTTCTCTGTTAGCTTTTAGTCTAAATAAATGATAAAGAACATCCATCAGCCTTTTCTCAGAGGATGTTTCCTAAACCTCTGCCATTCTTACTTCTCTTGTCTGAAATCTCTCCAGTTTGTTTACCTCTTTCATATATCACAGAGCTCCAAACAGAACAAGATCTGAGGCTGAGACCTCAAAGTACCGAGTAGAGAATTTACTTCTTATGTCCTATATACAAATTGTTGGTGCACCACAGAAATTTGCGGGGATGGCCGAGGTGTATGTCACCTTGCCAGTGCATGTTTAGTGTGCTATTCCCTCAAGATCCTTTTCTGAAGCACTGCTAAATACTCAGAAGCTTCACAGTATGTTTTTTTCACTATTTATTACAGAATTTTATCTCAGTGATTTCAGACTTTCTGATCTCTACTAGTTTATCCCTTCCACTTTATTTCTGAATTGAGAGTCATAGGATAATTGAGGTTGGAAGATGCCTCTGGAGGACATCTACTCTGGTCTTCTGCTCAAAACACAGCTAATTCTAATGTGGAAGCAGGTTGCTTGGCGCCTTGAGTGGTCAAAGTCACCAAGGCTTCCACAGCCTCTCTTTGGTCAGAGAAGATTTTTTCTTTTACTCCAGTTGTCATTTGCCTTGCTGTAGTTGGTGAACACTACAGCTTGGCCTTTGGCTGGGCAAATCAGGGAAGAGTGTGGCTCCATTCTGCCTCTGAACCTTGGCCCTCACCTCTATTTTAAGAAGCAAAAGCCTGTGATTATCTCCCCTTTCATCTTCTCCTTTCTGGCTAAACCAAGCCCAGTTTCCTTAGCTTCTCCCCACAGACCATGAGCTCCCAACCACCAGCAGCACCAGGGCCCTCTACTGGCCTCTCTCCAGTCTTCCTCTTGCACTGGAAAGCCCTAAACTGGACACAGCACTCCACATGTGGCATTGCCACTGTTGAATGGAGGAGCATAACTCCTTCTGCAAAGACTTCCTGGCCATCTGCGCAGGGCATGCTCTGGTGGAGTTGCTCAGGCAACAGGTGGAGGAGCTGCAGGATGAAGTTAGAAGGCTGCATTGTATTAGGGAAAGTGAACAAGAAAGAATTATTTGAGACTTTGCAGGAAGAAATACTAAGCCTCGTGGCAGTGATCTCCACAGACTACCAGACAACGAGCTTCAACATTGAACAGACAGCCCTTTGGATGAGATGCTATAGCTGGTTAATAACACAGACTACTCTCCCCTGCTACTTTTCCATGTGGGCAATAGCAACATAGTAAAGCAAAGCCTGGGCTTCAGATCCCTGGGGGCCCAAGGGAAAACAATGGGTACCCCAGTGATCTTCTCTTTCTTGCCAGTCAGGGATACAGGTACAGGCAGAATTCAACATATCATGCAGATGAATACCTGCTTTCATTACTGGTGTTGTTGCCAGGGCTATGGTTTCTATGATCATGGGACATTCATTGACGAGCAAAGTCTCTCAGGGAGAGATGGGATCCACCTATCTAGAAGAGGCAGGAGAAACTTTGCTGACTTACTGAATTGTGCTTTAAACTATTGAACTTAGGGGGTGGGGTTCAAAGCTGTGATGCCTGTATATCCATAAGCAACAAGGTGGATGAGTGAATCCACCAGACATAAGGAATGCTCCCCAACCCTTTCCAAAGGTAAAAAGACCTAAGTCTGGCCACCTTAAGTGTATGTAAACCAATTCACACAGTCTAGGCTACAAACAGGAAGAACCGGAGGTCCGTGCCTCGTCTGAGAGTTATGTGAGAAAAAATCACATAAGCTTAGTGGGAAAACTCATAACTGGAAGACACTATGGATGGCTATAAACCCTTTCAGAAAGATTGGAAGGAGAGAAGAGGAGGTGGGCTTGCACTTAATGTAAAAGAGAATTTTCAGTGTATGGAGGTGAGCTACGGAGACCACAAAAGTCGTATTAAATGCCTTTGGATGAAACTTAGAAGGATTACAGCCAAGAAGAACCTTATGTTACGTATCTGTTACTGACCTCCCAGTCAGGATGATAAGGCTGATGAAACTTTACTTTGGCTACTGTACTGTCTTTGGCCAACAGAACCTGCACCTCATGGGTGACTTCAAATACCCAGACACATGTTGGGAAAACAGTACAGCAGTGCACAAGCTGTCCATTAGATTCCTAGAATGCATTGAGGACTGTTTTCTGCTGCAAACATTGGACATGCTGACTAGGAACAGCTCACTGCTATATTTACTGCTACACAGAGAGAAGACTTACTTGACAATACAACTACCAATGGTAGCTTGGGATACAACAACCACAACATTGCGAAGTTTAAAATCCTGCTGAGTACACTGTAGACCAGTGACAGGACAAAGACTCTGGATTTTAGGAGACACAATTTCAACATGCTCAGAACTCAGATGTGAGGGATTCCATGAAAAGCATCCATGGAGGGCACAGGCATTTTTAAGTGCTAAGTGTTATTCAAGAACAGCCTTCTGAAAGCACAAGAACAGTCCATCACCTACAAAGGGAAAGGAGGAAGGCAGAATAAGAGATCATCCTGGCTCAACAATAAGATTTTGGAAGAGCTTAAAAGCAAAAAAGAAACATACTAGGTATGGAGAGGCAGCCAAATAACCATGAAGAACTACAAGAACCTTCTAGGATATGCAGAGATGCAGTGAAGAAGGCTAAGACTCAGCTAGAATCAAAATTGGCCAAAGATGTCAAGAACAACAAGAAAAGGTTCTTCAGTAACAAGAGTAGTAATCAGAAGCACAGGGATGACACTTACTCAATACCAAACAGGGAAGGGAAACTATTCACTAATAATGCCAACAAGACAGAAGTTCTCAATACCTTCTTTGCTTATGCCTTTACCTGCATATCGCAAGATCAGATCTCAGGATCAAGTAGCTATAACAACTCATGTGTCAACCTACCAGTACTGGAGGAAGAGCTGGTCTATGGCCACTTGCAAGTGCTCAACCCACATAAACCTACAGGCCTGGATGGAATCCATCCCAAGGTGTCAAGAGAAGTGGCTGAATTTGTTGCAAGGCCACTGTTTATAATATTCAAAAAGTTGTGGAGATCAAGGGTTATTCTTGAAGACTGGAAGAGGGCAAATGTCACACCCATCTACAAGAAGGGCTCAAAAGAAGACCCACAAAACTACAGGCACATTAGTCTTACTTCAATCCCTGAATGAGTCTTCCTATAAACTATTGGTAACTAAATGAAGCAGGTGATTAGGAAAAGCCAGCCCAGATTTACCAAGGGCAAATCATACCAGACTAACCTGATCACCTTCTACAACAAAATAACATCATCTGTCAACATGGGAAGAGCAGCGGATGTTGTTTATCTGGACTTCAGCAGAATTTGACACTGTTTCCTACAGCCTTCATCCTGGACAAACTTGCAAGATACAGATTGAACAGGTGGTCTGCAAGATGGGGAGGAATTTGACTAACAGGCAGCACTCAAAGGGTAGTGAACAATGTTTCTTACTCAGGCTGGAAGCCTGTCAAAAGTGGGGTTCCCCAGGGCTTTATACTGAGCCCTATGCTGTTCAACATCTTCGTAAATGATCTGGATGTTGTGATTGAAAGCACTCTCATCAAGTTTGCTGATGACATTAGACTGGGTGGTGAGGCACACACATCAGAAGGGAGAGATACTTTACAGAGAGACCTGGATGACTGGAGGAGCAGGCTAGCAAGAGCAGTATAAATTTTAATGAGGCCAAGTGCCAAGTCCTGCACCTGGAACAGAACAACCAAAGAGCCTAAAAAGTCTGGAATCTATGTGGCTGGGGAGTAGCTTTGATGAAAGGGATGTAGGAGTCCTGATGGGCAACAAGCTCAACGTGAGTCAGCAGTGCAATGCTGAAGCAACAAAGGCAAGTCAGATCCTGGGCTGCATCTGCAGGGGCATTACTAGAGATTAAGATTTGATCATCCCACTCTACTCAGTTCTTGTCAGGCCACACCTAAAGAACTGTGTCCAGTTCTGGCCCCCACATTTCAAGAAAGACATGGACAGAAGATGATCAAAGGGCTGGAGAAGCTGCCCTGTGAGGAACAAAGGAAAGGCTTAGATATTTTCTCTGGGGCAAAGAGAAGGCTCATAGGGAACTTCATTACAGTATTCCAGTAGTAAAACGGTGCCTACAAAGAGGACAGAGGCTCTCTCTTCACAGGAAGCCACATGGAGAAGATGAGGGGCAATAGGTACACTGCACCAGGAGAGATTTCATCTTGATACAACAAAGAAATTTTTTACAGTGAAAACATTCACTGGAACAACCTCTCAGGGACATAGTAGAGTCCCTGTTGCTGGAGGTTTTCAAGATGCAATGGGACAGAGCATTAGATAATCTCATTTAGGTTCCCTTCCCTGTGAAAAGTTATACTGGATGATCTTTCAAGGTCCCTTCCAACTTGTTCTATGATTCTACAGTTCCTATCACCTACTGGTTTTATTCTTGCTAATATATATGGTTGCTCATTAACATCGCAAGCGTATCTGATGATTCATATTCATCTTACTGTTTCAAGAGTTCCTTTTCCAGAGTCACTGTGTTTCACATCAAAAATAAATATTCCAAAATGAATGTTTCACAGCTGCTTACCAATGGCAGGAATAAAATCAAGAAAATAGAATAAATTAGTTGGCACGTGTTGGAGACAGGTTTCAAAGGTTGAAAAAGCAATCGTGGGCAGTGAGAGCTGTAGGCATTCAAGAGATCACAGAGTAAGACTTGGATCAATTCTCTATACCAGCAACCTCAAATAGGGAGATTATTCAAATTAAACAACAAAGAACAGCTGCAGTCACTAAATGTGGGGTTTCACTTACTCTCCAATATACCAGTACCTTTAGAGACAAGGTGAAAGTCATTGAATGGTATAAATTGTCAATGCTTCACTGATTTCAATGAAGTGATGGTACTTTGTGCTAGCAATGGAGGCACCACAGGCTTTTTAATCTGGTGTGTATACCCAGACTTGTGTGTCTTGATACTGAAATGTTTGCAATTTTTTGCCTGTGAGTAGATCAAGGACTTCAACCTTATTTTAGTCATAAAATATTTTGTATATGTGTTTAATGTAGTGAGGAGATACCTAATACCTATTGCAGAATCAGCTGACAACCTGAGGTCAGCAGGAAGAGCTTTCTAGCTGCTGAGGAACTGGAAAGTGCTCTTGATAAACGAAAAAGATGGCAGAATCTTAATGTTAACAAAGTCTCATTCAACTTTTTTTGAATTAAAATTTCTTACTGATTTTTAGTTCAATGTCTGTTTTGCTTCCAGTGTTTCATAATTATATGAAATAAACATACTTAAAAGGGATTTAAAAGGAAATCCAGCTTCAGACCTAGTGCTAGATAGTGGTCAAATTAACTGCCAATGGAAAATGGAGCCCCAACCCCCAACCCTTTCCGTTCTGCTTTAACATAAATAATCTTAGCAAGACCTTTCTTCTTCAAATGCCATGGACATAAACCCCATGCTGACCAACAGAACATCCATTAACACAGTTTTTTTCAGCAATGCAACTAGTTCTAAAAGCAATTGTCACTCAGAGAATATAGAATCATAGAATCATTTAGGCTGGAAAAGACCTTTAAGATCATCAAGTCAAAATATTAACCTAGCACTGCCAAGTCCACCACTACACCATGTCCCTCAGCACCTCATCTACACATCTCTTAAATACCTCCAGGGATGGGGACACTATCATAGCCCTGAGCAGCCTGTGCCAGTGCTTGACAACACTTTCAGTGAAAAAATTTTTACTAATATCCAATGAAAACCTCCACTGTTGCAGCTTGAGACCATTTCCTCTTGTCCTATTGCTTGTTGCTCGGGAGAAGAGACTGAGCCCCACCTCGATAAAACCACCTTTCAAGTAGTTGTAAAGAGCGATAAGGTCTCCCCTCAGCCTTCTCTTGTCCAGGCTAAACAACTTCAGTTCCTTATGTCTGTCCTTTCATAGTACATTCTGAGTTGCTTAGACACTTAGCTTGCCATATGAATGAGCAGTAGAAAATATTTGTAATTTTGACATGCTCTCAAATCTATATCACATCTTCAAAGACTGTGGTTGTGTGTTTCCTTTACTTTAAGAGGAGTTTATGGTAATTCTGGAGTAGAACCCCTAATTCACTTGTTATAATAAGAGTAAATTAAACAGAAAAAATAATGTTAAGATCCTAAAATGGTTTTGTAAACTATTAATTATGACTCACTTTGCCACTTCCTAGGAGCTGATAGTTTCCGGAATGATTGCTCATAGTTTTAATATAACAAAATACAATTGTCTGCTGAAGTTTGAAAGATTTCATTCATTATTCCTTCTGAACTTGAACAGATGTCAGAAATTTCACACTATATCTGAAATGTTGGTTAAGACAGTTCTTATTATTTTTCTTTTTTTCTTGAAATGGTATGGCTATAACGCTTATACAGACAGTTAAGTCTTAGCAAATCTTACCATTATTTTAAAAAGGTGAAAAAAGACATTTCAAAAAAAAGAGACATTTACTGTGGGTCTAAGGCATATTTAGCCAAAGTATAACCAGTATAACCAAAGAATGAAAATATTTAATAATGTATTTTTAAAGGAGTGGGATTTTTCCTTTTATAACTGTTCCTTTCTAGTCATTGTATGAGAGAATTAGGAAGTCAAATGTCATCAATGCCAAAAAAAAAAAAAGAGAGTCATATCCCCAAAATCACTAATAAATATAGTTTTACTGTTTTGTAATATGGTGAATCAAGACCAAATGTAACTCCAGGCAAACTCATGTCTACTTTTCACTTATACATAAGCTTATGCAAGATACATTCTCATCTTTAAGAAAAAATTCCGAAAGAATAGTTCCTTGCTTGATTTATTACATGCATATACATATCCAATTAGTAGCTTTAGAGAACTACAGACAATGAAGTGGCCAGTACCCCTTCAGGGAAGCACAACAGAAATGACTGCACTCAATCTATCACAGTCTAGCAAGTAGTTCTTACGATGGCACTCAGGCTAAAAAAATGTTTGTCTCCCTATTAACTTAATGAATGCAAGCTTCTTGCCTAGTCTCAGGTGAGGACCTTATTTTAACAATTAAAGGAAGCTTGGTTGAGGGACAAGAGTCCATTGATCTCCAGTGTGGGAAACACCCTGTCTACTGTACCCTTTCATAAGCCTCATCACAATGTAGAGAGGATTACTGCTGATGATTAAATGGTTGGAAAAGAAGAAACTTAGTACCTAACAAGAAAAAAGAGAACACTTGATTCTGAATTCCTATTGCTGTAAGGAAGTTGATTTATGAGAAACACTTTTCCTCAACAAGTCTCATTTTAGACTGGAAACAAAATGATTCACCTCTCCAGCTGCTATTTGTAGAGCACACTCCTCTGCCAAGCTGGGACAAACCCCTGAAATTTTCCTCAGTGTGTCCTACGTGCCATAATGCTTCCAAACTGTTGGTGTTTTTTTAAAGCTTAATTCAAATTCTGAATCCCTCTAATTGGCATTCAAGCTTGAAACAACCTAAAAGACAACAACAACTAGGAAAAAGCATCTGGATGCTATTGGATAGGGTGAACGACAGACATCCTGCTTCTGTCTTCAAAAACAAAAGAAAAAGCTGCTCCTGGATCTCTTCTAATACATATGCTAACTCCCATATATGTGCTAACTATATGTGTCTGCTGACTCCTTTGCTACCATTACCCTCCAGTACACATAATTTCCTACTATTATCCACCCGAATAACCATGGCTATACCCAGAGTGATTGCTAAGGTCTGCTCCCACTTTTCAAGTCTGCCCTTGTCTGCCCTAAGGTTATGGATTTTCCAGCATCAGCCTGTGGACTAATAAAAGACACAACCTTGGCTGCAGTCCTTGCCCCTCTTGAAAGTTATTACTTGATCTTTACTACAGACCTTTCTTTGCAGTCTTGCAAAATCACACCTGTGAGGACTCCAAAACAATAAACAGAAGTGCTTGAATGTTTCTTTCTTTTTTTTTTTTTTTTTAAGACAGAAGATTTTTATAACCTGAGTCTGTATAAAACAGTCTGTAGGATTTGTCACCAAAATTTTCTTTTGGTACTGATCTATCCTCTCACTGGTAATAGAGCCTTACTCAAGTTTAACATAATTCTACATACTTAGGCACTTAGGCACTCTCTTAGGCACTGCATAGGCTGTAACCCAAGTGTCACAGAATCACAGAATCACAGAGTGGTAGGGGTTGGAAGGGACCTCTGAAGATCATCTAGTCCAACCCCCCTGCTAGAGCAGGATCCTAGAGTAGACTGCATAGGAATATGTCAGCAAAGCTTGTGCAAATTTTTTTGTTCGCAAATTTGGAAAGTTTGCACTGACATGAGTGATTCTAGCTACTAGTCCACCCCTCTGGCTATCCATTTTCCCAGCATACCTGAAAAGGAAATGGTAAGCACCTCCAAGATCCTACTTTCTAGTTACTTTAGGGCACCATGTGAGATTATTTTCAGATACCCCATTTTAAGGTGAAAGTCAGAACCAGAAATAATGGTATCCATTCACTTAAAGGGGTAAAAATGAGACAACGTATATGGCAGTAGTGAGAGTATTAAAATGTACATGTTGAAGTATGAGCTTGGAAAACAGTAGAGAGAAGACTTAATCTAGGAGGAAGTACTTGTTTAAAACATCTCTTTTTTCGGAATTAATTTTTGAATAAAATGTAGTTTGGAGCCTATGATAAATTTTAATGATTTACTGCTCCTCACATTGAAAACTTCTCCAAGGCAGAAGTATAACTGCAAAGTACAACAGGGACCAATCTTATCCATCCCCTTACAATTACAAAAGCTTGACATTAAGACCTTATAAAACCTGCTTCCTCTTCTCTAGCAAGAATAAGTTTTACTTTCTCAACAAATCAAGGGAGGCATGATGACATGACAGATAACTGCATTCTTGGTGAGAAGCTCTCTATATAGCTGTTTGTAGCGTTTATTTTATGTTTGATCTTTTCTTCTAAATATTTGCCAAGAAATATTCTGGGCTGTTTACTTCATTGCAGTTGACAGTCTGATACTTTTTAGTGTAACGTCTTCCTACACCTTCCTTGAAATATATATCATTGTTTGCTTATTACTTGTTGGTTTATTGTTACTATTTATTTCATATTTGTGGTCCTTTACTCAAGAATTGACTAATGTATTTCAATCTGCAGTGAACTCCATTTGCACTCTATAAGGCAGATACGTAAATGACTCCAGTCATTCTGAATCTGATTACATTTTACGTTGTCCCTTATTATTTAATGAGACTTTCAGTTCAGTATCATCAAAAACCTTGCATGTGACATAACCTGTTGGAGCTTTGCTCTGTTCTGTCTTTTCTGAGCAAATTGCTCAGACTAAACATCTTTTCAGGTTCAATAATCTCCTGCCTTCCCAGAAACACTCTCCAGAAAAACAAAGAAACAAAAAGCAAGTAGAATCCAACCCCCAAAAAATGGAAGCTGAGAGATGAAAAGTTTGCCTGATCCAAGTTTCGATTACTAGAAATGTTGTACATTGCAAAATGTTCCAGAGCATTACAAAGGGTAATGTGTCCTGGAAATGAGTAAACTGAATTCTGATATGGGACCAGGTCAGGTATTTCTAAAACACACTGTACTTATATTCTACTTTGTGCAGATGTGGCAGAAGACCTAGGATTAAGCAGCAAAGGACTGTTCACTATTATGGAGATTTGATGTTACTTTCTCATTCATCTGATGACACTTTTTATTCTTATCCTCAGAGCAACTGCCTTCAGCTCAAATTTTATGTGGCAATTGTGAGGGAGGAGGAGAGAGACAGAGAGAGAGGAAAAGATTTGTAGAGCTAAGTGCTCAGAACTAAGGATTAAAGAATCCTGCGGTAACAAATGAATTCATGTGAAATTCAAATTCTAGCTAACTATCAAACATTTATGCAAATGAAAACATTATTGCATTTCAAGGTAAATCTGTTCCTATGATACTCAGATAATTCACAGTTTTGCAGTTCCCCCTTCTCATGGCTGCAAACAAACCTTGTCTTAACAAGGTTGGCTAGCTGGCAGGGTGAAATATATGAAAATAACAACAGCAGCAAAAACAAGGGTAAGAGACATATGTTACCATTTCTTTGTTCATCAACTGTGCAGACCAGTGTTAGAATGCTATAAATTAGGAAATACAGTCCAGGAACTCAATGCATATAGGATGAATGAATAATTTACAGAATATCTAAATTGCCAAGACATAGTCTTTTTTACTTCTTTCACAACCATTGACAAAAAAAAGTTTCCTGACTTGATCTTCAAACTTCCTTGACCAGTAAACCTGAGCTACTAAAGAGTCAGAATTATCAGAACTGGTGTGAGAAAGAGTCCTTCCTCTCTCTGCCAAAGGCAGCAGGAACACACCTGTACAAACATGGGATTGCGGCAAAGTTTTCTGAGAACATTTGTTCTTGTGAAATTCCAGAGATACTTTTTGACTCTTTTTGTGAGATTTCAGTAGAGTTACTGTGGGTTTTCTTTTTATAAGATTTCCTGACTAGAAAATGAGAAATCCTGAAGGCAAGAGTATTTGCACCTCTGAGAAGAGAGTTCAGGAGAAAGGAGTTATGTTGGCTTCATGCCCTCATAGCCTTGAATTTTTCTGGGAACTAGAATTGCCTCAACTGTATGAGCCAACCCAAAATATGACAGCCTCCATATTAATTCCTCAGTATTTCTTTAGTTGCTGAGCTCATCTGTGTGAATTGCAATAATTTTTCAATATTTTCTGTTTTCATCACAAGTGTACTCATGTATTGAAAACTCACTGCTAGTGCATATTTATTTAAAATAGATCACTTTAAGTCAATCAGGTGCATGATAGCACTACCTATCAATGTGAAGAAGAAGTGTACATGACAAAGCAAATGCTTTCTTAGTATAGTTTTCCATTTTTGTAGGTGAGCTGGGTTCAAGTTTCTGGCTTCAAGAGATTTACACCAGGCAGACTGAAATTACCAAAAAATTGCTGTTCTGAGGAACTTTTTTGAATTAGCTTTCCTTTTTCTTTCTGTCTGTCCTCACTAATAAGTGGTCAGATGACTTAGTGTCACATGACCTAAGTGAAGACTATTAATTAAGAAAATTAAACACCTGCTCACATCCTATGTGCACGAGTGGAATTCAGCACCATAATTTAAGTTAAGAATATATTTGTTTTCATAAATATGCAGGAAATTAAGGATATTATCATTATTATTCACATTCCTAAAATAAGAACATTCATGGATCAAGGGGAAAAGGTCATGCTGAATTTAATCTCTTCTAACATTAGTTTATTCTGGTGACTACAGAAGACCCCTGTCCCTTCTGAGGGTATATATGTGGGGCTGACAATACACTGAAGTCTAGGCACAGTTGTTATTATTTTTTCTCAATGGTTAACTGTTACTACTTTTTGTCAACTTTTCCTCAACTGTCACACGATTGCATACGTAATTATGCTGCATATTTTAAAGTTGAAACTATTCCTAATATATCATTGACTTTATCTTCTTAAATTATGAAAAAAGTAAAATTGTATAGGTTATATTCAATAAGGCTGTGCTGCTATCCAATGAGATCTAGACAGGCTGGACAGCCTGGAGAGCTGGGCGAAGGTGAACCTCATGAAGTTCAACAAGGACAAGTATAGAGTCCTGCATTTGGGGAGGAATAACACCAGGCACTGGTACAGATTAGGGGTTGCCCTGCTGGAAAGCAGCCCCATGGAGAAAGACTTTGGAGTTCCTAGTGGAAAGTAAGTTGTCCATGGGACAGCAATGTGCCCTTGCGGCCAAGAGGGCCAATGGTATCGTGGAGTGCATCAAGAAAAGTGTGTCAAGCAGGTCTGGGGAGGTTCTCCTCCCCCTCTACTCTGCCCTGGTGAAACCACACCTGGAATATTGTGTCCAGTTTTGGGCTCCCCAGTTCAGGATAGACAGGGATCTACTGGAGAGAGTACAATGGAGAACTACGAGCATGATCAAGGGACTTGAACATCTCTCCTGTGAAGACAGACTGAGAGAACCGGGACTGTTTAGTCTTGAAAAAAGAAGGCTGAGAGGGGATCTTATTAATGTCTATAAATACCTGAGTGGGTGTCAAGAGGAAGATGCCAGTCTCTTCACAGTGGTGCCCAGTGATAGGACAAGGAATAATGGGTGCAAGCTGGAACATAGGAAGTTCCACTTCAACATGAGGAAAAACTACTTTACTGTGAGGGTGACAGAGCACTGGAACAGGCTGCCCAGAGAGGTTGTGGAGTCTCTGTCTCTGGAGACATTCAAAACCCGTCTGGATGTGTTCCTGTGTGGTCTGCTCTAGGATCCTGCTCTAGCATGGGGGTTGGACTAGATGATCTCTAGAGGTCCCTTCCAACACCTAACATTCTATGATTCTATGATTCTGTGATTCTATATATCTTTGAAAAAAGCATAATACAGGTACTGAATTATTAGATATGTAATTTAACACAGAAACTATAATGTGATGTTTAAAAATTAATTTTGTGTACTTTAGAAAGCTTAAACAACACTGTTTTCTAAACTCTTACATCAAAAGTGCACAACACTGTAGCCTATGAGTCCATATGGAATGCTCCCTTCCTTTCATTCTCTCCTAGCAAGTGGTGGCATTTAGCCAATAGAAATAGCTACATCTGTATCATCTTATCAGGTTAAAAAAGTATAATTGCAGCCTATTCACACCGCTTTGTCTGTTTTGGTGTCAATATGACCTGTGGGGAAAAGACATCCAGATATGCACAAATCCCTCTCTTGCTTATTCTATCCATTACTTGATGGGTAGCATCCCTCTCTCTTTCTAGTGTGTAATATGCAAAGTAATTTTAATATTTATACAGATTATATTTATGCATTAAATTTGAGGCTCTGAGTTTGTGTTTTGGACATAATTCACACTCATCTTACCTAGAAGGGATCACAGAGTTAAAAGACTACTTTCAAAGCATCTTGAAAACGCCAAAGCCATTTTCAGGCTTCGTGAAAGAGGAATGTTTACATTTTCTGCTGACAAAGCAAGGGAATTCAAAAACAAAGATTGCTCATTTTCATTGCCAGTGGGGCAGCTCAGCAGTCGCCTTTCCTCCAGTGAACACCCTGCACCTGGTAGAGATGAGGTCCCCCTGACTCTCTCCAGGTGCAGGGACGTGCCAAGGGGGCTCTTCAGCTGCAGAGAGGAACCACAGCTTGGGCAGAATGTTTGGGAGGCTGCCGTGCCTGCCACACTTCCGGCAGCTAACCCAGAAATCAAGGGCTCAACAAAGGGTTATGTGGTCCCACAGGATGAAAAGGGCTTTGAATCCCTATTTCTCTCAACTACAGAGTATGCATTGGGTAACTGAAGAAGGTAGTGGAGTCATGCAATTACAAAACAGACTTCTCAGTGCTTACAAAACAGCAGTGATATGCCTTTAAATCATCTTTTCAGTCCCACTGCTTTATTTTGATTTTTCCTCCTGTTGAAAGGATACCCACAACTGGCACAGTGACCACAATAAAGTGGAATGGCCTAAATCTTGGATGTGTTAATCTTACAATTAAGCGGCATGGCCAGTCATGTACCTTTTTGCTGTTTCACCATAACTGAACTTCTTCCAAACATCTACTCTGAAAAAAACCACAACACTGTTTTTCCAAGAAGTTTCAAAACCTTGGAACAGGCACAACGAAACTTCATGCACACTATCCCCTGTTTTTTTTCCGGCAAGCATCTGTGAATTCATGACCACCGCCCCTGCAACAAGTTAACAGGGAGTGACAGGAACCTTGGGATTCCTCTTAGGGGCCCATTCTACTTAAGCACACTAGAAAATTCCACATAATGCCCATAGGTATGACTTCAAAATAGTTTTAAAACTTTGGCCTTAATTTATGCTATCTAAACTTGAAAAGATGATTCCAAGTTATTTAGAAATAGGCAGTTTCTTCTTGTGGGAAAGTAAATTAAGTTCCTGAAACCAGGAATTTAACTCCAGTGCCATCTAAAACAAGTTCCAAGAGAAAAAAAGAAATAAGGAAAAAAAAAAAAAAAGCAATGGCTAAGTGGCTAAAAAGCATACTGAAAAAAATCAACAATACTTTCAAGTATCCAGATGCAAATTTGTGCTGAATGATATTATAAATGAAGATATTCTCTATAATATAAATTGATGCTGAACCTGTTAACTGTTATTAAGCCTTCTGTCATTTTAATTTCAATTTATTGACATGCTTGTGCGACTCTAGTAGGCCTTTTTTTCCCTCCTAACTATGGCTGCTTAGAGAAATTGAATGTCAGTTTCAGTAGGCATTTAGACACCTTAGCATTTATATAAACACGTCCTCCCAGAAAATGGATCATCTCTGATTGATACATTTGACCATCTGTTAGTTATTTTAACTGTTAAGTTTAGGAGGGATAGACAAAGTCATTGTCAATGACTCAGCTTATTTTATAAAGATGATCCCATAGGACATATATGAATAAAGAACATTGCCTTCTTTCAGTACCACATTTTCAGATTTTGTCAGCTTTTATCTTCAATAGCTCTGCAATGCCTTAAGGAGATCCATCCTGGAAGGGAACTTGGGCTTTGTTTTCATTAGTAGCCCCAAGTCACCCCCTATCATAGCCAATGCACTTACAGTTAAATCAATTGCATTAGATCATAGCTCAAGTAACTGCCAGTGGACTGACACTTAAATCAGACAACACTGTAGCATTCACCAAAGCTATTTGTTTAAGGAAAAGTCTTTTACAGGAACAGAAAAATATTTGCCATATTTGTAGGTTGGGTGGGTTGGGTTTTTTGGTTTCATCTTTTTTTTTTTTTTCAGTGGGAGTGTGAACTTCTCTGTAGAAAATTAAAGCACGAGATTGTTATGCTGCCAGTGTTAACCGTTTTTCATGCGCTCTTTTGAAACAGTGAATGGATTCTTAAAGTCCCCTTCCTTTTGACTTTTGATTAAAGCATATGTCAGTCATTTGTAGCCTTACAAAAACCTCAACTGTTTTTGACTGGCCTAGCTGTATTTCTTGGTCAGAGTGGTTTGCCATACACACATGGTAAAATAATGCACATTCTTCCCATGCTCAGGCCCTCTTATTTGTGTACTGGAGCTCAGACACAATGAATGTACCATGCTCAGAGTCACAGTCCTGAGACCATGGGAATTGTTAAGCTGATGTAGACTTCTTACTGCCCCCTAACTACACTTCCCACCCCCCCCTTTTTTAGTGTTGTATGCTGTGGGCCATCAGAGACACTTCACTAGTGTTTAGAAGCTGCACCTTTACCATGTGAGCTGAAAGCTAATAACAGACAGGGACTATCAAATGTAGCCTCAGAGAGCTCATCCTGCTGCACAAAACAACTCTACATGAGACTGCCATAGCTGTACATCTTGTCCCACTTAATTTGTAATCACAGAAACAAGAAATTGCTTCTCATTAAAATTTTAAGGGGAACAATAAAATAACATAAAGAAAAAACCCCACATACATAATGAAATCTCACTGCTGGAGCTGAACAACACAGCATACAAGTCAACTCTTGCTTTATCCTTAGACATAGTCTGTTTCACACAGTGTACTAAGTTAAAAAAGACTTATAATGCATTTATCAATGTGCTTTTGCCTGTTTTGAAGTTTAGGAAAACAGTGTTGCCAAACTATAACTGTCCAACAATGCAGGACTTTTCCAGAATGTTTTCTCACATCCCGCTATATTCCTTCTGAAAAAAAAAAAAAGAATAAAACATTAACTTCTCCCTTACAAAAATGAAAGTAGGTAATTTGACATGCTCTCCAGCCTATTCAAGCTGTGGAACTCTTCTTAGTGTAGGCAAATGAAACTAAGGATCTGTCCTAAATATTATTTTCCTTTGAAAAGGTGCTCCAAACTTGTTCCTTGAAAAGATAGTCCTGTATTTCTTGCCAAAATATTTCCAGAACAGAAACTGTAAAAAGGAGTACACAAAAAGGAATAAGTATTTCTCTCCAGAAATGGAAAAAGATGAAGTCAATGTGGCCAAAAATTGACACAGCGTTTCAGTTTTGACTCAACAGTACAGACCTATTGTTTTCTGTCGTATTGTTAATTACACATAAAAAACCAATGTTACCTGAGATTTTGAAACTGAAATTTCATATCTAAAACTTTGTGCATATTTGTTTGTAGCGTGGTGATTTTTTAATATTATATCAGCTGTAAATGATAAATACAAAAATAACTGGAAGCAAATATATACTTTTTTTAGTGCAGTAATGGAAGATCAGATGAGAAAACATTACAGAAGAAAAAAATACAGCAAAAATATTAAGAATTTTAAGCATAATACTGTTTCCTTTGGTTTAATAAAGCCATAGTTCAAATTTTGAAGAAGCAACTATTTTCATATAGTTTTCCTTCATTTCAGTGCAGAGGTCTAAAAGAATGTAGGGGACAACTATGGTGTGCACACATGCCAACTGAAGAATACTATTTTCTTGTCAGAAATACCTTTTCATTGAATCAATCTAATTTTTGCCCGTTTGAGTTATGCAGAAGGGCATTATTCTTGTGTTTATGGACTTCCTAGTGATCAATAACCCTGGTCTAGTATCCATTTAAGCACTTTAGTTAGCAGCAATAGTAGATACCCAGAATTAGGGACTTAATTTATCTGCGTAAACAAGGCTTATATTAACTCTCCAAAAAGTTTCCACTTTCTTGAAAATAAGATGGTGAAAAGAGAGAAGAAACATCTGCTGTATTTAAAAACAGCTTGTGGGCTGTTTTCAGTGCAGCCAGCCCTGCAATTTATCAGCTCTGCCCTCACCAACAGATGTCACTGCAAGCAAAAAGAATTAATTTGTGAGGTTATTGGGCTAAAGGAGTGACAGAACTCTGAAATCCAAACGTGAAAGAGTCTCTCTTTCAGAGCATATGTTCATGTCTCAGTTCCTCTGCCACAAGCTGAGAATTAACAGCAGGCAGATTGGTAAAAATAACAAATAAAAAAAGGAAAAAAAGAAAAGAAGTGTTCGAACTTAAAGCCATGTGAAACAACTGAAACACATAGAAGCAAAATGCAGTGCTCTGCTTTTAATTTTATGAATGATTTAACTGGGAAAACAAAATCTGTTCATTCATTGTGTGTATTTCCCCAAGGCACATTCAGAAAAGTAGATATTTCCAGTCACCTGATTCTGTGGGTAAAGATGGGAAAAGTGTTTGTACAGCAGTTACTAAGCAGTTCTATAAATTTCTCTGATTGCCAATACACATACACCAGGGCACACAAAACCAGTGGTAGAAATATTACAGCTGCAAAGTAAAGGCATTAAAGTTAAAGATTCTCACAGCTGAGATTACTCACATGCAATCTTCTTTTGACATTTTTGTATGTGTCCTCTGGTATAACCTTTAATTGCACAATCATATGCCTATTTTGTGTTTCTGATGGCAGACTTAGATTAGAAAGAAATACAAATTAGAAAAAAAAAATAAATTCTATCATGACTCCTATGTCAGCAGTCTGAAATCCCTTAGATGAGATGCAAATCATGACCCTCTCCTAAAGTTGTTAGCAGCAGTACCGGCAGCAAGTGCAATCTAGACCCCAGAAGGCCTGATACACATTTTCCATATCTATTTGAGAGCAATACACGAATAAAGAAATCCATGGATTTTGGGACATTACCCAAAGCTTTTAGGGTAAACAGAAACCTTTTGCATAGCACAAATTCTACCCTGGCTCCTTACAGCTTGCTACCCTTGTCCTGCCCTTGCCTCCCTACAATGCCTCCTGCAGTTTCTTCCTCAGTCAGCTTTCATGTTGCTCCCATTTGATGGGCTTGCTTTCTCTCTCTGGTCCGATTTGTGGTTTCCCACTTCACTCTCCCACTTGTTAGGAAGGAGGACTGTGAATATTTGGTGGTTTTGGTTTTTCTCCTGCTCACAATTAATCTGTCTTGGCTGCCAGTTGGAAGAATTGCAAGGTTGTTTTGCTAAGCCCCCAGTGCCCTACTTCGGCACAGCTTCGTTGCAGCAGGAATCTCTGGCAAATTTAGCTTCCAACCTCTAACAAACCTCTGCTGAGCACTTGCAATTTGAGGTTTGTTACTTGCAAAGCCTTGCAACTCAGCTGACATTTAGCTTCCTGCCCCTCCCCTGTCGCCACACCACACCTCCCCCCCCCCAGCTTCCCAGAGAAAACTGGCTATAAAATGCCAGTCTTTGCTTGAAAACATAGGAATGCTACAGATTTTTCATCAAAGAAATACAGTAATTAAGGTCAGTAGGCAAAACAGCTTTTTATCTCTCTCATCTGATCTGAGATTTTCTTGGTGGTGAAAAGTGTTCAGAAGAGGGAGATATCCATCATAGAATACCTCAGTCCATGTTTAGTTAAAATATGGTGTTATATGGTGTATAAAAAATCTCACTACATGTGGTAAACTGAATATCTCAAAAAAGTAATTTTTAAAATTGGGAAACAAAATGCATATGCTTAGCAAACAGCTGGCTTTCAAAAACCAAAAAGCTTCATTACTTCCCACTGGCTTACTGAGACTTCAAAATTCTTTATGCTTCTGAACCACCCATAAATCATTAAATTTACATTTAACTCAGATAGGACCCTTTTGGTTTAATGGGACTACACACTGAATAGTGTGTGAAGTCCTGTGTCAGGTCTAGAAACAATTTATTCAAAAACTTGATCCATCCACATCAAACCTTGACATGTGTGCCTTTTCATGCATACTTTTTGTGTTGTTCATGTTACAGTAAAAGATCACTTTCTTACCACACAGCTGCTTTATATCTTGTGATATGACAGACTAATTCAATGGGAATGGGTAATTTCAGTTTCATAGTCCTAGTCTATGGCCTTTGACAGGAAGCTGGATGATTATTTGCTTCTTTGATTTTTTTATTTCTTTACTTCTTCTTCTCTCTCACTTCTCTTTCCCATTACATTTTTTCTCCCAGCTAACAACTAAAAGCCTGTCTGAAACAAGACAGGGCTTAGCCTTTGCTTTCTCCTTTCCAGCTTGTTTTTATCTTCCAGGATACACTGAAAAATTTGTTAAGATTTCAGCTAACCCTCGGGAATACATACAGTCACGGTTATCTTTTAGCAAGCCATTCTTTCCTCATACCAGAAAACATAAAGTGGTAGCTCAGTAAAAGAAAATCATCTTGTTATTACAACCAACATAAAGAAATAATTCAAGCAAAGCTCTGTAGCCTTTTTCAAAGAATGAGAATTTCTGTTATATAAGGAAAGGTCTCTCCTCCCCTGCGTACAGTGTGAGGAAATGCAGCAGAAGTAGTAGATGCAAATCAGCAATACAAACAAGCTTGCAGTTTTCCTAGAGTTCAAAGGAAATGATCATACATCAAAGATTTCAGCTGCTTCGAAAGATCCTTAAAAATATATAAGCAATCAGCCACCAGCAGAGCTGTAGTCAAATACCTTTGTTCTCCCATGGAGGTTGGGAAATGCTGCATTTGTTTCAACATATTTGCTTTCCATTTAACATGGGAAATCTGGCTGTACTCCAGAGGCCAACTTTTTCAAAGGTTCAGTGTCTGGTGTTAGCAGTTTGGGTGGCTACACATCTTTTGCCTTTGTTTGCTGAGGCAGACTGGACTTTTGACCCTCTGTGCTGAGCACATTTTCAGTGTGGCATGTTGGTGGTGGGAACTCGCTCCCATCACCTAATGGGACTCCAGGATGTCAAGAGCCAAAAACCTCTTCCTACCTTTCTTCAGATCTTGTGCAAGTGCCTGCAAGGGAGGGAGCATATTGTTCCAACTCAGCATTAAACCTCAGAGCACTGAAAAAGAGACTACACACTGTGGGGAAAATCTAGACCTATAATTTACAGGTAGGATGGAAATGACTGCTTTGGCTCAGGATATTAAGTAGTATCAGTAAACCTAATACAAATGAATTAACAGGCAGAGTGAATGTGAAGTGATAAAAAATGCATTCCATACACTATATTATTATTAAAGCTCCAATACTCTAAACTTTTACACACATCCTTCATTTTAAGCAGTACCTCTGAAGTTAGATAGAATGGATCATTAAAGTTACAGCTTGAAAAGTCTGGGAGCCAACCAAGAAACTGGTGCTCATTTTAATTTCTCACATTTAACAGCAGTCAATTTTTATCTCATCTGGAACACATGCTAGCCAAGCACATATTGGCTTTGAATGCTGCTTTAGATACTATTACTACTTATCAGATTATACAAGTTATGGGCTACACATCTGGGGCACATTAAATACGTGCTGCATGCAAATTTTTAAAAATAAAGGAATATGAACTGGTTAGAAAGCTCAGTTATTTCTTGCCAAACTTCTGCCTTCCCATAATCTAGGTGGAACTTTCTTCCCTTTTCAGCATGAGGAAATAGGGACAAACACCTAGGCTCACATTGTTGATCATCTACATCATGGTTACAATAGTCCGATGACTAAAATTTTCACATCCGGTGTTTTTTTACTAAATATAATTTCACAGCACTGTTACAGTTTCCAACCAAAATAAAACAACAAAAAGCAATACTGGATATATTAGTATCTATTCAGATGTGAAACAGAATTGACTTTTCCAGCCTCCATGAATGGAAAGATTTGCAAATGTCCAGTTTCCTTATGCGAATTCACCATATCTAGTAACACCAGCTGTTTGTGTCACTGTTTACTCATACAATATGCAGTGAAGGGTCCCTCCAAAAAAAATCGATAGCCATTATCATTGTTATTTACCATCATCATAATTCATCATCTGCTGTTGTTTCACACCACATTTTCCATGCCAAGTGTGGGTGTGCATTACCCTGTTGATGAATAGCTGAAAATTTCCATGACGGGATTGCAGAGTTTCTGCTGGCTGGCACAGTAAGAACTGAATGATTCTTTACAGTGGGATGCATTAATATGTGCTACAAAGCTCAGATATCAGTTGAGAGTTCCCCAATTTTGACATATTCTTGTTGTAAAATACCAGTATAATTAGCCTCTATACATAGTAAAAGAAAAGTTTATACTATAAATTACATTTTTGAATAGGATAGTAACATCTTCCTGTGAGAACCACGAACATATCTTTGCACTTTGGTTTGTTGATTATGATAACAGACAGTGAGACGGAAAGATTAATGTACAAGAAAGAGCCTATTGACTAGTTAAGGAAGAAAAAAAGAGGTTCAAGACACTCTTTAGCCCTATCTTAACCCTTCATTTGCACGGTTGCTGCAAATGCTGTGAAATCACTTTACCAGAGCTTGTCTGTGACCGGTGTATTGCTCTACTCCTTGTCAACATCGTCTCCTATGTGGAAAATTTTTCAGAGGCTTCAAGACAGCTTGTTATCTTTACAGCTGGATGGGCTGGATGTATGTGCAAAGGAACTCCTAAAATAATTAATAGCCATTCAATTGTTTCACTACTGTCTTAATCTGTTATCTGTTTTTATTTCATAAAATACTGAGGCTGATTTTAAGCATGCGTGCTCAAAATCCATATTGAAAAACTCTTCAGGGACACCTGCATCCCCAGAGTTGCCCAGGTGATCCTGAAAATCTGTGCTCATTGAAAATTGAAGTTCATTAGACATTAACAGTTTCATCTCTTGGCATCCTAGTTTTTCCTTGGCCTCAACAATTAAGAACCTGGTCTGGCCTGAGCCCACTAATGAGAAGGGTAGGTACTTGCACACAACTGATTTATCTAGTGCACAGATGTGAACAAGTGTGGAAATGATAAATGAAGAAGACAGTCTAATTTGAACACACTCCTTTGGCAGAGGAGAATGTTGATTTTTAGAGAAAATATGCCTTTACACAGTAGGGCTATTTGTTCAGGAAATATTATAGATAAATGGTAGGACAGTATGTGTCAAAAGCAGAGATGTTGTTACACTCTCTCCTCATCTTAAGAAGGTTCAGACTCAACATCCTGCACCAGCCAGCCGTCTGAGACCTGAGCTGCACCCTGAACCTGGGTCCTGTGATGGGGTAGCCAAACTCCTTATCTGCTGTGTGGAGGAACTGCAGAAGGGAAGCATGCTGGGCAGGAAATCTGCTAGGCCTGGTCAGCACTGTATTGTATCATCTCCTGCATTTTCTATTGCTGACGTCTCCTTGCACTGCTCCCTGCTTGCTGTGTAGAGGTTTTCCCTCATATCTCTGAAGAAAGTAACTTCTCCTGTGCATTATGTAGGGCCTAAGCACTTAACATTGAGCTTCAGAGAAAAATCTGAGGAACACAGTATATACGATGTGAATGGCACTCCAACAGTAAGGAAGAAAGGGGTCAGGTCCCAGTCAGTGAGTGCAGACTCTGGAAAAGGAAGGTGCACTTCAAGACGTAAGAACAAGCTCATTTTAAGTGAATGCGAATTGCAAAACAATAACTTAGTGTGTTCCATACATGTGCTTGAAGTTTCACACCAGCTTAAACATTTTCCTGATTAAGGGCATAAATCACAGCCTGGTTCATAAATTAAAAGAAAGTGAGATTCCTGCCCCACCTAAACCAAAAAGAAACATTCTAAAATTTCAATGAAATATATTATAGCCAAAACCCATATAGTCTATCAAACTTGTTAGAGTTTATTATTAATCAGGATACAAAGTGCTTTTCAGAGAATAATAATAAGAAAAATAACATATGGACCAAAAGTGTAAAGACAATAGCAGCAGTGTTCACTTTTTAGTGTGCTCACATTGCATCAAGTATAACATTTCTTTAATACATGCAACAGGCCACATTCAGGAGTTCAGAACTGCTTTCAGCAAAATACTAGCTTTTCTCCCCAGTGTTGTGCCCATGACTGTAAATTCACAGAATGGCTTGAGTCTGTAATATATATTTTAACCAAGAATTTTGGAAATTTAGAGTTGATCATCATTTTTTCCCATTGTAAGTGGAGTAAGCAATGACTAATAGACTAACTATAAATGTGAAGAATAAAATACAGTTCAGTATCTATGATAATCTAATCAATGACAATCAGCTGTTCGCCACAAAACAGGTACAATGCAGCCCAAATAAATACTGTTAATCCCTTTCGAATGAAAACGGAAAATTTTCCTGCTAATTAATATACATGGTTTACATAAATTATGCTAACATGCTGAGATGGAACAATAACTTTTTATTTGTTATTTTTAGGTACTGGACACACTTGTGTTGCGAAACAAAAAAAAACCCCAAAACTGTAACACATGACACTGGTAGGCATGCATCCCTAGCTCTCAGCTTCTTCAAGATTTCGAAATATGAAATTATAATGAAGTTTCAGTTAATGGGCATATGAATTGGGAATAATAATTAGGACAATTAATTGAACCATAACCATGAGTATAAAACCAACATACTTAGACTGGATCTGAATCTAGGCAGATGTTGTACTCTGCCATCCATTTCCACAAATGTCCTATGCCTCCAAGCTCTTGTGCCTCTGGCTTGGTCTCAGATCCTCTTCCTCACACCAGGGTGACTACATGCAGTCCCTGTGTGCCCAGATTTCTCTAAAAAAAAATCCCAAACAACAGACTGAGATAAAGAAAAGGATAATGGGTCCCAAAGACTTTGTCTATTGAGTAGCTGAGAAGTGGTAGAGCCTGTACCAACCGTGACAGCCTGCAGGTGCTCTGCCTTGCAGACACTAACTTACTGGAGACAGGGGAGACTGAGCAGCTTGGCTCTGTGGGCAGCTCATGGGAGCTGATGCTTACCCTCCTTGTTTCACCTCTGTCCCATGTCTTCTCATGTGACACTCAGTTTTCCTCCAGAAAATCTGACCTATTCTTAAAGCCTGTTTGACTTTGAACAGGAACACAGAGGAAGGTAAACAGTATCACCAGCACTGTTCTTGGAGGGAAGAGAACAGCTAATTGCAGCCTACTGCCATCTCTACTCTGCTTGTCTAGTGGTTTCTTTGACTTTCTTGACTTTTCACTGGTAAGGGAGAAAACGGAACTTTAGTTTGATTATCCCACTCTACCTTAAACTGCACTGGTACAGCCTCACCTGGAGGCTGTGTGCAGTTTTGGGCACCTCAATATAAGCAGGACATCAAACTGTTAGAATGTGTTCAGAGGAGGGAAACCAACACTTTTGGGAGGAGTGGCTGAGGTCACTTGGTTTGTTCAGTTTGAAGAAGAGAAGGCTGAAGGGTGACCTCATGGCAGTCTACCATTTCCTGAAGGGGAAAGTGGAGGAGGAGGTGCTGATGTCCTCTCTCTGGTGACCAGTGATAGGACATAGGGAAATGGAATGGAGCTGTATCGGAAGAAGTTCAGATTGTACATTAGGTAAAGGTTCTTCACTGAGAGGTTGGTTGATCACTGGAACAGGCTCCCCAGGGAAGTGGTGATGCTACCATGCCTGTCAGAGTTCAAGGAGCATCTGAACAATGCTTAGTCATATGGTTTAGTTTTAGGTAGTCCTGTGAGCAGCAGGGAGTCGGACTCTATGATCCTTACAAGTCCCTTCCAATTTGAGATATTCTATGACTCTACTGACACAAGCCTTATCTGAAGAAGTGTCTACTAGCTGAAGTATACCTGCCTTTGTGTTGTAATTTGAATCACACACGTTAAAAACATGGACTGGCTTCAGAAGAAGGTATCTAACAAGCAAAAAGACTGCCATAAAAAGTCTTCCAGAAGAACCAAAAAAAAAAGGAACATCTATTGCAGTGTTGTCCTACAAAGCTGTGGTAGTGCAAACTGAAGTGAAAAATATGTTCTGATTCTACACAAAGTGGCATTCTGTATCTTAATTGCTCTCAAATTTGGTTTATAGACCATTATTCTTCATGCTTGGCCACATAGCTTTTTTAGACAAGGAAAACATAGAAGGGTCTGCTGTGTCTCAGACTGAAGCTAATTGGAAAGAAGTATGTGAAAAGGTTAAATAATTTTTCTTGTCAAAACTGACTGTTACCTTAATATAATGAACTATCTTCCTAATGACTGTAAATTCATCAACCTCAGTAGGGCTACCATGTTTGTTTTATCTGAAGAGCTGATTTTAATGCAGTCCTAGAAGAAGAAAGTGCCATGTCTGCTAAGATGTTTACTACTTTTGTTCTCAGGTCAGCAAGTCAAATTCTGAACATTTATTTTACAGCATGCTTAATTACTTCTTTTGCAGGTTACACTGGACATTCAGTTTACTTATCTACATTTTCAAACAAAGCTTGTAAGATGAATGGGAGAAGTCAGAAAGGGCCACTCTGAAAGGAAAACTGCACTGGCTGGGTATTCACACATGCATGTTTGGATGCACTTCTTGAACATATAAGCATTCCTTCTTTTTTCAGCTGAACAGATCATTTTTTATGGAAGGATAGAGAAAGTAAATTAGAAGAGGCTGGTAACTTGAGAATGGAGGTAAAGATAATTTCCCTTGCAAGGGGCAGCACAGAAACTTTGCAATTATCAACAACTCAAATAGTTAAACTTTTCCTGAATGTTTTCCTTCATTCCTTCTGCTGAGAGCATTTGAAAGTAATATTTTTTTTCCTTTAGTCATATTGAAATTATTTAGCTCTATTGCCATTCTCTTACGTTTTCTGGAGTCTTCTATGCATTTTACTCCTAACTTGCCTACCAAGATTACTAACAGTCATGTCTCCTTCACCAGTTATTTTCTGTTCTCTTTACAAAACTGAGGGGTTTTTACTTCTTTATTGTTCATTAAAGTGAATATAAGATTAGGATTCTCAGTGCCTGGTGAACACGTCGCCTGTTTCAGAGAAAATGGAGGTTGCAAAAAATACTTTGTCTG
Source organism: Podargus strigoides (assembly GCA_028020825.1). Taxonomy (NCBI): domain Eukaryota; kingdom Metazoa; phylum Chordata; class Aves; order Caprimulgiformes; family Podargidae; genus Podargus; species Podargus strigoides. The sequence goes on along the minus strand of CM051663.1, from coordinate 81,739,665 downwards.
GAAAATACACAAAAAAATAAAGAAGGCAAAGATCAAGACAAGGAATAAATGAGAATCCAGGGAGTGATGCATTCACATGAAATGTAGACAATATAACTTCAATAGTCTGCTTTCCTGTTAAAAGAAGATAGGTGAAATGGGTCCTCCTCTAATAACTTTTTCTCTGTGTTGGACCTAATGTACGTCGTTTGTTTATTTTTACATAGAACTGCACCAGTTAAGAAAACTGAGCTGACATCACATTCTCCTGCAATGTTTATGCTCTGAATATATTTGAAGCTGGAACAGGAATTTCCTATGAATTAAGTGATGAATTAAACCTTTTGTTTACTACATAGTAAACATACTACATACTACATAGTTTACTACATACTACATACTTTTTACTAGAAATACTGACATCATTGAAGGAGCAGTCACAGACTGAACCTTCTCTTAACAAACATTTGTATTTCTGACATTAAGCAACAGCAATCAAATCCACTTATTTTATAAAACATTATTCTGATCTGGCTTGAATTAAAATATATTACATTGTAAATTTTGTCATGAAAAAGATTAATTCAATGGATTTAGACTCTATGCATATTAATAGTAAACATTAGATATGTACAGTATTTGCACAGAAATAGCACCTGCTCAAAACTTTCAAGTGATACTGGGGCAAATGAAAGATTTCTCTGGGGTTTTTTTAGAATCTGAATTTGTTCAAAAATAAATAAGAGAATCAATTCAGAAATTGTGACCTACATAGATAACACACAGCGAAAAGCTTTTACCATTAGAAAAGCCAGTATGAGTGAGAACTGATGGAATACAGTCCACGCACTGCCAGTCATGATAATAGTTATCTGAATTTTATCTATCTTATGAAAACAGAGCTGAACACCAACTCTCTTTTATATTTGTAATAAGAGCATAAAATTAAATGAGAGAAAGAAAAGTTATGTCATATAAGACTAACATGCATTATTTGACTATGTGATAGATCTATAATGAAAACCTGTTGATCGCATCAAACTATGCAAATACTTTAAGGGCAATATAAGAATCTCTACAATGTGCATTTTATCTGTGTTCATACATGAATTATGCTCCTTGCAACTTTTATGTCTTCTCAGTGGTAATGAGTCACTGATCTTACCCAGGTTTTTCCGAATTCTGAGGTAGTTTTCCTCAGTGTCAGGTTTTGGGCCCTTCTGACTCTAATGCCCTTCCATTTCCAGAAACTATTCTAGCAGCAACAGAGCTTGGAAAAAACAGAAGGAAAGACTAGATAAAGAGAGTGAGACAGTGAGTAGAGGGGCTTGGATTTTATTTTTCCTTTCCCCTGAAAAGAATACAATTCCTGTCTGTCAGCCCAACAGCTCAGCCCTGCTTAGGGCACAGTCTTTGTGAGAAAGCTTAGAGGTTTTAAAACTTCAGTTGCAGCTGTCACAAGCTGATGTACAAAAAAGTTATTATTAATGCCTGTCACTGAAAGTCATTGCATCTAACTAACCTAATGGGTCATTCATTCTATGAACTGTGTCATTTAATTCCAATAGAGGTCTCTTTTTTCCATACAAGCAGAGATACTGCACAGATTATACAAGTGGACAAATAGGGCTGTTGGTGAATGTATCTTTGAAAAAAACCCCATAATATTGTTTAGTCTGCTGCAGAAAGATTTTGATCTCGTGAATATCTGACCTGGAAATGGATACAAAATGTCTATCCGGCAGTGGCAGATGATGGATCTGATAAGGGGGATTCTGAAGCAACAATATGTGTTAAATGCAAAAGAACTCTAGTCTACTAAGAAGAAAAATAAAAGTTATTTCTCAAAATGCCTTCAATTCCCAGTCCAATCTGAAGCTATGCCAAGAGGACATAAAAGGTGCCAGTTTGCTTTGCTATGAGAATAAAATGAGAAGACAGCATATAGAAGAGAAAAATACACCAAAGGGAGTAAAACACCTACTAAAGTCACCTTGTTTAGGAACAAAATTTACATTATGCTTTCATGCCTTTAGCTTGAAGGTCTCAAAGTATTTTTTATAGAACATCATTCTTGAAAACCATCAGTCCACTCAAGCAGGGAATCATCATCCGTTTTATAGATGGAGACTTGAGAAACAGAGCTTACCTGGGAGATGCATAATGGACCCATCAGGAGGGCCTAGTTGTTTCAGTTCCATCTTTTAGACCTTACTTACTTAAACATTCTTAATCTGAAATTTTACTACAAAGCACAAAACCGGAACATTCTTTAAGGAATAAGGCAGCCAGAACAGAGGTATTTTTTTCCATTTGAAAGTCAGGAAGCCATCCTAGGAGCTTTTTCATTGATCTTAGCCAAGTATGTTGATTAGAAACTGGAAACACCAGTGCTAATTCCATCCGGAAGTTTTGCGGCAGCTCTAGTGAACCAGTGCATCACGCATTTCAATGTGCCTTAACATAATACCTTTTTGTCATCATTGCTGTCTTAATGCGTGTATGAGTCCAACATTTTCCACAATTTCTATTGCTATTGTAGGTACTTCCAGCCTTTTTGAAGCTCAAATTGTGTATCATTCTTCATGCTCCAATTTCAGACTCATATCTCTAGGCTTTTTCTTTCTTCTCATTTTATTCAGCCAGTCTACTTGAATTTTGTGAACTGGAGACACCTTTGTTAGAGAAAGTTTTTTTGTGTGTGTACTGAATGACAAATAGTTAAGCAGTCTTGACAGTCACAGTAAAACACAGATTCTGATTCTGAAACACACAGATTAAAGTGAAAGGGCTTGCTGAGACTGCAAATAGCCAAAGAGGAAGGCAATACATAGCTGAATATGAAAAGGGAGTAGGGCTGGGTACTTCTCAGTTTGAGGAACTATGATGTTGGTGGAAAGAATAAAGTTTCTCTCAACTGATTCAGTTTTAAGTCATTTCATAGTCACTAGAGATAAAACACTGAATTTGGAACTATTTATCTTTCATTTCACTGGTCTCAATTAGGCATAGCTGTATGCCATCATAGGATGAAGTGTGCACCCTAAGAGATAAAAGATTAAAAACTGAAGGGATAAAGCATTTTTGCTTCCTGTTCATCTTGATTTCAGCAAAGCATTTGACACTGTCTCCCACAGCATCCTTGTAGATAAGCTGATCAAGTATAGGTTTGGTGATCAGGTAGTGAGGTGGATTGTGAACTGGCTGAAGGAAAGAAGCCAGAGAGTTGTGGTCAATGGGACGGAGTCTAGTTGGAGGCCTGTGACTAGTGGAGTCCCTCAGGGGTCGGTACTGGGACCGGTGTTGTTTAATATCTTCATCAACGACTTGGATGAGGGTACAGAATGTATCCTCAGCAAGTTTGCTGATGACACCAAACTAGGAGGAGTGGCTGACACACCAGAGGGTTGTGCTGCCATTCAACGAGACCTTGATAGGCTGGAGAGTTGGGCGGGGAGAAACTTAATGAAATTCAACAAGGGCAAGTGTAGAGTTTTGCATCTGGGGAAGAACAACCTCATGTACCAGTACAGGTTGGGGGCTGACCTGCTGGAGAGCAGTGTAGGGGAAAGGGACCTGGGGGTCCTGGTGGATAGGAGGATGACCATGAGCCAGCAATGTGCACTTGTGGCCAAGAAGGCCAATGGCATCCTGGGGTGTATTAGAAAGGGGGTGGTTAGTAGGTCAAGAGAGGTTCTCCTTCCCCTCTATTCTGCCTTGGTGAGGCCACATCTGGAGTATTGTGTCCAGTTCTTGGCCCCTCAGTTCAGGAAGGACAGGGAACTACTTGAGAGAGTCCAGCGCAGAGCCACAAAGATGATGGAGTGGAACATCTCCCTTATGAGGAAAGGCTGAGGGAGCTGGGTCTCTTTAGCTTGCAGAAGAGGAGACTGAGGGGTGACCTTATTCATGTTTATAAATATGTAAAGGGTGAGTGTCATGAGGATGGAGCCAGGCTTTTCTCAGTGACATCCAATGATAGGACAAGGGGCAATGGGTGCAAGATGGAACATAGGAGGTTCCACATATATGTGAGGAAGAATTTCTTCACAGTGAGGGTAACAGAGCACTGGAACAGGCTGCCCAGAGAGGTTGTGGAGTCTCCTTCTCTGGAGACATTCAAAACCCACCTGGACATGTTCCTGTGTGACCTGACCTAGGTGTTCCTGCTCTGGCAGGGGGATTGGACTAGATGATCTTTTGAGGTCCCTTCCAGTCCCTAACATTCTGTGATTCTGTGATTCTGTGATTCAACTTATTAGTACTTAAGATAGAAATAGCCCCTTTTATTGAGATGGGAGCTAAATCAACATTATTGGTGTAAATGTTCGTCCTCTTTAGTGGTTTGTGGATTTGGTTTTGTTGTTTTACTTTAAAAATATTTAGCCACAGTTGGTCTTGGCTCAATATAAAATTCTACGAACAGGAAAACAACACACATTTTGACAGTGAAGTAAAAGTTATACAATGATAGTACTGTTGTTTTGCTGGACTTTTTTTATCATAAGCTACTGGAGGAACATAACTATATGATTTTTTTTTTCTTCAGCTCAACCTTCCTGGGCTGTTGTTGGTCTTTAGTATCAGTTTAATCTTTCACTGTGTGAAGCATCCTGTCATCATAAATACAGTCAAGGGTACATTAGAGGAAGAAAGCAAAAAGTTGAGATTTGGATTCTTGCCAAAGTGAGACTATGGGTACTGTTCAAGTGGAAATTTTACAGAAAGGTAAGATCTTTAGATTTGCAAGAATGAAAATTTCCTTTCCAGTTCTTCCACAGGTTTTGACTCCAAATGACTGAAATTCCATCAGTTGTTCTGTCCTCAGAAGATTAAAGAAATAGGGTTGAAAGTCTGGTGAAATGTAATTTTGAAGCATTAGCTTTGTTCATACTGTTTCCATGAACAAAAATAAGTCTGTGAAGAGACGTAACTTGAGTTAATTGTGAAATGTGGCAACGGATTTCTGCCCCAGCTTTTCAGATGCCTCTTTAAACAGTATGGACTTAATGCATCCCCTCAGAGTCAAGGGAACGTTGCATTTATATGGTCTTGTAAAGTACAAACTTGACAAGTTGGTTAGATGAACAAGAAAGAGCTTCATATTAAAATGTTGCAAATCCAGTGTTTTCTAGCAATGTTCTCCTAAGACATCAAGCCTTAAATCTTTTCACACATTTCATTTTACTAGACAGAGGTGATGCACCCCTCTAACTATGAGGAAATTTTTCCTTCTGCGTTTGGAGCTGAGCTCCACAATACAGCATTACTGTCATGGGGCTGACACACTAGGAAGCAGCGCTGGACAGGAGGACCTGGGGTCCTAGTGGAAAACAAGCTGGCCATAAGACAGCAATACTACCTTATGATAAGGAAGGCCAACAGTTTCCTGGGCTACTTTAGGCAGAACATTTCCAGCAGGTCCAGGGAGTTCATCTGTCTTCTCTACTCAGCATTTGAAGTGTTGAGTACAGAACTGAGCTTCCCAGTACAAGACAGACATGGATTTACTGGAGCAAGCCCTGCACAGGGCCACAAAGATAATTAAGGAACTGGAGCATCCTTCCCATGAGGAGAGGCAAAGATAGCTGGGACACTTCATCCTGGAGAAGAAAAGGCTCAGGAGTATCTTATCCATATGTATAAATACCTGATGGGAGGGAAAGGAGAAGAGGGAACTAGCCTCTTCTCAGCAGTGCCTACTAACAGAGCACAATTAAAACACATAACAATCCATCTGAACAAAAGAAAACTTTTCTTTTTTTAAAAAAAATATTTACTAGTGGGTAGTCAAGCACTACAGTCAAAAAATAGGTTGCCCAGAGAGGTTGTGGAGTGTCCATTTTTGGAGATACTCAAAATCCAGCTGGACACAGTCCTGCACAATATGCTCTAGCTTGAGCAGGGGATGGCTGGAATAAAAGATCTCAAGAGATCTCTTCTAGCCTCAATGATTCTGTGGTTCTGTATTGGTAGAGTGGGTTACTCTTCAGGAGTTTAAAGTGACGTGAGAGAAGCTAGAAGCCTTAAGAAGGAATTTATTTAACAGTCTTAGGTGATCACTATAATATATCAGCAAAATGTTTCAACCATTTTTTCTTCACTAATATTGAGCTTTTGATCTTTATCTTCATCTCCCTATTTTGTTCTAAAAATAATTTTGTCTGTTTGCTTCATTTTGTTTTTCCATAGTATGAAGTGGAAGCAAGACATAACAAAATATTTTTAAAACCCAAGTGTGCAAAACCTATCTACTCTATTTGTCTTTCTTTGTTGACTTTTTTTCTTAGTCAGTTTTTCCTCTCATGATGATTAAAGTAATTTCAAGAGAAAATGTCAGACGACCGTATAAGTTTAACCTATTTTTCCTGGACGTGAAATAAAACATTCTTCTCCTTATACTGTCTTTTTCTCATTTTTATCTGAATTGAAAGCAAAATCAGGTTAAGCAGCTGTCATTTCTTTCCTTTTGCTAGCAGTGTCCTATACCATTCTCTCCTAAAACCTTGAAGCTCTTACATAGATTTCTGTTTTAGTAAATTCAATCAAAGTGAAGTTTTCTCTTGTCCTCCTTCCCTGTCCCTCCAGGATCAAATAGAAGGAGAGATCTTCCACTCGCTGATTCAAAATTGTGTAACTGCATTCACTTACTTCAGCTTTGTGAAGACAATATATACAACTTTTTGGCATAGATGTTGTCATGCCTGCTTTTACATTACACAAGTAAGGCTGACATAACAAAAAATAAACAACATATATTTACCTTTATCTTAGTCACTCTATAACTGATACTGCTGAAAAGAAGTTAGAACTTCCTATATATCCAAGTCATCCATGTAAACCCATTCAAATGAATGAGACTTGTGTTAAGATAGACTGTTCATTTCATGCTGTTTAGCTTTTGGCACTTCAGTGTGATTTTGTCCAGGCTAAGCAGCTCTAGATCTCTCATTTTATGGTGTGTTTGCTTGTTTGCTTCTGAGTAAAAACAGTTATGCTAAGACAGTCCTTTTTTTCCTTTTTTTCTTTTCTTTTCCCTGGTGGTGAGATGCTCTTGAAGTTAATATCTCCTAGCATGGTCCTGTCCTTCAGTTCTGGCCTTTCTATCCTTCCTGCCCACACAAAACAGAAATCCCTCCCTTCCGTGTGACCTGCTTTTCCAGGAAGGCTGATTGAAAATGTAAGAATATTTATCAGCTACTTTATACACACTGAGCCAAAGCACAAGGTTAAGGTAATTTGAAAGCCCACTACAGCCAGAAGGAACAAATCTGAGTAAGGTGGCTTTGGGTTTTGTTTGCATTCTGAAGGGAACAGAAAAAGCAGTAAAACTGAGGAAAACAAAACACTTTACTCTCCTTGTCCACAGTTTCTTATAACTGATTGTTTCCAGTGGAAAAAAACGTAATGAAATATTTATTTATCATAACTGAAATGAAGTTCCTCATTGGAGACCCTCGCTTGGATTCATTTTCAGGTTGAGAGAAGATGGACATAAAAATTCTTTCTATATTTTCTTCATCTTCTGCCCATAAATATTCTTTCCCATTACTCCAATGTAGCTGCAATCTTAGCATCTGCAAAGCATTTGGCATTGTCACACACATAAAAAAAAAAAAAAAAAGCACAACCTTCACATTCTGGTAAATTATGCAGAACTAAGCAAGGTAAAAGATTGCCACATCTGCTTTGACTCTAATAAATTCCAACTTAAGGGTGTTAAATCCAGTGTCCCATCTGAGTGCCATGTCTGGAAATACTTTTTTCATTCTCCATCTGTCTTTCTACTGTTTCTAACTGATTGTCTCCATGGTAGAGTAAACAAGAAAATTTGCCTTCCTGCCTCCCTCTTTTGGAGTCATGTGAGGAGTCCCATCAGTTCATACTATTTACAGTATGAGGCACCAAATGGTGAAACAAGACCAAGTGAAAATTGCTGGGTTACTACTTATCATTTAAATAGGTTTATGAGATTTTAACAACAGCCTACAGTGCACCTACACCTGCACATTTGTTACATGATTTGAAAGTTTTACGTTGTAGTGAAGGGAAAGACCTACATCCTGTGCTTCTTTCCAGTTGTGCAGTCCTAGTCTGGAGCATGCTGATATCGTTGGGAGTATTCTCAGAGACTTTATCAGACCTAGATCCCAGCTCACATACCACAAAGCTTGTTTGACCTTACTACACAGAAAGTGGACAACATTTTGTATGCAAACATTATTGTTGAACCAAGGCTGTAAACATCACATAATTTCTGTTTTCAGTGCTTGGAACAAATGGGTCTTCAAAAAAACCCGCAACTTTTCATCCTTCTTATTTCTTCTTTTACTGAAAAAAAGAATTCCAGAAAAGTTAGCATGTCAGTTTGACTGTCTCAGGTCATCCTTTTAATACTCCACCAAGGCAAAGAATCATTCTTCTTGAACATCTCACTTTCCATTTTCAGTTCAAATGATAGTGCAAAACATAAAGTGAGTGTTACATATTACTTGGCAGTAAGTCTAAATGCTGTATCTTTCCATCATTGACATTATACTGAAAGATTTTCTTCTACACCAGCTACTGAGATTCACTGAATTTTATTTCGGTTAATGAAAAGACGATCTGTGCTTTTGCCTGTTGTTCTCGATGCAAAAAATGTAAAATGAAGATGAGTTTACATGAATTAACTGTAATCTTCTTACTTTTTCAGCCCAAAAGGATAATAACTACCCCCTCACCTAGAAATATTTTGCCCGCTCTTTCTTAGTATATTCACCAAGGAGGGGTAGAAGGAAAAAATCTCTTTAAGTGATAAGATGACCAGTCAGTCTCATGTTAAAAATGCTGCCCAGATTTATGAAACAATTCCCATTTTCTGAAAACACAAAGCAATCTTTTAAGGCAAATTTCGATAGTCTTAGAATATTTTTCCTGGATTATTAAAAGGAAGTTAAAAACAGCTTGAAGACAACCTCTTGTTTTTGAAACAGAGCCTTCACAGACACTCTCCTTACATTTTCTTACACTACTGAATCTGTCTCTGCCCTATTAAAAACATACAAAATGCTGTAAATGTGCTAGAGCACTTATGTGCAAAATCTTATCTGCTGCCAATTAATCTTCCTCCTAGTTTTATGAGGCTGACCATGGAAATAAACAAGACTTTCTTTAGCTTGAGAAGGACCACTGGAAGTGTGTTTTCCTTTGAAAGACCCTAATACTCATGAGAAGCAGACAGCTGGTGGGAGATGTGTGTTTAAGAAGGCAGTGAATATATCACTAGGAATCAGAGGAATCTTGCTTTTCTGTCGTTTCCCTCCACAGCATAATGTTCTAGCCCTGTGCCTTTAGAAAAATTAAATCCTTACCATCTTTTGCTCAACTTTGCCTCTTTTCCTCACCTCTTACTTCTATTTTCATTTCCAAAAGTACTCCAGATGTTTTAGTTTCGTTGTTAATTTTGCCAGCTGGCTTAAACTGGTAAATGTAATTATTAAATGCAGCAGATGGTGAGGCTAGGAAGGATGGAATTGGACTTTAAAAAATTCTTTCGGTATATGTAGCTAGTTACAAGCTTTGCTTCCTTCCTTTCACACAACTTTAAGTCCTATTTATATTTGATCTTACTGTAAATGATGATGGTCTCCACCAAGCAGTGTGCCCGAGTTATTTTCTGTTCCTTAGCTGAAAAGTTCAATGTCTGCAACCTACTGCAGGGCAAAAATAAACCTACAGACCACTGTAATAGTCACAACATACAAGTAATGGTTTAATACCTGACCAAAACAAGCTGGAAAAAAGGTTTAAGACAAAACACCTTTTCTTCTCAGGGTCCTGTCTGAGTCCAGGTCCAAAACATGAATACATCTCTTTTCAGATGGTGAATTCCTTGATATTGAAGTATTTCTGTCTATTGTACGAGTAGCATTGAGATGTTTTGTCTGTGTGTGTGGCAAGTGACTCCCTATTACAGTGTTGTACATTTTTATTAGAAAGATATCTGGCAAAAGTAAAAAAAATTAGAAGAACAGAAGTCTAATCTTGATTTTTCACTTTTTTGAGAAACTGTGAATCTGATGCCTTAGAATTGTTCAGTAAGTGGAGAAACAAAACAGTTTCATTCTAGCGGACAGAAAAGAATGGAGATGAAACCAGAGCTCCTTCTGGGCTCATGCAGTGGGACACATAAACTGCATCTGAACTTGGAGAGGAAAATCAACACAATGTTGATGGCAAATATTTTAAACATTCCGTTCTTATTAAAAGTTTCTAACTACATATTTCTGAGCTTTTCAGTCAATGCAAAAATTGTGTGTTCAGTTGTCACAGTTTCTTAGTGTTACTTTCAAACAACTCAGCATATTCATACATGTCATTGAAAATTTACAAAAAGAGTAATAATTATGTACTCTTAAATAAATTAAAACTACAGAAAATAGATGACTCAGCCCTCCTTAGATTAGATGACAAGTAAGTCTACTACTCAAGAAAATCTATTTAAATTTAGAGCCCTGTGCTTGTGGTCTATGATGTGATTATCCTTTCTGTTTCTCTCCTTTCAGGTGATGAAACCATACAAGGTCTGTTGTTCACAAACGACCAGATTTTGATTAAACAGAAAATATAGACAGTCTGCATGTTATGGTGGAACCCATAATACTGTTTCAGTTGGAAAACTCAGACTTCGAGGACAGTAAATATGCTGAAATGCTCTAGGAAATGTGTTTAAAAACTCCACTTCCATCTCTGACTGGGTTGTAACATTAAGTTTACAAGATCAGTAACCTACCACCTGAATTAATAACAGCAGAGTGAAGAGAGTTATAAATTTGTTCTGCCATTTCAAGAGGTTTTTTCCTCCTTTCTGAATAGATGTCTGATGATGGCAACATATTGATTATTTTCAGGCTTATAAATACTTTAAAAAACAAATGTAAAATTTGAATGCAATTCAGGTTGAGAATCTTGTAAATCAGAAACCTGTATTTTTTTTCCATTTGCGGAGTAATACGTCTTCCTTAAATCACCACCCTTAACAAGAGCAGCTATAGGTTTATTTAAAGCCAGATGATCCTTGGTGTTGCAGTCAGCCTTTCTGCCATGCTTGGGCCTCCGGTTGGCGCTGAATATGTTTATATTGCGTGACCCAGAACAGACCCGTGCAATTTAATCTTGCATTCTAATTTGAACAAAATCTCCTGTTAAGACTGCTAACTGGAAGAAGGCTACCTAACATAGCTGCTCATTATCTTGCAGAGTCTGTGAAATTTCCAAGCCTGTGAGATGCTTGATCAGGTCACAAATGTAAGGCAACAGCACACTAATCTAGGTGAGATTGTGATCCTTCCAATAGGGGGGAATCTTACGCTGCCAACACAGTGATATAGCATTGATTTAAATACAGCTTGATAGAGGTCCATGAAGATACTAATTTCTGTTAGCACTGAGTAGTCTAATCTGGTAAAAAATAGAAATTCATACTTGTCCTTCCCTCTCCTAAATGTACTTGGCTGTGCTGAAAGAGTAGATGTGGCACATGCACTGCCACTGTGATGAAAAGTGTTGGTAACTTAATAATACATGAAGCTACTGCAGCTTTTATAGTATTTGTGAACACTAGAAGAACTCTATCTATTCTGTATTCAGCATTATGTCTGGAGAATAAAAAAAAATAGTATATGAACACATACTCATGGATAAAGTTTTTTGCATGTTCCTTCTGTGGTTCCAGTGGCAACATGTCTAGAGCTACTTTTTACATTAATTTGCACAAAGGCCTTTACATCCCATAAATCTGTTTCATCTGACTTGCAAGACAAGTCTCATTTATGATTCAGACAGGAATAATATAAAGGCTCAATGCCATGCAGAAAACAAGAACAAATCAACGCTTTCTCACTGGTATTCTTACTATGGGTTTCTTTTATGGGACAAAAAAAAAAGTTAATAGAATTCTTTCCCTAAAATGACATGAAATCTATAAGAAAACACTAAAATTAATTAATATCAAATCTTCTATTTAAAGGTAATCAGAGGCACACTTTTTGCTAAGCTACAACAAAGACATTTCTCAGCCCAGTGTGATGAAACTGTTAAATGTGAAAAAAATAGCACAATTTAATTTGATCTGTACAGCTTACTACTCATCAAACCTGCTGATACTATAACAAGAGACTGCCTCATTTGTAAATCAATCAATCATGGTAAAATTTTCTTCAGACTGTTTAAGCAATTAATTGACACATTTACTGACTGCTCTGTGGGCTAAAAAGAGAAGCCAACAAATGAGAATGGCTTGAATGAAGAAAAACAGTAAGAAATATTTTTCTACCTAGCACTTTTTCCACTGCAGTAAACCCTTGTGAGAGGACCTTGCCAGAATAAGTATTTTTGCCACATGAGGAATAGATTGAGTAATGATACTGCTGAATCAGAGCTGTGCTAGGCTCAATGCTCCAAACCAAAAATCTTTCCCCTTGACATTTTGTGTTTATCACAGGCTCTGGATTTTGTTGAATTCGTGCCCTCCGTGTTCACACTCCCAGTTCATAGCTTTCATTGAATAAAACAGCTGCCAACACCACTTACCCTTGAAAATGTTCAATGTTTCAGGTGTATTGAAGACTTTTTGTGATCTTTTGCATGGGCTATTGCAAGCATTTCTCTTAGCACTTCGAAGCCTAAGTGGGTAAAAAAAAAAAGTGATATTTGGCCTTTCTGCTTTTGAATGCTTTGACTGTTAAGCTTTAACTAGTGCTCACAGTATGCCAAAAGATGCGAATTAGGTCTTTGTACTTTATTCAAATAAGGTCTTTCAAAATTGTGCTTATTTTGCAAAATAATGCAGACTGTGATCAGTGAAGCCAAACTTCAGCATTCTATCACTTCCAGTTTTGAAAGTCCAGCAGACTCTGCAAAAAACCCCACCAGAAAACTGTCTAGATTAAGAATATAGAGCCATAATAGTATTTTTGGAGTGATTATGAGACTGATGATCAGTTTAGCATGCCGTTGCTAAATTTAACTGCCTCTTTGAATGGTACTGCTTCTGTGCATTTAAACCTTACAAATCGTTTGCTGTTTTTATTGGAGGGACTGGAAGTATTAGCAATGCCCTTCATATTCCCTTTTCTCTCAGCTCAACATATGGGTTTTTGGTGGCTTCTATTGCTTTCAGGGTTTTTTATGCAAAAAATTTAAAGTGTTTTTAGAGTGCTGAAAAGGGTTTTGTGGGCTTGTGGTACTTGAAGAGGAAACTTCAGGGATATATACACTTTTCTATTTATGGAAATTAATCTATACGTGCTCCAAAGTGTTTTTTAACTCTGTTATCAGAGCAATTTGTTGTATTTATTGATCAGATTAAATGACTAATAATGGTATCAGGTAAAGTAACAGGCAAGAAGATAAGCACTAGGGAATTTGCTCATCATGCCAACTAACCTTTTCACATTCAGCCATAGTTGTTTATTTTTTTCCATTTGAAGTAACACAGAAAATGTGATAACTGGGAGCTGCAAGAGATCACTATTTTGTAAATTATTCTGAAGCAGATCATTAGTGGTTATTGTCTCACTCCTGGTCCCATGATCACTGAAGGGATCACATCAGGGTCTTTTTCACCCGTGGCACTCACTAAGTTACCAATCTTTTCAGGAAACAGGAGCTATAGTGAGAAGCTCTGAGAAGCTAAAACTAATGAAGAATGATATTGTGACTTAGCATATGCCTAAGATCTCTGTTCTGTCCAACTAGTCTCCAGATAAATGTAGTATGGAAGGAAATGTGGCTTTTTGCTCCATTTTCATCCAGGGAGCATGATGTCCAAGGAGGCAGAAAGGCAGGATAGTACAAGCTGTTGCTGCTTCTGGTTCACAACATGCAGGGTAGCCTGAAGAAGGAAAGGCAGCAATTTACTGTTAGAACAGAAGGCCAACAAATTAGACACTTCCATGGGCAAAGAGGGAGAACTGCAATTCAAAACCGGTGTCTGACACACTGTGCCTCCAGGGTCTAATCTAAGTGTAGAATAAGCATTACTTTTACCGAAAATTGACAGACTCTCTCAGATGTTTACATAAAATTAATAAGGTATACTATTCTTAATTTCATCTTATGTTTTCCATAATTTTTCTTAATATCTGGCAGTGTTACTGATAATAAACCAGAAGCACTTCTGCCCACTTCATTAAAGAAAATATGTTCAATTTTTTCTCTTCTAACATGTTGGTTCTGTCTTGTGTCCAAGGTTATATGCAAATTATGAATCTCTCAAATTTGAAATGATTTGAAATAACCTGTCAGTTGAACAATTGCAACCAGTTTTAAACATTTCAGCAGTTTGTAGGTTTCTATGTTCCTCAAATGTTGTACAAAACTATTTATGCCAGCATTTAAGGATAATAAGATGCTTGACTCTGCAACTTGTTCCAATGGAAATCTTGTTTTCTGGAAGAGTCGTCTCAGTAGCCTCTGACTATGGCTACGGTCAAGCACATCATATAGTATGTTGTTATTTATATTATTATCATGTTACATCTTCAGACAACCTCTCTGTATGTTTACTCCTGGACATGCACTTGTAAGTCCTGTCTAAATCAGTAGCAAATTGCCAATAAATCTTTGTTTGTAGCTACTAAAGAACTCTGTGTCTGCATTAATATTTTATTTAGTAACCTTTCTAAATCACTTGTTCTATTTAAGAAAACAAAGGTAGCTGTACCCACACGAAAAAAATGAGACACATTTGTGTTACAAAATAGTGGAAAAACATGTATAGTTAGAATTGTATAATTATTGTGGCATTATTGTCTATAGATACATAAACAGCGTTGTAGGAAATGTCGTTTTCAACAGTTGTGCCTGAGAAAAGAATCACAAAATCACAAGCTCTGTAGCTGCAGCATGATTTTCATTTTTCCTCTTGCTCACAGTCCCTAGCAAGGTGGAGTATTTACTACAATCTTGTATTCCACAAACAGTTCTTGATGTGTCAAACTCAGCTAAAATTAACTCCTTCTCTCTGATTCTTACATGATGTTAAACCGCATTTCGGCTCCAGTGCTCTCTTAAACAATCTTCCTCATGCAGTGCTTGTCCCCTGAGTAGTGGTTACTTGGCTTCAGGAGGGAAGATCTGGGAAGTCTCCCGTTAAAGGCTATACTGAGACAGATCCTCAGCTTGCATAAATCAGACTAATTCCACCAAGGCAGTGAAGTTACACAGGTTTACACACCTGCAAAATCCTGCCCTGTAAATCTGTAGGGCCTAACATTTCAAGGACCTCTGAACTCAATCTCTATGACTCGTCTAGTGCTGCAAGTTGAGAGTGTTGCTGGAGTAAAGCCAGACTGCTCCTAAGGAGCAAGAATGTACATATATTTCCAATTAATCCATGATTCCTGTCTCTATTCAGAATGTTAAAATAAAATAAATAGTGCAGTAAAATGTGTGTAACACTCTGTGTGACTGTTAAAAGAATAAGTTAGTGCTCCAATGGTTATGCACTTTATATGGATTAAGTATTATCAATGTTTAATTTTAAAAACTTATTTTTGTTGTAGTGCAGATTTTTGAAGAATAGGGCAGGAAGGAGAAACAGAAATACTATTGCAAAGTGGTAACATTTTTTGCAGAGGCTCCTGCCAAGTGTTTGTGGATACTCCCCTCCATTTAATTTATTCTCAGATACTAGCTCTCACATTCTAAGACTGATCTGTGAAGAAACACCTGTAAAAGAACTGAATAGATACAATTAGTTGAATTATTTTTCCCTCAAAGATCAAATCACTTTTTCTTTAGCTAGTCTATTGCTTCCCAGGGTATTTCCTTCAATTCAGTCATACCTAATGAAGCTTAAAGGATTGGTGTCAGGGCTTTTCGGTTCACATTGGCGTTTCCACAGAATCACAGAATAGACTTGGTTGGAAAAGACCTCCAAGATCATCAAGTCCTGCCATTAATTCAACACTGCCAAGTCACCACTACACCATGTCAGAATGGAAATCACACATTATTTTCTTCTGGCACAGTTAAAGTAATATATGATTTTACTCTCAGCCAGTAAATTGCAAAACAGTGTTCTTCTGAAGGTCACCAGTTTAACATTACTCAAGAGCTTCAGTTCATAACTATTTGGCTGAAGTCCACAAGTGACATTTTTGTGTACACATCTGCACCTCTGCACGCACCTCATTAACAAAGCAGGCATTAGAATATGCCAATTAATGCTCCAGGCTGCATATAAATACCAGAGGTGGGATCTAACACTGGAGTATTAAAGACTTTCCAGTTCAGTGTCCTGCCTTATAGCACCAGAACAGTTGCATCTGGAAAAAGCACTATGATATCACCTTGTCTGCCTCGCAGCCTAGGAGCAATTGCTCCTTTCAGCTAGAAAAAAAGGAGTAGCAAATGTAACAACTCTTGCCATCATATTATCTGGGAGTCCTCTTCACACCATTAACAGTTCCATAAGGGATTTTAAGACGAATAAGCGATTTTATAGGCTAAATCCTGTATCTCATGACTTTATTACACATCTATGAAAAGTAATATTCAGTAATAGAAAAAATGGACAAAAGCTATTAAGAGAAAAAGAAGTCTGAATTTATAACCTGACCTCAAATGAAATGTCCAGTGAAAATCTCTTGTAAATTCATGTGCAGATTTCACTTTGTTTTCTCATGCACCTCTGCAATGATTTTCTCACTGAGAATCATATTTTTTAATGGTTGCTACTTCGTTGACTTTTAAAAAAATTTTAATCCATGGAAGGTTTGAAGCATTAAGCATCAAGTGGGTGGAGTTTTAAACCACACATTCAATAAATTGCTTCAGGCCTGCAATATATCTTCACTTGAGGCCAGCAAGATATACTAAAATGATGCCTAAAGATGAATGATAAATTACAGAACTGCATATAACACAGCTATCTCACAAGAACTATGGGACAAAAGGTTCTGAAAATTTATGGCTTTGAACAAAAACCTAAATGAAACTTGATGAAAAAATTTCATTTTCCACTAAAAATGTCATTATAAACTAACATGTCCTGCAGACATTAGGGTTTTTTTTCCAAAATATCTTAAATCCAAAAAGTTGTGCAAAAGCCTGGTATCCACAACATCCACTTCCACACAGGTCACTTTGGCTTTATCAACAATAAAAGAAGAAAAATCAATTAGGTTTAATTAGCAACTAAGAAAAACTGATCTTTACTATCAGTATTGTGGGATGTAAGTCAGTAAAGTCAGTAGTTTTTGGAGAGTAGTCAGAGACAGGCACCCCCGCTGGTCACATGTATTAATTAGCATGATAAGAGAACATGGGTTTGGAGAGCTCATCACTAATTTGAACTTGAAGCAGGATAGTAGTAGTGATCAGTGACCAAAAGCAAAGCATGTTTTTTCTTGTTTTAATCTAACCTTTAATAGACAGACGTCCACTTCATAAAAACCATCTTCATAACTGGCACTGATGGAGATCCCTGGTGGCACTTCAGACGAGAGATTAGTGATTTCCATGGACCTAGAGGATTGAACCAATATGACTACTCATGATAGTTAATGTATTTTACGATAAAAGAGTCATATTTATAGCAGTATATTCCTAGTTCTGCATCCAACACAACACAAATGTTTTTTCAGTTCTATGAATCCTACTGCTGTCAATGCTGCTCCACAAGATAGAGCATAGCACTCATGCGAGCACACAATAAGTATTGTCTTTCATTTTAACAACGAGAGGGATTGTGTCATACAGGAATTTGCACTGAAGGCTCAATATGATAATGTAAGTTAGATGGACTTAGCTGTTGGTTACACTGGTGTGTTTGGAAAACAAGATAGTGTTGATATTGTTTCCTTGCAATACCTGCAGAATTATCAAACCATGATTGATTCTCTGTAGCTTCTCCAGCTGATCTGACCTGTCCCTGCTGTCAAGAGAGATCTAGTACCTGCTTATCAGCAACATTTTCATTCCGCAGATGACAGACTGGGCTATTCCAAAGAAATAATTTAAATCATTTTTCCTTTGACACTAATTTTAATGTCTGCTTAAAAACATAGTTATTATCAATGGTGTAAAACATAGCCTTACTATCCTCCAATAAAGAAAAAAGGCTTGGCATTGTACTTTCACAGAAGACGAAACTGTTATCAGTATTGTCATCACAGCCCAAACAATGAGATTTGTTTGCAATGTGTGCACGCTTTATTGTCTGTTCTGTAGCAGCAGAACAATTACAGTATTTAATGGAGGAGTTAAACAATTTTTATTTTTAATTTTATATAGCAAATATAAAGATGAAAAATTAAATTTAAGGCATAAGACTGAAAATAGTACTGAAAGAACAGTTAATATTCAACCCTAAAAGATCTTGTGCTATTCTAAAACTTGAATTTTACTGGTAACTGCATCACTTGCTCAAGTTCTTTCTACAGTTATGTTATTGTGCATGTGATAATATATACAGAATCTTCATCGCTTGAGTCCTGCTTTTCTGAGTCCTTTTTTCTCTGATTTACTTGACAGTACAATTTTAAGTCCTAAAAGTTTTGGTTTGTTTGTGTTTTTTTTAAGTTGAAGCATAACAGTGCTGTTTCATATGGATATAATTTTGTTCACTGAGGTTTTATTCCATTCTTCATAGTTTTTACTTTCAGGTAATCTTCCAAGTCCAGCAAAGTTATTCAACAAAACTTCAGGTCTGAAGTAGTTTAACGACAGACTTACTGATCAATTGAATGTGCAACAGTCTGAAGAAAGTCATCAGGATTCACTAATAAAAAGGAGTAGGTCATTTATTATACATCAGATACTGCCTGGCAGGAATGGAAAGTGGGTTGTTTTTTTTGTTTTATTTTTGGTGAAATGAGATAGTGAAAGCCAAATGTTCTTCTTAAACAGAATAACATTTCAGTCAGTCTTTCCTTATTTTCAGTCTAACATCTATTTTACATCTATTATTAATTAAATTGTGATAAAATCCTACATAATGCATATCTGCAAAATATAGTTTTGAACAGAATAGTAAGAAATGCTGTAGAATAATTTGACATTGCTGGTAATAGTGTCTGTTAGAAACATATTGGAATGTACCAAAAATATCCAGAAGCCTGCAGAGCTTGTCTTCCAGTCTTCAGATCACAAAGAGCAGCTTGGAGTTGCAGTACATCAGTTACACAAAAGATTACTTTAACTTAGAACACAAAGTCCACATTAATGTGATGCTGTGCAAATGTGATAAGTTATTAAGCTATTGGGAGTTACAGAGTGGAATAGCTCTGTTTTGATGCTACTGCTTCATCAGGCGTTAATAATTTCAGCTCTCACAAGGATGTCAATAGGAACATTGCATCCTCATCCATCAGGTCAGGGAGGGCAAATTCTTAGACTATTATGACTTCCTCACCTCTACACAAGGAAGGCAACATCTCTATTGCAGTTCTAACCCTAAACTCTACCAAATAAAATAGAAACTTAAAATCACTCAAGGTATGACAAGGCTACCTTTTCTGTAGACAGCATGCTCACCTGAAATAATTTACTTCTTTTGACTGCCACTGTGAACATCCAGGACTATAACACTGCCTTAATTAACCAGTTTCTAATTTCCAACTAGCATAAAACCATAACAGTCAAAATTATGACCACTCCTATGCAGTGCTCGCCAGTTCTAGTATAAGAAGTACTTAGAATAAAGCCCTTTTCAATTACTTTCTCACCAGCTTGAGTACTAAGAAAGTTTGTTCAGCTGTCAGTACTTGGCTGAACCCATGTTTTCAGTTATTCAAACTATAATTAGAATCCAAACATTAACTGCAAACTAATATTTAATATTAACCTATCCCTAAGGTACTTCTTACTCATGCATCATCATCAGGTTTCCAATTTTAGCCTTTAAAAACATAATTCAACTATTCAGGACAGTAAAGTAATAGATTTCTACTATCACATTAATCTGATAACAAGGACAATAAACTCAAAACTAAGTTGTGATGTGATTAATCTGACAAATTATGGAGTTCAGAGCTTATGACCCTTGTAGCTGGTGAGAAAATCCTGACAAGCCAGGACATCATGACCATGGAAAAACTTGAGGGGTAGAGAGTAAAATCCATTTCCTTCTGACTATTAAAAGAAAACAAACACCTTTCTATTTTCTAGTGATTCGAATACGCCAGCAGATATGTATTCATGAGACATATGTGTGCGTATCATACCGTGATGTGTTAGCCTTGGCTAACAGCCAAACGATCAGTAGGCCGCTCGCTCACTCCCATTCTTCAGTAGGACAGGGGAAGAAAAGAGGATGAGAAAGCTTGTGGGCTTGTGGGTTGACATAAAGACAGGGAGATCACTTACCAGTTATTGTCTTGGGCAATCAGACTCAACTTGGGGAAAATTAGATTCAATTTATTTCCAGTTGAAATAGATTCAGATAATGAAAACAGACATTAAAAACATACCTTTCCTCCCCCCCTCTCCCAGGTTCAGTTTCCCTCTTGCACTCCCAACTCCTTTACCCACGTCAAAAGGCCCGCAGGGAATGGGGAATGGAGGATTATGGTCAGTATGTGACTGTTTCTCAGTGTCATCCCTTCCTCTTCACATTTTATCCCTGCTCCAGAATGGGCTCTTCATGGACTACAGTGCCTTCAGAAAATACCCAGCTGCTCCACTCTGGGGGTCCTCCACAGGCTGTAGGGAGGATATTTGTTTTACCATAGAGCAGTTCCACATACTCATCTGACCTTGGTGTTCTCTCTACTTTCCCTTATTCTTTCTCTCTTCCCCTCCCTTTTCTTTTTCCCTCCTCTCTGTCTGTCTAGTGTTTTCTGATCTTTCTTAAATATGTTCTCACAGAGGTGTCATTAGCTTGGCTGATGGGTTTAGCTATGTCCTGCGGTGGGTATGTTGGAGCTAGCTGGAACTGATTATGCCTGGCACAGGGCAGTCCCTGACCTCTTCACACAGCAGCTACCTCTGCAGCCTACACCCAGTGCACATATACAAACACTCTTAGATTTACTGCTGTGTAGTATTTCAGAATGTGCTGCTGTTCACTTTGAAACTTGCTCTAAAATTTGCTGGTTCAAAACCAGAAGAAGGTGGGGTTTCCCCCAGATACCTAGACCTTTGTTAAAATTATGCAGGTAAATTGAACTCACTAGCTCCTAAAGGCTGGTATTTCTCTATGTACATTTACCAGAGCTGTCTCCAGGTCCTGTCCTCACAACCCCAGCAGTGGAATGGCTGCCTGAGTGAGGGCTGTCACTGGTCCACTCCCTGTGGGTTTTTCCTCTTTCAGAGTCCTTTGGTCTGGGACTCTCCTTTCATTGGTGTGGTGCACAAATGGAGTCCCTATAGATTACTATCGGGCTCTTTATGGGGATGGTAGGTGAGAAAATAAATACAACTCACCCTCAGAAAACAAAATTAAACTCTGAACTGGTATAGGATGGTTGCAAGATCCACCTAGTGCAGCAACACCTTGATCTTACTCCTGCCACTTCCAGCTGTGCCAAGTGAGTGAGCAGGTGGTAGAATAGCAGGGGACTTTGAATAAAGGATGCAGCCACAGCACTGAGCCAAACTGACATTGAAAAACATAACAAAGCAAGCCTTTAACAATTAATCAAGATGCTACTCATTCTGGGGTATGTTTTAAAACTATTGTTTTGTCTTCTCTCCTTGATACCGCTATCTCACACTTCTGTTGTCTTTTCTTTTTACAGATTACTACAGCCTTTTATAAATGGGCTAAGCTAGGAAACAACAATGAAAATGTTCTTTTATAATTCACATGCAACTGGATATCTTTCCTGTAAGTCAATGGTTTTGTAGGAGATATCTTTAGGTCAACTACAGCCACCTGTAACAATGGGGAATGCAACTGCAAGCCCTTTTCCATCCAAATAATTCTATTCCATCAGCATGTAGGTTTTATAAAGAGTGTGTTCATGAGGTATCAGATTAGAGGATTTGTTTGATAGCTGAGGTTTGTTTTTTACCATTCTGAATGTGTGATTCCTCTATGAACAGGTTTTTAGTTTCTAGGCCATGTCCCTTAAAACTAATCATCGCTGTCCTGATGGATAAAGGGGTGCTACGCCAGCAAGGCAGACAGCAAGAATAATCTGAGAACCACTGAGAACATTTTTAAAAACTTTTTTATAACATATACAAAATATTTCATAAACACGAGAGGCAAAGGCTGAGGCCTTTTTCAGTACTCTGTCAGCCTGGACTAGTCCATCCATCCCAAACCCACAGGAAGAGAATTAGATGACTTATGACACCGTTGTGTATTTTTTCATGTTCTCTCTACCATTTCATACATATGTAACTGTGGAGGAATTGTGTCTTTCTGTGTATTGTGTTTATATGCATTCATGCACTTAATTTCTGTTCTTTAAGATGAGACAGAAATCAAGAACATTACACTCAAGTTTAATATTACTCTATCCTTCTAAAACCATTATTGTAGATCAAAGGAGAACAGGAAATATTTGACATATTTGTCAGACTATCTGAAAGTCTAGTGAAAAAGAAAATTTTTGTCAAACTGTCAAGAGGAATTATTTCTTACATTTTTAAGGAGCATTTTATATTTTTCATGGTTTGGTTTTAAAATATGCTTTTAATAAGAAGCTTTAAGATTCCTATTGTTTTAGTAATCTGGCTGTTTTTCACTGACATGTTTTATCTTTCAGCTGATACTGAGCTAGTGGCGGGGAGAGATTATTTTGGCTAGATTAAGACACAAAGTTAAATGCTGAAAATAAGCCTACAAGCCCGTAGCATTACAGCTAGATGAACCACTTCTCTAAAAGGCTAACTGCCTGTAACTGGTTATTCTAGCTCCTTCACAGATACTCATATCCACATATGGCATTAATTTTGCAATTCAAACCTAGATTCAAGATCATTATGTGAAGTATGATTAATTTTTAATGCAACAACAAAGCAGAAAATGTAGAGAAAAAAGTAGAGCATGTTACTTGGCTGAATACTTTGGATTATCATCTTCTTTAAAAGAAAGAATAATCCTGAAATGTTTGCAGTGCTAAAGAAGCACTTTTTATAGCATTTTTAGAACAAAAAGTTTTGTGGAAAGTTTTTGTAAAAAAAAGGCAAAAGGGACTTTAGGTGTTGAGGAGTATTCATATCAAGTTCTCAAGGAGTTTTGTTTAACAGATATTCCTATAAGCAAGGACATACTTCCTTCCTATTACATTTCTGAATGATCCTGTCACCATCATATCTGAAGCTGGATTTTGGTTGTGTGGTTTTTAATCTGTCCATGTGAAGAGACAGTAGTAGTGCAGTTTTCACTGATACGAGCAGAAGAGATTTGCAGACAGAATTAAGTCCATCTGTTAGATAAACAGGGTAGCTTTCTGAGCATATTCTTCCTTATATCTGAAATGACAGAAGGATATTTTACCCAACTTCTGTTTCAGACCTAAAAAAGATCTTTTACACCCCAAGACTTGTTTTTCCACTCATATTCTTTGGACTAATAAAATTAAATTACTTTGCCTTTCAAAACTTACTTGTGAAGAAGACTGTTTTTCAGTGTGGATTTCACAATATATTGTTTCCTCCTGCATAGAAGAATGCAATAGACTGGGTTTACAACTACAGAGTATTCATATATGTACAAATGTACTAGACCTTGACCTCATTTACTGACCAAAATGCAATTTAGCTGAATTTTTAAGAAGTTTATTTGATGAAATGTACAGAAATCTGCCTCAAACAGGAAAAAAAAAATAACCAAGACACTAAACAATACCTTCTCTGAAATTTGCTTTAGTCTGTATGAAGTAGAAGACAAATTAATGGAAGTATCGTGGAGAGTGTACACGAAAGACTGGATTTAGAGAGTGTGAACATGAATACACCTAAGTACCTCTTCCTGGTCAGGTCCATGCTATGCTTGTGACACAGAAGAGCTAGATTGTGTTAATTCACAGGGCAGGGACAGTTTAGGAAACAAGTGTTTCAGAAATAGCTCAGTTCTTTCTTATGAGGTCTACTTGGTGTCTCGTCAGAGCAACAACTATAAAACTACAAGAGTCTTAGTTCTATTTTCAAAGTACTTCAGTGTGGGCTGCCCATCCAGTTGTGGATTTGAGCCTATATTGATTTAGGCTCTATTACATGAAAGTAAGCCAGATTTTAGACTTCCTCTAAACAGAAATGACTAATCTGTTCCATGTATTATCCAGATGAATTTTAGAAGGCTTGATTAGCGGAGAAGTAATCTCATCAGTGGGTTTTATTTGGGTAATGGTGCTTCTTATGATGCCTCAGTACCGAGTACTGACTATATCCTTCTTTTTATGGCTGTTTTTTGTACGTAAACCCTGATTCATTATTTCTGGGCTTTTTGTATGTCCGTACATTTTGCTAGTGCTGAAACCTTTCTATTGCTTCTTCTATCTTGCCTGAAGTAAGCCTTTACCCTTTGAATCAGTGCTTCTCATACAGCCACTGTGTGTCTGCCTTGTGCAGAATAACATCAAGCACATGGTTATATATGGTTGTTCAGAAACACGGACTCAGTGGGCTAGCATCTGAAGTATTTTATCAATATAAAAACTGAAAAAGGTCCAGCTCTTACAATTGTCGCTAATTTCATTATGTGAAGGAGACAACCATGTATTTGATTTGTACTTTTATAACATATTATGTATGCAGTAATCTTTTCAGAAATGTTACGTTATTAGCTAGGTTAAATATTTTCAGTAGACCATGAATAAATACAAAATAAATAAATGTTAACATAGAAAATTTAGCCATTTTTACCTCTTCTTCAGAAATTTTCAGACAATATGCTATACTCATTTACACTTTCAGTGTTCTTTGTACATCTAATCTTTAGCTGAAAATAACTGCAAAGACGTTGTATATGGAAAGAACTCTCCATGGGTCCATTAACCAAGCCAAAATGAGATTTCCAACCTGATTTTCCACAGTGATTTACACCCATTTGGGCATAATCAACAAGTTTCTATTGCCTCAGACATACACGTGAACTCCCGTCACCATTTCAAGTGGTCCTGTCTCTCTTTTGTCCTGATTCATGAGTGTGAACATGAGTGGGCTTCAAATCAAAGAGGAAAAACACTTCCTGGAAACTGACCATATTAAAACCAAGAAATGTATCATGTTGAAGCAACTGAAAGAAACAAAATAAACTTCTTAAGTTACGTTGTTAAAGAAATTTCTATCTCCTGATAATTCTAGCTCAAGGTCAGCTCATTTAGGTTGACTAGACACTCCTGGGGCAGGCTTATTCTCTTTGGTTCTTGCAATAAATTTGTTCTCAGGACTGTAATCCTATCAACATAAAATCCATCCTCTTTGCCTTTTTCTTGGAAGCAAGGTTTGTATCCATCTTATTTTATAATTTTATTATCATAAGTTTTGTATCCTATCTCTAATTTTGCTGCTTATTTTTCAAAACTTAGGATAGTGTGGCTTCTTATGTTACATGTGCAATAGAAAATGGTAAGCATGGAGGATCGTGACTTCGTCAAACACTCTGTGCCACCACTAGAGCAGCTACTCTGCAGTGCGTTAGCATTCAACTATGCCTGTGTGATAACATGTAAGAAGTAGTGTTCCATCTATATGTTGCTTTTCATACATGTCCTTTCAGGACTATTGTCCGTACTATTTCAGCTGGCAACAAAGAGAGACTCAGCAGAAAGAAACTGAACCGTGAATGAGATACAGAGTAAGATGGATAGACAGACTCCAGCCTTAAGTCTTACATATTGCTGCTTAGCCTTAGAGTGAGCTTTACTTTCCATGTTATCCTCTCTTGATTTCTTAAAAAAATAAAAAAGTTTACATTTCATATATTTCCACAGAGTAAAAGCTAACAAAAGAGTTTTGGATTGCGTCAGTCAATTTATATTCTTTATTTGAATTTTTGTTTCATTTTGACTTTATTTTGCTTTGGACTGTTCTTTGCACACTACCAATGTCTTCTTGTGCCAAGGAAGTTTCTGTTTCAATCAGAGGTCTTCTGCTATAGAAAAATGTCAAAAAAAGAAAATTATGAGACATAAACCCAATTCGATTTTTTTTTCCCCAAAGCACAGTGTCAGAATTTGATGATGTTAAAATAAAATAAACCAGAAAATTTCTGAGAATCTTTATTTATCTTGTCTATTTTTTTTTTCTGTCTGGCCAGTTCCTATTAACCTCTTTCATGGAATACAGTATCTTATTATGCTGTTTTCAGGACAATAATTTACAATTCATAAAACTGCAGAATAGTATCTACAGGATATCTGATTAAAAAAACCTGTATTCTTTAATGTGATGGTATGTTGCCACCTAAACCCGTAAATACACCTGATCTGTACCATTAAAGTGAATCCATGTGACAAGACTGAGTTCACAAAACATCATAGTATTGTGAATGTCTGCTTTACAGCTGAAGTTTTTATAGGTTGTGTGTGATTGGATTATAGAAAATGTCATAACAGTTAGAAATCTGGAAGTAACGGAAACATTTTTTACCACGATGATTGGAACAGGTTGCCCAGAAAGGCTGTCCAACCTCCATCCTTGGAGGGTTACCCTAAACAATGTGGTCTAGATCCAATATTGACATTTCTATAAGCAGCAGGTTAAACAAGAAACCACTCCCCCGCCCCACTGCCCTGCGAGGTGCCTTCCCATCTGAGTTATTCTGCAATTTTAAGTCACAGGTAATATTAAAAATGTATTTTTCTAGTATGTCCGAGGTATAATTCCATCTATAAAAATAACATTGACTACATTGTTTTATCTTTTGAATACATCACTAATTTGGGAGTGTCTAGTAATAAAATCAAATAATTGAAGTATGTTTTTTTCTAACCAGTCTCCAAGAAAACTTTATTTGAAGAATTCAGGAGGAGGTTAATTCAGTTGAAATTGGTGGGTTGTATGGGTCTATCCTGAGATCATGTTTTCTACTAGCCATTTTCATGACACAGAAAGAGTGCTCACCTTCATAATTAATACCAGAAGCAGATGATCCAGTAATCCTTTAGCCACTAAAGATAACTCTCTTCCCAAAATCATAAGTGTTATTAAGGAAAATGCCTTGTCATTAAAATGATTTAAAATAATTTTAAAAAATTTAAAATGAGACTTTGTCAAAGAGAACGCATGTTAAGACCTTGCCTCATGCTATTTGCTGCTCTCAGGTGACCATGACTCTAAAAATGGATGAGCAAACATTCCAGAGGTATCAAGTATTGAGAGACCTAAAGAGACAAAGAAAATAAGAAAGAGTTTTGTATTAAGAGATAAAACAGTTGCCTCAAGACTACTTAAAAATTATTAATGGAAACAAGTAGTGGCATGACAAAACAGATGGCAAGTAAGACAGCAGTAAGAAATACAAGCTAAGAAACTCAGAATTGAGCAGAATTATATCTGTTTTGAAATTACTGGTTGAGGACCATTCATCAAAATCTTTTATCAGAATAACTTTTTTGTTTAAATAATTATCTTTTCAGCCAGCAAAGACTGTAAGATCCTCCCTTTCTCCTATTGGTGAACTGGAAGATAAAAACGATGAAAATTGACAAGCCAATCCACAATTTAATCAAATTCTAGTAGATAATAAGTTGTATGAAAATAATAAGAAGAGAAAAAATTAAAAAAGAAAAATTCATGCTTAATGACATTTTTCTCTCTCATTTGATATTCAGCTGTATTTGTTCTTTCAAAAAATTCAGACTGCAGTCTAGTTGTGTTAAAAAAGACTCAGTAACCAACTGTTTGCGGGGAGAAAGAATGGGTCTGCCAGGTTGCTTGGCCAAATTAAAAAACAAAGAAGGAAATAAACCACCACACATAATAACCCCAAATCATACAAAACAAAAACCCCATAAAAAATGCAAAGGAAGTAAAAAGGGGAAAGAAACAGAAGTAATGACTGTAAAGTCAGGCTTACTTCACTTGTAATATCAAAGAAACACTTGTTTATATCTTTCATTGCCACTTCGCTTGAACTCTAGGTGACCAGACAGTTACAATGGGCATAGAAGTGTGGCAGCTGCCTCATGACAGCATAGTCCTGGGACAGTGATCATTTATTTCTGCCATGAGACCACAAAAACATATCATTGCTGAGTTCAAATGTTCTTCTTATTGAAGGATTAGAGCACATTTTTAACCGTACATGAAATACAGCAGATTTACAATAGGAACATTAATTCACTCAGGAGTGCAATTCTGCCAAAGACAGTTCTAGGAAGGGAAGTGGAAACATCAGCAAATTATCGTATTACTAAAAAGCCAAACTCTTATTTGCTTGCAAGCACTGGGTAGGGCAGACAACAAAACAACTATGTTAGGAAATTCAGGGGCCACGGTAGTTTCTAGCCTGCACAGGTGCCCTCACCTGTGGGGTGGCTGCTTGGAGCTGGCATGAGGCGTGAGAAACAGCTCTCCAGGCTCTGCACAAGGCATGCCACCTCCAGCACTGCCCCAACACACTGGGAAAAGTGCAGTGCTGTTGACTCATGGCCTGTTACTTCCTCTCAGGTGTGACCTTTTCCATCTTAGCTTGCTGCTGTGATAGACCTCAATTAGCCTCCTTATTCCAAAGTTGCATTTTACTCTAACGTACATCAGAAAAGTCAGTCTGAACCTATTAAGTGAAAGAGAATCAGTTGCCTAAGGCATTTTCAGATAAGTTCTCTGTGTTTATTTCCTGTCTCAGAATGACTTAATTTCTTAGCTGATGGAGTAGACGTCGTTCAATTATGAAGTGAAGCAAATATACTTCCTTGAAAGTGTGCATTTTCACATCCAAGGCAAATCACAACATCGTAAAACACTCTCTTCAGCTTCTTAAGGTCTTTGAGGTCACCTGTACTTTGACTTGCAGAGAAATACTTGAGAGCACTCCTAGATACATGTTATTGATCGTATTTTGGTGTGTGTACACTACATTAGGTCAATGCCTACATACCTTCTAGATATACCAGAGTGATAGATATATTTCAACTAAACATATAGCAAAGACTCAGCTTCATCTGAAAATAACATTATTGTGAAATATTAAGCATCTTAATACAGCTTAGACACCTCAACAGTCTCAGGTAGCATCATGTTAAAACAACATTAACATATATCTGAAAAATATCTAAGTAGCTAAGTGTGCTCCCACTTAAGGATGTTCGGGATGTTCCTCTACACTGGAATATCAGTTGTCATTACATCTCCCAGAAGATATTGGTACATATACCTAAATATCTAAGGTGACATATTAGTGGGCATCTGCTATAGAACACCTGACCAGGAGGAACAAGTGGATCAGACCCTCTACAGACAGATAGGAGTAGCCTCAAGTTTGCAGACCTTTGTCCTTGTGGGTGTCTTCAACTGTCATCTGCTGGATAGACAATGCAGCAGGACAAAGGGAGCCCAAGAAAATTGATTAGTATTCAAGGATCACCAGCTCCAAGCTCAAGTGCAGTCCATCCTAATGAGCAGGAAGTCAGTTAAAAAAAAAAGGAGGCCTGCATGCATGAAAGAGATGCTACCCAAACTCAATGTCCAAACATCCAGGGATGATTTTAGGAAAGCTAAGACCCAAATAAAATTGAATCCAATCAAGGATGTCAAAGAAACAACAAGAAAGGCTTCTGTAAGCACATAAGTAACAAAAGGAAGACTAGGGAAAAATGTGGGCCTACTACTCAACAAGATGGGGGAACTGATTACACAAGACATGGAAAAAGCTGTGGTACTGAATGCCTTCTTTACCTCAGTCTTTCCTAGCAATGTCAGCCTTTAAGAATTCCAGGTCCCAGAGACAAGCGGGAAAGGCTAGAGCAAGGAAGATGTACCTTTGGTGGAAGAGGATCAGATCAATACTGAGTCCAGTCCTGTTCACCATCTCCGTTAACGATCTGGATGGCGTGGCAGACTGTACCCTCAGCAAGTTTGCACATGACACAAAATTGGGAGGAGTGGCTGATACACTGCAGTGTCAGGTTGGCATCCAGATGAA
Organism: Podargus strigoides; assembly: GCA_028020825.1. Taxonomy (NCBI): domain Eukaryota; kingdom Metazoa; phylum Chordata; class Aves; order Caprimulgiformes; family Podargidae; genus Podargus; species Podargus strigoides. The sequence goes on along the minus strand of CM051663.1, from coordinate 81,709,655 downwards.
CCTAAACAGGGTGGAGAAATAGGTTGACTGGAATGTCATGAGGTTGCACAAGAAGTGCAAAGTCCTGGAGCTGCAGAGGATCAAGCCCAGACACCAGTATATGCTGGGAGACATCCGGCTGGAATAACACTTAGCATAAAAAGTACCTGAGGGTCCTCACAGACAGCAAGTTGAACATGAATAGTATGTTCTTACTGCAAAGTAGACTAATGGTATCCAGGAATGCGTCAGACAAAATATTGCCAGCAGGTCGAGGGAGGGGACCCTTCCCCTCTACCCAGCAATAGTGAGGCAATATATGCAGTGTTGTGTCCAGTTCTGGATTCCTAAGTACAAGAAAGACATGGACATACTGGACAGAGTCCAAAGAAGGGCCACAAAGATGATTAAGGGACTGGAGCATCTCTGCTATGAGGAAAGGCTGAGTGATCTGGAACTCTTTTATCTGGAAAAGAGAGAGCTCAGAGGGGATCTTATTAAGATATAGAAATACCTGAAAGGAGAGTGCAGAAAGGTTGGAGCCAGGCTCTTTCTGGTCATGCCCAGTGACAGGACAAGAGATAATGGGCACAAACTGAAACACTGGAGATTCTCTCTGGACATCAGGAAACACTTCTTCACTGTGAGGGTGACCGAGCATTAGCACAGGTTGTCCAGCAATATTGTGGATTCTCCATCCTTGGAGATACTCAAAAGCCGTCTGGACATGGTCCTGGGCAACTGGCTCTAGTTGGTCCTTCTTGGCAAGGAGGTTGGACCAGATGGCCTCTGGAGGTCCTTCCAGTCTCATCCATTCCATGATGCTGTGGTGCTAAAGTTTTGCCAAGGTATCTGTAAAACTACCATACAGAATCCACAAGTGATTTGGGGTCTGTAAATCTTCCTTCATCCCTCTGTGACATCTGACAAAGTTTGTTAATCAAGAATAGCTTAATGGATTTTAAGGTCAAAGGGGACAATTATGATCGTATAGGCTCACAACATGGACTGTAGAAAGCCACAGAGTAATTTTTTTCATCAGAACTATAACTACAGGATACATTTTTGAAAGGAATCTTGACTTTGCTTAGAGATTGAACGTGATGAAAAGACCACCAGGTCACCAAGTATACTCTTTCAATACATAATTATCCATGTTTTTAAAAATTTGTGACCTAGTCTAGCTTTACCTTCTAGCTATTTTGTATCCCATGACAATTTCTGCTAGATTACAGAGCTGTCTACACTTAGAAGACATGGTGATAAAGAGGCATGACTTATTTCTAAGCTTCTAGTATTGAACATCTTTCAGCCATAACTGTAAGGGTTATGATCACATGTGCAGCTCCAATCATGTGAATAGCTCTTTTTTGAGATATTTCATTTTGTAGGTAGCACTACTGGACTGAGTATACCAGAGCAGGATAAAGTGTTTTGTCAGTGGTTATTCTGATAGATTATAGGCTTGAACCATACTAGATTTCATCATCTAGTACTATGCACACTCTCTTAGCTACACAATGCCTTCAGAGTTCACATGGAGTTGTTCATATGCTGAAACAAGAAAAAGAACACAATACTCCATCTCACAAGTCTGATTTACAGTCTTAACTCCTAAACTGATAACCTCCCTGGATCAACTGTACCACCCATAATGCTCCATCCCTGTCCTGAACTCACATAGACTACAAGTGTACATGACATTTAGTATTATACATCCAAGCAAATAGCTAAAAACAAGGTGGTGTGTGGGAAAGAAGGATAAAAGGGATACTATGTGTCATTTTTTACTGAAAAATATTTTTTCTCTACAGCCATAGCCTCCTTTGCAATGTCAGGGGAGCACTGGACAATGATTTGGCACATTTCAGACATGTACACAGAAAAACAGCAGGGTAACGGTGTGGTCAGCTTTGCTGGGAAAAAACAGCAGCCTTCTGTGAAGGCTTTCAGAAGGCAGGCAGCATTCAGAAGAGGTATTAGGATTTATAAACTATCAATATCACAATATACTGTAACCTCAGATCTCTGAAATGTACAGTCACACTACTTTTATTGGGAATGTAATGCTTGCGGTAATACGAAATTATGTAAGTGCAGCCAGTGTTTACCTTTATCTGTATAGCTTTAGGACGTCCACAGTATTTCAATTTAAACAAAACAGAACCATTTATTTTTCTCTGCCAGAATGCATTTTTCCCTCTTGGTAAATTTGCTGGGGAGTAGCTGAATGTATTTATTATTTTTACTAGAAAATAATTTGTGATCCCAGTTAAAGAGCAATGAAAAAAATAACCAGCAGCATCAATTCATTTGAGTGCTATAATATCCTTGCTGTTTATCATTCAAACCATATCTCCTTATTGTTCAGGCTGTCACACCTCTGTGTATGTTGTGACTGATGTAATCATTGTGCAATCAATGGGGTCCCCCTGGCAGTTATTTAACCCTCCAGAGCAATTTTTAGGATTGTGTTGTGAAGTACCTTAACTGTTCCTCTTTCCAAATGGCATTTTAAAGTCCCCATTGCAACTCTGAGAACTGACAACACATATTTCTAATCCCAGATCTTCCTAATATCATCCAAGAAAGACAAAATTTTAATCTACTTTCATTGCACTCTAGAAGCCCAAAACATTCCTTATACTTATGGTGTAAAATTTAACTTATATCTTCTGTCAGCTTTATTGCAGAAAAACCTTATTTACATAATAGGTTCCTTGCAACAGTAGTGATACAGATGAGTAATATGTCTGTTTTTTAAGGTCAACCATAGACCACTTCATACTGCTGTTCCTCATTCCTGGGACTTACAACTATTATCCAAAGGAAGAATGTTGTCACCTTATGCTGTGGGGTTAACCCCAGCTGTCAACTAAACACCACCAAAAAAAAAAAAAAGTGTTTTATTATATCCTTGAAGGTTCCATGGCCAGTAAAACAAATTGCTCCAGATAGATGGTATCCAGAGGCAATCCGTATGAAATGCACAAATACCTTATCAAGCAGAGACACTAGAAAAATCCTTCTGTTTGCATAACACTAGATGTTATCCTCAGTGAAATTATTTATTTGCAAAGTAGGTCCACATCTACACCAAAGCCAGTGGTACCGGTTTCCAATGTTTTAAAGCCCTAGGGAGATCTGCTGCTGCTCCAAAATTCTGTCTTGAATTTAGTTAAAGTGCAAATATTAATTTTTTTAAACAAAATGTCTGGTAGCTTGGTGGTGAACCGGCATTCTCATCCATTTTGTTACATCAGAGTTTTTTTCCGTTTCTGTACCTAGATGCCATATGGGACTCGGATTTGAAATGTTAAGCTGTTTTTGTCAGGTAAGATGAAATTATTTGAGAAACTGGTTTACTTGGAGAGAAAAGGATGAATACCACCTCATTTCAGGTCTAGAAGATTCATTGAGCCATTCCACATCAGTAAGGAGGAGTAGATTTATCACACTGGCATCATACTCACTGACTTAGTGTGCAATACTACCAGTGAGATGATGCATTGAGTCTTTCCACAGTCCTTCATGTCATGAAGAAACATACTGTTAGTGAGACTCAGCCATCATCAAGTACATTTAATTCTGTTTAATACCATTATTCTTCTGTAAAAATGTATCTTGGCCACTGAGCATATTAATTTAATCTACTATGAGCTATGTAAGTGAGCTCTGTATCATGATGGCATCTGAAAGATTTTGGTAGATTGAAGGGACCACAATATAACAGCCTTACCTGAACATACATGTCATATGAATAATTAAGTGAGGAACTATGACTTCTGCAGCTGTGTTGTCTGAATCAAAGACATTCTGTATTTTAGGTACTTTCTATTGATTTGATCTCTTAGTATTAGAATTTATGAATTTCTTTTCCTGAATTTATCACTGTACTTAAACTAGCCAGCAAAATTAACTGTTCTCTGTCTTTCTTCATTATCTTAATTTAATTAACTGCCATTCTATCATTCCTTGTATCATCTGTTTCCTTGAAGGCTTTTAAATTGCTGCCTTCCTAGCCTTGTATAAGATTTCAAGCAATGGAAAATTCATCAAGGCTAGATATGGTAGTTAAAATAGAAAGCTACTTATATGGCAGACTGAAACTCCTGACTGATGTTCTCAAGAGATCTTACATTGCCCAACCATTTTCATTTTCAATGCAACTAAAGTGACACAATGTTGCTTGTGCTCTCCAGTAATTCTGACTATTTTTTTTTCTTTTTTTATAGCCTTATTGCTTCAACATAGTTTATGTCCACGTGGAGACTGGTGACAAGTGGCATTCTTCAGGGATTGGTACTAGGACCAGTGAAATTTAACATCTTTGTTGGCGACATGGACAGTGGAATTGAGTGGGCCCTCAACAAGTTTGTGGATGACACCTAACTGTGTGGTGTGGTCAACACACTGGAGGGAAGGGATGCCATTCAGAGGGACCTTGAGAGATGGGAGAGGAGGGTCTGCATAAAATGCATGACGTTCAACAAGGCCAAATGCAAGATCCTATACAAGCATCGGGGCAAGCCCAGGCACAAATACAGGCTGGACTAAGAATGGATTGAGAGCAGCCCTGAGGAGAACTCAGGGCTGTTGGCTGATGAGAAGATCAACATGAGCCAGCAATGTGTGCTTGCAGCCCAGAAGGCCAACCATATCCTGGGCTGCATCAAGAGAAGCATGGCCACTAGGTCAAGGGAGGTGATTCTGCCCCTCTGCTCTGCTCTCATGCAGTGCTGTGTTCAGCTCTGGGGCCTCCAACACAAGAAGGACATCAAGGTGTTGGAGCAGGTCCAGAGGAGGACATCACAAAGTTGATCAGAAGGCTAGAGCCCCTCTCCTATGCAGACAGGCTGAGAAAGTCAGGGTTGTTCAACCTGGAGAAGAGAAGTCTCTGGGAGACCTTATAGCACCTTCCAGTACCTGAAGAGGCCTACAAGAAAGCTGGAGAGGGACCTTTTACAAGGGCATGTAGCGATAGGATGAGGGGTAAAAACTGGAAGAGGGTAGATTTAGAGCAGATATTAGGAAGAAATTCTTGACTCTGAGGGTGGTGAGACACTGGAAGAAGTTGCCCAAGAAAGCTGTGGATGCCTCACCCCTGAAAGTGTTCAAGGCCAGGTTGGATGGGGATTTAAGCAACCTTGTCTAACGGGAGGTGTGCCTGCCCATGGCAGGGGTGTTGGAACTAGATAATCTTTGGGGTCCCTTCCTGCCCAAACCATTCTATGATTCTATGATCTTCATTTACCAAATAATCTAGAGCTTGGTATGAGGATATTCCATTAACAGAAGTCAGAAATTAAAAGCAGATCACCCAGTGCCTCTTTTAGTGTCCTACTGAGTGAGCTATGATTGTATTTGCCACATGGAGGATAATATGAACAAAAACCTGAAAAATGAATTCTTGCAGTACCTATGGTCCTTGTTGCAGGACCACTGAGCTTTCTCCACCATGAAGTTTCACACTTCAGTTGCTGAAATATTTTATATCAGCTCTGAGAAATCTCCTCGGTAGATCTTTTGGACTCCTGACTCTCACGGTACACCTGCACTTACAAAACAAAGGGTGTCCAGGAATAGGCATTACTAAACTGTTCAGGCATCCCTGGGATTGCTTTGATCCTTTGACATTTTACAACTTATTGCAGACTTGGCCCATAAAGACCAATGCAAATTCACTTTTAAACACAATCTTATATGTAGTGTAAAACTGTACAAGTCTGTCTTTCAAATGATTGTGCCATGTTATGTCTTTGCTGGTCTAACTCACACATCAATACATGGAATACTCTAGCAGGAGGTGCTCTAAAGGGAAATCTAGGGTCAAACATATTTATTTTCTTTTTTTCTAAGAAAACGTGAAAATTTGCACTTGCCTAAAGAAAATAATTTAAAAATAGCAGTCAGTCAGTAAAATATAATGAGTGTGTGAATTCTTTAGACAATATATGGTGTTCTCATGAAGAGAGAAGATGTTTCTTCTTTATTTTAATATGGACAGCTGGTTAACTGTAATTTCCTATGATTGCACTGAAAGTTATGAGCAGGAGGTATATATTTCTATTTTTCATAGGAACCAACTTCAGAGAAGTTCACTGCTGAGTCAAACAACCTCTTCTGCCTTCTCTGTATTTCCATTCCCAAAGAAATTGCCTTTGGGACTGCCACATCTGAAAGTAAAGACTCCTGAAACACCAATGAGCAGGAGTTTAAAACTGTGGGGGAGAAAATATTCAAAGGATCATAAACCTTTCTTTTTTTAATATGTAATGAAGACAAAGCAGTTTTAGTATGCTTTGTAATTTGTGGTAAATGTATCACATTAAAAAAAATAATTAAAAATCTTGGGAGAAGAAATAAAACTAATATAAGGTATTGATATTACATCAAATATTGTCTAATTTTTATTCTGAAAAAAACTGAATGTATGCATCTGATTAAATACAATCAAGTAAAGCAAATTTGGTTAACTGGCTGTAGATTGTTAATATGCCAGTGTCTTTTATCCGTCCTTTTACACAACTTCCTGCAGACCACTAATATCAGAGAGTTAGAGACTGGAATAAGAAGGGTAAATATAAAGCAAAAGGGATGGAGCACATTGGGCATTTATCCTACACAAGGACCTGTCACACCTGGGAAAATATAGAGACTTCAAGTCTGTAGTCTCAAGAGAATTTTCTATAACTCCCTTTTCTACTCTACTTTAACCTGCAAAATGGGCTGTCTTCATGGTGAGGTTCAAAAATTTGCACCAAGTAAATTTTGCATGTAGATTTCTCTTCTGCAATCATAGCATTTCATTGGAATACTTAAGAAACTTGAAAGTACATCTATGACTACTTCTGTGTCATTATAAAGTGACTCAAGTATAATTGAAGGTGAGGAGCTGAATGGGTTGAGTATATTTCTAAATGCAACACATAGGTGTTCTTCAGCTTTTCAACTGGACTGGTAGCTTTCAAAATTTCAATCCTCATTTAGGCCTCAAAGAAAGTACTGTTGTGGTATGCAGTCTCTTTGGGCTTCCTTCCCTTTATGGACCCAAAGAAACTTAGTTCACCTATGCCTGAAACATCCTCAGTGAATTAGCTTCCCTGCTGGAATTAAAACAGAGGGACCATTTACGGAATCACAGAAGAGTGGAAGGGCTGGAAGAGACCTTCAAGATCATCAAGTCCAACCTTATTCCTAGCCCTATCCACACCACTAAACCATGTCCCTAAGCAGAACATCTTCCCATCTCTTAAACACTTCCAGGAATGGTGACTCCACTGCCTCCCTGGGCAGGCTGTTCCAATGCCTGACTACCCTTCAGTAAAGAAATTCTTCCTAATATCCAGCCTGAACCTCCCCTGGCTCATCTTCAGGCCATTTCCTCTTGTTCTGTCACTTGTCACTAGGGAAAACAAACCAAATCCTGCCTCGCTACAACTTCCCTTCAGGTAGTTGTAGAGAGCAATAAGGTCTTCCCTCAGCCTTTTTTGCTCAGGGCTAAACAGCCCCAGATCCTTCAGCCTTCCCTTGTATGAGATATGCTCTAAACCCTTTACTAGCTTGTTAGCCCACCTCTGTAACCTCTCCAGCACCTCAATGTCCTTCTTGTAGGGAGGGGCCCAAAACTGGACACAGTATTCTAGGTGTGGCCTCACCAAAGCCGAATACAGGGGAAGGGGAATGATCACCTCCCTGCTCCTACTGACTACACTATTCCTGATGCAAGCCAGGATGCAGTCAGCCTTCTTGGCCACCTGGGCACACTGCTGGCTCATGTTCAGCCAGCTGTCAGTCAATACTCCCAGGTCCTTCTCTGCCTGGCAGCTCTCCAGCCACTCCTCCCCAAGCCTGTAGCGCTGCTGGGGGTTGTTGCGGCCAAAGTGCAGAACCTGGCATTTGGCCTTATTGAAACTCATGTAACTGGCCTTGGTGATCCAGCATATCTAGGTTTCTCTGTAGAGCTTCCCTTCTCTCAATCAGATCAACACTTCCACCCATCTTAGTGTCATCTGCAAGCTTACTAATGGTGCACTCTATCCCCTCATCCAAATCATTGATGAAGATGTTAAACAGGAGTAGCCCCAGTACTGAGCCCTGGGGGACACCACTCGTGACCAGCCGCCAACTGGATTTAACTCCATTGACAGTAACTCTTTGGACTCAACCACATAACCAGTTTTTCACCCAGGAAAGCATATGCCCATCCAAGCCAAGAGCAATCAATTTCTCTAATAGAAGAAGATATCTGTAGATTTTGAGGGCCCTTTTTCCCACTAGATGAATACAATGGTTTTAGTAGAAAACTTCATTTTTGGAGACCTCAGGAGGAAATTTCTTCTCCTTCTGTTCTCCCCCTTATGCCCCACACTCCCACTGCTCACTCCATTAGGGTTTCTTGCAGGACCCTCTCATACATTCCTATATTCAAGGCATGGTGCAGGCTGATAATTTACTGGACTCAGGAATCCTAAGGGAGCCCTAACAGTTTTACAATGGGATGTGTTTCATAATAAGCCAAGAAGGGCTGTAAGCAAGTGGGAGACCTTGGCGGGTTTTGTACATTTTTGTGTTTCATCATGTCTATTTCTGTCTTTGCATGACTTACAATAGCGAAAAATTATGGGGCCTTGGAGTAAATACAATGGGAACTGTTCAACTTTCAGACTCAAACCACTGCTCTGCTTGCACTAGAGAAGAGGGCTTTTAAAGCAATAGGTAACAACAACAAATTTTTCACTCCTTTGTGATTAGCCATCATTTTGAGACATTTCCAAGTTACTTGTTTAACTAAAATGGCCTTGTCTGCAGGGTGTAGTGGATGATGAACATTTTCAAATTACGTGGTTTGCAGTTCCTAATTCCACTGAATTTACAGTTGCTTTCAGACTCAGTGAACTGCATTTGATAAGGCTGTATTCAGTCCAGAACCTTTCTATAGGTACATAATTGAAAGTATTCTACGAAATCAGTTTTGCTTATACTGCAATCATATTCTGCCAGCCACTCAAAAATCCCCCATCCTGCCATGAGCAGTTAGTGGTGGATGTATAACATCAGTTAATAATTTCCCTCTAAAGCTCTGGCACACATGAGTAATACTGTAATGATGATCAGGTATTTGTCAAAGAAGCAACTTGGGGCACTCTAGTGTGTGTGATCTTTTGTTGTGACAGTTATAAATTCAGAGGCATAGATGTCCCATTAAGGGACAGTCCAGACTTCATGCTGTGATCAAGAGACTGGTAAGCATCTGGTAAAGGACTCAGTGAAATCTTCTCTCTGTTTGGCCAGCTACAGCCTGCATAGCAAACAGCTCTTTCCTCATAATTGTTGTATTGCAGGGCTTTTTTAAGTCCATGTTGCATAAAAGGGGCCTTGTAAATATATTTTTGTTTATACATTCTCAAAGTGCTTTGTTTCTTAATTTCTACACCCTGTTATTCTGCAGAAATCTAGCTTTACAGATTACTGTGTTGCTATGTAACAGACATTTCTATGCTAGAAGACTTCCAGTTCTATTCCATCAATCAATGGTAACTAAAAAAGAAAAAAAAAAAGAAAAAAATCCACTGCAGTTCACAACATTCCAGATATTTTTTTTTTAAAAAAAAAAAGTTTAAAAATTTGGATTTCCATTTTTTTGTTTGTTCGTGCGAACTTCTAATTAAGATATATAAAGAAACGAGATTATGACTTTATAAGTAATGAAGTAAATGAATGAAGAATGTATGAAGTACTATCTTTAGATGATGGTTTTCCGAGATATTACAGCAGAAAAGAGAACTATTTTCTGAGTTGTAAATGAAAGGCCTAGAAGTCCAATTTTGTTTTCTATTTTAAGAACACTTGTACTGCTTTTATTCAATTTTAAAAATATCTTTTTTCTTCATAAATATGTTGAAGCAGCTCAGCTGATGTTCTATTTAGGACACATTCTTGCAACACCACTAGTTTTATGCTTTGCCATGCTGCCATAATCAGATGATGTTTATTATTTAATCCAAAATCTGTTTGGTTTATTGCTTTGTGTGGAACAAAGGAATTTGGAAGAATTGCTAACCCACTTTGAACCCAGCTGTTATGTGACAGAGAGATCCCTTACTAGCAGCCAGTGGCTTTCTGTTGGGGAAAGGCTGGGTAGCACAGATCCCTTCCCTCAAGAAAGGAGCAGGGGTCTAGACTTGGGTTAAATTAAGGTGCCCTGCTCCCAGAGAAGGAGGCACTGTACCTTCTGCTCAGGAATGTCAGAAGTCAAGAGTGATCATCTACATCTTGTAGCCCACTGCCTACATGAACACTACAGGAAGTTTGGATACATTGCCTTGGTCAATTATGACACTTCATGGAATCAGGCACTCAAAAGTTGGACTTTCAGGCACAAATGTCCTTTTCTAAATCTATTACCTTTATTAGTGAATTTCTTCAGTAAAATTGGCAGGGTCATATAATCCATGAGCAGTGCACGTGTGTACTACTTATTACTTGGTATTCTTTCTTCTCCTTGTCTGCAGTAAGTAAATGGAGCCATAAGAACAGCAAATGATGTAACCAAAAGGACGATATTCATTTTGCTTTTAGGAAATATTAAAATATTTGCTCTTTTAAAAAAAATAGAAGTAATAAATAAAACCAAGTTGTTTAACATTTGCACAGGAAAAGGCCTGAAAATTAATTAAAATGGAAAAAAAAGAGTATTTTAAAATATGCATGTATATTTATAGCCAAGATGTCTGGTATCAGCCCTGCTAATGGCTCTCAGACTATGGACAACAAACCACCAATGAACTGCAAAGCTTTTAATTCTATTGATGGCAAGTCATTTTGAGAGAGATAAAATGGAAAGTTGGAAAATGAAAAGACCTTTTATAAATTTGTCCACAAAATTAAAAGGCAGAAGAAGTATCCCTTAAACTCGCTCTACTACATTGACTGAGATGTGTAGTGTAGGGAACTGCAGGCCGGTTAGTCTCATCTTTATCCCTGGGAAGGTGATGGAGCGACTCGTTCTGGAGGTCATCTCCAAACATGTTGAAGAACAGAAAGTTATTGGGAGTGGTCAACATGGATTTACCAAGGGTAAATCATGCTTGACTAATCTGCTAGCCTTCTATGATGTTATAACCAGTTGGCTGGATAAGGGGAGAGCAGCAGATGTCATCTACCTTGACTTCAGCAAGGCTTTTGACACTGTCTCCCATAACATCCTCATTAGGAAACTCAGGCAGTGTGGGTTAGACGAGGGGACGGTGAGGTGGATCGAGAGCTGGCTGTGTGACAGATCACAGAGGGCTGTGATCAACGGAGCAGAGTCAAGTTGGAGGCCTGTAACCAGTGCTGTCCCCCAGGGGTCAATACTCGGTCCAGTCTTGTTCAACATCTTCATCAGTGACCTGGATGAGGGGACAGAGTGTATCCTCAGCAAGTTCACTGATTTTCCCAAGCTGGGAGGGGTGGATGACACTCCAGAGGGTTGTGCTGCCATCCAGCGGGACCTGGACAGGCTGGAAAGCTGGGCAGAGAAGAACCTCATGAGGTTCAATAAGGGCAAGTGTAGGGTGCTGCACCTGGGCAAGAAGAATGCCAGGCACCAGGACAGGTTAGGGGGGGACCTCCTGGAAAGCAGTTCTGAGGAGTCTGGGAGTCCTGGTAGACAGTAAATTATCCATGAGCCGGCAATGTGCCCTTGCTGCCAAGAAGGCCAATGGCACCCTGGGCTGCACAGGGCAGTGTGTGGCCAGTAGGTTGAGGGAGGTCATTCTCCCCCTCTGCTCTGCCTTGCTGAGGCCCCAGCTGGAATACTGTGTCCAGTTCTGGGCTCCCAAGTTGAAGAGAGACAGGGACCTACTGGAGAGAGTCCTGCGGAGGGCAACGAGGATGACTGGGGGATTGGAACATCTCCCCTATGAGGAAAGGCTGAGAGAGTGGGGACTCTTTAACCTGAAGAAGAGAAGGCTGAGGGGTGATATAATTATTGTTTACAAATACCTAAAGGGTAGGTTCAAGGAAGATGGAGTCGGACTCTTTTCAGTGTTTCCTGGTGACAAGACAAGGGGCAACGGGTACAAGCTGGAACATAGGAGGTTCCATTTAAATATGAGAAAAAACTTCTTTTCCGTGAGTGACAGCACTGGAGCAGGCTGCCTGGAGAGGCTGTGAAGTCTCCTTCTCTGGAGATTTTCAAGACTCGCCTGGATGCAGTCCTGAGTGATGTGCTCTAGGGGATCCTGCTTTTAAGCAGGGGAATTGGACTAAATGATCTCTGGAAGTCTCTTCCAACTCTGACAATTCCATGAATCTGTGAATCCGTATTGTTTTTCTCATGATTTATACATAGTGAATAAAGCCCCATCAGTCCCCTTACCAAGCCTGTAGGTCCTATTTCAAACATAAGAATGGATCAACATAATTTCTGCTCTAAAGAGTATGTGGTTTAGGGTGCAAAGGAATGCAGAAATAACGTGCACCAAATGAAGGGTTTCTGTACTGCAGTTGCACTGTGGAAGAGCAAAAGATAGGATGAACACTTTCAGAAACATCAGTGTTTCCTAGGGCTTTTTTAAACTTGGATCAACTCGGTGCCCATCAATACAGGGATTAGACAGAAAAAGCAGATATGGATGGAAAGGTGCATACATGTGCGCATTTAAAAATACATGTGCAATACTGAAGTCTTTTTTACCAAATCTTTTTTCTTATTGGTCTTTTATCCTCAAAGTAAACAAAACAGGTTCGTCAGATTCTTCCTTTTACAGTAGGAAGAAAACCAGACGTTAGTTACTACCTTTTATAAATTTCACAAACATTCACAAGCATTCATTATGATATATAACAGGAATGGCATCTGCAGACTGTGGGGCAAGGGTGAAGACGCTGGCAAAGGGCAACGGAGACTGACTGACCACTTGGTAAGTGGGAAATAGGATTTGATTGGTTTATTGGAGAGAAGGTTAGGGGTTATATGACAGGGAGAAAAGATAGTTCCTCTGATGGGAAATGAAGAGAGCCATGAAATCAATTAAGTGTGTGGAGGACTTCCCAGATGGAGGGGCTGAATGGTGGGGAAGCCTGGCACTAGGAATGGGAAATGGAGGAGGAAGGGAGAACATGTGGCGAGCTCAGCAACAAGAATGGGGAAGGCAGTGCTGTAAATCACAGACATTGCCTTGCTCCTATGTGGAAAGAAAAGAAGATGAGGTTAGTTGGCTTTATTTGGGGTTACACATGTTGTATTACCTTGGGTTATCAAACGGATCTAGAAATAAAACAGCTGGTAGTGCACTTAGAGACAAGGCTGTAAGGTCAACTTTTGCCCTGATGTTTACAGAGAGTAGGTTGAAGCTGAAAGGAAAAGGGTAAGTAAGTCAGGCAAACTTACCTGCATGTACATGGAAAACAGGCATGTCTGTGTGGGTTTTTTAGAGATAATAATAATTAAAAAAACCCAACAGCAAAAAAAACAAACAACCTTTTCCACTTAGCTGCTTTTTTAATCCAGTATATATGTTGACTCACTGGCTTTGAGAGCTTCAAACTTAATATTTACAGTCTTCCTTTTATCTTTCAAAAATGAGTCTTCAGGGCACAGCAGGGAGCTGAAATAAATCTAAATAACTAAATAAATACAACTATATAGTCATGATCACTTGTGTGTGTTATGTCCCATAGGGAGAATATGTATTTCTGCTAGTATTCATGCTGTGGAGCAGTAATATATCCAGGTAGTCATGACTATATCTAATAAAAACTGCAAAATAACAACTTTATGCCTTGTCCTTGTTTTTGGGGAACAGCCCCACAGCCCAGCCATGGCAGTCAGGCCATGAATGGCCCTGAATCAGCTGGGAGTTTCAGTCAGGGCAGCTGCCCCAAGCTGACTCACAGGTGTATCCCATACCTCTGACATCAAGCTCAAAAGGAGGGAGTTCATTGAGTGTGGAAGGTTCCTCTTTCTGGGGGGTCCTCCAGAACCCACTGAGCAGGCTGAGTATAAGCTTACATGCTTTATGTTGGTATTTTTTTAGTTTTGTTATTTCATTTAATCTGTTTCTATTTCAACCCATGGGACTTCTCCCTTTTTTCTCCAATTCAGGCTAAGTACAAAAATTCCTGAAAAGTTAATCCTGGCTCCAAAACCATACTAGAAAAAGCAGACAGACAGGCACTCAAAAAATCTCTTCCCACTAATAAAATGATTTGCCATTGCTCTGGGTGTTAGGAACATTCTACATGAATATAAATCAATTTGGGAAAACAACCACAAGATTAGATATGCTTAGGACTCTAGTATTATGTCAAAAAGATCATAACCTAAGAAAGGCTGGAAATGCCATAGCCAGTCTTCATAGGCTGAAGGTGCTTATCCCCAAGCCTTTTAACACCTCCGCAATGCCAGTAGGCTTCTGAACTTGAATAAACTCCTATCAATAAACACCCACCTTTACATATGGTCAATTAAAAAGATATAAACAGACACTCAATGACAATCTTGATAAGAAAATATTTAGAAATTGAAAATGCACCATTTATTTAGGTTAACAGATGGAACTTGAAACTTAAATTAATGAACCACAGAGTGGTTTAGAATGGAAGGGACTTACAGAAATCTTCCAGTTAGATCCCCGTACTTAAGCAGGGTCAGCTAGAGCAGGTTGTGCAGGACCACATCCAGCTGGGTCTTGAGTAGCTCCAAGGATGGAGACTCCACAACCACTTTGGGTAACGTGTATCAGTATTTGACAACCTGCACAGTAAAAAAATATTTTCATGTGTTCTGATGGAGTTTCATGTGTTTTAACTGTGTCCACTGCCCTGTCAGTGGACACTACTGAGAAGAATCTAGCCCCCTCTTCTTCATTCCCTCCCATCAGGCACTTGTGCACATGGATATAGATCCTCCTGAGCCTCCTCTTCTCCAGGATGAAGAATCCCAGCTTTCTTTGCCTCTCCTCATGGGAAAGATTCTTCAATCCCTTAGTCATCTTTTTGGCCCTGTGGGGGACTTGCTCCAGTAAGTCCTTGTCTTTCTTCTACTGGGGAGCCCAGAACTGGATCCAGTACTTCAGATGCTGGGTAGAGAAGATAGATCACCTCCCTGGTCCTACTGGCAATTTTCTGCTTAATGCAGCCTATGGGGCTGCTGATGTTCTTTACCATAAGCAAGTATTGCTGTCTCATGATCAGTCTGCTGTCCACTAGGACCCCAGGTCCTTCCTGATGAGCTACCTTCTGGCCCTCCAGCTCTCTGCATTTACTGGTGTCCAGGTTATTCTTCCTCAGATGAAGAACTTTTCATGTCTCCTTGTTGAATTTCATGAGGTTCCTATCCTCCTAATTCTCCAGCCTGTTCTGGTCTGTCTGAATGGCAGCACAATCTTCTTATGTTTCAGTCACTTCTTCCAGTTTTCTGTCTGAAAACTTGTTGAGCGTGCAGTTGTGTCCACTGTCTGTTAATAAAGATATTAAAATGAGAAGGTCACTAAGCAAGATGTTGTAATTAGTCTAATACTAATTCAAACACAATTCTAGCCACATAGGAAGACTGTTTGGGAACAGCCAGCATGGATTTGCCAAGGGTCATCCATACCTCACCAACATAATTGCTTGTGTGATAATGTGACAGGATTTGTGGATGAGGGGAGAGCAGCGGATGCCATTTTCCTCAGTTTTAACAAAGCTTGTGACCATGTCTCACACAACACTCTTGAATGCAAGGCAGGTTGTTATGGTCTGCGTGGGTGAACAACTAGATGGAGGAAGCACTGGCTGGATGATTGGATTCAGAGAGTAGCGGTTAATGCCAGTATCAAGGGGATTACTGCAGGGGACTGTACCAGGATATGTCCTGCTTGTGATTATGCAACTTTGAAGAGGAGAGGATTGCAGTCACGTCAAGCTTGCAGTTGATGTCAAATTGGTGGGAGTGGCAGATACACTTAAGGGCAGGGCTAACATCTGGAATGACTTGGACAGGTAGAAGGAACAAGACCATGGAAATTTCTGAAATTGAATAGGACAAAAGGAAATTCTGCTCCTGAGTGGGATAATCCCACACTCTCCCCCCCGAGAAATACAGGCTGAGGACTGCTTGGTTGAGATCCTCGTGGGCAGAGAGCTGAGCAGAAGCCAGCAGCATGGTCTGGCTGCTATAAAGGCCAGCTGCATCCTGGGCTGTATAAACTAGCCAGTTGCTTAAGAAACACGATTGTCTTCACTGTTTTGGCACTGATTATGCTATGCAAAGTCACTGCACACAGTTTGTGACCCCCAGTACAGGAAAGCCAAGCATGCTTAGCAGAGGGCCACTGAAGGAGTCATGGCTGGAGTGCTTACCATGTGAGGAGAGACTGGGTAACCAGTTGGTTGAACTGATTGAACCTGGACAAGGAGTGGCTCAGGGAGCACTGAAGAGAAACCCCCGTGCCTGGCTCTACCGTGAACAGATCCTTGCACCTCCCAAGCTGCCTCCCTACCAGATTTTTCCTGTGGTTTCTAATTCAGCCACTGAATTATGCTTGTTTGATATAATTTAAAAATCTTGTTTGGCAAAGGTAATTCTGTAGAGTTGATAGTCTTAGACTTCAAGTGTCAGGCTTAATACTCCATGAAATTCTGATAAAATACACTCTATTAACACAGTAGCTGTACACCATATCTGTAAACATTGATCAACAGCCATACATCATTTAAGGGGGATGGATATTAGTACAAAACCAATTTCAACAAAATCCAGGAAAATACACTAATCTACGGGAAAAAACCCACCACTATGTCATAGAGAAAGCAATGATCCGGAAGCATTTAAAGATCATAGGAGACAAACAACTTTGCATGAATGGCTAGTACTTGAAGTCTGAGGTGTTATTTAGATGTATAAACAGGAAAACAAAACACTAGGTAAAATAAAGAAGGTATGTGAATTTCTCTATGTGGCATATGGCAGTACTGTCCATGACTATTATATACAGGTTTCTCCCCATATCTTTTGAAATAGGTGGAAAATCAGAGAAGGCAAATAATCACATTCCAGAGCTAGGGAAGTTGTTTTTTGGTAAGGAACACAGAGAGCTTAATTCATTTACTTCATCATATCAATGAAGAGACAGCTTGATTATGGTGTGTAAGTCCTTCAGTGGGACAAAATACCTGAAACTAAAGAGCTTTTTAAACTACATACGAAGTGCATAACAAGAGTGAATTGCTGCAAGTTAAAGTCAGTCACATTCAAATGACTAATATAACACATTTTTGAATGACGGTGATTATCCAGTAAAATACTCAGTAAAGTAATAGATTATCTATATTTGAGTGAGGAACAACTGTTTTCTGGAAAATGTGTTGCTGCGATTACGAATATGATTGCAGGTGTGGATGTAGGACATTTGGAGAAATTCCGAGCATCTGTCTGGAAGGTGTACTGACAGAGAAACTAATCCTGTATTCAGAACAATTTATTGCAAATGTACTATAAAAATGGCTGACCTAAGGTGTTGTAATGGACTAGGATCATAGATGTATTTTAATCAGGGGGATGATGTCTTTTCAAATGAGCTAACTCAAACATTTATAACAATGTGAGCATACTCTTAGTTACACAAAACTTTAATAGCTTCAGTTAAGTGGGAATCAGATGAAATGTAATGGATAGGCAGACAGATGGTATAATGTTCTTTTTTGGTCTTAAAATTTCTGAATTTGAAAAAAAGAAAAAGATAATGTTTTACCTGTGCTGTAGCTTACCCAGCTGTAAAAGCACGATATGGCTGAGCAAAGCAATGTAAGATTTATTTGATGTATGTTAAGTCATTTCAGAACCTCAGATGAAGTCTAAATCATGATTATAACGGTTACTAAAAATGATCTCTCAGTGCCAAACGAATCTTGGATGATACCATGGAGTCACAGAGGGAGTTTGTTGGTTTTTTGAGGATGTATCCTAAAAAGTAAATCACCCTGGCCGTGGCAGCATTTTCAAGGCAGGCTCACGTGAGATATCAGCAAGGAGGAGACACAGCAACCATACAGCCCAAAGAGGCTGTCTGCCTCTAGCCATCTTTGACAGCAGTTTCTATCAGCATGGGTGCTGCTGGGCTTCAGAGTGAGTGATGTCAGCTCCCTCTGGCTTGGGTGTCTTCAGCAGTGATGTCTGAACCTTGTAGTAAGAAGACCATTACAGAAAACTTATCCAGACAAGGATTCTTCACAGATTATGTTTATTAATCTAAGAACTATAAGCCAATTTGTCATTATTATACATTATTTGCAATAGTTGAATGATTTGGTGCCTTTACCAACTCACAGGAACTAGGCCTGTGTCCCCTTTGCAATTTAACAAAGGCAAATTGCAGTTAAACAAAGAGAGCCAGCAATGTGCCCTCACGGCCAAGAAGGCCAACCGGTATCCTGGGGTGCATTAAGAGGAGTGTGGCCAGCAGGTCAAGGGAGGTTCTCCTCCCCCTCTACTCTGCCCTGGTGAGGCCTCATCTGGAGTCCTGTGTCCAGTTCTGGGCTCCCCAGTTCAAGAGGGACATGGAGCTACTGGAAAGAGTCCTGCACAGGGCCAGTAAGATGATGAAGAGGTTGGAGCATCTCCCACATGAGGAGAGGCTGAGGGAACTGGGTCTGTTTAGCTTGGAGAAGAGGAGCCTGAAGAGGTATCTCATTAATGCTTATCAATATCTCCAGGGCGGGTGTCAGGAAGACAGGGCCAGACTCTTCTTGGTGGTGTCCAGTGACAGGACAAGGGGCCATGAGCACAAACTGCAACACAGGAGGTTCAATCTTAACATAAGAAAACCTTTTTTTACTGTGAGGGTGACAGAGCACTGGAACAGGCTGCCCAGAGAGGCTGTGGAGTCTCCATCTCTGGAGATATTTAAAACCCATCTGGATGTGTTCCTGTGTGATCTACTCTAGGATCCTGCTCTGGCAGGGGGTTTGGATTAGATGATCTTTGGAGGTCCCTTCCAACCCCTACCATTCTGCGATTCTGTGATTCTGTGAAAGTCTGGCTGTGACAGAAGCGGTAAAGACTGGAGGGAAGAAGCAACAACACAGATGCAGGGATGCAAAGATATGTACAGTGCTCACTAAAGACAGTGTCTAACACCTAGGGCTCCTCCCTCAGCTGGGATCCCGGGCAGTTAACATACTGGTGGTTTGCCTTCTCTTAAATACATTCATTTTCTTTCTACAGTACCTTTTTGGTGCAGTGGCATTTTTTGGAAAACTGGTACTTTCTTGTTTCCACCCTCACACCTGTGTTTCATGCAGTCCAACATTATTTACTGAGCACTGAGCTGGCAGAAGGGCTCCCAGTGCTCTTAGAACTCTGCAGAGAGCTGGACATGGTCACAATAAAGGCCACTGCTTGATCTACAGCTTGTGTGCAAGACCGAAGCAAGCTCTCATCCTGGCTGAGAAAGTCAGCTGCTCACTGCTAATAGTGCCTGAGAGGCTTGAAACTAAACTCTTATATTTCACTTTACACACTTGGAAGATGGATGGTTTCACCTTTTATGAGGCCTGCTGTGTTTGGGGCAGTTAAATTTTATTTTTGTACTAGTTGTGCTGAAATATACCCACAAAAATTACAACTTTTTTAAAAAAGTACACAAGAATATTTAAATAAGTTCTCATTATAGATAGCACTAGATGTATATTCTCTTGTATCAGCAGAATTTCACTTACGTGTTACCTAAGTGAAGACCTTAGTGAGAGCTGTACCACAGATACTCTTTCTACTCCTATGCTAAAAATCCATTGCAGAAATATTTAGGATCAAGTATGGGATTTAAGAAAAACACTTTCCAGTTTATGCAGCAGATATATTGTTTTTCCCCTTGACTTCTGTTTTCCAAGGTATTATTACTAACACTGATTTACAAAAGGTAGAATTGAATGTTTTACTACCAGTGGAGTGACATTATCACTTTGGCTAAATAGATAGGTAGGCCACCTTTACAATTTTAAATTCACATTTTGACCTTTTAGATACTTTAATGCCTGGTTATCACCTGACAGTGATTATGTTTCATAGGACGTTAGAAGCAATTCACAAAGGTTATGTAGCTAGCAGTTTTTAAAGTAACGTAGTAGGTAATGCTCAGCATATGCAACATTTTAATCAACTTCAGCCAATCTAATGGAAGTATAACTGTGTCTGCCCCTTCAGCTATTTGAATTAGCAGAAAAAATGGAGCAAAGTGCTAGAACCATTCTTCCATTCAGCTGTTAGCTTCCCTCTATTCTCTGCTAATGCACTTGAACCCTTGCCTGCAGTAATTGCAGGAAGCCAGCTGAGAAGGTAATAAAGCTTGTCTCTGCTCAAGGTCACTGCTCAGCGCTTGTGCTACCTGACATGACCTGGTGTTTCATAAGTGCAGGCACATGACTGTAGAAAGGCAAGATGAGGATGAGAGGCATTTATTCACTGGGGGCATAGTTATTGCTGAAAAACTAAGCTGTGAAGATAAATATCATACATTTGAATTTAATCATTAAAGGATTTAAATGCATTGAACTGCTGTTATAATACAGGAGTATAAACCTTCTGATCTTTACAGGAAGCTGAGGTGGTTTAGAGGAAAAGAGTAAGTCAGATTCCTGCATCTGCGCAACATACACAAAGAATGCACTGTGTGTTTCTTATGTACATAGGCATCTTCCTTAGCAGCTAGTCAGTGCTGTAGCTCTCTGAACAGAACGACAGAAAGAAGAAAACAAACAATGAAAAATAAAACCCTAGACCAGCACTGGTTTGTTTTTTTTTTAAGAAAAAAACCAAACAACTTAGGGCATATGATAGGGATGAAGTCTAATAAGTTGCTAATGAAACAAAAGATGAAATTTATCTACAAACTTGTAAAGGAAATCTTATATTTTTCCTCATCCTTGCTTTATTTCTAGGGAGTATCACAGCATGAAACAGCTAAACCCTGAAAACAGCATAGAGTCTTAGCAGTGACATTTTAACAACCCTAAATGATTTAGAGTCTGTACTGATCTTGTTATTTGATTGGACAAAATTAGTAGGAGAGATACATGCTTGAGTGCACTGAGTTGTGCACTCTGATGGTCTGACCCATTAAGGGACTTTGCTAGGAACTGTGTGTTGCTGTACTGCAGGCAAATAGTCAACTGGTTCAGTCATGTTGCTGAAAAAGGCAAGAGGTGAGAGGTACCTAGGTAATGCTGGTTTTCCCTTTTCCTCCCTGTGACTTTATCTTTTTTACCTGTTTATGTAAAATCTGTGGTCAAGGAGCTGACAACTAGGATGGCTACAGTCACAATCGAAAGGGGAAAAAGGATTAATAGAAAGAGTTTGTAGAAAACTGTAACATTATGCAGCAGAGAGGAATCGGAGCTAGCTTGGTCCTAGCAGAAATCATATCGCTGGACCTCATTCCTAGTAAGTGACGGGGTTTTGCCTGTTTTTTTTCTTTTGAAAGTATGAAAATGAAAGTATTAAAACACATTAGGACAGACTATTTTCATACAATCATATAATCATAGAATTGTTTTGACTGGAATAGACCTTTAAGATCATCAAGTCCAACCATTAACCTAACACTGCCAAGTCCAACACTAAACCATGTCCCTCAGCACCACATCTACATGGCTTTCAAGCTCTTAACCAGCGTAGACAAGTATCTCAAAACTCACTTCTGTGTTATTTGGTCAGTAAAGAAATGTAAGAGGCAGATGGAGTGGCAGGAAAATACCCATTACACAAAAGTGAAATGAGTCAAAATGATAGGTCTATGTACAAGAAAGGATAATAAAATAAATATGGAGGAGCTGGCAATTAAAGAAAGGAAATGTGTAAACCTCAATACATCGTGGCAGATAAGTAATATTGAGAAAACATGCTAGATTCTGAATGAGGTGTTTGAGAAACAAGTGAGAAACTGAAGTGACTGATTTCTGAACCTGATGAGCTTTAAAGTATTAACACATTTCCATTTCATTTGTAGAATTCTTCAACACTGTTCAAAAAATAACTGTATGGGCTTGCCCAACAGAGAATGATATAATTTAGGAATTTGCTTTGGCAAGACTACAGTTATTGCTCGGAGGATATCTGTGGGAGATCTGGAGGGGAATTTGTTTTAACAAGATATTCTAATTACCACAAACACGTTGTCAGAATCTGGGCCATGGGTCTAAGCAGACCTGTGCACCCTGCAGACCTTGACGTTTTCCATTATTTGAGGGATGAATATTATCTTGCTTTGCTTTTTTTTTTTTTTTTTAATTTTATAATTGCTTAAATAGCTTTGCAGTAGGGAATTTTTATTGATGGTGACTCATTTGGATCCTACAAGTCTCCTCTGGATCCTGTGAGACTCCTAAGGGAGCATGAGTATCCCGTCAGCTATGTTATTAATATTTGATTTTTCTCTGTAAAAGTGGTAGTGCTGCCTTGGGTGATATATATGAATATGCAAGTCCTCAAAAGAACATATCTAAAATTATAAACCTGGGTAAGCAACTCTATGGGAGTTACTGTATAATGTCCTTTAAAACCAAGCAGTTCATCGAGCAGTTTATTGCAAAAATAATCTCCTAGTCCTCCTGTACTTTCCTTGTCTTCACACTGCACCTAAAAGAACTTTTTTTTATAATCAATCATAGATGAGTAAAAAGTAAATGCATTTCAGCTGAGTTCCTATTCAAAGCCAATAAATCACCCTGTCTTTTGCTCAGGGTCTTGGGATTCATCCCCAGTTAAAAAAGTAAGTCCTATATGTCAAAAAAAAGAGGGGTACATTTTGAATTAAGTCCATGGGGCAAATTCAGTACATTTCTGTCAATGTATTAACCCGCTATATGTTACCTCTTTACATATTACCTGCAAATTCTTTTCAGGTAATTTATCTTATATCTCTCTTTCATCTTTCATACAGCTTCTGTTTAACAAGGAAATAAAAATAGTCAATAATTTTATAAAGTGGAAATGGAAAGTAGATCACCATGTAGCGGGATGTTTCTTTTATTTCAAGCAGTTGACAAGATGCTGATAGAAACTGAAAGTGCACCTTTGCTAATGTTCCTGCATATCCCATACATGTCTGTAGTATTTGTTTTGTGCCAGTGGACCTACTTCACTGGAAGCGAGATTTTCACTGAAATATTCATACAGTGAAATATTATTTTCCCTAGCAGTTCTGAAAAGCCCTGAAGCAATTATAATGCTAGTGTGTGCTGTCATCATGGTATATGTAAAGCCACTTTTAAACTTGATAGACTATATCCTAGACATCATTTCTAGGGCAAAACAAGGCTGTATGGCAAGAAGAATTATGTAAGAGATTACCTTCTAAACAACTACCATGGTGACCTATTAATTTGATCTTTGGAAAGGAAATAAAGCCTTTATATTTTCCCTATTTTCACTCCATGGGACACATTATCTCATAAGTCAAACAAGGTCAGGGTGTTTCTTTTAAGTGAGCTAAGAATCAGCAGATAATATCAGTAAATACTATCTAGAATCATCCAAGCCGAAGTAAAAGCTATCAAAGTCATGCCATAGGTGATATGGTTGCATTCTCCCAGGACAGACATCTATCTCACACATATTTTGACAACTGCTACAGGTCAACTGCCTTTAAAGTCTAATATCAACTGTTTCATTAATCACCTCCAGATTGTGAATACACGTTGTTGTGTCCACCACAACTTTCTTCTCTTTGACACTCCTCTGATAAAGGTAAGACAGAAAGTAATAGCTCTTCATTTTTTTGAGGGCTTAGCATCACTGTTTAGACAGGAAAATCACAACAATTCTAAGCCCTCTCTAAAAAAGGAGTCTAGTCTGTGTATGCTAAACCAATATATGGTAGGCTGAAACATTAGGAAATTTGTTTCAAAACCACATTGCTACTCTACACTGAGTACCCAATGAGGACACAGCTCACAAGGACTAATTATACTTACCCAAACACTGCTAAAGGATGGAGAAAGAAATTTCTTGTGAATTTTTTTTTCATCATCCCAGCTTTGGCTATGGACACATTAGCTTTCAAATGCTTCTTCCTCTGATTTTGGACACATAGAATCACACAGAATCACAGAACGTTAGGGATTGGAAGGGACCTCAAAAGATCATCTAGTCCAATCCCCCTGCCAGAGCTAATCAGCCATATTGTACAAGTGAAAACCCAGAAGCAATTCCTGTAAAACTACTGACATTGATCAAAGACAGGACAAGGACTGTCAAGAATTCAGGAACTGAATATTTCATTTAATTCCTTTGGCTTCAGTCCAACATAGATGCTATAACCACCCTCAGTAGTTCTTTTAAACTTCATAGTTAGTATATAGTGGCCCAAGGATAACTTTTTCTAGTATTTGTAATCAGACAAAGATGAAGTAGTGATTCGAGTATTCATGGACAGACTGAAAAAGGAATAAATGGTGTGAAAAAGAAGAGATATCTCAGAGTGTATGCTGCAGGTGTATTGCAGCATAAGAATTTGTCATTACCTCCCACCAGAGCAGGCTCTGGCCGTCAGAAGGCTGGTCAGCAGTCTGCTCAACAGTCTGTCCACAGTCTGCTTTACAAAGGAGCATCAAACACTGAGAAAAATTGTTCCCTTACTTCATGTGAACCTGGACCTTCAAGCAGACTTTGTAAAGAACTTGAATCTAGTCTATCGTTTACTCTCCATGACACAGGCCTCCTGTATCCCCATGCTCTGTGCAGTCATCAGAAATTGTATGGAAACACCTTAAAGGAGGCATAATTCAAAAATCCAACTATCTCGTCAGAGCCTCTCCTGGTTCATGATAGAGCTATAGGTAATTGTTGGCATTCACATACTGTCTTAGTGAAAGGCAACATATTGGTGTTCTTGTCTACTGAAAATAACAATTGCTGAGTTCAAAGCATGTCAGATGTTTTCCTCTCCACTCCTACTGGAGTTTATTACCTTCTCTGCCAGATTTGCTGAAAGATCATGTCTCAAACATTCCTGTCCAGGTTCCAATGTCTTTGCATTCTGGCCATGATACACTGCAGAACCAAACTGGACGTTTGTAGCAATTGCTGCCCCATTCCACAAAAATGTACCATGATTTTACGAGTTGTATCTGCCTTGACATTCTTTTAAGAGAACAGGCAGCTTTCTGATTGCAACATGAGGGATTTTCCAGAGCTCATCCAGCAAAGACCCAAAAGCCAGCACAATTAATAACTGAATTAGGAAAACACCTAATATGTCTTTTAGAGTTAATCCTATTTGAATTATCTAGTGTTTACTGAAACCTTACAAGTAGGTACATGGACAATTTCTGTGGATCAGCCAAGGCACAACAGTTCTTTACTCCACAGTGAGAAGTCCATGTGTGTAAAACCATTATACACAGCTTTGTGTGATACTCAAGACTTCAGTTTGCTCGCCTTTCAGCACGGGACCCTAAGGAGTTGATATCCTAAGAGCTCCCCTACAAGTTTCAAATAAACTTGTACTGCCTGTGAAATTTTTACTTGTGCTCTGATTTTTGCTTCCTAGTAACCTGAGGGAAACATGATTTTCTATTTATCATTTTCCATTCCATTTTTAACCATGAAAATATAGACCAAAGTGCACACAATCAAATTAACCAAAGGAAGAGTATTTCTGAAAAAGCTTAACATATCAGTAACCAAAGAGGATGAGGAGAGAACAACACCTTGCTTTAGTTACACATCTGGTATATTGTAAAAGCTTGAGTCAGTTTAAGCTATGGGAATTCAGTGTCTATATCTATCTTCTGTTTATACCAAGCATATTTTGCCTTTATGAAGCACGTGACAAAATATGTAGTTTTGGTTTTGTTTCTGACTGAGGGGGACAAGGTTGCCTCTGTGCCTTTAAAAGTTTATCAGATTTTTCAGGAAAGATACTGTACAGATAATAGTGATGACAACCACCTTCATCTTACGTAGTTTATCATGATGAACTCATGACATCAGCAGTTAGGCCCAGAGCAAGACTTACATATTTATCATTTGTATCTGACTCAGGAATGAATACAGTTGACATTTGGCCTATCTTAGTTTTGATTTTTAGGTATATATATATTTGTGACTGACTAGCTTGAACTATTTTTGTAGAAAATATAAATAGATTGAAATATAATTGGAAACAGTTACTTTATAACAATTACTTTTTCTATTCAATAAGATGTTTATTGCTCAATTTATAAACTGATTCTTCATCTCTACCTCATAATATGCATGTATGCCATGCATTTCAGAAATGTGACTTCATTAAATAGTAAATTTAACAGCAATACATATATGGTTTATAAATCTTGACTGACCTGGTAATGTAGAAGACCTTTCTTTCTCTTCATGTTCCTCCGAGAGCTTTCAGCAAATGGTAAACAAGGGTGCAAATCTTGCTTTATACAGCTACCCCTGTCATCACCTTATAGATATTGTCATGAAAACTACCCATGATTAGGTTATTACAATGTGTGAAGAAACAAATAAAGAGGACAAGAAATCCCTCAGTGCTCTAGTTACACAGCTGCTATTGTCCTGCCGTGCTTGCAAGAAGCATTTGGGTGCTCTGAACATTAAACAGACCTTCTAGCAAGCCCGCAATGTTCTCTTTCAGTATGGTTTTTCAGAGAAATGTACTACCGATGAAAAGGAAGTAGGGAAGAGGAAAAGAGAGAGAAAGGCACGGTAGGTACTGACATAATCTTTGTTTTCTATGGCCGCATCTACAAAAAAAGTGAAGCATTACTAACATCCACTCATTTGATGAAATTAATCCTAATTCCATTGGAGAAATACTTGCAACCTATTTGCTTCACACGCATGTATAAAAGGTAACGACATCTTCTCTAACTTGGTCATTATCTGCACAACACATAAACAGGGTGAAAAACCATTTTCTTCTTGGAAAGCAAAACATTTGCACAGCAGAAAGATTTCCAAGAGGCAAGAAAAACAATGACAATATACTTGAATATTACTAGAAAAGGTTTGGCTGATTTATTTGTCATTGTTTTCTAAACAACAAGGTGTTCTTTCCTCTGACCTTCGAAGAAGAGAATTCTACCTTCTCAAAATTTCTTGTTCAGTTCAAATGTTTTGAATAATTTCTGACCAACAATAGAGTAGGCATTGTTGTTAATCAACCACTCCAAAATATGGTTTAGTAAATGGATAGGTAAAATCATATTATTCCCTCCTTCCTCTGATACTAGGGGTCCATTCTGATTGATATATGTGAATGAATGTGCATTTCTTTTTACTGGAACCAAACCAATTTCCAGCAGCTGAAGCGACAGTCCTTTTTTCTCTCTTTCAATACGATCACGTCATTTGACGATTAAAAAAAGGAAGTAGAAGAGCTATCACCCAGAAAGCATAACCAGATATTTGATGTGGATGATTATGCTAGGAAGTCTAGATTAGCAACTCATTTTCTCTTGATATATGTGCACAAAGCATAATTCTGCTACACTATGAGCTTTGAAGGTCGTTTACATTTTAGAGGATTCGATGCCTGAATGAACCAAACCTCAAGTACTTCAGTATTACTCACATTTATATTTTATTCCCAAGAAATAGACATATAGCAAAATAAGAATAAATTTTTAGAGTAGTCTCTAGTTTATGCATCAAATAGCAATCAGCTGAAATGGTCGGTAAGGATTAAATAAAATCCTACTATCTGTTAGTGAAGAAGTCTTACAATTAAGGGAAAAGGAGGTGCTGACTCAGTTTTATCAGTCCTGTTTGCCTAGGGATTATAACAGCCATGAAATTTCATATGGGTTGAAACATGGTTTGTGAGGATTTGCAAGTCAGCTAAAAATTGAGATTTGAAATTTTAAGCATACTGTAGCAGTGGGTGGCCTAGTGATAAAGCCTCAAACTGCCTTTGAGGAGCTTTGGTCTAAGTAGCTATGACACCAGGTCAAACAAGGCAGCATCAGACAGCAAACCCATTTCCACTGTGCTACAGACCTTCATCTAACGGACGAAAAGTCTACATCTTTGCCAGGGCACCTGTGGAGTACCTGCAAAAGCTGCAAGTTTCTGCAGGGCAGGAGATGTGGTAGGAATCATGGAAACCATGTAGGAGAGAGCAGCCAAGGGAAAGGGCCTCAAGAGAGGACCAAATGCTCTATAGGGATTCCGTTGCATTGATCATGGCCATGAGGCCAATCACTTGGCAGCCAAACACAATCACTTGGACTGCCACTAGGCTATCAAAACAAAAAAGAAATACACGTCAGAAAAGTAAGGAGGAGAGGAGTTGTGATAGCTTCCTTGAAA
This sequence comes from Podargus strigoides, assembly GCA_028020825.1. Lineage (NCBI taxonomy): Eukaryota > Metazoa > Chordata > Aves > Caprimulgiformes > Podargidae > Podargus > Podargus strigoides. The sequence continues at coordinate 81,681,391 of CM051663.1, read as the reverse complement.
GATGTTGCATTCCTGAAACGCATGCACATATGTATATGGAAATTCTTCAGGAATATGCCTGAAGTACATGGAGAAATAGAACTTAATAATTACTTAATTTTACTGATATTATATATACTTTGTGACTTTTTTCAGTGTTAATTTCACAGGATGTTTGATGACTGAATATGATGCCAGCATGCAGGAACCCTGTTTCATTGTGGAACAGCATGATCTTATAATCTACATCTGAAAAATCTTATTGAGATACGTTTGTGAAACTAATAGAGTTCTTACGGTCTTTCGGGCAAAGCAGTAAAAAAAACCCTGATCACTGATGAAGTGGAAGGAATGGGGACTTCATTTTGATACAGATCACAAAAATTATTTTTTTTTAATACAGAATTTAATCACTTTTCAGCCAAGTCTCAAAATAGTAAATATTTTCCACATGGGTCAGATTTTATTTTCCAAGTTATTATATTAGTTTATCATAAAATATAAGTGCATTGTTCCAGGTAATAACTTTAAAATTTTGAGGATAGTAGGTTTTTTCCCCCGTTATTCACATAACTTTGACAGATTCTGAATTATGTGGGAGTTTGAAAAATCCCTACCATTTGTGAAACCATATTGAGTTTGTTTACTGTCTACATTTAGCCAGTACCCAAGGCTAAACTGTAGCAGTTATTCTACCACTCAATGCCCCCTCCCCAGCTGAGAAGGGGAATTGAGAGGAAAAAAGGGAAAAGCCCTGTGAGTTGAAGTAAAAACAGATCTAATGGAATAACAAAACTAATACAACAACCAATATAAAGAATATAAGGTTATGCTCAGCCTGGCCCTTGAGGTCAACAGCAGGAGCAGAAGGCCAGGAGGGAAGAGCCCCAGGAAAAGAAATCCCACCCTCAGCGAGATCCTTCCTTTTATAACGAGCTTGATTAAGTGATATGGGATACACCTGTGAGTCAGTTGCCTTGATTGGATCTCCCAGCTGACGTGGGGCTACTCATGGCCTGCCTACATGGCTGGCCCATCGGTCTGTGCCTGGGGAATCAGGACATTTACTTACATCAAAAGGGTTTGGCTATGAGAAAACATTTGTAGGTTACCAAACTTATTTATATAATCAAATCTTGAGGTTTTGTTTTTGTTTCATATACAGCTATCTCAGATTTACTGGTAAAGAAAGTAAGTATACGGCTTAGCTGTCACACCTCTAGACTTCAGAGATCTTGGAGTCTAATACCACTACTCTGTTGTGCCTCAACATCAATGTAGATACAGTTGTTTTTTTTAAAAAAAGTTAACTTCGTATTTTGATGGGAAAGTATGGAAAGTTACTTTTAAGAAAGTGAAACTGAGCTGTGATAGCAACACAGAGTTCCTACCAAGAGCTTTAACCTTAAGGGAATGCTGCTGCTGGGTGGTTGCAAACCTGACTGTAGAGTTGGCAGAAGCAAAGTTGTTTTATTATCTGTTAGGAAAATAAAGATAGTGTTTTTCCACAGTTACTATCAAATTGGCACCCACTTTGAAATATCAAATGTGATGGGAAGTGAGGATTCAAAACTGGCAGCAGATAGCTACCGCATTATGCGAAATATTTGGTGCTCTCAGCTGATTCCACTGATTGTCATGCAGAAGAAGTTACCAATAATATTGGTCCAGACAAAGGAACATTGTCTAGTTAAACTACAGACAGCTTATACAATTTTTACCACACTAAAACTTCTGAAGTATAAAAACAACTTATAAAACACTTAAAGACTTATCTCTGCCTGAAGCTCAGTGTGAGATTCCAAAAACTCTGACAATTTTTGAACTTTATTTAAAACAGTATTCTTCACTACCTTATATATTTTTGTAAGTTGTGTTTCAGTTAATTTTCCAAGACTAATGACCAGGCTGGATGTTTGTTCACATATTAATAAAACCCCTGGAAGATTATATTATCAAAAAGTAATTTAGCCTTTTAGGAATCACACTGTTTTTAAAATGTCTTTTTCCAGCTGTTGGAAAGTCCGGGATGCTATTGCATTAATTAGCTTATTTTAAAATAAAATGTAGTCCTTATTATAACCTTGTTTTCTCTTGAGAGTTGCAACTGCAACTGAAGTAAATAAAAAATAACTTGATTATAAGGGAACTAGTCAATTGTAATGAGCTCAGGCAGTTATACTTTTTTTCCTTTAGGATCTGTTCCCGGCCCTCTGAAATACTGTTCTTATTCTCTTGTCCAAAAGTGTGTAAAGCCTGAACAGCTCTTGTCATAAAAACAAGTGGTTCAGCCTGTGGGACCTGGGGTCCAACACACACACATCTGTCTTAGCTGCTGCTGCTAGCCTGTTTAACTGTACATGGACAAGTTTTACAGCCTTGTGAGACTTGCTTCACTGACGAAAAGGAGATTAAATTAATAGCAGCATAAGAACATCCATGAATAATCAAAGTTAAAAAATAACAAGGAGCTGAAACTTAAATTATTAGTCGACTAATAAAGTAAGGATATTATGAGACTGGAATTTTTTTAAGCATCTGTAGCTTTGAATGTATACAGAATTATACAAATAGAGCAACAGCTGGCAGTGAAGAAGGAAGTATGTGACTTGTTTGTTCTGCACAGATGGATGATAATAAGGAAAGCAGTACTGGACGACACAATCTTCTTCGTCTATAGCTAAGTTTGGTAAGCTTTGACAGTAATGACGCTCATGTTTTTTCCTTTCAGAGGACAGAAAACAGAATGAACATTTTCTTGGTTTCTTTAGGCTTGTGTTTATAAAATGATACACCTAAAGGATGCATCCTGTGGTGTTGATAGAACTGGCTAATTGACTGTAAGCCTACCCTCTATCATCTGTGAGGAGTTGCTTGATCAGCAGAAATCCCAAATGAGTGGGAAAAGGAAACTATTAGAGAAGGATCTGGGAAACCCCAGGCCAGTCATTCTCAATTTAACCTCTGTCCCTAGAAAAATCAGTAAGTCTTCACAGAAACCATCTCCAAACACAAAAGGACAGAAAGACAACTGGGAACAGCTAGACTGAGCTTATCAAGGATGTATAGCGATCGATCAACCTAGTTCTAAAGATGAATTGGCTACTACTTGATGAAAAAGCAAAGAGCAAAGATTGTCACTTACCTTGACTTTACCAAGGGTTTCAGTACAGTATTATGACAGTCATTTCAAAGGGATACAGTGTTCTAAGTGAGCCAAAAAATGGCTAAACATTCAAACCTAGAAAGTAGTGTAACTGACAGCTGTTTGTGAGCAATATTGCTCAGAGTTAGATGATCTTTAAAGTCCCTTCCACCCCAAACCACTCTATAATTCTATGATTCTATGATTCTTCAATAACCTTGTCAGGAACATGATCTCACCACGTTGATGTCAAATTGTGGGAGGGGGGAAGTACTGATAACACTGGACATAAAAACTACTTATCTGTAAGATCACAGTAAGTTGGAGGAATGGGCAAGCAGGAACCACGTAAAGTTCATGCTCATAGTGAAATTCCAGACCTGGGATGAAGCAAGCCCATGCACTGATATAGGTTGGGGAAATTATTATTCCTGTCTATTTGGCATTGATAAGGCTGCTTGTGGAATATTTGTGTCCAGTTTTACACTTCCCAGTGCACACAAACTGGAGTGAGTCCATTAATGGGCCCCAGAGTTGGTTAGGAGTCTGGTGCAGATGACGTTTGAGGAGAGGGTAAGGGAACAATTTGGCAGAGAAAGAAAAATGCCAGAAGCAAGCTAATTACAGCCTTCCTCTATATAAATTTGGAGCAAGTGGGGTTTACAGAGGAGATGAAATCTTAATCTTCTCAAAGCTGCACAACAAAAGGACGATAGGTAACAAACACAGGTTACAGCACGGGAAATTCTGACTGTACTTAAAGAAAACTCATGCATAATGAAAGTGGTTAAACACAGGTAAATATTGCTCAGAGAGACTGTAGCATGTCTATCTATGGAGACCTGCAAAACTTGATGGGACACAACCCTGAGCAGCCTGATGTGACTGTGATGTTAATCTTGCTTTTGAGACAAATTAGGTGACCTCCGGAGGTCCCTTTCAACATGATTTTTTCTGTGTCTTACTGACCTAATGGTAAAATGCGTACATTATGTACATTACAAGCCATTACTCTAACCATGGACTGTGAGCAAAGACTTGCTCCTGATGATCAGGATCTGATCACTTTAGGTAGGATCCACCCCAGAGATGCTACACCATAATGTGGGGCAAGGGCACATGAGGGAATTTAACCTACATAAAGCTCTGGGCAGTCAGAGTAGACTTGGATTTACTTGCTCTTACTAGCTACGGGGCTGAAGTAGATCCTCTGTGAGACATAAGACATTGCCAGATACAACTCTCTCCAATAGCTGGAAATAGGGAAAATACCTTCTGATTATTAATATTATAACCACTTTTGAACACCAGTATTTTGCTGATGTGCACTTTACCAATACCCAAATAAAAGAGAGGGGACAATTATGTTATATATCTGCATTAATTACTGACAAGAGGCTGCCTTTTGATAGACCTCTCTCACCAAGGAGTTTCTAGAAGATTTTTTTTTCTGTTTAAGTACTTGAAAAAATAGACACTTTTGTTATAGTTTCCTTCTTTCCTGATGCAGGTACTTGTTTGTTAAATTATATACTGGCTTGATGCACTTTTCCAACAGGAAGTACTGTGAGAAAAGTGAGTATAGTTTTGATTGGGAAACAAAGATAGTTCTAAACTATAAACCAGATCACATGGTACAACAACCCTTTAATACTGTGAACTTCAACAAACTATTTAAATAGCTTATGCCTTCATTTCATAATGATTAATAAAAATACTGTCTTTATAAGGTTGATATGAGAAAGAGAATATTTTAAGTTTGAGTGTTTGGGGAATAAACAAGTAGTAAAGTTCAGGTCATAATGAAGTAGGTCACCAAATCAAGACACTGTATGTGACAAAGATGTCACGACCTCTAAAGTCATTAAATCTCATTTCTTGCTGTTTGAGATTGAGAAGAGGAAACCCAAGCTGAAATAAACTAATGAGCTTTGAAAGTTTTTGAAGGCTTAATGAACTCAAGGAGAAGAAAGGACATTACACAGTTTTTATAGCTCAAATATTAAGGTTTATATTTCATACAGTTACTCTTTTAACCAGAAAGCCCAATAAAGAGTCCCAATGCACAGAAGAATTGTAATTCTATTATATAGATAGCTTCAAATAGTACATCATTTCAATGATAAATGGGCACTTCAGTAGACTAGCTATTCTAGAGATCCTCCTCATGAAGAAAACTGATGCTGCATCATACTTATCTGAATTGCTTCTTTAGGGTTGTGTTCCCATCCCAGACCCTCAGTTGGGTAATCCTCAGTGTCAAAGGACTCATTCAGCCTGTGTTAGCCACTTCACCAGAAGTGTAGATGGTGCTCGGACTTTTACCCATGTCTGGGGTTAAGACATAAGACATTTAAAAAAGAAGTTGTTAACAGTTGCTTTTTTATTCCTTGCAGCTTTGATCTTATGTCTCCCCAGCTCCCACAAACGTGATCAACATTAATCATTAGAACAGGCATTTTTTCCCAATCCTACATCTGCCCTGAGCTTCCAGGTCCCAGGCAAGCATCAGTTCTTGCTTCCTTTCCAGGTGCTAAATCCTGCTTAAAACAACGCAGAGTGGATCCAGCGTACACTCAAAATTACTTTTCCTCTCCCTGAATGTCTCCAGTGTTGGAATTTTTCTGCATCCTCTGGATGTAAGAGTGAGGGATGTCTAACCCAAGGTCACAATAGGAAAGGCCTATTGCAGCACTGGACTTGTGGGATTTTATTATGGTTGGGTCTTTCCTTCTTCAAAATCTATTTAATCAGTATGCAAAAGGATTTTGTTTGACTTCAGAGGATTTTGGAAAATGATCACAAAGATGAAAGTGTTGGGATGGCTTTTTGCATTCACTGTGGCTTGCTTCTAATGACGGCACTTTCTTGTAGTCAGCATTTAAATTATATACTTCCTATATATATACTCATATATATATGAGTTGTTGTTTGGTTCTGTTGACAGTAGAAGAACCAACATGCAATAGAGAAGATGCTGTTTTCCCTGCTGACATTTTCAGCATGGCTGATGCTTCTGCCCTGCCTCTTTTATTGCTTTCACCTTTGTCACGATGGCAATGCTTGTTCTTGCTTCTATTACTGTAACAGCAATATCAGCTCCAGATTTTCATAGAATCATAGAATCACAGAATTGTTTTGGTTGGAAAAGACCTTTAAGATCATCGAGTCCAACTGTTCACCTAGCACTGCCAAGTCCACCACTAAACCATGTCCCCAAGCTCATCTACACGTCTTTTAAATACCTCTGAGGATGGTGACTCAACCAATTCCCTGGGCAGCCTGTTCAAATACTTAATAACCCTTTCAGTGAAGAAATTTTTCCTAATATCTGATTTAAACCTGCCCCAGCACAACTCAAGGCGATTTCCTCTCTTCTTACCACTAGCTACTTGAGAAAATCAAGATCAGCATCCACCTCGCTACAACCTCCTTTCAGGTTGCAGACAGCAAGAAGGTCTCTCCTCAGCCTGCTTTTCTCTAGACTAAACAACCCCAGTTCACTCACCCGCTCTTCAAAGGACTTGTTCTCTAGACCCTTGTCTTGATTAGAACATTTGCTGTTGCCCCTGTCATGCAAATAGTGCAAGAGCTTTAATATTGTATTCAGCTTCTTCCACTCTGATTGCAGCATTTCCTCAACTTTTTATTCTTTTATCATATCTTTTCATAATGCTCCTACATGTACCTTCTGCTGTTACCCTTTCCAATGTCTGCATTATTCTGATCTCATCTTTTGCTCAAACAGAACACATTTGCAGAAAATTAAGAGAGTGGCAAACAGGTGGGAGATTTTTCCACATTTCACTCTGCTTTCTAATTCAAGTACCCTGTGTCTAGAGGAAAAATTATATAATTTTTAAAGTGAAAAATAGAAAAGTAGGCAGGAACAACTCCGGTCTCCTTTGTTCTTTTTTACATTTCTATGTATGATTTCAGATTTTACTTCAGAATTTTGGAAAGTTAATTTAATGTTTTTATGAAAATAGAGTTTTTTAAGTTTTTTGAAAAAATTATGGTCAATCCAAAATTTTGCAGAAATCTTTCAAGAGACTTTCCTTGCAATTATGTGGTTTTAATTCCTACTGGCATAATATTTTTTTATTTTTAATTACATGACCAAAAAAATTTATGAAGTTGAGTAGTCATATATGACAACAAAATTCAGCCCATGATCTTTATCTGAAATAAAGCCAGTTAAAATTAACCATATTCATCTATTTCTATTTTCTATTTATGCCCAGACAAACTCTACAGGACTAAAGTTGAACAGATATAAATATGAACAAGAATTGTTCCAACATATGTAATTATAATTTGTCACCTCTTCTTAAACATGTGTCATGAATCTGGGAAATGTGAATTAACTAAGAAGAACAATCTGTAGGGTTCCTGTCTGTTACAGATCTATTTAGCCTTTATGGTAATTTTGTATCACAAGAAAAAAAGAAAAGGAATAACATCTTTGCAAGCCTATGCTCATAAAATAAAGATTATCTGTGTCATAGATTTGTGCCGAAGAGCACTTTATTGTTGCTGAACGGTTTTTTAAAAATACAGCTCATGACATAAGATAGGCTTGTGGGGGCAAACTTTGCTTATAATGTGATTTCAACAGAACTGAAATTAATTGAATCTGAGAAGTGCCAGACATCACTAAATATAGACAAGACGAAGCATTGAGGGTTTCTCAAGCTAAAAATCAGCCTGAAGTTTCAGTGAATACAGTTTACAAATACAGACATTTTAACTTGCAATATAAAAGACAAGAAAAAAACAAAAAAGATGCTTTGATCAACAGCTGGCTTAAAGATTTTACAGGCATGCATTTCATTAAACTTTGAATTATTAAAACAATATTTCTGTCTGTTGCTTAGAAGAATGGTGTCCCCCAGGGGTCAACACTCGGTCCAGTCTTGGTCAACATCTTCATCAGTGACCTGGACGAGGGGTCAGAGTGTATCCTCAGCAAGTTCGCTGATGATCCCAAGCTGGGAGGGGTGTCATTCTTCTGCTCTACTCTGCCCTGGTGAGGCCGCAACTGGAATACTGAGTCCAGTTCTGGGCTCCCGAGTCGAAGAGAGACAGGGACCTACTGGAGAGAGTCCTGCAGAGGGCAATGAGGATGACTGGGGGATTGGAGCATCTCCCCTATGAGGAAAGGCTGAGAGAGCTGGGACTCTTTAGCCTGGAGAAGGCTGAGGGGTGATTTAATTAATGCTTACAAATATCTAAAGGGTGGGTTCAAGGAATATGGAGCCAGACTCTTTTCAGTGTTTCCCGGTGACAGGACTAGGGGCAATGGGCACAAGCTGGAACATAGGAGGTTCCTTTTAAATATGAGAAAAAATTTTTCAGTGAGGGTGTCAGAGCACTGGAGCAGGCTGCCCAGAGAGATTGTGGAGTCTCCTTCTCTGGAGATTTTCAAGACTCGACTGGATGCAGTCCTGAGTGATGTGCTCTAGGGGATCCTTCTTTAAAGCAGGGGAACTGGACTAGATGATCTCCAACTCTGACATTTCCATGAATCCATGAATCCATGAATGTTATGGGAAAGAACTTTAGTTAATAACTAGCACAAGAAAAAGCCCAATACTAAAATAAAATGCAAGCTTTTTAAGCACTGCAGAATTCTCTGACTCTTTTAGGTCTATAAAATAGACTTTCAGTGGCTTGACTTGTGATTTTTCAAGAAATTAGTTGAAATTGCTTGCATACTACAAGCTGAAGCAACTAGTGGGGAAAATAAGGGTAGAACCTCTGCAGAAACCGTTTTTCTCCCATTATTGAGTTTTGCCTTCCAGATGAGGTCATGCGAAGGTACCTACACATTAATTAAGAAGTTACCATAACCAAGGAGTATTGCACTGGTACAAACATCATGTCTGTTCCTCTTTTTTGTATTAGCTTACCATACCCTAATGTGCTCATCCATTTGTGCTGCCTACAGTTTATAACAAATAGGGTTGAATATGAGACAAGATTTGAATAAGCCTGAAAGAGTCAACATAATTTTTACAGTGATGAAAGATTTCAGTTTGTATGGCTGAACTGTGTGTGGGTTTGATTCCCTATTATTAAATACATATTTTACAGAAGGAAGTATTCACCACATACGGCATTTTGCAGTTTTTAAAAATATATAGCTTTAAAACAAGGAAGAAGTCAAGTTACTAGGAAACTGTCTAATTCAATTTGCATAGTCTATGTTCCTCCCAAAACCAGATTTTCCAGTGGAACCATATTACAGTAGGTTAAGAACCCAAGCATCAATTGACTTCATAGTATCTGAATCTCAGAAGACATTATTAGAAATCTACTAAGTCATTCCCTGTGAATCATTTTCACCACCATGGCTGGAATGGTCAGAATCTTTGGGAGGTAAAAAAGCTTCTAGTTTATCTGGAAAATGCCCTAATTTTTTTGCTAGGTCTGAGCAAAAATAATTATTTTATAGTAAGACGTATTGTAAATCTCTACTCTAAAGATAGATGGAAGTGATTAAACAACACCTGAAAGCATTTTTCTTACTCTAGTGATTCACAAGAGCTCAGATCTTCAATTCACATAATTCTGATCACTATTGTGTATTTCTGTTTTCAGCCGTGACCTAATTCTAGCAGAACCTAACTCACTTTGCAGGGAGTAGGCTAACAGCAGTGCTCCCTCCCACCATACAGAAAGAAATTGCTCTCATTCCTGCATATATAGGCTGGGGACCTAACCATTAGCATATTCATTAGGTAATGTGACCATCTGTGAAAACCCTTATCAGAAGGCACCTAAAAAAAGGAAACAGTATTTTCTTTTGCTTAAATAATATACATATCTACATAAAGGCAAGAGCAAAAGACCACATTGCTATGGGAATAAAAGTTCAAAAGGGTTATATTTATTGCTGAAACAAATGTTTCACACAATTTTAATATATGTTAGCAATATGGTGATTGTAATCTTGTGATGAAGGAAAGAACTGCGAGAGCATCTAACCTTGGTTCTCATCACTCATGACCTAATCAGACGAATTCTTGCCCTTGCCTATATCCTTGAATTCTGACTGAATGGTTCAGCTAGTTCTGTGCTTGCACAGCTATTTCCAGCTGGTTAGTCAATGATACACGAGCTTAGAAGAGGCACAGGAGGAAGAGTGGCTGTACATTTTGAATCTGACCTCATATATAATAAAAGCCTGTTCCAGGGGGAAAAGGAAAAAAAAGTCATTCAGGTGTACCCACTTAGTATAAGAATTCCAGTTAAGATAAAGACACTCTGATGGTCTGCAGATCTACACAAGCATTTGGCCAAGGACTTCCTCTCAGAGCTAATCGAGTGCCAAAGGGACTTTCATAAATTTGTGATGCGCAGGGACTTTTGAACAGAGGCAAACTATACTTCAGTATTTTCTCTGTAGTGACTGTAAAACTCTGCAAGTATTCTAGAAAACTTTGACAGCTGGGAGGATCTTTAACCTAACCTGAGAGGCTTTAATCTAGTGACACCAGGAGACTTAAGCCTATTAAAATTGCTGTTAAAATCCTATGAAAGATAACTACCACACAGAAAAGATGCGATACTCGGTCTCTAAAGGATGAGGGTGACTTTGAATCTGAATCTTCAACTCTATTTGTGTGGGACAATAGAGAAGACTCATTGTTAAATCATTCCCTTCTCTGTAACGGACAAGAACTACAGGGTTTTGAGAAAGTACTACTCTATAACAAAACCATATTATCAGTAATATATAAGTACAGAGTAAACACTTGTAAATCTCAACAGGATTTGTAGAAATTTCTTCTCCACTCAAAACAATTGAGTCTACGTTGGTACAGATTGCCAACAGCTGGCAATCATTCCCAATTATCTTCAGTATATAACTTGTATTTTACTATTCAAAAAGCCAACATAATCTAGCCAGTGAAATAAATGGAGACAACATCAGTGACCTTAACCATCTGGGGATATCCTTCATTACTTTGCTGAATTCCTTTGCCAAATACTCTCAGAAGTGTTTGTGGAAGTGGGGAGCTTGATCATTAATGGCTTCAGCTCTGACACCTGAAAAAATCTTTATTTTGTGTATGCAATTAACCTTCTTGTTGCATGGCAGTACCTTGAAATGGGCTGTCCATTCCAGCATCTGGGAACTGAGAACATATAGCATAACAAGAGTATGGTAACTGAACACTCATCGTTTTTCAAACAACTGCACAGATCAAAACATAAAGATGAGTCATCTCAGTGAGTTTTATGTGACCTCTAAAATGCCTCATTAGAACTAGAAAGCATGCAAGCGAACATAAATATACCGGAAAAATTGCTACCCAAGAACGACTGGACTAAAAACAAATTTTAGCTTAATCCACTTGAATATTCTCTTTTAAAATAAAAGAAACTATGGAAAAATTCTCTTTCCTAGGGATGCACATGTATACAAGTTTTTGAGAAACTTCAAGTGTTAGTATCACTTATTTTCTGTTTACACTTTTTCTAGACATAATTCTGGAATTCTAACATTCCCTTTAAAAAAAAGGCAGAGCATTATGTTCAAACCCTTGACAATTTCATGAAAAAAAAACAGGTTCCAATCTTTTCCCATAGTTTTTATTTTACAATACATTACAGCTAGTTTACAAGTCAGTGAAAGTATGCAAAAGTTTGCTGCTGATGAGCAAGCCTGTACTCTGATCCCAATGTTACTTCACTTCCAAATCTGAGTTCCTAAATCTCACTGCAACTGACCCTGTTATCTCTCCTAAACAATCCAAGTTAATGTATTATTACTTTTGCTGACAACTAAGATGATTTCCCAAATTCACTAAGATACTGGAAAAAGCAGCTTTGGAAAATTGTTTTTAACTCAAATAATCTTTTATCATGCATGATTATCAGTGTCTTAAAGTACACAGGAGTTTCTAAATATGAAGGTTATGCATTCATTTGCTATTCCTTTAAACAAATGCCCTGATTTTGCTTAGTGAGTGAACAGCAGGGAGGATGCTGTCTGCCATTTGCTATCTGTACCTCGTACAGACTGCTCATCGAGCGAGAATTGGAAACAAAGGATGCCAAAGAGGACAAATCCTACATACACAGTTTTATATTACTTCTATTATCATCAAGTTACTTTCCAGCATACCAGTAAGAGGCAAGGTGAATGCCATGCATGGGTCCTCGACCATCTCTGAGCACTGAGTCCAGTATCACTTCTACACCCAGATGTGCATCCTGGATCATAGGATAGAGTTTGACAGCTGATGTGACCACAGAGCGGGGTCAAAACATGCAACACACTGAAGGGCTTCTCTAAAAGCTTTCTAGCTCACAGATAGAAGAGTAAGATTAGAACAAACATTCAAAGAGTCTTCTTTAATTTCTTTGAGATCTGAGTCACCTGAAGTACTCAAATGTTTTAAGAGAGTACTGAGTCCTAAACCTCTAGTTAAATGGAGGACATCTCTGTAAATCTCTGTGTACTAAATATGGTTTGTCAGGCATGCCAATAATCAAAGTCCCTTAACTGCAGTAAGATTAGGTTTATTTCAGATGCAAGAATGACAAAACAAAAATTGTTTTTTCTGGACATTAGCATTAAAGGATAATCAAAGAATGAAATTTGTTTGAAGTTCGTGTGAATAACAATTACAGCAGTAAGTTTAATCTCTTTTTAAGCACGTTTACATGGAAAATGAATTTATAACAAGCTGTTAAGTCCCACAGGATATAATAAATTATTGCTTTCTCTACAGTTTTGTATGTTTTCTCACCCTTCATTGCCTTTCTTATATAAAACTCATAACGCAAAACCCTTAACAAGTTACAGAAAGTGTGACTCTATGAAAGAAAATATTAAGTGGTATGCCTTACATGGATATCAAAGGGAATAATTTTTGTCGAAAATCGTCTTCCTCTTTTAGAAAAAGAACAAAGAATAATCCTAATAATTCATGGAAATATCCCCTTGAAGCACAGACTCCTTTTAGCTGTCCAAAGCTGAGATCAAAAGGTGAGTTGCATGCATCACGGACAGATGTTGAGTCAGCATCTCTCGTTTAGTATAACAAAGAAGTATTCATAGGCATGGGATGAAAAGACCATTTTGCACATGATTACTATCAGCGGTGGTGGAGAGTTCCTCTCATAAATAATGACTTCCCCTCAAGCTGCATGGCAAACAGCTGGACCTGTACAAAAACAATTTATGAAAATCTTTACAAGATGCTGGAACACTACCCTGAATGAAGGTTTCTGCAGATAATGCCTTTCACCCCTTACTTTCTGTTTAATTAGCCCTACTGAGAAGCAGAGTACATTAACTCAGGAAGAACTGTGTATTAATGTGCTACCTTGTGATATGCAGGTATATCTCTGAGGAAAGAAAAAGTTTCCCTTTTCTCCCTAAAATTGAATTATCTGAGTTATTCATGTTCCATCATGAATTTTAACTAGGGATAATCAAGCAAAGCAATGTGCTTAGAGGAAGAGTGAATCCTTTTGGCAGAGGCAGGGATGGAAGTATTTCCCTTTTCCCTAGACTAAAAAGGTCATTTGAAGGGGAAAAGGGTGACTATGCGGTTCATTTCATTGAAAGAGAATATTTATACTTATTATTTTTTTTTTACTTCTATTTGTGCTTGAAAAATGTTGATTTATAGACATTTATTAAACCAGAACATGCTTGTTTATCTGTATATGGCAGCTGTAAGGAGCACAGCAGGTCAGAGCCCCATTCTGCGAAGAACTATTTAAACAGATAGCAAACGACATTCCCCTCCCTGATGTCATTAAAGTCTAAAATAAATGTTAATAGAATAATCTTCTAAATACAATTTATGTACAGCAACTCAAAGCATTCTATTTTAAGAAAGACATATGGGAAGAAGAAGATTGCTAATAAGGTTACATCTCCACAGAAGTCTGCAGGAAGAGATGCGTTTTCCCTGCTGATGCTCTCAGCTGGATGTTAGCCAGATCTGGCCTGGAGTAACCAGGCCATGTCAGCCTAGCACAGTGCTGGTGGTAAAATCCTTCAACTCTTAGCAAGACCTGCTGGTGACAGAGCTACCGGCTTTGTACAATGCAAAGGCCACTCAAAGCATTGAAGAGGGCTAAAATAGGAGCTACACATGTAAAGGTAAATGATAGTAAAAGGATTACCTCAATAGTGTTTAACAGGAATATTCTTAATGATGCAGGAGCCCTGAACCTGTTGCTAATTTTGCAACTGTATGCAAAGCTGTACAGTCCTGCCTTCTTGGTTCTCTTTAGTGGAAAGATAATATTCCTCTATAGACAAGGATGCAGAAAAGAATATCAAAATAGCCTTCTCTCATTTGGCTTAGTTGAGTGGCATTTTTAGACTAGGACTTGTCTCTACATTTACCTCCCTTTATTAAGAAAATATGCACGCAAAGTATTACAAGTATGACAAATATAAGAATAACCAAGCTTGGGACTGTGCAGCAATCGTACTTCTCTTTTGTAGAAGGAGATGTGAAAATGGATGTGATGTGCATTAAGAACAAGTTGCAGTGCCTCAGCTCTCCTTTACTGTTCCTTTACTAGAGAGAAAGGAAAAAAGAAAAAAAAAAAAGGAGCCAAAGAAGCATGGGAAATGTTCAACTTGTAGAATGAAGCAATTGGACTCACTACAGGAGACAGTATCCTGTGGAGATGAAACACTCAAGAAATTTCCTACAAGAAATTTGCTCCCATGTGGTCAGCAGTGTAGTATCATCATATGATTAGTACTGAGATAGGTAGTGAACTGAAATGTAAGTTACACTGAGCTACCTTTGCTTAATTAAAATCCTATTTGAGAATACTAAAATCAAAGCTAATCCCAGCCTTACAGTTTCCTGAATTTACATCCTTCTTAGGTTAGGAGGGAAAGAAAAGGGGTGTCGGGGTGTGTGTATGTGTGTGCATGCAGTGGAAAAAGAGGAAAGAAATAGTTCTGATGGAAAAGGAAGACAGTATGTAGAGATATGATACTTCCTCTGCTCTTCTCTAACTCCTGAAAAGTAGGTGCCTTCATGTCTAGACAGAAGTAGATGTGGGGCAACCTTGCCTGAAAACAATAGAGGAAGCTCTAAAGCAAAGCACAAACAGATGGATAACCCATCTCTTTCCCAGGTTGTTCCCCTACTTAACTCAGCATCCTTGTCTGAAATTCTTCCTTTAAAAAATGGCAAACCTCATTACCACTTTGAGAAGTATCGCTCTCTTTCCTGTCCTTTATCCACTTCCTTTCTTCTTAACCCTCCTCTTCCTCTTGTGATACCTTTGAGGTTGAGGTGTCTGCAGAGCTGACTGTCAGCATTAAAAATGGATTGAAGTTGCCTTAGAGACATTTTATATCTGCCCAGTGGTGACAGACTTTTCCCTGTGACCTGAGTATCCCTTGAGCTGCACATAAAGAGAGGTCTAGGAAGGGTCTTATGAGTTATATGTCAAACGCAATGCATTTAATCCTGATTTAGGAGCAGAGGGGCAGCAGCAGAAAGTTGAGCACCTAGGCACAAATAGAGAGACCTATACTATTTATATGTGTCACTGACAATTCTTTCGGGAAGTCATCTAAATCCCAGCAGCAGACATGGGAAAATATCATTTTATAATATCATATTATATAATATCATTTATATAATATCATTTTATATAATATCATATATTAGGTGAGGTTTGCATTAGTCAACCTAATTTGGCCATGCTCTTTCACACACTAAATATATCATTGCCTTTCAGACATTGCCTTGCCTGATATATCTCCAAATGCCAGGCTGAATTTTGACACAGAAAATCCAAATTCACCAAGTATACCGACAGAAGATAAGCCTTGGCACATTTTCACTGTCATGTTAAGTCATCACTGAGATTGTTGCCTCAAAGACAGTTTGCAGGTATAGAATCACAGAATCATAGAATCACTATGGTTGGAAAGGACTTACAGAATCATCAAGTCCAACCTTTATCCCATCATCTCCCTAACCACTAGACCATGGCCTCAAGTGCTTCATCCACTTGTTTTTTGAACACTTCCAGGGACAGCGACTCCACCACCTCCCTGGGCAGCCTGTTCCAATATCTAACCACCCTCTCAGTAAAGAACTTCTTCCTAATATCCAACCTATACTTCCCCTGACTCAACTTGAGGCCACTTCCTCTTGTCGTATCATTAGTAATTTGGGAGAAGAGACCAGCACCAGCCTCACTACAACCTCCTTTTAGGTGGTTGTAGAGGGTAATGAGGTCTCCTGTCAGTCTCCTCCAGACTAAACAACCCCAGTTCCTTCAGCCAGTCTCCATAAGGCCTGTTTTCCAGACCTCTCACCAGCCTCGTTGCCCTTCTCTGGACTTGCTCCAGCACCTCAATGTCCTTCTTATCCTGTGGTGCCCAGAACTGGACATAGTACTCAGGGTGTGGTCTCACGAGTGCCGAGTACAGAGGCATGGTCACCTCCATAGTCCTGCTGATACAGGCCAGGATGCCGTTGGCCTTCTTGGCCACCTGGGCACACTTCTGGCTCGTGTTCAGTCGGCTGTCAACCAACACCCCCAGGTCCTTTTCCGCCAGGCAGTTTTCCAGCCACTCTTCCCCAAGCCTGTAGCGCTGCATGGGGTTGTTGTGGCCGAAGTGCAAGACCCGGCACTTGCCTTTATTGAACCTCATATAATTGGCCTCAGCCCATCTCTTCAGCCTGTCCAAATCCCGCTGCAGAGCCTCCCTACCCTCAAGAAGATTGACACTCCCACTCAATTTTGTGTCATTTGCAAATTCACTGAGGGTGCATTGATAAAGACATTAAACAAGACTGGCCCCAAAACCAAGCACTGAGGGACACCACTTGTGACCGGTCTCCGTCTGGATTTAACTCCATTCACCAGAACTCTCTGGGCTCTGCCATCCAGCTGTTTTTTAACCCAGCGAAGAGTCCACCTGTCTAGACCATGAGCCGCCAGCTTCTGCAGCAGAATGCTGTGGGAAACCGTGTCAAATGCCTTACTGAAGTCCAGGTTGACATCCACCGCCTTTCCCTCATCCACTAGATGGGCCACCTGATCATAGAAGGAGATCAGGTTGGTTAAACAGGACTTGCCCTTCATGAACCCATGCTGGGTGGACCTGATCCCACTGTTGTCCTCCACTTGCCGCATGATCTCCCCCAACATGAACCGTTCCATAATCTTCCCTGGTACTGAGGTCAGGCTGACAGGCCTGTAGTTCCCCGGATCCTCCTTCCTGCCCTTCTTGTAGATGGGCGTCACATTGGCAAGTTTCCAGTCATCTGGGACCTCACCCATTAACCAGGACTGCTGGTAGATGATGGAGAGTGGCTTGGCAAGTTCCTTCGCCAGCTCCGTCAGCACTCTTGGGTGGATCTCATCTGGTCCCATAGACTTACGGGTGTCTAATTGACTCAGCAGGTCCTTCACTACTATTTGACTTCCTTACCAACTGTGGCCTGCCACCCTTAGGTTCAACTCTAGCAGGCCCATTTTTAACCCCTCCCCCCTTCAAACCTAGTTTAAAGCCCTTTCAACGAGCCCAGCCAGCTCGTATGCCAGGATTCCTTTCCCCCTTTGAGATAGATTAATCCATCTGCCGCTTGCAGAGCCCGTGCAGCATAAAGCTCCCCATGCTCAAAAACCCCAAAATTCTTTCTGTGGCACCAGTCTCTCAGCTACATGTTTATCAGGCGGGTCTTCCAGGGGCATTTTGAAATCTCCCACATGGCTCAGGACACGCCTCTGCCATGCCTGATTGGCTCTCGCTGACTTCCGGGAGCCACTGGGGCTCAGGATGCAAGTGCAGGGACACCCCTGTCCCTGGCTCAGGAATCCTCTGTACAACGCAATTGACCCTCACCTCTTTGGTCTTACCTCAGTCTTGTCATTGTTGTCGCTGCTGCTGCCACTGCTGCCTCGCTGACTCTATCTCTCTGTACCTGTATCTACCTACATTTTTCTGTTGAGTCAGATGTGACAGTATCCACAGGTTTATAGTAACTCTGAACCTCTTCTTCAGGGACTTAGCTAAAATGAGTATGTGTTTCCTTGTTTTTCAAAAATTTGGGGTCAAACTCAGGCAACTAATCATTTATGTGTATATAATCACTTTGATCATGTAATCATAAGCTTACTTTTTCTCATACATAAAATTATTGAGGATTTAGGGCTGGCAATTTCAGTCAGTCAGACAAGGCCTTGCTGTCACAAACTTTATTCATGATTAACAAAGACATACCTTCTTACATACACAGAATACACAAACCAATATGAGATCAATTGAGATGGATTTCTTTAAATTACAGGGATGACTGGATATTAAAAACAACATATCTGACTTCCTAGAATTTGCTTCTTGTGAACATAACCCTTAGAAAAAATGTCTTCTTTGTTTTGCATGAGCACATTCAAAGAAAAGAAGTAGGTAAAAACCTTGAAAAATCTTTCCCAGAACCTCTGCATTTCAAGATATTTTCATGCTTCACATAATAAACCATTTTACCTCTTTTCTATTGCCGTGTACAGAAACATGCGTTAGTGGCTTCAAGAAAGCCATCTCTACTACCCTGAATGCAATAGTTAGTCCTTCTGTGTAATATTCTTTTGCGGACTTGCTATTCTGCACCTTGTGATCCAACTTTTGATGCTTTCAGCTGTTTTTTGCAGTATGTAGAGACCAGGGTTTTTTCAAAGCTAGATACATTAGTTACTTAGACAGCCATACTTCTTGCTAATGGTAGAAGTGTCACGGTATTTGTTCCTAAAATACTTTTAATTCATTAAGGAATCTTGCCCTCAGCATCAAGGACAGGAAGGCATACTTGACTTTATAGTACCCATGAGAACAGATTCTGAAATCACAGAATGACTGCATGTATATGCATACACACACACACATTTATCTTGTATAATACAGATTCTGACTTATGTCTTCCTGTGCACTCCAGGCCTTCAGCTAGGGCTATTTCAACTTAAGTTTTTTGTGAGCAGGGTTGATCCACTATGGTGAGAGTGCTTAACATTGAGTTCATTAAGTGGTGTCAGTTACTGAAGTTAAGCATACGAACCAGGTTTGATTAAATGTATTGGTTTTGAATGATTCAGAGTATATAATTTAAAAAAAACCAAACCAAACCAAAAAAACCCCACATTTAAATTACTTTTTGGCATCTTGGTTTGTCTCAATTTTATGAGAAGCCAAATAACAACATCAGGTAACTAATACTCTCCATGTTTCACAAGTATTAAGCCACTGACCTTTGACTGTCCATTTGCAAGGCAGATAAGTAGATACCATTATCTAAAATATTGAACTGCTTTGGGAAGGTTTAAGAATAAACACACCATACACTGCAGCACAAATTTAGGTACCTAATGTTATGTTTTTATCTATGTGATCCACTCTTTTGAGAGGCAAAAGTTTCTAACACTACTCTGTGATACATACTTCCAAAATGAACCCTGTTTTAATGATGAGAGTAAAACGTACATTAAGGTTCTGAGCTTGAGGTTACCAATTTCACTGCCAGGTGATTTATTCCAAGACAGACCTGAAAGAGACAGAGTCAAACAAGAACACCACAGAGAAACAGTGGGATTCCCACCACAGTGCTGCTGTCATTACACTAGATTTTCTCTCCTGGTCTCTAACAAACAGAATTGCAGATACTTACACATTTTAAAATTCTGAGAAAGGAAAATTAATTTATATTTGCAAGTTAAATGTCAATGAATATTTTAGAGGCCACAACTGTGATGAAAAAGCTTTATTAACTTTTCTGAAAAAAATACATGCAGTAAGAAAGTCACCTTCAGGAAGAAAACTTGTGATTTCCTTAAATTCATACTGGTTTATACTATGAAAATAAAATATGTTCTGTTTCTCACTAGTTTACTTTTCTCTGTCTCATTCTTGTTCTCTTTTTATATGGAAATCACATTATAATCAAAAGGCAATGGCATTTACACAGTCACATTACAGAGAATTTTTTTGAAGCATACACAAAAAAAGCTCACAATCTATTGGGTGCTCTAAGTACAGCAATATTTTGTTATTAAGATAGTGAAAATAGGCTTAATTCTTACGTCTGCTATGGGTATTTTCAGAAGTGCTGTAGCAAGCTACTGGACTACCAAAGGCTTCTAAACCTTTGCTACTGGGCTACTCACTTCCTGAGAAACTAAGCAGTTCCAGGCTATGCTCTTCTCTGTATCCACTGTACATATCTGGAAATGAGGGCTCATGGCCATTGTTTTCCAGCTACTCCAAACATTTAAATGGGCCCTTGAAAGAAAACACATTCAAGAACGAATTTTCTCTGACATGACATAGTAAACATAGCAAGCATCCCTATACTTTTGATATCCCTTGATACTTTTCTCCATTTTGTCCTCATGTCCTGCATCAACTCAAGCAGATTTAAAAACTTATATTTCCATTTTAATACATTTTAATCTCAGAATAGAATAGAGTTTGTTAATTCCATTGTGATCTGAAAGTGAGAAAGAAGGCATTTCTTAGAACCGCAATTACAAAGAGCTTTAGTCAAAGGTAAGAAACAGGATTTTCAAAGCGATTTGACCTTAAGCTTATGAGGGAAAGAGATGTGCTTAAAAGGAAGTTTTTTAACTCCACATTCCCTTCAGTTGTGATATTTCAGCACTAGTAAAACTAGATGAGTATTTATGCAATTATCTCCACCCAAATATTCAGGCATTTATGAAACTGATACTATTCATCTATTTGCCTTAAGGATAAGCCATATGAAACAATTTTCCAGTGATGTACAAACCTGATGCTATTGCTATTTCCATCTCTTTGAATGCACTGCCTCCTGTGTTCAACGGGGACAGTAACAGGACATTATTCTTTGACAATGCAGCACTGTCTTGGTGACAAAAAGGAAAGTGAAGTGAATATTACTGAGAAGTGGTGTATCTATAGCACTGGTAGGCAGTGCAATCCATAAGACATCCATGTGAATCTAGTCTTAGTCCTAGTCCAGAGTTTTATCACTGTTGTTAATATCAAACAGTTTTTTCATGTCTTTGTGTGTTAGTCAGGTAGTGAAATTCCGTTTTAATTGGTGCAATTACTCCATGAAAAATGATGTCATAAAATAACACTAGTCCTTTAATTTTTTGTGAGTTTTATATCAGCAGACTGATAAGTTTATTTCTTTTTCTTATTATCACTGAAAACTTGGGAGCTGAAAGCAAAAGTTAACATTGTAAAGTTCCCAAACTATTCAAAACCAGATTTCTCAAGTGCCATTGAGAGCATAATCACAAAGTAACAGGTTTGCATAGTGAGAATTTGTCTGCAGACTTGATACAGCACTAAAAATACTACACAGTTTTCCATTCCAATCTGACTTTCAGATTGACAAAAATGAACATTTGTCTACTTGAAAACTATCTTGGAAATAACAGACCGGTATGGATTTTCATACTGTATTTGCAAGATTACATTTCCTAACATCAATGAAAGATATTTGTGCTGGTGCAGTGCTGTTTTTCCCCCATTTGTTCTTCCTGAGAATTGTCTTAGATACATTTGTCTGACCTCTCCCTTATTTAAAAGGTCACTTGTAGAATAATGTTTCTTTGTATTTTCGTTACATACTTTTCCTGCTCCTCATTATGAAGTGTTTGAATTCTTTTTTTTTCTTTTGATACCTTTAACTAGTTTAAATGTTAGCACTGCTGAGAGTGTGAGAAAGCTTTATCTTTTTGTTATTGGGCATGTTGTCAGTGGACTGGGCAGTTACCTGACCCTGACCAGAAAGAAGGACAACCAACAAGACACTAAGACCTTGACCCAGAGGACATCTGGGAAAAGCAAGAAAGATTCTTTAAGAGAAAGATATATACACATACATTGACACTGAATGGAGAAAATTTTTATTAATAAGTCCAGTGTATAAATAGGTGGAAAGACCTACTTGAAAGCTCTGCAGAATGACGTCTGCCATCTACACAAAACAAAGTAATTTGTAGTTTTAGTCAAACATAACAAAAGAACAAGAACATGCATTTGATATTTGTCATTTTTCACCTTCTCCCACACAAAGCAAGGAGGATTTGAAGCCTGTGTCAGCATTACAGCCTTAATTTCACCTTCTGATGATGCTGTGGGGTGACCAGCATATTTCCTGCGAGCTTTTGCAGAATGATTTTCAGGGTGTAGCACCAGTTTTAATTACAGTTCTTATAGCATTATAACGCAAGGACAAGGACTCAAACCATTACTGGGGAGTCCCTGAAGATGACTTTTTTATTCACTAACAGGGGCAGCTCTCCTGATCTTTTGATGCAAGCCCTGATAAACACTGACCTGCGAGTTGCCGATTGGTTCAATTGAACGCAATCATAAATCAAGTCTAAAAACAGGCCCCAGCTCAGTGAGATTTAAATGAGATTCACTAAAGAGAAAGATAATGATAGACAGATGGAAGGGAAAGATAATAATAGTTTTCCAACAATGTTACAAAAGGACTTAGAAACCATTAAGGTGATAGTTTCTAAAGTGGTTTGCAGAAAGCCCACATCTGTGTTACATCTGCTCGTTGCAACACAAATTGCATATAAAGCTAATATTTTGCATTTTGATAACTTGCTAATTGAAGAATCCCTTCATCTTTTAGGAATATAAATTACAGCTTGAATCTGTGCCTCGTTAGATGACAGGTGTTTAGAGGACAGTTACTGAACAGATACTCTTTTTTAATCTCATCTAACTCTTGCGTTAGCAAACCTACAATTTTAATGTGCTCAAATACTAAAGTTCTATAAAAGTCCTTCATCTACTAGTATGCCAAATTGTTCATCTGCACGTAATAATAGTTTTAGTCTGAGCATAAACCGAGAGAGATTGTTGACTTCTTTCACTCAGTGTGCCTAATCATATGATTTCTTAGAAGGTTTCAGGTTTCACGATGTGGCACTAAGTATTCTGAAATTGCTTAGTTTTAATTACTGGCATTTCTGTTTTAACGTTAAATCAAATCATATTTCCATTAATACAAATAGCAGGTGGGTGGAAGACAACAGGTTATCTCACCTTAATATCTCACCTTAATTAGGTGAGAAAAAAATTAATCCAGAGAAAGATGACATAATTATAAAAAAACTAGTTTTATGAGGTACTTTAATTTCATATATTACTAGACCATTCAAGTTGTGCCTGATTTAGTGTGCCAGTTAAGTTTTTATTATTCATCTTAAATACATTAGCGGTAAAACCAGGATAAGATTCTACGTGGACAACTGATTTTACTGACCAATTCCTGCATGCCAGGCTGAACAAAATATATGAAAAAAATTCATATATTTTAATAACTGAAGAATGTTCTGATCAGTTTGACTTCTGTGTTCTAGCCTAATTGAATTATGATTTCTCACTGCGGGTACTGTGGAAGTGGAAACCATGTTTTACATCTATCTTGCAATGAACGAGTAAGTTATATAACAAAAACAGGTAGATGAGATCCCAAACACAGGCATTTCTTGGTCTTGATCTCTGGAGTAGAAATGTTGAGCATCTGACAGTGTCCAATACTTCACAGAGTGTGAACTTCCCCTGGAATTTATATTTTAGCAATGTTAGATGACTTCAGTATCATATAATTTTTATTACATGGTATGTTTAATGTATTTACAATAGGCATTAGAGTTGCCCAAATATTTTAGATATTTTCCTACCAGATGATACCATTCTATCAGAAGCAAAACTTTCTACGGCCTTTCATTATTCAGATTAAGTCCATTACAAAGGGAGAAAAAAAATACAATTCAGTGAGATCAATTTATTTCAACCCTAATAGAGTGAAATGTTTTGGCTTTTTTCCACTTTCTACGATAATCTTTATGTTTTTACAGTAAATTATGCCAAATAAGTTGGCAGTGATGATTTATAACTTCAAAATGATTTTTTTTTTTGTAAACTGCATTTACATGAAGATTAGCAAATTTTGGGGTGGTTCTTTTATTACAGATGAAAGTGCTTTTCATGATTTAAAATAGTCTGTGAAATGCAAATGAAACCTTCTAGCCTATGTTTGTAGAGTACAAAACATGAATCCAGTGATAAGATCTCAGTATTGCAAAGATCATTGAGATTAAGTACAATTTGTGGAACAAGAAAGTAAGAGAAGCATTTTGGGAGGGGTTGACTATAGCCCCTCCATATAGAAGGCAGACTGAAATTTTTGTTGTTCACCAGTTTTCATCCCCTTTAAGAACACCTTCTGGTTGCTCTATTGTGGACTATCCACATTTAGGTTTATAGTTTTGGTTTAGGTTTATAGGCTTTGGGTTTATAATATTTCAAAGGGAATTAAAAATGAATAAGTATGAGTGGCAGTGATTTTTGACTGGTTTTCCTTAGCATAGAAGAAATATGGGTTTATTTTCCTTTCTAAGATGGTCTGCCATATCCCAGTCACACTTCAGTCACATGCAGCTGAGACAGTGCAGAGGGGTCTCCGGGGAACAACGTGCATAAAAGTTTCTCCATTTCACTTTCTAGAGCTTCAGAGTTTTTCCCAACACATTATGCTCCTCTGTATACCACAAAGCAGGGTGATGCTTATGGGTTGTCCAGTTTATCTTGAAGCAGAATTCGTTGCTAGTTTCTGGATGTTGTCTGCTATATTTGTGATCAAGGGGAAAAATATCCAGGAGTCTAGCATATAAGAAATTTCAGTGTTGTTTCAATGGTATAAATCAACATACATAAACTGAAATGATAGAGGAATACTGCAGAAGGTGGAAATTTCCCCATTTTAGAGCTAAGAATGAATTGTAAATATCAGTATTCTATACTTTTAGAGATTCAAAATGGAAGGCACATAAATCTGAAGGAGGAATCACTTAGATTTATTTGTTCATTTTTTTACTCAAAAGTTCACACAAAAAAGCCCCTCACCATGCTCCGTTCTCTGGTTCCTTGCATTAAAAATGAATGTTCTCTCACCTTGGGGGCCAAGGGGATAAATCAGAGGGATGAATTCAACATTATACATAAACAGACTCCAAACTTCTACTTCGAAAGTGGCTCCCTGTGTAGAGGGGAACTAAAGCAATGTAAAACTTTAATGTGCACATGCTGGTGCCTTTCAGAAAAAGTGCAGGTGGGAGCTGCCTTGCTAAGAATAATGGAAGGATGAGGGTTCAGAAGTCGTATTTAATCAAAATGAATGTCAGTATATGCTTTTAGCGCACAGGACATCTGAAAGATAGGGTTTCAAAGTTCCAGCTATTTCTGTTTCATTTGGGGGATAGCACATTAGGTGTAAGAAAAGTTTTGCATTTTTCAGTTATCCATTGAAAATACACCAACCAGAAACAGGCTAACTTCATGCTACAGTTTCCAAAAAGGGAGTCTATCAGAATGCTACAATAAAAAAGCAAGGGCAATATAGCTGAAAATGCAATATATATGTCAATACTACAGCACTCAATGATGCTGTAACGTTTCTCTTTTTTAAAAATATTGATTTTAAAATATGAACTCATGAACAAAAAATAGAAGAGAATAAAAACATCATTGCTGTGTAAATTATAGTAAATGACATTATGGAGCTGAGTGGCATAATAATGTGTATTCTTAGGTTCCGGTAAGGGAGAGTATATTGATGAGAGTGTTTTATTTGTCAATCAGAATTAAGGACTCGAATGGTTTATGAGCATCCATTTGATTTTTCAAGTTGCTGAACTTTTATCACAGGGAAGAAAAACTTTAGAAAGTGCTGAACTTTATCATTGTTCACCTGCTTACATATAAAATAATGGAAAATTGAAAAGTCCAGTCCTGTACAGCAGTAATTTGCAAACTTCTCTGGTGTCGCATACAGATTTTCGTCATATTGCCATTTCGCCTGGGGTTGTGTAGAAGTATCTGATGGCTGATGTTAGGGTTTGCTTTCCTGAATTAGTAAAATACAGGCATGAGAAGGAATCAATAGTGCTGAAGGGAGGCATTGAATTTTCAAAGTTCATTTCAGATATATAAAATAGTATGTCCTCTTTTCAATCACTTGATGCAATTCTTATTTAATGTGTAGTAATTTTAGCTGTAGTTTTATAACAAACAGCTGTATTATGTCAGTAGAAAGGGACATATTTCCCAGTTTCCTGCTTCCAGCTGCATCTAGGAGCAAATATCTAAGAAAGAATGACAAAAGGTAAACCATGTCATTCTCCTTAACTCAGTTTCTTCCAACTTCAACAATACTCAGCACAGAGGACTGCCTGAGTCATTAGGAATACATATATTTAGTAAGCATATGTGGATCTCAAAATTGTAAATGGATTTCTTTTCCAAGAACTTTCCCAGTCTGCCTTTTCAGTCCTTCATGTGAACTTCAAGCCCCCACAACAAACTGTGGCAGAGAGCACAGCTTGCTATCTGTTTGATTAGGAGCCATCTTCTTTAGTTGTTTTAAAATGGCCTCCTACTAACATGTCCTGGAGGTGGTGAGAAAATCAGTTCACTTCCTCTGTGACATGATGATTTGTGGACCTGCCTTCTGAAATCCTTCTAATCCTGGCTGGAGAGTCCTAGTTTACTCAGACAGACCCAATACAGAAACTGCTTGGTACCTTTGATCTTCCTTGTTGTCCCTTTCTGAAGTTTTCCCACTTCTATTATGTCTTCTATAGTTTGTTTTTAAGATGAGGATATCAGAACTGCAAACACTGTTGAAGACACAGCTGGCAAAATAAAGTCCTCTGTTTTGCTCTCTAATTCTTCCCTAACAATTTATAACTTTTCATTTTTTTTGATCTCAAAGTGTTTTTTATCATGAATCTGACATTTTCTTGGAAATATATGGCATTTAGTATCTGTAAATAGACATTTTGAAAATCATCTTCATGCTACGGTGAAGTTTAGACTTGGTTTGAACGCTATTATCCTATATTAGGCAGCAAGTCATAAGACCATCACAACATTTGAGCACCACTTTATCAGTGTATCCATCCTTGTTAATGCCTCTAAGATGGAGAAAAAAGCATATAGATAGTATGTGAGTCACACATAGTGTTTCCAATGATGTGCAAGATCAACATTGGATCTCTATTCTGCTGTCATATCATTTGGATTAGGCATTTTCTCTCTTAGCCCACCTAGAACCTCATCAATCTTGACAATGCTTAGCAGCTAAATGGCTATGCTATTTTTAAGTTTTATGGAACTCTGCAAACTACATGTTGCTTTGTCTACTTCCTCAAAAAAAACCCTAAATAGTCCCAGGAATGCCTATGAGGCCCATAAAACATAACCAGATTGTAACGTGGTTTTACCCGACATTTTAACATTTATAATAACATTCACTCATAATGTGATAAACTGGGAATTTTCTCCATCTAACATCGCAGGCTGCCTACTCTCCCACCCTCAGCACCAGAATCAAATTACAAAGATCTGAAGAATAGAATATCCTTCAGAGGCTGAATATGAGCTAATCCCACCAATACATTGTTAACACAATATTGTTGCATCCTTGCATAGATTATTTTCCATACTACTCTTACACATCATGCCGGGAGCAAGCAACTGACAAAACACTGAGATACAGCTAGGTTTTTAAGACATAAAGGAAGTTTGCTTTCTGAGGACATGGACTCTTTAATGAAGAGTATTTCCTACTTTGTAAATTTCAGAGCCCAACACAGTGTCAACTTTCTAGAACTACCTTTCTGGTCATGTTGTATGGCATCCTGCACAGAGAACTTCAACTGCCGGGTGTCCATGTGAAAGGCAAATTAAACAGATGCAGCACACATCCACAAGCACATCTGCCAAACGAGGCTTTAAAATACATTTTTCCCACACTTTCTTTCTTGTACTGAGATTTTGGAGGTATCCTCATCAACCTTGTATGGATCTATACAAATTTGAATTCAGCAAATCATCCTCTTATAAATCAAGTGTAAATATTTATTTCTTGCAACACTCATTAGATTTATCATTTTATTGGGGCATCTTCAAGCAGACAAATTAATTGTTTCTTACCTTAACAGCTAGTTTTCTTTCATAGAAATATTACTTTAAGACAAAGCCTATTTCAGAGGTTTCATACCATGTTTGTATTTCAAACTTCAAATACTAAAGATTAACTGATATTGCTCGAGACTTTCCAACATGAAATGTTTATCCGAGGTGATGTAGCAAAAAAAAAATAATCTATTTTTAATCACATGTTGTTCTTGTAAGTAACCATAATTTAATTAGACTGGATTTCAGACAGGACATGTTGCCACATGAAATCCTATGGTTACATTTCCAAATAATATTTTCTCTAGAAGCCCTGAAATGCAGCATTTCACTATTCACTATTCAAAAACTTAAACTGTTTAAATTTCTTTCTAGATATGTATTGAAGACAATTTAATCATTCTTCATGTTAATTATATTAATTATTATACATAAGAGTTTTTTCCTATGACACCTGAAGCAATGATTCAAGTGTTAATACAAGCTTATATTTAAAATTGACTAGCAGAACAACTAATAAAGCATTTTTTATGGAGAGACAGTGCTTGCTGTCTCAAATTCCTTTTCTTTTATGTAACTTTTAATTCCTCTGTACTGCTTTCTTATGCAACTTTTCTCTTTCCTAATCTACTCAACTGTCATTTATGATTAATCTTAAATTAATTTTATTACACGCATCTCATGCTCTTGATAAAAAAGCAGTAGAGTATTTCATAGAATCATTGAAAGTTTGTACTCAGCTCTATGCCTTTCTTAAATTAAGTTCCCTCCTTTTTTTTACTGGGGACACAACATTTAAAAAGCCTTTCTGTTATCTGGAATATAATGCTCATTAAAGCTTTCAATGTTTTATCTGTGCACTTAATCGCTTAGAAACTCTAGCTCTGCTAAGCTGAGCAAGCAATCTACAGTGAACCTAAATTTCATATTCTTCTCAAATACGAAGTAATAGATCGAGTCACACAAGCAATGGAGCAAAAGGAGTTCAAAGGATGTGGGATGCAAAATGTGATCTGCATCACTTTGGTTTGGCAGATCTCTTTGTGTCAACGGTGACACAGAGAAATCAAAGGCAGAAAACTTGAGATTTTTATTGAACACTGAGGTAGCACCCCATACCACACAGGGTTCTCCTGTCACCAGGGAAGTCTTGAGAAGCCAAGATAGCTGGTCTTCCAACTCCTGGGGTCTAACACCTCAGTAAAAAGCAGCCCATCTGTAGAGTATAATATTTATGTTTGTTTTTCACCAAGGTATCACCTTTCTTTTGGCAAAATTGACTTTTTAAAAAACTGACATGGACATCAGAAATTCAATAAGGAAAGCTAAGGCCTCCTTAGAATTAAACTTAGCAAGAGAGGTCAAGGATAACAAGAAAGGATGTTTCAAGTACATCAGAGACAAAAGGAAGACTGGAGGAAATGTAGGCCCTCTGCTGAATGACGTGGGTGCCCTGGTGACGGGGGATACAGAGAAGGCGGAATTACTGAATGTCTTCTTAGCCTCAGTCTTTAATGCTAAGGCAGACCCTCAGGAGTCTCAGTCCTTCGAGACTGCAGAAGAAGTCAGAAGAGAGGAAGACTGCCCAGGCTGAAGAGGATTGGGGTAGGGAAAAATTAGGTGAACTGGACACCCAGAAATCCATGGGCCCTGACAGGATGCATCCGCAAGTGCTGAGGGAGCTGACAGAAGTCATTGCTAGACCACTCTCCATCATCTTTGAAAAGTCCTGGAGAGCAGGAGAGGTGTCTGAGGACTGGAGGAAGGCCAATGTCACTCCAGTCTATGAAAAGGGCAAAAAGGAGGACCCAGGTAGCTACAGGCCGGTCAGCCTCACCTCCATCCCTGGGAAGGTGATGGAACAGCTTGTTTCTTGGCACCATCTCAAAGAACATTGAGGAAAAGAGGGTTATCAGGAGTAGTCAAAATGAGTTCACCAAGGGGAAGTCATGCTTGACCAACCTGATAGCCTTCTATGAGGACATAACTAGACAGGTTGATGAGGGGAGGGCAGCCAACATGATCTACCTTGACTTCAGCAAGGCTTTTGACACTGTCTCCCATGGCATCTTCACAACCAAACCTAACAAGTGTGGACTGGATGATTGGGCAGTGAGGTGAATTAGGAACCAGCTGAAGGACAGAGCCCAGAGGGTAGTGGTCAGTGGGGCAGAGTCTAGTTAGAGGCCTGTGACTAGTGGTGTCCTCCAGGGGTCCGTACTGGGTCTGGTCCTATTTAATATATTCATTAACGACCTGGATGAAGGGGCAGAGTGTATCCTCAGCAAGTTTGCTAATGGTACAAAGCTGGGAGGAGTGGCTGACACACCAGAGGGCTGTGCTGCCATCCAGCGTGACCTGGACAGGCTGGAGTGCTGGGCAGGCAGAAACTCAATGAAACTCAGTAAGAGCAAGTGTAGAGTCCTGCATCCAGACAGAACAACCCCATGGATCTGTACAGGCTGGGGGCTGAGCTGCTAGAGAGCAGCTCTGGGGAAAAGGACCTGGGAGTCCTGGTAAGCAACAGGCTGACCATGAGCCAGCAATGTGCCCTCGTGGCCAAGAAGGCCAATGGCATCCTGGGGTATATTAAAAGGGGTGTGGTTAGTAGGTCGAGAGAGGTTCTCCTCCCCCTCTACTCTGCCCTGGTGAGGCCTCATCTGGAGTCCTGTGTCCAAGAGGAACATGGAGTTACTGGAAGGAGTCCAGTGCAGGACCACTAAGATGATGAAGAGATTGGAACATCTCCCATGTGAGGAGAGGCTGAGGGAACTAGATCTGTCTAGCTTGGAGAAGAGGAGCCTGAAGGGGGATCTCATTAATGCTTATAAATATCTCAAGGGTGGGTGTCAGGAAGATGGGGCAAGACCCTTCTCAGTGGTGTCCAGTGACAGGACAAGGGGCAATGGGCACAAACTGGAACACAGGAGGTTCAGTCTTAACATAAGGAAACACTTCTTTACTGTGAGGGTGACAGAGCACTGGAATAGGCTGCCCAGAGAGGCTGTGAAATCTCCTTCTCTGGAGACATTTAAAACCCATCTGGATGTGTTCCTGTGTGATCTACTCTAGGATCCTGCTCTAGCAGGGGGGTTGGACTAGTTGATATTTGGAGGTCCCTTCCAACCCCTACCACTCTGCAATTCTGTGAGTCTGTGATTCTGTGGATGTTTTTCTTTTTGTATTTGAAATACTTTGTCCAGGCTAAATAACACCATATGCTAATAGGACAGGAAATATTCTGAAAGGAGGAAGCAAAAAGGGCTCTGAATTCAGGTTCTGGTATTTGCCTCTGCATATGAAACACATTGATTAAAAGAAGTCAAATACATAACACCTCAGGTAATTTCAGTTCTAAAAGCCAGAATCCACAAGTCAGTGATTTCCTTAATGGAAGAGTTTTAACATTTCTTGTGGGAATATCAGGCACTCAAGCGCTATTGAAACAGAATGCCACTTGCAGTTTAAGAAAAATTACTGTCAAATGAATAATGTCTGCTAAAGGCACATGTTATCTATTTATGCAATTAGCAGAGAAATCCTGTTGTAAGACTCATTTAAAGCATCAATTTGACTGCCACAGGAAATCAGCAATGTGTGTTAGTTGCATTTGCACAGTAGCACCACTGTGGTGTAGTTAAAGGCCTGTCAGACTTGCTGTTACAAGGCTGTATTTTGAAACTCCTGAAAATATGAGATACAAATTTTCTCCAGACGAAGTGTGCATTCAAGAATTCCCACTGGGAAGGAGTCTCTTCTTACAGAAAAGGAATCAGTCAAAGGGGATTTTTCTTTTTTAATGTTAAAAACATTAAAATCCTAAACTTAGGGTGCAATAAATTAAGCAGATGCTCATATTCTTCATGAAGCAGTGGATATGAGATGTAATGACCAGATTCTGTTCCCCTCAGAGCTACATCCTGTACACTCAGCGTATTATCCTCCCACCAGATCACATCCTAATAGTGCTGTATATCTTAAGAGTCTGCTGAGAGGTCTTTCCATAGGAAAATTTGAATAACTATACTCTGCATTCAAATATGGACACATCTCCCTGCAAACAATTTCCAGAGCTACCTCCTTTCTGAAGCAGTGGTAAAAAATCGCTCTATAAGTATTTAGAATCTCTGATTTCCAGGGCATCTGCTCTAGCGTGACTGCTTTAACCTAAAAATGGGAATTGCCAGTATGTACACACAACATTTCCATGCTGACAACTTCAACATTTGCTGTGATGCAGAAAATGCATTGAGGTTGAAAAACTCCTCTCTATTACTCACCTATGAGTAAGAGAAAACTTTGAGTATAAGAGACTCCACAAACAGAAGAGACAGGACAGAGAAATAAAGAACTCAACAGGGACATGGCAAACAACACAGTTGTTAATCCGAGATCCCATATCTACATGCAGCACTGTGCCTACATTTCTGCATCCTGATACGAGCTACAGCACTCCCCTCCTTCCTCCTCCACAGTGTCTCCAGATCCAGGCCTACTGGACAGATTTCAGCATTTTTCCACCACATCCTTCATCTGGATGACATAAAGACCAGAAATCTAGGGGCTGACCTTTGTCACATCAAGTCAAAGCCACGAGGAGAATTTGATCTACTAATCCAGAAATTCAACCCAAAAATCAAGCTTCTCCTGCATAGTGAACTTAGAAGATCTTGCCATATTTTGTTGTCCTGGTTTCCCAGGAGCAGAGCCATGGGCCAGCCATGGCAAGGCAGGCCATGAGTAGTCCCAAGTCAGCTGGGAGCTTCAATGAGGGCAGCTGACCCAAGCTGACTCACAGGTGTGTCCCACAGCACTTAATCATGCTCATTGTAAAAGGAGAGAGTTCAGTGGGGGTGTGGAGTTCCTCTTCCTGGGGCTCCTTTCTTTTTGCTGTCTGCTTCTGCTGATCATAAGGATGAGTCTGGGTAGAACCTTGCATACTTTATGTTGGTGATTGTATTAGTTTTGTTATTTCATTAAATCTGTTTCTACTTCAGACCATGGGGCTTCTCCCTTTTTTTCCCCCAATTCCCCTTCTCAGCTGGGGAGGTGTCATCAGGTGGTAGATTAATTGCCACAGTTTAGCCCCAGGTACAGGCATGTATGTGTTTAGAGACTTCCTGAGAAAAAAAGAGGTCTCTGTGGCTTTTACCATAAGGTAGGATACAGACAATAGCTTTGCAAACACCACCTTTTCCACTTTTAATGGTATTTACTATCTACCTGCAACATACATGCCTAGTCACAAAACACTTTGCACTATCAGGAAACACTGTCCAGACTGCAGTGTCTCCTGTGAGAGAGTCCTGATGGAAAAGGAATGTATTTACTTGTCATTAAGTATAACAAATAAGCCAGAGAACACAAAATTGTTGGTAGGTAAAGTTTCTTGGCTGTCTGGGACAGGAGAATTCTGAAGAATTTCTCTCTATACCATACTTCTTGTGTAATCTAGCTGACCCTTTTATTTGGAGTCTGCACTCAGTAAATTCCTTGCACTTCTGATTTCTTGCTGTGGTGTTTGAATTGATGCTAACTAGCACACATTGTGCAAGCAGGTTGGTCTGAAGGAATGTGTTTCTGAGAGGCAAAGTGCGACCCAGGCATGGAAAAGAGTGTACAGCTGCATGTTTGTGCAACCTCCTCTTAGATATTAATAGGATGTGATGTGACTTTCCCTGGGAGAAAATCTAACACTATGCAACGTTCCGATCTTATTTACTGACATTATATAGTATTAGATTTTCATACAAGGATGTTCACTGGTCTGGCATCAACAAATATTGTCTCATATTAACTTCAATACAAATCAGATATACAGTAAGAAGAAAATCTGAAATGGTACATTTTGCCCTCTTTAAACTAGATTTCTAGACATTACTTATTTCATGTTTCCTTTTCAAGGGTATTACATCATTCTCTACATGAACCATTAAGTTAAAATCAATAGCAAAATCTCTGTGTACGTATCATACATACATTCTAGCGGTATTCTTTCTCTGCGCCGTAGAAGAAAAAATAAAATGCTTACTGTTATCCTATTAGTTTCACCTAGATTCTCTTCCTTGCAGAGTCCAAAATAATATTTAAATTTAAAACATTGTCGCTTATTTTATGACTTGAAAATTTGTGTCACATTCTTGCTAGTTGCATTTGGCAAATTCTCAGGGTAAAAGAAGGAGAAGGTATATCAGAAGAGGGATTCAACCGTGAGGCAGCAGAAACAGTAAGTGTAAATTTAAGTGCTCTAATATGCTTTAGTTCATCTAGTGGAGTCCTGGGAAGAGAACAAGGGGATGGAAAAAAACATAACTGTCTTTTAACCATTACATCTCTACAGGGATGATGAAACCTAAACAGTCTTTTCTCTCATGGTGTGAATGCCCTGATTCCAGCCTTGTTTATATGTTCCTTATAAGAAGAGACATTTAATAAATTGACTAAAAAGTGAATCTGAAATCACTCTTTTCCTTCCTCCTACCCTTGTGGATGGAAATCCTTGGTGTTTTGACTGTGTGCTGGTAAAGTGGGGTGTCCAAGGCATAAATCTGCATTCTGCAGCATACACTAAATGTTGCTCTAAGCTGTACATTCCCTTTTTTCCTTCATTTCTGCCATAGCTGGTATAAGACTCTGAGCTGTAATAAGAACCACAGGGGTCTGCACAAATTGCACGTAAGTGACAGATAGTCACTGCATTTAAACCCTAAGACCATACTTATTTCTTTAGGCTCCATTCTTTCACTGCTGCATTTTGCTCTGGCATCCACAAGCCAGTGAAGTTTTGTTTCTGGAAGTGTCACAGAATCACAGAGTGGCAGGGGTTGGAAAGGGACCTTTCTCCAGAGGAACAGAGACCTCACAGGAGTCCATTGCCCTAGGGCAGATGGCATATTCTGCGTATCAACACACAGGAAGGCCCTGAATGCATATGCGTTCTTCCTTTGGGCAGGCCATAGTGTCACAACTTTGACATGAAAGCAAAGTCAATATAGATAGAATATGAAAGGGTGTTTGACAGAAAGGCTGACATCTCTCTGTGGCCACAGCTGATTTGTTGAAATTCCTTACCTGTGTATAGTTGCAGATAGTGAAGTCACTTTAACCTTGGGGTTTTTTGTGGGTTAGTAACAGTGGGTGTCTGTTGCTGCAGTTTTGTTTCCTGATTGTGTATTTTTTTCCTCATGAGATTGTTTTTATTAACACCTTCCTCCCCCAGCAGTAAGTTGATATACATTGTCAGATTTAGCTTCACAGTCAAAAGAATAAATTGGTAGATTGAATATGTACTTGTTTAAAGATATTATTTTATTTTGTCACTGAAGAAGGTAAAATTAACTGTTGTGACTAAGACATTAGTGAAAAAATTTGATGCTGAGCCTAGCTTTTTATTTGCCTTAATGTCACAAGCTTATCTGGAAAAACAAGGTTACTGAAGCATGAATTTGAAGACATATGAAAGTGACACCTGTTTGTGTTACATTCCTCCAAGGCTTCCCATTCTCTTATTCTGTGAAGCCTTTCCAGTCCAGCAGCTTCTAAGAGCATTTAAAAATCTATTCTTCCTCGAGAAGTGCTTCTGTTTACAATACAGCTTTCAAGAGCTGACAGGTATGCCTTAGTGCACTAATTTATTTATCCTATTCACATGCAAAGCTGAACACAGCTTCTTGGTGCTGTCTGAAGTTGAGCACTGAAAGCACACTACAGGCAGTTAGTTACTGATTTTTGACATGGAGCCATCCATGTCAACTCAGCTTACAGATCAGGGTCTCCAAGTAACTGTCTTGCTAAGTGCGGAATAGGGCCTGGGTAATTTCTACACTCCTGTTCCAAAAGCAATAGCCAGCCTGATGTTTACTAAATCCTGTTTCTTGCAAAAGAAAGATTCAGAACACACCCTCAAAACACTATTTTTGATAAAAAAGCAAGTTGATTCCGTGGTGTTTGAAGTTTGTGAACTCAGTATCTAATTTTAGAAAATATTTCCCAAATTAGCCATAATAAGTTTTCTAAGAAATGCAATAGAAAGAGTAACTTAAAATACTTAGTTTTTTATATCATCACTGACTATAAACCAGGATATCAGTCTTTCCATTAAAAACAAAGAAACTAAAGCATGGGCTTTTCTATTTCAAAAACCCTAAGATGAAAGTTAAGCACTTCTCTCATGGTCTTAGGTGCAACCAGTTCTGCTTTGGTTACAGAGCTGACATGCCATTTGTCTCCATTTCCCTTCCACTAATGTGTTCATAGCCCTGCCTGATATTTATTCTGACAGTCTCTGTGTTACTAATAAAACTCTCAAAAATATTAGAAATTGATTGACACGTAGGCATAGAAATTTCAGAAAATGTCAGGCGTGTTAGGGCTCCCATTCCAGATATTTCACTCTGCTTCTCCAAAACAAAGAAATCCCAAACAAGCACTATTAAATTTCCTCAGTAACATTTCATATAGAACACTCATAAACAAAGTTAAATTCACAGCCAGGATACAGTGTTCCGAAATGTCTTTTTTCCCTGTTATTGTCTGCAATAGTTCATGCACACACTTCCTCTCTAAAGGAGAATACTAAGAGGAGCTTAAAAACCCTGCAAAGAGCCAGTGAGACCTCCTGCCAAGACACAAAGCAACACTCCTGGAATGTAAAACTGCTTATTTTATCCTCTATCTTTCCCCACCCCATTTCACCCAGTAAAAGCAAGTGAAATGAAACAGGAGACAGAGAGAGCAAGACACCCAGTGCAGAGAACAAAGAAAAGCAAGCAGACAAATGTCTGAAGGAAGAGCTGATAAAAAAATAACATACTACTGAAACACTTCTGTCCAATTATTTCCATATCCAGTTCAGGGAAGTTTATTCATTCGTATTTAATGTTTTAGGAATGGTTTTGTCCTGTAATCACTGTTACAATGAACACATTGTTTTTTTCTTTTACTGATCTTGGTTTCGGCTGTACTACATTGAATGACTAGGAATTCATCTTCAAGTGAATCTGGATCTGTAGTACATCTTTGTAAGCAAAATGGTGCTGCACCGCATAAACCAGAGAATGGAGGAAGGTCTGCAATGGACTCTCTAGTAGTACAGTGAAGTAATGCATTAGGATAACCAAATCTGTATAAATAAAACTCTCTTAATTTTTAGATAGGATCACTGACTTATCGAGAAAATCTGCTAAACCTATTTCCTTTCCCATTACTTCTATAAACTGAAAGTCTGAAAAAAAAATGTAGAATTTAAAACCAACACCAAATGTTTTATTCAATGTGTAACAAAGCATATTTTTTTTTTCAGAGTAAGACAGAAGTGTCTGCTTCCTACTTTCATTTTTAATTAAACATTAGTTGCATGGGGGCTTGCCATGATTCTGAGTAAACCAAATTAAGTGATCTAATTTTTTTAAAGCCCTTTCCCAGAATCTGTCTCCTGCTTTCTGTGGTTAACAGCACATATAGTTTATGGGGCAAAACCCACTTGTCTCTGTTGTGAAACCAGAGCATGGGACAGCAGCCCTCAGAAGCTGTCTGCCTGCATTTCCATGCAAGCTGGACAAGCAGCCTCAGGGTGCAGACTGAGTCTATGCTGCAGTCTTGCTTCTTCGCATAGTCTCTGCCTGTGATATTGAAGGGCAACTAACCAAGCTCTAGACAGCAGTAAGATGGTCAAGGTAAGTCCTCACTCAGTGTATGCTGTCCATTCAGTCCATTCACAACTGCTACAGCCCATAATAAGTGCCTTCTTTCTTAGCAGGCATTGGAAATAGAGGACATATAATGCAGGAAATTTCTTGTGAGTCCTTTTTTTAAAAAACGTGGTCACTATTTATATGCAGTTATTCTCCTTGTCAAATACAGGTAGGTTTGTTCATGAACTCTGATCTAGCTCAATAGCTTCTTGCTACAGTAGCTATGACATGAACACAATATCCAACGAGACTGGTGTTTGGTGCCCATAACTCTGGAGAAGGACATTGTTTTGTTGTAAAGAAACAGGGGTCACTGACCACACCTGTGGCCATTTATAGTCACCATGAAACAAAAGACCAATCTTTGAGGATAACCAAGGTTACTAAGCTGATATTTACAGCCCTCACTTTTTTTAACTTCCTGGTCCTCTCAGGTGTTCCACTATAAGTTTTCACCTGTAATTTCTCTTCCTCTTCTGCTTTGTCTGCTCTTTTCAAACAGTAAGCAAGATATTGTGTAGAAAGTACATTTTACTGCTAGCAAGCAGCTTTGTACAGATTCTAGGGCCAAAACCCAAAATACGTTTTCTTCTCCTTCTTGATTGTTCTGGGCGCCCTTGCCTGAGAGGCAGTGTGTAAAAGTAAACAATAGAGTAAGACACGAGACAGCAAGACGTTTGCAGAGGAGCAGTACCACCCCCTAGCAACAACTCCCCCTTGTTTTCCAAAGGCAATCCATCACATGTGAGCTAAAAACCTTCCACCTTTGCCGATTCTTTTCCTTTGTAGAATATATTAGCTAAATCTTCTACTTTGACAGTCAAAGGGAAATCTCAGGCTGAAATGGTGTGCCTAATTGAAACACAAATTTGTCATACTCTTTTAATCCTCCAGTGCTTATCTCCTTTACCACCTTTGGGGTATACAGACTTTCCCTATCATCAAAGTCCCAAGCCCTCTCTCCTCCATTTCCCCATTATAATCCTATAAATAAACATCTGAAGAACAAAAAGGACAGGTTTCTGTATGGGTGGGGGAAGGGGTTCCTGGGTGATTTTTGAAAGAACACCACTAAGCTAATCACTCGCCTTGCAGACGTGTGCCCATCTTTTGGGGCTTGCCAAAACTTTCTTTCATTTTTATGCTTTCATTTTGTGTCAGATTAACCCAATGAAGTGACTTGACAGCCAGATTCAGATCCAAAATGGGCTTGTTTCATAGCCTGCAAGCTCAAATTATTTCCAAGCTTTTTCATATGTCAGCTGCTGTAAACATGCATGGAGATAACAACAAATATCAGAGGTTTGACTGAGCTGGCATTGCAGCTCTCAGCACTGCTTCTTGGAATGTTTGAAGATATCTTAATAGTACAACTTTTTTATATTTTTTACTAAAAAATAATGGTTTAATGCTCTGTAGTGTTAAAAAATGAAAAAGAGAGTATTTTCCTCCATGATCACTGTCACTGGCATGAAGCTGCTTTGTAAATGAAATGCTGATGGAATATATTTAACATATCTGAATCACAGGAAATTTCAAGTAGCAGTGAATGTTTCCAAACTTTTCTGTACACTTCATTTCTCACATAGATTTCCTCCAAAATCCTGGTTCAGACTATGTCATTTCAGACAGTATACAGAGGTGCAATATTTAAGTGGAAATGCTGTGAAATCTAACCAGATGTTAGTATTTGGGAGCTCACTTGTTTTTGTTCATAAGGATTATTGATATGGTTTTGACCAAAATTAGCATGTGTTTGTGCAATGAACCTGGAAGAAAATAGGAAAGTTCATTCTTAAAAAAATAACCTCCAAAAATTCTTATTGGCTTCAGTGACCTCTGGATTAGACCCCAGTTTTTTTCTGAGATGCAGTCATTTGTCAAATATGATCCTACACGTACAGTTAAACTGCCATGAGAAACCTGAATCACATTTTATCATTCTTAGGCTCTGTAAAGCACCAGATCTGAGCTAAGAATGAAAATAATGATGCAAATTGCCTCTTTAAAATGCCTGTTCATGGTAATTGAAAAGTCTCTGTCTGGAAAGTCTTACTTAATAAGTTGTAACACTGACTTCTCACAGAGTTCTTCACAAATTGTTCAATTCCAGACACACATGTACATGTATGCATGGTGTCATCTGCAGTTATTTTTGCCTGAGTCAGACTAAGAGTCAGAAAAAACAGTGCTGGCTCTGCACACTGTAATACCAGGTTAACAAACACTGCATTACTTTAACCTGCAGAACATTTCTAGAAGTGCAACTCAAAGCCTTCAGTTCAAATATTTCTTGGAATGTTGCATTTCTCCTTTACTATGAATTGCAAGCAAAACTGATTGCAGAAAAGAGGAGAAACAAGATGTCATTTATTATAGAATTTGTCAAATTTCCCAACACATTCCTTTCCAACAAACGTAGGGGTTTGATGATTAGCCACCATTGAAGAAAATCATGTTAGTCAGACCAAGCAGAACTTCTTCCAATAAATTTTTCATTGACCAAATAGAAAGAAACTAGAGATTCTATCATGTTCACATTCAACATTTTTCTACAGCAACCTAAAAGGACATTCAGACAAGGTCATTGATCTATCAAGTAAAATGTATAAAATTCCAAGAGAAACACTGAAGCAGTGAAAGTTTACAGTTTTCCTGAGCATACTTTAATCATTTTCCAAATTATCAAAGGAAGAAGTGTTACATATTTTTATTAAAATATCCCGTATCAAGTGTGCTGTGTGTTTTTCCTGTTCAAGATCTTTAGCACCCCATCAAAGGCTGAAGTATTAACAAACACCAGAAACAATGTCACAGTAAACCCCAGCTTGATTAAGAATAAAAGTGCTTCAGCTGCAATGTCAGTTTAAATAAACGTATAAACAGGATGGTAGGG
Source organism: Podargus strigoides (assembly GCA_028020825.1). Taxonomy (NCBI): domain Eukaryota; kingdom Metazoa; phylum Chordata; class Aves; order Caprimulgiformes; family Podargidae; genus Podargus; species Podargus strigoides. Next base: position 81,640,673 of record CM051663.1, on the reverse strand, counting down.
CAAGATCTAAATTAGTCTCTAATTTCCAAAATGTTTATTCTCAATGATGTTAAATCTATTTCAAGTAGAGGTGGCACTTAACTCTTCATAGTCAAGGGCTATAACAAATGACATGTTTCAGGTTTTATAGACAGAATTGGAATGTATTTATAGTAAAGCTGAATTTGTATTCTTGCTCTAAACACTTCTGTCTTCAGCACTTATCTCCATTTGAATGACATTAAATTGGAATCTGGTATGTCAGACCAGATGTGTGTGGTGGTTCTTCTATTTTGAAGGGAAATGATTGGGAGAGGTTTTGAAAAGGTTGTTCTTTTTTACTTAAGAAAGTAAAGCTTACGATGGGTGTAGTTTCAGAATTCTTGAAAATACAAGAATACAGAGATAAAAGACCATTAGGCTTTTGAATTTATTCATTCCTAAATTGTATTAACATGAATTTCCTCCCTGGTATTTTGAAATGCTGCCATCTGAAGCAGTTAAAATGTATAAAGTGGAAAAAGTTAGTATCATAAGTATTTATAGTTATCCCTAGTTAGCCTTGTGCATTTCTAATTTCCTGCTCACTTTAATGGAAATGAACAGCATCACAATAGACTCAAACTACGTCCATGCAAAGCCAGAGAGGTGACAGACTATATTAGTTTCAACAGGAGACCTTCATAGTTAGTTCAGTGAGGGTCTTGTGACAGTGGTAAAGTCCAAATATTAATGAGAACTTATATAAATTCTCCTCTTGAGAGAGAATTTTGCAATGGCTTGAGTGTAAATCTGCAGAAGCTCTATCACAACATTCATGTTCATATTTCACTAATCCTAGAAAGCCTTATGATGTTAGACTCACAGTAAAGCATTTTCTGAGCTGGTCTTTCGGTAAGCTTTTGTTATTCTCAAACATATTAAATTCAAAGCCAAGGTTTCAACACCAGCTGAAGAAAGCCAATTGGAGCACATAAAGAAGTAAATTCGAAAATTGTAGAACAACTCCCCTGCAAGGTGAATCCATCATGATTCTCAGGACATCCCATGACGAGAGTTTCCTTACGATAGCCATGTCATTTTGGGACCCAGAAATTAGATTCACATACTTTCTACTAACACCGAAATAAGGAAGCACTTCCTTTATGAACTACACAGTCCTACCAGCCTTAAATTCAAGGCCACTTCAAAACATCAACTCATGTCCACCGGAGCAGTCTCCTGAGGCTGTATACCACTGGGGTCTCTGCAACAGCAAATAAAAGAAGGTGTTTCCCATCATGCACACATCTAGTCACAGACTTAAGGTTTACAAAAACTAATAGCATTTAAACAGGTAGTTAAACTTTAACATATTCAAGTGCTTCCTTCGGTAGACATGTTTCCCAGAAATGGGGCAGAGTGCAGATGGACAACTTGCACTCTTAGTTCATTTGGAAGAAGTTCAGTTTTATTTTTAACAGTGTACCACATTATAACTTTGTGATAAAGGCAAAGCTGGACTTGTGTGTTCAAGGGCGAGAGATGCAGATAGCGCAGACATAACAAGAGCAGTGAGTGGCTGGAGTACACCATTACTCAATATTGTTCTCACCAAAATTTGTATTTAAGAGAAATTGCTTAAACAGCCTAAATCTACATATTGTATGGTTCGGTATAACTCATTTAAGTGTGGACTTGATTTCTTTATTGTGGTTATTTCCAAAGTTCTATTATTTTTTCATTGACTAAAAATGCAACACTCCAAGAAGGACAGATCTTGTTCTTTTGTTCCATGGAGATGTTATGTTCTTTCCCCTCCAGGAAACCAACATGTGACACAGAGACATACAGTGAGCACACGTAGTCAGGAACAAAGTCAACTTTTAGTCATTCCTCTGCCCCTGTCTTGCAAAGATTTATAAGAGAATTATACCTCTGTCAGATCTACTTGTCTTTATTGACATGTATATAAAGTTGAATTTCTATTCTTGCCCTAAACACTTCTGTCTTCAGAACTTGTTTCAATTTGAATGACATTAAATTGGAATTTGGTATGTCTGGCTTGACAAAACCCTAGCAGTTTTTTCATGTACCCTCTCCAGGGTCAGAAAGACCAAGCAGGCCTTTGCAAAGGTTTGCAGTAGCCAGCTAGGTCCCACCATTCAAACTATATGTTAAACACAGAAAGATAATGACAAGAGGCCTAATTTTTGAGGTTTTATTCTGTTGTGTACTTAACTCATTTCGTGCTTCTATGTCCTAATTTATAGTAGCATCATCTTGATGCAGATGATTTGACCTTCTGTCAATTATTTTGTCTACTATATACATCCTAAAACTTTCAAACACTCTGTCAGAAACTATCATATGCAAGTGTTTCATCATAAGCTTATTCTCCAGCAACTCCAGTGGAAGAATAGACTGGAAGAGTGTGTCTGCGACTCTTCCTTCTTGCAGCAAATCAATATTGCAGAAATCCCATGTTTGCAGTGTTGCCAGAGAATCCTTTCTAACAGGAATACAAAGGTCCCACCATCACCTGCTGAAGTAAGCAGTGATATTACGCTATTTTTTACTTTACTATGTTTGTGAACTCTCTGTTCTTTTTCAAAATATACTTTTTTAAAGTTATTAATTCTCATTAGTGTTGCAATAATAATCTTTTATATGTGTTGCATTTTCATGTCCAATTCATTTCAATGGCCTATTCAAAATGAATTGACTGCTTAATTAACTAAAGCCAGAAGAATTTGTCTGTCCCTACTCCAGTATACACTAAATGAAGAAGGAACACACCAAATTAAAGGTCAGCCTGTCTCTTGAAATTAAATCATGTGGTAATTACCAGTTCTGCACACATCAGTGCATCTTTCTTCAAAAGAATGCCAAGAGCCTTGTTTGATTAGTTGGTCCTATTTATGACAGCTGAATGACAGTTATATGCTGAATCAGAAACGTACTCTATGTCTTATGTTTAATGTGGGGAATAAAACACTGTTCTGTGGCTAAGTCCCAGGAAGGACTTTAAAACCATGATAAGCATTAATTTTCTAGTACACTTTACCTTAACTAAGATCTTAAAAATATGTATCTTTACATAATCAAATATTACAAACATGTCAAACGAAATATGTCTGGATGCAGTCCTATGCTACCTCATCTTAAGTGACCCTGCTCTGGCAGGGGGGTTTTACTGATGACCTCCAGAGGTCCCTTCCAACCCCCACCATTCTGTGATTCTGAAATCGGCATTATAAAATTTTGACCTGAAAAATGGAGCTTTAGATTAAGGTCTGACTGTCAACAATCCATCTCATCCTCTACCCTTGTGCAGGTTACAAGTAATTACAAAGAGATATCATTCTACCTTAGTCAGCATTTGTTGGGAAGACACTTTTCAGCTTTGTTTTGAGAAGAACTTCTCCAAATGGTTCGTATTAACCACCAGAACTTCTCTGAACTTTGTGTGTTTATTTATATAAACCCAAGTTAATTTGTTCACTGAAAGTATTGGCTGAAAGACAGCTTTAGTGGTGGGTTTGGAGTCAGGCAGCCACACAAAAGAATCTATTTCTCTGTTTTGTATTAGAGATCCTCTACTTTATCCTCAGAAGTAAACAATCCTCACATGTGAATAAGAGAACTAGAACTGAGCCACAATAGCAGTAACTTTAAAAGCAATCTCACTTTGCTGCATTCTGCAGGCTGACACACGTACCCAGATTTACCTTTCAGAAGTTACGTTTCTCCTCATCTGTCCCCTTCTTCACCTTTTCCTCATACCCTGCCCCTAATTCATGCACAGATATGGCATCAGCAGATGTAAAATATTTTAAGTCTGTTGATATGCATTTTACAAGGAACCTATTTTACAAAGCACTGTATTTGCAGTGCAAAACTCCTGTCTTTCCTTCCAAAGCAACAAAGCTAAAGGAACATAGTTTGTCTTCAGATCAAGACACAAGATCATTCAGACAGCAAACTATTTAAATGTGTTGAAAAAAAACAGCAGAACTTATAGAAGCTGCATCTAAGCAAAACTGAGTAAGGAAAGTCTGCCCAGAATCTGGCCTATGGAAGACAGATGGAGAAAAACGTTTAAGACTTCCCACTGCTTTTTCTATAGACTGCCAGTAAAAAATTATCTTTGAAGTTTCCTTTTTATGGTCAGAGATCAAGATTAACAGATTTCATTTTGTTTTCTGATAAAGGCTTGTGTTGTTCTGTGCATTCAATAGAAATTTAGTAATATCTCAAAGCAAATAAAAAAAAAAGTGATATTCTTCAGTTACATGAGTGATTCAAAGGTATCCAAATCCAAGTATTCCCTAGCACTAGCAGAAGTTGGCAGCATTTCAGGAAAAACTCTGCTGTGGAGAGGAAGATTTCACTATTAATTGTACCCTAGACAGCTTTCCTCAGAGGAACTACTGTGAAGCTTGGCTGAAAATTGATACGTGGAGTCACAAATTCCATCTCTGTGCACTGATCACCAGCATAATCAATGATGTGTGGGTTTGGTCTGCAGGGTTTCACCCATAGAATAATTCAGATCCAGACCATAAAGATTTAAGGGAATCCAAAACATAAACTGTGCCAAATAAGGCACCAGCAACAACCCTGCACATAGCCCTCTAAAAAGTCATCTTAAAAGCACAGCTGCAGTGACACAAGGTACTCATAACCCTCATTGTATGTGCTGCAATTGTCAAGGGAATATAACGGTGAATCATATAATCATCTAAGTCATAGCAAAGTAGTAAAGCAATGTAAAATCGCCTCTTTCTGTCTTCCCCAGGGAGTGTCTCCTCCCTGCAAACCATCCTCTTGAATCCCTACTGCCTGCAGGAGTGCTGACAATGCAGCTGTGTACAAATCGGTAGAAATGGCTCATGATCTTGAAAGCTTCCAGATTTTGCAGTATGACTCATATACTTTGATAATTTTAAAAAGTCTTCATTATTGCTAGCTTATTCCATTCTGAGCTACTATATATATATATATATAAAAAGAAACTAGAACATAGGAGAGATCACTTCTAAAAGGACTACTGGGACAAAAAGTACATTTGAGATAGCACAATCTTTATTCTTGTGGGTTTGATCACAGAAAAGGGCTGTTTTTCAGAGCTGATTAACTGCTTGGAGAGTACTATGTGTAGTACCTTGAAATTATATTTTCTATTACACAGAACTGACAAAAATATGAAGTAGGTTTATAATTTAAATTTATTATATAAGCAGAATATGATGAATGTCAGTAAAATATATTTGGAAACTTTTTGCCAGGTCTTACTTGAAGAAATTATTTGGTTCCAACAAACTGATTTTTATGCATGCCAGACCAAACCAACTCTAATATAAAATTAAATTAATTTAATAAACAACAATGGAACAAAAAGAACAAGCAAATAAAAATACAGAACTTTCTTCCTTCTGGGCTCATTTTAGATATTCAATAATCACCAAAGAAGCTATGGGTAAAACACATCACTTCAATAACAATCTGCCCAACAAAGAAAATAAGACCAGAGTATTAACTGGAGAAAATTACTTTCTCTGATAATTATGTTAAAAAATGCTAAGCCCCTGATTGTATGAAAGAGACATGACTGAATTTTATGAAGAATTTTATTCCATCAATGCATTTTATAGTACTCAAACTTTTAAGATCATGAAATTTCTTTGGTTTTGATATAACTGAAACATTTCAAGAAATAGTTCTAAATTTCTGTTATTCTGGTTCAGACCCCCTGAAGGACTTACCAGGATAATCAAAGTGAATGATTCTCATGTTATTGATATGTCAACAGATTTAAACAATTTCTTCAATCTCACTTTTAAACATAGAGGCATATTAAAGTATTGACCTAATGGAATGAGTATTCTGATCTGTAAAGTGCCTAAACTGAGGCTTTTACCCTATTATTATGTGCTATGCATAGGCTCCCACTGAAAGGATATAAAATTCAGCAATTTCTCTTTTACTGAAACTGTTCAAAACATATCTAGCTCTGTGTATATTTATAGCTGCCAATGAACTGGTAATGGTGAAGAAAATGAAGTCCTCATGCACTAATCATAGGTAATGGACAGTTCTTAAGGTGACTGTATTCCTGTTTACAAGTTTGTAAACTTGGGAATGATACTGGATGTCACCTCATGCTGCTCAGATGTACCAGCTACTGAATAGATTAAACTAGGGACAAAAAACAAAGGATGTTTTGAAATGCAAATTCACATCTTGTATTTTCCATCTATACTCACTTCTTAATCTTTCCAAAATGTCTGAATAAAACCACAAAACATCACAGCCTTTCTTAATTTCAAAGTATCAAATTCCTTTAATTTAAAAAGCAGCTCAATTGTTATTTGTTTATGGGGAAGCTACAAAGACATACATTATAACTGCTTGCTGATTAACTTCAAAGCATATAATTTTGTTTCTATGCTTCAAAGTGATGAGTAGTCCTTTCTGGCTATGGAGAATGCAATACTATTTAGTGAATATTTTCCTTGTTCAGTATTCCCTTTTCTAGTATTTACTTAATAACAGCTAGTTAGATTTAGCTTAGTTGTGGGTTGCATTTTTTATGATTATTACTGCTCAATTCGATGCCAACTTGCAGCAAATGTGCTCATATAGCATGGATAATTATGTGTGATTTTCTCCCTTAATGAAAGATAAATAATTTGGCAGTCCTGCCTCATGTATTTTTCTATTTCAATACAACTCATTGTTTGGATTAGGTCTTTTTTTAATATAGCTTTCCAAGCAGAATAAAATTAGTTTCTTAGATCAATTACATAGCTTTTAATGTAAGATGCTGCTATTTGTATTAGAGATTTGCATATGATCATTAAGCACTAATATTATATTATGATTTGATCACAAAGACCATGTTCTTTGTTTACAAAGTAAACACTTTGCTATACAGGAAGAACATTTTCAAAAGAAAGAGCAGAAGGTACATTTATAGCAGCCAAATGGAATAAAAAACACTAGTCAGTTCTAATTTCCATTAGACCTTATTTCTTCTTGTCAACAACTCTTAATGCAAAGAGACACAAGTCGGGGCAGCACAGGACTGAACAAGGACAGAAATATTTGTGTAATAATTCTTATTTTCAAACTAGATTGTACTTCAAGGTGTTAGTCTTACCAATCTCAGGAAGTTGTTATGGTTTCACACAATATGAAGGAGTGTTGAACAGAAAAGAACATTGCTAGCAAACTGATACTTGCACTTAAATCTGTGGCCACAAGAGTAATCTTCTGTTTTTTTTTAATTGCTGGGGGGAAATTTAATGATCTGCCAGAAAAGCAAGACAGCCCTGCTTCAGTGTTCTCCGGTGACCATGAATGATGCACAAAGATGTTGAGCGCCACCCAGAATGGCCAGACAAAAAAAGATAACAATAAACTTGGCAGTTTTGGTTTATGCGCTCCAGCAATTTTTCTGCAAAAGTGGGATGTGACAAAACAGGGAGAAGAAAGAGGACAGAGTGCCTTAGGCAGGTCAGAGAGATGGTTTATCATCCTACACTTCTTTGGCTTTTGGAAGAGAGATTTATACAGGAAAAACTAATACTGAAAAAACTGGCAGAGAGAGAAAGGAAACATATGAACTTCCAATCCATCTTTTGCTTAATAATCCCTCCTAAGATAAAGCCAATATGTACAAGACTGAGTTCCTATCAAATGTGAAACAGTTACAGTGGAACAATACAAGAAATTGGTAAAGCTAAACCTAAGAAATTAATTATCTTTACATAAAATCTATTTGTGAAGAAATGCCAAAATTTAATCTAATTGTGGAGACCTCTAGGAGACCAGTATACTTTGTTTGGTGTGCTTTTCTTTGGTCTGCACTAACTGAAGCAGGTCTCAGCATAATTCAGGCAGCAACAGAAACAAGTCTACAGGTGACAAGGTGAATACGCAGCTGAATAAACCTTTGGATTAAAGTCCTGCTGTGAAACAGTTTTTATACATTAAGTCAAGCTGTGTTGCTCAGACTGGCAAAAGGAAATTCCAGACATGTAGCTGCCTGGGGCCACCACTGGAGTAAAGCATTTAGGTATGAGAAGGTCAAGGAAGAGTCAGGGAAACAAAAGCAGGGATTACAGTTAAGCACTTTACCAACTAATGTAACACCAGGCTAAAACTTCTTGGTCCTGGTAGTCAAGTTTAAGGCAGGGTTTCCCGTAGTGGAAGACAACGAGGTCAGGATGGACAAAGGAGAAAAGAATTAAGCCTACAAACTGAATTAGGATTAATACCAGCCTTTCTTTGCCGACAGCCAAAATTAACTTTGCCTTTGAAAGAACCTGTATCTATTCGAAGCACACTTTGCAAGCAAGACATGGTTGCAGAACATGTTATACAGGAGAAGGGAGGATATGTGAAGTGTTTAACAGTTCCTGAGTCAGGCACCTGGCATAATAATACACAGAGTGCTTTTCATAAGGTACTGAAGAATTGGTGCCAGTAGAGTTTCCTCTCTTCCAGCTCTGAAGTAACTTCTTCCAGTAAAGTAAGGTAAATAAAGACTCTTTATTCTAAAATAGCATCTGGAAGATTATATACATCCAGAATAACAGGCATAGATTCACTACTCAAATACTATAGCACCATTTATGTATTAGACTTTGGCAGATCATGTACTGACTTCATATATGAACCTACAGAAATGTGACTCATTACATGTTTCAGTCTATGCATCTCTAACATATGCAGATATAATGTCCTTCTACCATCTACGGAGTGCATACATCCCTTCAAAACAAGTATATAGAGCAATTACAGATTCACTATTCTTTCCAGTTTGTTGGAAAATTATCAGAGAAAAGAGAAAGCTAGTAGCTAGTAGGATGGAGAATGCTAGCTTATAGTTAAAATTTCCCTCTTTGGTTTTAGAGTAAATACTCACAATGCATTGACATTCCTCAAGGGGCGACAATTGAGACTCGAGAAGGCTGACTGATCCTGGCCTTCTGTCAGATTTGTCAGCAGATGGTCCTCAAGGAATTGGTACCTGAGAGGTGTCCCAGCTCAGAGGAGATTCAATCCAGCCCACTGCAATCCAGAAGAGCTCAAAGGGTCCCTCTTAGGATCGCTATTTATAGGGTTCAAGACAATTGACTTTTGTCAGGTACTTTTTCACTTCAGCCCAACTTCGATGATGTAATATTCTCGTGCTTTTCATCAGTTGTGCAGATCCAGAACTCACTAGATCATGGAGTTCTAGTATCACCCCCTTTGGACCACAATTCAAGCACAGGTGTGCTGTGTGGCCCTAACTCACTATGTATCAGGATGAGTACGTACCAGATTGTTTCAGCTGACTGCACTTGCAACTGAAATAATAATGATGGGCCCACTGCCCATGTAACTGAAGCAAGAACAATGTTGACTGGTATTGACATTGCAGTCTGGCACACGGAGGGGAAATCGCACCAGGTGCCAAGTGGCTCAGGAGGAGTGGGGGTTGCACCACCACACCCAGAAAAACATAGCCATAAGGTTATTACAGAACTCATTAGTATTATCTGAACCTCATGAAAAGCAGATAAGCCATAGATGAACCAAATAGCTAAGAAAGAAATAAAGGGGGGATGGGATAGAGAGGAGAAAGTCAAAACAGGCTTACATTTTGGGTTCTACTTTCACTAGCAGTTTTGTTTCTGTTTAATGTAAGGATTTGAATCTATTTATAACCACAACTGCTACACTGTTCTGAAATCTAGAATACTTCTAAAGAAAGACCCATTATATCCATGTCATTGAGCCTCTGCAAGACTGATGCTACAGCTGTCTGCCCATTGAACTTCATGGTGGAAGAGCTCTAGTTTGCATCATTTCCTGATTTCACAGGAATATATCACATTTCATTATTTAGAATAAAATTTCGTATAAAGTCATTATTCTGTTTATATAAAGGAAGTTTACCATATTTCCTTTTGCTGCACAGGTAAAGCTCTTCAATATCACTGCAAAATCTTACTGTATCTGAGGCTGAAATGAGGACTGAGGACTGTAGGAAAACAACTAAGAATAGGTATATTCAAATAACTCTCTATTTGATACAATAATGCCTTGGAATATTCAAGTGCAATTTGTGTTTTCACTGTGAATCAGAGAGTACAGATGAGCTTAGACTGTTTCTGTCATGTCAGCGAATTGGGCTGGTGGATTCACTGTTTTCAAAGGTGGTATTGTAAAAGGCAAATAAAATATGGTGTGCCCCTGTTCCATACAGTGTCGCCACTTGTTCCTTCTAGCCCGTCTGTCTCATGCCATCTTGCAGCTCTCCAACCCTTACTTTTTCTGGAAAAGCCTTCCCACCTGCTTTTCTCCTTTATCTTTTATCCAACATACCAGAAGACAACATGTTCCTACAATATTTCACAACAGGGGTTCTTAAGAGTCCTAGATGGATGCTAATCCCTTTGTCACAGCTGACAGAAGCTGCACGGTGCCTGAAGCAGCTGAGCACTGATTTGACTGAAGCATCACACTATAGCAGCAGCTGCCTGTGCTCCTCTGCCTCCAGTCTGGATCCAAAATGAACCCTGGGACAAGAACAACAGTAGAGCCACTAGCATTTTTTGTGATCATCTAAAGGTATGGTAGACTGTAGTAAGCAATAACCAGGCAAGAACACTTATGCTTTCAGGCAATATTTAAGGAGTACTTGGAACTTGTGCCAGTTCTCTGCAAAAAAGCAAATTGCACCTTCAATGAATACAAAAAAAAAAAAAAGGTGAAATGGGCAGGAATGTAAATTTCCCATTACCACTGTGAGGCACAGCTTTTCATTCAGCTTTTTCTTTTTTTTTTTTTTTAAAAAAAAAAAGAAGAAAAGTGAAGGTTCAAAAAACCCACGAATGTATGCTTTTTCTGAGATATAACTTTTCTTTTCACAGTTAAAAGTGGAAGAATATGAAATGGTATCTGCTGTACCAGAACGAACCATTTTTCCTCTGCAGTTCTTAAATACTTAGGACATTATATTTTAAGTTCAGAAAACATGTTGCACATTGTGGGTAATAATCTACCTAATAATATAGAGAGGATCTAGTCCTAGTCACAGCCAGTTTTGATGCTACAGAGAAAGACAAACAAGGAAAGAAAAAGAAATCCAAAACACAATGAACACAGCCAATTTTACAAAGCTGTGGTGGAGAGCACATTGGCACATACCCTGCAGGCTTGGAAATTAAAGATGATCTGCTCTGTTTTGGTATAAACCAAGCAGATTTAAAGTTATTAGACTGTGACTTTCAAGATCAGGCAGACATTTTTTTTTAAGAACGTCACTCCAGAAAGTACCTCAGGAAAATCATGGCTCAAAGGCTACTTGACACCCTGTTTCTTGTCCTTTCTGTGAGATGTTGTTTCTCAGACTCCTGGAGGAGAATACAAAACTTAACATTGACAAGCATTTGCTTTTCACAGTCTGGGTTTTTACAGTCACATAGTTTCGCGGGGTTTTCAAAAAATTCTTAGGTTTGTATGTGCTTTCAAGCCTCTGCGTTATGCAAAGAGGAACAAGCTGAAGGAAGGCACAGCCTCTGTACTTGTGCTTCTTCGAAGCACTACTTGGTGCATTTGCAGGGCTGTTAACCACTCACTGTGAGAACAGGAAGTTCTACAGAGAAAAATAGCTACAGCAAGCTAGCAAATCTCACTCTGCATGGGCAAGTTCTCTCACCATGAGCCTTCGTAGCCCAAACACGTTGGAAATGTCAGGCAGGACGCCATTTTGTAAGCCAGACTGCAGGAATTCCTCTTTTTGTATTGTAATGGTAGTCTAACTGTGATGCAATGCTTCATTATTTTATAGCATATTCTTAACCATACTACTAATTAATTCAGCAAGTTACCCTGTCTTTCTCCATAAACTTACTCTATATTGTTTCAAGGTTTTAGCTCCTGAAGTTTTATTTTTCGTTTAATCATACAGTTATGCTGTTCTCAAAAATTCAGGAGGAAAATTCTCCTGTATCCATTTAAATTGTAGATTTCTAATTTAATAATTCCGTCAAATCAAATTTCCACACAACAGTGCAATACATGGTCCATCATTGATTTCTATTTCCTTGCCAGATTCTATTTTTCAGTGTAAGCTCTTTCATCTGAATATGGATTTGGGGAGAAAACAAACAAAAAAAAAAGAAAATAAAAAAGGCATTATATCTTAGAAGGAAATGGCAATGAAATGAATGTTATGTACACATCCTGAAAATTATTCTCTCACCGTTTCTCAACTCAGGAAAAATCAAAACTGTTTTTTCCTCAAATAGATACCAAGGATAACTTTTTTGACAGGACCTTGAACAGTTAGAGAAAATACTCAATAGTCAAATCAACATAATGCCAACAAAGTCATCCCATTATTCCACACCATTAAAGCAGTCTCACTTTACCTTCAGGCTGTAAAGGAAGGGTTTAGTTGAATGACTCTTTTTTTTTTATTATAGCCATAATTTGCAGCTAAAATGATTGCTTCCCTCCTGCTTCTTAAAATTGCAGTTTTACTTTTTCAGTTTGGTGCTCTAGCTACTGAAAAATGTGACACAAATAACATAGATAACAATCATGCAATCATGGAATATTCAGAGTTGGAAGGGACCTCCAGAGATCATCTAGTCCAACTCCCCTGCTTAAAAGCAGGATCCCCTAGAGCACATCACTCAGGACTGCATCCAGGCGAGTCTTGAAAATCTCCGGAGAAGGAGACTCCACAACCTCTCTGGGCAGCCTGTGCCAGTGCTCTGGCACCCTCACTGAATAAAAGTTCTTCCTCATATTTAAGTGGAACCTCCTGTGTTCCAGCTTGTGTCTGTTACCCCTCGTTCTGTCACTGGGAACCACTGAAAAGAGTCTAGCTCCATCTTCCTTGAACCCACCTTTTAGGTATTTATAAACATTAATTAAATCACCCCTCAGCCTTCTCTTCTCCAGGCCAGAGTCCCAGCTCTCTCAGCCTTTCCTCATAGGGGAGATGTTCCAGTCCCCCAGTCATCCTTATTGCCCTCCACTGGACTCTCTCCAGTAGGTCCCTGTCTCTCTTCAACTGGGGAGCCCAGAACTGGACTCAGTATTCCAGTTGCAGTCTCACCAGGGCAGAGTAGAGGGGGAGAATGACCTCCCTCGACCTACTGGCCACACACTTCCCTATGCAGCCCAGGGTGGCATTGGCCTTCTTGGCAGCAAGGGCACATTGCCACCTCATGGATAATTTACTGTCTACCAGGACTCCCAGACTCCTCAGAACTGCTTTCCAGGAGGTCCCCCCCTAACCTATCCTGGTGCCTGGCATTCTTCTTCCCCAGGTGCAGCACCCTGCACTTGCCCTTATTGAACCTCATGAGGTTCTTCTCTGCCCAGCTCTCCAGCCTGTCCAGGTCCCACTGGATGGCAGCACAGCCCTCTGGCGTGTCAGCCACCCCTCCCAGCTTGGGAAAATCAGTGAACTTGCTGAGGATACACTCTGTCCCCTTGTCCAGGTCATTGATGAAGATGTTGAACAAGACTGGAACGAGTACTGACCCCTGCGGGACACCACTGGTTACAGGCCTCCAACTCGACTCTGCTCCATTGATCACAGCCCTCTGTGATCTGTCACACAGCCAGCTCTCGATCCACCTCACCGTCTAACCCACACTTCCTGAGTTTCCTAATGAGGATGTTATGGGAGACAGTGTCAAAAGCCTTGCTGAAGTCAAGGTAGATGACATCTGCTGCTCTCCCCTCATCCAGCCAACCGGTTATAACATCATAGAAGGCTAGCAGATTAGTCAAGCATGATTTACCCTTGGTAAATCCATGCTGACCACTCCCAATAACTTTCTGTTCTTCAACATGTTTGGAGATGACCTCCAGAATGAGTCACTCCATCACCTTTCCAGGGATGGAGGTGAGACTAACCAGTCTGTAGTTTCCTGGGTCCTCCTTCTTGCCCTTTTTGAAGACTGGAGTGATGCTGGCCTTCCTCCAGTCTTCAGGTACCTCTCCTGCTCTCCATGAGTTTTCAAAGATGATGGAGAGTGGCCCATGTAAGTAAGAGAAATAATGCACCCATACTGAGAAGGAACACAAAAGTTACAACTGACAAGAATCAAAAAGTTCTGGTAATACATTTTATTTGTGGCAGGAGTTTGGTAGAAGACAGGGAAATTTTAAACAGAAATCCTTCGGGTTTTTTCTAATTACAATATTCAGTATAGAGCATCAGCAACAGAGATTTAGCCACAAACCACTGATTGAATTAATATTTAAGTACAGTATGAAAGTGAGTTGAAGTAAAGAGTGGTAAACTCATTCTTTTCAAGAAAATACAAATTTTATACACTGTATAAGCCACCTTTACAACCGACTACAAAACTTCCATAAATTATAGTTCCCTACAAATTTGATATATTTGGAAACTGATTAACGCAAGATTATTTTGCAGGTAGGTGTTTACTCATGCATGACTTAATTTTTTTTTTTTTCATTTAGAATACCTCAGTATCAGAAGAAATTTTTGTCTCCTTTCTCAGACCACTCTTAATTCTTTACAATGGGCAATTTCTCTCTCACATAAATCAGAGAAACCGTGGTTTTCCAGTAAAATATCTCTCCTATTATTTGCAGTCTCCAACTCATAAAGCAATGAGGTGGTGGACCCCCAGCCTAGAAAAAGTCTTTTTGGAGGAAGAACATTAAAATAGGAAAAAGACAGCTAGAGAGTACTAAGCTCCAGAAATCCCCAGGCAATGATTAGCAACAGACATATGTTATAAGACCTGCAAAAATGCTTATGCTGCACTAAAGCAAGAACTGGTGAAAACAAACAAGCAAGCAAGCAAACAAACAAACAAAGAGACTAAACAACAGCCTGAGGAAGTTACAGTGAGCTTCTCTGAGGAGATCTTCCTCTATTATTCAGGTGGCACTTCTTCCCACTGTTCCATGAAGACTGCACCTTTGACCTTAATTGGAGGTGGGCACAACCTAAATCCTTATTATTTTCCTCTAGTTTAAGTTTTAATTGTTCAAATAACACTACTACTGTTCAAGGTATAAGTATACACAGCTTTTTCTCTCCATGCATTTCTCTGCCATATTTAGTGAATTGAAATAGTCTTTTGTGGTTTTCAGTGCAACTGACACCTGAGCAGATCATGAATCTCATATTCGCACAGTATAATTAAAAATCAGTATATGCACTCCATTTATGCTTATAAATATAAGCACATTTCTGATCCATTACATCTTTTCCCATCCCTTTTAGGAAGAGAAAGCATTTCGCAGGACTGGAATTGTATGGCTCCTGAGTAAAGATCATGGCTGCAGAGAAGCAGAAAACCAACAATCAGAAGAGTTAGCCAACCCCTCAATAACATCACTTCTGTATATTTAAGACAATGAAGCTATAGGAACCAATTTCATTCATGCAACTTTAAAGAGAAATCCATCAGATCAGTGCTTCACATACAAACATCTTAAGACAGTGATAGATTATCAGAACACTATGTCAAAAAAAGCATAATGTTATTTGCATTTGTACTATGAAATTTTATAATCATTTCTCTGCATGCAGGTTCTTGGAGTTTTCATCAGAAGAACCTTCAAGATTTTTAAATGTGTTTTTCCACAGAATACATTACAGTGTCCAGATTTTATAGGTGGTTTTTTTTCCCCTTTAAATCAACCTTCTTTCAAGAAAAATATGTTCCCCACCCAAGCTCAGATGAGTGCAATATATTTAATCTTAAGGATTAATAAGTTCTATGAATGCAAAACACAGACTCAAGGTGTAGGAGTAAGCATGTCTGAATACAACTCAAACATTATCAAAATCAAGACTTTTCTCATCTCCCTAACAAAGTGCTTCAGTAAAGGAAATTCTGTAACACAAGATATAATTGAACACACTAGTAAAAACCTAAGCAAATCTTTCGGTAGTGTGTGATTTTCTAAAGAATGTTTCCTGCCTAGGAAAGCATTTTTAATATAAAGATTACTCCATAAAAATACTTAGTTTGTTCTTATCCATCTACTATGCTTAAAATCTAAACTGTATGTATGGCAGTAAAACATGGTTTCCAGGTGGTCAGCTATGACAAAATAGCAGAGGCTCTTTTCACACTGTTGATATTAATTACATGATTTTTTTGACAAGTATTTCAGAAAAAGTTTTCTTCCTATCCAAATAGAGGTCAATGGGTGGTCAAGTTGTGCAGTCCAGTCATCAGTTATTTACATAAGGACTCTTGACTATTGTAATATAGACAAGGCAGGACAGAACTGATTTAGTTCTCAAGTAATATTAATGGAGAACTTGACCAATGGTCTCTTTGTGTTGAGAACGAAAGCAAGCCTCTCAGTTTCCATAGACCAGGTTATACAATAATAGTAATAGTTCTCAACCATTCAAAAATCACAACATAAAGTAATAAAAGACCTAGTCTAAACCACACACATAAAACAGCACACTGAGATGAAACTGTAGCCAACAGTTTTTGACACCACTTACTCCACAGAAATCATGCAAAGAAGGGAAAATTCATGGCAGGAAATGGGCAAATGAATGTTCAGCCCTATGTTTTGAAAAAATAGCTCTTTAAAAATTCAAAAGCCAATAAAATGCTTATAAGGATATTTATATTTCTTTCATATTGTGAAACATTAATCAAAACTTCCTAATATTATTGCAGTCAAAAACCCACAAAAAATTACAAAGATAAAAGAGACAACCTGCATTTGTCCCGCTTTAAAGTAAATGGAGTTTTCCTTATTTGAGCTCACTTCTTGCATACATCTATAATCTGTCATACAGTTTAAAACGTTTCCTGCTTTGCAAATCAGTCATGAAACACACATTTCATAAAATTTATGTTTCTTAAGGGAATTAAATGACGTAAGTTTCACTAGTAATCTAGGTCAGTTATCGGATAAAACACAGAGTTGAAGTTTCTGCAAACAACAGATGCTTAGTCTCCACTTGTATATTTACCTGTCTTTAGTACCAAACAAAAACAGAAGGGCGTCAGACTATATGATAGATTTTTTTCCCCTTTAAGTTTAGTTAGTAAATTTGCAGCTCTTATGATCAGACAACAAATTAATAATTAAATCTACATTCTTGGCACTATCTGTACAATTAAAACTTCTGTTGTACAATAAAAAATATCATAAAATATGAAAATAAATGTATCACTGTTCTGCAGGGTATGTTAATCATTGATGTTTTATATCCAGAAAAACATTTCAACACCAGAAGTATTTCACAGGTAGTATTCCAAAATACATATTAAATACATGCTAAAACTGGTGTACCCATTACACACAACCTATATTTGTTAAATCTGTTCACAGCATATAAATATTTGGATTTTATATGCTTAAACACGTATAGATATACACAACCACATGTGTGTGTAGATTTAAAAATCCTCCTAGTTTAGGACTGTAATACATTTTTACAATGAAGGCTATGTACACTCTGAGTTTAACTTGGGTATCCTGAGTACAGATAGCTATGTAGATATAGCAGTTCAGGTTGTAAAACCTTCCCCAGAAGGTGGAAATGTTATTTTGGTCTATACAACTTCAGACATAGTATATTAGCAATATCAAATTTGGCAATGGAAGCACGATCTTATGTAGTTGTTTCAAGAGTCAGTTCACACACTGATTTCTCAGACAAAATACTACACACAGTAACTATCACTGATTCACAACACCAGGTCTGCTTGTGAAAAGCAAAGAGAACCAAAATGATAGAGATAGGAATTCTTTCCTTATTTTCCCCCTTTCTTCATGTCTTCTACTGACTTTATAATCTGTCAACCTCCTCACTAAACTGCTTAATATGAACTCGAAGTTTGATCCAAATAAGATTGCTTAAATGTTTTGAAATACTGAGAGTTTATTCTGAAACAGATAAACACCAACAGTTCCTTTGCAAAGGTGTTATCATCCAGTGTGGTGTAATAATTTCCTGTAGCAGCATCTGTTATTCCAGAAGGCCTGGTACATATCAAAACTCTGACTGGTTTCATGTATTACACAGGTATTTTGACTTAGGTTTGAGATTTAAGATTGATACTGAAAGACAGGTAATTACAGTTTCCAAACTGTGCTTTAGGCAGGAGTAAGGCATCACAGTAGGTTTCAGTTGTCACAAATAGAAATATAAACCCAATATACTGTAGAGTACAGGTAAATATAAATTCATCATTTTCATGTTTCTCTTTAAACATTAATATTATTCATATGAAAGTAAAAATATGCATAGTTTTCATTGGAAAAAGAAAAAAAGAAAACAAAGTTCCTGCTCTAAGGAGATCAAAGGGGAAATAAAAGGCAAAAAACTAAAAAGAGGAAAACCTGAAAGATATATGAATAGGAGAAAGCAGAGGAGGACAACAAGTCTTCCATGTTCACATGTTCCTGCATTTTGCTAAAGGCATGTTTTTCCAACTGTCACCATTGACATTAGAGATTTTACATTTCACACTATATTATCCTTATAGATTAAAAAACATGTGGCTTATCTCATGTTGGACCATCCCACTGCCTATCCTGCTACAGCACCTTCAAAACTGAGTAAATTCAAGTATATTTCTAACTGTAAATTGAACAGGATTGAGATTTAGGGGTACAATGTTTCCGTGCAACACGTGAAGATCCCAACGCCAGATGAAGACATCGACTAAAGGTGATTCTATACGGGTCTATTGCAACATTAATTTTCCACCTTTGAGTGTAAAGAAAAGTTCAATGTGATTTGATGAATTTCCTGCTCTGGGTTTTTTAGTACTACCAATATCCCTGCTAAATATTTACTCCCTTCCTGACTGGTGTTATCACAATTATTGCCTTTTCCCATAGCATCTCATGATAAACATAGTCAATTTATTATTTTTTTGCGTTTACTTAATGAAAAATATGCAAAAAGTTGTTCTATATTAAGAATATCTTTAATGCTGTCTTATGACTATGTTTCTCATGAAATGCTATGGAAAAGGCTTTATCTTAGGCACACCATGGAACCACTTTGAGACAACAGAATAAACATCAATGAAAAAGAAGCAAAGGGATCACTGGGTTTGACAAGATGGTTTAACCTTAGTTGTATATTTCAGTAAGAATATGTTTCAGCTTAATTTTTTCATATATATATATATATATATACATATATGGTAATGAATCAGGCACAATATGCTTTTGACAGGCTTGAGTCCAGGACAGCGAATTAAAATGCTAAGAAGACTGATACTTGTGATGCTTGGCACTATCAAACCCTGCTTGATATCTCTGGGGAAGGTAAGAGAACTGCAACTGAGCATTGTAAAAGATAGTCTGACATCTTACCTTGTAAGTTACATTCTGAAAAGGTTCTTAAAACATAAAGAATGATTCACTGATGTCTGTGATCCTCTGTGCATAGGCAAAAAACAGCCAAAGAGGTGCAAGAGCATTTCCTTGCTAACCAGATGCCATTTACTCTTCACTCAGAAAGCAAGAAGTGTTCTGACTGATATTTTCTAATACCAAACTGATCTCCCTGGAGTTTTCTGTTAATGCACACACAATGAACACACTTCTCCCTATTGCAAGAGAAATAATGAAATGTATTAATGGGGTTAAAAGACCAGCAAGCCTGGTAAATCTGTTCCTCGACCGCCTGGACAAAACACAACAGACGTGCAATGAATAGACAATGCAGAGAAGCAAAATGGAACAATGGTAATGTGTTGGCTGGAAGGGAAAAAAAAAAAAAATAAAAGAAAATATTCTGGATTTTTCTTCCCAAAATCTGCAGTTCTGGTGTCTTCTCTTGAAACATTGTCTGAGGTCTGAGTACGGTGATTCCTAGCCACACTGTGTCATCCATAAAGGTATAGAGGTCATCCTCACAGAGGACTGAGAGCTTGGGAGTGCAGCACAACGTCAGAGAATGTAATCACAAGTGACAATCTCAGCTATGAGGAAAGCAGCCCTCAGCACTTCCCATCTTCAGCAAAAAACACTGACATTAGAAATATGCAGATATCATAAGCAAAAAGTACTTATAATAGCTTTGCTTTCTATTCCAGTATAATTTTCAGCTGACTGCAGGTTAAAATTTCAGATCAGTCGCCTATTTTGTATCTTATCATTTCATTCCAAAGACATAAGAGAAATTTGACTTTGCACAGTAGTCAGCTTAAATACATATAAGTACATCATAAGCTAGAAAATATTTTTAGCTGTTGGGAAAATGCTGTGCTTAAAACAGAAAAATCCTAAAAATTGCTATTTAGCAAATAGATTGGAATTGCTATAGAACTGCATTAGCAATTAAATGCATGGTATAAGCATTTTAAAAAGTCTAGGAAGCTATATACCTAGAGTTCTTCCAGTTTCTCAGTGCTTGACATGAATCCTGCAAACAACCTTCACAAATAAGCATCTTGGATGTATAATAAAATTATTTAAAAAACTGGCTCTCTAAATCTTTATCTGGCAGAATAAAACTAAGCTCAGCAAGAGTTAGCTGGTTGGAAACTCTTCCTCTGTAACAAAAAAAGGCTACATCTGTTGCAAAGTGAGGAAAAGATTGCCTCTTCTCAGCATCTATCTGCAATAAAACACTGACGGTCAGTGAGTTAAAAATGTCAGCCTGTTTGGTTTAGGTATGTCCAAAGACTAAAAAGACGGACTCAGAATACATGTCGCAGCTCAAAATATTTGGAAGACTAAAACTTCTGCTTTGCTGTAGGCAAGACCCTATATTTAATTTCTAGTAAATGAACACATGATTAGAGTAGAATAAAACAGTCCTCAATTGCATATATATAGTTTAAGAATGACATAATTACTAGCAATTAAGGTAAGTGAAAACTATGGAAAGCACACGAAATAGCCAAACAAAGCTTTGTCAGCAGCCAGGCCCAAATTATGGAAGTTGGACATCATCACATCATTGCCAAAATCATATATATTCTCTGAATGAAACATGATTCTCTGATCCTGTCTTTTGAAGTATAGCAGATATCTGATAGTTACTACATATAGAAATAAATACAATATTTATGATTCGATCACGGTATCACAGAATCACACAGAATCACAGAACATTAGGGATTGGAAGGGACCTCAAAAGATCATCTAGTCCAATCCCCCTGCCAGAGCAGGAACACCTAGATCAGGTCACACAGGAACATGTCCAGGCGGGTTTTGAATGTCTCCAGAGAAGGAGACTCCACAACCTCTCTGGGCAGCCTGTTCCAGTGCTCTGTTACCATCATTCAGAAGAAGTTTTTCCTCACATTTATGTGGAACCTCCTATGTTCCAGCTTGCACCCGTTGCCCCTTGTCCTATCATTGGATGTCACTGAGAAGAGCCTGGCTCCATCCTCTTGACACTCACCCTTTACATATTTATAAACATTAATGAGGTCACCCCTCAGTCTCCTCTTCTCCAAGCTAAAGAGACCCAGCTCCCTCAGCCTTTCCTCATAAGGGAGATGTTCCACTCCCTTCATCATCTTTGTGGCTCTGCACTGGACTCTCTCGAGCAGTTCCCTGTCCTTCTGGAACTGGGGGACCCAGAATTAAACACAATATTCTAGATGCGGCCTCACCAGGGCAGAATAAAGGGGGAGGAGAACCCCTCTCAACCTACTAACCACTCCCCTTCTAATACACCCCAGGATGCCATTGGCCTGCTTGGCCACAAGGGCACATTGCTGGCTCATGGTCAGCCTGCTGTCCACCAGGACCCCCAGGTCCCTTTCCCCTACGCTGCTCTCCAACAGGTCAGTCCCCAACTTATACTGGCACATGGGGTTGTTCTTCCCCAGGTGCAAGACTCTACACTTGCCCTTGTTAGATTTCATTAAATTTCTCCCCACCCAACTCTCCAGCCTGTCTAGGTCTCTGAATGGCAGCACAGCCTTCTGGTGTGTCAGCCACTCCTCCCAGTTTGGTGTCATCAGCAAACTTGCTGACAGAGCACTCTATTCCCTCATCCAAATCATTGATGAATATATTGAATAGTACTGGTCCCAGTACTGACCCCTGAGGGACTCCACTAGATACAGGCCTCCAACTAGACTCCGTCCCATTGACCACAACTCTCTGGCTTCTTTTCTTCAGCCAGTTCACAATCCACCTTACTGCCTGATCATCCAGACCACACTTCCTCAGTTTAGCTGCGAGGATGCTGTGGGAGACAGTGTCAAACGCTTTACTGACATCAAGATCGACCAAAGTTACTGAGGTTCTGAGGTAATGTAGATGATACAAGAATTTTGAGAACAGAAACAAAAAACATTTGAGAACTGCAGTAATTTTTGGACTATTTTTCATAAATAATCTTTTTACTCTCAAACAAGCCAATATTTCTATACACAAATAAGTGCATAAGGCCGTCTGCAGAGTCTATTTTCTGTGCCTCTTTAAAGTAACATTAAATTTTACACATACACAAAAAAAATCCAGAATTGTTTATATAAAGCTTTTTCATCAATTTTATGTATTATACTAATACTCAGCTTTTGTGTAGCATTTGTCAACAGTAGATTGATACATACTTTCTTTCAGTTAACAAAATAAAATGCACACTTAATGTAAAATGCAGGATTATATAAATCCTATTTTAGATTTAAGAAGGTGAGGTTTTAATTGGGTTCAAAGGTAAACAGTTGTTGATATATAATACCTCCTCCGTATCAAGATTGCAAGTAAATTTCAGTGGCATTTGACCATGAGAGTATTACAGTGGGATAAGAACACAGCAATGAATACAGACACACTTCCAGGCTTGCCCCAAGTTTATGATCTACAGATTTGTTCAAGCTTCCTGTGACACAAAGTTAGTTAAGGACTGACTGAAATGTGAAAGATATGCAAACATCTGAATAAAGTCCGAGCACTATCATGAGTAAGAAAGGTGTAGTGAAAATTTTCACTAATAAGGAAAAAAGCTTGGAAATATACGGATCATGTCACATGGAGTATTGAGTCAAGTGAAATGTTCGGGAGAGACAATCTATATTTGAACCTGGCACATGTATGTTACGACTGTACAAAGGAAATTTAGAAATATAGACATTTATGGTAGGAAAGAAGTTGCATTTCTATTTATTTTAGTTATTTTTAAAAAGTCACAGAATCACAGAATCACAGAATCACAGAATGTTAGGGATTGGAAGGGACCTTAAAAGATCATCTAGTCCAATCCCCCTGCCAGAGCAGGAATACCTAGATCAGGTCACACAGGAACATGTCCAGGCGGGTTTTGAATGTCTCCAGAGAAGGAGACTCCACAACCTCTCTGGGCAGCCTGTTCCAGTGCTCTGTTACCATCATTCAGAAGAAGTTTTTCCTCACATTTATGTGGAACCTCCTATGTTCCAGCTTGTACCCGTTGCCCCTTGTCCTATCATTGGATGTCAGTGAGAAGAGCCTGGCTCCATCCTCATGACACTCACCCTTGACATATTTATAAACATTAATGAGGTCACCCCTCAGTCTCCTCTTCTCCAAGCTAAAGAGACCCAGCTCCCTCAGCCTTTCCTCATAAGGGAGATGTTCCACTCCCTTCATCATCTTTGTGGCTCTACGCTGGACTCTCTCGAGCAGTTCCCTGTCCTTCTTGAACTGGGGGGCCCAGAACTGGACACAATACTCCAGATGTGGCCTCACCAAGGCAGAATAGAGGGGAAGGAGAATCTCTCTTGACCTACTTGACCTACTAACCACTCCCTTTCTAATACACCTCAGGATGCCATTGGCCTTCTTGGCCACAAGGGCACATTGCTGGCTCATGGTCATCCTGCTGTCCACCAGGACCCCCAGGTCCCTTTCCCCTACACTGCTCTCCAGCAGGTCAGCTCCCAACCTGTACTGGTACATGAGGTTGTTCTTCCCCAGATGCAAAACTCTACACTTGCCCTTGTTGAAATTCATTAAGTTTTTCCCCGCCCAACTCTCCAGCCTATCAAGGTCTCGTTGAATGGCAGCACAACCCTCTGGTGTGTCAGCCATTCCTCCTAGTTTGGTGTCATCAGCAAACTTGCTGAGGATACATTCTGTACCCTCATCCAAGTCGTTGATGAAGATATTGAACAACACCGGTCCCAGTACCGACCCCTGAGGGACTCCACTAGTCACAGGCCTCCAACTAGACTCTGTCCCATTGACCACAACTCTCTGGCTTCTTCCCTTCAGCCAGTTCACAATCCACCTCACTACCTGATCACTAAACCCATACTTTATCAGCTTATCTACAAGGATGCTGTGGGAGACAGTGTCAAATGCTTTACTGAAATCAAGATAAACCACATCTACCGCTCTACCGTCATCTATCCACCTAGTTATTTCCTCATAGAAGGCAATAAGGTTGGTCAAACATGACTTACCCTCGGTAAAACCATGTTGACTGCTCTTAATGACCCCCTCATCCTTGATGTGACTAGAGATCGTGCCAAGAACAAGCTGTTCCATCACCTTTCCAGGGATGGAGGTGAGGCTGACCGGTCTATAGTTACCGGGGTCCTCCTTCTTGCCCTACTTATAGATTGGAGTGACATTTGCTATCCTCCAGTCCTCAGGCACCTCTCCTGTTCTCCATGACTTACCAAAGATGATGGAGAGTGGCCTAGCAATGACCTCTGCCAGCTCCCTCAGCACCCTTGGGTGCATTCCATCTGGTCCCATTGATTTATGGATATCCAGATTGCTCAACTGATCCCTAACCCAATCCTCATCTACCAAGGCAAACTCCTCCTTTATCCTGACTTCTTCTGGGGCTACAGGGATCAGGGGCTCCTGGGGAAAGCCAGCAGGAGTAAAGACAGAGGCAAAGAAGGCATTCAGCACCTCTGCCTTCTTTATATCCTCTGTCTCTAGGGCACCCCCCTCATTCATCAGTGGGCCTATATTGCCTCTAGTGTTTGTTTTACTAGCTATGTATTTGAAAAAGCCCTTTCTATTGTCCTTGACCTGGCTTGCAAGGTTAAGTTCTAAGGAGGCCTTAGCTTTCCTAATTGCCTTTCTACATCCTCTGACAACTGTCCTATATTCCTCCCAAGTGACTAGCCCCTCTTTCCATGATCCATAAATTCTTTTTTTCCACCTAAGTTTGCCCAGCAGTTCCTTGTTTAACCATGCTGGTCTCCTAGCTCCCTTACTTGATTTCATACCCATTGGGATGCTCTGATCCTGAGCTTGCAAGAAGTGGTCCTTGAATGTTGACCAACTATCTTGAGCCCCTTTACCATCTAGCACCCTGTCCCATGGGACTTCCCTTAACAATTGATTAAGGAGGCTAAAGTTGGCCCTGCGGAAGTCCAGGGTTCTGGTCTTGCTTGGTACTCTATTCCTCCCACACAAGATCCTGAACTCCACCATCTCATGATCACTGCAGCCAAGGCTGCCATCGACCATCACTGCTTCAACAAGACCCTCCTTGTTGGTAAGTACAAGATCCAGCAGCGCTCCTCTCCTAGTCGGCTTAGAACCATCATAAAAGAATATGCTGAGCAATAATAAACAAGTGTGTCATCATCAGTCCTCACAGGCTCTTGAGAATGCTTTAGTAAGTTTTATAACTGCGTATTAGAAGGCCTGGAAGATGAATCACAGTCATCAGTCTTTAGATTGAAACTTGGGAAAAGTATGAAGCAGCAGCAAACTAAGTCCACCTCAGTGACATCGTACTTTCAATATTGTACTGTTGGCCTTCTGATAACGGGAAATAAATAGAGTGGCTTGAAAGGAAAAAAAAATGCAGAAGCAAGCTGAGGACAAAGGCAGGGAGTCACAGACTGCTGAGGTCTCACTGGCCACCATCTAACTAACCAGAGTACTCTGTCTTACTATCATTCCTAAATAAACTCAAATTTGGAATTCTGAAATAAATGCATGAAATTCTATATGAAATGTAATTATCAGACAATTGACAATTTTATGTTTTCTAGTTCTCCAGCACTGAACAATACTCAGAGGAAGTATCTAGAATTCAAATAAAATATTTTTGATATCGTTTATAGGAAAAAAATAATTCTCCTTAGCATTCAACATTCCTGCAGTAAGACTTGGCAGAGAGGCACAAAAATTATGCAGAAACTATAAAGACAAATCAAATCATGTCTCCATTGCAGGCTGTCAATATGACTCAATATTTATTACAAGGCAACCAAATAAGATTTCTTATGTTGTTAATTTATGACAGTCGACATAGCCTGCAAATGCCTTTTATGTTTTATCAGGTTGTTGGGAAGGAGATAAGGCTTAAGAAATAGAAATAGCAATTTGGCCATGTCAAGACTGGTATAGGGAAAAATCTGTATCATGAATTTCCCACCTACCAGCAGTCTAAGCCTGTGGCTAAAACGAATAGAAGGAAGATACCTGAAGAAAGTCTCCAGCCTGTCGAAGTCCCACTGAACGGCAATACAATCCTCTGACATATCAGCCACTCCTCCCAGTTTTGTGTCATCTGCAAACTTGCTGAGGGTGCATTCTGCCCCATCGTCCAGATCATTAGTGATGATGTTGAACAGAACTGGAAACAGCACTGACTCCTGGTTTATGCTGCTATTTTTATTGTAGAATTTGGTCAAGTATGACTTCCTTTTGCTGAAACTACGCTGACTATTCCTAATGATTTTCTTATCTTTTATGCGCCTGGAAATGTTTTAGGATTAGCTGCTTCAACTTCTTCCCAAGGATGTAGGTGAGGCTGACCAGCCTGAAGTTCCTTGTGTCATCCTTGCCCTTGAAGTGAGGATTTCCCATGATCAGTCCAAGATTATCGAAAGTGGCCTTGCAATGACATCTACTAGCTCCCTCAACACATGTGGTTCCATCTTATCAGGACCCATGGATTTATGTATTTCCAGCACGCTTAAGTATTCCTTGACTCGATCTTCTTCCACCAAGGGTATATCTTCCTTGCTCCAGCCTTTCCCTTGGGATTCCTGAAGGTCAGTCTTGCTAGTAAAAACTGAGTCAAAGAAGGCGTTAAGTACCTCAGAATTTTCCATGTCTTGTGTAACAAGGTGCCTCATCTTGTTCAGCAATGGGCCCACATTTTCCCTAGTCTTCCTTTTGTCACATACATACTTATAGAAGACCTTCCTGATCTCTTTGACATCCCTGGCCAGATTCCATTCCATTTGGGTCTTAGCTTTCCTAGTGTCATCTTTGAATGTTTGAACATTGAATTTGGGTAGCATCTCTTTGTTCATCCATGCAGTCCTCCTGTTATTTTTGCCTGACTTCCAGCTCATTGGGATGGACTGCACTTGGTCTTGGAGGAGGTGATCCTTGAATAGTAACCAACTTTGGCACTCATTCCCTCCAGGGTGTTATCCCACAGGAGTCTTCCAAGCAGATATTTGAAGAGGCCGAAGTCTGCTCTCCTGACGTCCAGGGTTATGAGTTTTCTTATCACCCTCCTCCCCTGCCCTAGAGTTCCTGTACTTCACCATCTTACAGTCACTAGAGTCAAGGCTGTATTTTAACTTAACATAATCCTTGTTTGTGTGAGTATGAGGTCCAGTGAATCACCTGTCCTTGTTGACTTCTCTGTCACTTGGAGAAGGAAATTATCAATGTACTTCAGGAACCTCCTTGACTGTCTATATCCTGCATGTTGTCCCTCCACCAGTTATTGGGGTGGTTGAAGACAGCCATAAGCACCAGGGTCTGCAAACTTGAGGCTGCTCTTTTCTGTCCATGGATGATTCACTTGTTCTTCCTGGTTAGGTTGCCTATAACAGACATCCACTATAATGTTACCTTTGCCTGCCCTCTCTTTAATTGTAACCCATTAACTCTCCATCAGCTCCTCTCCCATCACCTGGCAGAGTTCCATGTTCTCCATCTACTCTTTCACATAAAAGGCAACTCCCCCTCCCCATCTTCCCTTCCTGTCCTTCCTAAAGAAACTGTATCCCTCCATTACAACACTCCAGTAATGGGAGTCATCCCACAATGCTTCAGTGATGCCAATAAAAACATAACCCTGCAACTGCAATATATTTAAATGTATGTATATGTAATAGCCATACTCCTCTCTTTTGCTTTTCTGTTATCACTACTGATCACCTTGTGACCCCCAAAACAAAAGCACACACAGAAAATGAGGGTAAGACCGCTGCTTTGGAGAAGGCAGCAACACACAACATGTGCAGAAGATTTGGGAAACTCCTGCTGATCTAGTCATCAAAGGAATCAGTGCATTTTTCCTTTCCTGTATGTGTTTCTAAGTCTTTAAAAATTATATGATACTGTTTAATAAATACTTGCAGTAAATAATTCCATATTATTTTTTCTTGGAGCTGACAAATAAGTTATATGCATTACAGAACAAATAAAAAGAAATAGACTAGTGCATGACCTATATATTGTGCAACCTATTTTAAACATGATGCAGGTAGAAATGATAAAAAGCAATGCTGAGGTGCTGATAGGGTAGGGATGGCAAAGGTTTGGTAAAATTACAGAGGCTAAGTCAATACTGTGAGTCAAACTGCTTTCATAATGCATTGGAGTTCTGGTCTCAGTTCACTGAGTAAAGGAAGATATGTCTGAGGTCACCTCCTTGCATGAAGCTATCACCTTAAGATGAAAAGACTCCCAAAATCTCATTATATAGAGTTAACTGTGAATGTTCATTTCATTTCTGTGTGTTTCATGAGAGATTCAGTTTACCAAAGCAATTAACTTTATGGAAAGATTTCAGAATTAAATTGAGCAGATTTGGACAGATGTTGTATGTCTGAACCTTGTCTATTGCAGAGCTTCAGAGACATTACAACACTGGTCCTACAACCAGGGCAAGTTTCCATTGCAGCTGCATGAAAATTGTTTCAAGTGAATTGCAACAATGCATTTGGCTCACAGTTGTTTTTATTCCCACATTGAGGAAGCTTCTGGGATCTGAGCTGTGACCATCAGTTGACTCAATACTTCTCTCCACATGACAAAAATGCAAATGAGCTCTCATATCCTAATGGATATTAGTACAGCTTTTAATGTGTGGTTAGTAAATATTTTTCATACCTTTTCCAAATCTGCATATGTCATTTCAGTACAAGGAGTAGAAATACAGGTAGTCAAACTAAGCAGATGTATTTTTCACTCACTATCATTTTACTGTATGATGTATTCTGTTCACTTTCAGGTAAATGCTTTGAAAAATGAAATCACTTGCAAATTTAATTAAGAAGAAAAGACTTAAAAAATATTAGATAATTTATCATATCTTGTAAACTTAAGTTGTTTAGAATTGCCAGAATTGCCAAAAGTATTGAAATACAAAGTAAGAAAAGGAAAAAAATCTTTGCTGGAGCCTTGTTCTGTCATTTTAAATCAATGTCAGTATTAATTTTCACCGAGAAATTAAAAGGCTTTGCTTTACTAGCTGAATGAAGCCTAGAAGCAAATCTCATTTCTTCCAGGTAACTGATCCAGTATGTCAGAGGACTTTGGCTTAGACTGTTATATTTCTTCATGCTTCATACCATTCAGAATTTCCTTGTTTCCTGTAGGACAACTGGAAACCCTAGTCCTAGATGTGCACCCTTACCATGGTCAGGTCCTGTTTCATCTCTTTGCCTTTTGAAGGAAACATTTGTGTGCATGCTATGAGCTGGAAAATAATTGCAGATCATTTCAGTAGGCCCTGGTCTGGGTTGTCAGTGGAAGAAGGACTAGACAGACCATCAGAAAGCAAACTCTTCCCCATGTACAGATATCTTTAGAGGCATCTCTGCCACTTTTTGTCCATGAGAATTCGATAATAT
This sequence comes from Podargus strigoides, assembly GCA_028020825.1. NCBI lineage: Eukaryota > Metazoa > Chordata > Aves > Caprimulgiformes > Podargidae > Podargus > Podargus strigoides. Next base: position 81,610,911 of record CM051663.1, on the reverse strand, counting down.
TCTCATGCTCAAAAATGGTAGTAAGAAGTTAGCTGACATACCTCTAATTACAGCTGGCTGATCAACTTTCACCAAGGGAGAAGTTTAGACTGTTTTGACATTGATTGTCAGTATAAAGTGGAGCAGAGTTAAATGTAAAGCCCTGACATGATGCTGAATATAAGTCACTATACATCATGTAACCCTCAGTAATTTTGCAGGTGACACCAAGTTGGTTGGGAGTGTTGATCTGCTTGAGGATAGTGAGGCTCTGCAGAGGGACCTGGACAGGCTGGATCAATGGGCTGAGGCTAATTGTATAAGATTCAATAAGGCCAAGTGCCGGGTTCTAAACTTCGGCCACAACAACCCCATGCAATGCTACTGTTTGGGGAGGAGTGTCTGGAAAGCTGCCAGGCAGAGAGGGACTTGTGGGTGTTGATTGACATCCGACAGAACATGAACCAGCAGTGTGCCCAGGTGGCCAAGAAGGCCAATGGAATCCTGTATTGTATGAGGAATAACATGGCCAGCAGGACTAAGGAAGTGATGGTTCCTCTGCTGAGGCCACACCTTGAATACTGTGTTCAGTTTTTAGCCCCTAACTACAAGGACACTGAGGTGCTGGAGCATGTCCAAAGAAGGGCAGCAAAGCTGGTGAAGGGTCTGGAGGACAAGTCTTATGAGGAACAGCTGAGGGAGCTGGGGTTGTTTAGTCTAGAGAAGAAGAGACTGAGGGGAGACCTCATTGCTCTCTATGACTACCTGAAAGGAGGTTGTAGGTGGGTTTCAGTCTTTTTAACCAAGTAACAAGTGATAGGACAGGAGGTAATAGCTTCAAGTTGCACCAGAGGAGGTTTAGATTGGATATTAGGAAGAATTTCTTCACAGAAGAGGTTGTCAGATGTTGGAATGGGCTGTCCAGGGCAGTGGTGGAGTCCCTGTCCCTGGAGGTCTTTAAGAGTCGTGTTGACATAGTGCTCAGGGATATGGCATAGTCAATGGCTGTCAGTGTTAGGTTAATGATTGGACTCAATGATCTTAGATGTCTTTTCCAACCTAGACGATTCTGTGATTCTGTGATTTTAGGGTATAATCAGTGAACTCAGGATAGGTTCATCAGCTTTCCTTTAGCTGAGAATCAAGAGAAGCAATTATCTTCCAGTGAGATAACTCAGGTTGTTATTTGGAGAATGATCTTCATTCAGTGTAAATAGCAAAGGTGTTGACAAAATGAAAATTACTTTTATTTGTCTTCAGCAGACTTTTTCCTCAAAAATGGTGGTTTTTTAAGTTGACAAAAATAGTTAATAAGTTAAAAGCCATTCTGTTAAAAAAAAAAAAAAGTGCATAAATCAAATTTAATTAAAATCACTATAAACACTGAGAATATGGTGAAATGTTGCTAGTCGCAGATGACTGATATTCTTATAACTTTAACAACATTTTCAAAAGGTAGCAGTTCCAAATGTGTTTTAAATAATTTGTTCTCTATTCTTTAAAAAAATTCAGAATGTAGCTATAATTTATAGACGGGATTAGGAGAGCTATACAGATCAGTAGGATTGAATGACTTAGTAAAAGCTCTATTATTTTTCTTGTTAACTCTCTTGTTTGATAAATAAGACAAATGCATATTCAACTTAACTGTGACAAAGTCTTAGTAAAGCCTAATTTGCAGCTTCACAATTACTGTTTTCCTTGAAAAATGTCCTTCTTCATTTTGGACACATTTTTTTTAAGAAATCCTTTTACTTATTCAGTGTGGAGACGCCAAACACAGTCATGTTGACATGCAACTAAACATAAACCAACACGTTGTGTATCAAGGGGCTTCTCACTTTTCTACAGCAGTAAATGTGTAATAAATGGTAATAAACAGCCAACCAAGGGAAGTTCTTGTGATTTGTCATTTACTCCTTTCATCCTTCCGATTTGATAGTTTCTGCGACAAATTAATTCACACTGTCACTCCTCACACACTTCAGCTACTTTTGCCATGTCTTCTACCCACTCCATTGAAGCTCAGCACTGTCCTAGAAGTCGTTGTCCTTTTTATATAGTTGGGGGGGGGGGGGGGGTGTTAATCATATAAAGAACACATATTACGTGTCTTCTCAACACTTGTTATGTACTTTTTATTGTCTCAGTTAAATATCTTGGCATATAAGACAGCGATCTAGTGAATGCCTCCTGCCCTCTCACAAAGTCCCTAGAGGAGTGATCAGTGAGCAATCCGATTTTCATCCACTGTGTTGGAATTGAGAGCAACACAGAAAAATCCCTTTCCATCCATGTCTTTAACATCCCACTATCACAACTGTCTGTTGCCTGCCACAGGGATGTTCAGGACAGCCTTCTAGCCCTTCCTACCTTCCCAGCTGATACTGTTCTCATGGAAGCAGCTTAAATTGCAAAAACTCCCAAGGATCAACTGTAAATTTTACTACATCAGTCCCTTGGGAAAATAAGTCTTAAAAAAATCTGTGCACATAAAAGAGTGACCCTGCAGAGCCCTTTGGACATAAGCATGGCAGAACAGTGTTAGGGCAGAGCTATTGGAGGTCTGGCACCATGGGGCATGGCTAGCTGCATAGGGACAGTTCAGAACCTGCAGACTATAAAGAATTGCTCTTCTGCCTTACATGACACAGAATTCATTTCTTTCCTCCCACTTCTGATTCCATCAGTCATGTCTCAGTTTAAGGAACAGGAATAATCTGGTTTGTATTGAATTTATGCAATAAACAGAAGAGATGATACTGTAGTTAAAAGAAGATCTAGGCTGAAGTAGTAGGAAAATTGATATAAAGAAAGATCACAGTATAAAGAATGATGCAGTGTGTACCTAGAAAGAAAAATCTCAAGCATCTGTCTTATGATGTCTTACATTGTCTGAAAATGTATGTGACCACAAAATTAAATGAAAGAATATTGAATATACAAAAACTGGAAGAGTTATGAAAATCCTGTTCCAAATACATACATTCTTACATTTAGTCAAATAATGTATATTTATTTTTATGTTTATACATCTACTTATACATACACATAAGAATATGTATACATTAATGGCAAATTACCAGGTACAAAACCTCCAGCATGGCAGATTCTTATTAACTGTTTGTGCTAGTCCCAGAAATACTACGTAAAATTCATCCCTTATCTAAAATCAAGTTGTCTACAGAGAAACATCAGAAATTAAAAACCTTAATAGAACAGTATGGTTAGTAACTCCTAAATTATAACACCGACAAAGTATCTAATAATAATTAATTATAATCTAATAATTTTAGAGAAAGATATGACTTCTCATATTATCCAAAATTATATTTACTACTGTGAGAAAAATATAAACCTTATAGAAATATCACTTTTAAGAGTTGCTTATGCAGAACACTCAATACAGTTATGACAGACTGCCAAAATGACATTTTGTGCTGTATTCAAATATGAGCCCTGAACTTTTCAATTGCCGAAGACAAAGGCAAGAGTGTCCTAATGTTATTTTTCCTACTTCCCTTGATTAGCATCGGCTTTTATATGAAGTCAGACAAATTAAATGATCAGTGACAGTGTTTGTTATTGAATATCCAAAGGGATTAAATTTCATATATTCAGAAATGGATTGAATGTGCCTGAAGAAAAATGTGAAACCAATAAACTACTAGATTATATTTTATGATACCATGTGTAATGTCATCAAAGTGAGTGAACAGTGGCCTCTGAAACACACAGTCTCAGCACAGCACTATATTCATAAATTCAAGATCGAATACTGACTTTGAAATTTAGAACAAGCCAAGTTAGAATTAGAATTAGAGTTTAGCACTTTTTAACCTGAAATCTAACCTGTAAACTTTTTCTGATTAAATGCATAAAACAAAAATGACTTAACATAAACTTGCCCAGTCACTTCCTTGACAAGTCATTAGGAAAATTATGTCAGCACCTTGGAAACAATGAAAAGTAAGTTTAAATAACAAATCGTTCAATTCAGATGAAGACAACCTTCCCATATACAACTAACCTCAAACAATACAAAAACGCCATCAAACTCACCTAATTCAACAAGTTGGAAGAAACAGCTCAGAACAGAATATAGGTAACGTTTTTACATCTTTTTCTACAAAAAACTGTACCTTGTCATTAGACATATGCCAAACAATTTAATTCTCTCTGCTGATTTCATACGCCTCTTTATTACACATACACATAAGAATTATATTCTACATGCACCTGTTCACCTTTGTGATTTTAATTTATCTCTTATTCAATAGGTAGTAGACTTGTCTTTGTTCAGAGCCATTCTTTAATAGCAAAGCGGAATGAAAATGTCGGCAGCAAAGCCTGTGTAAGGGAACTGCATTAAAATGTTCATAGCTTTTGTAGTCAAGTTGAAAACACTCTCTCACTCCTTGCTTGCAACGTTTGTTAACTACTACCAACATTATGAAACATTTTCTTCTGAACAGAAATGCCACTTTTTCAAAATAGATGTTTTTTTCTTTGGAGGGATTTAATCACAACATTGACCCATATACTCCTTTTGTCTGTTAGCTTAGCTAATATCTCTAAATACTGCAGCACAACCACATCAAAGGCAGGATTAGGTTTATCCAACCTAAACCTGAACTTCTCATCCCAGTGAATACAAGGCTAACACATATTCAGGGATTTGACACAACTATCCTGTCTGCAATCCATTTAGGCCATTTACTCATGCCTTTCCTTTATAGTGCCCAAATAAGTTTTTATTCCCTATGGCATTCCAATTCACATTAAAAATTTAAATGCAAGACATAATGAAGCAAGGTATTTATATCTGGAAGAGCTGGTCCTAATCCTTCTCTGATTTTCTCTTTTCACTGTCCTTGTAGTCATGAGCCTACAGCTGCATTTCAGATTATATCCTTAAAAGTCACTGCAGAAAGACAGGAGGTGCAATGATAATTGTAGCGTCACTCAGCTTCTGAACCCCCTTCTGAAAACATTGGAGCAGAAATTTAGCATAAACATGTCAGCAAAGGTACTGCTGGACAATGAACATCTAATACGAATGGCCCTTCACTACACAAATAGAAAATATGGATAGGAAAAATATGGCCTACGTATTGAATATATAAAAGTCGTGCACCTTGAAAATTTTTCAGGCTCAGAATTATTGCCAAGTGACTTTATTTTATATTATTTACTTTATGTTAGGATATTCCTTAAATGAATGAATTAGCATATATTTTTACTTTTATCACAAGCATTTTTTACATATTGCCTGGTCATATATTTTTACATATTGTATGGCGAGTAAGTCCTTACTTATATTATTTCCCCCTGGTTAAGTGGTACCATAAATGCGCAAGGTGCTAAGTGGTGGGGAATGTGTCAAATACAGTGCTTACCTTCTAAGCACATGGGAAGTAATATCTCAAGTACAGCACATGACGGAACAAAACTGATGCAGAACCAAGCCCTTCATGTCACCCACCAAATTCTTAAACTTTAGCTTCTGGCTCCAAGAGAGGTGGAATCTTCACTGTATGTATTTTATGTGTAACAATTTTCTCCTCTACTAATGACTCCTGTTTGAAATATTCTTGTCTTATTGACTCAGATGATGTTCAGTAACAGTTTAATACTTCATACATTTTCTATCAAGACTATATCCTCCACTTTGAAAGAGTCAATTATCTAATAGAAATTTTCCACTTCAGTCTTCTATGTCTTAGAATAATACAATTTGTAAAGGATAAGTTATTAAACCATGGATATCAGGGTTGTCAGAAACATTATAATCTCCAACTTTCAATATATTGGTTGTCTTCACAATTCATCAATGAAATCAAAAAAGGGAACCACTGAAAACTACATTCATTAGTCCCACTGAGAAATTCCTTTTGAAAGCACACAGATTTTGCTAGAACTGAAAAAGATCTTTACTTATTTTATCAACTGTAACTTTCTCCTTCATTTAAAAGAGAAATTAAAATTTCCCAATTATCAATGCTGGACTTGAACAGCACTGCTGAAATCATAAAGCAGATGTTCAAAAATATGTAATGCTATTTCCCTCATGAGAATGTGCAAAGTGAATTGTTGTGGGTTATGCTGGCATAGTTTTACTACACTGGAGAAAACATGGCTTCACCCACAGCTTTGTTTAGCAGAACTCAGAACACTGTCAAGTTAATAGGCAGATTTTACTTAAGTTCTGTTTAGAAACGTAGCCTCTATATGGAAAGGGACATTATGTTGTCAAATCATGGGAAAATATATTCAAAGGTAATTATTATTTGCAGAAAAAAAAAGTCAAGACACACATTTTAACAACAGATTATCAAATAATATCTAAAGATGAGTTATTTTTTTATTCTCTTATGCTGGGTATGCCAGGTCTGTCTTTATAATAGTAATGACCCTTTGAGCATGGAAAAAAAGTATGTAGGAGGCATTTCAAATCAGTTGGATTTGACTTTCTAACAGCAAATTTTTTATTGTAACACTAGTAGTGCTATATTTAAAATGATCAGTAGCTTTTCTTTTTCCTAAAATGAGTATTTGGCTCTACAGGGAAAGTCTCTGGCATTTTTGGAAGAAGAACCTGCAATATACACACATCTGTAAAATATATAAAGTCAAACATAATTCAGCAAAACCATTATTCAAATAGTTTTATTGGTTTTAATCAAACTAGAGTAGCTAGTTGAGATGTAGTAGAAAAGTAGAGAAGCCTAATTTACTGTCCACATCAAAGTAAAGGAATAAAAATAGTTTTGTGATATTTTCTCTTGATACTAATGAGGAAATACAATGTAATATCATTGCTTCTGAGCACTCATAACAATAGGTTCAGTCTGAAGTGTGTCCAGACCTGGTTTTTCTTCATATATTTGGATTTAGTGTTGGACCAATGGCACCTGAAATAAAGTTGAAAGAGAAAGGCCATACTTAACCATTATTTTATAGATTTAATTTATTATTTCTAATTATCTAAAAAACCCCATCCCAGTGTCTTTAAACTGCCCCACTAAATTAGAAAAATAAAATTTTAATTTAATCTTCTTTTCTTTGTGCCTGGTTCTGGAGACGTGAGCCCAACACAAAAGAAGGAAGATATGATATAAACAAGGATAGATTTGGAAAAAGGAGAGGCAGAGAGATTCATTTTCAGAAAGACAGAAAGTGGCTTTTCTGCTGATGTAAAAATATAACAAGAGAAATAAAGCACAATAACAAACCTGAAAGTGTCTTATGGATGACTCAACAGATCCAAGATACTCCATGGCTTTGTAATAATGTAGAAATACATATTTAAACATATTATTTTCATTTTTAGTACAACATATATGTTTTTTGTTCTTATGGAAAAAAGTAAGAAATCTGTGAACTAGATGAATGAAATATACGTAAGTTTTTTCTCTGCAACCTGTCAACAGAAATAAGTAGCATTTCTAATTTTACTATAAATGGCAGCTGGGAATCCCCTATAAGAGTAAAATTCATTTCTCGTTGCAGCTTTCAAATTATACTACATTTATCTGTCATATTGGGAAGCCTGCCTCTCCTAATCACTTCCCCCATGCTGGATATCTACAGTGAATAAATGTTGAGCAACCATTGCATCAACAGGTACCTTTTCTCCTCTCATGCAAGACTGAATTGGACATCATGGGTCATTTATTTCAGTCCCCCAGTCAATGTTAGATATTTGTCCTCCTTATTTCTGCCAAGAGTTTTCATTTAAAGTTTATTACATTTATCAAAATTTCACAGACACATTTTATTATGAACTTAGTATCTACTGGTTAGAAAGATAATACCATGTTGACTTTCTTTTAGTTCCCAAATTCCTTATTGTTGATTTCAGTGTTTCTGTTTCTTTGGGTTTATTTACTTTTCTAATATAGCAGCTACTAAGCTGATATTACATAGATAAGAATGATTAAGGACATCTCAGTGTACCTTTCTCAGAAAAAAAACATGGTTATTTGCCTTACTTCCCAAACTTTTAATCCCCTAAGTAGCAAATTATCTAGAGCAGCTGGTGGTGGGTAAAATCCACTCTGAGATAAGCCTTCTGGAGACAACAGATGATCTCTGCACTAAAATTCCCTTTACAGCATTCTCTAAACTTTCCCTGCCTTTCACAGCACCGATAGAGGTGTTTCATCAGTGGGGTGTTCCTAAGGCTAGGAGTGGTTTAACACTATTTCCAGTTTTTGAGTATTCAGGTTTTCTAGAGAACCTGTCACAAATTTTAAGTACTTAGATGAGGCACAACTTTTTCTTGTGGGATGGGGCCTGGAGAGCAGAGCCCCTGTTGCTGCCTGCTCAATTGATAGGTGGGGTCATGTTGGAACTTGTAGGCCATAAACAATGGGAAAGGAATGCGGTAAAACCTGAACAACATGGAGAGAAATGAGTTTTAGGCCCCATGCCTAATAGGCCTTAACAAGTTTGCCCTCAAGATCAGGTTGCTAGTGTGACCATGTATCACTGACCAATCAGATACAACCGTGTAAACAGCGTATGTTCAAAAAGACCAATCTGTTTGGAATACACAGCTCATGTGGGTATATATAAAGAAATGGTTGCGCACAATAAACCGACATTTTGCTTGCATCAAGCTGCGTCCCGTCTCTCAATCGCGGCATTTTCTGTCACCTTGTTTTTACTATGGTCTTTTGGAAGCACCTGCACATCCAGAAGCTTGTAGGCCACCATCTGAAAGTCTTTTCTCAGAACTCATGGAAGAAAAATGGGAAGTCTAAAGCAGCAATTATCATAGCTTTTTTTTTAAAAGGGGAAGTTACTATTGGCAATAAAGATATTCTTTAAATGGACAGTTCATAAAAATACTTTAATTTATGCACAGATTCAGAGGAGGAGCCAGGCACTTCCAAGGAAATGTGCTTGGCATAAAGCGGCTCATGATTTTAAACTTTCTCTCATATTAAAATGAGAGAAACATATAGGTTGAAAGGGACGTTTGAGTAAAGGGAAATGATCACCTTCCTTGAATTGCTGTCAATGCTTTCCTAACGCAGCCCAGGAGGATATTAGGTCATTTCTGTTGAATGGGCCCATTGCTTGTGCACCTTCAACATGAGTCAGGTAATACTCCCTTTCTTTTCCAATTAACCTATGCCAAGACTGCTTACAGATTTTTGTAAACTGAGAGCTGAATATAGGTAGAGAAGTGATTAAATACAAATTTCACAGCATTCAAAATTTAAAGGAGAAAATGCACTTCCAATTTTCATGGAACTAACACAATTTACCTCAAAAAAACCCCAAAAAGAAAAGATAAATAATAGGGAGAGGAAAAGGAAGGGAAAAATGAAGACAGGGATATGAGAAGGAATAAAATTCATCAAAAGATCACTTTTGAAAAGTTGAGAGATTGAAAACACAACCAGGCTGTCAGTGTACGCTGAGAGCATTCAATTTTAGCATATGCTCAGATATTAAAAAGATGAAGACTATAAGACTATATCTAAAAATTAGTGAATGTACAATGTAATATCTCAGTGGATTATTATTTTTTCTTGCAGCTGACAAGTGATATTTTTTAGCAGGGCTGATATTATTTCTGGTGTTAGAAACAAGACAAATGGTAACTTTAACTACTGAGAGATAGCCAATAGTAGCACTTCTGAGTAATTTCAGTCCATCAGTGAATGCATTTACACAGTTTTGTAAGAATAGATACTCCATTATGTGTACATACCAGAGCAGAAAATCTTAAACATCCCATCAATTAAGTGAATGTGCACACAGTTTTCATAAGGTGTATTTGGTAATTGTAGTAAGAAAAGACCACATGACCATAATTATCCAGGAGAAACGGGAAACCTTTCCTCTACCTACAGCAATAAGAAAAGAATGAAATCTCTTTCTTTTAATTCACAGAAAACTTTTTCTGATATTCAGGGGGCTTTTCTCTGTATTAAGAAGAATCTGTACTTTCATCTGTAATTGTTAGTCTTGCAGATCAGATTATGTCTTTTTTATTCTAAAACAAAACAGGGTAATTTGGAGGTTTTCTTTTGCTTTTGAAGAGTGGAGCAAATTCCCCATCCCCCAAACTGTAATATAATGACAATTACGTTTTACAGTTTCAAGTCATCAACCAAAAAATTTTTCTCCCTTCTGGAAAATGAGGGACACCAGCTTTGAAACAAGTTTTATTTTGAGCCTAGGTTCTGTTTTCAAGATTTTGGTTTGTAAGACTTTGCAGGTTTGGGCAGAAGTTCCTGGTCCTCCACAACTCCATCTTATGTCTTTCTTGACCATATCAGTATAATTCTCAGAGGGGCTGAAATGACAACAAAACCAGCTCAACCAAACCAAGTCAAGCAATCCAACACTTTTTTGGATGATCTTTTCCTACATGTTTTATTGTGTGGTCCCACAAATATTTGAGTTGGCAGATGTGTGAGGCTGGTTGCACAGGAACAGTTCCAGGAGTTACAGGGATTATTAAATTACCTTCACCACTGAAAATGGTGTCTCATGATGCATTTACCTCCTCTGGCCTAGAAGACCTTTTTTTTCCCAATTACCCCATTAATTCTAATGAGGTTGCTTGGCAAGACCACAAGTTGCCAAAGCTGAGTTTGAATTATACTCTCAGTGAGAGACTATATGTTCCAACAGTATCATTTTTAACAAGACCAGCCGTCAAAACACTTTGCCTTTAAACCTTCTTCTTTTTTTTTTTTTTTTCCCTTCCTTTTCCTTTTTAAGTAGATATCCTCTAAGGGACTGTTTTTTAATAATTTTGTTCTAAAAAAAAAGACAAATTAAAAGCAGTAATTATTTTTATTTATTCAGTTACAGTCACATACCATTCCCATGTGTTTGAGAATAGCAGTTTATGTGTTCACAAGTTTATATGGATATGCAGTATAAACATAGACATACAGCCTCATCTAAGGATAATGTACAAACAAGAATACTTCTTGTGATACCCACCAGACCTGCATCTTAATAACAATGTTTTTCAGGGCTAATTTCAAAAAGCAGAACCTTGAAGTACCATAATAAAGTCATAATTTCTAGTCTGATGCACTTATATTCCAGAAAAGCATATTCAACCTACATAATTTCTGTGTAAATTATGTGGTATGTGTATCTGCAACATTGAAGAAATGGCAAAGTCCTGGGTTACTGATTCTTTGCTTCACTGCTTTTAATACAAGTCATCTAACAAGGTAATGAGGTAGACGACAGGAAATTTAATATTAATTTTCCATGGACTATTCAAACCTTTTTTTTTTATAAGAATTTTTTGTGACTTACCTAAAATAATATCATCAAGTCAAGACATCACTATCTGGATGTATTTACGCAGAACAGTGCAGTTTACTGCAACACAGAATTTACCATTGCCAACATTTTCTCTTGCCTACAGCAAGACAATAAAAACTTCGCTTTCCAGAGCAAGAGCGTTTTTATGCAATGCTGCAGTCAATTTCCTTTCCTACAATTGATTTTTATTATATTTCGTAGTCAAGCACTTTCAGCAAATTTAAAGATTATCTGCAATATGTATTCTTGGAATAAACCTGCTGCAGTCATAGAAGGAGTTCTGTAAACTATTCCTGTAAATGTATCTTACATTTTAACATCCTCAGATTAAAGAGACCATCACAGCATTTTACATGCTGACGGAGGCAAAAAATTTACAGTGGGCAAATCACTGATAAACATTACATTGAGCTTTGAGAGTCTACTCCATGTAAAGCACTGCAGAAAATAGTACTGAATCAAATGAACTTTTATTTTTTTTTCTGGAAACATATTCATTTTCAACCAGTCTTCATCACAAAAACAACCTTTCCAATGACCTTTTTTTTCCTATGTTCATTAGTGCAAAATGTATCATGTGTGAATGAGGGTGAACAGACAGCATCCATAGCACACAGTTTCCTGTTCCCCAACACTACAATAGATAGGCAAATAGTCATGACCACTTTTCTGAGCAATGGAATATTGGCTGAAGTCTGTTTTACACTTCTGTTCAAGCAGTCATTGAAACAATGACATTTCTGGATAAATGTCCCACAGTCTGAAATGACTGCTAGTTGCTACATGAGCAAGTTGCACCATTGATTGAAAAGGCACAAAAGTTGAAAGGAGTTGGACAATGATATAAAAGTCTTGCTCCCTACATTGTAACTATTTTTCAACATATTTCCTTTTGATGCATTTATTTTACCTTCCTACAAAGCTAGAGATGGAAATGTCAACTGGGGCCTCTTGGCCACAGGAAATACATCGCACATTCTCAGGTGGTTTGCTTGGCGTGCGAACAGCAAGGACTTGCCCTTGGACAGGTCATGAGAGACTGCTGTGCTTTTTTTGCTCTTTTATTTCCTCCTGCTTAGGGCATGGTTCTGTTTCTAGGATTATCTATCTTTACAAATATGTGAAAAGGACTGTAAATCTAGAACTTCTCCAGCTGTGTCATCCAGGCTAATAAAACATAGTACTTTGCCCCACAAACCTAACTGTTCTTGCGTGCAGAGACCATCACAGTTGCAAGCATACCCTTAGCAGAAGACTGTGGGCATTTTCATCCAACAAAGTTCCTGCTGCTGTACAAGGTTAAGACACTGGCAACATGCTGCTTTGCTTTCTCTCAGTGGCACCTCATGGCTTGTGGTGCCTTTTGGTATTTTGAGCTAAAAAATCCTAGAGTTTGCCACAGGTTGCATTTTTGAGCTGGGACTGGGTATTTCTGTTCATCTTTCTGGACTAAAGAAGGGCATCCACTGAGTGTACCCACAGAGATATGCTAAGATGTACTTTAAGTGCATGCTTCATGCTTTCTGTCCAGTGACAAAAAAGTTACATTCTTTTTTTCTGTATACATTTTAGCAGTTGTGATTACTTCTTTGCAGGACTGAATTACTTAGAATATAGATTTTTTAGGAAGTATTTAGGTATATTATTTAGGTATTACATTAACAATTGAGAAATTTTCCCTCACTGTTCTCTCTTTTTTTGTCAAGAAGCCAAACTTTTGCATTTATATTAATTGCAGAGGTGACGGTTTCTCAGTTGCTCAGTTCATTAGCAGTGCAAAAGACTTGAAGCTCTGCTGGTATAAATATTTTAGAGGGGTTCACCTTTCTTGAGGAGCACATGAAAAGGGCAAAGTCATGACATAATTTCTCGTTTCATAATGGGGAATTTTTTCAAGCATATTTTTGTTACCATTTATCACTGAGGACACCTTACAATTAAACACCTTGTTTTGCACATAAGTAGCTGAGAAACCTTTTCAATTCCCATGGAATTTTCTTTCTTTTTAAAATTTTTTTCTTCATTTTCACTTAATCTCTCAACTCACTCTTGCATCCAGGTATATTCACTCCAACAGAGTTAACAGTTTTACACTTACATATTTGAAAAATCTGTCTTTAATTAATAGCAAGAGGCTTGTCAAAAGTGAAAATTAAAAATAGCTTGGTTTCAAGGTATATTTGAGAACAACAGGACAAAGCAAGTTTGCAGGATGGAAAGTATCCTTCTCTTATTTTTTTTTTTGTCTTCTTGAATTATCGATATAATAGTTAATTGAGATAATTGTTTTTCATCGCATGACAGGCAGAAGATCAGACATTGCTTACAGTCACAAAGATTTTTTAATAGGTAATATAGAACATTTTAAGATGAACATGACAAGTTAATTCCCAGGAAGTCAGACAGACTCCATAACCCAAATACTTTGATCATGTCTATATTTATACAAACTCATCCTCACGTCACCGATTGTCTTTTAAACCCACTCTCATAAAGGTGCTTTATTGCACCATTATCATTACCATGGTCTCATGAAAGTATTTTTCACTGTTTTATGCACCATTTCTCCACTTATAGGTTGGGTTTTCTTTAATAATTGGGGTTTTTTTTTTTAAAAAAAAAAAAAGAAAGAAAGAGAGAGAGAGAAATTAGAATCTATCCCTGTAGCAATTATTTTCCTTATTCAGTGGTTTGGCAGTGCACAGGTGTCCATGCAAAGAACTGAACTATTGACACATTAATTATCACATGAATAGCCTTGATTGGCCTCTAAGATCATCAAGTCCAATCATTAACCTAGGAAGAGCACTGATGTATTTTCTTTGAGCTACTGGAGAAGTACACAAAGACTCATTATATAGGAGCATCTCAGCTGGGACCATAGTGAAAAAAGTGATCTTATGGGACTCCACTCCTCTGCAGTCCCTGTCATCCACAGACACCTACAGTTTAGAGAGGAATTGATCAACTGATCTGAATTGTGGTTTTGCAAAGAGGTGCTAGCATCTAAGGGCTATCATTAGATTTCTCCCTTCCCTACAGGCATACACATTCTGCATAACTAGTGTCATGCATGGTTCTGCCTTTTCTCCTGAGCTGCTTTTCTCCTCAACCCTTCTATATCATATTACAGCCTTTATTTTTGCACCTATTACTACCAGTTCCCATCTGCCTTCACTTTGAAACATATCACAGAATCACAGAATCACAGAATGTTAGGGATTGGAAGGGACCTCAAAACATCATCTAGTCCAATCCCCCTGCCAGAGCAGGAACACCTAGGTCAGGTCACACAGGAACATGTCCAGGCGGGTTTTGAATGTATCCAGAGAAGGAGACTCCACAACCTCTCTGGGCAGCCTGTGCCAGTGCTCTGTTACCCTCACTGTGAAGAAATTCTTCTTCACATTTATGTGGAACCTCCTATGTTCCAGCTTGCACCCGTTGCCCCTTGTCCTATCATTGGATGTCACTGAGAAGAGCCTGGCTCCATCCTCTTGACACTCACCCTTTACATATTTATAAAGATTAATGAGGTCACCCCTCAGTCTCCTCTTCTCCAAGCTAAAGAGACCCAGCTCCCTCAGCCTTTCCTCATAAGGGAGATGTTCCACTCCCTTCATCATCTTTGTGGCTCTGTGCTGGACTCTCTCAAGCAGTTCCCTGTCCATCAATGTGAGGAAAAACTTCTTCACAGTGAGGGTAACGGAACACTGGCACAGGCTGCCCAGAGAGGTTGTGGAATCTCCCTCTCTGGAGACATTCAAAGCCCACCTGGATGTGTTCCTCTGTGACCTGATTTAGGTATTCCTGCTCTGGCAGGGGGATTGGACTAGATGATCTTTTGTAGTCCCTTCCAATCCCTAACATGCTGTGATTCTGTGTGATTCTGTGATCTCAGAGTTATTGGCTCAAGAAAAATTGTAATTTTGAAACCTGTAAACGTGATTCATTTTACAACAAACCATCTTTGGAAGCTTATGCTAACTATGTACATAATTCAAAAGTATTTGTAACAATGGGTGGCTTTGCCATGTGAGGAAAAACAGACTAAGCCTCTCCTCAGCTCTGAAATTCAGAATAAAT
Source organism: Podargus strigoides (assembly GCA_028020825.1). Taxonomy (NCBI): domain Eukaryota; kingdom Metazoa; phylum Chordata; class Aves; order Caprimulgiformes; family Podargidae; genus Podargus; species Podargus strigoides. The sequence goes on along the minus strand of CM051663.1, from coordinate 81,595,536 downwards.
AATTTCATGGGAACATTAATAAAGTAAACACCAAATCACCTTCTTTGGGAGTCTAGGCTCTGTGTGAAGATGGTTGATGATATAGAAAGTAGAATTTATCCATTTCTACTAATCTGCTTCAACTGTCAATATATAGTATGCTTCTAGTTATTCAGATTTATGGCCTGCTTCGCATAGGGATTGTCATATGCTTTTGTAAATGCTGTAGTATAAATCATACTAACGGTTATTCTACTTTGTTGGTGAGCTCGGGCACCTAATGAATAAAAAACAGAAACAGGACTGCTATTAACAAGTAAGCCACTAAGGAAACCGAGCCAGGCGGACTGTCAAGAGCATGGTACGAGGATGCCTTTGCACACCGAGTAGCAGCAGAGGCACTGGGAGTTCACCCCACAAAGCAGAAAAATTTCTTCTGACAATGTGGGGGGGCTTTTATAACCAAATTTCCTGACCAGCTGCACATTATTCTGCATATCCCAGTCCCTCCTGCTTTCCACACCCTGCCCTGGAGCAGTAGGATGCTGCACACCCTGCCTGGGTTGTGACTGCAGGAAGCACACAAACCCACCATCACCCACACAAAACCACAGTTATGTGGGGGGGCTCAGTCCAGATGCTTCTCCCAGGGAAACCAACAGAAAAAAAATATAAAAGTCACCTCTGCTTGCCCTCCTGCTTCCTTTGTGTTGTCCTCCCACAAATGTATTTCCTGACTTTCTCCCACGCTGTTCCCCTACCAGGAATGGTATTTCCACTCTCCTAACACAATAGTAATTTCTTGTTAAATCTGTCTTCAATATCCACATCTTTCAGGGCATTTACAGCAGGAAGACACTTCCATCCATGAAACTTTAATGAACTACAACAGCCTGGTGTTTGTATGATGAAACTTATAAGAGATCTTATTATCCTTAGTTTACTAATACCTGAAGATGTCTTTCTTCGATTTCATTTCTACTTGTCACACCTAACATTGACTGCATAGTGCTTTCAAGAAAGGCAAGCTTTTTTCCATTCACTTGTGCTAAAAAAATGTTGCATAGAAACAATAGTATCCTTTGTCTCCAATGAGATAAAAAGTGGACCTTTAGCTCTTAAAATAAAATTATTTTCTCATTTCAAGTGACATAAGCAAGTTTATTTTCTTGTCAGGTGGTGTACACAGTTTAACAGATTCAAACATTCATTTTGATCTGTTTCAATATGATGAACAAGCATCTGTCATCTTTCTCAGAGCTTTTGTAGTTTGTGGTACTTTTTACTCTTCATATGAATTAAACAGCATTAAGTTGGCCAGATAGTCAACCACCCCACCCCATTTGCTTCTAGAGACACAGATGGTAGTAAACATCCTCATTTATTTTTCTTGTGTACTTTCAGTTTTGAAATTATCTATTGTGTCCCATAGCTTTCTAAGAGGTATACTGAAATCCTATCGACTTGCCAGTCTTCGTGAAGTTTGTTACACTGTATGTCTGAAAAACACTCCAGGTTATTCCGATAAATAAATCAAGTGAAAATTTTTAATACATTCTTCCTTAAGACAGGGGTTTTTTGTCATTGTGAAAGGAAAAGCAGAAAGTAAGGGAAAAGTAAATTTCAACAAAGAGCGCAGAATTTTCAGCTGTATAGTGTTTTAATTCAGACAAAAACATAAAGAAATTTCCATGTAGGTGTAGGTAAAGAGGAGCAGTACTGTGAGTTAGTCTTTTCTGTTTTGCATGGGAAAGGAATTTCAGTAGAGCATATACAAGCATCTGAATCTACTTACTAGGATAAATAAACACAAGTTATAAAGAAAAATTCTCTTTGCTAGACTACTTTTCACAGAAAACAGTAACTGATCTGTTAATATTATCTTTTAAAATTCTGGTCTATGCTTGATGTTCTAAGAACAAGTGATGTATTACATTACATAGCTCATTATCAACACTAGAAAGACAGAAATTCTGAACTGACATTTCCCTGAATGCAATGATCCAAACTGAAGCAACCTTTGCATACAAGCCACTTGTAATCCTTTCCTCTCAAAAACATAGCTGGATGTAAATGTGTTTATTACATGAAATTTGGGCTGAAACCATAACTGGCCTAACCCGAGAAGTTGCCTTTAGCTTGAAAGAGGCAACCTCATCTTACAGCAGAGAAAATGCAGTTCTGAAATGTGTTTCATGCAAAAACTCATTGATAAGTCTAGACTGAAACTTAGAAAATAAAAAAAAAAATTAAAATATACTCAATAATGTACAAGTTGTTTGTTCCCCATGAAAAATAGTGTGAATTGATCTCATTGCAGGTCCCCATATGCAAAATCTTTCATTCTTCTACAGCTTCTTTTGAAGAAAAAGTTATCATTCTAATACTGTTATGTTGGTTTAGAAATTTTATCTTTCTCTTTCTGGTTTTGTTTCCTTTCCTCTCTCCATTAGATAACAACAATTTCTAAGGAAAGTTAGTGTTTTCCTACTAAAAAAAGATATTAAAAAAAATTGTAATTCCAGGCTGGATTTTTTTTAGTACTTTGATACTTTTCCCATTTTCTCTTAGAAAAATATTAAAATTATGAGAAAACACTTTTCTTCTGCTTTTATTACATTTTTCTTTTATTCCTACCATTTTTCTACTGTGGAGAAAGTATACGAAGAAAGAAGGAAAAATGGAAAATAAAATCAGATTTTCTAAAGCAGCTTAAAGAACCTTTTTAAAACAAGATGTTTGATATATTGACTAAAAAATATAATAAAGCACAGAAAAACCCCACCTTTCAATGTTTTGAGTTATATTATTATGTCACAAAACAGATTGTTGAGGAGAACCTCTTTATCAGAACAACACACTGAAAACTGGTGCAAGAGTTGTCTAAAAGGAAAGTTCAGCCTGTCTTGTTAAATACCTGCCTTTTTGTTTTCCACTAATGAAGGAATTTTGTTTTCTCTAATGAGGAAAGGAGAGTTCTACCTACAGTTACTGTTTGACAATGCAACTGTTAGACCATACGTACCGTAAGACTGAAACAGGAAAGAAATGTTCAAGCAGAAAAGAGTTTCAGCACTAAGGATACAAGCTGTACAGAGAAACATGTATCTCTCCTAGTATGTCTCTTTCATTCTTTTACTTTGCTTTTTTACATTTCTATATATTACTTCTCATACTTATGCAAATCTGAGAGTTACCCTGTATGTTGCATCAGTTTCTCATCTAAAGATCTTAACATCTACACTAAGATATTATGTTTGCTTGAAGAGTAATGCTTGTGTTTCTAGGTCCTGGACCCCCAGTAAAAAAACTCAAAATCCGCAAATATATGTCTATCTTCAGAAGACCACAGTGTCTGTTCTCATTAAGTATTTCTGACCCAATAACTTGTTCCAGTAGCACAAACTTGTATCCCAGTCCAATGTCTTCTGCTGCTGCTCTGAAACGTAAATTAAATATAAGACCAGTGTTGTGAGTCACCGCTCAGGACAAAGAAATTTGTTCCAGTTAACAAAAGGTTTATTTCAGCCCAATATTCCTGCTTCCTCCAAGCTGTTCTCTATGTATTTGAAGCTTCCCTTTGCATCTCCTTTCTTGAGCAAAGCAAGAGTGTTTCTTATTTTCCACTTCTCCTCCATGGTAAGGAGAATTTCCACAGGATAACACTACATCTAGTCTGTTTGTTTTGAGCTGGTAATTACCCTCTTCCATGACAGAGGGAAAAGTTTGCCTTTCTTTCTGTGTGATATCGCTTGTCCCCTCTGAAAGTCAGTGGATTGAGTAGCTTTCAGGCACTGCCTCTCAGAGGCTAATGCAGCCTGTCCATCTCCACAACAAAGTCAGAAGAGCACATTGCCCTTACTATGTTCATCTCTACCTGGTCTTTGTTTCTGGAAGATGACCTATTGTAACACACTCAAGTCCAAATAATAACCACATAATCTGATAATGATAGAGGTAAAGTAGGTAACTATTTATGCAAAATAATCTACACAAATTTTTTCACTTATTTCTTTGTATCACTTTCAGTCATTTTAAACGAACTTCTTGATGCAGACACACAACTGCTTTTACCAATTTATGACCTCAACAAAATGTCAGAACATATAAGCCATACTCAGATGATAACTGAAGCTTCACTATACTCTTCAGTGACAGAATCAGAGTTAAGGTCACCTGTAACAAGGTCTAAAACTGACATTTCTGAAATGGCACTGCATGAATAAGTACTATGAAAAAATAAACAGAAAAGACAGACTGGAAGGCGGGAGAGAGACTATGAAAGGCATATGAGAAAGGTAAAGGAAATTAAAAGAAGGGATTCACAGCTTATTAATATTTCTCCTTATACTGGGAGAGAATTGCTTGATCATTCAGTTCCCAGCTTCTCAGGTACAGATCTATTTCAAGTGGGCTGTTCCTACCTGTTAAAACCTGTTCTGTCAAAGTGAGAGAAGTGTGGAAACTTTTTACTTTTATGGTAACCCTTTCAGTCCCCATCAGTCTTTGACTAGTATTCAGAATCCCTAACTGTCGTGACTGTTTCAGTTCATGGTTCACGATTTAATTATCAAGAAATATTGAAAAGGTTAAAGGTCTTCTTATGTCTGACATGGTTTTATGCATGAACCAAAAATCATGGATGATTTATATTCTATTCTATTTATATTTTTGCTTTACTAGCAGAAGAATCATTCAGCCTTTGCTCTCAAGGTAAAGCTTGTAACTTATTAAAGACTTGGTTTTAAAACTGGGATGAAAAAAATATATTGATATGAGAGGTGATGTTATATCTCTGCTGCTGCTAAAGCCTATAATCTTCATTCCCATAAAGTATGAAAAACTGCAGGTTTTATACTGAAGCATATACCCAATTCTATTAGTAGCAATATGGGAAGGAAAAAAAAAAAAGGTGTGTTTTGTAAAGTGTTTAAAGCACTGTTGATGACCTGTAACCATCTAAGGCTCGTTTAGAGCTGGCATCTGACACCCAAGGGTATCTTGAAGAATGACATGCTTGCCTCCTTGTGCTGCAGTTCTAGTTATAATTTACTTCTAGGATGTTCTTTTCTAGGAAAAAACTTTGGCAGCCCAGATGACACAGAGAAGCACCATATCCTGCAAATAAATGTATTTCAGCTTTGAATATAGTGATTTGTGTAGCTATTGGTATGTTCTTTACATTCCACAGCTCTTTCTTCAGTTTTGGTGTCAGAGAATATTACCTTGGGTTTATGACTATATGTTTTGCACATACACATGTGTACATACATACATTTATAATCACCTGCTGAGTCTTCTCTGAACACACATGTACATGGGCACTCACGGCTCCAAACCAACACTGCAGTTCCTTAGTTTTTCTTCAAGACTTCATGAAATTTACAAGAATTTCCTCTCTTAAATTTCTCAGATTGGTTTAAATTTGCCTATGAGATTCGAGGAGGATATACAAGAAAAAGGTTTGAAACAGCTTTGTTTTCTTAGGAAACCAAGATCATTGGTACCCCCCTTGCAACACCTAGTATACAGGACCTCCTCTGTTGACCTTTAGTGGGAGAAGTAATACAATTTTCTCTAATTTTTTAATGTACAAAACTTGAACTTTGTTGTGTAAACCATGATTTAGGTTAGAAATCGGGGATGAGGAAGAGAGATGTATGTAACTAGATGAAAAAGCTAGTACAAAAGTACAAAAAGTTGCTTTCATATTGTTCTCAATACTGTTTACAGAGTGACATGAAATATTGGAACTTGTTCTGAGAAAGCAGAAGATAATTGCTAGGGAGCAGTATATCTATACAGCCGTCATGCATGTTTTGAAACAGTTGTGATGTCTGTGTGTGAAGAGAAAGAGAACAGGAGAAAGGGAGATTAAGTACTTTCTATGCTCCTGTGTCCTAAGTTTTCTCTTGGGAGACAGAGACATAGAGTATGGCAGTTTCCCATTTAACCTTTTCTGAAGCTGTGCTAACAGTAATAGAGAGACAGCAGCTTCATCACGTTATTCTGTTTGCACTAAGTAACAAAGCATCATGGAGTATTATCAATGTATTGATAAAGTTGGCTCCGGGTTGACAGAAATCCTCTGATACCACTTTTTCCCTTTCCACTTTGTGAGCTCTGTAAAAGTATGGTATTCTTGTACAATAGCTCCATATACTATAGGACCTGACCACTTTTCCATTCTGGCAAACCTTTGGCCATCTTTACCTCTGCAGCATGACTCTTGCTGTGCACGAAAGACTGTCCTACTGCACTCAGGGGAGATACTCACATGAGTAAAGACCATTACATTGAGTTATCAACAGACAAGCTTCAGAGCTCTTAGAGCTCATGCTGTGGGGCTGTCAAGGTGCACTGAGCACAAGGCAGTAAAAGATCTCTCTCAAATTCCCCAAATCAGGAGTGCCTTTTGAAGGGAAACGTGATTATTTTTGCACCAACTAAAATGTAAAAATGAAAGTTACTCACTGGCTTCTGTGCCAAAATAATTTGAGATTCTGGGTACCAAATAAGTGACTTTAAACCACTGTCCTCCATTCTCAGTGTATGTCAAAGTAAGACCTAAAGAGATAAGGTGGCTGACAAGAGCACCTATACAGAGAAAGAGAAATGGATATTCAGGTCTAAAAATAATATAATTGAACTCTTTGTTCAGGGAGCAGTCTGGGCTTATGTGACTCATTTGTAGTGATTTTAGAAGAATATGTGCATAGAGAAGATTTTAAAGGTAATTTGAATGCCTAAAGACTTGTACTGTTACTTAACCTGATTTTCAGCAGCACCTGATGTCTGAATCTTATTTACAGATAAACTTTTGAAAAATTCTCAGCAGACATCCATTTTCATCCAATTTAAAAGTCCAAACCCAATTTTGCATTTAAAATATTTAACATCATGTTAGGATAATTTTTCATTCCTTTTTTTTGCAATCTTGGACACAGTTAGTGAGTTTAGGAATTTTTGTCTTCAGATGTGCTTCTAAAGGAATGGCTTTCATGTGTTTTTCTTTTTCAAATAATCTACTGTTTCTGAAGTCTGAGAAAAGTTCTGAAAGTAATTTTTCATTACTACATAAACCTTTGCCCATTTAAAACAACAGGGAGTGAAACGCCACTATTTCAAATTGAAATCTAACTACCCAGAGCAGCCACACCATGAAGAGCAATGATGAAAGCTTCCCAACCTCCACCACAAGGGTCATCACTCACTAACATTAATTTTGCCACCAGTACTGCCTTCCAGTATACCCAACTCTCTGTCCTTTTTTTCTCCCTTACTGAAAGAAACACATATATAACATATTTTTAGTAATTTTTTTGACACATAAAGACAGAAATTACTTTCTATAATTTCTATGCCAAGCTACATTCAGATTTTCATTTTTATTTTAATTGATGCCCTTGTAACTGAAGTACTGAAATCCTTTTTACTTACGTGACACTGAGATGACCCAGAACAAGGCATTTTCTTTGCGTAGTATCTTACTTGGAGCTGTGACACGCACAGCCTGTTTATTCCTCTCTGCAGGATCCTCAGGAGAATAATCATTAGGAAAACTAAATTTATTATTTAATTTCACGGTAAGTCAATTGAACATCAATACTCCTGAATATTCCTACAGTGTTATGATAGGTTTAACATGCCGGCTTCATCATTCTCTTTTAGGAGCCAACCTCCTTGTCTAGACTAAAAATCCTGTGAAGCTCTTCAGAAACTCAGGGAAGTGCAAGTTGATATCTAAAAGATGTGTGTAAGTACTTTAGGTTTGTCCAGCAAATCTCACTGAAACATTTCAATTTGCAAATTTCAAATCCTTCGTTGATTTGTTCATTTCTATTAAAAATTTCCTTTAAAGTTTCTTCATTATATTCCTTTCTGTGCAGTGTTATTTCAAATTTTTGATCACTAAAACCCAAATAATAAATGTATTTCAAACAATCATAAGGAAACTCCATTTTCAGTACAATACACCACACAGTCACAGAGAGAGTTCATTCACAAATATAATGTAATTTTTTTTTTATTCTGTTGACCACTCACCAAGGAGGGAGCATCAATTCTCAATTCTGAGTTTGTGGTGTGCATACTTTGCTGAAACAATGCCCACAGCCTCACATTCACATCACTTTGGCAGGCAATTCTTTTATTCCAGTCTGGATGTTCCTCTCTCTTGAGCTTCTTTAGTTATAACTGGATAAAGTAAAAAAGTGAGGAATAGCAGAGTTGCAATTATATTTCTTTATTAATTGTTACACTTAGTAAGTCAATACAATGTGTGCATTAGAAAACTAATGCGATAGTGAACTTATCTGACTGTAGGCAACTGTTAATCATAAAAATACTATTTTCATACCTTGTAACTTGTAACTAGAACACCCGGTATTTTCATTTTCTAATTGGGATCTGTCTGTATCCTGTGCTGTACTTCTAAGAGGAGGAGACAGTGTGCTCAGTGTGCTTAGAAAGAACTTAGAAATGGTACATTATGCTTTACTTAATTCTTCTCATTCACTGAACAGAGACTAGGGAAGAACTGAGTGAGGACACTGTTAAACAAATGAAAGTTACCACATTAATCAGTTAAATAAATAACCTGATTTTGATTTCTTCCTCTCTATGTTTTTAATGTAAGGTGATGTTTACTAGTATTGAAATTTGATGACTTTGGTTATTCTGTGGACACTTGCTAAACATGTTATAAGTGAAAAAATGTAAGTACTTTCTAATCTAATATCATCTATCACTGTGATAGAGACACATAAATCTCTTCAATGTATGAATCAATGAAACTTTGCTTTTAAGCAGTTTAAGCAGAATAGTTTGCTGTTAGCAACAGATTCATTTTAGCCCTTTTTTTCTTTACAAACCACGTGAACACTGTTATGATTATCTTACCTATATATGCTGCTTACAGACTGGTTTGCATCAGAATGTTTTTCTAGTAACCTTCATAATAAAGTCTCCATGTTTGGAGCAAAACCCACATGAAACACATTCAAGACATCTATTCCATGCACTCACTGGCCTAGTATTATTATTCTACTGTTAGGAGACTACCTGCCACCAGTCACAGGCATGATTAAAGCAAACAGCTGCAGCAAGCATCATTCTTTCAGGTAAAGTAGAAGAAATATTTAAATCTACCTTAGTGCCCTGATAACTGAAAAGTGGATGCTATTGCCATAGGGATAGATATAACCTGGTACAGCTGATGAGTACCTAAGCTATATGAGGAAAAGTGTTTCCATGGTAACTGATTATTAATAATATGGGGGGGGTGTTGCAGAATAGATGTATTGCACTGTGTATGACTGTAAGTAAGAGTCACAGGAGAAAGCCAAGAAAGCAGTAGTCCTGGAGTGAAGCCAGGAAACAGAGCTACCTTTGAGCAGAGTTCTCACTGGAGAAAAGGGTTTAGATTTCCAAACAGGCAGTTGTATTTTACAAATTGCTTCTCCTGAATGTAGGGAAACAGGACAGCATCAAACCCATACTTGTCCACTATCAGTTCTTCCCAAGAGAAACAAATCAGCAAAGGGAACAAAACACTGTCTATTGAGCTAACTAGAAGTGCTTAATATGCAGGAGATATTCCTGAAAATGTTATTAAGGGTGTTAGGCTTGAAGGAGATGTGGGGTCTTCAAATGACGGTTGCCACATAAATAAATCAGATGAAAAACAGATGGTTATATTAATTATTTCCAGCATGTAGTTCTTATTATTAATAAATCAAAGTTATGAAAATACCATTACAGATGTTAACACAATTTACTTGAACAGTGGAACTTTGAAAATAGTCACTAAAATTGACTTGTCCAGATAGTATCTTTCACACTATAGTAAAGCATGTAAGGAATAGAAGAGTTAACAGAAAAGTTACATTTATATAATTCATTTCAGTGTGGTAGTTCAATGAGATTAGCATCAACAAAAACCATTCTTAGGATCAGCACCTCAGGCTTCTTCACAATCTAGCTCTGAGACTTGAAAAGAGTAAGTTCAAATACCCAGCTGCTAGAGTTTCACTGGAGGTTTTCTGTAATATACTCAAAGTAAAGTAAATAATAGAATAAAGATTATACTCAAGCAACCCTAACTGTGGGGAAGAGATGACACCTCAGAGATACTGTTAAAGAAAGCCCAAAACCAATAACCGTCTATCTACAGTGTTTCTTTGGCAAGCCCAGGGCAGGCTGTCACCTGAGCAAAATTCATTACTAACACAGTCATGACAGATGCAGTTGGAAGGAAAAAATTTAGATAAATGGAGTGCAGAATAAGGATCTTTAGTGCTCCTTGGCTTTTGACCTGTGAAATATGTGAAGGCAATAGCATTTGCAAGAAGCTGAGGAGCCCTTTAAGCCACAGGACATGAGAACGAAATAAGTCAGAGATGTGTGGGGAGATTTAGTGTTTTCCTTGTCCCTTTTTTAAGAAAATGCATTGTATTTTTCTGTCCATGTAGGTTTCAAATGTGAGAATAACAAGGTCCCTTCTATGACAGAGTGAATGAAGATGATATGGCAGATTTATTGACAGCATATTTTGTATTCTGTTCTCTCTCATGGTTTCCTACTGAGTACCTGGATGCATAGCATATACATAGCTGGAGCTACTATGTTCAGCATGAACCAAACATTTGCACTTTGTTAGGAGATCCCCAACTGCATATAAGACAAAAGTAACACCACTTGCTCAAAAATACGAATAAACCTTTATAAAAGTATAACTGTTAGCATAAACAAAACCAAAAATTTAATTTTACAAGAATTTTCTCAAAAAAATATTTTCTGTTCTTCAACACTAATTTTCCTTCATGGATTCCTAATGGTATATCTCAGTTGCTGGTATGTCCAGTCAAAAACACAAAGTGATGGATTTTTAATTTTTAGGGTTTTTTTTTGTTTTTTTTTTTTATTTTTTTTTAGCCAGGAATATATTATAGTTATTAATGTTAATCAGTTCTGCAGCAGTAGTTCCTACAGGCATAAAACCTGTGTTACTAAGCATGACTCAAACATACAGGAATGCATTAAGGCCATGCCTATTGGGAACTCAACACATTATTTTGACATTATTTCATTGTTAGAAAGTGAACCATGATAAAGTGGATACGATGTGCTGCCGTCCACCTGTGCCCACGTTTGCAACTGTATAACAGCAAGTCTTCTGTTGGGAGGTAGGACTCATAAGTGTCTTGGTAGACACCTTCAGTGAGAAATATCTTCTGAGGAAATACACATGCACACACAGGGTATACCTTTTCTCTTTTGTTCTTTCTCTAAATAAAAATTGGAATAATTACTTCAATCTAAGAAAATTGATTTACTGCCAGGTACCATCACTTTCCTATGGACCTGAACTGAGAAGCTAACAACAGAGAGCGCAACAGAGAATTCAAACATTTGGGATTGTTCTCTTATTTCAAGGAAAGTAAAAAATTTCTTGTACCATCAAAATTCTAATAATCAGAGGCAACAATCAAGTTACAAAAAAAAATCCTGGCATTAAATGCCATAATATAAATGTTACATAAATTAATATAAATATTATCAATATAAATGTTTTTTAATATAAATGTTATCAACTTCTCTCTAAACATGTCCTTACTTTCACTGGGTCACATTCAGTACCTTACACCTTTTATTACTTCTTTTATTACTTTAGTTGACTAACTCTGTAGTTATTCGTGTATCTTAGTAAAGAAGCAGTTTGGACAAGGTGTTGTACAATAACCTTTGAAGATGTCTATTCTTTCCATGGTTTCCTCTATCATAACTCCTACCTTATCAATGCACAGGACAGCTCTGTGTCTACCTGTTTTAACTAGTTACCATGAAGGCAGAGAGCTGTAGTCAGGATTAGGTCTTGCCAGGTGCAAGTGAGGCAAGCGGCAAAATCCCATTAAGCTCAAAAAGAATAGCTTTCAGTGGCTTTCATTTCCTATACTGCCTGGTGCCTTATCACTTGTCAGATCGAATGCCTTTTTTGTCTTACTAATTTCTGTCTTATTACTCATTGTATTAAAATTTTGTCCCCCCATACTGACTGTTGCATTTTTGGCTCTCTGTATGTTTGTCTTTGAAGTCCACATTGACGGCTGCCTTATTGTCATAGTATTATCTGCAATATTGTTTACTGCTGTCTTTCTACAGGTTTAGTTGCTCTCCTATTCCTCTTTCGATCAGCAGCTATCAATCTATGACCTCTTTGCCCTCTCACTTACCTCTCATCTTTTTGCTCTTTTACTTTCACATTCAAGTTTCCTTTAGTTTGCCACGGTGGATGTTGGTCTATTGATCCTTCAGGTTTATCATTGCATCTCTCTCCATTGTCTCTGCAAGTGTCTTACATATTTTCTCATTTGTCTAGTGCTTTCTACACTCCTCTCTACCCTCATTTCTTCCAAGGAGGGAACTCTGTTCCTTCTACTTTTCCAGTTACTGATTCTTGCTCTTCTTAAATACCGAACCTTCCTTTAGATCCTTGTCTCATCTCTGCATTTTCATCTACATCCTCATCGATGCCTCTGTAATAGTTGTCCCAACAATGAGTACTGGTTCTGCCCATACTGATCTGTCTTGCTGCTGTCTTCAAGTTTCAAATTGGTCAGCTGTGCTCATATCTCAGCCACTCGGCTCTCCAAATCTTTGATACTTTTTGTCATCAATGTATGATGTATTCAGGCAAACTGAGGAAATTCTTGAGCAAAGATATTCAGTTACTCTCTCTGTCCCTCATTCCCTGAGAAAAAGACACAAATACAATAAACATGGATATTGACCTTATGAAGTTGAAGCAAAAAAACGTAAAAATAAAATAAAACCTCAACCAGTTACTGTCATTGTACATGTCTCCCAGGATTCCTAGATATCTTAGAGGTCTTTTCCAGCCAAGGCTATTCTATGATTCTATGATTCTATTATTCTCTTGGTGAGTCCAGCATATGTGACCATAGCAACTCACACACACTGACATCTTCATTATTGTTTGCATTTTTTTAACTCTTGCAAATCTCATCTCAAAATTAAGGTGGTTGCTGTCTCTTGAACAATTTTGTATTCTTTATGATGAATTACTCAGTCTTTTTTGGCATGAAGATATTTTCATGACAAATGTCCTTAAATTAAACAAATTAGCCAGTGTATTTTCATAGTTTCATTCAGAAGTATCTGCTTATGGTTTTGAAATCAGGTAATGTTGCTTTATTTTTTTTATTTAGTTTGGTTTCAGCATAGAAGTTTGAAACTGTCCCTTAGAAGTTTGAACAATTTGATATCACCATGTGCATGGTATAGAAGAGGATAGGAATAAATCTCTAGCTTTATGCATGTCTTTTATCATTGCTTTTCATCATTCTGAATGCAATCTCACAAACTTCCATACATTTGGTTTCATAGTGACTTTTCTTCTGCATTTCTCTACTCTAGTAGCACTTCTGGAAACCCTGGCACTGGCCACATCATGCGTTCTGATTCTGCAAGGAAGGCCAATAAGTGGATATTAAATTAAATATTTAATCTAAAATGTCTTCAAATTTGCCTTGCTTCTTTCATCTTCTTCCTCCTCAACTGAGAGAAAATTTTATTCCTAGACTGTTTCTTCTCCTTGGGTCTGTGAAAAATTTTTTGAGATGTGTTTCTGAATGCCTCCATTCATTTCTTCTCACATTCACGATCAAGTTCAAAACCACATTCTCACCATTGAAAGTCCCACTCACTTCCTTTGCTCCTTGAAATCATTTCTGCTTTTTCTTATTCCAGTCTTCCCTTAACTTCTGCTGCTGCAGCATCCCATTCTCATATTTTTAATAGTGTTTTTAATGTTTAAAACCCTATTTAATTTTTTTGTGTGCTGAATTTCCATTATTGGAGTTTTAATGACAGTAATCAAACATACTGGTTCCTTTCTCTGTACATGCAATATATTGCTTTTGATACAGTAAGGAAAACCTGGTGTAAAACACACAAGCGGTAAACAATGAACAATACTAGTAGACATACTAAAAAGGTAATATAGGATACTGAAATTATAATTCTACATCTATATCTTTTTCTAAATGGGATTCAACATCATCTTTATTTAAGAACAAAAATTTTCCACAGTTTTATGGAAGACCAAGTCTGTTTGCTGCTTCACAGCTACCTGCTGTGTATCAGACTGTTAAAAATTACTTTTGAAAAATAGGTCATTCAGTTCCAAGGTATTATTCATTAATAATGGAGGGCCCATATTGTGAGCAAAATTACACTATTCATATATGAAGATTCTCTGAGCCTAAAATTGTTATTCTTTTTTTTAAGCTTTATGTGTTCTATAATAAAAGATCTTTCCCCTTTGTGTTAATCTGGGTGCTCAGATCACTTGCACAGTTTCTTTCATCAGTAATGTATACAGACAGTAAGCATAAAGTGATTTGGAATGATGCTGCTTTGCATAATATCAAATAATTTTATATCTTTGCAAGTAATTTTTATTGAAATTGTTAATATGTTTTCAATCTCAAATAATATTGTTACACACATTTTTTAAAAGAACTATTTCACGTAATCACAGCTATGGTATATTTAATCTTCATCAGATTTTCTCCTGCTCCCAAATGCGTCACTGCATAGGTTATTCTTGCTTTCTGGAAACATCTGAAGATAAGTGAATTCTTTATTTTGTTGCAATTTTAGTTTTTAGGAATTGGTATCTGATAGAAATCAGTCCATCCTCTATAACCTATACCATAGCACAGTACTCTTGTAGATGTAATCTCAGTTAAAGACAAGGATCTGTTTGTTTCAGAGTAGGTTTGCACTCTGTTTTACTGACTTTCACAATGTTACACAAGAAATTGGACCTCTGGTTCATCTTTTTGGTATATAACATTCTTTTCACCCAAATTTCACTACCAATTTTTAATAACTTATCAGTCCTAAAGCATTTGCATTACAAGTATTAATTAGTTAATTTCTGTAAATGGTCCTGAACATGAAAAACGCCTACTATCATACTATAGCTCTTAAAATATAATGGGCATAAGAAATGTACATCCCATTTTTATGGCTTTTTGACTTTAACAATGTTTTCAGGCATGATTCTCTGTTGTGTTATACTGTGACGACTCTATTCATATTGACTGATAGTCTTACATTTCACTTACAGCAGAACTCACAGAAAAGGATGATGAGAGTATGTTGCAGTTTAGGTCTCAAAACCATTAAGTAACTTGTGTCATCTCAGTCATGTCACTATATGTTTTGTAGCAAACAAAGAGCAAGCAGCTGAGCAGATCATTTGCCCTCATAGGATTTACATACTGAAGCCACAGTGGTGAAAGCTCATGCTTGTACAATAAAAAAAAATTATTTTAATGAAAGGATAAAAAAAAGATTTTTACCAGTTTCACTCACACCTTTGCTCCCAGGATACCAGAACAGCAATCATGACAGGTTAATTGGCAGTTTGAGGTGAAGAAGTCTGAGTAAACTGTTTTTCACCAGAAGTATCATTGAGAACTTTGACTCATCAAAATAAATTTTCACTTGGGAGAAAATAGTATGCAAATTCACACAAAGAAAGCGCTTTTTCTTAGTTTATTCTCAGGCTGACAGTCAGAGGCTTAACTTGAGCCTTAATCCCTTTTAGCTGAAAGCCCCTTTAGCTGGAAGCTCATCTGCCAGTGCTCTGCCTGTCCAGCTATTTCTCATGTCAGCTGGTGATGAGCAATTACTGACACATTAATCCTGCATCACTTCCTCACAGACTGACCTTTGGCTGAGTTTCAATAGAATTGGATGAGATATAGCAACTACTTTGGACTACCTGGAAAAAAAAGAAAGAAGGAAAGATAAGTTTAAGGAACATAAAACATTAAAAAGGACACTGGCTTTTTTGAACATGAATTGTCAAGATCAAAAGAGACATGAAAGAGACATAAACATTGATGCATTTTATAGTTTATAGTCAAAAGACAGCACTCAGTTCTGAAAATTAAAGAGCAAATCTAATTTTTAAAAATGCAGTTGCAACTAAGTAGGAAGAATCATTCACAAAGGTAATCATGATAGAATTTCCTTCTGCAGTGTTGCTGTCATTCGGTTTCAGGTTTGTCATAATATTTCCATTGTTCTTAACTAAGCATACTTCAACATTAAGAAATGTTTGTGCACCTCAGATAGGAAGCTCATCTGTACAGGTGGCAAACTGGATCTTCTGCTGAATTTTCAGTTATCGTTCCAAATTTTTGGGTTTAGGGGACTTTTAATTGAGGTGAATGCAATAAAGCTATCATCTAAAAACTGTTATGAATGTGTTAATTACTTTTGTTTCTCATTTGGTTAAAATTATTAACCAGTGCAATCAGATTAATGTTATGCTGCTTATTAAAATGTGATATCAAAAATTATAGTGCAACATATATTTTATAAAGTAATAGTGCAATATACTGCTGTGATCTTTTCAATATTCTGAAATATGATTGGTGTTGTATTGCTCTCCTTTCACTGATGAAGGAGAATAGTTGAACTGCCAATGCATATATAGGGTAAAAGATCAGTCAACAGAATAATATATCCTGCAATGCAATTCTAAGCTCCCACTCTGACCTAAATATAAATATCAAGGGGGAAAAAAAAAAAGAGTAAAATAATTAGTTCCAGAGAAAAAATGCTAATGAATATTTATTTTGAAGTATTTTGATAGACGTGCAAGAATGAGGCATTAGTAATCTTTCTTTACCACTATTGTTGTCACTCAGTTGAAACCACAACTGATTTATAGCTGGCTTGAATTTTAGCATTACGTGGTCTTCAGAATTGATTGTTTATGCCGAACAACCAAATTATCAGCTTTAAAGTTTAAGGCTTGATTTTCAGTAGCTGTAGGCCCAATTATATCAAAACAGTTATATGTACTGACTGTTACATCTGACCCAGACAATGTTTAAGGTACAAATGCCCACCAAAAGGTATGTTACTGTATAGATTTTTATTTCCTGTCAGTGTTTGCTATGGCTACAGATACTTTTTTTTTATGTTGAATACTTTGTCCTATCTTTAAGAATGTTTTCAAACCAAAAGGTAATACCACACAAAAATTATTTAGCTATTATCAAAATCATTATTAGTAAGTGAGACTGCCATAGTGTCTGCTCTTACAAGACAAAGATCATTTCTTTTGCTTTAAAAGTCATAGTGTTTCTTGGAAAGATATGCCTGCATCTGGGTGACATTACAGAACAAGTTATAACATTTTAAGAATGTTCCAGTGTTATAATAATATTATGGTATTATACTATTCCAACAGGTTTATTTTAAATAAATCCCTACAAACTAGAAGAACTTTCAAGATTTTCAGTTGTGAACTACTGTACACTTTTATTCAACTTAGAAACACAAAGCTAATGTGTTTGAGACTGCTACTGTACTTAAAGTTGAGTAGCTAACTGGATGAGTAGATATATGTAGTTGAAAATTTTGGTTTTGCATATACAAACCAGAACTAACACACCAATCTCAAATACAAAATGAAAATACTTTTTTTTAAGAAAAAAAAAGGTATGTTATACTGGAAAAAAAAAGAAAAAGTCTACTATGAAAATGTAATGTATGTCATATACATAATTCTTGAAAATTTAAATAATTTGAAACAAAATTTTTGAACACTTTTTCTAGTCTATTGACCCACTTATGACTGATTTTTAATTAATGAATTTTACATGAATAAATATGCTGGTAAATCATGGTGGTCACTTTGGACAAAATCCACAAAGAAATAGAGATCGACATCTGAAGCAAGAGCTTGAGTACTTGAAAGAGAATTCAGGTGGGACTGAGGCACAGAGTCTTGTAAGCCACCAGACCACATTCTTACAGCCACTAAATAACACTGCAGTTATCTGGATTTACTCCACTGCCTGATTTAAAACTCTCTGGGTACCCAGACTCTTACTTCTTCACATACCAAGACCAGCCTCAATATGACCCAGGGGTAGTTTTTGCACAGCAATATTAGTCTGGAACATAGGTATCAGGAGCTCCCACCCGCCTGGGTGGAGCACAGAAGGAAACACCTAAGACATATGTAGGCACAAGGCACAGCTGTATAACCATGCCAAATTTCCACGCAAGGTCGCAAGCCTAGACTGCTTGTCCAAAGAGGAAAACCAGGAGTCATTTATTAAGTCTGAGTTGTGTTTGCCACTTCTCATGTAGTGACAAACAACTGGAAACAGGCTGAGACTCTAAATTGTCCAGGAAACAAAACTGCGTCTTAGAAAAGGGCAAGTGTCTTTCTGCTACACAATTACAGCTTAAATCCGTAACCCACATCTCGAATCTCAACTTTGATGGTTGAATGCCTGAAGTGAAATACTGCAACAGGAGACGAAAAGGTTTCTTGGAGCCAGCCCTGATGCACTTTCATGCCAAATTCAACAACAGGTCACGAGATCTTTAGAAGCAGTAGGCTATGCAAGACAGCAGGTGCTAAAATGGGTTTTCCACATTGCTAGGGGCTGGAGATCTATCTAAACAACCAATAGAGAATTCTCTAGGACTCGACTCCCAGCCTCAAATGTAGTTAAACACTTAATGCCAGCCTGGAGGAAGTTTCAGTTCAGTCAAGTTGCCAACCATGAATTTGACCCCAGAATTAGGCATGCAAAACAGATCACAGAATCACAGAATGACAGGGGTTGGAAGGGACCTTGAAAGATCATCTAGTCCAACCCCCCTACTAGAGCAGGATCCTAGAGTAGATCACACAGGAACACATCCAGACAGGTTTTAAACATCAATGAATTGAAGGTGCAATGAATTGAAAGATGTTCTGAGAAAATGGTAGTCATAATGCAAGGCACAGTAGCTACCATAATATATTACTGCACTGGAGTGCTGGTACTGTTTTCAAACACAAGCTATTTTCCATTCTTTTGTGTTATTTTCACTTGCACCATGTGTAAATGCATTAGCGTGGGTGACTAGTAGCTGGGTCATCCCTCTTCCTCCCACTCCATTGCAAGACCTAGCTAAATCTTAGTCAAAGAAATAGAGGAGAACTGAGCAGTAAGTTTTGAGGAAGCTACAAGAGTTTAAATATAAAACTTAGAAAACTAAAGGGTCAATTACACATATAAATCTAACTGTCTGATTTAACACTTTTTTTGTGACAGCACAGCAATGTTCATGACAGCTGGGTGGGAAAACATCAGCAATGTGTTATGCTTTTGTTTAGGATCAGGTACAAAGAGGAATAGTATGAGGAGAGAAAACAGTTTGTGATCCATGTCTCCAAGAGGGTGATTTATTTCTCTCAGAATTCATTGTTCTTTATACATCCTCTTCAAGGACGATGTAGTTGTATATTGTCTATAACTTCACACTTCTCAAGCTTTTAGACACTTGTGAATTCTGGAATTAACAATGAAGACACTTTGCTGAAATATCCCAGGAATTTAGTCCTTTCAATTCATTACTTTTAATTTAACTAAATTATTACTGGGTGTAAAATGGAGAAGGTTATAAGCCCTGTTATTTTTCTGTTCTGATTCAACATTATCTTTTCTTTTTTTTTTTTTTTTTTTAGTGTAAAAGAACATGCAGGTTGAAACATCCTAAAGACTGTGTTTAAAGCATATTTTAGAGTTGTTTATCATATGGACTATGGTAATAGCTTAATCATGCACAATCTGCAAGCTGTGAAATAGTAAAATAATCAGAATAACTGAATATGAATAAGAATGAAAAACATATGTTTTCACCCATATGATTAAACATAACTCATCTAAACAAACAGACTGTATTTTCAATTTCACATCATTTATTAGGTCAGGCATTTACTCATCATAAACATCTCAAAATCATTCAGACCCCTGTATGTTAACCTGCCTGTTTCTTCACATGAAAATGATATTATACACTGCCATAAGAATGTAGGACCAGAATTTGAACCCATCTTATGCATTGCTGAGCACCTGCCCACCCTTATAGTGGCTTTGCTTTCAAGAGAATCAATCTGGTAAATAGCTGCTAAAGGTCTCTAATATTGCTTTTTATCAAATTTACTGTTCCCTTTCTGTGGATAATTCAGTGGTACTGGCTCTTGTGCTTTGAAAATGGAATATTAATGTTTATGAGACAACAAAATGTTCAGAAGCAGGACTTGTCCCCACAGCAGTATCCCTACCATTTTTGGCATTCATCTTTGAACCGGCTTAAACATAACATGGTGGTTAGGAGAAGTATTACACTGGCTGATGTATTTGTGAGGGAGTAAAACCATGGGGTTTTTGTCTGCAAAATAAAACGTGCATTTTGGGGACTTGTCTGCATAATCCATTTCCCCATGAATAGAGATTTCAGTTCTTAACCTGGATATATGGCTTTCTGTACAACTCCCTGAACACACTGATTTTTAAAGTCAGACTGCATAAAAAACAGTATTCAACAGTTTGATGACAAAAGTTCAATTTGTTATGCAATTTAACTTAGATGAAACACCAATAAATTTTCACATATCTATAAACAGAATCTTCAAGGAAACAGATGCCTTGTGAAAAGGTATTACAGTATCTCATGGGCCAGCACAGTCAGTGAAAAGTCAGGCAGGTTCATACCTTTGACATGTAGAAGAATTTCTTATAGAAGAGTGGGTTCTTTCAAAAGTTAAAAAGTTCTTCCTGAGTTAATAATTTATTTATTTATTTTTCCCCAGAAGAAGCTCATGGTAGATTTAACAGACTGTGAAGTCTGAGCTCTGTTCAGAGTTTAGGTTTTCAGGAAACGCTGTGGGTTAACTCTGGTAGGCTGTTAAGCACAACACAGCCATTCAGTCACTTTCCTACCACCACACCATGGGAAGAGGAAAGGAAAAGTGAGGAAAGTGATGAGTCAAGATAAAAACAGTTTAATAAGCAATGGATAAATGGAAGAAGAATAAAAGAAAACAAAACAAGTGATGCAAAAGCAGTCACACCACACGTCCCATGGACAGATTGATGTTCAGTCAGTTCCTGAGCAAAAGACAGCTAACCCACCTAAATATACATCCTCTCCATTTGATTGCTGAGCATGGCATTACATAGCATGGAATACCTCTTTGATTAGCTGGGGTCAGCTCCTTGGTCATGTGCACAGGCACTTAACAACAGCCAGAACTGGTGATGCTGTTATCAAGTGTGGGTTTGCCACATTCTAAAACACAGCACCATAGGGCTGCTCTTGAAGAAAGTTAACTCCATCCCAACCAGACCCAGCACAGTAAATAATGTTGCCGATACTGAAACAAAATCAGGACAAATACAGCTTTCAAACAAAGATTTAGTGATCTTTGTATAGGAAATTCTCAGTGCGAGACTTCCCATATTCTGCTGGTGACAAGAGGCTGTGAACTCTAAGAGTCAGCACAAAGAGTTAACAAAATTTACACCACAGCTCAAGAAAATGACTCTATCTGAGACTGTAGTGGAAACACATGTGAGTGCTCTTCTCACTTATTCTTGTGCATTCATGTGATATGACCATCTTGTTTTGCACTATGCTAACATAATAATACCCCTGAATGTAATTATTTTACAGATTATTTAAAAATGTTTGATACAAACTGGGAGGTTTTTTCATGTACTATGGGCTATATATGTGATCTATGTATTACATTAGATATGTTACAATATCAGTGTTATACAAGCATGCTAAAAATGTTGAGGCTGTGCTGTTCTGTCAGAAGTAAATTTCCAATCAGAAGATGTCGCGTACAGAAAATGCTATAAAAATGTCAGCATTTTCAAAATAACCTCTGTCTGCTACAGTTCATTCTGTGTCTCTGAAGCTCTTGTGGAGATATTTTAATGACAATCATAACAGAAATTGTAGTAGATCCCTTTAAATAGCTACAAAAATTAGCAAAGAAAGAGTTACTAGCCGTCCAGTAGCTCATCTATCAACTCTATTCAAGGTGGATAGTTAAGTCCGCCTGGATATTATGCCCTACTTTCCAGACTGAATTTGTCTCAGAAGGCAGTCTCTGTGTGTGATCAAGCCTACTGGGGGAGGTGGAGGGGAAGGAAAGTGACAGCCAAGAAGCCAGGATAAGACTTTGAACTGCTAAACAAAGACAAGTGGTTATCAGTTTTCCAGACCATGTTGAGACCAATGGCTGCAACGATAAATTAGCTGTGAATGTACCATGGACGACAGCAGTAAGTGGGTTAAAGCCTACATGCATCTAATTTATCCTTCTTTTTTTTTTTTTCTCCTTTTTTTTTTTTCCTTTTTTTTCCCCTTTTTTTTTCTTTTTTTTTTTTTTAAGCTAGCTCTCCGTATGAACTGTGAATGCTGCACTACAGAGATGTCCTGTTACTTCTGACCCCATTTCAAGCACTATAATTATTTAATAATGCCACAGATAACATAATTAGCTCCTCAGATCTGGGTTAGTTGCATGACATATTTAACAGACAGCCCCAGAATAACTCTCCCCTGTGAGACAACATGCCTTATCAAGAGGAGAAAATAATATCATCAGAATAAGAGCATGAATAACATAATGCAATAATAATTCATGTGTTTCACTGGGAACAAGTAATGTGTTCTAGAATTAAAAGGTGTTCACATACTGTTGTTTGTTGAACAAAGATAATGCATTAGACTAGAAATATATATCTGGTGCAATTCATTAATTATTCACTTGTTATGCCCTGGTTGCATTTATTATGCAGTAGTTTCCCTCTGCATTTTTTTTTTTCCTAATATGTTGCTATTGGATTTATTAGTGTTTAATAAATCATTCACATTATCAACTTTTTCTTCCCTCATTGACAAAGATGTAGGGCAAAATGTGGCTCAGTGAAGTCCATCATAGGTGCACAAACACTATGGGAAGTAAGACAAGCATTCGTATAGGCAGGTCTGTCACTGCAAGGGCAATAAAGGTTCTCCAGCAGATCAGGACAGGAGTGGGAGAAGCAGAGGCAGCTACGAGGCTCCATGTCTACACAATTGTCATCGGAAAGTTACGAAACACATCATGAAGAGATAGATGGTCAAAAGCATGCATTTGTGTGTTTTGTAGATTCAGTGAAATGAATTGCTTTACAGTGAAAATAAATCCTTAGCACTGTTCCTTACAATGCCTGTTTCACAAGGTGCAAGACAATTTCAAATAAGGCAGATCACCAATGCAAGTGTTACACGGAAGATAAATAAAACTGTATCATGCCTGTATTGACATCTGAGTTAAATTTTCACAATCTTAATAAGCCACAGTGAGCTGATGCAGCAAATTAAAACAGACACATTTCCCATAAGCCACCTTTGTCAAAGTTGTATTTCTGCAGGCCAACACAGGAAGTAGGACAAAAAAAGCTTTCACCTGAATGTGAGAGACATTTACACTACTTTCCCCTCTTTACACAAAGAAACAAACAACAAAAAATAGAAAGCAAGAGAAGTTGAATCTCCATTATCTGTATGAAAACACAAAGTGCTCTCTGGAAGGTTTTCAAGAAATATAAACCAATACAAAAAGGGAAGGAAACAGAGAGTAATTCAAAAAATCACAATGTTCTTTGAGTTTACTTTTTAGATTTAAAAGTTCAAATTATGTTCTCAGGGATATTTACTGCTCATGGCTACAAAAAAGTAACTAAAACTTATCTAGTGCAGTTAAGTAAAGTCAAAGACATCTTTGGACAGCTCACATGTTAGCTCGAGTAGCAGCAAAGGTAGTATTTAATACCTGGGTCCTTGCCAGATATATTAATTATTGCCAGAGCATACATTAACTACATATACCAAATAAATAAGAATAGATTAAGTTGAACTACTTTCCCCTCACCGAAACTGGAAGAAAAGAAAGAAAAGAAAGAAAGAAAAGAAAAGAAAGAAAGGAAGGAGGGAAGGAGGGAAGGAGGGAAGGAAGGGAGGAAGGGAGGAAGGGAGGAAGGAAGGAAGGAAGGAAGGGCGGAAGGGCGGAAGGAAGGGCGGAAGGAAGGAAGGGCGGAAGGAAGGAAGGGCGGAAGGAAGGAAGGAAGGGCGGAAGGAAGGGCGGAAGGAAGGGCGGAAGGAAGGGCGGAAGGAAGGGCGGAAGGAAGGGCGGAAGGGCGGAAGGGCGGAAGGGCGGAAGGGCGGAAGGGCGGAAGGGCGGAAGGAAGGAAGGAAGGGCGGAAGGAAGGGCGGAAGGAAGGGCGGAAGGAAGGAAGGAAGGAAGGGCGGAAGGAAGGAAGGAAGGAAGGAAGGAAGGAAGGAAGGAAGGAAGGAAGGAAGGAAGGAAGGAAGGAAGGAAGGAAGGAAGGAAGGAAGGAAGGAAGGAAGGAAGGAATGTGTCTCCAAAAAAATCTTTATATTATTACAAAAACACTCATAATGATGAATTTTACCACTCAGGTAACCATTCCAAAAATGAAAAGAAAAAAAAAAAAAAAGGAGTAGAAATGTGTTGTAGAAATACGTAGTAGAAATATGTGAAAGGACAAATATTGTAACCCCTTGTTCTGGTCAGTATCTTAAGAAAAAAGTGTGAAATCTCAAAAAAACTATTTAGACAATAGTTATTGCTATGGTTTTTACACAGAAAGCGTTTGGGTATTGTAGTCATAATACAAATTTTATAAGGCCTTTATAGATAATATTCATTTGTGGCTAATTACTCAAACATTTAACCACATAGAGAGCATAAAGCATAAAACTTCTAAACTCTAAGCACAAGTGTAGTTGTGGTTCTTGTGTAGTTAAAATTACCTAAGTGCCGAAGTACTTTGATGTCCAGAGACATGTTAATGTGACAATAATCTTATATTTTGAAGAGGGTAACCTCTCTTACATGAATTTAAGAAAAAATCAAGTTTTATATGAGACAAACCAGACTCACGAAGACTTAGGTGGGATAGGGTTTTCTCTTCTACTTTGTGCATGCAAAGGCCAGACAGGGTACCATTACAAAACAAAATTTCATTTCATTATGTATATAAATATTTGTCACCTAATTCCTACTTACGATTTATGTCACATCCATATTGCTCAGTTTTAGGTATTCCTTTGTAAAGGCAAAAAAATTTCTGCCGCAAAAGTAAAGAACAATAACAAATTAGACTTTTGTCAATATTTTACTCATTTTATTGAAGAATTGCCCTCCAAACACAGTATTATAATCATAAGTATCTCACCATATTTATCAAATCATAGCTGAAACTAAGCATATTGTTGCTGGTTTTGGCTGGGGTAGAGTTAATTTTCTTTGTGGTGGCTGGTATGAGGCTATGTTCGGATTTGTGCTAGAAACAATGTTGATAACACAGGGATATTTTAGCTATTGCTGATCACTACTTTTACAGAGGCAAGGCCTTTTCTGCTCCTCACACCAGCCCACCAGTGAGCAGATTAAGGACGGGCAAGGAGTTGGGAGGGGAAACATCTGGGACAATGGTCAGTTGATCAAAGGCATATTCTGTACTCGATGTTGGTCTGCAATAAAACCTGGGGGAAGAAGGAGGAAGGAGGAGGTTTGGCGTGATGGCATTTGTCTTCCCAAGTCACCATTACACATGAAGGAGCCCTGCTTTCCTGCAGATGGCTGAAAACTTCCCTGCCCATGGGAGGTAGTGAACGGATTCCTTATTTTGTTATACTTCTGCACATGGCTTTTGCTTACCTATTAAACCATCTTTATCTCAGCCGACGAGTTTTCTCACTTTTACCTGCTAGAGCAGGTAAAACCTACTAGAGCAGGATCCCAGAGCAGACCACACAGGAACACGTCCCGACGGGTTTTAAATGTCTCCAGAGATGGAGACTCCACAGCCTCTCTGGGCAGCCTGTTCCAGTGCTCTGTCACCCTCACAGTAAAGAAGTGTTTCCTAATGTCAAGATTGAACCTCCTGTGTTCCAGTTTGTGACCATTGTCCCTTGTCCTGTCACTGGACACCACCAAGAAGAGTCTGGCCCCATCTTGCTGACACCTGCCCTTGAGATATTTATAAGCGTTAATGAGATCCCCCCTCAGCCTCCTCTTCTCCAAGCTAAACAGACCCAGTTCCCTCAGCCTCTCCTCATATGGGAGATGCTCCAGTCCCTTCATGATCTTAGTGGCCCTGTGCAGGACTCTTTCCAGTAGCTCCATGTCCCTCTTGAACTGGGGAGCCCAGAACTGGACACAGGACTCCAGATGAGGCCTCACCAGGGCAGAGCAGAGGGGGAGGAGGACTCCCCTTGACCTGCTGGCCACACTCCTCTTAGTGCACCCCAGGATGCCATCAGCCTTCTTGGCTATGAGAGTGCATTGTTCTGGTAAGTGGAATTATTTTTCTTGACAGCAGCAGAGCTAACCTTACACATGACTCAGGGCTGAAAGCAAGTCTCTGAGGAAAGCAAGACACTAAAGTTTGAATTAGAGTTACACAAAAAGAGTGTGCCCAGCATAATAGAGGTATGAAAGTATAAATTGCCACTATTATGACTCTCCTTTTGTAGTACATTTTAACTCAGAAGCAAGATTTCCTTTAACCTTTATATTCCCAGAAATCCTGCCTTCCATTCAAAGTGAAGCAAATGCAAGAAACTTCGTTTTATGGGAAATTTGTGAGGTAGCCACTTGTAAATATTTGTGTAGAACACTAAGAATAGTGGCTAAGGAACAGGACGAAACAGACTATTAGATATTGATAAATGACTGCTGAAAGCCAGTGGTGAAACCACTGGGCTGTGCACTCATAGTAAAACACAGACTTCATGCCTTTGACAGCTAGGTGATCGAAGAGGAAGAGGAGACACAGATTTCCCAGATCTGTTCTTCTCACGCATGCATACCCAAGTGTAACTTTGCACTTTGGACAGAGACAAGCACCCCTGAAATCAATTCACCCCACCAAACCAAAAAAACAGAGCAAAATAGAAAGCTTGAAATGCATGAGCACCAAAGCAAGACAAAATAAAAAAGAAATAGATGCAGAAGTTGATGTTTTTGAATCATAAAAATGAATTAAGTAGTAATAAAGATATTCCTTCTTCTTACTCTTTGTGCTAATGAATGGTAATTGAGTTGCTCATCAGACTTTACATTTAGCTGTAGATGCCAAGTAGGTGCTACAAGGTCAAAATTCACAGGGCCATCTTCATTCACACTACTGTATGTTGTTGCACAATTGCTTTTTGCTGAGTTTTATGACTTAGTTTAGATAATATCATGCAATTCCACCTTCAGCTCAAAACAACCTCAGCCTCAACTACATTCACAGGAAGACGTGAGCTGGCTACCTTCGTTAAAATGAGATCTATGAGCTAATGAAACCTGGGACACCATAGTTTTTTCTCATGGTTAAATGCCCAGATGACTAGGAGGGTCTTTCAATAACCACTTCCTATCTGACAGACAACTAGGTAATCTCCAAAGGAATTGTTTTATATTAAAGCTGCTAAAACTCAATTTCATTGTATTTATTCTATAATTAATTATGTTAAGCAATCTGGAGCTCTGGTTCAGTATCTTTGTTATTTGAAAGAATAATGGATAAATAAGATGTGCATTTTCTCTCACTGTAAGACTTTACTAAGAATATGGATTTTACAAGATAATTTTATTTCTCTTAATATTGTAATAAGAAGATACAAAACTGTAATAGTTCTGTGGAAAAGAACAAAATGTTGGCATAGTATATATCTGTTTCTACTGGAGCATCCCATGTCATGTTTTATTCTATGGTGCCACTGAGCTAAATATATACCTATCTATTTCTTTGTATATGTTTATTAAAATACTTGATATAAGATATTGCACACATCATAGTTACTGGTGATTTTCAACTTCATGATGATAATTCCTTTATGAATCCAGATATTTCAAGTGAAAGGCAAAACTGCCTTCTGCCTACATTTAGATCTTGTCCTGCTTAATCTCGGTGTTGTCTTTAGCCTTCTAAACCATGCAGAAATCGTATGCTGAAAGCTATTATTTCTTGAGTATTGTGCCATCTGCTATGGCCTAGCAGACTGACACATCATGTTTTGTTACTATTCAGACTCTTGTTGGAACTCTGTATTTTTCCAGTTTGCTTCTAGGAAAGATTGATGCAAAAAGGAAAATGGGGGAATATCCAAAATAAAGCAAAACACTCAATATAATCAGATCAGCTTTAAAAAATCAAAACCACTACTTTGAAAAATGAATTTAACGGATCTTTACACGCAAACATTAAAAATGCCATATTTTAAATTATTCCAAGAAACAGAATAATTATGGATTGCAACAAACAGTGGTTATTATATACACTAAATAACAGAATATTACTATAATCAGAAATTATAAACCACACTCACTCTATTTAAATCCAATTATGTACTAATGATGGAGCAATCTAACACATGAAAATTACATCATATAGTGCCCCAGGCACTGAAATATTTAGATGTCCTCTGAAATAAACAGAAAGAGATGGGTACTAACAGGGACTCATAGATATTTCTGGTGTGGATGATTGTAAATATTCAGAAAGTTTTCAGGATGGGAAAAGGGAAGAATGTGGTTTGTGGGGTTCAATGTGCTGCATGGGAAATCAACACAAGTCTAAATTTCTAATAATACCTGCTTTACGCTTACGTTACCCAGTGGAACATCAATCACAACAACACGTTTTTTTACGTTATTCACTTATGCCAGGACACCAACCTTACAGGTATAGAGTTGCCTATGCTACAACCTGTCTACTAATCTTGTAGCTGCTTCTGTGTTGCCTCGAATACATATTGCAAACATTTTGGATCAGTCAGATGAACAGAGTATTGCAGAGAAGCATTAACACTTACAGTGTTAGTTGTACATTTATACAGATGTTTCTAACCTTTCTGGAACACAGAGGAAGCTATTACTTTTCAAAATAACAGCTCAAATAATAGAAATATCTTTTAAAATTATTTATAAATACAAATATTTGCCTTAATATCTCAGTTAATATCAACCAGGTAAGTAAAGATTCTCAAGATCAGCTCAAAAATTTAACCAATTTTGCATTTATAAGATAATCTGTATAGTGATTTTGTCCCCAACAGAAGCAGTCAAGACAATCAGTTTCTAGACTGTCTTCCTGGTTTCAAAAAATAAACAATCCAAAGCATAACATGGTTTGCTTTTTAATCTTTCAAGTGGCAAGTATCCTAAAAGACATTTACCCATAGGCCCATCTTACAAATATGAAAAATTTAAAAATTCATAAAGCAGAGAGAGTCAGAAAATGGGTCAGTGTCAGTGATGTACTCATCTTTTAACACAAGAATGCAATTGGCCAACATACTCTTTTCTGGACCCTTTGAAGTAAACAGCAATAAAATTGGAATGTGTTTCAGTTCAAAATTTGATATTATATTTTTAATATTGCTGCTTCTGAGTACAAGGAAAATTAATGAATCCTTTAAAATTACACCATTTTATGTTTTGCTTTGAACATGTGGTTACGCTGAGCAGCAAGGTTTGCATTAAGCTGGAATAAACAAGAAAGAGTAAGTGGCTACATCTCAGCAGTTCAAAGGAATACCATGGGGAGTCTGCATCAAATCACAAATTCCCTATCCTTCATTACCATCATCTTTAAGCAGATATTTGGGGTGTGCAATTGCAAAGGGGGGGATTAGCTTTTAATTTTTTGTAATAATTTTGCACTATTTAAAACCCTAACTGCATGAAGATTATGTAAACGTATAAAAACATGTTTAATATTAACCATAAATAAATTATAGGCACCCTGACCTTCAAAAATTCATCCAAACTTGAATAACTCAAACTATGTTGATATTCATAAACTAAAGACCACTACTTTTAGCACTGCCATTCTTTTAAATCATTTTTGTAAGAAGGTTACTTCTGCCAAATTCCTTATAACTGCACAGATGTCAGTCCTGTTTTCAAACACGATTTAAATAATACAGTATTAATTGTATGCTCATGTTAATTTTACCATGCAGACTGCAAAACATCCATTTGACCCCATATAGAGTTGGATGAGTCAAATAATTTCTAATCTGTTATACTGTTTTCCTGACTTGTTTTCAGAATAGCTGATATAAAATCAGTTTATTATTCCTAATTTATTGGAATTTGAAAAACTAAAGAAAAAAAAACAAAGAAACTGTGAAAAAAAAAGCCTTTTTAAGAAAGCCTGTTATATGTGTTCATGAAGCACAAAAATAACTAGGTACAGTAACACATTTAAGGCTAAAGAAATAGAAACAACATCCATTACTTTAGTTAAAAACAATTATAATAAAAGCATCCTATTAACACACAGCCATTAATGGATTAATATGTAAACCTTATTTATTATTATTTATTTATTATTATTTATTTATCATTATTTATTGCCAATAAGTATACACATTTAACATTAAGTTATGTTGAGATGTAGAATTTATTTTAGATGTATTTTTGCTTCCTTTCATGTCAAGAAATGTAATTTCATTATGTTCTGCATTTCCCTTTTCTCAAGAAGACTTGAATTCTCTTTTATGTGAGTACTTTGTCAGAAATAACTAATATCCACATAGATAAACTTCTCAAAAGTGGTATGAGATCAAACCAGGACTAATATTTTTCGCCCTTGTCCTTCTTTATCCCATTTGAATATGCACACAGGACAAACAAAGCTTTGGAATGAGCTCATGGCAATGATTTGCTTTTGCATTAGTAGTCACAGTGGGTAAAAGGATTATGGGTAGATTTCGCATCTCAGCCAGAACACTGTCAAGGCAATTCTCCATACATGCATACAAGCACACAAAGCAGAAATATGCGTATGCTTCACTAAAGAGTACTTCAAACGCAATTAGTAATCTCTCCTACAAGCTCAGTTTCAATAGTTTAATGAATACTTATATATTATTTTTCAACTTAGAAGACTTTCTTTTAAAAAATATACAAAACTTATTTCATCATATCTTTGTATCTAGATCTTTCCTCTAAGTCTCTGAGTATAATTGAATTACAAAATAACTTTGCATTTTTGCTTCCCACCTAAGGCAGCTAGTCCTGGTGCAGTTTAGTACCAGGATTTGCACTGGCTGTGATTTTGATGAACAAATTGCCAAATTGGAACTAGAGAATGGACTGAGGTTTCACAGTCATCAGCCATCACTTCTATTGATTTGAACTCACTGTGAACATCTGTCTCAAAAGCTCATCTATGGACGAAAAACACCATACATCAATGCCAATCTCCTAGCCAACCTCTTACTCTTTTTTTTCACTGATGTCATTTCTCAGGGCACATCTCTTTAGACTAAAACACGGAATGAAGCTGTATCATTTACAAGAGCACTTCATCATGGTCTAGTTCTAGTTATATCTTCTAGATGTATTTAACAGAAAATCAATTATATATTACCAGAATATTTTTGCAGTGTATGCAAATCTTTCTATAGAAGAAATCTTGAATCTCATTTTCTGTTTAATTGTATTGTTAATAGGTTCACTAAAATCAATGAAATATCTTATTTTAATACTATTGCAAATGAAATGAGCATCCAGCTCTGATTTTTTCATGATGAAAGACAGAATGTATCATAATATATGAATAATACATAACATATAAATAATACATCCAATATAGAGAGATAGTGTATAAATAAAAATATGTAAAGCTACATATGTAA
The DNA here is from genome assembly GCA_028020825.1 of Podargus strigoides. Lineage (NCBI taxonomy): Eukaryota > Metazoa > Chordata > Aves > Caprimulgiformes > Podargidae > Podargus > Podargus strigoides. The sequence continues at coordinate 81,563,937 of CM051663.1, read as the reverse complement.
AACTGCAGTGAATGTTATCCAGCAGGAGAAAACAAAACAAAATCAATTTTTGTTTTCTTTTTTTTTCCTTCCTTCCCTGTCTACAAAGAGAAGCTTCTTACTCTGAAATTTGAATACCTTTGAAGCTGACTAGTCCACTCTTATCTCCCAAAGGGCTGTACACATTGAGTCTATAAAATAATTGAATATATCATGATCTATATGATGTTAATTAAATTGGAAGGAAATGGCTTTCTATAGAGAAAGCAAACATAATTCATTCATTAAGCACACCTACTTTAAGTAAGGGCCAAATAGCCCTCTGCCTCCTGAATGGGAGCCTACAGCATACTCATAAAGCTGAGTGTAGCCCTGCATCACCAGGCAAGGAAAGCCTGAGGGTGTATGGCAGTTTCTTCAGCATCTTTGATTATACAAGTTCATATTGAGCTTCACCCAGCAGACCTGTTCCATGCTGGAGGATGAGCTCCTCTATGATATTGCTGAGCTTTGGATGAAGCTTTGACAGCCTGATACTCCAGTCAGTATTTGAAGTATAAAACACAACTCTTCTGAGTTGATTATATTTCATATGCACACTCAAGTATAAAGTATAAATCAGTAGCAAATCAGGCCCTGAATTGTTTGTTATTTACACTTATTACACTTTTACCTTGCTTCTATTATTCTTTTTCTTGTGGATGATTCATTTTTTCTTTAGCTCTGTTCAAAATTCTTCATCCCTGAGGCTATTTAGTGGCTCAGGGTCACAGATGTATCGTTATAAGTATCTCCATGACATAAAATACTGTAATGTTTGTCAGATTGATCTCCTCTTATAGAACTAATAGTTTTCTCAGGAGCTGAGGATCTGACAGTTATTTATACCTGTCTTTAAGTTTGTCTTTTTCTTATGCCAAAAAATAAATATCTACAGATATCTATGGCTCCTCAATGTCAACAATAACTAGTGGCAATTACTGGTTCAAAGAGTCAACTTTTGACTTTGTAATATGTTATACCATAGAAAATTCATCCTAGGATACAACAAGCTACCTTTTAAAAAAAACCAAACACAACATTGTTGTTCTGTCGACATTTAAAATCCATGGCAATTCCTTATCAGCAGTAAACGTCCAAAACAGATGATTTAGGTAAGGTTCTGAAAACATACTAATGACATCAAAAGCAGGATTTTTGTCTCTTTTTTTTTTTTTTTAAATGCTTTGTTAGTAAAATCTCCACATTATTTAAAGGAATACTGGTCTCCCAGGAAGAAAATCTTAACTCAGTAAAGACTGTCTTGTTCTCCCAAATGTTTTAACTGAAGAAAAGGAATTAAATATATCACCATATTAATATTCAATGAATAATGCATGAATAATGACAGAATTTGCAATTTTTTCTTTTAAAAATATCTTATAAATTTTTGGTTCTGTTTTTATAATACGATGGTTATGAAAATGAAAGTGTGGACTACAGACCAAATCTAAAAAAAATGAGGATGAGAGACAGCGCCCTTGCAATGGCCCAGCAAAGGTATGAAGTGTGGGAACATAGACTCCAGCCTCCATGGTGGGCTTGGGGTAGGAATGGCTCCAAGGAGAAACAAGAGCTTCATTAATGCTTTCCATGCTTAAATAACACTTCAGTGCAAGCATGGATATGGATAGTCTATAGGAAATGTTTTTGCCTTTTTGGCAAACAGATTTTCATTAATATGCATTTTTAAGAATGTTGAGGCTTCTACCATCAACCCTGTCTCCATGGATCTGTAACTTGGCCATAAAATTCCAGTTCATAGGTGAAATTTAGTACTAGGCAAAATTCTTTTTTTAATCGTTGTGTTGGCAAAAGCAGAAGCAAGATGAAAATGTTCCAATTTTTTCCTTTAGGATGGAAAATACTAATATTCTTATTAAATCATGCTTAGTTCATAATAAAAAGTTAAGCAAGCTAACATAAATCAGAAAGATGCCACTCTGTAAATTGTCTTTCTCTTCAACTGTCAGATTGAGATTTCATACTCTTCGATAAGTCTAAACACTTTACTCCAAAGGATTCCTACTTCCAACTCTCAGTAAATCCACATATCCCTCTGTTTAGATCTTGATAAGATTTACTAGGACAGAAATCCTTTTAACAATAGAGATATTTAAAGAGTTGTAAAAGAAAAGACTGAGTGCATTTCAGGAAAGGAACCAGATAGCATCTTCCAATATGCAGTGAAGTGCACACACCCAAATGCAGGAATGATTGAAAATTGCAGCTACAAAACCAATATTTAAGAAATAAAAGCCTTCAGGTAAATGAGATCAACCACATAAATTCAGATTCTGATGTTTGCTCGAGGCAGTTCAAATATCTAGAAACAACCATCAAGATGAACTACTGTGTGAACTCTCATTTGTACACTTCTCTCCCACTATCACACTTAAGAAATCTCATGTTTAACCCTCTTCATTTTTTTTGGGACTCAGCATATTTTTAGGGTATAGGTCAGTATTATTCCATTTCACTAAGAAAAAATAACTGTTCAAAAAGTTTGTATGTCTGAGGTCTGTCTATGTGGTGGAACACATTGCCACTTCGAGGTGCTACACTCTCTGAACCCAGAGGGTCACAGCACTGAATTCTGTTCTGCAATCTTCTGCAAAAAAAATTGTCAGATTAAGTTAATATCTCAGTAAAGGAACAAATATAAGTCAGCTGTTTCACAGTTATACTCATTGCTGCAGTATCTAATACCAGTTCCTGAGTTAACAAAGCCAGTGTGGAAATTCCTGTACATTTCACTGCATGCAAGGTTAGTGCTTTATTGTGTTTACCTGACTGTAGTGGTACATTATCACACCAATTTCTAAGAGCAAAAATTAATTAAGCAAATGTAGCAAAATGCTAGATGAAGATACAATTCCACAGACAGGAAGTACATTTAGACCATTTTGGCAGAATCTGTGTCTGTGAAAGACATAAAATTTACTGGATATACTCAGAAAATTATGCACTTGGTTTTTAAAACAGCCTCATCTCCAGCCAGTTAGATGGACCTCTTAGTCTTATCCTTTATGTACTTCAGGCACTGACAAACTATTACTACTACCTAGTCATGCTAAAAAATTTAAAAAATATACCAAAGCACTTTTCTTTTGAATGTAAAATTTTGCTTAAAAGAGACATGGAAACAAAGAATAACAACATCAGACCAAACATGCTTCTGTCAGGAGCTTGTGTCTTTTTTTCCTCAGAAACATCAATCTCAGTAATCAGAGCTTTTCTTTCTTCTTTTTGCTATTACCTCCATTGAGATTCATTCCACAGAAGAGTTATTATTAATTTTCAAGTATCTTTCTTTCTTATGTGCAACAAAGGGCTGGGTGCTATGCTGCGCACATACAAGCAGTGAACTTTAATTTAAGTAATGAGTGAAGAGTGAGTTCTATGATCTCTGAAGAGTGGGAAACTTCTTGCAGAATGATTTTTTATATCAAAATCTGAAAGGAAAATGTAATGGCGATTCCAAAGAAAGTCTGCGTGACTCTGCCAGATACTGTTGTATTATCTCAAAAGGCAGTTTCACTGTTCTTACTCTTTAGGAAGAGATTAGTAAAAACATTAACATTCATTGATAGACAACCCTAGAGCTTTTTGTGTACCTTTTAATACACTAAATAATCCTTCTGTGCAGCGGCTTTTTGCAATTATTTTTTCTTACACGTTCCAAGAAATAAAAGACATTATGCTATAGAATCTAGAAAAACAGGACAGAAGAGAAACTCAGAAAGTCTAAGAAAGGATTAATGATATCTCTGGCTAAGAAGTTTCCAAAAACTCTGCTGACCAATACTCAGGTTTCTGCTTCAATCAAGGATTTCAGTGCTTGAAGTCTACCACATGAATAATAGCTACCATATCTAATTCTTTCTTGCTGTAATTTGAAATTCTTTTTTCTTGTACTGTCCTCAGTGATAATAAAGAACACATACTTTTCATTCTTGAAGCTACTGTTTTGTATTTGGAGGAAATCAATGCTCTTTCAATTTTTCTTTAGATATTTTGTTGTTCCATGGCCCTTCTCTGGAGCCAGTTGGCCCACACCTTCTTTCAACTGCAGTTTTCACAAAAAGACAAAAATACCAGAAAGATAGAAATCTTTAGCTCTCACAGATTTTGCAGCGGCATGACAGGTCTGAGTCATGTTCTGCTTCTGATTCACCACGAACTGCAAATTTCCAGCACTGCATTTCTATTTGTGTTGCAGAATATCCTGGCTAACTTTAAAACTTTGCTTCTCATTACTGTTTTATATATTTTAGATTGATTTTGCATTTAACTAAAACTATTTGTCAAATTATTTTGAATTCTAGCCTTGGACCCCTTGACAGTTTGATACAATCTGAAAATGCAGTAAATGGACTATGTATTCATATATATTCCATGAACCATCTCTAAGGAAAGATACACTTTATGTCTACATTGATGTATATACTATACTGAAGAATAAATTTATATGTCTGTCCTCAGTTTAGGACAGACTCCCATATAACCCTGTTTACTATATGTCTCTTTTGACAAGGAACTGTAATCAATCTTAGATACTAACACCTTATACAAGTTTCATGTAAATGGTATTTTCCTTCCAGCATCCCTCTGTGAAGGAAATTCCTGCCCTGGAATGGAGGAGAACCACCATTTTTCTCAACCAACTACAGAGCTATTGCATGTGAATCAACTGAGTTTGATTTTGTGAATATATGCCATTAATAGATGAAATCCCATCTCATGTAAAGGGCTGCCTACTCCCAGCTGCAAAATGTGATGGAGGATAAATTGCTAGTGAGGAAAGCGGAAATGACCCAAGGTCCCCTACTGTTAAATTCACGCTTACATTTTTATATGACATACATTCATCTGGCAGAGTCATCAAATATACAGTTTGTAAGACAATTTTTATTTATAGTCCCTAAAATGAATATTTAGGAATTAAATGGGGGAGATGGGGAGAGTTCACTCACAGGATTCACAGGAGGGGTTCTAGTTCACAGGATCAGTTCCAAATACAAAATCTAAAGTGTCTCAACATATGTATACTGTTTGTGTGTACAGCCTCTTGTAAAGTGCTTGAGTACCTCAAGGTGGTTTGGAACAGAGAGGGGCACAGACAGGAAAAGCTTTATCATTTTAATGAACAGAATAGCTTGGCCCATGCAGGCCAGAAACCATGCAGGAACCATGCAGGAATGCAGGAATAGTTCTCCAAGTGTTTCCACCGTTGAAATTTAGATATATGTGCAGGTAAATCATACTCTGACTGAAAACAAATCCTTTGTCAGCATGATGCCCTCTTAACAGGGCTGTGTGACACACTCACCTAGACAGCCATGTACAACATTCCTGAGATAGTAGATCAGCTTTATTTACATTATCTTGAAATGACATTTAGGCTTTAAGAAAGAAAACAAAAATATTTGGAGCCCTGAAACCTGTCTGACCATCAAGGAAATCAAGACATACTACTGTAGTGAAAAGCAGAGAGTAAAAGACAGGTCACAGTTATCTATCAGACTTTAAATTAATACTCTCTGTATTGCTATGTGATCAGCACCATATAACATCAAGGCACACAAGTGATGGCCGGTTGCATGCTGTTTACAATATAACAAGATTTGTACTCATCATTTTTTCCCCCAGATCCACACTTCCACTCTCAAAAAGATGGAATCTCTTTCTTGGGGGAAAAAAACCCAAAACCACACAGAGAACATTAACAAAAACCATTTTAGTGATGTTACACACACAGAATGAATGTCAAGGACAGAAAATATTCCCTATAGTCTGGAATTGCAAGGTGAAAGTGCCTTCATCTTTCAGTAGAATGATGTTTTCAGCTGAGCTACAGTGGCCATCAGCTTCAGCACAATATTAAGAGAGAGTATATACTAGAAGGCAAAGACATTCCCTGGGATCTGAAAACACAGGAGATTAGCGGTTAGTGGATTTCATTATCAGTACAAAAGCAGAAGCCTTCTCTCTCTTCTAAATATGTTGATTAAGGCTGTATATTTTCTGAGTTTTCTGCTGTAGACAGTGTCACTGAGCATTTCAGAAAGGCAGACACTCACACAACTTCCTTCATACGATCAGAGAGAAGCAGCACTGCTGCTTCAAAAAACTAGATGTTGAACCCAGTGTTTAGCTGTCCCTAAGTTCCAAAGGTTTGAGTTTAGCAAATTTTCAGTGCTTGTGCTCTTCCGTATTTTTTTGAGAGACTCTTTACTGTCAGAAGTGAGTGGATCTACCCATCTATATCAGCTCAATATCAGGCTGTGGGTCTGAAATCCATTTGATTCTACATTTCCAGGGTACTTTCCTGTGGAGTAACTAAAGTACAATGCTTATATTTTCATACAGAAAGATACAGCAGTATTTCTAAGAATAGTAATGATTTTATCCATAGGAAGTGAAGCAGATTCCAAGACTTTATCTGTCAAACATATATGTCTTGATTATTTTTCCTCCATTTGATTTTTGTTTCTGCATTTTTTGGTGATAGTTGCTGTTCTAGAGCAAAAAGATAATCAAAAGAATTTCATCAGTGTCACTGTCACAGCTGACATGCTGCCCGGAGGAATATGAGGACAGAATGCAAGCTGAATGCAAATTGAGATAGTTTAGTAAATAATTAACTTTTAAACTATCATGGATCTTCAGAATATTTCTGTATTTCTTACATAACTGACATTAAATAATTATTTCTCCTTAAGAAGTAACAAGGGAAAAAACAGGTACTGGGGCGAGGAGTGGGGGGCATGGAGAAAAGGGGGAAGAAATTTTAAAAAAGTGTAAATATTTAACTTTGTACTTAAATTTGCGAATCTCTGAGATACATCTCTTTACCCAGACCTCTTCAGTCATGGCAATGAAAAATATTTTTTTCCTCAAAATACTCATCATTCACACCACAAAATTAGTGTTTCCCTATATGAGAGGGAAGTCTAGATATGGCAAAGGACTGATATGTTGAGAGGAGTTTGTACAGTATATCTTACACAAACGTGGTTACTTTAAGATAGTGATGTTAGCCTGTCTTTTACTAAGGCTAAACCTATTCATTTCATACAATAAATTTTTTGCTTATATGGAAGGGGTATGCTGAAAACATGCTCTTCTGGTATGTGAAAACATGGTCTGTGATGAAATACGCAACCTTCTGATACCACACATGTAGGCCAAAATAACATAGGTGTCCCAATTTAACACAGCACGAACAGATTATCTATAATAAACCTAAGAACATTCACACTACATTGACTTTAATTTACTAAATCAACCAGCTAGCCTCAGCATTGTGAAAGAAAACTTTCTAAAAATTTCTAGCATGGAACAGCATTATGACAAACATAAGGCGTTTAATTTAAACATGAAGCAAAAAAACAGTTCAAAAAGAAGCAAAACCACTAAGAGGCCTTTGTAATTACTGGAAAGAAAGAATTGAAGGGTGTCAAAGTATAACAGGTAAATTAGTATTATTCTAGATAATTCATGTTTTTTAATGGTTTCATGTTTTATTTGTTATTTAATGGTCTGAATTAAAAGAATCAAACGGAACCAAGTAATTCCTACATAAACATCCATTATGGTACAATTCTTCAGTATACAGAAGACAGCAGTTTATTCATGTTTTCCTACAAGCAACAAACAGAAAAAAAACCCCAAAATATACTCTGTGTCAGCCAATGAGATTGGCTGTAGCTCTGTCAATTCTCTGGAAATTCCCAAACATCCTTTAAAACTCTACTTTTTGAGGTATGTTTTGCCAATTACTAGGCCTAGTACAAATGACACAGCCAGCAGAAAAACAATCCAGTAAGCAGATTCTATTGCACATAGAGGAGTCAGTATATAGGGGGTCGCTGGGGGTACAAACAAGTCAGATCACAAATAATAGACATCAACCCCAGCGACCCCAAGAATGACATAGCATGACCCATAATAGATAGAATAAACAAAGATACAAGGTATCCCAGAGAAAATATGGGAGACAACCAAGTCAATAGGGTGATCATGTACGATAGAAGTAGCCCCATGTTGCCTCCCCACAAAGCCCGTGTTTGTAAGTGCCAGACCTGACTGGGATCCAGTTGCATGAGGAGTCAGGAGGTCCTTCCCCAACAGGAAACTCTGTGAAGTACATCCACTTCACAGACACACTTCAACTCTTCCTGCGAGTGGTCCCAGCTTTTTTCCCCAAAGCAGGACACCTGGCACTCATTTACCCAATGCAGGGCACCTGGGGCTTGTTTGCCCAAGGGCTTTCCTTACAAGGTCAGCCACACCTTGGAGGAAAGCCAAAAGGCAAACTCATCCCCTCCTCTTAAAGGACCGTGGGGATCACCCATATGTCAACCTTAATTCAGGGCTTAGGGTTCAGACCCCAACACTCTAAGCTGCATGTTATAGTCTGGGTAACTAATTCAGACAACATGAATTTGACAGGTAGATCAATTTAGAACAATCTAAGAAATATGGCAGATACTTCTCATTTAGGTATATGACATATTAGCTAAATGCATAAGTGGAATATTGGACTACTGATCAGGTGTCCCCAGTCAGTTTAGTTTCATAGCCCAGCCAATGGGAATGCCAAGATGATACAGAATCATAGAATCACCTTGGTTGGAAAAGACTTCTAGTATCATCAAGTCCAACTACTAACCCAGCACTGCTGTTTCACCACTAAACCATGTCCCTCAGCATCTCATCTACACGAGTCTTAAATACCTCCAGGGATGGAGACTCCATCACTGCCCTGGGCAGCCTGTTCCAGTTCTTGATAACCCTTTCAGTGAAGAAATTTTTTCCTAATATCCAATCTAAACCTCCTCTGGCACAACTTGCAGCCATTACATCTTGTCCTATCACTAGTCACCTTGGAAAAGAAACCAACCTTTACCTCTTTACCACCTTCTTTCAGGTAGTTGCAGAAAGCAATATAGTCTCCCCTCAACCTCGTCTTCTCCAGACTGAACACCCGCAGTTCCCTCAGCCTCTCCTCATCAGACTTGTTCTCCAGACCCTTCATCAGCTTCGTTGCCCTTCTCTGGACACACTCCAGCAGCTCAGTGTCCTTTTTGTAGTGAGGGGCCTGAAACTGAACACAGAATTCAAGGTGCAGCCTCACTAGTGCCAAGTACAGCAGGACAATCACTTTACTAGTCGTGAACACCACACACACTAGCTGCAAACTACTTGCAAACTCACTTCTCTCCAGGAGTCATGTGAAGTAGCACAGTATAAAGCTAAGGAAAATGTTCCTCACAAGTTGGCATACCGTTTAATGTGGTAGCTTATTTACGTTATGTTAATCTCATGATATAAGTGGTGCTGAATTCCTGTATTCTGAAATAACTTTAATTGCATGTGTCAAATCACACTTTGCACCAAAGGTGGGGTGGAGAAAAAATTCTTCCTTGGTATATTTGTAGTGATTTCCTTTCCATTCTGCCTATACTGATTATATAGCTTTTTGTACTTAAACAGCAGACTATATTCATAGTATGAGTAACTGCATATGGTGTTTTTTTTCAGCACAGAACTTGGATTTTGTATAAATAAAACAGTAAATTGATTCACTTCCCCACATTAACAGTTAATGAAATTGATGTCTTAAAATAGTAATTTTGCTACAAAGCATATGCCTTTTTGTATGACTTGGTGTCTCATGATTCTTTGGAGCAGACAAGAGAGTGTTTGCAATTTTAAATAAGGAATCCACTTTATATGATGTGTTAATAAGCAAAACATATGTCAATAGCTGGAGAAGTAACAATTACAGGGGTGAAAAGGGAGGTATCTGTCAAGTCATAATTTTAAATTTTTAATCCGTGACTTTGGTCAGAATCAGCCAGAATTCTCTGATCCATAAATGGCTTGTGCCTGTGCAGAGCACACAGACAACTTAATTTGTCTCATCAAAAAAACAGAGACACAAAAACACCAAGCTACTAACATTATTTTTACTCTCCATTACCCTCTATAACAGCAAAACACTGAGAAGATAGAATTTATAAATGCTGTATTAAGCAATAATAAAATCAATAGATGTATCTCTGTGTATGAGCATGGATTGACTAACGTTTGCATTTATGTTACTTGAAAGAATGATATTTTAACATTAAGAGTGCTTTGTCATTGTTTTATACTCTCCTACCCCATTCTTGATCTTTTCAAGGGGAATGATTTCTGGTTATAGCTTACATTAATTTCCAAGGTAATCAGCTTACCAATTTTCCATCAAGTCAAAACACCTGCTCTTCATTCATCTAAAATCCCTTATGAGGGATATTTCAATTGCACAAAATAGAAAGTCCAGCCCCACACTACCTTACAGTGGGTTTCTCTATTTAAAACCACAAGAGCTCATTCCATAAATATAGTTACCACAGAACTCAAGTTAAAGAATTAAGTACAAAGTTTCCATAAATTATTTTAGCATGGCCTGAAGTAATTTGTATTCTGAAAAGTTCACAGGTCAGCCTTTGCTTGGAAATTAATGTATTTTATTCTCAAACAGAAGTACCAAGCTAGCTCTGGAAGTGAATAAAACAACACTTTCAAAGTAGAAACACAGTAATACTTTCTGCTAATGGTATTTATTTTCTTTATTTAGTAGCTTGCACACCTAAAAACACACACACACACACTCACATATGTCTTGCTCCTACGAACATAAGTGTTATACTGATATATGTGTCTGAAGAATTTTAATACTGGAATGAAAATTCACTTCTGATTGAGTGTAACACTTTTTTTTTTTTTTTCCCCTGCTACTTTTCCTTTTTGCTGGGTGGGGAATAGACAAATTAAAAGCTTTCTCCACAATCGCTTGGAATATGATAGAGATTGATAGCTTCTGCAGTGAGACATAAGATAAAGATATCAGACACTGAAAATCAACAGTCAACACATAAAAAGAGCTGCCTAGGAGCAATAAAAACAACACTACATCTCATTTTCCAACTAAGAAATGCTGGGACATAGAGATAAATTTTAATAAAAACAATGGAAATGCTGTAATGATGCACTATACAATGTAAGCATTACACAAGAGTCTTCAAGGCCTTGAAAATTCTAAGCTATGAAGGGAAAGGAGGTGGCTATAATGTGGAGTATAAATTTAAAGCTTTTAAACATGAACAGATGCAAAAAATCGTGTTGCTTACCAAGTACCCGTTGGATACCTGGTCCAAAACTAGCTACCTCTAGGACATTATTTCCCCTGATTTCAAAAGCTTCTACATCAAGCCTTAAATCACCTGTCTAAATCCTTTTTTTTGGCATTCATGTAAGCCTTGGAAATAAATAATTGCAAATATTACCCAGTTCTGTTGTGTGTGTGCTCCTTAGTAAGAACAACAAAGCTCTAACCAAGTACAAAATCTTTGTTCTTTGTGACTAGAAAGAGGGGAGGGAAGGTGCTGGCTGATAGTAAGAGCCACCATTTTCTCACTAATCATGTGGCTGAGGAATGTTTGTATACAATAGGTAGAGTTTAAACTTCAGGAACATTTTCTTTCATTTAGAAATGTTTTATTGTTTAATTAGACTGTCTTAAAACTATTTGTCTTTAGCTCATTTTCAGATCGTCAAAGCTAAGCTACAAGTTATTTTTTTAATAAATTTTTTTTTCCATATTTTAGCTCAAGAATGTACCTGCTATAGAAGGTAAGCTCTCTTTACAATGAAAACCTCACCTCACTGGAGATTCCAGCTATATCCTTAGTATTAAGATAGTCACCATTTCTAGTTAGAGATGTTTTTTGACAAAATGAGTTCAATAGCAATTGAAGGGTATTTTTTTTTTTAATTTGGATTGAGGAAAGCATATGAAGTAGTTTTTTTATTCTTTAACCTACCAAAATGAAAAAGCAATTTTTCCGTCAAGGAAAAATAAAACTGCAGTTTCCATGTTCTTATTCCTACAGCTCAAATGATTTTGTCTCATACTAGCTACCTGACCTTTCCTGCTGATGAGCTGACACTTGCTTGTCTTCCTTTGAAATTCATCTTCCTGATATCTTTGGCCTCCATCTGCTCTCATTTGCTTTTGACTTGACATCTGAAGGCCTTCGTACTCTCAGAAGTCCAATGCTATTGATGGCTGAGCCTCTGTACCTTCTTGGATCTTCTCTTTCACCCCTGGCAGAATATTCTTTTCTGTCCCCGTAAGTGAGCTTTATTGCTTCTAAGATATCAGCTGTGATGACACTCAAGTTTTTCATGAAAACAAACACGTAATTTGGCCCCTCTCAAATTTCTTTCTATAAACAGTTGCTGATTTTTACATCCACATAATCACATCTATGTATTTTTCCTTCTAAATTGTCATGCCATGAAATAAGTGTGCTCAATAGATTTCTAAGAGGTAGACAATTAGTTAAGACATGTATAAAAGAGGTTAATAATTTTTCTATGGTTAATATTTCCCTATGGACCTAGTAAATTTCTGAAAACAAAGCAGGTCTTTGGAAGCTGACGAGTTATTTTCAGGCATGGATTCTGCAGCTTTCTACATCAGACCACTAGTGTTAGAAGAGTGGCTTCAGGAATATCAGCAAAAGCTTTTATCCAGAACTATGTTCCAGGTGAGCACTGAGCCTGAGGCTCATTTATAGACAACTACCATAATACTGTCTGGATCCTACTCCTTTGTTGAGGATCAACAAAGTGATTTCCCAAGGGAAAAAATCAGCAAAACCAACAAAAAACCCTACAAAAAACCACAACCAAAAAAAACCCACCACCAAAAAGCCCCCCACCAACCAACCAACCAACCAGAAAAAAAAAAAAAAACAACAACAAAAAAACCCAACAAAAAACCAACAACCTGGGTTCCTTAAAAGGAGGTCTCTGGGGATGACCTGGGAAGTGAGATGACTGTCCCATCATTTTCACAGTGCCTTGTTATTCTGTGACACTATTCCTTAAGCTGTTGCTATTGACATGAGGTGGAAATGACTGATCGATATTAACAGAGTTATTCTAAGATCAGTATGAAAACATGGATGCCTCACAGGCAGCCTGTGCAAATCACTTATTTCATTTTATTTTTGCATACTGGAATGAAAACATAAGCTGTAAGCTCTCTTGTAAACCTCAAGAGTCTCTGTGATTAGTTGGATTGACTGTAGATGACAATGGAAAAGAATTCTTTTTAATATTAGGTGGGTGAGTAGTTTTGACTAATGCATTTGATTTTACTGTCATGTAGTGGCATCCAGCAACTGGGCTCTGCATGAGCAAGAATGCCAGTACCACCTGGTATACGAGTGATGGAGCAGGAAAGCTGCATGAATCATAGAATCATAGAATGGTTCAGGTGGGACAGGACCCCAAAGATCATCTAGTTCCAATCCCCCTGCCACGGGCAGGGACACCTCCCACTAGACCAGGTTGCTCAAAGCCCCATCCAACCTGGCCTTGAACACTGCCAAGGAGAGGGGAGCCACAACTTCCCTGGGCATCCTAGGCCAGTGCCTCACCATCCTCACAGTAAAGGATTTCTTCCTAATATCTAGCCTAAATGTATCCTCTCCCAGTTTAAAGCCATTTCTCCTCACCCAATCACTACATGCTCTTGTAAAAAGTGCCCCTCCAGCTTTCTTGTATGCCCTTTCAGGTACTGGAAGGTGCTATAAAGTCTCCAGGCTGAACAACCCTGAGTCTCTCAGCCTGTCTTCATAGCAGAGGTGCTCCAGCCCTCTGATCATCTTTATGGCCCTCCTCTGGACCTGCTCCAACAGCTTGATGGCCTTCTTATGTTGGGGGCCCCAGAAATGGACATGGTACTCTAGGTGGGGTCTCATGAGAGCAGATTAGAGGGGGAGCATCACTTTCCTCAACCTGCTGGCCACGCTTCTTTTGATGCAATCCAGGATACAGTTGGCCTTCTGGGCTGCAAGCACACATTGCCGGCTCATATTGAATTTTTCAACAGATACCCCCAAGTCCTTCTCCTCAGGGCTGCTCTTAAGCCATCCTCCACCCAGTCTGTACTTGTGCTTAGGATTGCCTGGACCCAGTGTGAGTAACCGACCGTCTGAGAGAAAGATATGTCAGCATTGCTAGGATGTCTCAACACACAGTGATATGTCTCAACATTGTGCCTGGCATCCCCCTTCCTGCAGCTGGAGATGGACTATCGTGGGAAACCCCTAGGACCACTCCCCATTCCTGCATCTGAAGGGAGATAAGCAGGACAATTCACACGGATACTACAAGCAGGATGTATCAGTGCAAATGCTCCAGCAACAAGGACGTCTTCAAGAGGAAAACAAAGGAGGGATGGAGATCGCTTCTAAAGATCCTCAAACCCCTGGAGTGATATGCAAAACAGCATGTGGCAGAATCGCCCACCCATTGTCAGTGGGTGGAGAAAGAGACTATATCTAGCAACAACAGCTCACAACTAATCTGAAGATCTTCCCCACCAATCAACAACTGGACTTTCGAGACCTTGCTGGATCCGTGGTGGTGACCCCCTCCCTCTCTGCTCTATCTCTCATAATACTGCTTATTCTTATAGCTCCTGCTTTCCTATCACCCTTTAATTTTCAAGTGCACATAACTTTATAATAAACCATGGAAAGTCTGTGACATTTGACCTCGTTTGTGTCTTAGTTTCACCTCTTGGATCTAAACAAATCTCCCTTGGCCCGAACTGGATCAAGATACCCAGGTGCAGGACCTTGCACTTGGCATTGTTGAACTTCATGAGATTGGCATGGACCCACCTCTCCAGTCTGTCAAGGTCCCTCTGGATAACATCCCTTCCCTCCAGCGTGTCAACTATGCCTCACAGCTTGGTATCATCTGCAGACTTGCTGAGGGTGCACTCCATCCCACTGTCCATGTCGTTGACAAAGATGTTAAACAACAATGATCCTAGTATTAATCCCTGAGGAATGCCACTCATCACCAGTCTCCATGTGGACATTGAGCCGTTGACCATAGCTCTCCGAGTTTGACCGTTCAGCCAATTCCCTTTCCACTGGGTGGTCCATCCATCAAATCCAAGCTTTTCCAATTTAGTGACCAGGATGTCATGCAGGACAGTGTCAAACAAGGTGCACAAGTCCAGGTAGGTGACGTTGGTTGCTCTTCCATTATCCACCAACATTGTAACTCTATCATAAAAGGCCACCAAATTTGTCAGGCATGACTTGTCCTTGGTGAAGCCATGTTGGTTACTTCCAGTCACCTCATCTACATTTTCCATGTGCCATAGCAGAGCCTTCAGAGGGATCTACTCCATGATCTCGCCAAGCACAGAGGAGAGACTGACTGGCCTACAGTTTCTTAGGTCTTCCTTTTTTCCTTTCTTGAAAACGGGGGCTGTTTGCCCTTTTCCAGTCAGCAGGAACTTCATCCAACTGCCATGATCTTCTCCATATCCCTCATGACCAAGACTCCAGTTTCCTTCCAGAGAGGGCCCACATCTTCCCTAGCTTTCCTTTTGTCATTGATATACCTGTAGAAATTTTTCTTATTCCCCTTTATGTCCCTGGCCAGATTTAACTCAGTCTGGGCTTTAGCTTTCCTAGCCTGATCCCTGGCTGCTCAGGCAACTTCTTTGTAATCCTTCCAGTTACTTTGCTTTTGCTTCCACTGTCTATAGACTTTCTTTTTGCACCCAAGTAAGTCCAGGAGCTCCCTATTCATCCACATAGGCTTCCTGGCATTCTTGCCTGCCTTCCACTTTCTCGGGATGCACTGCTCCTGGGCTTGGAGGAGATGGTCCTTGAATACTGAGCAGCTTTCTTGGGTCCCTCTTCCCTACAGGGCTTTACCCATGGTACCCTGCCAAGCAGATCCCTGAAGAGGCCAAAGTCTGCTCCCTATAGTCCAGAGTAATAAGCTTACTACACACCCTCTTTGATGTCCTAAGTATCATGAACTCTACCATTTCGTGGTCACTGGAGCCAAGGCTGCCCTTGAGCTTCACGTTACTCACTGGTCCCTCCTTGTTGTTAAGGACAAGGTCCAGCATAACACCTTTTCTCATAAGTTCCTCTACCACTTGGATGAGGAAACTATCCTCAATACATTCCAGGAACCTCTTAGATTGTTGGTGCCCAGCTGTGTTGTCCTTCCAACAGATATTTTGGGATTACACCAGTAAATACTAAGCAGTGGAAGGATTACTGCTTCAATTCTTTACAATGATGTGGGAAGAGCAGTTGCCAGAATTTGAAACTTCCTGCAAAGAACTCCTTTGTTCAAAACCTGTTGACAAATACAGCAGGTGAAAAGCCTCCATTTCAAAAGCAGGGCTTTTTCAAACGTTAGTGGCACTGGTGATCTCTTAACATGCATTTTCCCGGTGCCACAGAAAGTTGTCAGAATGGCTTTCAAAAAGCTCAAAACGAACACTGTTGACAGTTACAAGATAGTAGTGAGTATAGACTGGAATTAACGCTGGGAGAAATAGAAGTTTGGTGAGCCTAGCATAAATTTTGTCAGTTTGTCATATGAACCAAAATATCGTACAAACTTCCTAAAATGCACACTGTTCCCAGAAATCTATAAGCTCAAGTGGAGCAGGAGTCTGATGAAAGGGAAAAGAATCTGAGCAGAAAAAACAAAAAGAAAGTGGGACAGGAAGGGTATGCCTGTAAGCACAATGGAGACATAATGTCTGTAAAAGATCAGTCAGACTGAGGAAACTTAAAGAAATGGAAAACGTACCTCTAATTTCTCTAAGAATATCTGATCAACTGCAGACACTTAGGTAAGAATGTTGATGCATTTGATATTTTGTACAAGATCTTTTCTGGAGCATCCTGTGGGGTTTGCACAGTGGAGAACAGATAGAGTGTCAATTAAGTTTATGTCTGGGCATCACTGAATCTAAATCTTTTTTGTTTTCAGCAGTCTTCAGATACATCTACATGCACACACACAATGCTGGTAGCTTATTGTAATGTCCTGGGGAGCTAGATCCAAGAACTTTTGCAAGTCATTCTGATAGAAACCTTTCCTTTTTCACCAATCATTGTCAGCACTGCAAATTAAGATCTCAGCTGAAGTTCAGAAGTACTGGCTGTAGGCTTGGGTTGCCAAGATACACCAAATGAAAGTGTTCCAACAGGTTTAAAATTTGCTTGTTTATAACACTCCTTGCAAATATCTGACTTAAAATATCAAACCAGTTATCAGCTGGAGATAAGCATCTACAGAAACAGATAGCTGCCTTTACATTTTGCAGTTATTTAATACATACTTGGAATATTTCATTTGCATAATACATTTCTGTTTTAATTTTGCACTGGTGGGGTTTTTTTGCATAAGACCCTTCCTTTTGTTATAGTCAAAAATACATGTTTGATTTCAGTTTTAAAACTGAACTTAGAAAAGTCTATTGCAGGATGCCTGATACAACACAGTTACAGCTAACTCTGAGTCAGAATTTCTGATGGAGATCAGCTGGAAAATAAGTATAATCTTTTCACAGCTCATTTAGAACTTTGTAAGGTATTCTACACTGCACAGCATAGTATATTAAGCTTCTTAAACTAGTTTTCTGGGTTTTTTATTATTTGGCCACTGCAGCATCATGCAGTTGATTTCACTTTTTAATAAAGTTGAGACTGCAGATTTTTATAGTTCACTTGTAAATGTGCTGTGTAAACAACATGTTATACACACAATGGACCTGCGATTATTCTTATGGGGCTGGATGTGGAACACAGTAATCACCATCATTATACAGTTCTTACCAGCCCAAAGCAATTCAGAAGGTCATTTCAAATGTTGTATCCCACTGTGCCAACAGTTCCTCACTCAAAAATAATGTTTGGTTCCCACCTTTGCTATGAAGTTGTCTGCTTTAGACTTTACTAAGTCACTGCTTGTCATGGAGATATAAAGTGTGCTTTGGGATATGCAGCTTATGTAGCACTGTTGCTCTGGAGGATGTCTATTACCCTACCAAGGGTATTTTAATACATAAACTTCTCTGTAATAGGAGTTTGGATCCCAGCTCAACACACCAGGAATGTTCAAGCCTCCTAAACATGAACCAAGGTAACAGAATTCTATTCATTCAACTTTATTTTAGCTTTGTTCAAAAAATATTGTCCTAGAAGCAGAACTTGACCATAGGGTCCAATTGAATCTGTTTACCACTAAGTCAGTATCAAGACTTCCATTCATACTCTAGATTCTGTACCAGATTATTAGGTTCTAACTTGAAGTAAATTGCTGAAATCTGAGTTTTGCTATGGGCAAGATCTCGGTGCAATTCACTTCAATCTGGATAAGACCAAAGACTCTGATAGCATCCTAGCCATAATTAGCCATGTTCACTTGACTTAGAGCTCATTGCTCTGTCCTGCCTACTTTTGTCCTCTACCTTTTCTCAGATGCGCCACGGACTTCTGGTTTCTCTTGCAAAGACAAATTGTAGCAACTCCACACAAGAAGATGAAACAAGATAAATGGTGCTTTTCAGATCATATGTGCTATTAGGGCTACAAAGTTTAGACTTCAAAAATAAAACAGAAATTAAATATGAAGGATATTTTTAGATTATGTACGTCAGCCATGTTATAAAATATAGGACAGAAAACTTAAGTATTACTTAGGCTCAGCATGTAAGTCTGAGAACAGATGAGTGCCATGATCCTTCCACTGTAGGGATATCAAAGAATCATAGAATGATTTGGGTTGGAAGGGACCTCAAAGATTATCCAGTTTGAATCCCTCTGCCATGAGCAGCGACACCTCCCACTAGACCAGGCTGTCCAAAGGCCCATCCAGCCTGGCCTTGAACACTGCTAGGGAGGTGGCATCCACAACTTCTCCTGGCAGTCTGGGCCAGGGTCTCACCACCCTCACAGGAAATAATTTTTTCTTAATGTCTAATCTAAATCTACCCTCTTTCAGTTTAAAGCCATTACCCCTCACCCTATTGTTAAAAGCCCTTGTAAAAAAATCCCTCTCCACCTTTCTTGTAGGCCCCTTCAGGTACTGGGAGGTGCTATAAAGTCTCCCAAGAGCCTACCCTTCTCCAGGCTGAACAGCCTAACTGTCTCAACCTGTCCCCATAAGGAAGGTGCTCCAGCCCTCTGATCATCTTCATATCCCTCCTCTGGATTCGCTTGGACAGGTCCATGTCCTT
This sequence comes from Podargus strigoides, assembly GCA_028020825.1. Taxonomy (NCBI): domain Eukaryota; kingdom Metazoa; phylum Chordata; class Aves; order Caprimulgiformes; family Podargidae; genus Podargus; species Podargus strigoides. The sequence continues at coordinate 81,544,778 of CM051663.1, read as the reverse complement.
CATAGACATGTAGACTACTACAGTGCACTGTACAAGAGAACTGCCATAGCACTGAACAATTGTGTACCAAATTGACTTCTTCTGAAAGAATTTGAAGTTTGAAAGATTTTTTACATTTGCTTCTTGTGTCTCACCATAGATGGCAAAACTAGATTATGCTGATCTGAACCAGCACAATGATCCATAAATTCCTGTGTGCGGACAAAAATTTAAAGCAACATGACACTCAGAAAATGCCATATATTAAAAAATTTATCACTCTGGTGTTTTTCCTATAATCATGTCTATAGCCTATGAAGGTATTAATTTCATCCCAGTATTTCACATGACAAAAATTGGTCATGTGACAAATTGGGATGAAATTTTGGTAGGATAAGTATATTCCACTTCACGTATCTCACACATCCTTTAATATTTCAGGTTGATTCAGTAAGTATCTGAATAAATACAAGAATTATGATTCATCTAGGGTTTTAAAACAGATTTTTGACTTTTTCAAATCTGTCTCAAAACATAACACTGAGTTTCTTTTTTGCCTGGTAGAGGAAAGAATATTAATAAATAACCCTGGAAGTAAATCTACTTAGACTTTCCCTGGAGGCTTTTCTGCTGATTGCAATTTGTTAAACTGCAGTCTTGAACTTTAGGATATAAAGCAGAGGCTCTTAAGAGAAACAGGCATTTGTGTTCAGTCCAAATTTCTAATGTACATTGCTAACATTAACTCCTATAATCCGATTTTGGATTTTGTCTACAAAACAATACACAAGAATGCTTAACTGTGTATTATTTTCTTCTGAAGAATAAATTTTCAATGTTTCTCTTTGTGATGCTGTCGTTTCCCCATTTTCATGGTGGTAGGTGGGGGTTTTTTTGCTAGTTACCTCAAGATTGCTCACAATATTCATGCTCTTAGTTGACATGTTTTGACAGTATAAGAAGGACATTGAGGTGCTGGAGTGAGTCCAGAGAAGGGCAACGAGGCTGGTGAGAGGTCTGGAAAACAGGCCTTATGAAGAACAGCTGAGGGAACTGGGGCTGTTCAGTCTGGAGGAGAGAAGGCTGAGGGGAGACCTCATCGCTCTCTACAACTGCCTGAAAGGAGGTTGTAGCAAGGCTGATGTTGGTCTCTTCTCTCAGATTACTAGTGATAGGACGAGAGGATATGGCCTCAAGTTGCATCAGGGGAAGTTTAGATTGGATGTTAGGAAAAAGTTCTTTACTGAGAGGGTAGTTAGACATTGGAACAGGCTGCCTAGGGAGGTGGTGGAGTCGCCATCCCTGGAGGTGTTTAAAAAGCCAGTAGATGAAGCACTTGAGGCTATGGTCTAGTGGTTAGGGAGATGATGGGATAAAGGTTGGACTAGGAGATCCTAGAGGCCCTTTCCAACCATAGTGATCCTATGATTCTGTGACTCTATGACATCACTGCTTAATTAAAATCCATTTAAATGTTTGAGGAGGCAAATTTATAATAGTCCAAAGCTGCTTGAAATTTAAAAAAAAGAGTGTTTCTACACAAACTTCAGGCTTCATATCATCATCTTTACTTAAGACTTTACGTTGTACAAAGCTTCTTTCATATGTTTAGCACACTGTACTAGGCTTTGCATAGATAAAACTCTGTTTGGCACCACAGTTAATGTGAAATGATGACAGAATATTATTGATTTAAATATTGATTATCTCACAAATCCCTGTTCTTCCCTTACACTGCCAGCAGCTGGGATAAATCTTTCTGGGGAAAAAAAAAAAAAAAAAAAAGGATGAATATAAGTTGAATACAAGTATATTGTTAATATACTTAATTTATACAAGACAAGTCTAAAGAGCAAATTAACAATATGTAGTAAAAATTATATTTGTTTGTACCTGTTCAGACCAACTAATAGTGGCCAAAAACTACAGGCTGATACCAAGGACTGTTGATCCATATCTCTCTCAGAAACTGCAAGTCAATCAACAATGCCAAACAGGCAGCATTGAATGCTACACTCTTACCCTTGTTTTTCTCCTCAGCAAAGTTGAGACATGTAACATCATAAAAACCCTTAAGTTTCACAAGTATTCATGATCCCTCGCAACTCATTCAAATAGAAGCACTTGGTTCTCATAGGTCATCTGTCACTATAAATAAATTGATTCTTAGTGTACAAAATTAAAATTAAAAAAAAATTAAAACTTTACTATAAGATGACTGTATAATTCCACCACTAAAGGAATACTTATTTCTATACTTTCATGAAAAGCAGCACAGGATAAATGCAGCAAGGGATAAAATATTTCAGTTATAGTCAACATTACAATAAACCTAAAGTCAATGCAGTAAGTTCTGCACTTCTTGAGTCACTCTATGAACTTCAGAACATGATGAACATTATTTGTACTCAGTCCAGTGAAAACAATACCTATTTAATCAATAAAACTAGACTGGGATCCTAATGTAAGACAGTACATTTAGAGGGAAATGTATTGCTCAGTTGTTTTCTAATTAATTCAATTAACAAAGCGAAGCTGCGATGGAAGGAAAAATCCGTCCACAAAAGAATTAAAAATAAAAAATAAAAAATCCAAATCATAAAAGAAAGTGCTTCCTGAAAGAGAAAAAAAAAATGCAGCTCTGTTTCTTTTTGGATTCCAATGTTTTAGAACACATACTAAGGGAATTTAGGTTTACTACTGTAAGTTAGGAGGAATTAGCTTTTTCTTTCAATTGTATTTTTCAATTCATTACCTTGCTCCTTAAATATGAATCTAGATCCAGTCTAAATCTGAACTGCAGATGCTATAAAACTACAGGATACTTGGGTTTTGGAATGGTTTTGTCTTTGCAACTGTTTCTGTCTTATTAAAGTGAAATTTCAATCCCAAGTGATCACTAATGTCATGGTTTGAGGCTGGGCCGGCCACTAAATGGACAGCAGATGCTCTCGGTTAACCTCTCTCCCTTCCCAGAGAGGGCAAGAGAAAGAAGAAAAGGGAGAGAGACCTAAGAGTTGGAAAAAAAACTAAAGCAGCTTTAATGAAGCTATAATAATAGAAAGAGAAATATACTAATGAGAACAAAACATAATGAAATATTTACAAATATATACAAAACCAGTATCAAGCTTCTCTTCCTGAATCGCATGCTCCGCCCAACAATGCTCACATCACCACTGGTACTGCAGAGCAGCTCTGGGAAGATCCCACGCTGGGCTCCTGGACGCAGCGGGAGACAGGAGCTGGATTCAGGAATGCGCAGGTCACAGGCAGAGCTGTCCCAGAACACAGGCCATAGAAGATGAGAAAGGGCAGGAAGAAGGGCAGGCCAGAGAAGAAGATGGGAAGGGAGAAGCAGCCTTGTCCCATGTGATCCTTCAGCTTTATACTGAGCTTGACATGTATGTGATGGAATACTGCCTTGGTCCATTTGGGTCACCTTTTCTTTCCGCTCCTCTCTGCAGTTGCAACCCCCTTACATTAAGGGGGGGCCAAGGTGGCACTGAGGGAATTCGGCAGTGACCTTGGTTTCTGTAAGATTAAGTATAAGCAAGAGCCTTTCTGCACACCATTGCACTGTGAGCTCAGTAATAACTATAAACATCAAACGCTATCACTTCTAAGAGCAGACACTGTCTGAAAAACATTGTTGACTTTAGAAAGTGCAGTCTGAGAAGAGACCAAACTGGAAAGTAAAATCACTGAAAGGAAAATTGGTTCTGTTTGAGCCAAAACAGGACAACTAAGATCAGAAACCACATTAACGGACAATAAACCCCTTTTATCACTGTTTATGCCACTCAAGACTTTAAAGATTTCTCAGATGACCCCTCTGGGCTGCAGGCTGCTTGCTTAGCTTCATTGCTCCCTCTGTGGAAGCCCCATCAATCATACTCTTGATCACCTTTCATTGCATCCATCATAGCATTTTGATTCCAGCAGTAAAGTCAGGTTTGAAGCAAATCCCCCGGTTGTCCCACTTACTATATGTTGGTTCTGTGTATTGAACAGTTTTGATGCATAAGAACTAGACTTCTTCCAGAAATAAAACAACCAGACCAGGTATGGACCAAGCAGAGAGCTTTGAACATAGTGTGTAGCAGCAACATTTGCCTGGAAGAGAAACTCCCAAGCTATATACACTGTCGATCTAGGGTCCTTACCATCAGCTGCTCTGTTCAGTTACTTGCTAATGCAGATGTGTGCCTCATCTCCTTCCTCTGAAACTTTTCTAGTTCTAATACATTGTCTTTAATATAGGAGGAACTAAGCTATGGCCAGCATTCAAGATATTAGTATGCACTCAGCAGCATAATGACTTCTACTATTTATTTCTGAATAATCTGCAACATTCAGTCTGGCTTTTTGACCAGTACTAAGATTTAGGTTGACCTTTCCGTGGAGCTGTCTCTTATCATCCTGCAACCTTATTGAAATCTCCTCCTTTATAATTCTGACATCTTCTGAAAATTTTACTCAGGGGAAGAACATCAGTATGAGCTACAAAAGCCCCAGATGTACTAAATTAATAATGACTCTAATTCCTAGGGATAACGTCAGATGTCTGCAAATAGACACCATATGCCTATTGCAGTCACACTCCAAGTTCCTCCTCCTGCTTTAAAATGAGAACCTAACAAATCCCATAGAGAGGCCTTCCTTGCTCTCTGCACTAAGTCACAGGTCCTTTATGCTAAGGAAACTTTTAATTGACAGTCTGTAATAGATTTATAAGGCATTTTGCACCAAAGAAATAAAAGAAGGAACCAGAACATTATTCCACCACACATCCAACATGAGCAGACTGAAGAGCACACTGAAGTCTTTGGAAGAGTTGGTGAAGGATTAGCATAGACAAAGATATAGCTGCATTTTACACTTCTAGTTGCATTTTCTATTTACTGATTTCTAAATCAATAGATCCAAGTAATACAGAGAAAAAACAAACACTTGAGAATCTTTCTATTTTTTCCATGAAGTAAGTACTTCTTGAATGATGATCACAAACTTGCAAGGCTAAGCAAGTGATGATAAAGGCTTCCTCGGGGCTGTGCAGGCTCCCTCTCTCCCAGGGTGGTGGATCTCAGGCCCCAGCTGCACAAACTCCCAAGCAGCCTGATCTGACCCTCTGGCTGACCCTGCTGTGATCAGCTCTTTGTCCCAGGCACCTCACCTCCCAAGCTCCCTCCGCACTTGAATATCCCCTGACACTAGGATCTGGTGCTGCAAGAGTTTATTTTGCAGATTAAAGGCCTAGTATTGTAGCCCTAATACAGACATGTCAGAAAAGATTGTGGTATGCCGTTCACTTTAATCTCATTGCTGGATTCTCCTCTGTGGAATTACTACACATTTCAGATCCCATATACTGCCATCATATTTATTGTGTGATGCAGTTGTTGAAACCAAGTGATTTGTCTCCCGCAGCTATGAATCACTTAAACAAATTAGGCAAACTAAGAGCAACACAAGTTTTCATACAGCAGAAAAAAGAAGTTTGAGAATTAAAATATATATTTATATGTCCAAAGATCAACGAAGCTGGTGAAGGGTCTCGAGCACAGGTCTGATGAGGAGCGGCTGAGGGAACTGGGGGTGTTTAGTCTGGAGAAGAGGAGGCTGAGGGGAGACCTCATTGTCTCTTCTCCCCAGTAACTAGTGATAGGACGAAGGGTAACGGCCTCAAGGTGTGCCAGGGGAGGTTTAGATTAGATATTAGGAAAATTTCACTGGATGGGTTGTCAGGCATTGGAACAGGCTGCCCATCTCCCCAGCCCTGGAGATATTTAAGAAACGTGTAGATGAGGTGCTAAGAGACATGGTTTAGTGGTGAATTGGCAGTGTTAGGTTAATGGTTGGACTTGATGATCTTAGAGGTCTCTTCCAACCAAGGTTATATATGTGCATCCAAAATTAAAACTGTGAACTCTCTGTTTAGGGCTAGAAATTAAATTGTTTAAACAGCATAAAAGGTATTCTTATTGTGTTCTTTTTCTACACATTCTACACAGGATGTTTTGGGAGTCACATGGGAAAGTTTGTTTTTGTGAGATACCTTCCCTAATTTGTTTGGAAAAGTACAGCCTGAGAGTTTATCCAAATGAGAAAGGTGTTTTCAAGTTTGCTCATTACTACTCATAATGTTCTAATGTTACATTATGGCTTCACATTGCAACGAGGCTTTTTCCCTCAGGTACTGAGTAGCTTGTAACATGGACTTTATTAAAGCAGATTGTACAACATTTTCTTAAAATAATCAACTATATATTTAAAAGGATCATGTTACATAAATAATTTCTGAAAAAAAAAAGAACAAAAACAATCAAAGCAAAAGATAATAAAAGTAATAAAGAACAGGAATTTAGCATTTGTTTTAATTTCTTCAGATTGGCTTGGGGTCAGGGTGGCTAAGATGTAACATCTGTTTTATAATGGAACCCTGTGAATGCTCTCTTATGGAAGCATGTAAAGACTGTGACAATATTTCTCTCATGCACTTTAGAATACTTACAGTTTCAATTCCTCAACTTGTCTTCCTTTATCCCACCTTTTACTAAGCATACTCTCTTAAGTTTTGTTTCAGGACTTCCTCACCATTTTCTCCCTTTGTTTCATTCCTTCCAGTTCCAAATCTTATAGTAAACATGTTTCAATCCCATATATTATGACAAACATAACAAAATAATGCCATAAAGAAGCAAGGAGAATACCTTACACTGTGCACTCAGGTATGAACTTCCCCAAAGGTAGTGAGTGATCAGATTTGATGTTTTCAGAAGAACCATGAATTGGACAAATTGCTTTAGAATATAAACATAAAGAAAGAGTAAGAGTACACTATCAGAGAAAGTAGACTTGCAGTGGGGACACACAAGTTTAATACTATCAGCAAGATCATACTGATTGCATTTTTGTATTTTCACAGATGTGCTTTCTTCTGAAGTCTTTCTTTTTGATACATTCTACAGCTTCCATCCAGTTCTTTTTTTTTAATCACATTGTTTTCTCCCCTTAACATCCAGCTTTTTCTTGCTTTTCCTCTTAAATCAGTATATTTTTTTTTAAAACACAATCAGCATTTCACTTATATTTTTCCTAATTTCACAAGATGTCATGAAGTAACCTTAGGTCTCATATCTAAATTCCATTTTGGTCTCCATGGAAGAAAATATGTTGTTAGCTGCAGCTTTCTTTCCTAATTGACAAAGCTATTTATAAAGTGTTCACAAAAGTCTAGCTGCTAGCCAGTATGCATGTTACTACTGTCCTGTTTCTGATGGAAAGAATATTTTTATCAGTCTACATTTGTAGTATTTCATACATTGTTCATTAAAAAGTGGCTAGTAATACCTGGAGGCCAGAGTCAAGATTGGTCGTATAATTGTGTCAGATGTCACAATACCAATACAGATACAGATCTGCATAGAAGAAAATATTCTCCTCTAAGCTGTTTTTTACCGAAGGTGGAGGACAATGGGCAGTGATCTGCATGAATGAATCCTGCTAACCCTGTCACATTTAGTTTTTCCCGTATATATTCCTTACCTTTTTATTTATATGTTCTTTGTGATAAAAAAATATCAGGGCTAGATGGATTAAATAAAAATATAGCATGGTGTTTGCCTTCCACCGTTCCAGAAGAAAAATGAACACTTGACTCCTAACTCATTGGCCTCTGCATTTTTCTGTGTACTGATCCTCAGGAACCTTGTTCATCTACTGGTGCTACCTGTTGCCATTCAGCAACTCCACTTTTAAAACAAATGAACAAAAAAAAAAAAAAAAAAATTAAAAAACCCCAAACAAACAACAAAACCCCAACAATAACAATAACAACAACAACAACAACAAAACCCTGGTAAATACCTAAAACCCAGACAATTATTCATTTGTCATGCATAAAATATGGTGCATATTAAGAGCAAGTTGGGATGACATCCTGACACCGTGTTCCCCTACAACCAGAAGAATGAGATAAATAGCAGAACTGCTACTGACTGCAAAGTGGTTACAATTTCAGCATTATTAAAAGCATACAGCAACTTCTTTAGCAATCAGTACTTTGACATACTCCCTGCAAATGTATCACGAAGAAGATTAATTTTTTAAACCCCTCTCTTTATCCTTTAATTGGCTTTGAGTTTAGCACATCTCAGTTCTTCTGTTCTGTCTCCTTTCTTTCTATTTTTTTCTCACATTCACTGAGTGGAGTATGACTTTTAAAGAAGCAATTGAGCATGATTTAACAGTGTTAGAGAGAAACAACACAACACTGAATGAATTTAATATCAAAAGCAAATATGATAGATGTTGTTTACATTGACTATATACCTTTCTACCTTAATGCTGCCCTAACAATGTGGAATTGATACTGTTGCCATGGGTACCCCTATTACCAAGTTTCCTTCATCATTAGTGATCCCATCTTCATTTAATCTCCAAAAAAAGATCAATTCTCTTCTATGCCCTCACTGTTTCCTCTCATTTCCAAGTTTATAAAAGTATTGAGCTGTAACTTTTTGTTAGCTGATTTCTAATTTTGCTCTAAACTTCGACTTTTTAAATTATTCTTTTTTTCGGTTAACTGCTCACTCCATATCTGCTTCAGTGCATAGTTTGTGGGGGGGTAGGTGGATGGCTGAGAAGACAGAGATGCATTGAAGATAGAACCTGCCTGGTTCTTATTGATTGTGTTTCTTTTGTGACCATGATCAAAATTATGCTACAAAATCAAGGGTAATTTGAAGAGGCAGATGCGAGTGAGTGTGTTCTTAGCTTCGGCTGCACTTCTGTAGGCCAGAAAATGAAGATAATGAACACCTAAATAAGGCACATAGGAGCAGAATTAAATTCTCTATAATTTAGTTCTAATGTTACCATGTCACTATTATAAGATTAGCTTTGACTGTGTAGCTTATCTAACATGGTTTAAAAGCCTTTGGTGTACAATTAATTTGTGCTAGGTAGTATTTTAAAAAATCATGACCCAAATTCCTCCCTGATGTTACTTCACTGATTTCAGCAGAGTGACAGAAGGGATTAATTTGGTACTAGCAATTTACTTTATAAAGTTTCTATTAACTTTGATATTTTCAGGTGTTATGGCGTTTTAAATGCTCCTGACACTTGGAAGACAAAGGTATTTTAAGTATAGGGTTACATATGTTTTTGCTATTACATTCAGAGCAAGGATCAACAGCTGGGATACAGAAAAGGAACTAGACTTTTAATCGGGTTTATGGTCTAATTGTTTCCTTGCTGTGAGAGGGAGAAAATTTACCTCTTCTGTTGCCTCAGTGCAGGACTTCTTCACACAACACTGAAATAAATTAAGGTAGTCCTTGCACAGAGGTCAAATGCATAAAACAACTTCAAAAAGGCATAAACCAATTTCATTAAGGACAGATACATCTGTAGCTTTTCCAAAACAATGATCTGAAAGTAACATCCAGTTTAGAAAATCCTTTAACCTCTGGCTGCAACAAAACATCACAAGGAAACTATTTTTCTGTGCTTGCTCTGTTTGTTATAGTCCTTCTTTTACTGTTACTGTTCACTATTAGAGGTATTAGAGCAAGGTGGATAGGATATCTCGCTCATCCCTCAGAGTTTCTATGCATTACATACATACCCAGACATGGGTGTCTGTGTATTACAAACATAAGCAATGCACTGTATGGTTGCATATAAATTCAAAAGCAATAATTATGCTCATTTGTGCCATTTAAAGAAACACATTAAAGTACTTACTCCTATGTTTGGCCATATCTAAACAGTTTTCTGGCTGAGGTGAATGATGGCAACCCTCCAGATCTTATTTTTGAGTTGGCTTCAAGCTAGGAGAAGTAGGAGACAGCATTTTCTACACAGACCAACTGTATTTTGCCAACTAATCAAAATGCAAGGAAATGTGAAACTTTAATATTGCTTCCTAGTGTAGATATCAGTGGCATCTAGGGTTGTTGTTGCAGCAGGGAATATCTTGTTGATCCCACCTGTGCTGCTCTTTGAAGTGACTGTGAATTTCACCAGCTGTAGCAGTTTTTATGTCCGCATGATAAAGGCACTTAGATCACAAAAGTTCTATTTAGTGGTATAAAAGCCAGTGGAATTACTTTTTTCTGTCCTGCTCTTAATGGACAGCCGTAGCTGGTTGAGATTTAACAAAAATAAAACAAAGCCATGACCTAATAATATGTACATAGACACACAGTTAAAGTAAATTTGTCACTTATAAATAGACAAGAAGAAGAAGAAGAAGAAGAAAAAAAAAGAAAAAAGAAATAAATAGCTAATTTATTCTTAGCTTGTAAGAAAAGCTCCAAGAGAATCCAGCATGCTCACACTAATGTCAGTTTCAGGGAAACTCATCCAACAAGAGGATGTGACATTGTTCATTTTCCCCATGGCTGACAGTGAAAGTGACATAGAAGGTGCAGAAGTGGGAGGTCAACCAGGATAGCCACTTGCAAATACAGATTACTGATCTATTTCTAGAGTCTCTGGCCATTTTAACATACACAAATGAGTCATCTTCCCCCTACAAGCTCAAAGACAGCATAAGCAGACGTGGCTGTAGAAGGTAAACAGAATGCCACTCTGATCCAGCGCCACTTTTACTTGTTTTATCATTTGCTTCAGCCAGACACACTTGCCCACTAAATCCAACAACGTGGATTGTAACTTACTGTAACTGTCATGGTAGGCATGACTATCACACGCCATCAACTCAAAGTTGATTGGCAAAAACTTTTTTTAAATCCTTAAAGGTTTGTTAGAGGAGAGGAAGTTTTACTTTTATTGCCTATATAAGGGACAGGTGGGCACCACAACAATGGTAATGATTATCACGCAACTTTTCACATTTCACCCATAACATGATTTACATTGAACAACAATGCAACCAAAGCTGAAGAATTGGCTATTTTTTTCCTATCTTCCACAAAGAGAAACCATTTATACTCTGATTACCTTGTGATTGTGCTGTGCAAGTAGCAAGTAACATAGCCTTAGTCAAGGAGAAGAGCTATTTTTAATATTCCAGGATTCCCAACGAAGTTTGTGTTGTATTTTGTGTTGCTGAAGACAAAACACTTTACACATCATAATATACAGAAGTGCTCACGTTGCTACAGTCTCTAGCAGAGATGGAAGCTGAGCTGCTTCAATGTGTGTGTTCCTGCTGTTTGAGATCAGAAGCATGGGTCATTAATGTTTTATCAGTGCTTTTCATACAGTATCCTTTATACAAAAGGTTTTAAAAGAAGCTGATTTTGAAAGCTCGCTGGCCTCATGATTTAACAGTACTAACGGGGTGTTTCCTGCATAAAAATGTACAATTGCTGCACAGACACCAGGATGTTAAATTCCAGACAGTGAGATACAGTTGAAGAAATAAAGTCTTAGGGCTATTATAGATGAAAATAACATAATTAAAAAGCTACCCTCATAGCAGGACTTCGTACTGTTGAATTTAGTCTATGTTTCACTCTTTAAAAGAACAATCTCAGACTTTTCTAAGTACAAATCCATAAATTCTTGCAACAATGAACAGAGATATTTTTCTTTACTTCCTTGTTTAACCTTATCTGAACACATTTTGCCACTGAGGTAGCAGTGCAGAGATGTGTATAAGGAGAGGTATTTGTAATGAGATGATTTCAGAGCATTTTGGTTGGTACTGCGGGTTTGAACCATGCCCTTTGGCGTTGAGCAGGAACAGTAGGAAGTCCCTACACACAGCTCCATTTAAAAAAATGTAGTGGATACTCTCTTCCCATGCCTTCCTCTACCGGCTGGCAGGACTGAGGAAGAGTAGGATTTTGCTGCTTCACATTCCTTAGAGTAACAAGACTTGTACTGAAGCGTACAGGTTGTCCAAGGCTCCTTATATTCCACAAACTGCTTTGTGCTTTCGTCTTGTGCACAGTTCTCTTCTGCTGTCAATGTATAAAGCCGTGAATACTACTCTTAAGATGTACTGCATTGCTTAAAATCATGATACAGTTGTTAGTGAAAGAGAATATGGAAAGTGAGATTAGCAACCTATAGCAATTAAAAAGAACAATTAAAGTCTATAACAAACTTTAAAATTTATTCCAAAGAGTCTAATTTATGTTTGTTCACATGTTTAATTTATGTAAACAAAGAAGAGACAGTGTCAGTTCTTTGATGTGAGAAGAAAATGTGTGTAATGAGAAAGCAAATATGGCTAACATCATGGTTCATAATTTGCTTTTATATTGATTATTTATTGAACAATTTCAAGGCTTTCAAGTGCTTTGGATAAGCAAGGTTTCTGATGAATAAAGGAAACAAAGTGTTGTAAAAAAGCTTTACCACACCTTTGTAGTTCTGGTATAAAGTAGAGGTGCCTGTTCTCAGCAATATTTGCTAGACTATTCTAAAACTAAAAGGACTACAATCAAATCTGATTAACTGAAGCTACTCATTATCTGATTTTTTATTACATGCCTCTATTTCTCACAGAAAACCAAAAATGGCCAAAAAATCTCTGCCCCAGTTTCTTTTTATTTGAAACAGCTTTTGCACATATTCCTTCGAAAACTTGTCACTCAGTTACAAATGGAGAAAGCTACTTGATCACCAGAGGAGAATACATGACCCCAAGTTAAATGCTACTTGCGCTGCACCCAAGAGGACCTGGGTGTAACCAAGTGGTACTCACAAAGCAAGTGTGCTTACACACCAGTTTAAATGTGTCTCCATGAACACAGAAGTTCCTATGTTAGACCATAAAAAATAGATAGGACAGCTATACAAATCAAACTTCATTCTTTTCAATGACTCAGGTACATCATCCACTGCAGCAATAACCTTTTTAGGCAAATATAGTTGTCATTCTTACAACTTCCATTCTTCAGCTCAGTACTTGAGTACTCGGTATTGGACAACACTGAGTAGCATAGACACAAAATGAAAAACTGTGTTCATTTCTTTTCTTGATATGTCAATACTTTGCGTCTTTATTGAAGTGTAATGTAAGGCTATTTTATGTGAAAGAGAGTATTTTCTGTCCCTTATTCCAAGGCTGGAACCTCCATTTAGCACAGACTGGTTAAACATTTTCTGATTGAACAAAAGAGGGGATACAAGAGACATTTGGTTCCCTTGGCTGGCAGTGAGCTGACATACCTTCCAAATCCTGCTCTGAGGACTGTTCCAGGATTTTACATTATTGGGACTGGACTAGATGACCCTTGGGGGTCCCTTCCAACCCAATACATTCTATGATTCTATGATTATTGCTTAGTGCAAAATACAGGCAGTCTTCAACACCAGTGTTGGACAAGTGCTCCAGCTACTGAACTACGATAGAAGTGAATCACTTTTTACTCTTCTGTCTGTGTTGCTGTGCTAGGCGGTTTTTTATTAATTAAGGGCCACTGAATTCACATTCTGCCTGCTGGTTTTAAGGTTTCAGTAATTAATTTTAGAAGAACAGAGCAGAATCCTGTAAATTGCTATCTGTCTTCAATTCTATTGCCTGGAATAAGAGTCATGGACACTCTGAGTATGAAGAGATTAGTCTCAAAATTAGTTACAGTTATCTGTAGAAACATTACTGATTCAAGTTGATATGATAAACACATAAGAATTCTATGTGCACTTTACTGGAATAATTTCCAGAATATTTGAATATTTCCTAAATAATCTAATACACTAAATTTTTAATCCTATCCTGTTTAAAAAATAACCAGTGGGCTTGAATTTCATCTATTGGGTACTGGAGGGGAGACCTTATAGAGCAAACCTTGTAGAGTGAGTCTGGCTCTTTTTTTTACTTTTTTTATTTGGCTTGTAGAACATTACCATTTCTGGCATGCACACCAGATGGGCAGTAGAAAATAAATGGATAAATAAAAACTCAAATGTCTGGAACCTTTAAAGTGATTACTATGTTAGTTAAATACCAAATGACTAATTTGCATGTGCACATTTCAACTGAGCAGAATTTATTTTATTTAAAGGTCTGACATATAATCGAGTTCTGTTTGTCCATACCCTTTCACGCCCAGCTCTTTACACACAACTGAGATTTAAATAATACATGTAGCAGGTTAAAACAAGTCTGTGGTACTAATGTAGTTACCTTATATTCCTTCTCAGTTCAGAAATAGCTCACACTGCCTTCATGATTAACAAGTTTGCTGGGATATTAGATATCACAAGGAAAAATATCTGCTCTGATAGCATTCATAGTAGAATTAGTTCTAGATAATTTCCTCCTGTATAGTATCACTCAAGTGAGGCAGATCTGCCTTGTAAATATGTGTGTAGGAGGATGTGCTAAAGCCCTGACACCCTGAAAACCAGGTCCTTTCTCTGTCAATCTCTTTTCAATCCTGAAAAACTTATGAGTTTAGAACTTTATCACGTGGATATAAACATCCTCTTTTTGCACAAGCAGAAATGCAGGTTCTTCTGCATCCGCTAGCACACCTGACCAGCTGCAATGATTCAAGAAGCACCTTGGTTCATGACTGATGTCCTGCTGAGAGGAGCAGGGATACAGTGACTCAGCTTGGGGATGCACTGCTGTAGCAGCACAGTGTTCCTTTGTTTAGCTCTGCATAATCCCTCACCAGAGCAAACACTAATTCACCTACAGCTGTATTAGAAAAGGCACCACTAAGATGTTTTTCACATTGCTAGGGGCCTGCGTCCTTGCAGCACCCAAACTGTCAGCAGTCACAGACCTGGCAGAACCCTCTGTGAAAGCCTGATTCTGCATCCTCTGGGGCATCTCTAACTCAGTGCCAAGCTCTCCACTGGTGACAAAGTTCACAGTGGGATCTCAGACCTCCCAGGACTGGTAGCCCAGCAACATCATTATTGTATCTTTCTGGAGACAAAGTGGCCAGCTGTGGTGATATCCTACAAGCAATCAGAAAAGAAACTGTGGTGAAAGACACTACACAAGCCTCCAAAACAATTACTCATTAGCCCTGATTTTCATGTAGGCTTCTACACTTGGCATGAGCAGTGTAAGGGAATTCTCAAAGGGACTATATTAAACAGTATTTTTACACTTGCTTTAGGGACTCTACATTCAGGAATGGTGTAGATGAGTCAAGCCAAATATATTCTCTTTGATGTGGCTGATTTCTTCCAGGGTTTACCTCCTTTCCCTCTCTCTTTTCAGTCAAAAGAGAAAATAACCAGTTTATTTTATGTCCAGTTCTTGAGTTGCCACTGTTATTTTTCTTTTTTTTTCTTTCCAAATCTTATTGAGGCACTAACAACATCTACCTTTGACTTCTTATTATCTTGTGTTTGCATCAGAGAGAAAATTCACAGTTTGATACTGTATGAACATTTCGATGTCCATGTAATTTTTCTACCATGCTGTTATATCGCACTCATTTAAAATAGAAAGCAGAATCAAAACCATTAGCCTGAAAGGCTACAAATATACATTTACCTTGCGATTATTTACATTTTTTTCATAATGACAAATATTCAGCATGAATACTTGAGTTTGGTTGCACATTAATCTTAGTAAGAATAAATCTTCCCATTTGCAAATCCAAGAGGAAAAAAAAAAAAAAAGTGAAAGCATTGAAGCTCTAAAATTCAAGGTTTATTTCAGCTGGAGTAAGTGCACCATGATTCATCTGCCTTGACAAAGTACTCACAGAGAGGAAGAAGCAACTCATAGCAGGAAAGTTTAAAAGTTTTACAGCAGGGTAGCATCATTCTATTTTGAAGTTTGCTGCCTTACACAAATTTGTATTACAGATGATGGTGCCTCTTTTCAACAAGACTGCTCTTATCTCTTCCTGCCTCATTTTTTATCCACAGAATTGTTAGGTGTCCCTGCTTATATTTGCTGAATTTTCTGGGCTATTCTGTTTTTCACTAACTTGCTTTATAATCATCATTACTTGTAACATACTTTCCTTTTAGTCCATGCATAGATGCATATTTTTAATTGGGATTTTGGCTTCCCTAGTCTTTGGCCAACCTCCATAAAATTAGCAAAGGTCTGGAAGCTCTGCAGATGGCAAAAGCTGTCATGTATGATTTGGTTTGTTATGGATTTCCGCTCTGTTATTACAGGCAGGGAAGGTGCCAGAGCTGATTTCATTACCCCTTCCTGATATATTTAAACTGTGATTTTCATCCTCATAGCCTTTATTCCCTCCATTTAATTGTGAGACTAACTAACTGAGTTACCTAGCTAAATGAATTTGCCTTTTTTATCTTTCTTTACTGGAATTATTTTTCTTCCTTTCATTTTTTTTCATTTTGGTATTACTTCAGACAGATATATTTTAAGCAAATAAGAACATATGCAGTACTATCACTAAACACACAGATCCATCCTGCATTAGAGCCTTACCGCTAAATGGATGTCTTCATAGCCAGAAAAGAGTAATGCACATTTGAGTTATCAAATAATAAATGTATTTTTCTATGGAGGATGGAGATTTCCAAAGTGTATAAATACTTGAAGACAGCATCTTGTGAAGTACTCAAAAATATCCAAGTAGATTATGTCTACTAAGTTTCCTTGAGAATCTGTCTCAAAGTCTTATCATTTTAGAAGGAAAAAAAAAAAAGGCACAATGTCATACGGGAGATACAGAATGAAAAAAAAAATTAATCTTAATTAACTTTGTAAAAGCTTAAGTCTAGAAAATGACCTGAAGCACATGCTTCCTTTCAGTGAGATTTTTCACACAGTTACTCACACACTTAAAAATGATACCACAAGTTTTATTTGCAGTAAACAAATAATACCTTTCTATGATGAATAATCACATTTAAGTAAGCCCTTAGAAAAACTCCTTGGACTGTCTAAAGGCAATCTGAGGTTTTGGGGTTTTTTTCAAAAGCAAAAATCAATCCCATTCAAGAGATCTCAGTTTCAGTTCTATTCATTTTAACATAATTTGTCAAAGGAATATGTATAATAGCCATGTAGTTGGTAAAAGGAGTGATGTAAAAATATAGAAAGAAATAAGAAAGCGAGGATAATCTCTAAGCAGAGAATTATAACAGAAAGAACTGCTGAAGTGTAACAGCACTTCATGAAATGTGATTAATCTGGAAAATATTACAATAGTTTTAGTACAGCATTATGAGACCATACTGATAAATTCAATTTCATTCATTTTACTGCAATTCCTTGTAGGCCAAGAAACTGTGAGTGGCAAAAAAATAAATAAATTCTAGTTTACAAAAGTTAAGAAATCAACCTATCCAAATGGCACTAGAAGAATTACCTACTTTGACAGACTATATGCATTTCACTACTGTTTTTTAAATTCAAGTGAAAATTTAAAAAATCATCCTATTTGCAATAGTAAAGGAAATGTTGTACCCCTGTCACTAGCCATTAAGAATTATGAGCAGTTCCTTTAGCTGGGCTCTCAGAGCTGGGAATTCCAGCTTCTAAATTAGTAAGCTTTCAGGAATTTTTCTTAATTAAGCAAACTTCAAAGGCATTTCTGGTCTTAAACAGTGAGAAAATTTCCATTTAATAATAGTAAATAACCTATCAATATTATGTAATAGCCACCACTTAAAACCACTTATTTTGTGTGAGATTTTCAAAGTATTTCTGCAAAAGGAAGAGTACATATGAAATGTGGTCTTGTTCCTGCATGCCATACACATGTGCCATCGCTGATGGAACTCCTTTTGTATCACATTCCACAACATGAACAAAATAGTGAGATTATATACACTTTATTATTATCCTCGAACATTTTCAAACACAAAATATGCCCCCAAAGCAGGAGAGGAGAAAAATTACTCTGACTCATTTGAGTGTGATGTGATAAATGAGTGCCAGATGAGAGAGAGGAAACTAGAAAGAATATATGTAACCAGATAAGACCAAGTAACTTCACACAGTATTCAGAATTTCACTTCCCATTGTAAGTACAACAATTGAACTTAACTGTCGCTGCTGCCGAGCCGACAAACCCTGTGTACCATGGTCTAGGATCCCATCCTAGGAGAACGACCACAGGCATGAATGTCATGGATAGCTGCTCCAAATTTAATGCTGTACAACAAAGCTTTTTATACCCATACACCCAGAACGCCACCTGAGTCGCCCACGCGCACATCCGGCTCCCCCCCTTTTCTCTCTCTGCAGGGACGACACCCACACGTCTTGTGACATGACGCTTCCATCTTCTTGATATGCTGCCTTCATCTTCTTTAGTTCCTTCCTACTTAATGGCAATCAAACAACATCAACTTTTACATTTGCTACGCCTACACTTAACTGTCAAGTGGCAGAGTTTGGACTTTTATCTAAAGGTGAGGCGGCGGCAGCAGCGGCAGAAGCGGCAGCAGCGACAAACCCAAGGTAAGGCCAAGGCTCTGAGGGTTTGACCGGTTGTGCAGAGGATTCCTGAGCCAGCGACCGCCCCCCTCCCTCGCAGCCCGAGCCCCAGTGGTTCCATGAAGGCCGCGGCAGCCATTCAGGCACGGCCCCGAGCCGCATGGGAGGTTTGTAAATGCCCCTGGGGAGCGTGGCGAACAGTGGTGAGACATGTCTGTAAGGTGTGGTATGTCTGTAAGGCGAGGCATGTCTGCAAGGCATGGTGCGTCTGTAAGGCATGGCACGGCAGTTTGCCCAAGGCAGTCTCACGAGCAGGGCGTGGAGAAGGTGCCAAGGAGCTGTGAACTAGAGAGGGTCCATCAGAGGGGTCACCCAAGGTAAGTTGGTCTTCCCCACGAGTTAGGACCAGCTCTAACAAGAAGAAGAGAAGGGTAATTGTAGTTGGTGTCTCCCTTCTGAGAGGAACAGAGGCCCCCATATGCCAGCCGTATCCACTCCACAGGGAAGTCTGCTGCCTCCTTGGGGGCAGGGTCAGGTATATCACTAAGAAACTTCCCAGACTGATACGGCCAACAGATTACTATCCACTACTAGTTATCCAGGTTGGCAATGATGATGCTTGTGAGAGGAGCCTGAAGAAAATTAAAAAACGCTTCAGGGCTATGGGGAGATCACTTGAGGGATCGGGAGCCCAGGTGGTGTTCTCCTCAATTCCTTTGGTGGAAGAGAAGAATACTGATAGAGGAAGGAAGACCCACCTGATAAACATGTGGCTAAGAGACTGGTGCCACAAACAAAATTTTAGGTTTTTTGCACATGGGGAGCTTTATGATACATGGGGTCTGCGGGTGACAGATGGAGCTAATCTATCTCAAAGGGGAAAAGGAATCCTGGCAAACGAGCTGGCTGGCCTCATTGAAAGGGCTTTAAACTAGGTTTGAAGGGGGGAGGGGATAAAATTGGGCCTGCTAGAGTTGAACCCAAAGGAGGCAGGTCACAGTTGGTAAGGAAGTCGTCAGCCCAGAGCAAATGCTTCTACACTAATGCATGCAGCATGGGCAGCAAACAGGAGGAGCTGGAAGCCATTGTGCAGCACGACAGCTATGATGTAGTTACCATCACAGAAACGTGCTGTGATGACTCTCATGAGTGGAGTGCTGCAATGGATGGCTATAAGCTCTACAGGAGGAATAGGCAAGGTAGAAAGGGCAGTGGGGTGGTGCTCTGTATTAGGGAGTGTTTTGACTGCATGGAGATCAATAAGCGTCTATTGATCGCTTGTCTTATTGATCAATAAGTGTCAGTCGAATGTTTATGGGTAAAGCTGAGGGAGGTGAATGAGGCCTGCTGCGAGTCTACTACAGGCCACCTGACCAGGATGAAGAGGTTGATGAACTGTTCTGTAAACAACTGGCAGAAGCTGCAAAGTCACAAGCCCTTGTTCTTGTGGGGGACTTCAACTTACCAGACATCTGCTGGTTATATAACACAGCAGAGAGAAAACAATCCAAGAAGTTCCTAGATTGCGTGGAAGATAACTTCCTGACTCAGCTGGTAAATGAGCCTACCAGGGAAGGTGCCTTGTTAGACCTGTTGTTCACAAACAGAGAAGGACTGGTAGGTGATGTGGATGTCGGAGGCCGTCTTGGGCTAAGCAACCATGAAATGATCCAGTTCTCGATCCTTAGCCCAGTTAGGAGGCGGGGAAACAAAACTTTTGCCATGGACTTCCGAAGGGCAGACTTCAACCTGTTTAAAACACTGGATGAGAAAGTCCCCTGGGGAACAGTCCTAGAGGGCAAAGGGGTTCAGGAAGGATGGACTCTTTTCAAGGAGAAACTGTTAGAGATGCAGGAACACGCTGTCCCCAGGTGTCTCCCCCCAGAAGAGAGTCTACCACCTCTGGAAGAAGGGGCAGACTACTCGGGAAGAGTATAGGGATTTAATTAGGTTGTGTAGGAAGAACATTAGGGAGGTAAAAGCCCCGCCTGAACGCAGCCTGGCCACTGCTGCAGAAGATAATAAGAAGAATTTTACAAATATATTAACAGTAAAAAAAAGATGCAGGGAGAATCTCCATCCCTTATTGGATGTGAGGGGGAACATTGTTACCAAGGATGAGGAAAAGGCTGGGGTACTTAATGCCTTCTTTGCTTCAGTCTTTAACAGCCAGACCACTTATCCTCATGATATTCAGTTCCCTGAGCTGGAGGATTGGGATGGAGATAAGAATAAACCCCTCGTAATCCAGGAAATAATAGTGAAGGACCTGCTGAGTCACTTAGACACCCATAAGTCTATGGGACAGGATGAGATCCGCCCGAGAGTGCTGAGGGAGCTGGTGGAGGAACTTGCCGAGCCTTTCTCCATCATCTATCAGCAGTCTTGGTTATCGGGTGTGGTCCTGGACGACTGGAAACTTGCCAATGTGACGCACATCTACAAGAAGGGCAGGAAGGAGGATCTGGGGAACTACAGACCTGTCAGCCTGACCTCAGTACCAGGGAAGATTATGGAACAGTTCATGTTGGGGGAGATCACGCGGCAAGTGCAGGACAACGGGGGGATCAGGTCCAGCCACCATGGGTTCACAAAGGGCAAGTCCTGTTTAACCAGCCTGATCTCCTTCTATGATCAGGTGACCCGCCTAGTGGATGAGGGAAAAGCAGTGGATGTTGTCTACCTGGACTTCAGTAAGGCATTTGACATTGTTTCCCACAGCATTCTGCTGCAGAAGGTGGCAACTCACGGTCTAGACAGGTGGACTCTTTACTGGGTTAAAAACTGACTGGATGGCCAAGCCCAGAGAGTTGTGGTGAATGGAGTTAAATCCAGATAGAGACCAGTCACAAGCAGTGTCCCTCAGGGCTCAGTTTTGGGGCCAGTCTTGTTTAATGTTTTTATCAATGACCTGGATGAGGGGATTGAATGTACCCTCAGTAAATTTGCAGATGACACGAAACTGAGTGGGAGTGTCGATCTGCCTGAAGGTAGGGAGGCTTTGCAGCGGGGTTTGGACAGGCTGGAGAGATGGGCTGAGGTCAATTTTATGAGGTTTAACAAGGGCAAGTGCCGGGTCATGCACTTCGGCCACAACAACCCCATGCAGCGCTACAGGCTTGGGGAAGAGTGGCTGGAAAGCAGCCTGGCGGAAAAGGACCTGGGGGTGTTGGTTGACAGCCGACTGAACACGAGCCAGCAGTGTGCCCAGGTGGCCAAGAAGGCCAATGGCATCCTGGCCTGTATCTTAAACGGTGTGACCAGCAGGAGTAGGGAGGTGATCGTGCCCCTGTACTCGGCACTCGTGAGACCACACCTTGAGTACTGTGTCCAGTTCTGGGCACCACAGGATAAGAAGGACATTGAGGTGCTGGAGCGAGTCCAGAGAAGATCAACGAGGCTGGTGAGAGGTCTGGAAAATAAGCCTTATGGAGACCGGCTGAGGGAACTGGGGGTGTTTAGTCTGGAGAAGAGGAGACTGAGAGGAGACCTCATTGCTCTCTACAACTTCCTGAAAGGAGGTAGTAGTGAGGCTGGTGTTGGTCTCTTCTCCCAAATGACTAATGATAGGACGAGAGGAAATGGCCTCAAGTTATGTCAGGGGAAGTTTAGGTTGGATATTAGGAAGAAGTTCTTTACTGAGTGGGTGGTTAGGCACTGGAACAGGATCCTCAGGGAGGTGGTGGAGTCGCTGTCCCTGGAGGTGTTTAAAAGATGAGGAGATGAAGCGCTTGAGGCCATGGTCTAGTGGTTAGGGAGATGATGTGATAAAGGTTGGATTTGATGACCCTGGAGGTCCCTTTCAGCCATGATTATTCTATGAATCTATGATTAAACAAACAGCCATTGCCCAAACGATTCTTTGTAGGATTCTCTCAAAAGGCAAAATTTTGTAAATTTTTTTTTTAATATTTAAGATAAAAGACCCAAGGTGTGTTAATAAGCTGATCAGGGGAAAAAAAAAAAAAAAAAAGAACTTTAAACCTCAAAGTATATCAGGACTGATAATTTATCCTTTTCTGGTATGTAGTCAGAAAACAAACGGAAATAAATTCATCAATAAGTTATGGAATTGTGGCATTTAAATTACCGAAATTCACAGAAGAGGAAGCAAAAATCCTGAGATCTTTTATCCATCACTAAAAAGCAGAACTAGTATATGTCTAGATGCATATGTCTTACTTCAGAAGAGTCAACATTACTTCTATAAACAAAAATCTTGTTTTGCAAATGTTTTAAAATTTTTTCAAGGTGTCAAAATGCATGTTCATAAAATTGCCCAGTTTTTATAGTCTGCCTGGATTTCCTAAGGGATTTTGAAAAACTCCCTCCCAAAACTTCTTGACAAAGTATATTGTGAGTGCAGAGAAGTTCACAAGGGCTCGAGGGAGGATTTGCTAGGTACTTTCAAGAAAGATCCACTGAGACTTATTCAGTAGCCAAATCATACCACAGCCAGGAACAGTACTGCTGTGGATAGATTTGGATGCTAAAAAATTGTTGGGGTGAAGTATCAGACATATTTGCCCTTACTATTCCAAACATCATCAGAGACAAAATCTGCCTCTTTACAGGCCCACAGCTGGAAGTAGTATTGACATTTCCATACTCTTATATTTCGAAATAGGGATTGATGGTATTTCACCACCACCTCTAACTGTGTTGCATCGCAGTGCCCTCAACAAGAAGTAATAGTAGTGCCATGTTAACAATGGAGTGATAACAGCAGACTTTTCTGTTTAGAATAGACTAAGTGCAGTAATACGGATGCAGATTGTGTTTATGAGTGAGAACAAGTAGGTACTTTCATTTGCATTTAAGTTCAATATAAATCCAGATTCACATCTGAGACTGAAGGAGTTCAAGAAGAGTTCAAGTCTTCTTTTTAAATGCCATTGTATTTCTGTCCCTGAAAACTGATAGAAGGAAAATAGTAGAGATCCTGAGATCTTATATAATTCTCATATAGCCCAGATTCTTTCCCCCTCACCCAAAATAAAGATACAGAAGGCATGCCTAGCAAGTGTTGTAGCTATCTCCCAATTTGGGGAGAATTTACATTTTTCTTGGAGAAAGTGCAGTATTTGTTAAGGTACTGGTTTTGGCTTTATGTTGCCTCATATTATAATGCCATTATGTATCCATGTAGGGGGAAAAAATTATACAACAGACATGTATTTTACTTTTTTACTTTCTGCATTGTATGTTTAGCCTCCATGTGCTGTATGCTATTGCTGGAGCTTGTGATTGCCTATAAGACTGATGGTATGTTGTTCTACCTAATGAAATGTAAAATTGGCTTTTGAAATAAACAAAAGAAAACTGTTAAATCATAAAAAAGAAGGATGTTGATTGTAGGCCTTTGTGTTTCAGACTATGAGAAAAAATGTACCCTTCATGATGACTTCTTTCATTACAACAGTTGCCTGGTGGCAACTTCAGTAATAAAAATACCCAGAGACTTTTGAGATTAAAACATAAAAAAGGGGAATAAAAAGGAAACTTTCTCAAACTAGACTTTCTTATTGATATATTTAGTTGAGTGTGAGAATAATTGATTCTGTCATGTAAGTTTCAAGACTTTTTTACTAGGAACTTTAGCTGAACAAGTTTCCAAATTCACCATATATTGCCCAGAGCAAAAGCACCAAAATCACATGAACTTATTAAGGAGTCACATACTGAGCTGGTTTAAATCAACAGGTGTCAATGAGAAGTTTTCATTAAATAAAGATGAGACTGCACACATACATTTAAAATTAGTGTTATTTCTACCTTTAGTTTCCACTTCTTCCATCAGATTGAGTCGTCAGTACAGTGCAGTACAAATTACAAGCTTAGGCCACCCTCAAGCAGTGACTAAGTCTGAAGTATCATATATCCTATTTTATGAACAGAGTACTTCAGCAAAGCAATAAAAAGACAATTCAATGAGTCTTTAGAAGACATAGAATTAACTGTTCAATAAATACCACCTAAATTCAAAGTACAACACCTGTTTTTTTTCTCCCACATCACTTCCTGGCACAAATCTTTGTCTTCTTATGAAGCAAATTAGTTTTCTAAATACATCTAAAACTAAAAATTTTTGTTTCTTAATATGCAAGTAAGGACTGATAAGGGCTGCAGAATTTGCAGTGGTGTTCAGACACCTAAATCCTTTCATTTTGATGCATCAGAGACAAAGAAAATTCCACCAGATAGATATCTTTATCATTAGGTGTGTAAACAATATTGAAAGGCAGGCCTCCAGAGACCAACTAGACATCTTTTCAGACCTTCTTTACATACCAAAATATCATCAGATTAATCTGTGAGATTCACCTCGTGCGCACCTTAAAGAAACTGCTTTTGTTTTATTACGCAACGAGTTGCTGCCCTTCCACAGGCAGACATTAATAGCATCTGAAGTCGTGCTCCAGCTCTGGCTTGCAACCATGTGAACAAATCCAGGCAAGGTAGATAAATGAGCCAGACTACGAAGGCAATTAAGACTGCATGATAAATTAATAAGATTACTCGTCTTGCAAAAAATTCACATAAGTACTACCTGTATCTATACACTTTCATGAATACATGCTTCTCTTCCACACCTCTCTGTATTGGCTCTGTGCTGACCAGTGTTTACGAGCAGAAGTTTCAGATAAGTTGGGAAGCGGGTGTTAATCAGAACTGTCTGCACATATATTTTTCAGCAGTTTCACCTGTGCCTGTCTCTTTGTCTTCCATGTTTTAACTGACCATCTGCTTTCTATGAATGGGATATTCATGTAATTCAGTAACTTATGTCTTGCCTTTGAGTAGCATAATCTTACCAGTGAAAGTAAAATTGTCTAGTAGGACTCTGTTGAATTGGATTTCTTCAGCTTTGCAGAAATAAAACTCCACTATTCTACTACTGTGGAAGCATGCCTTCTTAAAAAAAAAAAAAAATAAAAAAATTTAGTCTTAAGTAGCTGATTAGGATTTTTTAAATTTAATTTTTCTTTGTATCAGATAAAGAGGATATCATTTTCTTAGAAGCTAGCTTCAGGAATATAGAAATTCCTCACTTATTTTAACTATTCTCAACTTGACCCATGGAATTTGAGGGACAGGGCTATGGGGTGACTGGAAAATGCTTTCCATTTCACCAGACATGAAAACATGACTGAAGTGTTGATTTGATTCAACTTAATGTACACAAAGTCAGATACTAAATATTTAGATAATTCCTTCAGATAGCTGCACTTCAGGAGAGGGAGTAGAAAAGTGTGTTGTAAGGACAGTGTATGTCTCATCTGGCTGAGAAGATCTCTATGATGCTAACAGACATCCAACCCTTCCTGAACTGTATTATGCTGCAGCTTTATTCTTAGAAGTAATTTTTGATTGAGATGATTAACATTTCAGTTTTATTCACACATTTGCCGTGTAAAATCCTTTGACACCTATTTTCCTTACAGCAGATCATTACTCTCTCCACTCTTACAATCCATCTAAAAAAAAACACTTTGGTAGAACCTTACTGGAATGAATTAATATTTTCAATACTTCTAATAAAGGTCTTCAACCAGACGTTTCTACTTACCCTGTGATGCATTTCAAGCATCAACTGAAGTTAAAATCAAACCATCTTTTTGTATTGCTTCTTCAAACTATAAGGCTTTATTATAATCACTGAGAGGAGAAACTATATAACAATGTCCTTAGTGAATTTTGCTGTTATCCTTTGGATGCATTACTTAATATTAAATGGTAAGATGTGATGCATGGTGTGTGACTCGTAAGAGTGAAGCATGGCCTGAGGCATCCTATAGTCTCTGTAGCATTGTGGATATCTAGGTATTTTTTTTTAAGTGCCCAAAATCACTTCATATGGCAAGCCAAGTAGAATTTCAGTATTCATTACAGCCTCAAATTTCTTCTACTGATGGTGGTCTACAGAGATTTCACTAGTCTGCCTTCATTCTATATTATGATGGAGTTATGGGGTTAGTCTTCATACCAAAGGGATGCTTTTCATTTTAGCATAAATCTTGTAATGCCAGTGTTAGACTTAAACAGCTACTGCACATCAATTTCTTTTCCATCAATAGAATCAGAAATTCCTATCTGACCAGCTGTGATGTAAACGAACCAGACCCTGAAGAACAATAACAGAAAATAAAGCCATGGCAGATTCCATGTATAAGTCACAGAAGACCAAGTACTTTTTCCTCTCCTCTCCTCCTCTCTCCTCTCCTCTCCTCAAATCCTCCCTCTCCTTCTCTCTCCCTCCCCTTCCCTCCCTTCCCCTCAGCTGTGGACTCCAGATGGAAAATGAATTTCAACACTTCCCCCAGCCTATACAGGCTATTCAGAGATCCTGACTTTCAGTGTAGGTCAGCCTAGTAAAATCTGCTCTTGAATAACCTCATGGCTGTGTCCTTCAGTGCATAACTGTGAGTGTCAATAGTTTATTACTATGTTTCACTGCTGCCAGATGAAGAATGGAAACAGTATATGGAGGGGGTGAAAAATACAAGCAAAGCTCAAAAAAGTGTTAAGTATATCAGTGTGGATACTACTGTCATTTTCTTCTGATGGACATGACAAATGTAGATAGATTTGAACTCTTTCAAACCACATAAATATCCTCCTTTCGTAAATATTTGTAAGCTCAAGCCATTTCTTTTTATCTGCCCTGGAATGAGTCTCTTGAAAAAATTCCTTTAAAGATCTCAACAATCTGCCTTTAAAGAGGATAAAATATATCTGCTTGAAAAATTGTTGATGAAATATATTAATATTCAACTTCATTTGTAAGTACACGGAAGAATTGTAAACCATACAAAAAACCCAAACAAATAAACAAAAAAAATCAAACACAAATAAAACATGTTTGACCTAACCATATCTGTGTATAATTACAAAAGAGACTCAGTTCCAGAGTTCAGGCCTGAACTTATTTGGAACACAAAAGAATCTGAAAATTACGTCAAAACATGGATCATGATCTGGCACAACTCAAGGAATCAAAGTTACATAACACAAACAAAGTTTTGAATTTAATTCCAAATGAAAGAGTCCTGAATGTCTGCATATTGTTTTTCATTAAATAAAAAGAGTAGCACATTTTTCAGAGTAATGAAATTGTGTATTTCTTCCAGTAAATTGATAACTACCATATGTGAACACACACTCTCATAGGCAAACTGTTCAACATTTGGGCACCCAGACACCCACACTTACAATTTGCAGACAGTGCTCCATACACAGTTAACTCACCATCTCACATTAGTCAGGGGCTTACACAGCTCTTAATAGTCCCATCTTCAGCAAAGAGACTGTATCTTTTGCATGGGGATATTACTTACATACATGTATATCTTAACCAAAATTTATAGCAATCTAACTTCACTTTCTACAACTTTACTGGCACAAACACTGCAACATACATTAAAAAGATATACTCAACAATTCTGAGAAGAAAAGTTCATAAAGATAATCCACAATGCACACTTATTAATTCTGTGAATCAATTCACATTCTCAGTAATACCTCCCTACCCAATTTTTATGTCAACATTTTAACATGTATGAATTACTAATTTTATTAGAACCAGGTGATGAAACAGTTCATATTCAGTTTTGGGCCCCTCACTAAAAGAAGGACATTGAGTTACTGGAGTGTGTCCAAAGAAGGGTAATGAAGCTGGTGAAGCATCTGGAGCACAGGTCTTATGAGGAGCAGCTGAGGAAACTGGGTTTTTTTTAGTCTGGAGAAAAGGAGGCTGAGGGAAGACCTTATTGCTCTCTACAACTAGCTGAAAGGAGGGTGTAGTGAGGCAAGGGTCTGTCTCTTCTCCCAGGTAACAGAGAAAGGATGAGGGGTAGTGGCCGCAAGTTATGCCAGAGGGTTTAGATTGGATATTAGGAAAAAATTCTTCACTGAAAGGGTTATTAAACACTGGCACAGGCTGCTCAGGGCAGTGATGGAGTCCCCATCCCTGGAGGTATTTAAAAG
The DNA here is from genome assembly GCA_028020825.1 of Podargus strigoides. Lineage (NCBI taxonomy): Eukaryota > Metazoa > Chordata > Aves > Caprimulgiformes > Podargidae > Podargus > Podargus strigoides. Next base: position 81,516,484 of record CM051663.1, on the reverse strand, counting down.
ATGTGTAGATGAGGTGCTGAGGGACATGGTATAGTGGTGACTTAACAGTGCTAGGTTAATGGTTGGACTTGATGATCTTAGAGGTCTTTTACAACCGAGGCTATTCTTTGAATCTGTAATTCTGTGATTCTATATTTACTGCTGAAATTATTGTTAATTTTTGGCTCTGAAAAAAATTGCTAAATGTGTGAAAATTTAGTAATACCTCAGAACGGTACATTTCTCTCCATTTGTCATGGAAAATCAATACCATGAGAGACCTTTGGTTGTGGAAGAGTTTTAAACTGCAGAATTATTTTTAAGATAGGAATACAAATAAACACTATATTATAGTGGATGGTCTATCATACTGAATTTCAGACTGAAATCAACTCAAAGAAGATATGAAAGCTCTTTTCCGTGAAGCAACATAGAATGCCATCCTGCCCCCAAGTCTTCCTGGACACTGGAAGGAAATTGAATGGAAGGACAAGCTCCTTATTTGCCATCTTTCCTGAATCCCCAGCGTATGTACACACAAACACACCACAAACACAGAGGCAATTCACACTACAGTGGGCCTTCTACAATATCTAAACTCCTTTGGTTTTGTTTTTCAGTATAACCTGTTGATAAAAAGAGGTGCTAGAGTCACTTAATTTTTCAAGGTAGCTTTTAGTCCCGTTGCATTCATATCACAAATTGCATATAAACTATTTTTCCATCCTCTCGGTACACAATATAGCATTTTAAGTTTCTTTTCAGTGTAGAGCAGCTAGGATTTTACTTCAGAGTTTAGGTTTCTTCTTTTCACACAGATGTTCTATAAAGTCCATATGTAACCCTGGAAGAACTATTTCTACATTAATAAAGTTGTGTAACACATTGGTATTATCAATAATGTATGCTTCTGTAAACATACCTTAGCAATTTTCAGTATCTACAATACACCATACAAAACTGGAAAAAAAAAATAATTTCACAATTAACAAATTATATCATTTAAAATGAAGGAACAATACTATATATGTTCTGGAAAGCAGAGCACTGAGGTCACAATGCTGATATGAAGGGTTATATATCACTATATGCAGGCTTTGATGCAACTTCTGTCCCAGTGCAGTCTGGGAGTTTCCCAGTCTTCCTTACCTACTCTGTACATACAGTCATAAGGGTCTTGAGAACAGTGGTTGGCCTATTACTCAGGCCTCTCTGAGGAGACTCATAAGAAATGGCTACAAAAGCTATTTCCATCTGTTTTGCCAACTACTAGGCCTATCGCAAAGGATGCAGCCAGCAGAAAAACGATCCAGTTAACCAGATTCTATTGTACGTAGAAAAGTCAGACCCATTGGTGGTCGCTGGGGGTACAAACAAGACAAACAGATCACACATAATAGACATCAACCCCAATGACCTCAGGAATGACACAGCACAACCAATAATAGGTGGAATAAACAAAGAAACAAAGTCTGCCATAGAAGAGATGGGAGACAACCAAGTCAATAGGCTGATCATATAGGATAGAAGTAGCCCCATATTGTCTCCCCACAAAGCCCATGTTTGCAAATGCCAAACCTGACTGGGACCAAGTTGCAGGGAGAGTCAAGAGGTCCTTCTCCAACAGGAAACTCTGCAAAGTGCATCCACCTCACAGATAGACACTCCACCCTTCCTGCAAGTGGTCCCAGCTTTTATCCCCAAAGCAGGACACCTGGCACTCATTTACCCAATTCAGGGTACCTGGGGCTTGTTTACCCAAGGACTTTCCTTACAAGGTCGGCCACACCTTGGAGGAAAGCCAAAAGGCAAACTCATCCCCTCCTCTTAAAGGGCCATGGGAATCCCCCTTATGTTAACCTCAATTCAGGGCTCGGGATTCAGACCCCAGCACTTCACCATCCAATAGAGAACCAATGAATTAAAAGATATAAAATCTAGCCTACAACAGTTTTTATCAAGAATGTTCCAAAAAGTAAACTATGGAGTTAAGGCAATTACTATGACAGCTAAATTTTGAGTCTTTCTGAACCAAGCCATCAAACAATTACAGTAAATTTAGAAATCTGCCCTTGGTAAAGAAATTCGCAAGAAACAGCAGAGGATTTCATTCAGTGCAGATGTCACAGAAAATTATCTGAATTTGTAGATGAGTTATTAAGTTTGAACTAGTTATCTTATTCTGTCTGTTTCCCTCTCTTGTGTTTTTGTTTTGTTCTTTTTTTTTTTTTTTAACAGGGCTTAGCTATGGGTCACCTTGGATGGCTACCAAGAAGAAATAACTCATCCCTAAAAAACACATAATTCTCTACCCAGTCAGTGCCAAGGCGATTGACAGCACTGTTTCATCTGTTAGAGAAACAATAGAAGTTCTTATACAAAAAATAATAATAAAACAGATAACAAATCTGTGTTTGATCCCTGAAATACCAACAAGATCTAGAGAAGCAATGGACATAAAAAGTCTATCCCTTTCTTCAACAACTGCAATATCATTTCCATTATTTCTCCAGGCTCCCCTTCTGAATTTAAAGCAATTTATCTGAAGTTCAGACACTGTCAGTGTGATTTACTTTCAGTTTTATGGCAGCTGCAGGTCTCTAATAAGTATGCATCTTTCATTGATTTTGTCCCCCTTCAGCTGCTGATAGATGTAATTGAAATTTTTGGATTTTACCCCGGACCTAAATTTCGTTTTTTACTGAGTGAAGAGCAATCAGAGCAGTGTCCTACGAGTTTTATATACCCTACTAATAAGAAATACAGTTTCTCCTAGAAATGGACTTCCATAATAACTATGACATTCATATTAAAAGACCACCTCATTTTGCATATGAAACTTTATGTATTTTCAGTTTTTCATTAGTAAGTAGCCCAATGAACAAACATAGTCTGAATATCACACATTTGATTTATGCAGACACAATTGGCTGTTACCATCTACTTATATAAGCTGCCACTGTAACTTTAACTAACAATTTCTCAAGTATCTCAAACTGCACTATAACACGTTTTAGCACTATAACACTGTTTTCTGCCATCTTGGTATGTAGATTGACGTACAGGTGTGTCTATGCTTTGTCCATTGGTGTACAAGACCATGTGTGGTATAAGCCTTGTACCTACTTCCCCACCTACAGATAGGAAGAGAATGAAAAGTCTTGCCTAAGGAGAGCTTAAATGGAAGAAAGGGATTATGCATCTACTTCCAAAAATAGTCAGGTGACTCATATTTCCAGGGAAGCAGTTCCACAGGCCAATTCCTGAAAAATGTTTTGTCTTCAACAATGTGCTCAGTGACACAGGTGATCTAGCAGCATATCACTGTCACAGATGTGGCCGTTGACCGGGATGGAAAGGTGATCTTTCATTCAGTTAGAACTGATCCTATGAACAACTTTAAAAACTACATTCAAATATATCTCAAATGCAAATTAAACGGAAATCCAGGGCACAGAGCAGGGTCGTTGACTGAGATGTTCATGATGGCAACTAATGTAGCCAAGCAAACAGACTACTACATTCAGGACACAGCTACAGATTTTTTTTGTATGTGGGATGTTCAGCTACAAGACATATGTAATGCAACAAGAAATAGAAGTCTCAAATGGTAAAGTTATTTGGCACTCAAATGCAGGCAAAATTCAGTTACACAGTAATCATAACACTAATAAATTCAAGTGAACACAAAGGCTGCAGAAGGAACTGGAAACACAAAATCAGAATAATGAAACAGTAAAGAAATTCAAAGTATTTATTTTCTCTGCCTGGTTTGCCTTTGTCCAGCTGAATATAACTGGGCTAGCAAAAAAATTAGCTAAGGCTCCACACCATGTTGCACACTGAAATCTGTACTCAAGTTCATTGGAAGTATCCAACCACACTCTCAAAGAACCAACTAATAAAACAGCAGAAGAGTGAGCCTTAGCCATGGCTACTTTTTCCAATCATTATGGGTTTAGACATACGAAATATTCCTTCCAAGGAGAAACCATATTCTTTAAAGTTAATTGTACCTCAGATTTTCAGCAAGGAAAGTGTTATGTACATCTGAGTGCCAAGCATAACCAGAAGCTCAGGTGCTGTCTTCTCAGCCATGAATTGAGGTTTCACAGAGAATGGTTCAGAGCACAAGCAGCTCTGGTACCGGTGAGTTTTTTTATCCATCTGAGCATTTGAGTAGGTATTTGGGTCCCTATAACCAAAAGGTCCATCTTGCAAAGGGTTCTTGGTAAGTCCCTTGCATTATCATGCCCACAAGTACCTGTTTTGACAGCAGATGTGACCTTGGAATAAAGAAGGATTGAGAAACCTGCCTGGGCTCCTTAGTGGTAGAGAAGGTTGATGAGGTGATCGAAGGAAACACCTTGCAGCTTGTATTCCCTTTAGCACAGAGGAGCACGGAGCCCTGGTGAGAGACTTTGGATATCCCAGTCAAAGCTACTCAAAAACGGGCTAAAAATTTAGTGTTGCGCTGTACCATTGTATTGTGTTATCTATGCTGCTATCTATTACGCACATCAGGCACTGCTATTACACAGCACAATTGCTTAAGCAAGTAATTCAATATAACAGTGTGATAAATGGAGAGGCACAGAGGTAGAGTTCCAGGAAATACAGAAAAAGAAAAATTACTCCTACCAAAACCTTAGAAAAGCACTGAACAGCCACTGTGAGATGATAAAACATAGTATTCTAATACTCATAAATTGCTCTTGTTTCTAAATTAGTAGTGGGTTTGAGGATTTTTTTTGACCGTCAGTATGGGCATAATATATTGATTTCAGTCTGGCCCACTTTGGGTGCTGCAGTTAATTAGAGACCTCACAGCGTGAGGATGTAACTCTGATGCTTCAGTCTCTGCTTCCCAGGGAAAGGTGGTTATCCTTGACACAGCGCAGCTGACAATCGTGTCTGTTATTAGTCAAGTCCCAGACTTCTGTGGCTTCAAAATCATAATCCTTGGATGCATGGAATCAAAGTGATAGCGCACAGAGTTGCAGTGCCAGCTACATGTCATTTCCACAATAGCTGTCAAGCCCCTGCAAAAATGAAAGTATTACGAATGAGCAAATAAAATGTGTTTGGGAAAAAAAATTTATCCAACAAATATGTTAACACAGATTAGCTAATGGTCCCTTTGCTGTGGATCTTTGCTATAATGGATATTAATGCTTCTTGATGTCTCCTTTCCAGCGTTGATGAGAAAAAAACAGTGAATCAGCGGATTAGACCCAGAGAACCAGTGGCTGGAGATAATCACTTTCAGAGCACACACAATAGGGGCTGCGGTTTTCTCCAGCAGTGGAAAGTGAGTGTGATCCTCTTCCTCTCCAGTCTGCTTTTTGTTCACATCCTTCTTTCTCATTTTCCTTCCTTAATCTCAGAATAATATCCGGTCTTGTCTGCTGCCTTGAAGGTTTGCTTAAATGTAGTCGTAAAAAGCTGCCAATGTATTTTAAAAGAGTCAGAATAATAAATGTTTAAAGCCATGCTGTGGAGAAAGCTGTAAACAATTGGCACTGATATTTATTTAAACCTTTGTATTTAGTTTAAAGGAGAAATGAAATGAGATCCTAAAAGCACCCTCTAACCAAGTATTTAGGCATGTCTAACCAACACGTATTTAGGCCCTGATCCTGCATGGGGGCCAGTATTTTCTGATAGCAGTCCTATTTCCTCAGCACTGAAGAAATATGGATTACTTAATATTTTGTATGACTGGACTCATTGATATCAACCCACTAAGGAGTAAATCTGTCTAAAGAGTAGATCTGGTGCAGGATGGTTTTCTGCAGTAACACAGAACAGGAATTCACCCTCTCAGACTGCAGGGAGGATGCATGGGAAGCATACAGTATCATCCACAGAGCTCACATCTCCAGTGCAGAGAGACAAAGGAATGCAGACAAAGCTAGAAAATTTGAATCTGCCAGCCCTCAGCAAAAGAATCTTCCTTCTGTTGGAAATAAGGGACATGGTACAGTGGTGAATTGGCAGTGCTGGGTTAATGATTGGACTTGATGATCTTAGAGATCTCTTCCAACCAAGGCTATTCTGTGATTCTGTGATTTATACTGAATTCCTACCCCGTGAGAAGTCACTGCCCCTGACATCATTTTCTCAAAGTAGCAGACCCTGCAAACATCCAAACACCTGGTTTATATGCATTACTAATACTTTTTACCAGCTCCAGTAGAGAAAGCAAGGCAAAGGCATGGGCAAACTCAGGTTGCTGTGAAAACAGAAATGGAGGTAAAATGAGAGACGTATTTCATGTGCTTTTGTGTTTGTCTCATTCTTTCTCTTTCATTAGCCGTCTCGCTCAGCTGTGCTGTGGACAATAAACCTGAAATAGAAACTACTCATTCCAAATAAAATGTAAAATACAGAAATAAAAGAGCACTTGCTTCTCAGGATGCTGTGAAAACCACCTGACCCTTAAGGACAAAGGAGAAGAGGGCTTCAAACTCCAGTACTACTTATGCTTGCCAAAAAACTGCCCACAGCAATCAGATCAATACTACCTTAAGCAGACATATTGCCTGACAGATGCTTCCACAATGGTCTATGTAATGAAGTGATATCTTTCAATATTTCCTAGAAGTTTGGAGGAAACCAGAAGCAAAAGTTTCTTTATCAAAACAAAAACAAGGTGCAAAACATATTCTGCCTCACAGTTCAATATGAAAACAATTAACAAATAGCACTGCATTTATTATAAACTTCATTCTATTAAGTTTGTATTGTATCAATATATCTTTATAATCTTAGTATAATGCTAGCTGTTATGATATCTGTAATACTAATCAGATGCCAGGGGCTGTACTGGGTTCAGTGTATCATAAAGTTCTGTACTTTCACATCAAATTAGTGTCTTAATATCTGATTCCCGCTGTACTTAATGTATATGCTTAGCAATTCCTTGCTGGAAACAAGTTGGTTCATCAATTAATTATCCTCACTAATTCAGTGAAAAGATTAAATAGAAATCTCATTTACTGAACAGTAATAACTTCAAAGCTATAGATTTGGCTTGTCTTCTAACACATCTGAGGTGTATTTAAGTAAAGATAAACCCAGCAAAGTTCTCATAAAACAGCTTGTTTATACAGTTTTTTAAAAAAAAAAAAAAAAAAAAGGCACACAAATCCTTGCTCTTTGTGGAAATACATCCTAATTTATGCTCTAATTATACTCAGGTGTAACTAACAGTAAGTTTATGGACATGAATTAAAGAGCCACAGCAGTGTAAAATTTGTAAAAACCACACCTGTGGTAACTGTTGCTAATTCTCCTAGTGAGTTCTCAGACATTTGTTGCATTATTAAAAGGGTGGCATCTACTAATTCATCTGAACATGTAGCAAAAATGGCCTTTGTTTGCTTCCCCTGCTTTCTTACCTTCTTACTTGTTTCCTCCCTCCATCACTAGCTTTGTTAATTTCCTTCATTTACATAGATAGTTCTTTTAGATATATGTTCTTTGGTAAAACCAAACAGAACATCAAATGTACAAATACTTTAATATATACTGTTAAGCCTACCAACATGAGGAGAGATCTGGTTGCAGACAGAGGAGATGAAGACATGGTTGAAGAAAGGCAGAGCCACAATACAAAATTGTCAAACTGAGTTAGACCACCAGTTCATGTTGACCTGAACCCCACTTTTAACTATGATCATTGCTTTCCTTTTCAAACGGAAGTCTAGAAAGTCTACTGGGGATAATCACTGGGAGAGTTTCTTCTTAATCTCTTAAATCTGCTCAGAAAGACACGTCAGATGCAGGAAATTCCTGAGCAACAAATCTCTGGAGGCTGAACAAGTGGTATTACTAGACATCTACTCTGCTGTTGTATTTCCCCTGAAGGCCCTTGTTTAGGTTGGGACATTGGGCTAGAGAGATGGGGGCCAAGATAGACCTGGCACTGTGAGGTGCTTTAACGCTGAGCTCTGGCCAGCATGCCATGGGTTTCTCACCCTTCTCAAAGCACAGCAGGGACAATTTAAAAAGAAATATTTACACAAGCCCTGAAATGTAAGAATAAAATATTGCTCACCTATAAAGCATACTAACTGATTTAATTTCTTACTGAGTCACTGAAGTTTTACCCCAAAGATATGTGAACAAACTTTTTAATTTTTACTTCATGTGGACATATAGCAGGAAAATTTACTTTGAAGTTCAGGTGAGGTTATATTTAGGCATTTACAGAGAAGTGAAATCATAACCATTGAGTTTCGAGTCAAAACTGTGCAACTCTATGAACTGACCATTACTTCAATACCTACTCATATAATAATGCCTGTTCACTCACAGCCAGGCACTAAATCACAATAAATAAATAAATAAATAAATAAATAAATAAATAAATAAAATTCTAAGGTTCCTAATCTGTGTTTTAACTTGTACCAACACTCAGTATCAGGAGAGTTATACATTAGTCCAGATCTCATGGGCAATATTGTTCATCCAGGCATAATACTGTTTACATTTACATGGTATAAGAATCCCTATGGACAGCCTTTTAAATATGGTAGAAGAAAACATTCTATAGCCAAAGCTCAGTAAAAAGAAAGCTAATGTCATTTTCCAAATCCAATCCGATTTATTGCACTAAGTTCAACAGAATGAGCATTGCAAAGTCACCTCTTAATCAAAACATGAACAAAGCACACACAGTGCAATTACCTAAGTAAGTGGTGTGCTGGGCTATATAAGTATTTAAAAACCATAATCATCATTCTTCATCTTTTATTAAGAGTCACGGAGAATGATATTCATTTCTTTGTGGTTTCCAACAATGAGACAGTAACAGATAATTTAATAGCTTGTTGAAAAAAATGTACTGTAATAGAAAACACCTCAAATGGGTAATGCTTTGACAGCTTTAGCTAAGTTAGTACTCATCTAAGTCAGTATGTATCTGACACCACTTCCTGTTTCACAGGCAGGTGTCTAGGATCTAGAGAAGAAAAGGCTATTTAAAATAATTACCAGGAGACAACAATAGTTGAAATAATGAAAGAAAGCACCAGATATGAAAGCTCAATTTAAGACAGTTATCATAAAAGTATAGAACAACTGTCATGGTCTTTCAAAAATCTGTAAGAAAAATAGGAAATATAGCTATCAAGTTGAAGTAGATACCAGCTGCTATCCAGTAGTTTCCAACTCAAGAGCTAATCAAAACCCCACTTTAGTACCAGACCCCATGCAAACAACTGTACTCTCACAGTCCTGCTGACTTCTCTGGGCATACGCAGAGGTGCAAGCACGTGCCTGTGAAGGCACAACTGGAAAATTAGAGGTTATCTGGGAGAGTCTGGTAAGAGGACAATGCCTAGACAGTGTCTAATGGGCAAGCAAAGCCAGTCAATGTCACAAAATGGATCACAGTTTGTTCCATGAAATGTTAGGGTAGTAAGAGTCCATTCAAACTGAGTATTTATACTTTACTTTCTTACTTTTCCATACATAACATCATTTTTCAAAAGAGTAACTAAGTGTGGTTGCCTCAGTGTCATGGTTTGAGGCTGGGGCAGCCACTAAATGGATGGCAAATGCTCTCTGCTAACCCCTCTGCCTTCCTGGATGGGGGGAAGGGAAAGAAGAAAATGAGAGAGACTTATGGGTTGGAAATAAAACTAAAGCAGCTTTAATGAAACTATAACAATAAAAAGAGGTATATATAATAACAAGAAGAAAAAATAATGAAATATTTACAAATATATAAATAAACATTATCAAGCTTCTCTCCCCAAGTTACACACTCCCCCTGACAATGCTCACATCACCACTGGTGCTGCAGAGCAGCTCTGGGAAGACCACAGTCTGGGCTCCTGGACACAGCAAGAGATGAGAGCTGCATTCAGGAACGTGCAGATCACAGGCAGAGTTGTCCCAGGACGCCGGCCACAGAAGATGAGAAAGGGCAGGAAGACAGGCAGGCCAGAGAAGAGAAAGGGCCTTGCTCCTCGTGATCCCTCAGCTTTATACTGAGCTTGACGTGTACAGGATGGAATACTGTGTTGGTCAGTTTGGGTTACCTGTCCCGTCCACTCCTCACTGGAGGTGCAACCCTTTTGCACCCTGACACGAAGGGGGGCCTCAAGGCAGCACAGAAAGAATTTGACAGTGACCTTGGTTTCTGTAAGATTAAATGTAGACAAGAGCCTTTCTGCACACCATTGTACTGTGAGCTCAGTACTAACTATAAACATTGAGCGTTATCACTTCTAGGAGCAGACACTGTCTGAAACCACATGCTGCTGACTTCAGAAAGTGAAGTCTTAGAAGAGACCAAATTGAAAAGTAAAATCACTGAAAGGAAAATTGATTCTGCTTTAGCCAAATGAGGACGCTTAGATAAGCAAAGGAATGGTATTTTACAGAGGTAAAGACTTGCTAGCACAGTTCAGAGTGTGTTTGTTTCTAAATGACAGAAAAAAATGTTATTTTTTTCTTCAGAATCAGAATTCATTAAATTTAATTGACCAGAAGTAAACCACATAATAAATGTTTTCCTTGAAATTATTTAATATAGTATTTACAGTCAGGTGTGATGATCTGTTCTAACTATTGAGACAGTAATAAGATTCTGTATAAACCGCAATGGCAAATGTGTGTGTGTATAAACTATTTTTTTCCCTCAGCTGTGTAGAGTTTCCATAACTATCAGACAATATGAGAGAAGCTGCTACTCAAAATCATAATTAGTTTTCATAACAAAAATCTTCAAATTTATTGTAAGAAAAATTATCCTCAATAAAAGCTTAAAGCATGCATGTGGTTTTATTATTATATTAGTATTTATAATATACATAGTCAGCTAGAAAGAGTTTGATGTTCTTCTAGGCCTCATGAGAGGTTTCATCTGAACTATGTTGCAGAAAAGTGGACTTGTAGAGTATTGACTTTTGGGGATAATTTGGTCAAGATTTCTTCTGAAGAGCAATTCAATTTTATTAATCATGAAATATTTCTTATGTAGAAAACACTAGTTTTTAATAGCTGGTTATATCACTTTCTCAGATGAGGAAGGGCCAGTTAAAACTTTGCTATGTCTACTTTTATGAGGGATTCAGCACGTTTTGTCTCTCTTTCATAAGTATTCTAGTGGATTCATCTCACTGAAACCCTGGCTTTCATTTTCTTTAAATATAAAAAGTAGCTTCTGTGAGGTGTATTTCCTCCTAGATCTTATGAAATTTTGTCTACAGCTGATCAGCCAGAATTATTTTTTTTTCCTGCATTCTGATGTTCTCATTTAGAGTTTGACTTTTAAGTTGGTGTCTTCCCATGAAACAAATAAAATAGAAGATTCTGTTAGAACTGAATCACTAAAATTCCCTTTTGCCCTAGAATTACACACTCTGGATAAGGTTGTCTTGTGCTGCAGATCTGTATTACATACTTAAACCACTAAAATGATATTTTAAAAGTATGGGAGCAGACAGGTTGATTCACAAACATTCTATGTGGAGTGACAAAGTTTAAGAAATGTTAATCTACAATAGCCGTTTCATACTGTTATAGGCACTTTGTTCCATCATAACAAATGAAACAAATTCTAATACTGAGATTAGGACAGAGGTTTGTCTTCAGAGATGACTTGACCGGTTTTTGACCCCAAGTCTCAAAATATTCAGTATATATTTAATATCTCCATTGTGTAACGAACAGAATCATCCTTCCTTGTCCACTCAATATGCATTTTTCTGGAGTTTCAGGCTTCGAGGCAGGAATGTGGAATGTTGTTTTGCTGGGGGGCTGAACACATCTTTCAGATACACTTGGCATGCCAGACTTTAATACCCACCTTGACATTGATCAATAGTAATGCTGGAGGAGCTTGTGTCTAAGGGCTGTGTTAAATGAAGTCAAGGATGTCATCCAACTCCCCAGGCTGTACATTTCTCACTTGTCCTGTAAAACAAACAAATCGTTTCTGCAAAACATCTATTTTCCAAGCTAAATAAGTTGACCAGTTATACCAAACTCCTAAAATCATCCCAGCACCCAAAAGAGTTGCAAACTTCAGAATCATAAATCTTTACCAAAAAATGTTTTTACCTTGGTTTGGGGCTTAGTGAAAGAAAACCTGGCCCAGCTGTTTCATATTCGCATTTGAAATTACAGCCTGGAACGTGTGAGTGTATGTGTGTGTGTGTGTGTGTGTGCGCATGTGTGAATTTGTTAAACTTTCTGCTACTCCACACCCCACTTTTCCTACATTGTTCAACATTTGTTGGGTGTTTCGGTCCCACCTACCTACTGGCCAAAGCAACAGAAACAGGCAGAGGTAATAAATAGTTTTCTCAGACTTTAAGGCTTACTAGCAGTGTATCATCTGGAATTTATTTCTGAATTTTGTTGTTTATCTGGTTCCATATCTAAACCATTATGACAGTTCTAGGGATGAAATAACAAAAACAAATTTCTCTGTAATTTTTTCTTTTTTTTTTTGGTAGCTTCCCTCAATTTTTTTTCATATTTTGAGGATATTTGAAGTTCATATCAGTGGATGGGCTGATATACTATAGGATGCTACACTTGATTGCCATAACTGGATATCCTCTGGCCACTGGCCTATGGAATACAATTAGAGCAGACTAACTTGCAAATCAAAGGGAGATGCTTTCAAGTTCAGGCCATCAGCAAAATCTCTCTCACTCTTGGGAGCTGATCAAGAAAGATACAGCTGTTAAAACGAGAATTTTCTATCATGATTTCAGCCAGTTTCACCTTCTCTAGGGCCTTTTATGTTCCACAAGTCCTTTTAAGATGGTTATATTTTAAAAATAGATAGCTTGTCATCTGTCAGATCTTTGAAAGGTAAAGGGAAATTTGTATATAGAAGTAACTTAATAAATTTATTTACTTTGGGAAAAAAAACTATCCCTACTTCAGAGCTCATTAAAAAATATCAAAGTTGGATTTTTTTTATGTTGAAAAGACAGAGGTTTCACTAACATATGTCTGCTCCTTTGAATATTTCAATAAGCAGGTCTCCAAAAGAAACCTTTGAATAGTAATTAGGACTTTCAAATTTAGCAGAGGAGACTTGAAAATGGAGGTTCGTACCTTTTTGATAACTCTTGATATTCTGAATTAAAACTGTCTCAATTGACCTCCTCTTTACAACAAAATATGAAAAAAAATCATTTAAGGAGGAACACAGGTCTTCAAAACTAATTTTTCACAGAGTTGAATTTTTTCATTTAATCTCAAATGTTCTGCACAGTTTACATGTGAACAGATGCTGAAGACTGTTTCAATGTTATTCTGTCAGACTCAGTCTAAAATTAACAAAATCAGCTACATTTATTAAATTCAAGGTCTTAAATTAAGACACTTCTATTTCAATCAAGACAACCTAAATATTATCAGACAGTCCAAACTCATTGATAACATAATTAGAGAAAACCACATTTTTTTATCCACCAAGCAAAATTTGGGGTTTTTTTCATCGTTCCTTACTACAACAGAAGGAATTAAATGGGAGGGTCCACCTGGAGTTAAGCCGCTCTCCGTCTATCAACTCTCATGCTAATTTGCACGGAGCTATTCCTAAAATATATAATCTATGGTTTTAATCAGAGTATTTTCAAATAAGAACAGAACTCTCAAGTCAGAACACTAACATATTCTGGTTTTTTGGAAACCAAATTACCAAAGAGATGGAACATGGATATTGCCTGATCATCCATCTGCTGCTAGATAGAAGAAATAGGAAACAAAACAAGAGTGTTATTATAGCTAAGACTTTGTGTTTTCTGCTTACATTGTGGGGAGTTTTTCTCCTATCAGAAGAGACTGGAATAGCTTCATAATGAAAATATCCTTATAGAAGTTTTAGAAAAAAGCCAAAAACTTGCATGAATAATTCAAATTTGATTTACATTTATTTGTATTACAGTGTAAGACAGAGCATTGGGAAACATATTCTTATGTTTAAGTAATATTTCATTTTGCCTGATGGAAAACAGCTGGTAATTCCAGGAAACATTACGCTTTTAAGCCAGAGTTTATTGCTGGGTTGCATCTTACGGATTAGTTGGGAACATTAAGGTCATGGAAGAGAATTCTAGGAGAGTAACGGGATATATCCAGGAGTCAAAACACAGCTGAGAAGGCTGTTGAGTAGTCCAGAAAAAGAAAGCCCAGGAAATGCACCACAGTAATCCCATATAAAATAAGACTGATAAAAGCCAGAGCCAGCAATGACAAGAATTCACTAAATTACGTTCTACCAAGAGGTGCTCATGAAGCAGTACTGCAGGGTGAAGCAGGACAAGCAAAGATCAGAAGATGGGATTGCCAACAGACTGTGTATACCCTTGGGCGAAATATGTCAATGACTCTGTTTAATGGCATATAAAATAGTCATTTATAACAGCATGGTTTCAGCTAATGAACAGCTGAAGATAAGAACTATCCTCTAAGTTCAGATGGACCCAAGTGACAATTTATGAAACTGGCTTGAAACCCAACCGAACTTTACACATGTATCTGTCAGTGGACTTCAGAAATACCATTGCTTAGTAATATCAAGAAAAATTACTATCCTTAAGAATATAATTCAAAAAATATGTCTGAATGCTACAGAAATTAGCAGAGGAAAGGGAAGACTTTATTATTCATCATCCACCTACAAGTTCTCCCATGAAACAGGGCTCTCTTGTTTTTTAGATATCTCCAAACTACTGCTCCGAAACTTCATTCACTTCACATACAAACACAGGATTCTCCACCCCTCAGTGGAGAAAAGTCATGACTCGCCTCACTGAGAATATTCAAACTGTCTAAATAGGTCTATAGACCTGTAACAGCATCTTTCAAATCCTCTTCCAAAGTGAACTAACTGTCTCTCACAAAGTAACCTAATGCTTACCTGCTTCCCTAGGATGCTGTGAGTCTTAAATAATAAAATATTAGTCATGTACTTTGAGATCGTCAGATGAAAGATTCTGTTTGAGTACTAGGTATTATTCACTGTTACGATTCTTCACATTTCTTTGGTACAGCATGTGATAGACTCTCTAAAATTAGCATCTGAATGTTCTTCAGGAGTTATTAGAGCTTATACCCAATGACTCAGATGTTCCACTCTTGAGTCTTGCAAGGTGTCTTTGCTTTTATGTCAACTAAATAGCAGATAAAATGCAATCCTTTAGTAAACGGTCCTGTCTCGTCTTTTTTTTTAATACTTTGAAAACAAATATTGCTTCACACATAAGCACTAAAGGCTTAAAATGTTTGAATATAGACAACAGTACACATGAAACATTTTTACAAGTGAATAAGGATGTGGGGTTCCATAAGTCTATGTATCTTTGTGAAAGTCACCTAAAATACGGCAGAAAACTTTTAAAACTACAGTTTCACAACTGGTTCAGCCTGTAAACAGCAAACACATGGACAGTAATGTTCATTCTATGTATTCTCCATTATGTCTACATCTACAAGGATATATATATCCTTGCTGCAATGGTCTGACATGAGACAGCTGTCTACCAAAGGCACAGGATATGCTGGAAAGGGACCATCATTCTCTGTTGTATAAATGACTGTTCCAAGTTCAACCATTTCCTATTTTTCACCCTGGAAATCTACTAGCTATATTTTTTTATTGGCAAATAAAGTAGGTCTTTTATTTCTGAAGCTCAGGAAATATTGTGCAACTTACTGTAATTTCTTCTGATCCATTCCTTTTTAGAGGAGAGAGGGAAAAAAATCAAAAAACTACCTAACAAAACCCAACAAATTGTAAAACTCCAACATGTCGCCCACTGTAGGAGGATACATTCAAACCATTGCAATTTAGGAAAATACCCAGCTTTCATAAGGATCATCACAGAGGGGTTTAGATTATTTTATTTTTTTTTTGTCTAGTATCAATGAGTCTGAATCACGGCAAGATTAACATTTTTTGTGAAATGTAAGGGTGTGCTATATATTTGTGCAGATGAGAACATTATTTCAGTAAGTCACTGCTTTGATTAGTACATGCCTAATTAAAATACATTTTACAGTATAAATACATTACCATTTATGACTTTGGTGGAAAAAAATATTACAAAGAGCAATATGTTTTAGTTTAAAAGCTCATAGAGCAGACAGACTTTGCAGTATTATAAGAGTCTTGAAGTAGCAAAGCATAAAAGTCATCAGAATTTGACATACGTTACAACACATTTACAGAGTCATTTTACCAGGAAAATGAAGAGGGGAGTGGGAAAGTAGTTGGGTATGTATTCAACTTTCCCTCAGCTGTGAAACAGTATCCTTTAATACCACGTATATGTAGATTTCTAGTTCTTCAAGAAACAGAAAAGGAACTATTTATTCACAGCAGGTCTGTTTTGCCTTTTACTAGACATAGAAGCAGAAACTCTATAGTGAGCAATCAACCTCTTACCAATAGTTCTGCCAGAGGTCATTGACAAGAATTGCTGCAAAAGCCATTTAATGTGCACAAAAGTCATAAAACTCCCATCATGCTTGATGCTGACTGTGTTTTATTTGAATAATCTTAGGTGACATACTAAATTCTAGAGCCTGTAGATTTGATTGGAAATAACGAGTCCAGCAGTTCCTGAATTCTGAAAAAAACGGCAGTTTACTAAAAGTTTGATTTTCTTATTATTGCTTGCAGCAGTTATCACATGAAGAACAAATACCTCAGGTCTGAATATAAATAGGAACCTGCATATAATGTCACTATTCTTTAAATCGTTGCATGCCAGATCTAAATATTCATGGCTTTTTCTTAAATCTGGGGAGTCCATGTTTTTAGTAAATCTGTCCTTTTTTAAATAGTAAACAAATACACAGAGACATATAGCAAAATATTTAAGGAAAAATTAAAAAAAGGATAGATATTTAATAAAACCAAGTTGCATCTCATATTAAATCTAATATGAATCTATAATAAAATCAATAACTTCAGATTAATTGGCCATGGGGCTAACACTTAACAGAGCATTGTTAAGAAATTAGGCTAGACTTCTGTAAAATTGTCTGAATTGTCCATTATTATGAATGATATGCCTTCCAACACTGCCACTTCAGGCATTTCAGTATTCCAGTATTCAATGTACATAATAAAAAGTGGTTTCTACTTGATCAGAATTATTTACTGTGGGAAACATATATAGCATTTATCTTTTTAGTGGTTTAATGTCCGTGGAAAAATAGCTGGAGCTCCAGAATTAAATAAACAACATCAGGAAAGGGGAAGTTCTGAATCATATTTTTCCTAATTTTCATAACTCAAGGCATTTTAATTTCATACTGTTTCTAGATTGTGTAGGGCAAAACCACAGAAAAGAGTTGCAAATCATAGATACTTTATTGAACAATATATACCCTCCTAGATTGCCAATGAATTTGGCACTTGAGAGGTTACCTACATAAGATGATATATGACCAGTAGCAGCACTAGTTCTATTAGAAACCTCCTTTCCACCCTCGTCACCTCAAAATGCCTGAAAAACTGTTTACCAAATATTACACTCTATGAAAACACATTTCAGTGTCCAAGTTTACCCAGCCTCTAACCTCTCTTATGAAAGAGAGGACAAATTGCCCCACTTTTGCTTGTTTGTGTCCAATAGGAACTATACTTCATTTCATGCAGACATTGGGAAAAATAGCTGCAGCCATGGAGTTCAATCTTGCTCTTACCTCGCAAGCTAGTGTTCTTTGAGTCATTGCGGGGAATATTCAGCTCACTGGTCAAGAGCTAGGCGAAATATTAGGGATTATTTAAAAATGAAGATAAAGCAACAAAGAAAACCATGAATGCACATCTTGAATTGTGTGAACAGCATCCCATCTCTCCAACTCAGAAAACAAATAATAGAAACTGAAAAGCTGTATATAAGGTGGCAAAGATGGTTAGCAATATGTAACACCTTACAGCAAAGGAAAGACTAAGTAAAGAGGGCTTTTCAGTTCAATGGCAGAGAAGTGGTGTGGTGGGAATATATAAATTCATGACTGCTACAAAGGAATTGAATACGGAACTTCCTCAGCTGTCATAATACTATTTCTATTTAACTCAGTTTTTCTGCTTGATGATCTCATTGATTATCTAAATTCTGGGAGTGCATACAACTTGTTTTATTTTTGCATGTTTCTCCTTTTCAGATATCAGTTACCATCAGACACTGAATATCATGTCCTTCGATTACTGCCCGGGGTAGCCATGCTTTCAACTTTTGAGTGGGCACCATAGTTGAGACCTGCACTTATGCAGGCAGCAAGGTAGTTCTTCAATTCAATGAAACTCACTGACTCTAATTTTAAAGGTATGCATATTTTAAAGGAAAGACTTTGTTCAAATTTGTGCACTCCCAAATCAGAAGTATTGCTCTACTGCCATGTTTTTCCAACTTTAAGTACCCCAAAGCTGTATCATTTTAAACTACTTTTGTTGGTATATTATCAGCAGGCTAATACATTATCCTAGAGCCTTTTCTAATAATTTCACCTTAGCTAAATTCTGTTCATTTAACTACCCTAATCTCTCTGCACAATTCAAGATCATCACTCCTACAAGACAAGATCACCTAATGTTTAAATACTTGTATATTGCCTCACCCACAGGTTCTTTCTATCCCAGCTCTCTGTCAACACCAAAGGTCATTGTTACACTTCTCCTATGACTTAGTGAATATTTAATTGAATGATTAAAAGTGTAATAACTTTAATGAGGAAGCCTGACAGCGCAAGACCCTCAGAGCCAGAAAACCTATCTGGTGCTTAGAACAGTTCCATTGTGAGCAGGAGATGGGAGAAAAATTATAGAAGTTACAGAGTCCAGTTTCAACCTTCACACAGGCAGATCCGAACGTTGAATTACTGGTAAACAAGGGATCTCTAACGGGGCAGACAGAACTTTGAGACAAAGAGCTGCAATGGACACCAGGAGAAATTATGGCTAGAGATTGATGCTACCCAAAATAAAATCTGTGACATCTTCCATGCTGGATAGTGCGAGAGAATATCCTTTCCACTGCCACTTCTTCGTTAGCAGTGGCTGTTTCCAGCTTAGGTACAGTGCCTCATTTCACAGTTGTACTGGGCAGCAGGCACAGCAATAATCAAGATCTAATCCAACTGTGTTATCTTACCAGCTTTTCAGTGGACAGATATGTCTTGCCACTATCAGACACATTCTCCAGACATATTAATTTACCTTCTTTAATGATTTTCATTTTTTCTAAATATTTTTATTCTTGCAAATCTCCTTTAAATTATTTTTCTGCCATTGCAAGTGTGTTTAGCTCCTCCCTGTCACTTATAATTGACAATGCTCTCTTGCAGATTACTGCTGAGGATTTAAAAATAAGACTAATTCAGGTCCTGTCTTTTCTCATAGCCTCCACAATACTTTGCCAATTCTCATTAACTTTCATTTAAGTCAGACTGCAAAGCACATTCTGATTTTTGTACTCAAGCAGATCTGAATTTGTTTTGAGAATAAGATTTTACCAATGCATTACAGAAATCCAACCATATTCACTGTGTTCCCTTCATCCCCTCAATTTGTAATTACATAAAAAGGGGAGGTTGTATGCTAAATTCTATTCTTTGTCATCAAGCTTAGTGACATAAAGACTTGGTATTGTTTCTTATTCTGCTTGCAATAAATTAATGTCATAATAACAAACATTCTTTATACATTTCAGGAAAATCTCCAGCCATACTATAATTTATTTCTAATATTAGCTTTTCCATAAAAACTTTCTAAAAATATATAACTTTCTCTAAATATGTCGCATCAGCTTATACAATGAAAGGGTAAGGTGAAAGGCTTTTAGCAGAGGATAAAAACTTAATGCTCACAGTCTCCTGTTAAATGCTTGTGGATGCTTTTTTCTACCATTTCTTCTTCATTAAAAATGAATTATAGCTTTTTAAATCATGATGATTTAGAAATCAGAGGGGCTTAGTTTTACTCTGCTGCTTCATATCCATAGGCAATGTATATCTATTATAAAGCTGATTTAAGAAGGTAACTTGGAAAAGCAAATCTATGATGATTTGATCCTTTAAACCCTTGTATGTTATGTAATTAGAAGCATGTTGCACTGCATCCAGGGAGTGCTCTTTCTCAGCATACCTGGAAAACATATTTTTCCAGTTTGAAGCAGCTGGGTACAGGAGTCACTGATGAGAAATCACCAGGCATTGGTCTGACCTGTTCTGCTTCTCCTTTTAGGCATTTCTGCTTGGTCTGTTGACAGTATTCTTGTCCTCCCAAGAGAAAAACATCTGAAAGACCACAGCCCAATGAAGAAGAAATTTACCATTTCCAGAGCAGACGATTTTATTATGGAAACATACTAGGAAAGACAGGTTTCTTATCATCTGCAATAATACCCTGATGTAACCCAAAACCCACAAGGCATTCAGCACTCTGTGCAGGACCTATTTCCTAAGGCCTGTCACAAAATTGGAGCCCTAGACACTACTATTTTTTTTATAACTACCTTGAAAAAGCATGACCCAACAAACTGTTGCTTAATATTCATTTTTCAGTGGTAACTGCCACATCAAATATGTCTAATGTATTAAACCACATTTTTCTAGGCACTGGGCATCTACATTACTGTCAATTTTCATGACAAATATGCGTGCCTCATTAATGTTACATTTAAGCACAATCCATAGTACAGTACTAGGTCACAGTTTTCCTGCGTTGCATTGCATATAAAGAGGCATAATTGAAGAATATTTTTAGGCTGTTTTACCCTTTCTATTATTCTGAAGATAAATCCTTTAGACATGCCTATCATTTTCCAATTTTTCCTGGGTCAAAGTAAAAATGATTCATATGTCAATTATTTCATCTTGGGACCTACAACACAATAACATAATATCTAACATGACATCAGTGTTGATGGAAGGGAAAGTATCGTGCTATATCAACCTTATTTTAAACATATCTTGCTCTCAGCAAAGTAGCATAAAGCGATTTATTTTCCATTTGCCTTTAAAAGGGAAATTGACTGTTGAGTCACAGTGTACTAACAAGCAATAACTCTGTCTAGGTGTATGTCAACTTAAATGGTACAAAAATAACGCTTATTCTTGGTTTATTTATGCAAAAATTTCCCTGAGTGGTAGCCAAGAATAAAATATTCTAGTAAGTATTTCACTTTGGTTTAATAACAAAACCCAAGATTTTCTTCTACACCTAAGTATTTTTCATTGTGCTTTGAACAGGCAGAAGCTAAGGCAAATTTCTGGCAGCATTTTCAGGAGCGTCCCTTTAAAAACTGAAAGTTTACCCTACAGTGTTCAGGCTTGTATAACACAATAGTAGAAAGCGATTGGTTGGAATTCAGGGAAAAAATCACAGTAATTAAACACCAGTGCAGCTGATTTATAAGGAGTTATTAAAATATCTTTATATATACAGCTTTGAGAAACACTAATCAAAGGAAGGAATGAAGCCTCCTAATTTTAAGACTTCTCAAGGATCATGTATTTAAATATAATGAATGTGAAGAAGGTGATATAAGGGAAATTACACCTTACATTACTGAGAAAATTTTATCAGACTGTTGTGTACATGGAATTGTCTGTCAGAAATGGAGTAAGTATCAACTGAGTGATCAAATATTTAGCACTGTAGATTTGGAGCTATTTAGGACCAAACCAAATATTTAAAACCAGAGTGCACACGGCAGAGTATCAGAAGTATTTTCTGTAGTGCTTGCATAGCTATGAAATTCCTCCCTTCTCAGCCTGCCTTTCTGATGATTTCCAGCTCATTCTGCTAAATTCTTCTTTTCTCTGCAGCCTTTTGAAAATGAGAACTTGAAGAATAGGGAAATCATGAAAGGGAAAAAGAAATATAAGGTTTTTTCAGTTGTCTGGAATACTGGTTCAATATTGGATTTTACTGTCACACTCTGTTTCTCCTTGAGATACTTATTTCATCCTATTTTTAAACTTGAAAAGGGGCACTGAGAATAAATATTTTCAAGGTGAAATCATGCTACATTAAATTCAGAGACTTTGGTTTTAACTTCAGTAGAAACACAAAGTTCTCTTGAAGCTCCTGTTAATATGCATGTTCAAATGGAAATGTTAAACAGTAAGGTGTAATCCTATACGGCTAGTGAAATCCAGTAAATTTCCTCAGGCTAACAAGAATTTACATACAACATATTTACCAACACTTGATTAGACAACCTGGGAGGATTTTTCTTCCTTTGATATTTACGTTTAACTCACCACCATTAAGATTATCTATTGCCAAAGTCATTGTTAAAATACTTGGTTGAAATAACTCTCAGTTGAGCTGTTCAGTAAGCAGTTAAGAGCCACGCTGCACAGGGATACATGAATTTTTATTTTATGAACAGTGTAAGATATGCAACGTAATGTCAAATTATCTACCCAACCAAGCACAATATCCTTTCTCCCACAGTAGTCAGGAACTGCTCTGTAAGGATAAAAGGAATAACTCATGCCAGACAACCATCCATTATTCTTGTCTGTACTAGGGGACAAAATTTCCTAACAGCTCTTAAGAAAATTAACTTAAGTTTCTGAGTCATGAGATATGAGTATTCTTATCTCAGGCTGTGATCCAGAAAAGCTCTTAAGCATGAGCTTAACTTTTACTATGCTTCTAAGTGATTTGTTGGATTGGGACCTTAAAAGACATAACTGCAAATCTTGGTCATCTGATGAAAGCAGTACTTCTAATTGCTGTATTACTCAATGCTTTCTATTTTTATGAAGGACACAGCAAGAAATTAATGTCAGTCACATGAACATGCGCCTCTCTTATTTTGTTTTGGTTTTTAAGTTATTTTTTTCATAGAATCATAGAATCACAGAGTAGTCTTGATTGGAAAAGACCTCTGAGATGATCAAGTACAACCATTAACCCAGGACTCCCAAGTCATCACTATACCATGTCTCTCAGCACCTCATCTACACATCTCTTAAATACCTCCAGGGACAGGGACTCCAAATAACAAAAAATACCCAAAAACCAACCTGTCTTCAGATTCACTAGCAATCTTTAATGTTACTACTCATTAATTGCTTTAATTCAACACATGACTACTAATCTAGCCAAGTATCAAGCTGTAAACCTTAATCTCTGCGTTACTGACTTTGTCATATAGCGTTAATGGAGTACCTACGCAGAAGAGTACTAAGTGAGCAAAATCAGAAGCATACAAAACCTCATTGGGAGCTCACCTTTGCAGACATAAAATTACTCAGTACCAGAAAGAACAGCAAATGAGCAGATCTTGTGTAGTATATATGCAAGATGAAGTTGCATTTAAACTCCATCCTCAACAGTTCTGCAATTGAAAACTTTGCTTACGTGTGTTACATGTATCTACACAATACCCCATATCATACATTTACCTGTATCTTTTACTATGTATTTCATCACACTGTCTGTATCAGAACAAGAAAACCAACTGTACATCATTTATTCAGAATGTATGTCCATACTTTTGCAATCTATAACATTATGTTTAACCCCCTGTGAGGGTCACTGACTCCAGGGAACAAGCACAGAAGTAACCATGCTGTCTACAGTGCTTTATGAAAGTGAAGCTAGTAAGTAGGTACAGGAGACTCCACTTTAGCCTGACCATGTAAAACTTCCTATTGAAAAAAGGAATAACATACTACATTTGCACTTAATGATTGCCTAAATCTTGGAGTGACATTTTCAAAGCCAGGCATGTTCTTCTATGATTTAACAGTTTTAGGAGCCATTTTGCCTTTCTCCCTCCTGCTGCTTCTCATTGCACTCTAGGGTCTTGCCTCCTTCCACTTCTCTCCAGGGTCTTGCCTTGTTTTACTTCTGAACTGTATTGCTTAGGAACAATCTGAGTAGTTACATAGTGCTCTTCTGTTTTCCTCAATCAGCTGAGCTAATCCCATAAAGTAGAAGAGACCACAGAAGCCACTATGACTCATTCTAAAGCAAAAAAGCCTCTAAGCAGCTCTATATGCTCCTGAAAGGAGTCCTAGATGTACTGAGCAGTTGTCTTCTGTCTGCAAGCTCATGTGAAAAATATTGTGACTATATTTTTCCCTCCAGTGAACACAGTAATGTACATGCTGGGAACTGTTTAGCATTTATTACTGTATCCTGGAACTAATTTGGTATTAAGAAGTCCATTGGTTTTGCTTATTTGCAGTAGAAACAGTCCAGGGTCTGAGAAAGATCAAAGATTAACATACTCCTAGAGGCTATTTTGTCATGTCTAATATCTTGATTTAAACACCTGAAGAGCTGTTGCATTTTCTTTTGCTTGACATTGTTTTATATTTCTACTTCATCACATTATAGTAGTTTATGTCCTAAGGGCAGCCATTCTCTGAGATCTGAGGACTTGCTCTGCTGCGTCCCTCCTTCCCTATAACCTCCAGTGAACAGACTGCATGATTGGAGCCTGAATAATGAGTAGGGACAGTAAAAGTAGGCCACAATGCTTTTAAATCCTTTTTAATTGTACGGTTAAAAAAATAACTAGATTGTAATCTATTTGACATTGTATTAAAGTCCTGCATTAAGTTTGTATTTTCAGGCCTGGAACAGAATACTTCAGGAAAAAAAATCACCCAATTAAAGGAGCCAAAGGGGGAGGTGGTTGGCTGCAGCAATGCTAAAATCCTATATATGTCGACATATATATACAAATACTTATAAGTATATACACATGTATGCATACACATATATGTAGATATGTAAGCATGAATGTAGGACAGGAACAGTTGTACTGTCAAGTAAGAAACAAATTCTTCATGTTTAGAGGTAAACAAAGGAAGGCTACTTTTAGGACCCATAGGTGCATCTTCAATCCGCTATTTCTTTTTGCAGTTTTTGATGTCTGTATGTCCAACTTAAAGTAGCAGCAAAAACTAAGAGTCACAAAACAAGCTTTCCTGAGAGATACAGTGGTGTTTCAGAATAAAGGTATGCTGATGCCTTATCTAGAAAGAATTGCAACATGGAGAAAAGGCTGAAAGATGGAAAGCAAAAGAATCTGAAGAGCAGTAGCCTATAGGAGAATAGTGCTTACCCGTTGTCCTCTTACAGCCACGAAGGAGGAAGCAGATTGTTAAATGCCCTCATCCCTATCTGAATAAAAAGCTCCCAATTTGCAAAAAAAGACAAAACGACCCTATGGTTCAGAGAAGTCTAAAATAATAGTAAG
The DNA here is from genome assembly GCA_028020825.1 of Podargus strigoides. Classification (NCBI taxonomy): domain Eukaryota; kingdom Metazoa; phylum Chordata; class Aves; order Caprimulgiformes; family Podargidae; genus Podargus; species Podargus strigoides. The sequence goes on along the minus strand of CM051663.1, from coordinate 81,491,282 downwards.
TCTGCCGCTGTGTGTTCATGTCTTCTGCAGTCAACAAGTACACAGCAGCGAGTATAAAACATGATATATTTCTAAGTAAAAAAGGAAGCCATAGGTGAAGAGTTCGTTTTTCTTCACTTGATGTTGTGGCCATTTCAGGTGCCACACTTAGAAGAAATTGTTCTTTCTGCCAAATGTTTTCCTTTTTCTAAAACAAACAAACAAACCAACCAAAAAAACCCCCACAGAATCTTAGCCGAATGTTTCTTTCTCAGTTTTCCTTCCCAAACATGTAATGTTTTCATGCAAAATAACACAATGGTCAACTCCTAGTAAAAATGGCAGATTTTGTGAGTTCCTCCTTATTACTCCAATTCTCCAGCTGGAATCTTTGCTGGAATCTTTTGGCAGCCATCAGGTATATGTTTTGCATGTCCTCCTTTCTTATGCTGCAACTGACTCTTTTTGGAGCATACACTGGAAGAGAACTGAGTGACTAATTTGATCATAGCCCATAATCACATTGCAGGTCCATATTTTTTTTTTTTTCCCCACTAAATTATTTCAAACTGCAAGTGATCTAGACCTGTCTAAACATTTGAAGTTCTTTCATGAAGTTTTCCAGCAGGATTTCTTAAGGTTAATGTATTGAATTCTATTTTATGTAGACATTCCCAGTATGTAACTTTCACAAATATCTTTGCCATTAATCTCATACAGAAAACATTGCAGTAGTCAGGCAAAGGGCATTAAAACAATCGCATTTTTAAAATATTTGGTGGAAAGTCAAAAAGATACTTATTGTTGCATTTTCCAGATTGTTTTACACAAATATGGGTTTGTGTTCACAAAACTCTTCATAGTATCCAAAGAGTTTGGCATGATTTCAGGAACAGAAAATATTTTCTAGTCACAAAGCAGTTCATTCATCTCAATGTAGTCCCTCTTGACAGAAAACAAGGGAGAAAACAATCATGTTTTAATTTAAGGTTAGTAAGTGAAACCAGTTCATATTTTTAAAAATATTTGAATAAAACTTGTGGTTAAAACCACTGAATATGAATTAAACTGCCAACTAAAAGGCATTCAACACATTTTGAACAGATAAAGCGTTCATTAAAGAATAATAGGACTACACAGGAATCTCTCTTTCTGAGGAAATGAAATGACTGAATGAGTATTTTAACAGCATGTGTAAAAAACTGGTTTTTATCTTACTATTTGACAAAATTGCTGTCATTTTTAGAATAAAATTTATATTTTCGAATATGCACTGCTTGTAGTACAAATGTTGCCTATAAAGCCATGGATTTTGGGTAAATATGATAAATACTCCTATCATAACTGAACTTGCTAAGTGTTCAGGGACTTTCCCTGTGGTGATGATTTCATCTGAAAGAGTTCAGTGTTTTGTTGGACTTCACCAAAAAATTGATAAAAAGTTGAGAGCTGCTGTGTGATCACTTCATTATCTCACTAGCCTTTAAGCCAGTGCATTTTCCTGGGATTTTCCCGTGAAGGCACGTATATAACTTTGTATAAACAGTTGATAAATTAACATTCTTTCATTCTTTTTCTACTAGTTACAGGGAAAAACTCTATTTCAGAGTCTGTTCCCCAATTAACACTCTCAGTCTGATTATTGAAGAGAAGTAAAATATCTATCACGCCTTCTTTGGATACTCTTCCTTGCTTTGGCCCAATAGATCAAGCAGCACTCACTAGTCACTGGGTCTAGTCCAAAACAGATGGGGATCTGGCATTCAAGGAGGTTGGAGCTGTGCATTCTCACCTCAGGGATGACCGTTAACCTAGGTTTGCTGTTAAAAACCACCATTATTATTAAATCTATTGACAGGGAATGTAAGGGAGCTTTATATCATACAAGAGGCTTTTGTTTGGCCATTCACTAAGCCTAGTACAAAGGATGCAGCCAGCAGTAGAACGAACCAGTAACCAGATTCTATTGTATACAAAAGGGTCAGTACATGGGTGATCACTGGGGGTACAAACAGGTCAATCAGGTTACACATAACAGACATCAGCCCCTCAGTTACATTGTACACATCACAGAGTAAGTCCTTCTCATGTCCTAGAATTAGGAATAGTTTGCAAGAAAGGATGTACACCTACTAAAAACAGGGAGCGCAGATAAAGCTTGAACTGGTCAACAATAACAGAATCCACACTAATGCCAGAGAGTTGCACCGCAGATCTCTGGAGGACTTTCACAGACTGTCTAAGCTTGGGTCCTCAGCTGTGAGACAGTTGTTACACTACTACCATGAGCAGCATGGCCTTCCTGATGATGTGGGACTTTGTAAAAGAAAAGCAGATCTATACTGAGGGTGAGGACAAAGCCAGGAAACCAGGCATACATTGGCGGTGGTAGAGCTTTATTGTGTGTTCACACAGCAGTGTACATGCATACTTTCACAGTCTAGGAAGAAATTTAAACATAAATTTATTGCATGAAAGAATGCAATATATTTGGATAAATACATAAAAAGTGAAAACAGCATGTTGGAATTTGTTCAAGCCTCATGCCACAGTGTGTGGCCATATTTTTCATTTGAGCACCATGCAGTAAGTGCTGAACTTGGTTTTACAATAGTAAGTGGTATCTATTCTTTTTGAAAGCCTGCACCCCACTGCAAAAGGAGATGGGCCACAAAAGTAGTTTTGAATCCTTCTGGAACATTTTCCTTTGAGGTGCTGATAAAGGGTTGTTTATTTAATGTCTGCCAGTCTTACATTTTCAGTACATAAAATTTTTTGTCAGTAGAGTTGTGTGAATACCAGGGAAAATGCAAGCATATAAATACCACTGAAAATTCATTGCTGCAAATAAACATACTCACTGTCTCAGTGTCAAAGTTCTGTATTCTTCCCACCTATTCATATTACTAAGATCATTATTTATACATATATTAGTCAGAAGAATAGGGAAGCGGAAAAATTTTCACAGAAGTGTAGTCTTAAAGTTGAAATATTATACCTTGAGGAGTTTTTAATATGTAACTATAAACATCTTAGAAATATTTTTTATATAATTAAATATTTTTCTTTTCATTATTTACATAATTGCACAGCTAGTATTTGAGTCTGATTACAGCTAATACACAGTGCATCCATCATTAGTCTAGAACAGTCATTTGTCTGCTAATAGTATCCTAGCTTTAGACAGATGACTCAGGAGGTTTTCATAACATACCTATGGTCTGGCATGAATTACCATTATGTGATATAGCAATTTTAAACCTGAACCTTTTGCAATGCATTTTTTTTTTATGTGCTTATCCTATGCACAAAATTTACCCTTTAAATCATCTTATGTTTTTATGTAAGCAACACTTTCCTTCTACATCTACAGAATCCCTACTGCCTGCATGGTGTTTATTGCACAATTCTATTTGTGTCTAACGTCTCCCTCTGCTCTCCTATAAAGCTGCATATGTTTGAGTGAACTGCTGGCAAAAAACAAGCCTCTGTGAACTGGACTGTAACTGAAATGAACATTTATTCCAGAGCAATGGTATGAAAAAACTAATTCTGTAATAAAGAGTAAAAGTTCTTTATTATAGCCTCTTCATGACTGAGTTAATAAAAGTGGAAAAGGTTTTATTTTTTTTTTTAAATGCTATTAGAAGGTAAATTAGGGGGAAAAATGCCATTATATTTTAATTTACCAAGTCTGTTTTCTAATATTAATCCTTCACCTTAAAACAATCCATTTGATGTATATTACCATAAAAAGGTGAGACATAAACCATATTAAAAAGTAAATTAAAGCAATAAAAGTGAAACTAAACTCCTTCTTTGATAAAAGAAGCTTTGTTTTTAATAATCAGTCTCAGGAAAAGATACTGAAATACTCTTAGGAAAACAAATACTTTTAAAAATTCAAAACCTTTCCATTTCCTCATTGATCAAGTTAGAAATCAATTTGAAGTGTAAAACACAGATCTGAGATTTTTATATCTTATATAATATGTAATCAAGTTATTTTTCTGAGTCATAGCATTTTAATGTTTTCTAATTAGATGTAATTACTAATCTTTTACACTACAAAATGCCATAGAAGCAGTAAAAATATAGTCACAGAAATTAAAAATCATTAGTGGGTTACTTTTTTTTTCAGATGACAGCATAGAAAATTTCCTTCAGAAGAAAATGTTCATTTGTAGAGAAAGCACACTGGATAAGCACTACTGTAATAGGGACATTGGGTAAAATTACATATAACACGGCTATGCTCATCTTTCTGTGTGTTGTTCCATATATTTTCAGAGGAGTAAGACAAAATTTTTGCTTGTTAATAACAATTAAACGTAATTTTATGTAAGATTTTATCAATTTCTCCCAGCCAGATGTAAGAGGCACAAAAAAATTATTAGTATGTAAAAAAATAAAATTACAAATGGCTAAAACAAAATAAGGCAAACAATACTTATGTATACTTAAATAACATATTTACATAAAATATATATTACCTCTGGAGTAAGAGGTCTAGAATACATATAGACATATAATCAGGAAACTGATTTTGAGTTCTTTGCTAACATTCACCTGTGTATTACACAGTTATTTTCTTCTGTAATTTGTTATTTACCCAAGAATTAATAAATTTCATGTGGATGTGTCTATTTTCTAATCAAAATAAGTTTGAAAATTTTCATTCGTCTTGTTGCAGGCAAGCATTTGTACTTCTTCAGTTGTGCAAAGAGCAGTTATTAAGGAGAGTAGCACCCTTTCCTTCATTATCTTCTCTCATGTTGTTATCTGCCCAATCCAATCCACCTTTTTTAACTTCTACCAGTTGCAAGCTACCTCTTCAGCCAGAAGGCAAACAGGTAGTAGGGCTAGTGACCTGTTTCTGAGTGGAGTCTGGAGCATCCTGCCCATTTTCTCCCTCTAATTCTAAATCGGAGGATATAGGAAAGAATTTTCTTAGTGAACAGTAACTTGACTTCTAAAAACTAGATGAAGAGATCTAATCTGAAATGTTCCACTGAACATTTTGTACATTATTTCTTAAATAGTTTAAGTTTGGGACTCCTAGGTACCTTAAGAATAAACAGAATCAACTAAAATATTAGGAAGAAATTAGATTTAAATTTTTGTATTTAAGCTGTCTTTGAGGTTCACCATTACTCTTGTAGAAATACATTTTTAATCATACCTTTTCACCTTCAGAAGTTTCTTTTAAAGTACTTTGTATTAGTAAACACTTCAGATGTCATCTTTAAAATACTGCATATGATAGAAAGTACGTAGCTGAAAAGTTCTTTGAAAAATATCCATACTGTGACCCACAGCTGCAAAAAAATTTCGTATTTCCATAGAGACATAATCAGTATTTAAAGTTACCAAGACTCAATTTTTTCTTTACCAGTCTAAAGAGAGTACTCAGCATATAAAGCACAGTTATTTACTCCAACATAAATTTCCAAGTAACAGAAATATCATCTAAAATATCTTTTCTTAGTAGATCTCTGCACATACAATCATAGGTAAGTCTGCCTGCGTTAGAGTGAATCGTGGTACTTTCCTCAGACAGAGATATAAGGAACATACAAAGGTTTCAATCTGATTTTTTTTTTTTATAATACCTGAAGTTTTAGAATCCATTTTCCACTTTATGAGCTAAGATTATTTAATACGATAAAATAAATCTGATAGTTCAGAGATATGTGGTGTCATAATCTATGATAAAGCTTGACTGCAATTCATTCCTGTCATCAGAGAACAATTAGAAAGCCCCATTAAACAGACTGGAACTCCAGCAATATTAACTAAGATTGAGAAAGACAGAATTGCCTCAGTCAACACAATTGCATCTTAGATTAGGAGATACTTGCTACAGGTAATAAACGCTTTATAACATTGTTACCTCCTTGCAATTCTTCCTATAATCTACTGAAATCACCATAAACATTCTAGCAATACTTTTTAGAAGTTTTTTGCTTTATGAAATTTATTTCTTCATCAACATGCTCTGTGAATTTTCAATATGCTCCAGGTTTCACGGACTGGCTTTCAGGGGCATACACTTACACTCAAAAGAATGACTAAATGCAGTTTTGAAAATAAGACGTTCTGTAAGGTGAAAAAACATTAATTCATCGAGCATATATATTTCATGTTATATTTTTTTGCTGTTCTATTCTTAAACTAACAACTATTACTGTAAAATTTTATTTATTGCAGTTCAGTTACACTAAATTGTAGTTGTTGAACTACTGAAAATGCTGAATTACTGAACTGTTTTACACAAGGGGAGTTAATGATGAATTTCTAATTTTCATAGATGTTAGAGGGAACATTTTTTCACATATGAGTAATATTTCATTCAAAGAACCATCTACTCCACTACAGAAGTAAATAAGTAATAGCTCCATTTGATATTTTATACATTGGGATTCTATAATGGACCAAGTATGAGAAAGACACAAAAATCATGTGTCAAATTAAGACATTCCTGTATAAGGAAAGATGCTTTAGGGTGGGAGGTATTTATTTATTTTTAGGAAGTAATTGGGACTCAATAATCTTTTTGATGATATCCAAAACCAGTACTATCAGATCACCAGGCAAGCCAAAACCCCACCAGAACCCCATGTTCATTTTTCACTCCTTGCTTCAATGGAAAATTTCTTACTTTGACAAATCAATTCAAATTGTCACTTCACCAAAAGAGATGTTTTCTCATCAACAGAGTCCTCAATAAACACATGTGGAAAAAAAAATAAATGTTATGGCATCACATGAAGTTTCCTTTAATTTTTTGTGAAGTTGAGGGCTGCTTCACTCCTAAACAAGCCAGTTTGAATTTTTTTTATTTATCAACAGTTGTACATCACTATGGACACACCTGGATATACACTGCATAAAATAGGAAAGAATTGCTCTGCATTAGTGAAATCCCTGAGTAGTTTGTGTCTGTAATTTGGATTTTAAAGAAGATATTACCTCCAATAAAGGTACAGCATTGTTTTTCTCTGTTAGGGAAGAACCACAACTATAAACTGGCATATTTATACTTCTCTATATGTATACTGTCATACTTATACTTTATACATTCATATAGGAAAATACTATAAAATCTGCTTCTATAGCCACAATTATAGTTTTTGGCTTTTTTCAACATGAAAGTGTCAAATGGCCCAAGAAGTGAAACATTCGGAAAGGCTACAGGAAGACTCTTTGTAGTCCCATTAAAAGCTTCCCAGAGAGTACAATTCCTTGACATCTTTGAGAAAACATCATGGAAATTTCATTACAATATTAAGATGGTAAGAAATGCATATATTAAAACCACCTCTGTACACAAAAATTGGGAAGGGAAAAGCATGCAGTTCTTTTCTGCATGCTTCTCTTTACACTACAAATCCAGCAGTGGCCTCTGGAAATCAGGAAAACTAGTCTGAAGGATTAGAGGTAATAGGTGTCCCCAGACTGGTATAATATTTGCTGTTGCCACTCTGGCCAGGCTCTACAATGCTATTCCCTAAATGTTGAAGATGATAACCACTGCCGGTGAAGACACTCCAGAGCTATCCCTGCAAAATCCTATAAAGGCACATGAACGGGTGGATCGGCAACAAGTCAATATGAGATGGTTTTTAGGTCAGACAGCTTGGGAACAAGAAGGGGTTTATTGATTTCTGGGGTAAGGAAATAAGTGAAGAAATTATAGTTTTGGTAGCAAAAATGCTTTTCTTCTACCTGCAGAAAAGCACAGAACATTTTCTTCTATTTTTATTAAAGGTATTAAGTCTAACTTGTCATTGATTTTTAAGCAGAAAGTCAAATCTTACTGTCCTTCAAAATATCCCTCCATTCTCCAGAGACTTCTTCTGAGAGAATCCAGCAACCGTAAATATCTTTGACTTTGTAATGCATTAAAATATCAATAATTTAAAGACTATTCTAGAAGAACTTTAGAAAAGTGCTCTACTGGTTTTAATGTTACAGCACACACAATACACCTTTCTGCATTAAAATATTTGTGCATACATTACACCAAATATCTTTATTAAACTATTTACTTTTTTTTTTTTTTTTGGTGAACCTTTTTATCTTCATCTTTCAGTGGTCAAAACTATTTTCATCAGCTGGGAAAGATATTTGCCTCCTGAGAAATTCTCCACAGTGATTCTGAGCTCTGCACACGATTCTGGAGCTTTATATAAAAGACTTTAATTTCCTTTCAGTTTATTTCATGTTTTACTTTGGTCAGCAATTGTGCTGCCCAAGGGATAGCTCCAAAATTGCCATTAAATAATGAGCAAATACAGGGTTGAGGTAAGTTACAGGACACCATACTGAGACTTTCAACAAGGCTTGTAACTGGATAGCTAAGAAATAACTTAATGGATTTGGGTTTTAGTCTACCCTAAATGTTCAAAGAAGATGACATCAGAGTTAAACCTGACAGTTATGAATATCTTAAGCTTTACATATCTACCTAAAATTGTTTTTTACTCTTTTACTGTACAAGTGACTAGGTGGGTTTTTTTTAATTTTTGCAATGTTTAGTAGCAGAAAAGATCATACAGCCAACTACATTGGTTCCATCCAGATGTTTATATATACATATATATATATATATGATCATATAACTAGTAATATTAGTACAATACTAAAAATGTCGTTATTCTGAATCTAAAAAGAAAATAATAATGTAGTCTATCAAGTTTATTTAAACTTATATATTATTTAAACTTATATTCTGTGTGATTCTACTCCTCAAAAGAACCAGTTGCTCTAAAACCTTTTGTTATATAGAACAAATCATATATGCATCATTATTATCACGGTTCAAAATAAAGTTAAAAACCACCTCTTTTTAAACTCTTTAACAGAGCTTACTAGATATGGTTAAGAAATAGCTATAGATGAATCATTACAAAAATTAGAAACTAAATTTTGCAAAAGTAGATAACTAGTGACTTTCTATCCAAAAATCCCTATCTCCTCACTTATAGTTTTCCTTAAAAATGAAAAAGAAAAAGAAAAAAAAAAAAGGGGGGGAAAAAAAAAAGAAAAAATAATGGGGGGGGGGGGGAAGGAGGAAACACTTTTATCCTGATGGTATTGTATAAATCAAACTATTTTATATTAGAAAGATATTATGAGGACTAACGATAGTGGTCTTTCATTAAGGTATAGCGTTTGCTTATAGGGTTTTGCTTTTGCTCTTCAGCTTGTAACACCATTCCCTTGGCATTTATCAGCCCTCTTCTCCACAGAATATCTCCAAAGTAAACCTAACCTTCCCTGCAAGGGATTCTTGGAAAGACAGTGACTTAATTTCCCTTGCACAGAAAATCTATAACAAGCTGTATGGTACATGTCAGCTTTATTTTCTGCTTGTTCTATTTTATTTGGATTAGTAGGAAATAATGAATTGGCTTTTATGTCAAGGAAAAAAATTTTAAAAAGTAACACAACAGACACACAGGACAGAGCATCTTATGAACATATTTTTCCTATTAATCTGGCAGAAAATCTCATTTTGTGTTTTCTCTGGCAAATTACACTTAGAAGATACTCTAGAAATATGTGCAATTACTCTTTCATTCAACCTTTGCCATGTATAAGTCATTCTTTTTCTCATTTCTTTGGGTAAGTTTACTCATTGACATATCCTCCTGAATGCTTACTCTACACTACTGTTTCTAATATGATGCATGTGGGAAGATAGGTGAGGGATGAAATCTCCATAATTTTTAAGATTCAGATAGTGGAAAAATCTATTTCCAGAACTATGTAGTTCAAATGTCCTGTGAATATAGGAGCTTTGTTTTCACCATTGCATCTCCATCATTCATCCTTTAATTAGAAAAATAATTCTTTAACTGCTTAAAAACTGAAGAGGAAATTTTGCCTTCCAAGGAAGTCACTAGACTTCTTTCCGCTCAATTCGGCCATTTCAAACCAGATTGCTGCTAGATACTGTATTTTCCTTGGTGATTTCTCATTCACAATCTATTTCTAAATTTAATACATGATCAATTAATTCACAAAAAAAATATTTCTTGTTATTCTTTGTTAAGAGAACCTGTGTAACAGATTCAGACTGCCAGCCCTTGATAGGAGAAGCTCATCGTACTTCTAGGCCGTCAACATATCCATTTTGGTGGGGTTTTTTATACAAAAGATTGAAATGATTAATTTTTGTCTCATTAATGTATATTGATGATGCCAATTTATTGCAGAAGTCTTTAACTACTTTTTTATTCTCAGAACTCCATAAATCAATATGAGAAGAAAATCCAACTGTATATTTCTTAAAATCCAAGCCAGAACTTGCATTTAAGATAAGAGTCAATCCAGCTAGTCTTTACAAACCAGCAAAGGTATTAACTCACCTACTTCTATAACCAATGTATTTCTACAAAGTAATTTCACCCATCGTAACAGACAGAGACAGATAGGCTAACCAACTGTCCACTCGTATTGACTTTCATTCGTTGAGTACAGAATGAGTCTAGCTAGTACAGACTAAGTACCTAACTGTAGGTAAGAAAAGTTAGGTGACAAGTCTGTTATCCTAAGCTTCAGGAGGTGCTTGGTATAAACTTACAAATTAATGTCTTTGTAGGATAAAAAAGTAAACATTCAAAATTTTAGAAAAGGACAGGTTTCAGATTTTATATGTCCTAAACCATGGACTTATGTATGACTTAGTCCTTTGTACTTCCATTATTTCCTCTCATTTTATGTTATTTCTTTCTAACCTTCAGCTTTGCTTTTAATTCTGTTAATGAATCCAGAAATAGGAAAGAGTCTCAAATATTTTCTTGACTAATCTCCCACCTTAAGCTACTCTATACAAGTGAGATCAGTAGCCACACTCAGCCTACTGTTCAGATTTTTTTTGTGTTTCACTACTCCCTTGACTGTCAGTTCTTTACAATCCAACTTGGCAATGGGGCATTCCTGGCCTCTGCAGTCACTTACACTGCCCATACGAGTGTCTATCATTAGCGAGTACACTGAGCAGTATTTGTTACACAGCCCAGGAACCTTTTCATGATGCAAAAGCACTGTTATGACTCTGTAGTTTCAAGTATTCAGATATGTCTCGAGACATATCTCGGCACGCGGAGCAGAGAGCGGCGGCTGTGGGAGCAGTGGGGCGGCTGTGGCTGCGGCGAGTGCTGTTGGCTTTTGCTGAGGCTTTGAGAAGGAGCCGGGCTTCCTGGAGATGGTGAAGCCGGGGCAGAGCAAGGAAACCCGAGTCTGAGCGGGAATCCTGAGAGAAATTCGAGAGATACCGAAAGGCTGACGTGGCAGGGGGCGTGACTGAGAGCCGCGGCAAACTTTAAAAGCGGCCATCTCGGCAGCTCCCTCAGAGCAAGTGGCACGCGGAGCAGAGAGCGGCGGCTGTCTCTGAAGAGGCAAGTGCGAGGAGAACGGCACGAGGAGAGCGGCGCGCGGAGAGGATTAGCCAGATAGACCATAGACTGCATAGACCATGGTCGCAACACGCCCAAAAACTGTAGTGAAAAAGAATATGGGGACTCAGACGGCTCCTCCGAGCAGACATGCAGCCGTGCAGGTTTCTGGCTGCAACGAATGCCTGAGCCTGGCACTGGTACCGGAGGGAGCCAGTGACACCGCGTGTGTGCGGTGCGAGCAGATAAATGATCTGCTCGGGCAGGTGGTTGAACTGATGGAGGAGGTAGAAAGACTTAGAACTATTAGAGACTGTGAAAGAGAAATAGATTGGTGGAGCTTCACCCTGAGGCAAGGGCAGTCGGAAAAGGGTGAGCAAGTGATGGATCCCCTCCCCTCCTGTCATCAGACAGAAGGAGAGGGTTCAGGAGACAGGGAGGAATGGAGGGTGGTCCGTCCGCGGAGAGGCAAGCAAAAACCCTCCCCACCCCCTTCACCCTCCCAGTTGCCCTTGAGTAACAGGTATCAGGCCTTGGAACTTCAGGGACAGGTAAATGAAGTTGGAGGGGTAGATCTATCTAGTGAATCACCTAGGGCTTGTCAGTCACCCCGACGCCTTAGGACTTCTTCAATTAAGAAGAAAAGGAGGGTAATTGTGGTGGGCGACTCCCTTCTGAGGGGAACAGAAGGGCTCGTCTGTCGACCGGACCCATCCCACAGGGAAGTCTGCTGCCTCCCTGCGGTTCGGATTAGAGACATTAAAAAGAAGCTTCCTAATCTTGTAAAGCCCTCCGATTACTGCCCGCTGCTGGTTTTTCAGGTTGGCAGGGACGAAATTATTACAAGAAGTGCAAGGGCAATGAAGAGTGACTTCAGGGCCCTGGGACAGCTGGTTAAGGGGTCTGGAGTGCAAGTAGTGTTTGCCTCCATACCTCCTGCAAGAATGGGTGAAGAGGTAAGCAGGAAGAGTTTACAGATTAATGAATGGCTACGTAACTGGTGCCAAAGGCAGGGCTTTGGGTTCTTTGATCATGGGCTGCTATATGAGACACCTGGCCTGATGGTGGCAGGTGGAATGCGTTTGTCCCAGAGGGGGAGAAGGCTTTTGGGGCAGGAGTTAGCAGGGCTCATTGAGAGGGCTTTAAACTAGATGTGAAGGGGGAAGGGGAGAGAACTGGGTCTGTTAGGGACGAGCCCAAGAGCAATATGCTAGGGCCTGAAGGAAGGTGGTCTGGGGAGGATTTTCGATCATTGAAGAGAAGGGATAGATGTTTAGGCCCTGACCACAAGGCCTCCTGCCTCCCAGGGGTCCCACCAGTGCGCTCTGCTTGCTCTCTGAAATGCCTGTACACCAATGCACGCAGTATGGGGAATAAACAGGAGGAGTTAGAGGTCTGTGTGCGGTCTAAGGTTATGACCTGGTGGCAATTACAGAGACATGGTGGGACAGCTCACATGACTGGAATGTGGTCATGGATGGCTATGTCATTTTTAGGAAAGATCGGTCAGTGAAGCGAGGTGGTGGAGTTGCTCTCTATGTGAGGGAGCAACTGGAATGTATTGAGTTTTCTCCAGGGACTGATGAGGGGCAAGTTGAAAGTCTGTGGGTAAGAATTAAGGGGCAGGCAGGCATGGGTGATACAGTTGTGGGGGTCTATTACAGACCTCCTGATCAGGACGAGGGAGTTGATGAGGCTTTCTACAGGCAGCTGAAAGCAGCCTCGCAACTACAGGCCTTGGTCCTCATGGGGGATTTTAACTACCCCGATGTCTGCTGGAAGAAGCCAGAGAGCTGTGGTCAATGGGACGGAGTCTAGTTGGAGGCCTGTGACTAGTGGAGTCCCTCAGGGGTCGATACTGGGACCAGTGTTGTTCAATATCTTCATCAATGACTTGGATGAGGGTACAGAATGTATCCTCAGCAAGTTTGCTGATGACACCAAACTAGGAGGAGTGGCTGACACACCAGAGGGTTGTGCTGCCATTCAACGAGACCTTGATAGGCTGGAGAGTTGGGCAGGGACAAACTTAATGAAATTCAACAAGGGCAAGTGTAGAGTTTTGCATCTGGGGAAGAACAACCCCATGTACCAGTACAGGTTGGGGGCTGACCTGCTGGAGAGCAGTGTAGGGGAAAGGGACCTGGGGGTCCTGGTGGACAGCAGGCTGACCATGAGCCAGCAATGTGCCCTTGTGGCCAAGAAGGCCAATGGCATCCTGGGGTGTATTAGAAGGGGTGTAGTTAGTAGGTCAAGAGAGGTTCTCCTTCCCCTCTATTCTGCCTTGGTGAGGCCACATCTGGAATATTGTGTCCCTTATGAGGAAATGCTGAGGGAGCTGGGTCTCTTTAGCTTGCAGAAGAGGAGACTGAGGGGTGACCTCGTTAGTGTTTATAAATATGTCAAGGGTGAGTGTCATGAGGATGGAGCCAGGCTCTTCTCACTGACATCCAACGATAGGACAAGGGGCAGTGGGTGCAAGCTGGAACATAGGAGGTTCCACATAAATGTGAGGAAGAACTTCTTCACAGTGAGTGTAACAGAACACTGGAACAGGCTGCCCAGAGAGGTTGTGGAGTCTCCTGCTCTGGAGACATTCAAAACCTGCCTGGATATGTTCCTGTGTGACCTGATCTAGGTGTTCCTGCTCTGGCAGGGGGACTGGACTAGATGATCTTTTGAGGTCCCTTCCAATCCCTAACATTCTGTGATTCTGTGACTCTGTGAAATGGATGCTTGTTAATTAAAAAAAGAATCTGTGAACCAGACCAGCTGACTATTAATCCATAAATCACATTAATCAGAGTACCTGATATGTATTTATTGCAGTCAGAAAACCTTTACCCTGAGCAGATGTATTCTATACATTCCAAGATAAATAAAATACTGCATTTAAAAAAAAACAAGCCAACAACAACAAAACACACCAAAACCACATAATTCAATCTAATGAAATACCTCCTGCAAAAGATTAATTTGACTCAAATTGATGCTTTTCTGAAAGCTAAAATGCTCTTGGTTTCTTCATTACAAGAAGATCATTTTGAGAGCTTTGACTCCCGCTAAAATGCTCTTGGTTTCTTCATTACAAGAAGATCATTTTGAGAGCTTTGACTCCCTATGTGAAGTGAAAATGTATTACTTCGTTTTATTCCTCAGGTTATTCTTGCACTTATCCTACAGTCTCAGGCACGAGAGGATATACAGAGTGTACACCAAACTGAGACCAATCAATCCAGAGCAAGGGTGACTCTGGTCTCACATGTCTCATACTTTTCTCATTCTTTGAGGTTTCTTCTAATACATGGAAGCAAAACCTAAAAACTGGGAATTTTTTTTTAAAGATCACAAGGCATCTGTAAACTAATGAAAAAATTAGAGACTCTACTCTGCTCTTTCCCAGAGCAGAAAACAATGATCTGTCACATCTTTTTCAAGCCTGAGTTTCATTCTGATAGTAAAAGGGCTAATTGGAGGGGGGAAAAAAAATTAAACTCAAGAAAAGTGAGTTTCTGTGCACTGTGTTTAACTTGTCTGCATCACTGATGTTTGGTTCAGCAAAGCACATTCATCTTTCCAATATGTTATTACATAGCTTATCAGCAAACAGTGCTGTATTTGTTGCTCATTAAAAAGGACTCTTCAATGAACTTCTAAGTGACAGATATTATTTAAGAAATCTTTGAAAATTATTTTTGATAGTCACAGTTTCTGTCATTAGTAGGGCAAACTGACAAATTATCAATGACATATTTATGCTGCGACTGGCATTCCCTGGCAGCCAAGATGTAGGAGGAAAATATTTGGAAGACAGTATATATACAATACACTTGTTGTTTGCCATCTAATTATTTGCAATCAGTTTTCCATTAATTATAAGGGGGGGGCTGGGGGGGGGGGGTGGTATGGGACATGTGCCTAAAGTAGGTTAATATTTTTGTTGCAAGCAGGAAATGCCATAGATCTCTGCTGTTTTGTACACAGTCTCTCATTATGACAACTACTTCATTTTGTGTGGTTTTGAGGCTCAAACATGACTACTCTCTGACACTTCTGAATTGCAATTAGATCTGAATTGCACTTCACATTTTTTTTTGTTGTCTTTTCACCTTTTCTAAAATTCATGCACTGAAAAGGAGAGAGCCAGCAGCTTGCTGCAGGAGGGTGTGATGGAGCAGGACTGGCCAGGGTGGCAGACAGGGGCAGTCCCATACCAGGGCATCAAGCATCAGTATTGTACAACACAACCAGGATGGCTGGTGAGCTTAAATTTTCTTGCAATTGATCCGCTGCTTGATGTTTCCCAAGTAATCAGACAAGTATAATAGCTGCAGGATTAACAAATACATAATACATTTGTCCTGCCTAAAGAGTCACCAAAGGTGCATATATCATGGATCCTGGATTTGACTATGAGTTGCTTGTGACAATTCTTCTAAATAAAAACATTTCCTCTATTTTTATAATAGACTGAGAAAGATTCTCAGACGATATAAAGGCAGTACATACTTTCAAGACAATGGAGCTACATCCTACTTTTCTTCAACAGGAAGAAGAGCCCTGTGCTTTCTTCTCTGTCATGTAAGTACTTCACAGTCGATACAATGTGCAGCAGCTTCTTGAGAGACACATTTGTAAAACATAATGACTGCCTGGTTGTCTATCAGACTGATAAAAACTTACACGGAGAGTCAAGTCCACAGCTATTGAAAATGTGTATGATTCTACATAAGGTAATGCAGCTACAGAGATTTCTGCTGTTAGGCCCAGAATATTGAAAACTTTCTAAATAGAACACAAATAAAGTCCTATGAGGGTGTCATAAGACCTTATAATAAGTACTGCATAACATTATGAGTGATAGCATGATAGCTAGAGGTAAAAGGAAATGCAAAAGAATGGGTATATATTTAATATTTTTGATCTATTGAATACTGTAATTACTGTAATTATATGCTTTCCTCAATATTGTGCTCTGTGTGATAGCCAAGTATCATTCAATAGCATATCTGTGTAGCAGCCTTCTCAACAGCAAAAACAACTTCATATTTTGAGCAAGCTTGGAAGCTAGAATCTTCATCAAGATCAATCTTATCATCTAAAACTCAAGCAGCAGAGAGACTCTACAATTGTTTGCTGTATTCAAAATGCAATAACCTTCAGACTCCTTCTTGCATTACATTAGCCGTGAGATTTTAGATCTACTGGTGTTTTTACTATTCTCAGTTAGCTCTTGTAGGTACTATCTTAAACTATTATTTTTAAGTCCTGAGATTTGGATTTTAATTATTTTTTTGTTTATTTTCACTTGAGACCAACTCAGAAAGGTCTGTTATGAAGTAAACGGGCAAAACCATTAAAGGAAACATTAGTCTCACACTGATTTGGAGGAATTAACAGAACATAGTGAATATCACGACATTTGTATGACCAGAATTTACCTGAAATTGTTAAGACACAATTTTTTCTCTTGAAAGATTTTTTGCTTGGCAATAAAACACAGGATCTTATCTGATCTGAAATCAATGGAAAGACTTTAGAAGGCTTTCTATAAGGTCCTCAGCTAATATTTCCTTTTCAATTTTTGCAAGTGTGTTATTTAGAAGAATGGTCTGAATTCTTCTAAAAGTCTGCCCTCTCTTTCCTAACACTGAGAGGACCAACAATCCTGAGTAAACAATGTACCTTGCAAAAGGTCAGGAAGACTATACTGTAATGTAGACCTCTTTCTGTAGACCTCTGTCACAGTACAACATAACTACAGTGTGCTTATGTCCTTCATTCTGCATTTGGGGTAAGAATTCAAAATATATTGTGCTTAATAATGATTTGGCGGAAGTATCATTCTCCAGTTTAAAACATGGCCCAGACTTTGCAATCACAAAAGCCACTTCTCTATTAATGTACCATTTTTAACATATACATTACCTAAAAGAATACACATGAAAAGACAAAGAATAACTCCTGGCCATGTATCTCAAATGTCTCCATTCTGGAAATACCATGTTCAGTTCAGGTATTAACATCTAGAGATATGAAACAGGCAAATGATTCAACAAAGTCATTCAACAGGAGCCGCTTAAGTGATACAGTCTTCTGAATTTACAGCCTTACAACCTGAAGAGTTTCATCTAATTAATTTATCTAGGAGGTAATTTAACTGCAGATTTGAGGGATCTATACAAAGAAAGTATGCAAAGGATTATTTATTTTATCAGATTAAAGCATAAATACATTAAGTGTTCACAAACTACAACTAGACAAAGTTAACTTAATAAATACACTTTAGTACACAGGAAAGATGATTACTATAGTGTCACAACTCACCCACTTAGTTCTGAGCAACTATTTTGGATCACCCACAAGTTCTGGCCTTGATGCAGAAACTGGGTTCACAAGTGACCTTATATGAACTTAAAGACTACTGTCTATTCATCTGTTAATCCATATTGATTGACTTTAGACCATGTAAATATTGCTACCATTGAAATAGAAACAACTAGTTTTTACTGCCAGCATTATAAAGAAAACCTTGAAGTTTGTAACAATGTTCTTTTCAATACTTCACTAGTATGATGACATGAAGAAAATCTGGAAACAAAGAAGGATAAAATCATCCATCAATTTCAGCTAGAAAAACATTATACAACTACTATAGATATTGTTGTTCTTTTCTCGAAAATTGCCAATTTGCAAAACATTTGAAAATAGGCCATGAATTCTTTTTACTTGAAAGTCTTCTGTGAAAGATGATTAGCTGCAGCATTAAATCACTATATATGTGAACATAAAATCTCCCATATGGCACAAAGTGCAAGTTTAGAAAGTATGGTGAGCTCATCTGCCAAACATCATTCAAATCAACACTAAAATCAGTGCTGATCATAATACTAAGCTCAAGCTACTTACCTATCAAATCACAGAATCACAGAATCACAGAATGTTAGGGATTGGAAGGGACCTCAAAAGATCACCTAGTCCAATCCCCCTGCCAGAGCAGGAATACCTAGATCAGGTCACACAGGAACATGTGCAGGCAGGTTTTGAATGTCTCCAGAGAAGGAGACTCCACAACCTCTCTGGGCAGCCTGTTCCAGTGTTCTGTTACCCTCACTGTGAAGAAATTCTTCCTCACATTTATGTGGAACCTCGTATGTTCCAGCTTGCATCCGTTGCCCCTTGTCCTGTCATTGGATGTCACTGAGAAGAGCCTGGCTCCATCCTCATGACACTCACCCTTTACATGTTTATAAACATTAATGTAGCCCTAAGGATTTGTTATTGGAAATGATCACATGCATTATCATGTTACTACTTTGAAATTGTTTGAGAAGAGAGTTTTTAAAAAATGAAAGTAAAAAAACCCAACAAAAACTAACATAAGCATGTCTTGTAAATTAGCCTGTTATACATTTGAATGCTTGATATTCATTATTTCCATTTTCTGTCTCAATAGTCCATTAAATAATACAGGATTGGCCTTTTTTTCTTCTGTGACTGGACTACCTAACTATGATCTACTTTGAAAGAAATGAAAAAGAAATGAATAATTTATCTGATTTTTTTTCTCTCATGGAGATAAAATGAATACAACTTGCAAGACAGAGATGACTGAATGATACAATGAGAGGACAAAACCAGACCCAGAGAAATTTATAGCATGTAAGTCCAGTATTTCTCTTCAGCAAGGAAGCCTGATAGTAAAAATTCGTGGGTTCTTTCTTGACAGAAAAAGAAAAAGACATATAAACTGTCTCTTTGGACAATCAGTGCTGCCTTGACATACCTTTAGAAAGTTAATGCACTGATGTATTCTTCAGGAGTGTGTGTAGCATCACCTCTTATTCTGACTTTGACTTTTTAAATTGTATTTTACACTCCTTTCACCTATAAAGCAGGAAAGACAGAACAAGGACACAGCAATACTCCTCAGAGCTTCAAAAGAAACAGTTACAAATAATTGGTTTTTAGTTCCACTCCAGGTAGCCTAAGGAACAAGCTTAGAAGCTTTAGGTTAGATAATAAGAAAACCTTTCCATTCATGGTTAACCTCTGGAACAGCCTATGCAGTTAGGATATGGAATCCCTATCAGTGAATATACTTAAGATTAGGTTAAACAGGCATCTCCAACATATTTAAGCTTAGCTTGGTTAAAGGAGTTAAAGTATATAATTTTTGCAAGTACCTACATAAAAGGGTTTTTTTTAAAAAAAAAGGAGAGGAGGAGAGGGAGGCTGGGGGAAGGGAGAGGGGTGGAGGGGAGAACAGAATCTAAGCCTTTGTCACAGAGGCACCCACAAATTCTGCAGAGCAGCCCCTCGAACACTCTAACAACCCAAGCCAACCCCAAGCCCAGGTGCCAGGTGGAGGTGCTCACACACAGACAGGGCAGTTACTCAAAAATAAATCTTTATTCTGAGCAAAACCACTTAAAACTCCAAGAGTCCTAAGGTAAAACACAAGTTTGGATGTCAGTCGGGAATATATCACTATGCAACTGGACTAACTCGTGTCAGAAAGATGACTCAAAAAGGTGCACACTCACTCTAAAAGGGGAGTAAATCTCCCATCCAAAGGTACCCAACATATAATCACTCACCCACAGAGGCGAGGGCTCACTCAAGGATAAGCCGAAGAAATATTCACTCACCAAGGAGGGGATGGTGAGGGCTCTCAACCCCAGGGAATTTCCTTGGGCGGCATCCCGATCCAAAAGGAGTGTCCCCTACTGCAGACCTGCTACTTCAAGGAGGACCAACTCAAACTGGTTCTTTGGCAGGGCGCCCTTTATACCCATGTCAAGTCTGATCTGTGGGTAGTTCTAATTAGTCAGGTGACCCCTCTGCAGGGGACCGTTAACCCGGCACCAGGCTAGGCTGTCTAGACAAAACACCATTAGAAGGTGGCTCCAGAGACCATTTACCTAGACAAAGCACAATTAGAAGGTGGCCCCAGGATCAGGGCAGGTGCATCTGCCACAGTCTTTGAAACAAAAATTGAATCTTTCTAGTCCACAAAGTCAAAACAGACCTTGTCAATCATTTTGACACTCCAATCTTTTTCTTTCTCCAAATGAAATTTTAAGTCAAGATGTAAAAATAGCCCTAAACCAAATGTTTGGAAACCAAAATATTGTAACAAAAAACTGCATTTTGACTAAATTCCAAACACAGGAAAAGTGGATTGGGATGAATAGGATTTAGATAACCCCTGCCCCTGTACCTTTTCCAACTCATTTCACACACCCACTTCCCAAGGTAAAAATTAATTCTTTCATCAGTCACATGGTTGCCACTATGGCAGTAGATGCACTCTAAATGCTTAAATGATGGCAAATAAAAGCTTTTGAACTAATAAAAAATAACCCCTGAATACTGGTGTCACAATCACAAGACACTCCATAAATGTTCAGAGACCATTTTCACATGGAATAATGACTGGAAAACAGCTGTTCTTGAAGTTTTCCATAAGGTAGTCTCAGACAGAGATATAAAATTAAATGAGTATTTATTATGACATAATCTACAGACTTTTCATTTGTCAACATTTTTTTGTTATATAAGAAAGAGAAATTGAGTTTCAGATTTTTTTACTCACTCGTCTTACCAGTTGCCTGGTCTGAGTGTCTTCTTTCTCAAGTATTCCCAGATCTTTGATAATTCTTAAAACATAAGAGCACCTCTCAGCCTCTGGTTTGTTTGCTGTTTGGTTTTTTTTAAAAGTCAAATTTACCTATAATCCACATCCAAATTTAAAATGTAAACCCTTTTCTAGTTTGTTTGGGTTTTTTTCTAGAGCACATAAGTATTGTTAGTATTTAAATAGAAGGGTAATACTTCACTCACAAGACGGATTTCAGGCATCAACCAGTCCATTGTGTAAACAGCTCATTGTAAAAAGTAACGTTTGGAGAAGAATTTCTCAGGGTTGTTTTTCTGAAATAAAGGTTTCACCTTGTACCAGTCAACATGGTAGAGAAAAAGTAAATTCATGGGTTCATGGAGTGACTCTTCAGTTTGGGTTTTAAGACTGTGGCAAATTAACAAACTTTCCCACTCCTCATGTTATCTTGGCTAAAATTTTTAAATACTGAATTGCTAATTCTTCTAGGTTTAAAATCTAATAGTCTAATTTAAAACAGGGTTTATTTTATGAAAAAAAAAAATATTTTCTCCTCTGTAATTACTGCAGTAGAAACAAACAGTAAGAAAGTTTTAATTGACCTTAAATTGCCAGCAATCAAGGAAAATTATTTGTCCTTTTAAAACAAATTAGAAGCAATTGTTTTAGCCTGAACTGAGTTCATCTTCCTTTCTTTTAATTGAAGAATAAGAGATAGAGAGTCAGTGACAGCTATACACCTAGCTTTCAAGCCTGAAGCACACCGTTCCAGAACATATATTACCTGGCTGACTTGTTCACAGTCCTGTAAAATGCATCTGAAATACTCATCGTGGAATCACAGGGCGTAACAAGAAGGCTCTAGAAACAGCTTTGTTGGAGTAAAGAAGATGACTGAAGAATGGGTGAACACTCCTTAGCAGAAAAAAATGAAATGATGAGGTAGTAGTTTGGCAACAGCTGTGATAGTGTAGAATCTGCAAACCACCTCTTAAAAAAGTATAGTCGGATTATTTTTTTTTCAGATTACTGTACTTGTGGAGTGATAAGGCTATAGCAGAACTTTGGCCGGATTCCTATATATATGGCAGGATCATGAACGACACTTCTTAAAGGTACGCACAAGCGTATGCCTGCACTATTTCAAGAGTACACCCAATGGATGCCCTGATGAAGGTTGTTCAGTAATTCTTAATAATTTAAAGACACCACTAGGTAAAGAAGTTAAAGAAAAACAGTAATGGCTTAAAAGAGTCATGCATTATATATTGTGCAGCACCACACACTATTCACTATTCCAGGGAAAAGAGACATGAAAAAAAAAAGTGCCCGAGATCCTGTTCTCTTTGTGGTAACATCATTCCATTTAAAGTGTTTAAAATTAGAATAGAATAACCTGTTTATGGTTTACTGTATATATTTGCAAAACAACATTTACTTCAACCCATCTGACAAGTTCAGCAAACATGTCTTATTAAAATTCTACTTTTGTGTCCTGCAAAAAAAAAAAATCAGTGCTCTCTTTTATCTAAGTTTTCAGTTACTTTTTTGTAATGTTTACTTTTGGTTGTCATTATCACTGCCACTGGCTGATTAAACAGAGAAGCTCAAAAGTGTGGTCCAAAACCACTGACTCTTGCATAGAAGATTGTTTGCATTTGGAAGTCTCTTCCTATTATTTCATCTCACAGGGAATGATCATGATTCATACTTTTTTAATTATCAGATACTTGTACTAAAACTGAAATATCATGAAATTATCCACTGATTTCTGTGTTTTGTCTTCCATGACCCTAAATATACATATCAACAGATAGAAAAATGATACATGTTTCTTGAGCTACCACACGTAACTCACACATAATTCACACTTGTCTACTTGCAAAACCTGTTATTTACAGTGTGCCCAACTATTTTTATCTCTAAAATCCTTTTCCTGAATAATGTGAGACACTGTTCTCCATAAATGGCACCATGAGACAGATCCAAAATAAGACAATTACACTTAGGTGCCTACCTGCTCTTCCCTAATTGTGATTATAGTCAACAGAGATATGCAATCAGTGCTGCCTCAAAAGCAATTTCAGCTCATGTCCGAGATGTCTACCAATATCTGCAAGGCTTTCTCACCTAACTCATGCATCGCTATCCACTGGTAAACATCTAAATTTAAACTTTTGAAACTGAATATGATCCTCCTAATATGAATTCAGCAGAGTCTTGATTCATACCATTGTATTCTGTACCTAAAATCACCCATTCCTCGGTTTACTGTTCCTGCTCTGTCTAATGTAGACCCAATCAATAGTATTTTACTTCACATCTGCTGTGGACCTCTTCTACAATAACTTGCATGGCATACTGACTTTTCTCAGTCAAAGAATCAGAAGTACCGTACCTCTCAGTATAAGCACTCAGGGAAGATTTATGTGTTAGAAATAAAACAACATAACTGTTTTCATCTATCTTTAATATTTTCAAAATATTTGTAGTGGTCATCTACATACTGATATCAGTTCTTGCCACCTGCATGAGACATTTAACAGCAAGTGACAGAAAGATAAACAGCAATAGTAAGTAGGGTATAAGATCACAGGCAGTTGTCCTGGATTTTGCCTGAGTGCTTCATACCTTTAAGTTTGGCTGTCAAGATGAAATGTAGCCAGTCATACTTCATGAGAATCCTGGAGCACTGACTCTTCTGTAAAAGGAGGCTGGCACATCACCAGAGAAGACCACAAGGCACTTCTCTGTCAAGATCTGTTAGAACAGTTTATCTAGTTTATCACAATATTTCACATTTTTGTTCAATTTCACCAATTCTTTCATAGTTCTAGGTCTGACTGGATCCTAATCAAAAGAGAAGACAGCAGATATCAAGTGCTAGATTATCTTCCCTGCCCCCCATAAAGAATTAAATTCATATCTGATCACAATGATGTATTGCCCTACCAGTGTGATGGGTAATGTGAAGAGTGGGCCTAACTATCACAGAAGTATCAAATGAAAATATATCTTTTGCATCTTAGGCGAAAGTTTCTGTGACTAACATCACTTACATACACACGTACTCTGCTGACTCAAATGAGCTCATACTAGCTAGTCCTATAGAGCCAACTATACCATGAGAATAAGAGATTCTCCTCTTTGCTTTATTACATAAAACTGGTTTACCATCTCCAATCTGAGGCTCAGCTCTCTGTTAGAGAACTGGCGGTCAGAAGATACATACTTTCAGCTGTAAAATGAGCACATTAGCATGGAAATTCCATGGAACAAAACACAGAACTCACACCATGCTAACTTTACAGAGCCTCCTCTGTAAAGCAGGATCCCCTCATTTCGTACTGGCCCACCCAGTAACACAAGCTAATGCAAAACTTTAGCTGACTAGGAATGACTTCTGAAGATCTGGAGAGAATTAGAAAGAGACATCGAAGATTCCATTTGTAATGAGATTTTAATTCAATCCAGGTCATACAAAGGAAGGAAATAGGGCCTTTATCAATTTGCTTAAGCTACTCACAGATGCAAGGCACATGAGTAAAAGTCCAATTCAGGGAGTTATTGAGAACAGCTTATTCCCGTTGAGTCACTGAGTATCAGAGCACCGAAGAGCATTTCCTACTGATTTTTATTCATTGCCCTGAGGAAAATGTGATCTGCCAAGTAACATCTGTTTAAAAGTAATAATTAAATATCCTGAATGCCTTCATTAGTGTTTCTGATGTCTGTCGTGGTTTTATTTTGTAACAATCTGTAAATGGGAGCTTTTGTCACCAGCAGTAAACTTAGATCCTATCAGGTGCTCATCACCCCAGCTCCTCCTGCAGCTGTGTGTTATGTAAATGCCTTTTCCCTTCTCTTCCTTTCTGGCACATAGTAAGACTATATATATATTTGAAATAAAATGTATTTGAGACAAAGGATATAAAAATCTGAGAAAGCAGCAACCCATCTGAAAAAGCTGTTAAAAGATATTTTGAAATAATCTCCCAAACTTTGAAGATGTTATAATCATGGAATCATAGAATCATAGAATGGTTTGGGTTGGAAGGGACATTTAAGGTCACTTAGTTCGAATCCCCCTGCCATGGGCAGGGACACCTCCCACTAGACCAGGTTGCTCAAAGCCCCATCCAACCTGGCCTTGAACACTGCCAGGGAGGGGGCAACCACAGCTTCTTTGGGCACCCTCTTCCAGTGTCTCACCACCCTCACACAACATAATTTCTTCCTATTATCTAACCTAAATCTACTCTCTTTCAATTTAAAACCATTATTCCTCATTCTATCACCACATGTAAAAAGGCCATCTCCAGTTTTCTTTACCCCCTATCCTATCACTACATGCCCTGGTAAAAAGTCCCTCTCCAGCTTTCTTGTAGGTTCCTTCAGATACTGGAAGCTGTTATACAATCTCCCCTGAGCCTTCTCTTCTCTGGACTGAACAACCCCAATTTCCTCAGCCTGTCTTCATAGCAAAGGTGCCCCAGCCCTCTGATCATCCTCATGAGCCTCCTCTGGACTCACTTCAACAGATCCATGCGCTTCTTATGTTGGGAGCCCCAGAGCTGAACACAGTACTGCAGGTGGGGGTCTCACAGGAGTGGAGCAGAGGGGTAGAATCACCTCCCTCGACCTGCTGGCTGCTCTTCTTTCGATGCAGCCAAGGAAACAGTTGGCTTTCTGGGCTGCTAGTGCACATTGCTGGCTCTTGTTGAGCTTCTTGTCATAGAATAGAATCATAGACCCCCAGGTCCTTTTCCTCCAGGCAGCTTTCCAGCCACCTTCCCCAAGCCTGTAGCGCTGCATGGGGTTGTTGTGACCGTAGTGCATGACCCAGCACTTGCCTTTGTTAAACCTCATACAATCGCCCTCAGTCCATTGCTCCAGCCTGTCCGGTTTCCTCTGCAGAGCCTCCCTACCCTCAGGCAGATCGACACTCCCACTCAATTTCGTGTCATCTGCAAATTTACTGAGGGCGCATTCGATCCCCTCGTCCAGGTCATCGATAAAGACATTAAACAAGACTGGCCCCAGAACGGAGCACTGAGGGACACCGCTTGTGACCGGTCTCCATCTGGATTTAACTCCATTCACCACAACTCTCTGGGCTCGGCCATCCAGCCAGTTTTTAACCCAGTGAAGAGTCCACCTGTCTAAGCCATGAACCACCAGCTTCTGCAGCAGAATGCTGTGGGACACAGTGTCAAATGCCTTACTGAAGTCCAGGTGGACAACATCCACTGCTTTTCCCTCATCCACTAGGCGGGTCACTTGATCATAGAAAGAGATCAGGTTGGTTAAACGGGACTTGCCCTTCATGAACCCATGGTGGCTGGACCTGATCCCCCTGTTGTCCTGCACTTGCTACATGATCACCCTCAACTGTTCCATAATCTTCATCAATCAACAACCCCAAGTCCTTCTCCTCAGGGCTGTGCTTAATCCATAAAACTTTCTGAGTAAAGTGGAGAGGATTTATAGGCATCCAATACATACATTTAAGCTGCTCTTAAGCAGGGTATACTACTCATCTGAAACAGTGAGCTGTCTGAGCTTTATTTCTAATTACAGCCCCAGCATAGTGGCAAATGAGGTCACGGTGAGATCCCAAATGTTGTTTGAAATATTAGACGAAGGAAAGGAAGCTATATTTTGTCACCTAAGAAATATTACCTGACCATTATCCTTACTTTCTTCTCTTGACATTGCTTGTTCATACCTTCATGCCCCCATTCCCTGATTATTATCTCTACAGGATGATGTTCCTGAATCTGTTTTGGATCAAAGGGGAATAAAAGGTTCAGAGCACAGAGGCAAGACTATATTTGTCACCAACACAAATCATTATCATATTTCATGTATTTTTTGTGAATCATTTAACTGAATTCCCATAAAGTCATAAATGGTGTTAAAAATTTGCTTTTAACCTACAAGGTCCTTCATGGATATAGCTCATCTTATTTAACTTAACTCTGTTCCCCTTGAATTCCACTTCAGATTCTAAGTCTCTGAAACTAGTTGCCAAAATGCTTGTAGACATACTTTGACATTTATAACTGGGAAATCAGTAGTGAATAGGAATGGCATATTCCAGTTTGCCAGTTGTCCATTTAGCTGGTGCAATAGACGATATGCTCCTTAGATGTACACCTTCCAAACTTCATCATATGGAGTCACCTAGCCACAGTTTAGAGACTTAATGCATTATCAAAGCCTTTATTAGTTATTCCTTTAAGGATCTTGAATTCTCTGTTCAGTACCTTCCTCTCTACTGCTCTGACTTTATCAAAGCTAGGAATAGCACATCCCCCTTTCTGTTGTCTACATCAATCTTTAATCTCTCAAAAAACCTCTTCCTCTGAAATGCATCTGGTTCAGAAGGTAGTAGATATGAACGACATTTTATTCTCAGTAGTTAAGGTATGAGCATACTTTCACAGCCCTTACAGAAATGTTTTTAAATAAAAACTCATAACAACCTCCAAAAGATGTAGATTTCCATGTAATGCCTTAAACTTCCACATTTATTTACAATTTCCAGTTGCAGCCTCATAATTCAGTAACAAAGGCTTTGTAATGATGTTCCAAATATTGTTTGAAAAACATTAGAACCAAGGAGATAAAATATTTACTTTTTTATTATTTATTTTCTTTAAAACAGAAATATTTAATAAATAGTAGAAATCACTTCATTTATGAAAATGAAATGTGCTAGATTTATATCCATGCAGTGTCAACAACCTAAAAAGCAAAATCTAAATCCAGACATGAGATTTCTTTGTCAATTCCATTCTTTGCTACTACCAGAGCCCATCTTTTCAGAGTAGATTCCTGTGCTAATTTTATGTTCCCTTTTCAGTCATGCATTTACCACATGTATAATGTTGGAAGTTGACATAAGTACTTGTTATGAAGCATTGGACATATGTGTATTTAGAGGCTTAAACGATATAGAGTCTTACCTAGGTTTCACCCTTAATTAACACTAGGAAAAGGTTTCTTATTTCCGATGGGATATTATGAAAACAACAAATCAAAACCAAGAAAGTTGAGAAAAAAAAAATAATAATATTATGTAACTTGTTAACACAGAGAATGCAATTAGAACAACGGAGAGCTTTTCATCACCAACAAGGTAAACATTTCCTTAATACACAATGGGTGAGTGGCTGTAACATCCCACAAATGATCTAGAGGAGCATTTTGTTCCAAGATGAGAAATAAAATCACTTTGAGCATCTATCATTTTAAGACACAGAAGGAATCCAAACAGCAGACAAAAGTGTTGTACTGTGCCCTGGTGGACAAATGCAAATAATTCATTTGTATTCTGTTAGTTCAAACAGTCTATTTAAGGAATTTGTCCTTTTATTTAATGCAAATGGAATATAAAAAGATTACAATGTTTCCAGTCTTCAAAATTTTGGATTCAAGCATTACTTCCACGTGGCTAACTTTTACCTAATCAGTCATATATAATTTACTGGTGCATGTGCAATTCTGTGTCACTTACCTGATTGTCATAAGACTGAGGATGGAGGGGATTCTGCTCACTCTGAATGATATTCTGCTGCATATCTCTGCAAAATGTTCTTTCAGACAGAGCTACCCTTATTGTAAAATGCAAGTAGAATAGGAAGAATTATCAGACCACTAATAAGTAATCGGTGGAAGGGCAGGCCAGGAAAACTAAAGAACACTTTGTCTGATACACTGAATTTTGGCTAAATGAAAGCTACCAATGAAAATTTAATGTCCTGTCCTATGCAGAAGCAAACCAAAGGCAGAATCTTAGGAAATAATGCAGAAGAACCCTGTTGTCTACTTATTGCTCATGGATGTTTACTGGATTCTGAGACTGAATGTCCTTTCTTGTTCTTGTTCATCATTCAGACATGTAAAGAAAGGGGTTTGTCATTCCTTTCCCAATTAAAAAAAAAAAAAGGTGGAACTTCTTAGGCAAGGTGCAGTGCTTTGCCAATACAATTATGTAGGTTTTGGGAACATAGCTAGTACCATCACCCTTCAATATATTTAGTCAGAACCTCTACAACACATTTCGAGAAACTGACAGATACAGTTCCTGTGCTGCACAGTGCAGAAATATGGTTTATGTCTTTAGTCATGTCATATTTTGGGAAAATTTCTTTTCCAACTGCAACAGCACCAGAACAGCATATCTTCTATAAAGAGTGTTCCTGGGGATCTGTAGAGCACAAGGCATGTCCATAACTCTTCGAGAGATTAGCTTTGAGACCGTAGCTTCTATGTATAGCTGTATCACTCAAAAGAAACTAAGTCACTTCAGTATAAGAATCAATATGGCAATAACAGCCAGATCTTTTACAACATCACTATAGACTGGTCAGCTTCACCTCCATCCCTGGAAAAGTGATGGAACAACTTATCCTGGGGGCTATCTCTAGAAATATCAAGGATAAGAGGGACATTAGGGTCAGTCAACATGGCTTCACCAAGGGGAAGTCATGCTTGACCAACCTGATAGCCTTTTATGAGGACATAACCCGGTGGATAGAGAATGGTAAAGCAGTGGATGTGGTCTGTCTTGATTTCAGTAAAGCCTTTGACACAATCTCCCACAGCATCTTTGCAGCTAAACTGCGGAAGTGTGGTCTGGATGACTGGTTAGTGAGGTGGATTGTGAACTGGCTGAAGAAAAGAAGCCAGAGGGTTGTGGTCAATGGGACAGAGTCTAGTTGGAGGCCTGTATCTAGTGGAGTCCCTCAGGGGTCGGTACTGGGACCAGCACTATTCAACATATTCATCAGTGACTTGGATGAGGGAACAGCAAACTTTCTCTGTCAGCAAGTTTGCTGCTGACACAAAACTGTGAGGAGTGGCTGACACACCAGAAGGCTGTGCTGCCATTCAGAGAGACCTAGACAGGCTGGAGAGTTGGGCGGGGAGAAATTGAATGAAATCTAACAAGGGCAAGTGTAGAGTCCTGCATCTGGGGAAGAACAACCCCATGTGCCAGTATAAGTTGGGGACTGATCTGTTGGAGAGCAGCACAGGGGAAAGGGACCTGGGGGTGCTGGTGGACAGCAGGATGACCATGAGCCAGCAACGTGCCCTTGTGGCCAAGAAGGCCAATGGCATCCTGGGGTGTATTAGAAAGGGGTGTGGTTAGTAGGTCAAGAGAGGTTCTCCTCCCCATCTACTCTGCCTTGGTGAGGCCTCATCTGGAATATTGTGTCCAGTTCTGGGCCCCCCAGTTCAAGAAAGACAGGGAACTGCTTGAGAGAGTCCAGCACAGAGCCACAAAGATGATGGAGTGGAACATCTCCCTTATGAGGAAAGGCTGAGGGAGCTGGGTCTCTTTAGCTTGGAGGAGACTGAGGGGTGACCTCATTAATGTTTATAGATATTTAAAAGGTGAGTGTCATGAGGATGAAGCCAGGCTCTTCTCAGTGACATCCAATGATAGGACAAGGGGCAAAGGGTGCAAGCTGGAACATAGGAGGTTCCGCATAAATATGAGGAAGAATTTCTTCACAGTGAGGGTAACAGAGCACTGGAACAGGCTGCCCAGAGAGGTTGCAGAGTCTCCTTCTCTGGAGACATTCAACACTCAACTGGATGCATTCCTGTGTGACCTGACCTAGGTATTCCTGCTCCAGCAGGGGGATTGGACTAGATGATCTTTTGAGGTCCCTTCCAATCCCTAGCATTCTGTGATTCTGTGATTCTGTGATATGTGCTAACTGTGATGGTCAATTTGTGTCAATGGAAGAAGCTTTCATGGCTATATCAAAACTGGAAAAAATAGTGTATGTTTAAGTGCCAGGCTTATTGTAAGTATAAAAGACATTATCTTAACTCAATGCCTTTTGACTGAAAGGTGGCTAAGAAGCTTAGTAACTGCAACCACCTCCTTTTGATTTTAGAATTCTGTCTTCATTGCTTATTGATTTATTGGCAAGTCCAGATGGTTAGTATCCACTTGGATAAGTCAGCTCACCCAAATTTTAAAATCCAGTTTGAAATACCATATGTACTATTTTGTTTTTGAAAAGCCAGCCAATTTGGGGGTTTATTAGAAAGAAAAATGAATCATTTTTCTTCATGGGGAAAAAGAGATAAATAAATTAATATTTTTGAAAGCAAAATCAGCATATGGGATTGTGAGCCCTTATGTTCTGTACAGGTTGTCTTTGTTCTGTGACAGCATACTTGAAAGTGAAGGTAAGGGCTGATATAGACAAAATCACAATTATATTTTTGTCTGATTGAAAATCTAACAGTTCAACTTATAGTTATTATTCATGTACTCTTGTGAGTAGAGTGAACTGGTTTACTTTTCTCTGTTCAGTCCTCTAAATATCACCCTTCTTGGCAGTTTGCGACTTCTCTTTGGTTTCAGTTATATTTCTTAGATAGATCGTGCTGTGAAAGTCAATGTTTGTCAGATGGACAGAAATTGTGGGACCATTTTCAGCTACAAGATTTACAGATGGCAGAGAAAATGACTATTCATCTTAAATTGTACTTGGTATTGAAAGAAACTGCTCAATTATTAACAGTATTACTTTAAGACTTTAAGCCACAGACTAGTAATTTTGATAATGGAATTTAATGGGGTAAAAAGGAAAGTCTTGCAGGTTTAATGAAATGTATCTGTGTAAGACTCAACTTGATATAAAACATTTTAAACTGTATATTAAAAAGCATTGCATTTCAGCCACTAGAATAGAAACACTGTGTAAAACCCCCCTTCAAAATGTTCTTTTTTCTGTGTTTTAAATAAGAGCTGTTTCAAGTTTCAAGTGCCAGCCACAGAAAAAGCCATTTCTTTAATGGACAGATATTCACAAAATATAACGTCCTAATAAAGAAGATGGAGTTTCTTTCTGAAAGCTGAGAAACTGTTAATTGTGATAGTAAAAGAAAAAAAGAAAAAAAAAAAAAAGAAAAAAAAAAAAGAAGAAGAAGAATGAACTTGTTGTTCATTTCCAAGTCAGACACGGTAATGGAAGAGGCCTGAAGAAGGCACAGAGGAATAGTTTTGGGCTTTTTTTTAATGACCAAGCAATAACATCATTGGCTTTTGTCACTTTTTATAGTGAGGTTAAACTTCTGATGCTTCAGCTTTTCCTATGTCTGTCTTTTTTGTGTGTGAACAGAGGCCTGAAGCAAAGCAGAGATGATACAATGACCTGGCAATGTTTCAGAAGGGCTAGTCAGAAGTCTGATACTTAGATGCTTGTGCTATTATGAAATACACAGTCAAACTAAAATCATATCTGTTCCAAAAGAGTACTACTTTGAGAAATAATTATTTATATCTGCTTCCTATTGTCTTTACTCTTTTTTTTCCCCAACTATTATCGATCATCAATCTCAGAATCTCAAACAGCATGAAAATCCAGATCAGTAACTGATGTTAAAATTTTCTTGTTGTGTTTTTATCAGGTGAACTAACATTTGTCAGTTCAGTGTTGAGAAAACTCTAAGCTATAACAAGCTTATTTTAATAAATAAATAAACAAAATTTGTCACACACTTCTTGGACTTTGATTGCACTACTATTAGTGACTTCAACGATCACATCAGAACAAGGTTGGGGGTAGAAGGAACAGCAAGAGTGTCCAGAGGTCTTTGATTGATTGTTTTTTTAAAATAAAAGGTAGAAACTAGAAAATTTGTCTTTATTCATTTTCAGGTTTTACATCTTCCAGGTCTGTATGAGCCAAATTCTGCAGTTCATGGTCAGTAGTCCTTCCCAAAGCAGTCAGGTTCAGTGCTTAGGAATCAAAAAGACCACCTGCAGCAAATTTAAATCTTTTACAAGGCAGCAAGTCAAATTATGGCATTTATAGAGCATTTTATGCTTTTCTTTGTGCACGGTGTAAATCTGGATGCTATTTAGGTGGGATGACATTACTCCACTCAAACTTTTTCTGAAAAGGAAATAGAAAAGTTATTTCCCCAGAACGTATAGTATATTTTTTCACTGTTAGGTAGAAATGGCTTACAAAACAAAAAAATATTTTTTTTTTTTTTTTAAAAAAAGAAAGTATATAGTCTAGATTCTATTTTCAATGTTTAGCATACTAGAAAGCTCTACAAGTATTGGAGTGAGAATACAAGGCCAATGAGATTAAACCTAGTTGCCTTAAAATCCATTTCCAACAAAGGATACACGCCTCATCATTTGTCACTGTCATTAAACCCACTTTATTATCTTAGTTGGTTTTTAAAAGCCACATTTAAAAATATTTCATCCCTTGAAATGCTTTTTGTCTTTAACCACTGTTGGTGTGTAGAAGAAGCATACTCTGCATATCACATATCACACTGTGCCTGTAAATTTAGGCTTGAAACTTCAGCTCAATGACTTATGCACCAGAAAGCTGCCACCAATAATGTCACATAAAGTAGGACTGTTTTTATTTATTGCATTCAGGATGTTTTATGCTGATCCCATTATATATCCAATCATCAATACTTACTCTCAAATCAGCAGCTTGAACATAAAATTAGTATTAAAATATCTCTTCGTATCTTTATGGCCTCAAATAAATCTTTCTGTCTCATAGCAAGGAATAGAAGGGAATGTACATATAACAAGTATCAGGCAGAAGCATTCAACCTACAATAAAGAAAGAATCCTTATTATTATATTATATTAATTATATTGCATCCAGTTCTGGGCCCCCCAGTTCTAGGACAGGGAACTGCTTGAGAGAGTCCAGCGCAGAGCCACAAAGATGATGAAGGGAGTGGAACATCTCCCTTATGAGGAAAGGCTGAGGGAGCTGTGTCACTTCAGCATCTATGTATTCCTGCTCCAGCAGGGGGGTTGGACTAAATGATCTTTTGAGGTCCACTCCAGTCCCTAACATTCTGTGATTCTGTGATTCTGTGATCCTTCCTCATATTGTCAAATCTGGGAACACAAAATACAGCTTCAGTGTCCAAAGGTTTATGACCAAAGGTCAAAAAGAAGCAAAAAGCATATGGATCTTCTTAGAAAAACACTATATTCCCCTCCTGTGATCTGAAATAGCCATTGAGTGTAACTTGAAAAAAAACCAGATTGGAAACTCTTCCCTTTTTTTTTTCTAATGTGCTGACCAAAGCCAATACAATAGAAGGGCACTGCACACTTTATGCAGACAACATTGAGGAGCAGAAAATCATCAATAAATGCAAGTGCAAATATACAGCATAAAAATTCTGTACTGTTGCAAAAGTTGTTAGCTGCAATCAAGATCTGATTCATGCTTTCCTTGCATACATCTGGAACACAGTTGTGGCAAGGGCAACACAGCTCTGACCCACCAGTGCAATCTTCCCCTGATGCACTGTAATCATCCATTCCAAACACTCCTTAGAGGTTGTCTGGAAGCACCTTCAGCTAATGCCTAGGCTGGAGGAGCCCTGCATAAGTTTGGTGCTTTTTTTTCTTGTGTAGTAGCACATGAAGCCAACTCTGTTGCAAAATCAAGCCCTAGAGGTTTAAATGTGAAGCATTAAGTTACTTTTTCTCAGTGCACCTATCCTGACACAGAAGTAATCCTGTTTTGTGCTACACATCTCTCAATAGTGAGAAAAGCACTTTATTCACCTCCCATACACAGCTTGTTCTGCAAATAAAGCCTATGCTCTATCTAAGTCAATGAGAAAAGGAACCTTTTTCTTTATATGGACAATTCCCTAAGAAACCAAATACATGCTAAAAATATCTTGTTTGCATGTCTGAAGCTGCATCAGCTCTTCTGTAAGCCTCTTGGCACCCTTAATCTCAATTAGAAAGTACAATTGTTACTTCAGCTCTGACAACTCCTACAGAGTGCCAGCACGCTAACGTAAATTTTTACTAATGTAAAGCAATTTTCTTTCTCTCTACTTTCTCACTACTCATCACTCTCAAAATTCTTCCACCTCTTCAAGGTCGAAAAAGGTTAGCTGGGTATTGCCATATGCTTCTAAGAGCCCACATAGAAGAGAGAATCCTGTGCTGAAGGCTCACATGAAAAATACCATAATACACATGTCTGCTTCAGTTTAAAAAGAGTCTGAATATTGTCAGCATCTGCTTGGTGTGGCCTTTGACTTTTCGTTTGGTTTTAAAGGTTCATCAAGGAGTTTTCCTTCCTTTCACCAACATCATGTATATTTTTTCTTCTCCTATAAGCAGTCTTCTTTTATACACAAGAATTTGTTTGACAAATGTGCTATAGACAGGATCTAGAGAAACCTGTTGTGCATTTTACAAGCTGAAATTGTTTAGAAAATGTTTGCTACTGAGATAAAATTTCCAGACAGACTTTTTCATCAGTTTTCCTGAAAATGTGTACAAAGGGAGATTTTAAAATGAAGTAACTTAAGGTGTATTGCAAACTAGGAAGTGCACATCAGCTTTCCTCCTTGAAGATTATTCTTGCAGATATTTTTATAACTGCATGCAAGAATTCTATTTTGAGATTAAACTCTCTATTCCTTCTAGACAGGCTTGATATTGCGTTAAAATATATTCACTCTTTCTATTAATTTCCATTATCAATCACAATTTTATTTTAGAAATGGTAGTTGATAAAGAGATAAAGAGGAATATAAGGCACTACAATTCATCATTTGGTTCAAGCAAGTCTGAAAGTAACTTTGGACTGTACCCTAAAGTCTATAAAACTCTATGCATGAATACTGAACATCAAGATTAAAGTGAGAAAAAAACCCAACAAATTAATAAACACACAGAAGTACATCTGTAAAACTACATAGAATGGTTGCAAAAGTGTAAAAAACAACCTAGTTTTAGACCAGTCCCTATAAATCAGTTTTGCTCAACCTCTTTTTCATCTGCTCAACACTGTTATCATAAAAACTTTCGTATGATGACCATGCAAAAACCCTCAAATTCTTCACATGTGCAAACAATCTAAGCTTAGCAAAGTGCAGAAACCATTATGATAACAGTTGTGAGCCCACCTGTCAACAACTACCATTTTTTCTTTAAGATATTGTTCCAGCTATGTATATGACTATATAAAATATTCCGACCTGTCCCTGACAAGTTAGTGTTACTTTTTACTCTTTGCATATCATTTATATTTATTTCTTATAATAAAGTAAGTAGGAAAGTATGACAAAAAGAAGCAGACGCATAAAGTGTCAGGGAATTTGAAAGGTGTAACAATTGCTTTAACAACTTTCACATGTTTCTTTAAGTTTTTTAAAGTGTTTACCTGCATTGTACCTAACTAGTTAGGAATGGGCCATATCCCTCTCATCTTTGGTGGAAAATGGATTCCACAGCCCCCCTAGCATGGGTGGGACACTTCCATACCTTGATCCTTTTCACATTCTCTTGAAACCTCCAGATGGAAGGAAAAGCTGAACAGGCTAAAACAGGGTAAAGAGCTCACATACGTGGCTTCTGAATTTTGCTGTACGTATTTATATTTATGTCTGTGCATGAATGTGTATATAGAGAGAGCTACATAATATATATTATTATATATACTATTTAGCATTAATAATAGATATATTGTGTAATTTTAGATACATTACATATGTTTTACTTTCTTCTTTTCATCATGAATGTGAGAGTTGTCAACAGGAAACCGCAGACAGTTTGACTTTTCCAGGGATCATGAAATGACACATAGAAGGCTAGTGTTGCAAAAATCGGACAGGCTTGACCTTCAGCATATATTTGGTGTCTATTCCTTTGGCAATGATTTTAGATGATTCAGTCTCCACAGGGATATTGTTACTTTCTTATCCTTGATTTTCTGGCTTGAGAGTAAGAAATACACAGCACCATCTCAACAGTCAAATAAACACATTACTTTCCCTGGGAACAGCAGTCACTTACATCAAAATCTGTTTGAGATTTAGCATTTTCATACTACAGCTTAACTATGTAGCTCATTTCTTCATGGTCTTTTTCTGAAAAAGTCATCTTAGATCATTTTAAGTATGTAACCTTTTTGTGGTTTATACTAAAAAACTTTTAAATATATACCAAGTCTATACTAAATTTCGAAGACCACATTCATACAAAAATCTGTAGATGATGAAAACTAGTCTGTATTTTTGGTACACTAAAGTACACCTCAAACATATCAAAAGATTCTAACAAGCCAGGCACTGATGGATGAGAGAGATAAAAACACAGACAGCAAAATATCTGCAATATTAAAACCATTTAAACATTTCCTAATCAAAAAATGAGAGAACACGAAAATGTCTAAAGTTCCTAAACACACAATCTATATAAAAGTAGATTCAATTTTTTGAACTGTTGAAGCTTCTTTTATAGGACACACAGGTTTGAAAGGTTCTCTTGCATCTAACCCACTGTTATCCCAGACACTCAATTCACCTAGTCTCTTCTATAAATGCACTGAGTTCAAAACTTCAGTCTCACTGTAAAGACACCTCAAGCTACTTTTCGGCATTGTTTCACCCTCTAAATTTCAGGAATTAAGAAGAACCAGATATGTCACTATTAATTATGGGTAGAAGAGCTTTCTTTTACAGTAAAAACAGAGCAAGAGAAAACAAACCAAAGAGTTTTTGAGAAGTTTTCTGCAGCCTGCCTTCCTGGAAGGAAACATGTTGAACCATGCAGACTTAAAGACTTCTGCATTATCGAGTGTGATGCTTGTTTGGCCCCCTGCTACTGAGCTTCCAGAAATACGTGCTCAAAATTTTACAAGGATATTTGCATTCTGTTATGGTTTATTCTATTAACTCTTTGCAAGACAGAGGCAGAAAGTAAGCATGAGTAATATTTCAGATGACCATGACAATATATTTCAATCTGCAGTTCAGCTATGACAAAAACCACATCCTGCTAAAAAAGAGTATTTTTTCCATTGAAAAAATACATTTTCATCTCTTTCCTTCTCAAAATACATTTAAAGAATAGAGAGGACTCTGCCAGAACTTGTGTTTTCACAATTGCCTTGTGCAGTCACATTTACTTCTGTTCTCCTTCAGCAGCAGACAGGAACTCTCTGAAGAAGCAAGGCTAGGATAGCAAAATATCAGTTTACAGCTGGATATATTATTTTTCCCTAATGAAGCACAATTACACACTAATCAGTCAATAGAGTACAGCAGTTTTTATATTCACATATCTTTCCAAATGTAAGTGAGCCACTATCGGTAGTTCAGTATCTTAGAAACAGATTAGAAATTACACTGAGCCTGTAGCCCCAGAAGAAGTCAGGATAAAGGAGCAGTTTGCCTTGGTAGATGAGGATTGGGTTAGGGATCAGTTGAGCAATCTGGATATCCATAAATTGATGGGACCAGATGGAATGCACCCAAGGGTGCTGAGGGAGCTGGCAGAGGTCATTGCTAGGCCACTCTCCATCATCTTTGGTAAGTCATGGAGAACAGGAGAGGTGCCTGAGGACTGGAGGATAGCAGATGTCACTCCAATCTATAAGAAGGGCAAGAAGGAGGACCCGGGTAACTATAGACTGGTCAGCCTCACCTCCATCCCTGGAAAGGTGATGGAACAGCCTGTTCTTGGCACTATCTCTAGGCACATCAAGGATGAGGGGGTCATTAAGAGCAGTCAACATGGTTTTACCAAGGGTAAGTCATGTTTGACCAACCTTATT
Source organism: Podargus strigoides (assembly GCA_028020825.1). Classification (NCBI taxonomy): domain Eukaryota; kingdom Metazoa; phylum Chordata; class Aves; order Caprimulgiformes; family Podargidae; genus Podargus; species Podargus strigoides. The sequence continues at coordinate 81,452,661 of CM051663.1, read as the reverse complement.
GCCTTCTATGAGGAAATAACTAGGTGGATAGATGATGGTAGAGCGGTAGATGTGGTTTATCTTGATTTCAGTAAAGCATTTGACACTGTCTCCCACAGCATCCTCGTAGATAAGCTGATAAAGTATGGGTTTAGTGATCAGGTAGTGAGGTGGATTATGAACTGGCTGAAGGGAAGAAGCCAGAGAGTTGTGGTCAATGGGACGGAGTCTAGTTGGAGGCCTGTGACTAGTGGAGTCCCTCAGGGGTCAGTACTGGGACCGGTGGTGTTTAATATCTTCATCAACGAATTGGATGAGGGTACAGAATGTATCCTCAGCAAGTTTGCTGATGACACCAAACTAGGAGGAATGGCTGACACACCAGAGGGTTGTGCTGCCATTCAACAAGACCTCGATAGGCTGGAGAGTTGGGCGGGGAAAAACTTGATGAAATTCAACAAGGGCAAGTGTAGAGTTTTGCATCTGGGGAAGAACAACCCCATGTACCAGTACAGGTTGGGAGCTGACCTGCTGGAGAGCAGTGTAGGGGAAAGGGACCTGGGGGTCCTGGTGGACAGCAGGCTGACCATGAGCCAGCAATGTGCCCTTGTGGCCAAGAAGGCCAATGGCATCCTGGGGTGTATTAGAAAGGGAATGGTTAGTAGGTCAAGAGAGGTTCTCCTTCCCCTCTATTCTGCCTTGGTGAGGCCACATCTGGAGTATTGTGTCCAGTTCTGGGCCCCCCAGTTCAAGAAGGACAGGGAACTACTTGAGAGACTCCAGCATAGAGCCACAAAGATGATGAAGGGAGTGGAACATCTCCCTTATGAGGAAAGGCTGAGGGAGCTGGGTCTCTTTAGCTTGCAGAAGAGGAGACTGAGGGGTGACCTCATTAATGTTTATAAATATGTAAAGGGTGAGTGTCATGAGGATAGAGCCAGGCTCTTCTCAGTGACATCCAATGATAGGACAAGGGGCAATGGGTGTAAGCTGGAACATAGGAGGTTCCACATAAATGTGAGGAAGAACTTCTTTACTGTGAGAGTGACAGAGCACTGGAACAGGCTGCCCAGAGAAGTTGTGGAGTCTCCTGCTCTGGAGACATTCAAAACCCGCCTGGACATGTTCCTGTGTGACCTGACCTAGGTATTCCTGCTCTGGCAGGGGGATTGGACTAGATGATCTTTTGAGGTCCCTTCCAATCCCTAACATTCTGTGATTCTGTGATTCTGTGATTACAGTTTTCTGGAAATCCTTGGTCGTGAACCTTGCAGGGCAGGATTTGGGTACCTGAATAAATGATAGCAATACAGCTTCATGATTAGGTATCTCATACTGCACTATATCTTTAGCTCTTGAAAACATGATGTGATCATGAGCTACACCAATAATTATATACAGTGAATACATAGACTAGATCTCCTCTGTTTTCTACCAATTACTTTGCTACAGCAAACTGCAATAATGTGCTATTCCACTGAATACAACACAGATGATAGTGCATCTAATCACTCAGGAAAATTTTATTTCCTATAAATTTTTCATTAAAAAGTGGATAATATATCCTATTGACTGAATTAATGGTTATTAAATTTTAATTTAAAAAATATATATCCTTACTATGGACCTACGTTTCTACTAAGGACCAATACAGAGAAGTACTGATATGTCACTATCTCACAATACATGTTAGCCTATCTCTTTGCAAAGTCTATCATCTTTCTATCATCTTTAGGTCATGGAGATCAGGGAAAGTATTGCATGACCTGAAACAGGCAAATACTACATCCATCTGCAAAACGGTCAAGTGATCTCTGAGATTACCAGGCAAGCCAGTCTTACTTCAGTCCCTGAAAAAAGGACTCATGAAAGATTCTTGTGGAAGCTGTTTCCAGCCACAAGAAGGTGACTAGGAAAAGCCAACATGGATTTACCAAGGGCAGATCATGTTTAATCAGCCTGATAGTCTTCTATGATGAAGCAAAGTGCTTAGTGGGTGAGGGAAGAGCCATGGCATCACCTACCTTGACTTTAACAAGGTTTTTGACACAGTCTCCCACAACTTTCTTGCTGACAAGCTGTTAAGTTATTAACTGGAGAAGTCAAACAGCAGGTGAGTGGTAAACTGGCTGAACTGCAGTAATCAAAAGGTTGTGGTCAATGACTCAAAGTCAAACTGGCCTCTGGTGGGAAGTAGCTCAGCTAGAAATGTCCTCAGGGTGCTGATGGGCAGCAAGATGAACACGAACCAACAGTGAGCTCTGGTATCATCTAAGGCCAAGTTTATCCTTGACCACACCAACAGGATTACGGCCAACCCATCAAAGAATGTGGTTACACAACTCTACTTGGCATTTTTAAGGCTACACCTTGAGTACTGTGTCCAATGTTGGTCCTTCATTTCAAGAAAGACACAGAAAAATTGGAGGGTCTATCAGAGGAAAGCCACTGGGATGACTAAGGAGCTGGAGAACACAACATGTGAAGAAAGGTTTGAAAAAGAGGGTTTGTTAAAAGTACACAGGGCTTGAGGGGAATCTAATGACAGTTTTTCTAACTACTAAAAAGTAGTTAGAAAGATGGACATACTCTCTTCACAAGAAACCATGTTGGCAGCACAAGAGGCAGCAAGCATGAGTTGCTTCAGGTGAAATTCTGTCTGGATATAGGAAAAACACTTTTCACCATGAAAGTAGTGAAATACTGCAAGAGGTTTTCTAGAGAAGTGGTGCAATCTACTTCGCTGGAAATATGCAAGACTCATCACAACATAGTCCAAATTATCTCATCTAAGGCTTCACTTTCCCCAGGAGGTGGGAGACAGTGATCTCCAGAGGTCCCTGTCAGCCTAGACATTTCTATACTCTAAGAAGATTATATAAATTAGGGGATGAGAGTGGAGATGCTCAAAATTTTATAAGTAATGCTTTCAACCTGGGCTGGCCATATGTTAGTTTGATTTTCCATCACTGACAGAAAAAATTATTAGATGTCTTTACCATGGAATCAAGGAAGTCAGGGTGAAATAATAAAACCAAAGACACTGTCACAGATCTCTTGACCATCTGTGGTCCTATATTACTTATTTTAAAAACCTGTCCCATAGACTGTAGTCATGCTGCATTGTGTATGTTTTTAGAGACTTGGGAGGAAAAAAAAAAAAACAAAACACAAAAAACAACTTACATGTGTATGTAAGAATGACAGGGACTCCTACAAATACAATTTTCAAGGTTTGCTTATGTTTTCATAGCCAAAAATTTTCAGGAAAACATGGCTGTTGCATCAGATTTCTAAAGCATCTACCGTAAAGTTAGAAGACTGATTTATTTCTGAATTACTGAAGTTCAAGTAAATAGACTACAGGAATTCAAAGGTTTGGGACTAAGCCATATATCCATGGAGCACACAGCTAACCAAAAAAGTTGTTATTGAGCTCGCCCAAAAATAGATACAGATGTATATGTCCTGTCCATCATTTTCTCATTATGATTTTGAGAATTCACAATGAACTTCATTCTGTATTACACAGTGAGTAAAGATTCTTTCTTTTGATTGTGCTTCCCCTAACCTAACCTTTCTTGTTTCCTTATAAATTCAAATAAATGCCAATACTAGTAAAGTGAATACTAGTAAATGCCAAAACTAGTAAATTGAATACTAGTAAAGTCAATGTTTTGTTTTACTTCATTTATAAAAACATCTCCATGACAACACTCCACGTACCTCTATCTGAAAAAAGTTACTAATTACACAGTGGTGTGAAAAAAAAGGAAGGCGACCTAATGTAACTTCCCTTCAAGCCATTCACTTTGACAGTCATTCCCAATAGTACATGCTAAGTCTTTTGAACATGTATATCATATCAAAATATGTTATTGAATGCAAAGAGTCATAGTAAAGACAACACTTACAGACCAAGATGTCTTTTATCAGTCTTCATGCCCAGAAATTTTATTGTGAGAAACATAAAGCTTATGCAGCCATACAGTTTGTTTAAACAAGGGAAAATGAGAAAAAATGTGCTAAATATTCATTGTTAAACACATTTTTTAAATGGACACAGTTTAATTATGAATATAATGTGCTTTTGATTTCCAATATATCCATGAATCATTAGGTCTTATTTATATATAAATCAAGGTTTCGAGGGCAGTTTTTGGAAATCCATAACAACTTGTGCCAAAAAAAGAAACCAGGGTAGGTCAGCCAATATTTATAGATTCCATGACAACAAGTAAAAAAAAAAAAATGTTATATCCCATTTAGTAGATGCAAACTCATTAGTACTATTTGCTATGCATTACCTCATGAAAGTGGTATTTATTAATTAACTTACAAGGAATCTCATTAAAAAATGAAAATTTCAGTTCCAGTTTTCTCATCAATTTCTCTTAGGGCATTGCTTTGATAAAAAAGAATGAGTAGATCAAAATGGCACAACACTTAACCAACAAATATTAATTTTCTGCAGTGAAAACCAAGTAGTGTATTCAACTTAAATAAAAACATATTATGAGGAGTTTGTGTAAGTTTAATGTATAATATGATCAAGATTTTCAACTATTTTATTTTATATGTATACCTAGTAACTTAATTTTTCTTAAACTTATTTTCTGTATTTCAAATTATGTTGTAACAGTGAATAGAGTGAAGTCTGATCTTGTAAGATTAGAATCAATATATTTCTAGGCAGTCCTTAAAAAGTAAAAAATAAATAAATTAAACAGAATCCCTGGATTGTGTGGCTGCAGTCTCACATCAATCTTCTAAGTAAAGGCAGCTGTTCTGTTACTCTAAAATGAAGTCATACTCTATCCACATGAAGAGACCATATTAATTCTCAGCTGATTTTTTTGTCTTCACCTTAGAAAATTTGAGAGCTAGCAGTGTGCCTGTTATCTTATATTATTTTAAAAAGATTAAATTATTTTATTTTGAGGTGTTTGATAATGAATGTAAGGTCTATTTTCTTTAAAGTGCTTTTGTAAAATTGCATTTTGCTCATTCCAAATAGAAGAGAAAATCCTGTAGGATGGTTTAAAAGAGAGATATGTCGACCACAGAGATTAGAAATATAAAGAAAAAAAATCACTGGAAGCTTTTGGGATTTAGCTGTGGCAATAAACACCATTTGTATACTTTGACATACACAGTAGATGTGAAATTTTGAAGTAGGACATCACTTTATACAATTTTGCATTTAACTATTTTTTTGGAATTTCAGATTCAAGTATTTTAAAAAGCCATAAATAAGACAATCAAAAAGCAGGACACTAAAATTTAGTAGCCTGTGCTAGGTGTAAAAACTCACAGATGTAGAATAACCTGTACAATATTCTCTGAATCTTCCGGTTTTGTGACCCAGTGTTTAGTTTGAAATAAATATCAGAGCAGTTCAAATTCACTCAGATCAATGGCAAAAATCACCAATATGTTTAAACTTCACCAACAATCCTAAAGAGATGGATGTCTCCCAGAAGCGCGTGCACAAGGCTGGACAGAATGACAATGATCATTTTTCTGCAATACATGAAGCTATACAAGAATCAGGTGCTTGTTCACACATATACACACATGGACTGCCAAATAGTTTGGCATTTCCCAGTTAGGAAGCACAAATTACCAGTGTTTCCAAACTAAAATAAGAAAATGCAAAAAACTTGCTACTAACCATCTCTGGGTAGTGGGAGAAAGTGAAAGCACAGGAAGGAGAGCTCTTTGACAGCATCATCTGCAGGAAAGAAGGAAATAAGAACAAGGGGATGCTTCATTAGACATCTCTCCTAAACTCCAGAGGGATGAAGTCTCTAGGGACGATGTTCTCAGTCAGTACCTCTCAGCAAAGAGAGGATCAGATAGCTGGAAAATGTGTTTTGTAACCCTCTCACTGGAATTTCTTTTCTGACATTATATGACAGGGAAGATGGGGATGTCACTAGGGCACTGTGTGACCCCATGAGAAGGGGAAGTTGGCTGCTGCATGGTGTTGTCTCCTCATGATGAGTAGGGGTGACTTTGGGGTGACGTGATCCACAGACAAGGCTGCAGAAATACCCTTTTAGAGACAAAGCACAACAGAAAAAGCTCTTAGAGCTTTTTGTCGAAATTGCAGAAGGGAAAACAGATAGTCCAGTAAGACTTCCAGGACAAAAAAGGCAGGTCGCCTTGAGATGCTTATAGCAGACCTCCCTAAGTGCACGGCCTGCATTCTGCACCTCTACAGGGAGCTGATAAGAGTAAGCAGGGAGCATTTGGTGACTTGTTTAAAAGTTATATGCCCATAGGATTTTCACACCATGGGTGAGAAAATGGACTACTGTCCAAAGGTGAGGTATTTCTCTGATTATTTTTTCTTCCCCAAATTGGTTTCTTTTTCCCCTAAAAAAGATCCTCATTCTGTGTCCTGACTAATACCTCACAAACGTTAAGGATATTTTCAAGATGGCATGTAATTTCAAGTTATCTACACAAGAATTTTCATGAAACTTAGATTAGTTCATACTCCTCCTACCTGCCCTGTAAATGAATAGGAGAACTTACTTAGAAGAAATTCAGTGCCCAAGAGTCAAACAAGTCTAATTGGTCCATTCCACCCCAGAGACTTCAGAATATTTTGCACAATGATTGTTAGAGAGAGAATTTCTAATACTAAAAATGGAGTGAATGTCTGCATTTCAGCTTAGTCTTTACAAACAAGGCAAGGAGACTTTCAACCCCTATGCACTGAAGTAATAGAACCTGGCTGGGATGATCCCAAGCTCATGCAGAGATGTGAAAGTGTAACAGTCATGCTTTGGTTATGTCACAGGTAAGGCAGCTACTGAGAGCAATATTGGCAGAGCATCTCTGCTAGTGAGGATGACAAAAGAATGGTGCTAGGATTGAAATTTTTATAGGACTAAGCCTAACTCCATCTTTTATTAAGTTCATAGGCCCTTTTTTGGCTCTGACACACAGCCCACAAAGTCATTGAGATTTATGTCATGCAGGCTTTTTAATAATCCTGTCCCTAGTGATGGTACTAGAAACAAGAATTCAGTGAAAAACAGGAATTAGATACATTCCAGAATGCACAAAAGACAGGAGGAGGTTATGACTAAAGTCTAAAAGAGTCCGGAGATATTTATTAAACAGAGACTTCTTTACAATCCCAAACTCCTATCTGTATTGAGTCTATGCTGGTGGGACTCTGTGGTGGTCACACACACGTCCTTGTGCTTTCACTGCTGATATCCTTTAGTTCAGTTGAGATTCCCTCAAACTATTTCCTGTTTTCTAAAGCTGCTAGTAAGATATAATTTTCTTTTAAAAAGTGGAATTTTATGTAGAAGAAGCCTGTGGTTGAGCATACTCAAAGGGCAGAATTTCCATTGTGTCTTAAAGGAGAAAGAGGTTTGGGGGAGAAAAGAATGAAGAGAAAGTCAATGTCCTTCTAAAAAACTGCAAACACTGTGAAAGTTATTACTAACCTCATCTTCCCACCAAAGCTCTATTTCTATTCCTTTCTTTTGCAAAAAGGGGAAACTTAAACATTTCCAGAAAGCCTAACAAGTTACAGTTACTGAGAAAAAAGGTACTGGATTGGTACTCAGTACATTCCTAGTTACATTTTTTCTTCTTACAAAAAATGGCTTTCTTGAGGTTTAATAGACTTTTATATCTAGATATATGACTCATAATGTTTATCCTTTAAGATTATAGGGACTGCATCAGTAGACAATGGAAGAGCTATGAATGTCATCTATCTAGGCTTCTGTAAGGCCTTTGATAAGATCCCCCACAGCATTCTTGCTGATAAATTAGAGAGACGTGGGTTTGATAGATGGAGTGTTAGATGGATAAGAAATTGGCTGAACAGCTGCATCCCAAGAATTACAGTCAATGGGTCAATGTCCAACTGGAAACCAGTAATGAGTGGTGTCCCTCAAGGGTCCATACTGGGACCAGTACTATTTAATATTTGTATCAATGACATAGGCAATGAGACTGAGTGCAATCTCAGCAAGTTTGAGGACAACACCAAAATGAGTGGTACAGGTGATTCACTTGAGGGAAGCAACCTTAACAGGCGTCAGGAGTGGGCCCATGTGAACCTCATGAAGTTCAACAAAGCCAAGTACAAGGTCTTGCTCCTAGCTCAGGGCAATTATTGGTATCAATATAGACTAGGAAAATGAATGGATTGAGAACAGCCCTGCGGATAAGGATTTGGGAATACTGGTGGATGAAAAATTGGACATGAGCCGCCACTGTGCAATTGCAGCCCAGAAAGCCGTCTCTACCCTGAGCTGCATAAAAAGAAGAGTGGCCAGCAGTGTGAGGGAGGTGATTCTTCCTCACTACTCTGTTCTCATGAGAGCCCACCCTGCATCCATCTCTGGGGTCCCCAGTATGGGAAAGACACAAACATTTTGGAGTGGGTCCACAGCAGGGCAGCAAAAATAGTCAGAGGGATGGAACACTTCTCCTACGAAAAAAAGTCTGTGAAAGTTAGGGTTGTTCAGCCTGGAGAAGAAGGCTCCAAGGGCACCTTATTGCAGCCTTTCAATACATAAAGAGGGCTTATAAGAAAGATGAAGAGAAACTTTTTACCAAGACCTGTAGTGGCAGGGCAAGAGGCAACAGTTTTAAACTGAAAAAGAGTAGCTTTAAGATCAACATAAGGAAGACATTTTTTATGCTGAGGGCAAACGTTTTTTACAATGAGACACTAGAGGAAGTTGCAGAGAAGCTGAGGAGGCCCCCTCATTGGAAGTATTCAGGGTCAGGTTGGAGAGGACTTTGAACAATGCAATCTAGTGAAAGATGTCCCTGCTCATGGCAGGGAGATTGGATTAGATGATCTTTAAAAGTCCCTTCCAACCCAAATCATCCATGATTCTATGATTATATATGCATTCTTATTTAAAAAGCTATATGTTGGTTTTGCAAACACCTCAAGAAAGAGAAAAAAAAAGATGGAGGTATTTAGACAGACATGTCTGTTCTACAGTACGACTAATCCATCTTGGTACTCAAAGTGGTAAGCAAAATCAAGTCTATGAAACCTAAATTTTCACGCATTTCCTACAATCACACTGAAGTATACTAGCATGGCTTTTCCAACTCTATCAACCTTTTTAACAACTCCTTAGATATTTAATATTGTCGATCCGTTTCCAAAGAGAGAGTGATAGACATTATCATTTCATAAAAATTAAAAAATAAATAAACCTTCCCATTATCAAGATTGATGGAGAAAAAAAAAGAAAAAATAAAAGAAAACAAGAAAGAAAATAGTCCCCAAAATATTTCAAAATTTAAGATAAAAATAATCTAAACCTCCAGATTTGTGAAGCCATAACTTGCTTCTTTGGGGCCTGTAGTGATTTTGGAGCTTTTAGGTCTGACAATTCCAGTGCAGGGAAATTTTCACCACAGAAAGTTTTAACTTCTGTTAAAAATTCTCCAACTCCCATAAACAAATAAATTTAGAATTCTTATTTTCACCAGAACTGCTGTAAGAGACAGTAAATATGCAAAAAAAGAAGAAAGTATTTATTATTTGTTACAACAAATGTACAAAAATATTTGCTGGATATTATAAATTGATAAGTGAACTTAATAATCACTTGCAGCCTGCATGAAGAAGTCACCAGAGGATGTGTGGTAGCGTTACCATACTGTGAATATTCATTTCAGAAAAGTACTCAACCTACAAAGATGTATATGTGACTCAATCTTAAATTTTTCTCTGCACTGAACTCTTTATTAAAATTTAGGAAGTTCCTTTTCCAGTTCAACTGGTAAACTTTTTACTAAATGGTTTGTAGGCCACCACTTTCAGAGTCTCATTCACTCTTTCTGGGCTCTGAACTCTAAGCTAAATTCCCAAGTAACAATTTGCAATTAAGTTTTTGCATTATATTATCTAAAGTAAATAAGAAATCATTTTTATGATTATTTTTAAATAAATATCCTTCTATCTAGTTTTGACCTAGTTCACACACTATAAACCCATTTAAAATTACTTTGTTATCATTTTTTTTAACTTCATTAGTTAATTTGCAGCCACACCTGCTTACATCACAATTGCAAGTTTTTCATAATTGATGACAGATACTTCTTAAAAAATATAAATCATTAGAGGATCTCAACACTCATGCAATTAATAAATGTTCCTGGTTTGCACTTTGTTAAAATCTAATCATTACAACAGACCTTCTGGTGATTCCTTTATATATCTCTGTTTATAGGGCTACAGGTAGTTATTACAGTGTGTACACTGAACTAATGGGGTATCCTTTAGAGTGTGTCAAGTTTGTCTCCGTATTCACTGAGAAAATACTGATTCAGTATTTACCCACTAAATAACCTTATCATTTAAGTCCAAGCACTTTGAACTTCTGTACAACTTCATATATGATGAAAATACATACTTCTTCTGTTATTTTTAGCTTTGCATAGAATCACATCATCCAGGGACAGAAGGAACTTCCAGGTCCAGTATGGCCTTCACTGCATTGATGGCCACAGCACTCCTTCCAGTAACTGTGAAAACAAGTTACTGATGACTGATATATATATATACAGTGGTAAATACTGTACATCAGTATATACACTGTATATACTGATATATATACAGTGGTAAAAGATGTATTTCCTAACTTCTATTTTCAGATTAATATTTCTACCAAGGGTTTATAAATACTGGGTTTTGTTTCTCTCCATTATGAGACCTGGTTTTTTAAATCCAGAATAATGTAATCTCGGAACATTTATTCTTTTTTTTTAACGGTTCTAAAAGATTAGATGTTACTGTAGCTTTCTGAAAGGCTCTCCTGGAGTGAATGTAATAGTCTTATTTAAATCCATAAGAAACTGAAAATCAGAGTAAAACTAAGTAAATGTATCAGTCAGTCTGAGATTCTGAAACAAGTAGGTTATGAATTAGTTTCAAGGAATAAAAATGTTTAGCTAAAATTTAGGGAAAAAAGACCCAGATATGATCTCCTTTTTCCACACAAACTACCACAGTCCTAAATTTCAGTTCTTTCCTACACATATGAAACACTTTTAGGTTTGTTGGTGGGTGATATACTCCCTTATTATTATACCAGACAATTCTCTCACCAGCCTCAAAATGAGATATGCTTTAAAGACCACTATGAAGTCTAGTTCCTGTTTTTCTGCTCAGATATTTTATCTCCTAGTGAAACTGAGGGCAAATTCACTATCTGAATCCATTCACACAGCAGAACCAGACAATTTATTTGAAGAAATCCTTCTGAGATGCTAATTAAGGTTTCTAAAGTGCACTGTCTTTGCCTGAAGGTATTACATTAATATTTATATCAAGACTACATCTACTTTTCCTCAAATGTAAAGCGATACAGCTATTAAAATGTATCTGTTTCTCTCCTTGGTATCATTCTACATAGAAACTGCTGAGAATTTATGTGAGGTAAAAATCAAACTTATGCCTGTTTCACAACTATAAAAAGCCATGTCAGCTGTTCCCATACATTGCAAGTATTTAAAAAGTGAAAGAATATTTATTTCTATAATCATTTATAGTTCAACAACTAAATATGATTGGAATTTAAAAACTCCCAGTCCTTAATATCTGTTTGATATTCAGAAATATCTTTTTCTCATGACAATTATTTTGGGGGTTTCAATAAAACCCAAGACAGAGATCACTGTAGGCAGCAACACCACCAAAATGGCTGTCAAGGTGTTATTTGAGGAAACACATAGTTGAGAATGACCTCTTTAATTTAAGTGATCAGAATAAATTAAAAGGAGCACACTGCTCCCTAGTTAACTGTCAAAAAGGTTCAGGCATGGTATGCTATAGCATTTGTGGTGGTTCACATTAGCTAACATACAGCAGAAGTAATTTTAAGGAGAGGTCTCAAAATGCCTTTAAAATGCATGCCCTGCTCCTGAGTTTACCACCCTTTGCAAATGATGATTGTTATTCCAAGTTGATGCCATTCAGACTGTTCTTTGAACCACTTTTTTCACTTTCAGATATAACTTAAGTATAAAATTTGAAATCTATTAAACTGCAGTCAATGTTTGATTTCAAAACCAATACAACTGCATGGCCATACAATGAGTGGGTTGTTTAGTGAAGCCGTTAATAAGGGGGATGTTTTGATGTTTACAGATAATTCTGATCCATAGTTTAAAGCTACATGAGCCTTTATAATGAAGTGTTAAACTGACACTTAACCAAGGGAGGAATTTGGGATGGCAGGGTGGTATCTGCAGTCTCTCTCAGACTTTTAGCATTACCTGTCAGAGAGCTGCTGCTCCAGACCTTTTTGCAGACCTCTTACTCTGTCCTGACAAGTTACATACCGACTAAGATGAAAGCACTGAGTTAAAAAGGAGGCTAAGAACTGTCTTGGTAATTTTCCACAATGGTCTTTCATGCAACTGACATCCTAAAGATCTCTGTCTCTTGCACTAAAGTGTACTTAGCCCCTGAAATTGCCCCCATCCCATGTCAGGACAAAAAGTGAAAGGAGAATCCCACATACCCTGCCAGGGCCTCTTGCTACCCAGGGCCAACTTGGCAAGGCTCAAGGGCACTGAACTGTGCTATTTGGCCATGCCCAGGCACCCAGGAGCACACTCCAAGTGAGATAATACCTCCTGCTTCCATGTAGGCTTTTCCCCCCTCTGCTGGGCTCCTATGCATGCATTGCAGGCATCATTGGGCTAAACTACACGAAATTCTTCTGCTTGAATTACTTTTGGCTCTTTATTTTAAGCCTCAACTACTTCTCAGCCAATATGTGACAAATTATTAAATTTGCTGTGGAACCTGTCATCAAAGCTACCATTGCAATCTGATTTATGTTAGGTTTTGCGTAGGTGCAACCCATAAATACAGAAGAGGCTTCAATCTGCACTTCAGTGCAAGTATGAAAATAGAACATTTTTTATTTTGAGAGCATCAAACACTGTTTAAACACTGCCACCAGTAAAAACGTATACTTGTCATCTCTCTTTCATAGTTGCTGCTTGGGAAGTCCATAACAACAGAAGAGCTTGTTATTAACACATCTGCAACACATATAATGTGTTGCTTTACCTGTTCAGAATTCCACTAGAGTTCACACAGCTTGAGAAGAGGGAAAAAGAGGTCTTTTTGCTTTGTCAGCTGCAATCAAGCAAGAAAAGTAACCCTCATGCCCCCCAAACTCAACAAACTTGAACAAAAAAAACCCACCCTGCCTCTGAATAAGGCAAACAACTTTTAATTTCCTCAGAAAAAACAGAGGCTTTAGTTCTTGAAAAATAGGACATGAAGTGAATGATATCTTGGAAATGTCTATTTGATTAATATATCTCACTTTAAGTGGCTTGAAAAAAATTGTAAAAGGTTAAATTTTCACTCATTTCTTTGTGAGAAAACAATTACTTTCTTTCATAGCAATGGCTACTGTAGTATTCTTCTGTTGAGAAAAAACTCACTGGGAATTAACTTTAGAAAAGCAATCAGATCCTGCTGGGGAGCTAAATGAATCAACCTGTCTAAACTATTTTTTTTACTAGAAATACATCTGCATTCCAGCATCTTGAAACTATTGTGAAAACACACACACACACAAAGTAAAATTAATCCCCAGGGGACCATAATGGTTGTTGTTAATAATACTCATCTGAACTTAAGGCCTCAAGTGTTGAATATCTGTCAAATAAAGAAGAGAGACAGCCAGCAGGGAAAAGACAAAACAAGGGGAGCATTTTCAGCTTCAGCAGGTACAACTTGTAAATGGGAAATAGGTTGTTAGAAAAATAAATTATTTCCTGCCCTTCTCTAATTTTTCACAATCTGTGTGGCACAGCCCTCACCATCAACACAGTTGACATAGTCCTTGCATCTGCAATCATTTACCATGACCTAGTGGGTAAACCAGTCCCAGTCTCCCTAATAGCTTAATGCCAGAAGCACTTCACATAATGTAAAACATCTCAATGTTCCCAAACTTACCTCAAATTAAAAGGAAAAAAACCCAGTGAGAGTAATGGCTTGCCTAACAACAACAAATGTGGTTATGAAACTCGTTCTTGTTCCTAAACTTCTGCTAAAAATAACAAGAAGCCTAGCTCCAAAGCTGACCTCTAAGGAACACCTGCTGGAAAGCTCGTTTCTTCCCAGTGCTTCATAATTTCCTCAGTAAAATTAAGGTAACAATAAATACCACTGCTGCAACATGGTCTCTTCCTGGAATGTTTCTGTGTTGCCACTGAAATTAATGAAATCTAAAATCTTAAAATATGCCAAGCATAAAATAAATCTGGCATACCTGGCATGCTTTTAGCACAACTGACCCACTGCAAAACTGACTGTTTTCACCAGCTGGCATACGTTTTAGATGCCGTGGGATGATGGCATTGTAGGTGAAGTGAAGGATGCAGTTTTTCTAGTGTTACCAGTCAGCAAATGACACACCCTGGAGAGGGCTAAAAGTCACACATATAAGGTTAGTTTGCATAAATTATTGGGATAATGACAGAAAGCTGGAGATTGTCACTGTATGTAGCATTACACTTGCTCTATACTAAGGAGGTAGGAAACAACTCATTAAACCACAGAAAAAACATGGTTCTCAAAATCCTTTGCTATATCCTTTCACAGAGGTCTCGCAGAGTCCAAAATGGATCTTTAGCTTTCTTTTTTTCATTGTGGACAATGCACGTGCCCCCAGTTGTTTATGTGATGGGGAAAACTAAATTTAGATCCTGAAAACTGTGGACTCCTTTAACCAAGTCCTTATTCTTTTCTTATTTATTTGTATAATGTGCAGGAATATAGGCTCTCAGTATTGCTGAGTCCTCTGGATGTCATTTTAGTATAAATGAAGTAATAACAAAATTACTCTTAGAGTGAAGTGAGCAGGCTTGCCTTTGCTTTGTACTGCAAATGTAAACATTGAACAACTGTACAGAGGAAAAAAGTTAAAAAATTGTCAGCATTTCTACTTCTTTTGTGGGCATACAATAATTATATGCCTCTGCGTAGAATTTCTCTACATCAGAGAGAACAAACTGCATTTTGCCTCCTGCATGGAAAAATAATCTGGATTGACTATTATTAAGCAGAAACCCATTTCACAGCCTGTCTGCTCAGTTCTTCCCAGGCAGAATTAAGGCTCTGTCCTGTTCTTGCCCACTTGCAGTGAGAAGGTGACCGGGGTCAAAGCCCACATCCTCTACAAACACATATGTTACAAACTGTGATGGCTACTTAGGGAAAAAAAAAACAACAGCATTTGAGCCATCATTTCTGTAAATATCCATGCAAAACGGGATATAATCTTGGGTTTGAGACTTCAGCAATGCTCTGAGAAGGAGAATTGAGATGAACAATAAATGTTTGGCCAGAGGGGAGGTCTTCTGCAGAAATGTATGAGCTCTTGTCCATGTTTGCACACTTGGACTGGAACAATCCAAAGCAACTATATGTTTTTACAGCAAATCTGTAAACAGTGGTAACGTACTTTGGACAACATAGAGATATATTTGTACTGAAATCTGAACTAGTAAAAAGCAGTAATTATTATCATGATTTCTGACATACCCTAGAAATCTCTCAGGCAATCATAAGTTTACATAAGCACACAGATCCTTTCCCCATGCAGTTGCAGGTTTCCTAAAAATAGGAATAAAGGAGTATGTCATTATTCTAAACACTGCAGATAGATAGAAATTCTTAGCCGTAACAATAGTGGAATATAGTCAGTAAAACTAACCAAGAATATGATCAGCATAAACTTGTCAATTTGCATGTCTTAAAAAGTCACATGGAGCAGCCAGGAATTGTGAGCTGAGAATTCTTACAGTGCATGTGTGATTTTTAACTATAAAATGTGTACATATCACACAGCTCTGCTTATCTCAGAGTGCTAATACACAGACGTGCTAGAAAAACAAACACAAAAAACCCCCCACAACCTTCGTTATCCATCAGCTGATCATTTTTTACAAACAAAAGAATACATAATATTTCAGAATCTGGATCAACAATATACAGTAAGATACTACATATAACAGGCAGAAAAAAGCCTGCCTTGTTACCATATCTCTGGATGTAATTAAGGCTGTCATGGTCTGAATGAGCGTGTCTTGATCAAAGCTAAGCAAAACAATGCCAGCTTTTTAAGCATGAAGAGATAGACACTTTATGAAATACAAAAAGACATGAGCTAAAAGATATTCTATGCGACTAAAATAGAATTTTTATGAAGGCTAATTTTAACCTATTTCTCCAATGAACTAGGTCACTTACTGCAAAGATGCAGATGCTGAAATTCTCAGAATTTTATAGTTGACATAAAAAAAAGTGGATCTGAAAACAAGGAAAAAAATCTTCCCAGCCTTCTGAAAACAGAAAAATACAGAACAAATGCAGATTTTAACACGCGAGAGAAAGAAAGAGAACTTTAACAATGTACTTACATCACTGCAGGATTCCAGATATTTTCAAGATGTTCAGTGAAAGCTGGTACTGAAGTCCATTGCATGCAATGGAAAGTCAACAATGGACCTTGGCTCAAGCTGCCACAGAACACATGACCCTCCAGAAATTTTGGGTTCTTGGATTTTTTAATGTTTGCTCTTTTTCAATACCCAGTAGGGGTATAAAAATATCCTTATCTCAGCTGCACTGCAACACTCCATTTGACGTTTTGCATATCTTTAACATACTAAAATTGTACAAGAATAGCAAGAGAAAATTTTCTCTTACCGATAAACCTGAATTAAAATCTTTGGTACCCTGACAACAATGTCTGTATGTATCATAAGGTCTATAAGGTAGGGCCATTTATAAATCTGTTTTTCTGCATTTTGAGTAGTATCCTGATTCAATATAATGTTAAGTACCTTTATATACATTTTTCTGATTTCTTTCTGAGATTATTACGGGCTTTTGTTCCGTTTAAAGAGTTTCATGGAATGTTTATTTGCCCTTTAAATCCCAGTGATATAAAGATTTATTCTCCCCATCAAAAATAATCCCATTATGGCATAACAACACTGTGACCACTGTAACAATACTTGTTCGTTCAAAATATGTTGTTCAACTCATTTTACCAGTTTTAACACCTAGTCTGTTTTTAAAAAATTTTGCATTAAATTAGAGAGTGCCAGACCAAGAAAGGCTTAAAACCAGGCACCTCTTTGATTCAGCACAGGCTCTAGACCACAGGAAAACACAAACTGTAAAAGGTGCATGGATCACATATCTGTGCAACAGAACCATGGCCTGGGGAGGGTTGGGAGGTCTTCTCTGTCAGGTCCACCCTCATACCTAGGGAAGGTCTTGAAGCCAAGTGCTAGAAACAGAGCTGAATGAGAACAGCAATGGAGGGAAAGAATTAATTTTTCTCATTGCTTGTTGAGGGACAACTGTACTTGTTGCTATGTTTTTGGTATGAAAAGATAGTGCTTACCAACACCACTTAACCCCTTCTCCTTCTCACAACTTAATCTACCAAATAATCCCAGTTTTACTGGGGCAGCTCAACACATTACTGCACCCTTTGGTATCTTCTGCAGGTGGGCAGATGGGCCAGCTAGCTCTCCAAAGGTGCTGGTGAGCTGGTGGTCCATCCTGCTTTTTCAGGGAGCCATTCTGCTTTTTCAGTAGGCCTCGGCAAATTTCCTGCAAAGCACAGAGGCCTGGAAGCAGCTTCCACACAGGGCAAGGAGGCTGCATCACACCCTGAACGCTTTAAATTCTTCTGCAGCTGGGAGCACCAACTGCTGTGGGATACCAGCAGAGGCAACTTCTTCCAGTGCCTTCTTTCCTCAAGAAAGCTTGCTGCAGTGATTAAAATTAAACAAACAAGGAAGTAGCTGTCTCTCGCTTCAGGAATATTTATCAAAATGAAAATATGTGGCTGGTTCAGACACAAATGATATCCGAAGATTCAGCGTAGGAGGGAAGAGGGTCTTATTTTAGCAATAGTGGTTCATCCACACTGAGGCAGGATTAAGATTTGATGTATGCTCTTTTATTTGTGCATGATTTATCTACAGAAACAGATTAATGTGTAGGCAGCACAGCACCCATCAACAGAACTGAAGAAGCCTACAGCAGTGTATCTGCCCCCAGGCATAGCTGGGCAAGCCGTGAATTTGTGCAGAAGAATCAAGACTGTCAAATAGGCAAAAGAAATTCTATCCTTGGACCTGTTAGTAAGCTGACATTATCCATGGTTATTTTTGTTAACTGAAAATAAGTTCAGGTAAGAGTGTAAGAGATGAGAGAGATGAGTGTAATTCAGCTTGGTGAAAAAGCACAAATGAATTACAATAACACAAATACTCTAGTATCTGTCTTGTTGGCTGGTCATGGTGTACATTTTTATCCAGTCACTGAAACAGTTGTCATTTAAGCACATCTCCTCCTTGAGTCCTGTAAGCGTGACACATAACATGATTTTCTGCTCTGTGAAAGGATGCAATGGGACAAAGGGTGTATTCAGGGGTTTCAGATGTCAGGATGACAAAATAATTTGCTGGTCCCAAAGGCCAAAGACAGTGTTTCTGCTGTAGAGATTTCCTGAGCACTAGCACCTGCTTTCCAGCATGGCAGCATGGAAAGGAAAACAAGCAGCATCTGAGGAGACACATTCCGACGCACTCCGCCTCTTTATGACAACTGTACAGTAGCAGCTTTCATGTGTCCCTTTGTCCTTTCTAACTATGGGACATAATGTTTTCAGTGCAATACTGTGATTGGTATATTCTTTCAGTACCTCTTTGGAGCTCCCAACTTGGAAATGAGTTTGGTCATATAATCTGCATCTCACCTGGACCAGCAGGATTCCTCATTTTAGGAATACTTTTCCAGTAATTCAGAGCTGTTAGTGTCACATCAAATTGTAATGAAGCTAGGCACATTCAAATGTTTTTTCCAGTGATATTTCCATTGATGTGCTTTCTAATTTATTGAGAAGGTGGTAAAATCCACACACAAAATGCTTGGCTCTGGTGACAGCCTTTGTACTTCATCCACTTAATTCCTTGGACCTTGCAGTCTATCTCATTGATTCAGTTGCCATCATATCAGTCACACCTTCAAAGCCAAGGCTTGATTCTCCTCCCCCTCTACTCTGCCCTGGTGAGGCCTCGTTTGGAGTACTGTGTCCAGTTCTGGGCTCCCCAGTTCAAGAGGACATGGAGCTACTGGAAAGAGTCCAGCACAGGGCCACTGAGATGATGAAGGGATTGGAGTATCTCCCATATGAGGAGAGGCTGAGGAAACTGGGTCTGTTTAGCTTGAAGAAGAGGAGGCTGAGGGGGGATCTCATTAACGCTTATAAATATCTCAAGGGCAGGTGTCAGGAAGATGAGGCCAGACTCTTCTTGGTGGTGTCCAGTGGCAGAACAAGGGGCAATGGTCACAAACTGGAACACAGGAGATTCAATCTTAACATAAAGAAACACTTCTTTACTGACAGAGCACTGGAACAGGCTGCCCAGAGAGGTTGTGGAGTCTCCATCTCTGGAGACATTTAAAACCCAACTGGACGTGTTCCTGTGTGATCTACTCTAGGATCCTGCTCTAGCAGGGTCGTTGGACTAGATGATCTTTGGAGGTCCCTTCCAACCCCTACCATTCTGTGATTCTGTGAAGAGTACAAAACAAATCATATCAATATTAGAGAAGACACGATTTTTGTGTTACACCACTGAGTTACAATTAAGAGATTCATTGGGCTGAAACATCTGTGCTAGAGAAAAAAAAAAAATAAATAAACATTCTGAAAAAGGCCAAATACTGCACAGATAGTCCAGATGCCAACATGATAGAACACGTGAGAAAAATTATTAAGCCCTGTACACCTGTACAACTGCATCACTGCCTCAGCTCTCTCTCTACTGCTTTTTTTTACCTGTGCATCAAACAATTCTGTAAAAACAGACTAGTTTTCATGGGATTGAAAACTGAGAAGCTTTCTATTTAAAAAAAAAATAGCCTGGTAAAAAGAAAACAATATAAAGAGAAGTAACTAGGATCTTCAACAATAATCCTTATTTTCCTACCAAAAAGTTACTTGAAAGAAAAAGAGTTCCGTAAAGAAGGTGTTAAAATTTCTGCTTAACAAACTGAGAGTAGAGTCCTCCATATTACTTCACATTTGCAGTGACAGTTTCAACAATATAGCCTTTTCTTAGGATTATCTTTCCAAAGAATGCAGTTCTGTGTTTATTGCTATACTATACTACTATAATTGCAGAGCACCTGGTTATACAAGTACTGATTTATAATTCTAGGCTTGCAATAAAGTCTGTCAACATTTCAAAAACTGAATGAGCCAGAGAAAGATCGGCCAATGTTACCTGAAATGTAAATTATTTCCTTTATCTCCTGTTTGAGGGTCTGATTGTCTTTAACGATACGTGGATTTTCTGTCTTCTTTGTAAACAATAAGAGACAGAATTAGAATGATTTAAGTAATCATAGAGTAAGATTCTCAAAATCTTACTTGTGTTTAAAAATCATGAGATAAAATATAAGCACATATTTGTAGTTGTATCCAATTGCTTCTCTGTGGATTTATATATACAGCATAAGTACATATATATGTATACATACATATATGCATGGGTTTGTGTATGCATGCATATGTACATATAAATACATATACCAACCTCTTGAATGCAAACTTGGTGTGAAAGATTAAAATCACTGCATCTCTCAGGCACAGGAAGTTCTAGAGCACAATACAAAAAAAAAAAAAAAAAAAAAAACCAACAAAAAACAAAACCCAACAAACTGAAAGCATGAGATAAACGGGGAGGTTCCTAAGACGAATGGGATATTGAAGAACTCCTCTGCTCAAAGTTCATCAATATGGCACATGTGGCAGTTCGCTCTGTCTGTCATGTGAAACCATTATCTACGTAACATGATTGCAGTTATATCCAACTACAAATTAAGTCTCAGGACTTGTTGAGACTCCTCCAACCCAATGCATTCCAAACCATCAAAGGAATACTGTGATATGGATATTTTAGTATATGCTATTAAAATCTAGATGCATTTCTCCTTCCCAAGTACAAGCTATAGATCAACAAATGCCTTTCCTATTTAAGAACACTGGGAAGTCAGTCCATGTAAATGTTTGCTGAGATGAAAAGACTACAGTGATAGTTCCAGAAATAGAATCTCAGCATTTTTTCTTAGTGTCCTGAGTTTTTCTGACCATTTTGTTCAAAATTTTAGGCTTCCCAGCAAGATCTTAGTTAAATTGACAGTTCTATCTGGTAGTTCCCTGATTCAACAGATAGAATTTAAATGTCTAAAGAACAGTGGAAATGGAAAAAATGTTCTTTTCAACATGATTTTAGCATTTGAGGAGGACATGTTTCAGACAATTGTATGTATGCACAGATATCTTAAATTTAGATCCCAAATGCTTAATATACCAACATGGTCTATTTCATGAGTGCTTGAAAAATATTCTAAATGTTTTAAATGGAGAAATTCAGCAAAAATGAGTTTGTTATGAAAAATGTAATTGTTAATATATATTCACTTATTAGCTATAAGCTTTATTAGCTGTAATCCTCTGAGTTAGCTGCAGAATGATGGTCAACTGTAACAGGTCAAAGTTTTGTTACTGAGATACAGATTCCTGAGAGAAATCTGAGGGGGTTTTATGTTGGTTGCTATAAAAAATATTTCGCTCTAATGCTATATATTCCATGCAGCTGTTTTGAGTTAAAACTTTCCAGAGTAAGAAGCATATATGCTGACAACTATATAGTAAAGTAACGTATTTGTTACACCATCACAGCATCCTATAGCAAATTTGTAAAAGAGAGGAATAACATCCTGTGGCTAATATGGGGGATGCAATATAGAAGTCCAACATCGTTTGCATTAACTGGATGGTTCATCTGGACTCTTTAACACAGAATAGACATGTGAAGTCACTGTGATTGTATTAAGTATTTGAATTCTCAAGCAACGTTAAAACATGGAGGAATATTAATTAGTATAGGGGAAGAAAAGAGAGAAAATACACTTTCCATTAATAATTAGGCAGAATATCTATGTTGTGAGAAGTGCTTAATACACAACCTACTCATCAACGACCCATTTATTGGGATATAACTTTTAAGGAGACTGCTTTCTTAAGTTGAATCATATCTAGTGTCAAAAGGCCTCTTCAAAGATGAAGGGTTTAAAGATATATCCTCTTTCTAGTGTCCCCGCTGTGCATTCACCACTGTCATTAGACATAGAGTTTTAGTGAATTGTTCTGTAAGAATGCAATTAATTTTTTCTCCTTGATATTCTGCTTGAATATAAGTAGACACAAAGCCAATTATCTTTCAGACCCTTACTCTTGTATTGCAGTGAACCTTTTCAATACATTTGACAACATTTTCTAAAGCCAGTGAATTATATTTATACAGAGTAGTGGGAGAGAGTAAATGTGGCTTCTAACTAATGGAAAAAACCGTGAACACCATCTGGCTTCATTTTCTGAAGAAGAAAAGATTATGTGAACTGAAATACCTGGTAAAAGCCTTAGGAAAAGGAGAAAGAAAGGAAAGAAGAAAAGAAAGATAAGGAAATGAAGAGTTCAGTATTGGATTACAGGTCTGAATATCTTCAACTTCACAACAAAAACAAAAGACTATCAGTCTTTAAAGTGTTTGCAAGTCATTTCTGATAAGTGCTTCTGCAGCAGCGTAACTGTTGACACAGGGGGATACAGACAGTGAGAGAGACAGATTGAAAGACAACTTCAGGATGATGGGTGCAGCTGTCATGGAAAGATTCTTTGCAGAGCACAGCACAATTTCATCCTACCTGTAAAACTCAGTGCCCAGCCATGTGTCCATGAGTATTTTCCCTATAGGAACAGAATAATTGCCTTAAAGTTGGAAAATGTGTTCACTGAACCCAAATAATCTCTCTCTGCTAGTATCAGATGTTCCATATGAGGGTATAGGAATTCAGCAAAGGATGTATATGCCAGCAGTGTCCACCATCAGGGCCCTAATCCGCCCAGGTGGCCAAGAAGGTCAATGACATCCTGGCTTGCATCAGAAATGGTGTGACCAGCAGGACTAAGGAGGTGATTGTCCCCCTGTAGTCAGCACTGGTGAGGCTGCACCTTGAATACTGTGTTCAGTTTTGGGGCCCTCACCACAAGAAGGACATTGAGCTGCTGGAGCATGTCCAAAGAATCATAGAATCACAGAATAATTATGGTTGGAAGGGACCTCCAGGGTCATCAAATCCAACCTTTATCCCATCATATTCCTAACCTTTAAAACACTAGACCATGGACTCAAGTGCCT
Source organism: Podargus strigoides (assembly GCA_028020825.1). Classification (NCBI taxonomy): domain Eukaryota; kingdom Metazoa; phylum Chordata; class Aves; order Caprimulgiformes; family Podargidae; genus Podargus; species Podargus strigoides. Next base: position 81,429,348 of record CM051663.1, on the reverse strand, counting down.
CATCAACCCGTTTTTTGAACACCCCCAGGGACGGCGACTTCACCACCTCCCTGGGCAGCCTGTTCCAACGTTTAACCATCCTCTCAGTAAAGAACTTCTTCCTAATATCCAACCTAAACTTCCTCTGACGCAACTTGAGGCCATTTCCTCTCATCCTATCATTAGTCATTTGGGAGAAGAGACCAACACCAACCTCACTACAACCTCCTTTTAAGTAGTTGTAGAAGGCAATGAGGTCTCCTCTCTGTCTCCTCCAGACTAAACAACCCCAGTTCCTTCAGCTGGTTTTCATAAGGCCTGTTTTCCAGACCTGTCACCAGCCTCGTTGCCCTTCTCTGCACCTCAATGTCCCACTTATACTGTGGTGCCCAGAACTGGACACAGTACTCAAGGTGCGGTCTCACGAGTGCCGAGTACAGGGGCACGATCACCTCCCTACTCCTGCTGGTCACACCGTTTCTGACACAGGCCAGCATGCCATTGGCCTTCTTGGCCACCTGGGCACACTGCTGGCTCATGTTCAGTCGGCTGTCAACCAACACCCCCAGGTCCTTTTCCACCAGGCAGCTTTCCAGCCACTCTTCCCCAAGCCTGTAGCGCTGCATGGGGTTGTTGTGGCCGAAGTGCATGACCCATCACTTACCCTCGTTAAACCTCATACAATTGACCTCAGCTCATTGCTCCAGCCTGTCCAAATCCCGCTGCAGGGCTTCCCTACCCTCAGGCAGATCAACACTCCCACTCAATTTTGTGTCATCTGCAAATTTACTGAGGGTGCATTTGATCTCCTCATCCAGGTCATCCATAAAGATATTAAACAAGACAAGAAGGGCAATGAAGCTGGTGAAGGGTCTGAAGGTCTTATAAGGAGAGACTGAGGGGAGTCGGGTTGTTCAGTCTGGAGAAGAGAAGGCTGAGGGGAGACTTTATCACTTTCTACAACTACTTGAAAGGAGGTTGTAGCAAGGTGGAGATCAGTCTCTTCTCCCAAGTAACCAGCGATGAGAGAAAATGGCCTCAAGTTGCTTCAGGGGAGGTTTAGATTTGATATTAGGAAAAATTTATTTACTGGAGTGGTTAAGCATTGGAACAGGCTGCCCAGGGCAGTGGTGGAGTCACCATCCCTAGAGGTGTTCAAAAAACATGTAGAGGTGGCATTTCAGGACATGGTTTAGTGGGCATGCTGGTGATGGGTTGGCAGCTGGACTTGATGATCTTGGAGGTCCTTTCCAAACTTAATGATTCTATGGTTCTGTGATTGACATCTGATGAAGTCCTGAAATATGCCCTTGAATAACTCTTCAAAAATATTTCATATAGAAGAATTACTTATTACATGTCTGTCTCATGAAGGATTTGCCACTTCCCAGTTTTAGTACAGACTGTGTAACATAAAAATTGTTTCTATCACTATAAAGTCTCCCACTTTTTCATTTGATTTATTCAAATATTTTCCCCCTTTTCTGTCATATACCACAGGAAAGGGAAGTTCCTGATCCCTCATCTGCTTCTTCACATATTTCTTATAATTTCCTTTCAAGGATAAAAAAATACAGCATTTTCACTGCCAGTGTAACTGTTTGGACTACATGTCCCCACTCTCTATCTTTCCCTCTGTCAGCAATATGTTAACTGAAGAATATAAAAAATATTTCTGAGTATGACATTTAAATTCATTTAGTATTTTTTTATCTCTAATCTTTTGCTAGGCAATCTGAAACAAAAGAGGATAGAGACTTCTCCTTCTACACAGACCAGCACATGCAAATAAAGAATGTACTGTTGGCTGGTGCTGTCAGTAGCCCTGTGGATGCTGTACAACTGAACAGGAGAACTAATGTTGTCTCCTAAGAGAGTTCTGCTGGACATAACATGCAGTAGAACTTAGAGAACTATATAAAGGATTTATAGAAATTTCACAGTCTGTTACAAACAATAGGTACTGATCTAAGATCTGTTATTCAGGTAGGTCTGATGAGTAATTACTTTACAAGCTTGTGTGGTAACCTACAGAGAGATTAGGTACCTTTTCATTAAGCACAACTCCAATTACAAGAGTGACTCTGTAAGGAAATACATCAATATAACAGTATATTTAAGAGATAAGCCATGAAGATTCTACTCCTTGTTTTGATAACTACTAAAAAACACAGTTAAAAAAGTGTTATGGAAATAAACTGTTTTTCTTTATATTTATTATATTAAATTGTCTATTTATAGTGTCTTTTTTTTTCTTTTCAGGAAGAGAGCAAAATCCAGGAAACGTGATAAAATAGAAAAAGAAAAGAAAAACAACAAATACTGAAAAAGAGGAGAGGTTAAGACATGGATGTAATTGGATGCCTCATCTGTCAGAATATCTAAGAGTTTATGCAGCTGGAATTATTATGCAATAGAAATGTAGCACAACTTTTGTGTTAAACTGACATATTGAAAGTAACACATTGAAAAAAAATGCATGTCCTAGTTTTCAACATTTAGAATATATCTAACCCATCCAGGGATATCTCCACACAGCAGATCATCCAAGAATCTCACCAACTACCACACTACCACCAGATCAAAAGGCGTATACAATGGTAGTTCTAAAAAAGTCAGTGAAATTCCCTCCTCTCAGTATATCTCACCCCCTGGAAATCACTAGGCAAACTGTTAACAAATGCATTAATAAATGTGCAAAAGCCTTTTGGCAGAGAAGAGGGTTTGAATTCATTCAGGGAAAGACACACATGCACACCCAGCCCTTTCAAACTGACTCAGGCTACAGAGTCATGGGAACTGGGTCTCATCCGAGCCCACAGGTGAAAAGGTGGTGACCGATGGAGCCTTCCATGCTGCAGCTGGCTTCAAATCAAACAGGACTACTATAAAGAGAGACACCTTTAACTAACAATCAAGGAGCTGTTACAAAATGCAGCATTCACAGGAAGGCATCAATCTGTACTTTATGCCAAGATAGCACAATGTACTTCTTGAGAGCTTCTCTAATGGGACAGAGAAAGCATTGGGAACATAGAAACATGTGCTGCATCCACCATTCCTCACCCTCCCTTTTCACAGTTCACTAAAGAAGCTTAGTGGTTTATAATGAAGAATAGAATAAAGCAGAGTTTTCTCTGAAAAGCCTGCAGCCAAGATGTGAGACCATGAGGGGGATGCCACAAAAGAGCAGAAACAGCCTGAACTCAGAGCATCATCAATGAATGAATCAGGGGAAAGAAAAGTTTGCTCTGGATGGCAGTCAGGCTACCATGAACAGGAATTTGCAAACTGGCTAATACTCTCAGCTAATGCAAGCTGTCACATCTCACTCATTTTACCACTAAACTCACAATTTATAGTGCTCATACAGTATGTTTGCAAAACGTAAATAGCCTGGGATTGAATAAAATCAGCGTTTCAGGCCTTAAAAAGCAGCCATTCATGAGTTACTGACAGCAGATGAAGTCCTGCCCCAGCTCAGTGGTGTGCTCCCCTGTGGGGTAGTGCTCCCACATGCTCCCGCACCACTGGGCTTTGGAGAGGGGCGCAGTTTGGACACAACACAAACGTAAATGCAGAATGGGATTTCAGGAGATAGAAGAGAAACTCCATATCTGTATGACTATCCATCTGGATTTACTGCACCCTGAACTGCAGACAAGGGTTGCTATTCCTCCTTTTAACAGAAGGAGTTATTTAGCTCTCAATAAAAAGATCAGCTTTTTACTTGAAAGTGGTTTAACACAGCAAATTAGAAACTGCACTTGAAGCACCAATTTCAAGCAATCTTTGAAAATATAATGGGCATATGAAAAAATATTTACTAACGTGCAAAGTATAGACAGTTTCTGTCTTCTCAGGCCTGGTAGATATCACCAGTTCCAGTGTAATGATGCCAACCTCACTCCAATCATAGAGTTCTCCAATTAAAACAGGAACTTTGTCATTAGATTTCCTTCATTATCACTACTAATGCAATGGGTCATTAACTTTAATAACACAAATGTGTTACACTAGCCCATTCAGTGCAATTAGTGCACAAGATAATATTTTAAGAGCACACTTTGTACAGTAGTAACTAGTAGGTAATGGATCTTTAAAAAGCCTTACACCTTATATGGGATACCAAACTCCCACTACCTAATGGCACTTATAGACATGCTGTAGGAAGACATCATATATCCAGCCCACCCACCAGACCATGTAATCTTAGATTTAGGTAAACACAGTTTAGTGGCTGCACTAAAGGATGTTTTGCTCTTTTAATGCCCTTAAACCAATCTTTCAGGGTCACTAAGCATTTGTTCAATGATAATGGAAGAACGTATCAAATTTATTTACATTTCCTCAAAGTACTTCTGGATTTGCAAAGTATAAATCCAGATCATTATGCAGTATTTTATTTTTGGTTTATTATACAAGAACCACTACAGTAGCACACTTTCTTCTGGTTTTTCTATGAAATAACTTGATCTTATGTGTTTTTGTAGTACTTCAATATAAAGTTAAATTGACTAATAGGATTTGCCATACTAAATTGAGCCATTTATGCATCAAGTCCCATGTCTTGCCTCCAGCAACAGCCAGCATTCAGTAATTTAGAAGGAAACTAGGAAACAAATACTGCTTCTCAGCAATTGCTTTAGTTTTGTCCACAAGGGAAGTGTTTTCCTGCCTTCTGAAGCAGATATTTTGTTCCCAGAGCTCTGTAAATCTATTTGTGACAAACTTAACTTCATTCAAGTGTGTCACAACCTTGCGAAACACAAAACCAGGGAAAACTTCCAGATGCCGTCCAGCCCAGACCCATATTTCAAAAGGTGCCTGCCAGCATCATCTGACTCAGCTTGAGAAGCTCTGCTTCATTCTTCTTCCCTTAAAAGAAAGTCTTGTCTGGGCCTCTCCCACCTCCTTCGCTCATCCCACCTACATTCTTTCCAAGCATTGTGTTGCTTAAAAATGGCACTTTTCCCAAATGGCTTCTTCCAGCCCCAGGAAAATAAATAAATAAATTAATAAATTAACGAAACTTTTTCTCACCACAGCAGTGCCTTCTTCAGTCTGGAAGTGCAGGTACAGCTTCCAGCAAACAAAGGCTAGGAAAAATCATCTACTTTTTCTCCAGTGATATAATTGCTGCCCTCACCCCCAAAGTACTTGTCTATATAAGAGCAGGATGAAAGTTAAATGTCTACGGTCACAGAGAAGCTATCAAAAACAAATTAATTGTATACAGTCTTCCACAAACTGACTGCCATTACCTAAGTATCTTTTTCATGTTACAATATCTACTATTATTTCACTCTAGGTCTGAGAGTTAGAATCTTTCTTCTATTTCCTGTCACACACTGATTACAACTAGTTTTTCTTGTTTGTTCTTATATCAATTAAGTTGCTTTCTTTTCCTGAAATTTACATGTTGCCTTGCGATATACACAGCAATGACACTGAGCTTTTCTTTCCCCCTCTGTCCAGATCCTCTACTCTTCTTTACACAGACACAGTTCCTCACCAGACTCCTTTCAGCCTAAATTCACTTTCTTGGTGTGCACAACTTGATAAAACTGTATATACCTCTTCTCCTTGGGTCTTACACAGACATGCTGCATATTTACTCCTCTCATCTTCCTCAGTACACCCATGTGCCAGACCTTCCACCATGTGACACTGGTAGCTCAATTACATGCTATACTCCATGTGGTTTCTGTGTTATCAACCTGAGTACTATTATTTTTATTTAGCACAGTAACACAATAAGTTTATTAAGAGAGATTTTTGCCCTTTGTAAAATTAAGTAACATCTCCAGTTCTTGAAGTTATTTTTTGCAATTCATTCAGCTTAGATCAATTCACTCTTGTTGTTTTGCAGGTTGGAGTTGTTCCTCTACCTTATAAGTCACTGCCTGTCTCCTTTTTTCTTACTGAGGATCACTAAAATGCAGCTATATATGTCAACATTAATTACACTAGACCTGCAATTGATGGAGCTTTTGACATTTCAAAAATGTTTTTCCCAAGTATTCATAGATATAGTCATACACATTCAATTGGCACAAAGAAATGCAGAAAAATTCCTTTTGTTCCTTCTCATGTGCTGAATCTGCATGTTAAGTTACAGTTATCTATAAATTCAGTAACATTAATCATGTCCTCATTCATTTGTCTCATATTTATATGTTATAAAGAATGTGTTAAAAAGGTACTCTTGGTAGCAAGCTCTTTCTATAGCTATGGCATTCTGCTGAAAGCAGTGTTATAATTCTTAATGAAATGTAAGAAAGAAAGGGTGCTACTCTTTCATGACCTCAAAACAGGATCTAAAGTAGTGGCAGGAGATGTGTACAAATGAGTTTAGCATAAAATACAAACTTTAAAAAAAAATGTTCTCTTATAATAGGCAAACTAAACTAAATAAAGCAACACATTAAAAGGAGATAAAAAGGAAATGATTAATATTTTAACTTAAGGAAAAATTCCATGCAATTTAGTCAACAGTTTATATTTTTATACAGATAGAGTCTTACTATACAATCTTACCCATAATCCAATAAGTACGGTAAAATTTATCATTGGTGGAAAAAAAAATCAATTCTAATATCTTACTTCACTCTATATGTGATGCATGCTCTGATAAGAAACACTAGTTTCTTATCTTACTAAATTAAGAATATAAAATCTATTATTATTATAGTATTACATAGAAAATTAATGACATTAAACACTAAAAGAACCTTTTCATGGCTAATTTACAGAATTTTACTAGATTAATGGATTTTTGTGTTATATATGGGTAAGACTTAAGGGGAAGGCCAATAAAGCAGACATCTTGGTGGGAGTCTGTTATAGACCACCCAACCAGGATAGACAGGCTGACGAAATATTCTATAAGCAAGTGGCAGACATCTCACAATCGCTCAACCTTGTTCTTGTGGGGGACTTCAACCTCCCAGATGTCCGCTGGAAATATAACACAGCAGCACCCTGTTGCACCTGCTGCTTGTTAACAGAGAAGGTCTTGTGGGGGATGTAAAGGCTGGAGGTCATCTTGGGCAGAGTGACCATGAAATGATAAGAGTTCACAATTCTTGAGGAAACAAGGCAGGGAGCCAACAGAACTGCCACCCGGGACTTCTTAAGGGCAGACTTTCGCCTGCTTAGGAGCATGGTTGAGAGTGTCCCTTGGGAGGCAGTTCTGAAGGTCAAAGGTGCCCAGGATGGCTGGGCATACTTCAAGGAGCAATTCTTAAAAGCTCAGAAGGCCATGCCCGGGTCCCGAAAGATGAATCAGTGGGGAAGAAGGCCAGCCGGGCTAAAGAGAGAGCTTTGGCTGGACCTCAGGAACAAAGAGAAAGTCTACGGCTTTTGGAAAAAGGGGTTGGCAACTTATGAGGAGTACCAAAATGTAGTGAAGCTGTGCAGAGCAAAATTTAGAAGGGCCAAAGCTCAAGTGGAACTTGACTTGGCCACTACGGTTAAGGACAATAAGAAGAGGTTCTTTCAGTACCACAATAGAAAAAGGAAGACTAGAAAAATGTTGGCCCATTGATGAACAATGCAAGTGCCCTGGTGGTGGAAGACACAGAAAAGGCAGAGGTGCCAAATGCCTTCTTTGCCTCAGTCTTCACTACTAAAGCAATCTCTTGTGAACCCCGAACCATGGAGGCAAGTGGGAAGGTCAGGAGAGATGAAGACTTTCTCTTGATAGAGGAAGACTGCACTGGAGACCACTTGGCCAAACTGGACATCCGTAAGTCCATGTGCCCTGATGGAATGCACCCATGAATGCTGAAAGAGCTGGCAGATGTTATTGCTGGGCCACTCTCCATCATCTTTGAAAAGTTGTGGAGAGCAGGAGAGGTACCTGAAGACTGGAGGAAGGCCAGCATCCCTCCAGTCTACAAAAAGGGCAAGAAGGAGGACCCATGAAACTACAGGCCAGTTAGTCTCACCTCCATCCCTGGAAAGGTGATGGAGCGACTCATTCTGGAGGTCATCTCCAAACATATTGAAGAACAGAAAGTTATTGGAAGTGGTCAACATGGATTTACCAAGAGTCAATCATGCTTGACCAATCTGCTGGTCTTCTATGCTGTCATAACCAGTTGGCTGGATGAGGGGAGAGCAGCAGATGTCATCTACCTTGACTTCAGCAAGGCTTTTGACACTGTCTCCCATAACATCCTCATTAGGAAACTCAGGAAGTGTGGGCTAGATGAGGGGACGGTGAGGTGGATGGAGAGCTGGCTGTGTGACAGATCACAGAGGGTTGTGATCAATGGAACAGAGTCGAGTTGGAGGCCTGTAAGCAGTGGTGTTCCCCAGGGGTCAATACTTGGTCCGGTCTTGTTCAACGTATTCATCAATGACCTGGACGAGGGGACAGAGTGTATCCTCAGCAAGTTCGCTGATGATGCCAAGCTGGGAGGGGTGGCTGACATGCCAGAGGACTGTGCTGCCATCCAGTGGGACCTGGACAGGCTGGAGAGCTGGGCAGAGAAGAACCTCATGAGGTTCAATAAGGGCAAGTGCAGGGTGCTGCACCTGGGGAAAAAGAATGCCAGGCACCAGTACAGGTTAGGAGGGGACCTCCTGGAAAGCAGTTCCAAGGAGAAGGATCTGGGACTCCTGGTAGACAGTAAATTATCCATGAGCCAACAATATGCCCTTGCCACCAAGAAGGCCAATGCCACCCTGGGCTGCATAGGGAAGTGTGTGGTCAGTAGGTCGAGGGAGGTCATTCTCCCCCTCTACTCTGCCCTGGTGAGGCTGCAACTGGAATACTGCGTCCAGTCCTGGGCTCCCCAGTTGAAGAGAGACAGGGACCTACTGGAGAGAGTCCAGCAGAGGGCAACGAGGATGACTGGGGGATTGGAGCATCTCCCCTATGAGGAAAGGCTGAGAGAGCTGGGACTCTTTGGCCTGGAGAAGAGAAGGCTGAGGGGTGATTTAATTAATGTTTATAAATACCTAAAGGGTGGGTTGAGGGAGGATGGAGCCAGACTCTTTTCAGTGGTTCCTGGTGACAGGACAAGGGGTAACAGACACAAGCTGGAACATAGGAGGATCCACTTAAATATGAGGAAGACCTTTTTTTCAGTGGGGGTGCCAGAGCACTGGAGCAGGCTGCCCAGAGAGGGCGTGGAGTCTCCTTCTCTGGAGATTTTCAGGACTCACCTGGATGCAGTCCTGAGTGATGTGCTCTAGGGGATCCTGCTTTTAAGCAGGGGAGTTGGCCTGGATGATCTCTGGAGGTCCCTTCCAACTCTGAATATTCTGTGCTTCTGTGCTTTTCCATGGAAAACCAAGAAAACCAAAACTTCTAAATAATGATCTATGTACTTTGTATTCAGACTGAAATATGGTCTCGTATTTCAAACAGACTGAAAAAAATAAAAAAGAATGTTTTACTATTTAGAGAACACCTGTTTAAAATTTACTCTGTAAAATATGTATAACAAAGCTAACAGACCTAAGGGTCATCTTAGCAGGTCCCGGTGTAGAACTAGGAATTATGATTAATCCAGTTACACTTTTCGTAGTCTTAAAAATATTTAATGTTAGGAATCTTAATGAGTCCATTCAAGTAACTTCTTTATGTGTTATAATCCAAATCAAAAAGACTGTAGTTTCCATACATATAGACATTGGAGTTAGAGAAGTGGGGCTTTTGTTTGTTTGTTTTCTAAAATAACCTCTGTCGTATCACCTTATCACCATAGGGATTTTTGTTGTGTTAAATATCTGCCAAAATCCAGCATAAATGAAAATTTTCATTAGTGTTAAAGAAGTAAAAAAATCCTTCCTAAATGACATTAATACAGAGCGAAATGGCTTAGAGAGTTCAGATCCCCAATGTCTTTCTGTTCTCTTGGTTAATCAAAACTTCAGCAAATTCAGTAAATAAAAAAACTTATTTCAACAGATCTCTTATCTCACTACCCTTATCTCAGTATCTTTACTGATGTTTTAAATGTTTTTAATATGAGAGATTCACACTGGTATATTGCTTATGCTATCATTCTATCTAGCAGCCCTAATTATGGACTGTCTGATGTTATACAAACACAGAAAATAAATGATCCCTGCCTTCAACCAGATTAAAATGAAAATTTAAAGCAAGAGAAAACCAAGGAAGATAAAGACACTCACAGCATACCAAAAATTAAACAGTTTTCAAGATTTTTTTTTTTATATAGACATTACACAAAATGAGAGTTTCAGATAAGAGTTAAAGAGGGTTATGCATGTAATTCTGGGAAAAAAATAGCTGAATGTCTAATAAGTGGTGATGAAGACTGAGCCAGCTGCTAACAGGTCAGTTTTCTACTCCTGAGTGAAGGATGAGAGCCACAGCTATGACCTCTGTTTGAAAATAGGTAAATTGGGAATTGATATGTAACGGGGACTGATTCAAAGAAACAGGAGGCATGGACAGAGAAGCAAAGTAGGAAAAGGATATGTCCAGCACCTCAAATCAAGGCCAGATGAAGTGGTGGGAGTAAAGAAACACATAACCAAGGTATTGACTATGAAGTTTGTATGAAAATTGGAGTGGGAGATGGCAAGTGCAAGAGATCATGTGAGGGATAGAGACAATGAGTAAAGGGTGAAAATGTAGAGGGATTGAGATACCATTTCAGAAGGTAAAGAAAACCTGGAGGTAGCCTTGTTCAAAAAGGAGAAAAATAATTGGAGGGGAATCTTCTGAATCACAGAAATGGAAGAGGAGATGCCCAACACATATAAAACAAGATAAAGTCCAACACGTGCAAGACATCAAATGCCTTTGTTTTTTCAAACATTCAAATGTATTTAGCCTCTACATGCTAAATTATCATAGCCAAAACTGCCTCCCAAATACTGAAAAAAATTGATATTTTGGAAGAAAAGGGAAGGATAGGGCACATAAACAGATAAACAGAAAGGCTTTACGTACATAGAGCTTAGTCAGTATTCCCACACTGTTCGTGTGTTTGGCTTATAGTTGTAAATGTGTGAAAACTAACAGGTACTGAGCAGCTGTGTCCAAATCAGTAAATCTAAGTCAAAAAGTATGACCTGAAGTAAATCAGTAACTGAAATTGAACCTTCACATCAACATTCGTAATGTGGAGGGGGAGTTGAATGACTTTTAGAAAACAGCAATTACTACCACCTCAGCACACTAAGCTATTAAAATATCCAGTCTTTTCTCAACCCAGATAGTGTTTAAATTTATAATAGTTGCAAATACCACTTCAAAATATTGCAAGGCTGATGTTAGGCATTTCTATATCTACTATGCTTCTTTTAATTTCAGAAGACCCTTCTAAAATCTCAGATAATCAATTTCAAAAAGTAAATCAATGGAGGAAATACCGAGGAGCTGACAAAATTGATTTTAAATGGCAGTTATTCTGTCACTCTTTAAAAGTAAAGTTACGATTGGAACTGCAGAAAACTACGATCTTCTTATCAGCTTTCATATCATATGCAGTTATTTAGAAATAAAAGTAACATTCATTTCTGCAAATAAAAGCAGGTCTCTGAGTGTTAAAGATAAAAGTTCTTCTATGAAGCAGGAAAGCTAAGCAAAGAGCAGAAAGAAAGAGAATCCATTTTATCCCCTTCCAGACATGTGAAACAGAGGGTTTAAAGAGAGTTAGAGAGAACAGAATATTATAGACATTTCTAAAGCTGACTGATTAAATATAAACCACAGATAAATCTATTGAACAGGCTCTATCACTTTTATATGTTTTTAAAGAGTATGAAACACTTTCATAAAAGGAGGTTAAAACAAGAATTTACAGGAGATGAATGAAGAAAGTACAATAGTAGTCAGGGGTCATCCCATAGAAACTACTGTGCGTTAGTAACAGTAATGCAAAATTAAAACTATCCCAATTAATAAGCCACTAATTTTGCCATTATAGATCATTTTGGCTCCAGTTACAGCTTGCACTGTATTTATCCATTCCAAACCATATAGGCTTTTTTGAATTACAGAATGTGGGAGATTAAATGATAGACATTTATGCTTCTGTACTAACAAAAAAAAATAGTCAATAACCCCTCTGCCGAAGCTACGGCACCATCGCAAATGTTAATTGCTTGGTATTTGCAGTCAGGCAGACGCAGTAGCAAAACCTGCAAATTCCCATAAATCACCAAAAAGATGATAGCAAGGCTTTTACTTATTTTCTTAATCCCTAGAAACCATCACACACACACAAAAAAATCCCCAACAAGAAACAAACAAACCAAACAAACCAAAAACCACACGTACGAAAAGCTCTAATTCCTGATGTTGTGAACATTACTCTTTCACACCATGGAATAATGAAGTTGGGTCTATCCTGGAATTATTCAGATTTATCTCAAAGCAAAAAACCCCACAATCCTATCAATTTGAAAATAAGCCTTTTTAGACTAGCAAAACCGGCCAGTAGCTAGCAAGCTTCTGATCTTACACACCAATGAAATTGCCAAATTAAAAAAAAATTACAGTGTTCACTGTCTATAGCCCAGACTATGTCATTTTGGCTCCTTCTGTAGTTTAAATTACTCATCCAGCTTCCATTAGCAAGGCACTTAAAACTACAGGGGCTACGGTTGTTTCCCAGAGCCAAATCCAGTGCCCATGCATACAAACAGCTGTCTACAGCAAACTTTAAAACAAACAAGAAAACAAATTAATAATAACTCAGCTCATAAAAAAGGGTTGTGAGAGGACAGAGATGCTTTAGCAACATTAAGGACAAAAGAAAATGAATGCAATTTGTTTACCTCAAAGTAAGTGTTTGTACCACGTTACATCTTGGGCTTCTGTTATTCTTTTTTCTTCCTTTTTTTTTTTGACTATTGGCTATCTTTATACATTTTCTTATAAATTACATCGTTTCCAGAATGGTTATTTCAACAATGCTCATATAAATGGGGACTAAAAGACGAGTGTTATCTATGTGCAAATCTGAACATTTACAATTTACAAATAAGATATAAACTAGGAATTATGCTATGAATACAATGAACAAAAAATACACCTGAGAAAAAAGTTATCTGCTTACTAACAATATTTAAACAGAAAGAAATTAATTAACACTGAAAAATCCACTAGGAAATGAACTGTTTACTTCTGTAATTGTTTTTTTGAAAGAGAGAAAATCTTCACTGCAGAAATACCATTCATTCTGCAAAACATATCAGGATAAGTTTTTGTCAAATGTGAATTCTGTCTCCATTTTTTTTCCATTTGGTCCTTTCTATTTCTATTATTCTGTGGAATTTACATATGACTGTGTAAAATAATTGGCATTTTTACACCACTTATTTATTATCTAAAAGAATTAAACTCTATTAAAAATTAAATCTTGCCTCACTCTTCAGGGTGATTAAGCATTAATCCCAGTTCTTTCTTAATTAGTTTGTTGCTGAAGCACTGTGAGACACAGAAGTTTGAGGGGATATTTTTAACCAGAATAAAGATGTGAGGGTTTGGCGTTATAATAAAAAAGTACAATGTATACACTGTCAGAGGAACTGTGGTGCTGAAGAGAAGCCTTGGTGTCTTGTAGATGTGGCTGTGCCCATAACTAGACACTCTGATACTATGAGATGTCTACTGTGTCCACTTACTATATCGCCCATCTTCCTTTTATTTACATCACTAGTCCTACTCTACAACAAGGAACAGGACCAATTTAATGTTCTGCAAAAAGAAGTCAACAGTTCCAAAGGCTATAAAATCTTCCCTTGATCATCTAAAGACAAAATAAAGAATCTTCAGGTTTCTGAAACTTCAGGGCATAAACTGCTATATTTAAATACAAATTTTGTCAGAGCTTTTGATAATGTTAAAAAGCAAGAATGGTCAATTTTCTGAGACATCCATTCTGCTGATCTATAGAATATTTTTCATTAGGAAGTGAGTAAATAAGATAATTTCAAGAAGCAACATCCTGAACTTTGGAAGTTTACTTCCATTTCTTCACCACACACAGATGGAAGAGCATCAAGTGATACATAGCACTTAAAATTTTTGTGCTGTCACCTGAAGATGCTGTGATCCAGCACCCCTTCAGAGGTCCATGATTTCTTCTGGTCGTAAATTTCAGGTAAATATTATGGAGAATAATGCCTTCACCGTAGCTATAGGTCATCTCAGTAACACGCAGTTACTCTCGAGAGGTAGCAGAACAACTCAGTAACATAAGTGTAAAACCCTGACGCCTCTGTTTTAGGATATCACAAGAGATCTGGACACCTGGAAACGTAAAGCTGCCAGAAGCACACTTATGCCTTTGCTTGGCAGAAGGCAATTAAAAGGAGAGCTTCATATGAGGCTGCCAGAATTTTTGAAAATGTTAAATGCCAGCAAAGTAGTACAGAGATCTTCACCTTCATGGTGAGTTTTGACATCGCATTACTGATGCAATCATTTGGTAGCTGTGTCCTCTGGTGCCTACAATTTCAAACATAATGGATATTGTAATTCATTTAGGTAGATCCCTGGATCAGAAGATGACTTAAGCAGAAACCTAGGGCAGACCTGGGAATAATACACAGGGAAGAAAAAGTAGAAGAAAATAAGACTGGTAGGAGAAGATATATGTTGACAGTAACAACTACATGTAGAAATACAGTTATTGCTAGCTCTACTGAATTCACTGGTTGCCCTTCAACTGTTCGAAAACACCAGGCTCAATGAAACACAGAAAAGTGCAGAGCTTCAGAATATTTTTAAAAGTCATGTATTTCATTATAAGGCATTCAAAATAAGTTACAGCTGTCAATTTTAAAGCATTGATTTAGGTTCTGTAAACTACAGACCAGCTCATGAAATATCATAGGGGTTTTTTTCCTGCACTTGGCGAATCAGGATATACTACCTATGGAAATGTAAAGAATGTTTCAATCTGCCAGGTTTTTTGCCCCAAACACACATGAAGCTATGTTATGCTTTGAAAAAGAAATCTGATTACAGCATCTGATATTTTTCCCTAAGAACATAAGAAACAGTTTCCCTAAGGTAGTCTATTTTGCAAACCTTTAAGCTTCGCTAAACAGACGTAAAAATTTCTTGTGCTTCCATTTCCCCACTCTCATTCCCAGTTAATACATTTTAATCTACTCTTACTCTCTGCTCTCTAATGCCTTGTCCTCATTGGAGTCACTCTTAATTTTCACTAGAGAATATAAGAGGAAAATTAGACCCATTATATATACACTCACATTAGCAGATGGGATTTCAGGTGAGACTCAGGGCAATAGAGTGGTAGAGAAAAGAAACTCTGCAGCGTATTCAACAGCCTTGGAGGTTTGGCAGGTTGACTTTAAATCACCAGTGCCCTCTGCTGCTCTCGGGCTGGTCTTTTTTTGGTTTTCCATGCAGCCCAGTATAACTTTGACAGTTCCCCAGACCTTCCTTAATTATGGCTTCCTTGTAGGATGATTTATGACTGCTGCTATGCACATGTCCCTGTGAGACATTACAGCCTCACTTGCCCCAGCATCAGCATGGGTGCTGCATTGAGACGGGACTTGGGAGGATGCACCGAGTCAGTTGTCACTGCTTTGCGATGCAGCTCTGACAGGAGTGCTTTTCCTGGCCAAAAGTAAAAGCTTGCAAGGTTTTCAAAAAATTTTACTGCTTGTCCCTAAAGGCCACAGATAGAAATGGAAGGTTGTTTCTGCTTTTGCCTTGGAGGCTTGGTTTTGCAGGAAAGATCCTGTATAGCAAATAGACTAAATCTAATAAAATGAAACATGAAGGATAGAGACACATGAATAGTTACAATTTCATCAGCAGCACAGCTTAATACCTACCTAGGGGGAAAATCAATCAGCTAGTGTCTGATCAGTGTTTTCTTGATAGCATTAGCTATGTGGCTTACACAACCTCTGAGGAGATAGCGCTTGCTTTCCTTACCTGTGTAATTCATTTATTAGCCTAAATATACAGCTGTCAGCATAGATTTAGAGCACCAAACCTAAATGAACACACATTCTGTAGGTTTCAAGGACACACAGCTAAAAGTGTAAGACAAATGTAACAGGAATTTTTATATAGAACAGCTAACTAGTATCATTTTCCTTTATGTCACCATAAAAATAACTGAATACCTAGTAGGAAAACTGTCTGGTCAGTTCTGAATTTTATTTCCATTTCCCTTCCTCAGTCAGAGGAGGAAGTATGTAACCTCTGATATGAACCAATAATTCTCACAGTCCTCAAAATTGGGAGTATGGGGGGGATTATCTACTTAAGGTAAAAGAAGGTACATTATTTTGTGACTGTAGGCTGCTTTTGTATGCATGACCAGAATCCTTCTTTACATCCATTTCTCTGCACAGACTTCCACATATGATACAGGACGTTGGGAGTCAATTTGACAGTCAAAATAATGTTAATTGCATTATTTATTTGCCACAGCCTTTATGTAAAGGAACAAAAGAAGCCAAAAAAGCAAAAAAGCTTATTATTTTACTGAGCTGAATATTGGGATGACTCATTAAAAAATATGATTCCTGCCTTAAAGTAGCTTGTGAACTAATTAAGGATTAATTGGGCAAGTGGGACAGTAGCAGAGGGAGCAAGAGACAGTTTGGGTCCTCCCCACTTTGAACTACTCTTGTTTTCCCTTCAGAAGTGGTTGTTTGGAGAGAGAGAGGGTGGGCTTGGATTTTTGGCAGGAAGGGCTGCTACACAGATACTACTTGCACACTTACAGAGAGAAACACTCTTTCCTGTTCTCCTTGATCTTTAGAACAAGATAACGGGCACTGCGGGAAGCAGACGCTGCAATCTCCATTACGCTGCAGACGCTGCGATCTCCATTACGCTGCCTGAACTGTGCTCTCCGGGGACCTGATGGCTTACAGAACAGCCTCCAACTTGTAACAAAAAGCAGCGCTGCTGTCCACAGCAGACAATGTCCCAGAAATGTAGAATGGGATGTGTGTGTGTGGCTGTTGTGCATCATTTCATTTGGCCATTCTATGCCAAGACACAAGCAACCCTCCAAAATAAAGCTGTTTTCATTCTACTACTCACAACTTTCTTCTGAATGGAAAAAAAATATTCTACTCATTCTCCAAAGCTGAGATGCCAGCTCTCCTATACATTACAATTTGGTCCTTGCAGCAGTGTCAGACCACTGCAAATGTTACACAGCACAATACAAATTATAAACTACATTCAGTACCCAGAGAATGCATAAAGTACCAGGATAGGTATTCAGTGACTATGCCATATGAAGAAAAGTACTCTCATAAATGATCTTGAAAGGTAGTGAGAGGCTCTGTACCTTTACTAAAGCAAGCAGCTACTCCAACAAAGAACATAATGCATGCATTCAAACAACCAACTAGTGCACGATAATTGCCATGCTGTTCAGACCTAGTGTTAAATGAATGAAGCTGAATGAATCTAATCTAATTCTTTGGTCAAGCATTTAAGCAACATCCTCTTCATGTATTTGAGTATTTGAATGTTTGAAGACTACTCAAGTTAGACTGAAAAAACTCTAAGTGGAGTGGAATGGTCAAGTTTCCTGACAAGTCTGACTACTCAATTATAGACTGTTTTTAAAAAAAAGTCTTCTGGCAGTATAGACCTCAGACTTGTGATACTCTTATTCAAGTGTCAAGATTTAACTGCCAAAATCAGACACTTCATGTCATAGCCTAGCATTTGGTACCAATATTTTGACAAAGGTAAAACAGGCTCTTGTAAGCATGTATATGACAACAACACTACTTTTTTCATTGACACTACCCATTACTTTGCCTATGTGTCCATGTTGAAAATCACCTTAATGTTAAAGCATTTTTCTCTCCACAGCTGAAAAAAATATGCACTCCGCCAAAAGAGATAGGGGGTGGAAAAGGGAGGGGGTGGGAGAGTGGGGAGGAAGTGAAGTGAAGTGAAGTGAAGTGAAGTGAAGTGAAGTGAAGTGAAGTGAAGTGAAGTGAAGTGAAGTGAAGTGAAGTGAAGTGAAGTGAAGGAAAGAAGAAGGAAGGATGGAAAGGGGAAGACTGTTTTTGGAGCAAGGACAAGAAGTAACTGGTATCTTACAGTCCTTCAAAAGGAAGCCATTTATTGTTGGAAGAATTTCTGCTTACTTCTTTTACAAAAAAAAAAAAAAAAAGTTATGTCCTGGGGCATTTTCAGTTTCTGTCTTCATTTCATCGGATACATGTTAGAATTTTCAGCATGTGCAAGACCTAAAATTATTGTGATCAAAAGAGCCTCCTGGTCTTTTTCCACCAGTAACACTCCAGTCCTCTCACACTGATTTCTGAGCTTAATCTGTCAGTGAATTTCACAGCAAGAGACACAGTTGCAGAGGGAGAGCAGCTCAGAAGTCAATGTTTCAATACACTGGCAGAAAGTAGAGTTGTAAGTGAATTATACTGTTATGAATAAGGCACTTGAGAAAATAAGGACACATTTGAAAAGACTTGCAAAAAGTGTCCCAACTCACTTGCCCAATTCCTTGAAAAGAATTAGAAATTCCTTTCCAATTTAAAAGGGATTTTGAGGGATGTTCTTAACTACATTAAGATGACTTGGCCTTTTGAACATCCAATGCCGTGTGAACTTGGCAGGGATTTTCTTGCAAGGACAAAAGAGACAAAGATTGATCTGAAATTCAAATAATGGAAGGTTTTTATCACTTTTATTTTTCAAGAGAAAGGAAAATAAAACCCTCTGAGGCTATTATGACCTTTCATGCAAAGAAGGAAAGCTCTCAATGTTTCTAACAGGTGAAGAAACAGGTCATTAACTCTAGTTGAATCTTATATGGTATATACCTGTATCTTTGTATTTATTTCAAGAGACATGGTGCATCACATGCACAGTACACCGTCATCCCTCCAATAATAGGGGGCTTTGATTGAGATTGTATCTTTTCATCGATGTTAGAAGTAAGAATTCTACTTCTATCAGAAGATTAAAATTTTTCTGCTTCACAGTATTTTAAAAAATACCAAAAATTGTTATTTCATGGAAATGAATACAGTCTCCATTGTCACTCCACTGTAAATCACTTCCATTTATGTTTATGAAGGCTGTTGTTGTACCCTTCACTTTGTCTCATCTCTGTTTTTTCCACTATTTTTTTTTACTTGAATGTCTACTTTTTCTTTCTCAGTACTGGCTAAAGACATTCCCCTACTTCAACTTCCTTGTCACGCTACCTTCTGCCCTATATTTGGCTCCTTGTTGGGCTGAATGTCCTCCCTCAAAGCTTCCTCTTCCTTAAAACCTTAATTTGTATTGACTCACAGCATGGTTGCTGTGAGCTCTGCACCTGCTCCTTTCCTATATCGATGACTAAATTCTTACAGATGACTGTTTCCAAGGGAGACTCAGGCAGAAACTTAAAAATAACAGTTGAGCACACTATGCAGTGCTGACTCTTGAGCCTATGCATTCAATGGCTGCCAATTCAGTTTCACTTGAAAACTGCACCATGCAGTTGCTGACTTAAAATCTGAGCATGCTCAGGCTTCCCTCTATACAGCCAAGCCAGCATCTGTACAAACAAAATCAGCCTGTTAGTATCTAGGCATAAATTTAATTCTCTGTTTGTCCAAAAGCACGGTAAATGTTGACAATTTAATTGCATACAAGCACAGTATCTGTGTGTTACTTGAGGCCAAAACTTGTAAAACACAAAGTGGATATTTTCCACAAAAACATTCAAAGAAAATTAGAAAGTATCAGTTTAAGACAAATTTTCCAGTTTTCTAGAAAGATCAGAATCAAAACCATAACCTTCTCCACTACTTCCCAAAATATCAAAATTATCAACATTAGAAGCGATGTCTGAATTACTGCTCAAAAATTGTATAAAACGTGATCATGAATGCAGACAGCCTTAATTACTTTAACAAAAAACAGCTGTGTTTGCGTGGGGCTGCCATTTGTTTCTCATTAATGATTAAGCAACCTCATAAGACTAGTGAACTAATAAAAAATAATTAATTATTGGCTGATAAGGAATACTAATAGAGGAAACCTTTTTAACATTTACTTTGTATTTTAAACTGCCATGGGTGTTATTTGTCTATTACTTTGTGTCATGTGAGTAAAAAAGATCTTTTTAGTCAGCAACAGCTTGCTTGAAGAGATTAAATGCATACTGGATAAAAATCAAGTATTTTTGATGTTGTAAAGCACAGGCCACATTTTATAAAAACAACTATTTCCCTAGATAATTATTCTAACTATTGTCCAGTCTGTTAAAGATTTGACTGAGCTGAAGGTATGGATCAATTTGCTCTAGATGGTTAGTAATAGGTTATTTTAAAAAATTATAGCTGCTGCTTCCTTCCTATTCCCCATTATTAAACATTAATCCCTTTCATAAATTGCACTCTTAATTAGAGATGAGTCAGGGCTCTTTTTTATTACCCAAATTTACTACCGCTTCTGCTTCAGAAAACTCTAATGGTTTAGTACATTATTTTTTTAAAGTGGGTACAAAGCTTGCAGATGTTGTTAACTGCAGCCCCCTACCATTAAAATATACTTATAATATCAGAAAACTAAACTGGAATTTGTAACACCACATCTCCTGTATAATAAAGTGCATTGACTTCTGCCAGAAAACAACTCTTTGAAAGCCAGAGATGTTTGCAGTGTGCAGTAACTGAATGCGCTAATGGAAGTGCAATGACATGAAAGGCTTTGTGTTGAGTCACACAGAATCAGTTTCAGAGTGGTGGGGGTTGGGAGAGACGTCTGAAGATGACCTAGTCCAATCACCCTGCCAGAGCAGGATCCTAGAGTAGATCACACAGGAACACATCCAGGCAGGTTTTAAATGTCTCCAGAGACAGAGACTCCACAACCTCTCTGGGCAGCCTGTTCCAGTGCTCTGACACCCTCACAGTAAAGAAGGGTTTTCTTATGTTAAGATTGAACCTCCTGTGTTCCAGTTTGTGACCATTGTCCCTTGTCCTGTCACTGGACACCACCAAGAAGAGTCTGGCCCCATCTTCCTGACACCTGCCCTTGAGATATTTATAAGCATTAACGAGATCCCCCCTCAGCCTCCTCTTCTCCAAGCTAGACAGACCCAGTTCCCTCAGCCTCTCCTCATATGGGAGATGCTCCAGTCCCTTCATCATCTCAGTGGCCCTGCGCTGGACTCTTTCAGTAGCTCCATGTCCCTCTTGAACTGGGGAGCCCAGAACTGGACACACGACTCCAGATGAGGCCTCACCAGGGCAGAGTAAGAGGGGGAGGAGAACCTCCCTTGACCTCCTCTTAATGCACCCCAGGATACCATTGGCCTTCTTGGCCATGAGGACATATTGCTGGCTCATGGTCAGCCTGTTGTCTACCAGGACCCCCAGGCTGTTTTCCGCAGAGCTGCTCTCCAGCAGCTCAGCCCCCCCTGTACTGATACCTGGCGTTGTTCTTCCCCAGATGCCAGACTCTACACTTACTCTTGTTGAATTTCATTAAGTTTCTCCCTGCCCAGCTCTCCAGCCTGTCCAGGTCCCGCTGGATGGCAGCACAGCCCTCTGGCATGTCAGCCACTCCTCCCAGCTTTGTGTCATCAGCAAACTTGCTGAGGATACACTCTGTCCCTTCGTCCAGGTTGTTAATGAATATATTGAATAGGATCGGATCCAGTCCTGACCCCTGTGGGACACCACTAGTCACAGACCTCCAACTAGACTGCCCCACTGATCACTCCTCTCTGGGCTCTGTCTTTCAGCCAGTTCCCAATCCACCTCACTGCCCAGTCATCCAGTCCACACTTGTTAAGCTTGAGTTTGTGTGCTATTTTCTTTTCAATGCAATGGTAGGTTGTTTTACCACAACTATACAAATAGCTTCATCAGACATAGGGACGCATAGGCATGTTCATTATGTAAAGGTGCTGGGCAAATCATGTCTTCCTAAAGTCCCTGGGAGATCACCAAAGCCTCATAAAACCAAGTGCCATGGCTGCTGTCCCAATAGTATGAGCTACCATTGATTCACTGGGGTTAGGCAGGCCAGCAACAGACTGCCATTCTCCCAAAGACGAGATGAGACTTGTAACAAGATATACATCTCCTTTGGCAAGTGCCAAGGAAATTAAAAAACAAATTCTCCTGAACTGCAATTAGTTGAAAGCTTCATATAAGATTAAGTGAAGACTTAATTTTATTATTTTTTTTCACAGATATTGAAATACTTAAGAAATGTTGGATTTTACCTAGCAGAAATGGCAACTCAATGGAAATTTTTTTACCACAATTTTTCAGGCCATTAATTAATTTGCCCTTCAGTTTCATAATTTTCATACTGCAGTTTTTCAAATGTGAAAATCCATTTAATATATTTAATATCTTGTATTTCCGTGTACTTGTAATTAATGCTTTTAATAAGGAAATTTAAAAAGCATAGTTTGGTTTTGTACAGAAAAAAGAGCAAAAGGACACAACAAATCCTTTGGATAAAATTAACTACAATGACAATAAGTCTCTGACAGGTCTCGCACTAAAATGATATAATGAACATACAGAAATCAGTCCAAAACATATCTGTGAAGTAGACTCAGTGGAAATACACAAATTCTTCAAATTGGTAATAACCAATTTTTAACTATTATCTAATGAATACTCAAAAATAATAAAGCATACTATCTTCAGTTTTAGAGATAACACTTAGTATACAGACATACATCTTGAATTTTATCCTTGATGGATATAATACTAAGTCACTTGGCTGAAACATTAATAAGGCCATGAAAACACTTTCAAAATTGTAAAAAAAAAAGGCAGTGTATAATAAAATAATAGACATTTATATAAAGATATCACTGATACAGAGGAATCTCTTAAGTATATCTCAAAATCCTTGTAAAAGTTGTTGGGATTACAAGGTCAAAATGATTAAAAATAACACATTGAGGAGATTAAAGAGACAGCAAAGAAGGTGATTTATTTGTTTTGGTTTTCACAGAGGGAACAGGGAGGAAATATCTGGTTTAGTGCTGATCTTTAAAGATAATGAAGGTGAAGCACTGTCAAACACAGAGACATAAAATAATAAGATAGAAGAACTCCAGAAATTTTATTAACATAAATTACTCGGGCATAATGCCAGAACTCTGCAGGAACTTCTGAGCATTCAGGCTCAGGTTCAGGATCCCTGTACATTATCTGGATGTAGAGTGTGGGGCAGGAGGCTCCAAGGCCATACCCACCCAGCTCTTGTCATCTACCTAATATGGATGAGGCTCATTTTACTTCCTACAAAACGGATGAGTTCTTTAAAACTACAGTGAAGTAAATTTCGTGAATAAAAGTGGAAGGAAAAGTGCTTTCCTGGACAAATATTACATATGATGATCACAGTTGGACTGAATGACCAGTGCTCAGTAGAGAGATGGGTTAGAAGAACTGTGAGGCCCATCGCGAAGACAATTTTCCAGAAATATTTGTTTTAATGCCGTAACTAGTTCATTTCACATTTCAGTTCTGCTAGCACATTTTAGAGCCGTGCTTTTATTTCACCAGCATGAAGGGTATGGAGAACTGCAATTATGAAATCCTTAGTGTAAATCCACCCTCTAGGAGCAGTTTCAACATCTCTACCTGGCGAAAACCTTTCCAGCAGTTCGGAGGCAACCCACCGCCAGGCAGTCACAATTAGCCATCACAGTACATGGTTCATGCTTCTGATTTCCAGCCCAAACCTCACATCACTTCTCATACACCACCTCCATGTTGCAAAAACCACAGCACTCACTGAAAGGCAACAACAGGAGATGGACAGTGCAGCTCAGGAGAGAGTCCAACCCCATCTTCAAGCCACCATTTTGGTCCAAGGATGGATTCAGCAGCAGGCAGGCAGCAGGGTGCTCTTGCCTCACTCATAATCCCACAGGCAGCAGTACCCTCGTCTGTCACCACCATCAGCTTTCCTCTCCTCAGAAGAAAGAGGTCCAAGCCAGACCATATCTAAGGTGAGCATGGTTTGAAGCAGTCATGTTCAATGACTACAAATGGACTGCTACTTCTTTTACTTGCAGAACCAATGAAAGTTAAACCAAATAGACTATGTCTTGTTAACCTTTGGTACAAGTCTTAAAATACTGGAGGTTTTTTTATCATAGGTTTCTTTAAACTACTTTTTAATCACAGCATTCCAGAAGCTACTTTCAGAGAATTATACAAATCGCAGTGGAAACTTTGCTTGCAATGATGCTTACCTCCCCTTGGAGTTTTCGAGGTAAAGAGATTCAGCAAACAACATTTGTAGCAACATTTTGTTAACATGTCCATGACAAAATTCAAAAGGTCCTTAAATGCTTCAGAATACAGTTACTAGCAGAAATTAAATAAAAAAATGTATGTCCTGCAACAGGACTATTTAGTGCTTGTTTATTTGGCAGTGTCACATGGGAGAAAACAGGAGGGAAAGAGCTCAGCTGTGGACATTCCCACACTCCGTGCTAGCTGCATATCCCTGCTCGCTCACCATGGACAGTGCTCTCATGTAAAAGGGTTGGCTCTTGACCACCATCACTGATATCCAGTCTGTCACCAAAAAGAAAAGGAGTCTAGAAATGTCCCACAGTATGCTTCGCAGCTTCTGTCATTGAGATGGGTGTCTTAAGGCCTCAACATTATCTTTGACCACTCCTTCTTACTATACAAGGCTTTGCTCCAGCAAAAAAGATGTTCCACCAATTGACAACAAAAGCTAGGTCCATAAGAGGAAGGTTGACAGACTCTTAGATAAAAGACTTGCAATAGTCTCCTGCTTTTAGACATCCAGGGTACTGATAAAGAGGGTCTTCGCACACGGTATAATCAACAGTTCCTCATATGAAATCTGGGCAATGTGGTGCACTCCTTTAGTAACAGAATATTATGGTCCTGACCACCTCTCCTGCAGCTAATGATTTTAGTGCAATAACGCCCCTTGATCCTATCTTACATTAGCATTTACAAAATCATCCTTTATCTGTCGGTAGCAACTGATTTGGAGAACACTACTTGCACTAATGTCACCATAGTAATAAACTTTCTTGTTGTAAAACACAAAAACATATTAACCTGTTTAATACAGTATAATAGGTTGAGATGTTTTCATTGAAAAATGATAGTCTATCAGCATTTAATATTAATATCAAAGGGACAAAGATAAATTAAACTAGTATTTATTCTTGTATTATGGGAAATCTAGCAACAAGCTATAATGGGTGTGAACATGACATTACATCAAAATCCCAGGAAAATTATTCTGATTAATGCCGTTAGCACAGAGCAGATCTCACTTAGTTTGCTCTCCAGTATGTATAGCAAGCAGGTCACACCAGAATGGTAATCCAGAAATAAGCCTGAATCTTCCACTGATCAGGAAGAGGAAGTTGATGAGGCCTTCTACAAAGAGCTGGAAGTAGCTTCATGATCACAGGCCCTGGTTCTCATGGGGGACCTAAACCACTGTGATATTTGCTGGAAAGCAACACAGCCGGTCATGCACAGTCCGCAAGGTTCCTGCAGGTCATCGATAACACCTTTTTGACACAGGAGTTTGGGGAGCCTACAATGAGAGGTGTGCTGCTGGACTTTGCACTAACAAACAAAGAAGGACTGGTTGAGATGTGAAGGCTGGGGGCAGCCTTGGCTGCAGTGACCATGAGATGGTGGAGTTCAGGATCCTGCATGGAAGAAGCAGGGCAATAAGTGGGATTACAGCCTTGGACTTCAGGAGAGCTAATTTTTGCCTCTTCAAAGACCTTCTTGAAGGAATCCCATGGGCTAGCACTCTAGGAGGTAGGGGGATACAAGAGAGCTGGTTAATGTTCAAGCACCACTACCTTCAAGCTCAAGATCGGTCCATCCCTATAAGAAATCAAGCAAAGGAGGCAGCAGACCTGCATGGATGAGCAAGGAGCTTCTGGAAAAACTCAAATGGAAGTAGGAAGTTTACAGAATGTGGAAAAAGAGACCAGACACTTTGGAGGAATATAGGAACATTGTCAGAGTATGCAAGTATGCAACGAAACAGGCTAAGGGCCACTTTGAATTAGATCTGTCATGGGATGTTAAGGACAACAAGAAGGGCTTCTTCAAGTACATCAGTAGGAAAAGGAAGACTATGGAAAATGTGGGCCCATTGCTGAATGAGGTGGGTGCCCTGCTGATGGAGGACATAGAAGACGGAGTTACTAAATGTCTTCTTTGCTTCAGTCTTTACTGATAAATCTGCCCTCAGGCATCCCCTCAGGCTCTGGAAGTAAGAGAGAAAGTCTGGAGAGAGGAAGACATCCCCTTGGTCAGGGAGGATCAGGTCTGACATTTAGGCAAACTGGACATCCACAAATTCATGGGCTGCAATGGGATGCACACATAAGTGCTGAGGGAGCTGTCAGGTGTTATGACTAAGCCACTCTCCATCATCTTTGAAATGCCATGGAGAACAGGAGAGGTGTCTGAGGACTGGAGGAAAGCAAATGTCACTCCAGTCTTCAAAAAGAACCAGAAAATAACAGATCAGTAAGCCTCACCTCCATCCATGGAAAGTGATGGAACAGCTCATTCTGGATGTTATTTCTAAGCATGTGGAAAAAAAGATTATCAAAAGTAGTCTACATAGATTTACTAGGGGGAAATAATGCTTGAACAATCTGATAGCCTTCTATGATGGCATGACTGGCTGTGTAGATGAGGGAAGAGCAGTGGATGTTGTCTCCCTTTATTTCAGCAAGGCTTTTGGTGTTGTTTCCCATAACATTCTCATTGTTAAGTTTAGAAAGTGCAGGTTAGATGAGGGGACAGTGAGGTGGATTGAGAATTAGCTAAATGACATTTCTCAGTGTTGTGATCAATGGCACAGTCTGATTGGAGGGCTGTAGTTAGCAGTGCTCCGCAGGGGTCAGTGAGGCAACATCTGGAGTACCATGTCCAGTTCTGGACTCCCCAGTTCAAGAGAGACATAGAACTGCTGGAGAAAGTCCATCAGAGGGCTAAAAGAGACAATGAGGGGACCTGAGCATCCCTCTTAGTAGGAAAGGCTGGGAGGCCTGGGTCTGTTCAGCCTGGAGAAGAGAAGACTTAGAGAGGATCTTATCAATGCTTAAAAATATCTCAAGGGTGGGTGTCAGGAGGATGGGGCCTGACTCTTCTTGGTGGTGTTCAGTGACAGGACAGGGGGCAAAGGGCACAAGCTGAAACACAGGAGGTTCAACTTTAACATAAGGAAAAACTTATTTACTTTGAAGGAGACAGACCCCCGCCTCATTACAACCTCCTTGACAATTTCAATATAAGTGAAACAAGTCATGATGAAGAGCCACTGTGCATCATGTGGCATCACCTAAATTTTGGGGCAGCAAGGCCTATGAAAGAAATGTGCTATTTCTTCAGAGCTGCAGAAAAAGGAGATGATGGTTAACTATGAAAAGCCAGGTATTTGTCCAACAGAACCTATGTTCTGCCTGCAGTGACAAGCTACAGGATATTGTTACAGAAAAAAATTCTGATAGTATGAACTTTCTAATTATCTTGTTTTCATCCATCTCACAGAATCCTGGGAAAATCATGAAAGCTAAAAATGATTTTTGGAAGGAACCAGAATGCTGATCAAACCAAAAGAAAACAGGAGGTTTTTTCTTTTTTCCTAAAGGTATAATGATTATGTGAACTACACCATTATAACAAGTATGCAACTTCAGAAAAATACAAGTTTGAAAGAAACTGGAAATATTAATTGAACCTGAACAGTGTCCTAAATGATGTACTGACAGGAGAATAAAAAAGATCACTGACTGATAAAAAACCTGAGACCCCCTTAATGAGAATATTAACCCTGACAGTACTGACGTTCTCAGTATTTGGGGAAGAAACTGAGCATTAACTTTTATAGCCCTCTGGAATGTTGCACTACTGTGTTCCTTTGAGGGGAAATTCATTATTTACCTGCACTCAGAGTGAAAAGCTAGTGTTTTTCTTTTCTGACAGAATTCAGCAAAAGCAAATCAATGATGAGCAAGGATGATAGGATGTATAGAGATGACCTAAAATGCGTCTTAGGCTGAAAAGGATGAGAAACTACTGTGCATACTCCCTCATGCATTCTAGTTCTGTTATGGAGAAAAATTAATATTCAAATATTAGATTCAAACATACACTAAATGTTCAGAGACATTTCCCACTTGTATTTAGATTGTGTGACTACTAACAAGGGAAAAAATTAAAGAAAATGTACATGATCCTATAAATTGCCCATGTGAAATAATTAGAAAAATTGCAAATAGCCTCTGGCAGGTAGATCTGATGATATATGCAAACAATTTAGTTATAAAAGGCACCTGGTTTTAGATACCAAAAGGCACATTAATTTGCATCTGCACATTATTTAACACTGTCTGAAAGAATATTTTTCCCACTTAATTATCTGAAGCAAGAATCTGGTACTTAATGCCTCAAGTCATACTTGCATGTCTAATTGCTGTCTTTGTTTTCTCTGCAAGATGAAACAGTGGCTGTGGTTTTACATGTGACAGTGACCAGCAGACAGAGGGAAGCTACCTTCCCGTCCTCTGCACAGGTGAGGCTGCATCCAAAATACTGTGTCCAGTTTGGGATCCCTTGATCCTGGTCCAGAAAGATGTTGAAAAACTGGAAAGGAACCAGCAGAGGACTACCAAAATGGTCAGCAGCTAGGAAGAGACCGATGGAGCTGAGCTTGTATTATATGTGATCTAACAAATGCATCATAGCTTCCAAGACATAGGTTTTCAAACATACATCTTTAGACTTGAAAATTGTTCCATGTCATATTTGGAGCTGAGTGTCATATGAGATAATCAACAGCAGAATTTTCAGAAAGAGACTCGGAGGCAAGACAGTCAACATTTTTCTTTTAGCATAGTTTTCTTACAATCTTTTAAGCTTCCACTAAGCTAAACAGAATTTGCAGGTAACAATAGGAAAAACTGCAGCAGGACTTGACAGCAGTCAAGAGTGTGGTCTTGACTGTAATCTGTCAGAAGGCAGACAAGCACAGAAGGAGCAAGTTTGCTCAAAACAGGCCACTCAATAGCCCACTCTGTCTCTTATTGACAGAGACCCAAGGAATTGTAACCATGAGCACCTTCCTCCACTTCAGGTTGCCTCCAGCTGTGGAGCTCTTTCTGTCACTGAAACGTTTTCACAAAACACTGAAAATAATTACAACATATAAAAAACCCATTCCTTATGCACATTTGAATGACAGATGCCAATACTCGATTAGCGAAAACATTCGCTCTTCACTGTCCACATCTTATTGGCATTTTATGGTGCAAATGATGCCTCTTTCATGGTCACTACATTATTTTAAAGATTTCTTCCCAACACTCAAGCCATTCATTTAATTGTGTATTCCACTGGAAAAAAAAGAATAAGACATAAAGTAGAACTGCTTTCTTCTAATTTGTTTTAGCAGAAGATCATTTTCTCCATCAGTTTCTGTACCTTGCTGAAGTATAGTTTCAATTTCCCTTCTCAGTCATGGATAAAACAAAGCCGACAACACATATTTTTTTCTGTCAAAACATTTCACCTACTTTTCAGTGCACAGACAGCTTAAGAGTTATATCTTAGGCCAGGATTACAGAAACATTATTCTTGTTATCTTAATAATAGAAAGATACATGCACTAGATCCTTAACAGTAGTATACTAGCTTAAAAACATGTCATAGATAAATAAGGATTTCCCAAATGATAGTGTCAAATGGGAAAAAAAATAACCTAGCCAGTTATCAGATGAGAGTGGAGAGGGCTAGGACAATACTGTCTGCTATATCCTGTCAGACACATAATGGTCAGCCATTTCAAGCGTCGTTCAAGCACATTGCACACAGAGTTTCAGCTGGTTGAAAACCAGTGTGCTTACTTTTCTGCCTTGGTTGATGGTATTTTAATTAACTTTTAAAGAACTGCCAAAGCAGACACAGACTGTTTATTCCAGGCCTTCCCTCGGACAATATGAGTTACCGTCTCATGTAATGTGTCTCTCAGACGTAATTTTCCTGGGAATTATGGAAAGAATACCACAGTAACATATGAAAAACCCTTACACAAAAATAAATCACTCTGATTCATAAACATCAAATTGTAATACAGTTGTCTTTCAAATAGTTAGTGCTCAATATGAAATAGAAAGGCTTCCATAATGCTGTGCCTGCACAATTGCTGCAAGATGTACAGGTCAGGCATGCAAAAAGCATTTTTAGAAAGGTAAAGGCAAAAATAAGTGTTTACCGGTCACAAGACACAATTACATTATTCCTCCTAAGTTAGGCAAGTAAACGGACAAGAGACTGTTCAGGTCAATGAAGAAAAGGTT
Source organism: Podargus strigoides (assembly GCA_028020825.1). Lineage (NCBI taxonomy): Eukaryota > Metazoa > Chordata > Aves > Caprimulgiformes > Podargidae > Podargus > Podargus strigoides. The sequence continues at coordinate 81,399,028 of CM051663.1, read as the reverse complement.
CTTGTGCCTTTTGTATCAACAAAATTGCTACTTATATACAGAAATATAACAGACAATAAAGTCTGTTATATTCAAAGTGAAGAACTGTGCACCTCCACAAGGAGCTTGGGGGTCAGAGGAGGGGTCTTTTTCTGTCCCCAGCCTGACAGGCTGTTTAGCCACAGTACTGAGACAACTTGTTGCAGATTACAAAGACTTCTAATGTACAAAGACCTCTCCTTCAGCTGCGTGTCTCTGCCTGCTTGTACTTCCTTTGTGTGGCACAGTGCTGCAAGGGAACTTACAAGCACATTTAAATACTCTGAGCAGGCAATGCATGCCTGGAAACTGCAGAGTTGGGGAGACAGGAAGGGTTAATGTATTTAAGCAAAATTCCAACATAACATTATCCCAGGTCATAACTTTCAAAATCACATTCACTAAATCACATTCAATTCATCTGAACAAAAGCATTTATTTCAAATTATGAATTTGTTAGGCTTTTCCTTCATTGCAGTCTGAGCTCCCCTCCCCCGATGCATGCCACTCCAGATCCTTCAGCTAGCTACTGGCCTAGAGAGTTTGACAGATTCATTCCCCTCTCTAGTATAACATATACAGTGATGGTAGGACACCATTTGCACAGCAGGCCTAAAGTTTGCCTCCTAACTGAACAAATACTTTATATTTTTCTCTCATCTTATAGTATAATACTGCTGGGCAACTTTAAGCAACTGAAAGGTTTCTTCCGTCACTGAAATGTAGCCTTCTCAAATACTACCTCTTTGAAACTGAGATAAATATGTGGATTTATACTCCTATATCAGTTAGAATATGGGTGAACCACTGTTAAATTAATTTAAGTGTTAAACATTGAGCAAATCAAGCTTTCATTTTCTATTTCAGCATCTTTGTAAGAAAAGTCACTTCTTTTATAGGAGCAGGTGTTCTATCTACTCCACACTGACATGTTAATTTCACACATCATCATGCAAAACTAGATTCAATATACCATTATATTTCATGGATTAATGTTTTGTCTTCTAGAGTTGCCACAATGTATGTATTTTCATTCAGAAACATTTCACAGTGAAAGCAAATTAAGTAACGTTCATTAAACCCACGGAACCGTAATTTTGAGTAAAGGGACCTCTGGAGGTTTCTAGTCCAACTCCCTGCTCAAAGCAGGGCTAACATAGATCAGGTCTTGTCAAGTTTTGATTATCTCCAAGGATGGAGACTCTGCAGCCTCTCTGGACAACCTATTCCAACACTTTTCCATGACAACATTTCTGTTTTTTTCTTACGTCAAATCAGAATTTCCTGTGTTCCAGCCTGTGTCTGTTGCGTCTTTTTGTACCATTACATACCTCCCAGAAGAGCCTAGGTCCATTTTCTCTAGTCCCTTGCAGTAGGTAGTCATAGAAGAAAAAGGCAAAAGGGAAAATAAAGCTATACTTGACACAAGATTTCCAGAGAGTTTATTTTTTCTTTTTTATTCCTTTACAGTTTTCCATGCTCTTAACTTAAAAGCGATCAAATTGCTATTGATTTTCCTACTTACCTTTGTCTTCTAGTTCTGTCAGCTATAAAGACAAAAAAAAACAACTAACATTTGGTCAGAAAATGATGCAAAATTTATGTTTTACCAAACTATTCAGACTCTCTAAGCCTACAAATTGGACAGAATATCCTTTAAAAAATGCCACGTGTTCTCATAAAATTTCCATTCTTTTTACTTGTACTCAAACCATAAATAATAGGTGCTCAAGAACAGTTTTTCATATGCAGTTCTGGCCATTCTTCTTCAGGTCTTCACCTGAACCATAAAAATAACAAAGCACAAACATGAAAAATAAATTAAAGGTTGAGGTTGAGTTCAAGTTTGAGCAATTGTTTGCTTGACTTTTTACTTTTTCAATAGGATTGATCTACCTCTAACTGCATTGTTCCCCTTGGATTCACATCAAGCAGGTTCAGAGACTTTCCTCCTTCTCCCAGCTTCTCTTCTGTAGAGTGTTTTCAGTGGTATGCATTTCCAATTTTTTTCACCAGCATACTAATAACTAATTCATTTCCCTTACACAGGACACTGAGAAAATGCAGGATAATGGAAGACTTTAACTGATATTTGAGTTGCATATTCTTGTAGAAATCCTTTACATTTCTCTTCTGATTTCACCTTACTCTGTTATCATTCTTTGCAATAACTTTTTTAGACATTTGTGACATTCCAAATAGGTTTTGGTTCTACAGATTGCATTTTGTCTCTCTTTTTATTTCCAGATCAACAGATGCATTTTCATTCAGAAATGTTACAAATCATGTTTTGAATTCCATGCTTTTAGATTACATCTTTTCATTCCAAACAAATGTGAAAAAACTATCATGGGAATAATTATTTGTATGTAACCTCATTTGTGGTCCAGAGAAATTAACCACAGTATGTAAATTTATATCTGTTCACACAATGTACTTACTGACAGTCAAGAATCCCATCCATAACACTGGTATGTTCACCTTCTGAATGTCAAACCATACTAAACTGGCATGAGTGACTTTCACTAGTCCATTAGATTTGGATGATGGTTTGCACTTGTCATGAGTCTGAGGACATGGCAGACAAGAGCACTTGCCTGCATGTTCAGCACTCCCAGCAGAAGCATGGAAATATAGACAAGACCATGTGGAATACAACTTCACAGAAGGTGAAAGAATAAAGACTGGTAAAATGAGGCTCACATCATCCCTCTTACAAATAGCAAGAACATTTAGAGAACATTTAAAGACATTTAAGAGGTATTGCTTCTTTATTCTTTCTTTTAACTAATAGTTTGGCCTTCATCACTGCAAAACTATACATTTTTATTTTCCCAAAGATTCTGGTGATCGTATTTATTCTTATTAATAAAGAAGTTATGTGTGCCTAGTTACATCCTAATGGATCATTAACAGTAATTTCAGTGATTAAAGGCCCTTGGCCTTCACCCTTACATATACAGTATACCTCAAGTATGTATTTATAGTCCATTAATGCATTATCATTCTGTCTTACTTTATTATTTTACATGCTCATGTTATTTCACAATATTTATCTAGAAAAGCAGATGGGGAAAGAACACTGTAGAAATTCCTCTATGGGTCAAATATCTAAAATAGAATTTCATAACAAATTGAAATTGCATATATAGTGAAGAATATTTGCTGTGACTTATAATCTACATTTGAGTTATGTAGTGCTATGTACCAGAAGAAGCAGCACTGAAGCAAAATTAAATTGCTTATTGTCTTCTTTCCTTGCACAAAGTTCTCAGAAATCTCTTTCCTCTCCCACACTTCCCAGTCCCATACACAGAAAGGCTGGGACAGGTGAATCAGAGATGTGTACTCAACTAGTATGCTGCAAAGGGCAGCCCTCAGGGCTAGCAGAGCAGAGGAGAAGCAGTAGATAATATCACATTTCTTTCCCAGACAACATGTCAGACTGCTTGCAGCCTTGAGCAACTTTCAGTTTGGATATCCGATTTATACTTTTAAGATTAGCTTCACAAATATAAGATATAATCAATCAAAATATCTTTTAAAGCAGAAAATTTATGTTCTGAAGCTCAGAGTGCAGCCATGAGTTGTATCAGGTCACTGAGCTACAAAAAGTCAAACCAGTTCACCCCCTGCTATATCTGTCCATGATATTATGAGATCATATGCACAACACTTTCTGCAAGTAATTTGCAAAATGTCTTATTAAGAGGCTTTTTCCCCTCACTCCATTTTTAGGAAAGATTATTTTTCATTTTCTGGGTCTTGTCTCAGCACACCTGGGTCACTTTATCCAGCTTCTTGGTATGGTATCCTATTATAAATTGGATCACCACACTAATTTATTCTATCAGGAAATAAACATTTCAAATTGTTTGATACCATAGTATCAAACTCTGCTCAATGCTCTTGATCAGAATAGATAACACTGTTATAATTATTTTTGAGTAGTTTCCAGAACAATAAAAAGGGTGAAGTAAGAGGATATCAACTTCATACAGAGATGTCATTATGATCATTATTGTGTCAATAAGTGAGAAGCAGATTTGCAGCGGTCTACTCAGCTGGTAATCCAGATGGATAATTTTGAGGCTGTTTGTAATTTGGAAAATACCATGACTCTTCATTGCTCTCAACTTGTCAAAAATAAATTAAACATTCTATAAAACATTGGGCTAAGGGTTGCAAACAAATAGCAAAGCTATAAACAACGGTATTCTAACTGTATTACCTTGATGAGTAAATATGCATACTAGTCCATTGTCCCAGCCAACAAAAACGATCATCAGTGAGTCATACTTCATGTCAAAGTTGATCAGAAAAAGCTCATTAGAGACCTGTGCTGATGTTGCTATACACATGCATAGTCAGGCACAAGATCTAGCAAAGAAATTCCCTGTTGTAGGAAGACTCTTAGAGGGCTAAAAGATGCTTGGAGCCTGTTTCACCTCCAACACCTATCTACTTCTACACCTCCTCTTGCCACAGGGGAGCACACCAAAATCCAGATAAATAGCTGAACTTCTGCTATTTGAGCAGTTGAATAGCTCAGGTAAATTCATTAATGTCTACTGTTAGAGGTGAGGATGAAGCCAGCTCTTAGAATCAAACCAGAAAAGCTGAAGTCATGAGATAAATCTTTATTCCAGCACATACATATTATACTAGGTCAGACATTCGCAAAACATATGGTAAACTTTGCATCAAACAATCCAGTAATTCAGCCAACAATGTGACTCAGAGCAAGTGTTCCATGTTCCCAGACAGCCACAGGAAGGGACCTAGATACACTCAGATTCTGGGGGAACATGTGGCATCCTGCTGTCCATCACACTATACCCACCCAGATTACGTAGCACAGATATACCAAGAACTTGGGGAAGCGTGACTCTCCTGAGACAGTGCCATGGTGTCTACGATTAGCCAGTACTCAGGACTCAACTGTAGCAGTTAATATCTCACCCAAGGCTCCCTCCCCAGCTGGGAAGGAGAATCTGGGAAAACAAAGGAGAAGGCCCATGAGTTGAAGTATAAACAGATTTAACCAAGTAGCAAAACTGGAATAACAACCAACATAAACCATAGAGGGTTCTACTCAGCCTAGTTCTCAATGCTGACAGAAGGAATAGAAGGCCATCAGCAAGGAACCTCAGGGAGAGGAGGAACTCTACCCTTACTGAAGTCGCTCCTCTTTTAATGAGCACGATGAGGTAGTACCGGATACACCTGTGAGTCAGCTGCCTTGATTGGATCTCTCAGCTGACTCGGGGCTACTCATGGCCTGCCTGCATGGCTGGCCCATGGGTCTGTGCCTGGGGAATCAGGACACCATAGGAAGATGGAGGAAAACAGCAGACATACTGGCAGCAAGAAATGGCCCGTCTCCAGAATAAACATGGCTGGAACCTGCCTCTGTGCACAAAGCACAGCAAAGTACCGCAGCGACGCTGTGGAAGGGTGGCCATGTGTTCGTGGACACTTAAAGTCTTCCACGAAGAAAGGCACAAATGATAATAACACATAACCACTATATGCAGACGCAAATAAAAGTTGATTGGTATCAAGATAAAACTGCATCACATTGGCTTTCAGTCACCAGCTTATTGAACAACTTTACCCTTTCCCTCACAAAGCTCAAGAAAGAGCCTTTCCTGCACTTATTTGTGGCAAAACAGAAGAGAAGAATGTATATTTTGTCATTTCTTTGAAGTGCAGACCACAGTGAAACTGTTGCCTGAGTGAACATACATTGTGCAGAACATGAGTAACCCCATTGAGATTCGAATGAGAGCTGCTGTTTTCTAAAAGAATGTAGTTAGTGGAAAATATAGCACATTTTCTCAGTGTTAAATATTCTTTTTGTTTTCTGCGTAGACCTAACCACTCAGACTTTGCTGAGCCTGCAGAAATAAAAAATCTCTTCTGCATATGGGCACTGTTTGTGAGGACATTCATTAAAATTGGATCATACATAACTCCTCGTAGGTACAGTTCCAGAGTAATGTAATACTGTGCAGCTGAAAGACAATGTTCTTCCCTCAGTTAAATGTGGAGTCTTCACATGTGGCAGTATGATAGCCCTTACTGGTACGTCCCTGCTTAAGACTGGATGCAGTTAGTCTCATACAAAAGCACTATTTCAGTAACTTGAAACTGACTCTGTTGTCACTTATCTCTGTTTTGCACAGGAACAATCCTGATAAAGATAGTGGGTTTGTTCTGACACATCAAAGAAGAATCATTATTACATTCAGCAGCTGAACAGGTCAGCTGTTCAACAGTCCAAAGTCAGAACAACTTGCATGAGAGATGTTTTGAATCAGACAGATTTAGCCGCATATATCTCATTGACACAAACTGTTAAGTAATTTTCATGCATTTCTGCTGGGCTAGCAATGTAGATAAAAACAGGAAATAACAGTATTTAGTATGCTATGTCAGTTCATGCTTTCCCCTCCATGCCTGCCAAGGAGCAGCTTCCTTTGAAAATAGTCATTAATATGAACTCATGCATAATTGTCATGCTTGCTTTGAAAGGATGAAGAGACACTGACTCTTGCACTTTCACAATGTAAGAGGTAGAATAGTGGGGGAAAAAAGAAATATATGTGTAATGTTTTGCTTCAGAGAGCTGTTCAACTAAATTTCTTGCTGCCTGCATATGTGAAAGTGCCCAACTGGCAACTTTGCTTCTGATTTACAGGAAAGGTCATTTAATCCCAAGCAGGCATTTTGCTAAATATCAAGATATCTCCCCATGTGTTTTCTCTGTCTAGTTCAAAGGAAGTTGGAAGCTGAAGCATTAGCAAGGCTTACAGAGTAAGGTGAGTGACACCATCTCTCACTCACAGTAATTTTGCTTCCCAGTGTTGAATAGTTTGTGGATCATAATTAAGATTATAAACTTACAGGGCTTCTCCATTTGTCACAATTCATCTCTATAGACAGATTGATAGGGTGACTATCCCATCTTCATTTATTGCATGACAGCTGTACTGCCAGGCAAATAATGCAGAGGAGAGAAAGCACATTGAGAATAATCCTGCAGTCCTTAACAACCCTTAGCAATTCCTCTGGGGTCAACATGAGATTTGCATCACCTCTGACCCATCTTAGAAATAGCAGTTTTCCCCAGCCATCACATTTCTGATTTCCAAAATACCATTTTCTCAAAATGTTCATAAAAAGGCTGCAGAAACAGCACTCAATGGTTGTTTATGTTCTAAATGTAAAGAGTAGGAACAGTTTCCTCCATGACAGAAAAAAGAACAAACCATAAAGCCACTACTAGGTGCAAAAAGTAAGTGAGAAAACTGTAAAATTGATACTTACAGAAACCTGTGTGTTTATCCAATAATATGAAATTAATGGGGCAGATGTAACGACATCAACATTTCTTTAAGTACACATTACAAGAATACAAAGTATAAATAAAAGAAGATAAAAGCTTGGCAATAGCCCTGAAGGAAATTGCTGAAGCGTCCAGAAGCAACACACCATAACCCTTTGTATATTAAAATAGTGTATCACACCTGACAAGATACCAAGGGAAAAGAGTCATAGAAGATGCTCTTTCAGTTTTGATTTTATTTTTTTCCAGTTACCTGTAGTGTATATGTTATCTGTAATGTATATTCGAGAAAAGTATATGAATCATACCTTAATTGAAGCAGAAAACTTTTTCCCCTCAACCATGTACACATCATTTCAACTCCAGCGTGGATGGCATGTCACTCAACTTAAAAATTAGTGTATACGTACAGTATAGGATAGCCAATACCTTGCAAAGGAGGATCTCGATACAACTAATTTTTCAACTCCAGAGTCTGTACATTTTGCAAGGGCCATGAACACGTCGCCATTACAGAGCGTCACAAGAACTTCAGTCGGCCAGCAGAGCAATGATGATTCTTTTTAAAGGTCTCATCTGAAAGGCCCTTCACTAAGCTTCACAGTAATCCTTTTTTTTCTTCTGAAGTAAGCTCAGCTGAATGCGCTAAAATGTCAATGTGAAGACCAAAAAGGGCATACATATTTTTGAACAGAGAATATTAAAGAAGTCTAAGGAATGTATAAGCTTTTATTTGAATCCCATCTGCATTTTTCTATAAAATTATTTGGGTTGGGGGGAAAAAAAAACAAAAAAAAGAGGGCTATCTCAGCACTTTATTGACAATACAGCTATGGCAGTGCACCACAAAAAATCATGCCTCACCAGAGTTCATGTTCCAGGCAGCCACTAGGAATACTGCATAAACCAGTTCGTGATCAACTTTCACATCTCAGATCAAAGACACTGACTTGTTCAAGACAGAGCTTCAAACCAATTTCCTCTGTTGCAGAGGGTGATCAGTGCACAGATCTTAGTCCTTCCAGATTTGGAGGGAAAATCCAAAATGTAAGTTTGACCATCTCCATATTGCTCTGAAAAGGTCTTCCAGAAAGACTTTTCCTGGTATGGGGAAATTACCTTAGAGGTCTGCTGTGTCTTCTCCATGTCGTCTGGAAGCAACACAGGGCATACATAGGAAAAGTAGTTGCTTCAGTTGTCTTATAGTGCTGCAGCATGTCCAAGAGGCAGGACCACACAAAGTATGTCAAAGTCGCTTTCATCTCTTTTTGTATCCTGCACTAAACCCATCTCAGACAGAGCAGGATCATGTAAATATGCTATACCACAGTGTTGGCCTACCACCCTTTGGCTGAAACACACGATATCTTTACAGTCCTGTCATCTAACTCTATACTTACCTATTTCTAAAAACTGTGTTGGATGCATACAGCTACCGTGAAAGACCACCTGGATCTGCAAATTTTAAATACTGAATATAAGATGACATTACAAGGTTGAAGCAAGGCACATTGTTTTGCATGATTTTTCCCAGTTTTTAGCCTTCTTGTTTAAAAAAATGTTGAAAATAAATCCTTTAAGATGACAGGTATAAGACTTATATAAGTGCAAGTCCAAGAATGATTAACAGAAAGTATTAATATGAAACAGAATGGCAAATTAACATCTACTTTGTGCTAGAAGCAGATCTCCTAAGGCTCTAAAATGGTCCAGGTTTAAAAACCAAGTGTTGGTCAACTTCCTTGGGTCTTCTTTTTCTCAATGGCTGTGAAAATCTAATACACTTAACATCTCTTTTGGCCATTACCATTAAGCCTCTAGTAAAGTGCCTAGGCTACCATTTCTGAACTTTTTATTGCTGTTGCCGCTGCAGTTGAAAACCAAATTAGCAGTGGGTAGCTCATGGTGGCACTTTTCTGTTCTGAAATCTGCAGACATAAAATTATTATGTCATACATTTTAAGGACAAATAGCATATGTCTTCCAATTGAGTTATGAGAGCTGGCAGAGTTGCATTTTACAGTGTTTGGCGGCTTCCATAATTTTCAGTCATCCACCCTTTAAGTTAATTCAAACAGGTCAGCTGTAAAATTGTCACAAGTTACTTTTAATATTATGTAGTAGTTAGAAGAAAAAAAGGTTATGAATGTTTGGCTCAAAGTAAGTCTGAGGACATACTCCCACAAAGGGTTTGAACAAGTCTAAGAAATTTTGACAGAAACCTGTTTTCAGACTCCAAGTTTTCAAATCACTTTCAGAAAGTTTGAGACACAGGTTTTTTTCTGATTTCTGTTTTATGTGACAGAAAGTGTGACAGCAGGGTCAGAATAGCATTCTAAAACATGTGTCTCTTCCTTCCTTGCCTCTCCTGCGATTGCTCTCAATTCAATAATTATTTAAGAAAAAATGGATCAGGAGTTCATCATCTAAATTAACTGAGTATCTGACACAAGTTCTTACTCGTGAATAAAATTATAATTGTTGCCTAAATTATACAAAATAAACAAAAACATGAAACCTGTCATTGCTGTACTGCTTCCCAGCAGCTACAGCAAACATTTGCTTCATAGTTCCCTTGCTTCCCTACACATTGCACAATCCACACACATTTACAGCAAAACTCTCGGTTCATGCCTTTCTGTCTCAGCAAATTGAAACTACAAGAGTATGAGACAGACAAGACAAGTTGTACTCCAAAGATTTTTTAAAACCTGTATTTGAACTAGAAAACAAAAATTACATAATATTTCAGGGATTCGACCAACATAAATCCCAAGGCAGCAGTTCAGGGCAGTGAGTCAATTTGGTTGACAACTTTAAAAGCAGTTAAATGGTAATAGGCATTAAATTAAAGAAAATGCCATCGAACTGGAAGGGCATAATAGACCTAAAAGATTCATTATTCTTTGGGGGAGAGGGTGTCCCTCCACTATGCAATACAATAAAGGTCCCTCAATTCAAAGACATAGTGACAGTTCGGTTACATTGCCCTTTTCTCTTGTATTCCACTAGCTGAAAACTGATGATTAGAGGATTTGTGGGGCTTGAATTTTGGCATCTCCTGTGTGTAAATAATAGGCTCCATTTTAATTTTAAAATACAGATTTAGAGGCCCAAGTATCACTGCTGATATGAGTCAAGTGTGAGCTGTTCTGGTTTACAATTGTTGAATACTCAATCCCTGGCTATAAAAAATACACAGTTCATTAGAGCTCAGTTTCGTAAGAACATTTTCTGTGAAAGGCTATGGGTTGCTCATGACCTGTTGCCCATCCTCTCAGTGTGTAAGCTGTTTACCTTACACACAAACACACAGGCAAAAGAAGTCTAAAGAGAAATCTAAAGAAATTGCAGAAATTGGTAAAATATTCATATTTAGGATCATAGAATCATAGAATCATAGAATAATTATGGTTGGAAGGGACCTCCAGGGTCATCAAATCCAACCTTCATCCCATCATATTCCTAACCATTAAACCACTATACCATGGCCTCAAGTGCTTCATCAACCCGTTTTTTCAACACCCCCAGGCATGGCGACTCCACCACCTCCCTGGGCAGCCTGTTCCCATGTCTAACCACCCTCTCAGTAAAGAACTTCCTAATATCCAACCTAAACTTCCCCTGACATAACTTGAGGCTATTTGCTCTCATCCTATCATTAGTAATTTGGGAGAAGAGACCAACACCAGCCTCACTACAACCTCCTTTTAGGTAGTTGTAGACAGCATTTACTTTAGTTTTTGTATAGTAAATATATATTGGGGATACCCAGAGCCAAAGTACTCACAACTTCCACCAATATTTTTCCTGATACAGAAAATATTTTGTACTTGTCTTTCTAAAAAACATTACTGATCTAGAAAGCCCCAGCAAGAAAAATATATTGACAAGCTTCTAGGGTTATACCATGTTAACAGCTGCCAGATTTGGAAAGTCAGAGAGTTATACCACAGTTTGTCTCCTGGGACTCAGACAAGTAACAAAGTACACATATGGATCTCTACCAAGCCAGGTAGTCACATGATAAATGTGATTTCCTTAGCGTAACTACTGTGGTATTATATTCTGGGGTATAGACTGCTGAGAATGAGATAGATGAGAGTATCTATAAATCAGCATTCCCAATCTTGACTGTAATACCCAAGAGCACTATCTTCCAGAGATGATGCTTCAGGGAATGATAGTAAGAAACATAATAGGTAGCTAAATCAAAGGATGTTTCAGCAACATAGCTGCTACCTAGAGAATGAGTTGTACCCTTGGTTGGGGAATTATGCAAGTATATTATGTGAACTCAATCAGCTTTGTAAAAATTCATTTTAGGGAAAGATGAAGGATTTTTCACATATCCAAAACTAAATGAAGTTCTTTAGATTGCTGTAAAGCCAGCCTAGCACATAATTTAAATTCAGTATAAATATATTTCTCAATGACATTGCAGGGAGCCATGAAGGTAGGGCTAATTACTGTCGTTCAATTCCTACATTGAAAGTTTGTTTTCTTATTGGACACAATTAGAATAATTTCTTTCAGAGAACTTGAAAAAAAATAATTTGCATACCTACTTGTTTTTTTTTAAAACAAACTTTAAAACTTGTTTGATTTTTCTCATCATGGAATCACAGAATATTCAGAGTTGGAAGGGAACATCTAGTCCAACTCCCCTGCTTAAAAGCAGGATCCCCTAGAGCACATCACTCAGGACTGCATCCAGGTGATACTTGAAATTCTCCAGAGAAGGAGACTTCACAACCTCTCTGGGCAGCCTGTGCCAGTGCTCTGGCACCCTCACCAAAAATAAGTTCTTTCTCATATTTAAATGGAACCTCCTATGTTCCAGCTTGTGCCTGTTACCCATAGTCCTGTCACTGGGAACCACTGAAAGGAGTCTGGCTCCATCCTCCCTCAACCCACCCTGTAGGTGTTTGTAAACATTAATTAAATCACCCCTCAGCCTTCTCTTCTTCAGGTTAAAGAGTCTCATAGTGCAGTAACACAGCCTTAGCACCTGTGCAATGTTACTAAAATGGTACCATTCTCTTTAAACCTCCCGGTTTACTCAGTTGTGATCCTCCCTGAAACTGGCAGACATATTTTTTACTAAAAGCTATACTCCTTACACATTTTTGGAAATTCTAGAAAGCATATTAATACTAATTGATTCAGCATTTATAGGCCTTTTTTCCACTTGTCTCTGGACAAAGATATCCTTTCTGGTCAGCAGACAAGAGACTTGAGCTGGGACACTTGTGTTTGCTGGAACCTGATGGTCATTTCTGTTGCCTGTGCAGACACACAACTACATGCTGACTTTTACACACTTCCACACAGAATCTGGTGGCTACAACGCTCCCCATTATAGTCAACAAATATATCTGCTCACCAGGCCCGGCTTTTAAATAAAATCACAGAATGCTCACATCACCTGTGGGTGAGCAGCTTCCCCCACCTCCCCAAAGATTTGCATTTTAAGTGAGGAGAATGGAGAAAATGAACAAAAAACTACTCTTTGGAATAGTTTGATCCTTCTCTCTTAACAGCAAAGGACTTCAGAAAATTGTCCAAGAGCACGAATGGGATGGGCATACCTTCTCATGAAATTCATCTTCCTGAAGTGAGTTTCTCAAAATTCAGTTTCCCTGGGGGTCATGGGATCAGCCGGTCCTTTTTCCACCTGAAAACAGAGCTCAATGGAAATATGTAGAAAGAAATAACTGAATCGCAAACTGTAAGTCTTTCCCTCCTTCCCCCTCAATGTCATAGCCCAACACATTCTTCTAACTCATGTCTTTCCATATTAAGTATGCTACAAAGAATACTTCTGGGTAAAGCATACATTTTCAGCATCTGTCTACCAGTCAGACAAAGTATATCCAGAGGCTCAAGGGCACAAGTGTACTTAGAAGGAAAAAGCTATCTCTTGCCTCCAAGGAAAATGAAAGGATGCATCTGTGGGGAATCATACCATTTTTTCTCCACTGGAAATAAAAAAGTATATAGTGCAAAGAAGATGCTTTCAGAGCAGCAAGTGAATACTTCCGTTATCCCTTTTGTTAAATTAGCCTCAGAAATTTTAGTACACATATCTCCAAGTTTCTACTGTATTCTTGACGCTCAGTGATCAACATTTTTGGTAAAAAGCTACTACAGGTATTCTGTTATCAGTGGAAAAATATGACCTGGACTACTTAGCATTTCCAGTTTCAGCATCCACTTCTACTCTTTGGGACTAGATTCTTGACATTCAAGATGTGGATTAGTTACAATACTCAGTGAGCTGTCCTCTTAGACAGCATCTTTACAGCAAGATCAATGCCAAAAACGTCAAAACCTATCCAGCTGATTTATCCATTTAGAAGAGAGATGCCTATAAAGGAACTACTGATGAAAAAAAAGTACGATCACAAATAAACATCTCCTGGGACCCAACAACAGACTGGAAGGCTGTTAGTCAGAAAAATTGTAAATGACCTGCAGAAAAATGGGTATTTAAAAAAAACAAAAACAAAACAAAAAACAACCAAATAAACAAACAAAAGGACCTGAAAAATAAAAGAGGCTATCCAGCCAAATACATGCGGGCTCATGACTTATGCCTGAACATGCTATGCAGGACGATGTCAGTGCTGTGAAATACGGCTGAGCACGGCACTGCAAAGTTTGACAAAAGTGAAATAGAGACAAATTGAGCACAATTATGCTGGGGCTTCACATTAAGTGAAGGAGTTTTGACAATAATGAAATACAATTACTTTGGTGTCATTTTCTTTTTTAATATCAGTTGCACTCTGAAGCATATAAATGCCACCTTTACTAAGCTTCTCATGTTGATGTTATAGAGGGACATGTCACCAATATTTTAAGATAAGATAACACTCCATAAGGTGTCTGAGTGCTGCCTTTTATTTCTTAGAAAGTCTTCATTCACCATTTTCTCCAAATACCTGTTTTTCAAAAATATTCACTGATACATTTAGTGCATTTCATTTTCCCTGTGGCTGCCTATTTAAAATTTGAATTTTAGGGTCTGATATTCTTCTCTGATTAAAGCATCAATTGTTGTTAGTTTTAATCCCTGACTGGATTAATGAAACTCTTAGAACTTCAAATCTCTGTTATAAAGTTGCTTAATGATATTATATTTAAAATTCACAATCTTCAGTAAACCTAAACACTTGAAATAAGCTTTTGTTCACAAGATCATGTGAATACTTACAGAAAGCAAACACAACAGGAACACAAGTGCTGACATTCAGTAATGAATGTTCATTACAGGAACCTATAACGAACCTTGTTTTAATCAAACAGCAGTAAAACTCATTTTGAAATTTAAATGAACGTTTCATTTGCTTGTTTTAGACCCTGCTCAGAATTCTGAAATGGTATTAAATGACACAACCCTACTAATACAAAAGTTTGTGTTGGTTTACATCACCCTACTTAGGCAAGCAGAACTCAGGTATTTCAAATACAAGAATAATTTTATTTTATGGACTATCTCATGTTGTCTGTGTATCTCAGCTATTTGACACTGGAGTCTACAAAGGATTTCTGGCTGTCAGCCACCACCACCATGAATGGATATCTAAGACTAATAAAAATATCTGCTCATAGCCATGTCATTCAAGCTACATGGTAACTAACAAAAAGAGGTCTAAAACGATGCATTATAATCCCTGGTGTCACTGCATAACTGAAGAAAAGAAGGAAGCTTCTCCTGAAATGCTGGCATACTTCAAAGGAAGAATCTTCGCATTCCTTGAAAAATGTATTTACTTTACTCTTCCTGAGTGAAGCCTTGGATGGTGGCAGGACAACTATGTCATTGGGACAGGCTTGGGTTTCCCCAAGCAAATTGCAGCACTCTACCTGGAACCAGAAGATTTTTTCATAATCCTGAAGGAATATGCACATAAAGACATGTAAATATATAAATATAAGCAAGTGTTTGAAAACAATTTCAAAGGAAACTATAAAATTGTTAGAGAAACTTGTCTAATAATTTTTTTGCATTAACACAGTTTACATTATATTCACACACACACACACAAACCACACTTGGAATACTTTATTTTTACTTACAGAGAAACAAAATAGTTCAGATATTTTAGTATCACAGCATAATTGAAACATTTTGGTGAATGTAACATTTTTATGTTAGAAATTAATAAACATTGTTGCAGTGCAAACTCTTTAGAGGGAGATCCTAACTATGAAAGCATCAACAAAAAAAAGCCCAACAAAACAAACCAAAAAAAAGTATAATTGAAGTGTCATTATTATTTTATTTATTTTCTCCTACTATCCTCTGTTGCAACTACGCATATGAATGTTAGCTATGTGTTGATATACACATTAGTGTGTGGTAGAATGTGTAAAACATTCATTAAATCCATGAAAATGGAGAAGAAATAAAATATACTTGCCAATATCCATTTAGCATTCTATTGTTTCTGTAACTTACCAAGAAGATACACAGTTACAGATGTATTCTGCCTCAGAAGATGTTATAGATGGCAGCAAGACTGATAAAAATAGGTGTTTAGTGAAAAACAGAGATTTCCCCTTCTTTTTTCCAGAAATTTGACTTAAACTCTTTCCTGATTTTCAGCAAAAATATTTTTTTTATATTCACTAGTTAAAATTAGTAGTTTTAATTTATTTTAGAGTAGGTCATATATTTCCAAGTTTTCCTCATAGCAGTTCTCATATAAATGTTTCATACTGTTCAGTCTTCTATGGATGAGACAAACTGCCAACAGGAGACACTATCTCTAATTTCCAGAGGAATAGGCTTGATAATCCAAGGGAAAATAAACTTTCTCTACAAGGCGTCCACAATACCCTTGCACTCATTTCCAAAAACCTTACTTATGCTATAACTTTTATTTGACATCTCATGCCTCTTGTTTTGTCAACTCAAGATTAATAAATGTATCTTTTATATTTTTTTAATAATTTTTTAACTGTAGAATCTGGCATAGAGCAAGGACCCTGAAAGTCTAAGTGGCTCACTATTTAGCACCATTTTTACTGTAGATGTAGAGTAGAAGACAAGTGTGGTGAGCTTAGAGTTCATCCTGCCTTTGAGGAGGCCAGCCCCAAGGCTTTTATTAATTAATAACACTGACATAATTCCTATGTTGTAATAGCAGTAGTTTTCTACCTTTAACATACAAGAGGCTTTGTTCTGATAGGATTATTGTCCTTGTTGGCCCTGTGCCTTAGAAAACATCCAAGGCATCCAATAATCCTTTAAAATGAGCTTTTGGATATGTCTCATTGCCAAAAATTCTTCCTTCTCATATTTAAAACTTCCATCCACATTTGTACACACTTATATTCCATGTATGACCTGTTACATCCTCCTTCACCATACAAGTCTCAGACAGAAGGTGTATCCCAGCACTGGTCTAAACAATCCATGAACAATATGTTATACCAACATATATTTTATTGAGCTACTCTTACTCAACTGTAAAGCTAACTCAGAAAACAACAAAAAAAAAAGACCCCACCCATGACTCTATGTCGTGTATATAATTTACGGTGAAATATGTATTATACATTTTTAATATAAAAACAGAATCACAGAATAGCCTTGGTTGGAAAAGACCTCTAAGGTCATCAAGTCCAACCATTAACCTAACACTGTCAAGTCACCACTACACCATGTCCCTCAGCACCTCATCTACACGTCTCTTAAATATCTCCAGGGATGGGGACTCCACCACTGCCCTGGGCAGCCTGTTCCAGTGTCTGACAACCCTTTCAGTGAAGAATTTTTTTCTAATATCCAATCTAAACCTCCCCTGGCACAACTTGAGGCCGTTACCCCTCATCCTATTACCAGTTACCTGGGAGACGAGACCAACCCCCACCTCATATATTTCGACGTCTGTAAAATTGTAAAGATTTAAAAGCAGTAAAGTACTTTGATTTTTATAGACTTATCTTAGTACCATATCTAAACACATCAGGAGCACATAGCATTTTAGAGAAACTGTCTACAGTCTGACATCAAGTATCATTTCAGTTTAATGTCTATCCTCTTTCAAGAACTTATGGCTTGCAAGACAAGGGCATAATCTAATAAGCCTTTCTTACATTTAACTGCAATTATTTTAAATGGTTAATTATTTTTAAGGCAATGTGAGCTGTCTGCAGGTTTGGGGATGTTACAGATTTTCTTTTCATAAAAGTAATTAGACTACAGTAAGCATCCAATACTTTGACTGTTCAATGCCAACAGAAAGTTTGAAGTATAAAAATACTGTGGTTTTAACAACTGCATAGAAATGGTATCTTCTCAAAAGTTCTAAAGAAATAATATACAACACATAAGAGCAATAAAACAATGTAAAAGGTTCTAACATTTATTGCAAACTATATGACACACTGGATTTCGTCTAATCCTAAATCATTCTGAGCTACAAGAACTTAAAAAGTAGCTAGCCCTTATAGCTATTGCTGTCAGCTACTGCAGTCACCTGAGTCCTCAATATAAATAAATAATTGGATCTTTCACTATCTGGGTACCAGAGATCATCCCTTAACAATGTTTACTTGATAAACTCCGAGTAAAAAGACATGTTTATGGACAATAATACAATATCGCTGTATGTTTAAAAAGCTTTATTAATAATACAATGTCTAATATCTTCATATTGGTTATATATCAATTCAAGGCTGTCAAGAGTTTAACCTATTGTCTTAATACACCTGACAAGTGTATTATCAACCCAGTTGTATAGATCGGAAACTTGAGATACAGGCTGGCTGAATGATTTTCCCATCTGTTCTCTATGTGATTTGGAGCATAACCTAAACATAGACATGTGGAAAAGTTCAATAAAATGCTATCTCCACAAAAATAAAGAGATTAGTTTTCTTTTTGCCTCAGCGGAGGCAGAATTTTATCCTCAATTTGTAATAAACTTCCTGACATTAAAAAAAAAATCTAGTGACCTTCCTAACTACAATTCCACTGGGTGCAAGACAGATGTAACCCAACATACGGTAGTGAGCAGGTTGATGCCATCTCATTTTTTTCTACAGCAACATTGAATTTCTGGGGTGGGTGGATATGGAACAGCTTCAGAATGGACTTAGAATATTTCTTTTCGGGATCTGAAAAAGCGTGAAATTTAGCATGACCCGGGCAACCGTTCAGGGTGGCACGCAACAAGTCTGGAAATCAATAATTTACAGGATGCCCTTTTAGTTTGGTATAGACCATAAATGAATACATCCTTGTCATACTTGCACCGATTTTTCTCATTTGCAATAAAATGATGTTTAGTGCCTTTAGATTCAGAAGACCCTCTTTCCTGTTTAACCTATTATCTAGGGTGATACAATCATGCAGAGCACTTGGTAAGTCCCTTTTCAACCATCAATCATCCCTAAATAGTGCTCTCTCATATTAAATCAAAAGGCTGGAATAGATTCCCCTTTTTCTCCATCTCAAAGATCGCAACAGCCAATAAAGCCGTCCACTTCAGACACAAGATTTATAGCTGTCAGGTTTTTCATACCATCTATTCCAAGTTTCTAAATGCAATATTCATATCGGTAGCAAACACGGAGCAACCACCTGTAGTAACATCTAATGGGATTTTCTGTGCCTAACATAAGTCTGAATCCTATCCAGGTGCCTGCTAATTGACCTGCACAGGAAGCATTTCATTGTTTGCAGCCACGCAGCCTTCTTAAGATAAATCAATATAGAAAAAAGAGTTTGGGAGTTTTTAAACAGAGGTTGAGGTTAATCTGTAAACGTGTTTTATCCCTTGAAGGATTTATATTAATCCAGTTTTGTTTCGATGCTTACATTATAACAGAAAATCTTCCCTCTGATGCTTTTTTTTTTTTTCTCAAATACTTGACTGAAACCGCTTAATAACATACCACCCAAATTACTAGGAGAATTTCCTAGTAAATCTTTAAGTAAAGACCACATATCTTTGGTATACTTATTGGAAGATAGAGTTCCTCTAACAAAAAAAACCCAACAAAATCTTTTCCAAGTTGCTTTTAAGGAGGGGGGAGGTTGTTTATTTTTTCTTCTTTTTTTTTTTTTTTTTTTTTTTTTTTACTGCAACTTTGCCTAATATTCTTTTATAGCACAGAAAAACTAGAAGACATTCTGATATAAAGATATGATCTAATAGTACAGTCCTTAACAGAATACAGACACATTCCAAAATCCCAAAGAACAAGACAAGAATCTGGCTGGTGTCCAAGATACAGAATTTTTGTGGGGTAGACCGGAAATAAATTTCCAAGATGAATCCCAGTAGATAGACCATCCATTTTAAGCACATCAGGTGGTGGCTGTTACAATTAGAAATCCCAACTGAACACCAGGTAGGAGACTTCAATTAAGTTTTCCACCTTTGCAAGAGAGATCCTGAAAAGGAGGATTCGCTTCCTACTGCAGCATATCCCATTGCCTTACTCTTTGGGGCTCCCTTCCAAAAGAACAGCTCCCGAGCTGCCAGTCTGGGTGCCACATGAGTGCTCTGGAGCACTGCCATCCTGGGGTGACAACCACACTGACTGGGGCAGACCCCTGTCCAAACATTACCCCAGCAGGGACTGTGCACAGGCTATGACTCCTGAACTCCCACTTTCCTGGGGAAGCGAGGGGAAGGCAGAGGGGCAGTCAGAGCAGAAAGACTGCAACCTTCTTGCAACAGCAAGAATCTACTGTGTACAATAGATCAGATTTTGTCATTGGCTACATGCTTATGTTTTATTCAGACTCTTCTAATGTAGCAGAAGACAGTACCTCGCACTGTTTCATAAATTCACTCATTTTGTGTGAACACAATAAAAAACACACCAAAACCATGTATGATTTCGGATGTATCCCTTATCCTAGGCATCATAATACACCAAGAGAGTTCCTGCAAGATAAATGAAGTATCACTGCTCCCTCACTGTACAAGTCACCTCCGTTTGACATGATTTCAGCCAGTCATGTATCCTGCCCATTAGTTGACATTAATGCCTTCCCTTATGATGACATTTATGGTTTCCATTATTTTTTGCAGCACTCCATTGATTTTGAGATCTATAGCACCTACATGAATTGTCCTTCAAAGCTCTGTCACTCCTTCTGCTTGTACAATAGGTGAAGGCATGCTCCATGATTCAGGATCAAATGTAACCCACCTAGCAGCTCCCTGAGGGCTAAAGAAGTGAAGGTACACTCTGTTCTCAGCTGAAATTCAACTTCCTGAAAATCACAAGAAAACTGAAATTTTAATGAATAATAAATTTAATGACCACCATTACATTGACTATTTTTATTTCTCGCTACTAAATACCTCAGGCCTTACAATGGCCTTACAAACTAATTGGAAAATGTGAAAAACATACGACTATAAAACCTCCATCTAGGAACAACCAGAGCAAAAATTAACAGCACATGAAGAGTAGTGTTCACAGTTAAAATGAACCAAAGCCAATCCAAGGCAAGCCTGACTTTATTGGTGTCTAGAACAACAAATGGTAGTTCACTAAAGCCAGTTCTCAAGATGGGATTGTTCTTGCTCCTCCCCAGCATCTATCATACACTGTTGTTTACTGGCTTAGGAGTGAACATAGGATCCCTTTGGTAGTGAATACAACTGCAAAGATAAACACAGAGGCTTCAGGTAAGGCTTCACCAATAACCTGAACCCTCTACACACGAGAGCATCCAGTTTCCAGAGGACACTCTTCTGAAATATTTTGGCTAGACCAATAGCATTGCTAGTACAGAAAAGTCAGTGGCTCTTAAAACATCCACTCTTGCCTCAGTATTGATGGCTAAACTGCAGGCCTACAATTGCAGGGCTGTTTATCATTGTCAAAACTGGACTTGGTCGCTGGGTGGTCCACAACAGACTTTTGCTGGGTGTCCTATGGGAAGCTGTCCCTCAAAGGTGCTGTCTCTATAGTATCAGCAGGGTTCAAAACACCCTGAAACAGCACAAGCTGCAGCATGACCAGCAACTGGTCCACTGCTACTGGGGAGAGATGAGAACAGGGAGCTGCTGAGAGCTCTTGGAAAGTCATCCATGGCTAAGCCTAAGGAATATTTTAGCCAGAAGCGTTAATTACAGTAAAATTCTCCATGGATATTCATAAAACATTAGCATTTATCACAACGCTGCATTTATATGTATCTTCATCTTCACAATATTCTTCCTTCTGAAAAGGAGAGATTTGTTGTTGTGTGCTATTACTACTGATGGCAAACATCAAAATTACAATGGCATTCTCCAAAACCAGGCAGATTATGGAAGAACAGACTGAGCCTCAATATTCTAGCATACAGGGTCAGGGCTCTTCATGGAGCTTCAGTCTATGTGTTTTTTCTATGGTTTCCAGGTACATTTGTTTCTCCTTAGGCTGCTCACACTGTAAATCTATCCTTTTGAAAACTAAGGCCTCCAATAAGTCCTGAACTTCAGTGCACAGTTTTTTATGTACTTAAGCCTGACATACTCACAAGGAAATCATTTTAGTGTGGTGATCTCATTTATTCCTCTCAGAAAATGGTGGTTCAAAACCAAAGTTTCATAAAACTCTTCATACAGTCTTAATCCCATGAACGTTTTGCCATCACATTTACTCTTGTACTTTATCACTGTGTAATAGTAGCACCCCACCACCGAGAAGAGAGGTGTATTTGCACATGCAGGCAGTTACAATGGCCTCTGCCAAGGGCAGCTGGGCTGTACTCAATCTCCTTCACCAGCGTTCCTCTACTTTGTGCTTCCAGAGAAGAGCCATGTATTCAAAATCCTCTCATAAATAGGATAGAGCAAAAATTTGGCCTCTTAAAATAAAACAGCTGATGATACCGGTGACTAATTTCTGTAATTAAAGTAGTTTTATCTATGTGAACCCATTGCAGGGCTTTTGAGCACATTCCTTCTGCTACATGCTGTGAAACAATCTACTTTCAACCCTCTGCTTCAGAAACAATGTTTATCAAATTGCAAGGTCAGGCCTAAATTTGGGCTTTTTTTCTTCAATAAAGCATTGGTTCTTCTAAAGCAGCCCAACAAGGAGAAGCAGCTCTCTCCAAGCACGTTCTCTGCAGCTGTCTGCCAGCGCTCACTGCAGTGCTCCACCGAGAGAAAGGGGATTCTGTCAGCCTGCTACTGCACTGATGAAGTGTTTGCTGGCAAGCACCAGTAGGCTCTCCAGAAACATGACACAGCAAGATAAAGCTCATACAAACTGAGAGGCATAGACATAGCCTACTTGTGTTAATCTGGTAAAAGCACATGTCTAGAACAAGAGGAGGCAGCACAACGGACCGCTGCAGTCTGTGATTCTCCGCCGCAGTTTTTCACTCCTGAGGAGACAAGACATAAATGAAAGTGTGTCTTCTACAGGTAAGCCCTTACTTCCATGCAAGGTAAGGCTTCCTTGTAATTCAATTAGCGCCCATGCTAACTAGGCCGTTTAAGACCCACTTTCAACATACACAGAAAATTCTACCACACCCATAATGTCAGCGATCAAAGCTCTACAAGATTGTGGATTCTTTCAGAGATCAAAGGCAGTCTGTCAGACTTCATTACAAGAAGAAAAAAGGCACTCTGACTTCAAAAGACATTGAATTGTCCTTTGTTTCCTCCTCAAAAATCATTCTTGAGATGGTGAGCCACCTCAGAAAAACCTAAATTAAAAAGCCTTTTGACATTACCTTCTAGGTCTGACTGCAGTTAGATTTTCTCGTTCTTTTTCCTTCTCGTTTTGTTCTACTGTAAGTGAAAGTTGATTGTTTGGCCTGTTGGCTTAATCCTGGGGCACATGAAGGAATAAAAATATAAGCACATCATCAAACTGCAAGTTACCTAAAATTCTTCCTCCTTGACCCCCACTCCTTGATTGCTTTGTCTTGCAAGATACTTTCAATCAGATTCACAGAACAAATTACACTAACGATGAATAAAAATAGTATTAAGATTAGAAGTCATTTATACTGTTTGAGCTGCATTTTATATGGATATCTTTTTAAGGTGTAGTTTCCTGAAAGCATTCACATTTTTGTGGCTGCTTTAAATATTTTTGAACTATTACATAAGGGAATTTTCAGAATTTTCAGAAATTCCCACAAGAAAAAACTCAAGGCAGTCACACAAAGATTCAAACCTGCAGACATCTATTTGTACATCAAGGCCAGCAAACACTAGTGATGCAACATTACCGGTTTAAACTTGCTTTTCCTATATCCAGGGCTATTTTACATTACCAATGAGGCCTCCATTGGCAGTCTGCATAGCAGATCACAAATAGGCTAACAGAGCTAAGTCAACAGCACTGAGAAGTTCCTTTAGTCCAGAGCAGAACTAAGAAAGTGTGGGTGTTCCTCCAATTCACCTTCTCTACAACTAAGTCATCCAAATATCACTGAACAAGTGCGTCTTTTATTTTCTTCTGGGATCTAGTTTTCAATTTCAGAAATTGCACATGAATAGTTTTTTCATTGTCATCAAACATTGAGCTAAAATATTTAATAGGCAATACGCTGATTTACCACCTCTGGTGCTCTCACCTCATAGGTAATGATCACTCTTCCAGCTGAAGTTGCCCTCTAGATACCTGGTAACATCCCCTCTTTAACATGCTATTTCTTCTTCTGTTAATATGTGGATTATAAATTCAAAAAATTTACTTCAGGATGACTCCACAGGAATTGTCAATATCGATGATGTCAAAACACTGGTGGAATAAGGTCTTCTACACATCTGCACTGTAGTTTGAGAGATGTAAATGCTATGTGAAACACTAAGATAAAAAACATACGATCCACAGGCTATGCTGAACAGGCACTGCAGCAATGGAGTCCTCAATCAGCAATGCCAATACCTGAAATGGTGTTAATATGCTGTAAATTGGTACTTAATAACAAAGCAATACACCTACAAATGCTCAGAGCAGATAAGGAAAATTAAGAAAGCACTCATTCAAGCTGCTTTGGGCTTTTTTTATGTTTCTCTTCCTTGAATGTTTCTTTTTACTTAGTATTTAAAAACTCTGGTTTTGCACAGAAATAAAAAGTGGACTGGGATGGGGGGAGGTCCCCCTCAAGTCATGAGAATAAACACGCTTCTTAAGAGGAATATTTTATCACATAATCTTTTAGCCTTCTTGGACCAGCTTATATCTGGTTCCTGGTGATTCTATGTTCTATTCCTCAATGCTTTCTCCCACACTAATTAAAGTTTAGAGGCATAAACTAATTAGCAAAGGTAATAACGAACTGCCAAAATGGGAAACTGCAAACGACTCATAAACAAAGATGTTTGATAGCTTTTCCCCCAAGGTCTGCTCTTTCTCAAATGTTCATGATGAGATACACACATACATACTTATATAGGTATAAAATGCATATATGCACATATAGGTAGATACTACCACATACATTGTATATATATTAATAGATACAGATATAAAAATAAAAGTGCAGTTCTCTTTGGGCTTTTCTTCAAAGCTTTTTTTTTTTGCTTAAAAAGCATCTTCTCTGTGCAGGATGGCTGGATGCATTTCAAAATTCATTTTGAATGGTTCTTGATTATACATCACGTTTTTAAAAATAACCTTTCTGAAATAGTAATTGTGAATTGCAAATATGAGTAGTGGCGAATCTGGAGCTCCCACCAGGGGAGGTAGGGCAGGGAGGCACTCTGCAGCACTTGGTGTTCATCAGATCTCCTTAACACATTCTACAAAGCAAACCATGCCCACCTCACAGCATTGAGTCAGGCTCTTAGTCAATAGTGGTTTAGGTCTATGAAGGCTGCCGATTCAGACCCTGAGATTACACAGTAGGCAAGAAGGGAACCTCTTTGGGAGCCATGATAAAATGAACCTGGATGTTTGTTAGCTGGGGTTACTCTGCATTAACATACAAATAAAGACAAGGCATAATTGTAAAGTCTTTACAGCCACCTTGAGTGCAAACAGTGAAACTTTATACACTTTTTGTCATGTTTTTTTTACTCATAAAAATCATAGACAGAATCAATAAGGACAGAACATGAACAAATCAGGGATCTGAGCCCTTCTCTGCATACACACAGTGTACATACATGCCTGTTCTTAGAGATCTGTGATTTAGTCTCAGGTAAAAGGAAAGCAAACCCAGCATCTAATAATCTACTTGCTGTAACTACAATCAACCTTATTGTTAAACCTTGAAAACAGTGGTGATGACTTCCACCTCAGACAGGCAGCATCCAAAAGTGAGGCAGCCTGCAACAATTTTCCTACCTCAGCTTGGATAAGTGAACAGCAGCTTCTCGTGTAAGAACGAAATGACGCTTCCCTATATCAGTCAGTAATCAGAAGTCACTTTTCATGATGGAAGTGACCTCTGCACCAAAATTTAAAAGGTACATCATGGTCCTCTGGCTTGTGAAATGAGAGACTTATTGATTTTTTCATTATATTTCACAAGCAGAAGGTGGAATTCTTTCTTCCTGTCAAATTTATTTCTGACTTTACATATAATATTGTTTTGATCGCTGAAAATGGTGTAAACAGTATGCTCTAGATAACTTCAATGATTCTGCATAGCCTGGGCCTACAACTGACTACGCAATTAGTGTAAACAGTTCCGCATATGCTTAAGATCATTCCAATTGAGTGCACAATTCAAATATTTATTTAAGTGTAAGAATATGTTTCAGTTCTTTTGAATAAGTCACACACAAACCCAGCCTTATGAAATATTGTGAATTAGGATGTTTTCTTGATTTAGGACCTGGTTTTTGTGTTTCATGACTATAAAAGCAATGTACAGATAAAGTTCGCCAGACATCGAGTTCAGACAGAGCTCATCATAAAACTATTTGCACCAAGAGGAGGTATTGCTATGGCTCCAATTTGCCTTCTCCTTTTCCTCTTTGTTTTTCCAACTCATTTCCCCAGTTAGCTGGCCTGTCTGGTAAAAAACTGACTTCACAGACTGTCAGCTCTAGGTTTTACACCAGTTGCTTATATAAACAATATTCAATTCTCAAATAATTGCAACGTTCCTGAGGAATGTGGGCAGTTTGTATTCATCAACACAGAGCAATGAGCAGAATCCTAAGCTAATGGCCACCTTGCTCATTACATACAAGCTGACTGAATGTAACAGCCCCTTGGGAGCAAATGCTATTTGCTGTCTGTTAGGTAATGCATTAGGACATGATTCTAGTTAATAAAGGGCATTCAGATGCCACACAAGGAACACTGAACACCTCCACCTGGGAAATGGCCTCACATAAAGCAGTACTCACTCATTTTTTTAAACATGAAACTCCACTGCAGAAAGAATACACTTCGTGGTGAAGGCAGAGGAATTACTAAGAGTTCATACAGAAATTCCTTCCAAGGTCTACAACAGAGCTTCAGAGCCAGGGCAGGGGCAATTCTGTGGTTCCTCTGTGGAACACAGAACCATATTTTCCTACACTTGGCTTCATGACATACAGGCACAAGTTGTTTCCCTTTACTTTCCATTTGCCCAGAACAACCTGACAGCTTTCACTGGGAGAGATTATAGCTGGAAAACTCTTCAAGTCGCCATGGTTTCTGGGCATAGGAAAAGAGAGCTACTTGCCTCCAGAAATATCTTGAAAACACCACATGTTTGAACAGGAGATGCCATAAATAAGGACCCTGTCTACTTGGAGAGGCAATCTGTAGGCAGCTTGTCACAGATGTGTTCTGGCTGGCAAACAGAGTTACCACTGTCTTTTTTTTTTTTTTTTTTCCTTTTTTAAAAGTATGTCTAACAAGTCCTTTACTGGAATTCTTAATAAAAAGACCACTTTATTGTTCTTTCATGTTGATTAATATGATCCTGCTATTTGACACAAATGACCCACTTCAAAATAACTAAACTTGAGCTGAAAAATATATTGGAAATAATTTTTAGAGGGGAGCCAGTTGGCAGTAATGCAATCAACAGAAACTTAAGATCTCAAAAAATACTTCACCTACCTACACGTGCTCTCTGAGAGATTATTCTGTGAAAGATGTTACACATTGCTACACAGCTATTCCTGCTTGGTCATGAAAATAGAATAGCAGGGTTCAACAGCTCCTGTGGAAATATAGCTAGAGGGGGGAAAAAACAAAGCCTTAGGAAGATGGTCACTGATTCTTCTATAGTACTTATAATTTAGATTCATTTTCAGCCCAGGAGCAGTACCTCAAAAAACACGTAACACACAAAAGTCAAAGCAAGTTAGGTGTTTTTGAAACCATTGCAACATGTACAACAAAGGTAGAAAGACAGGAGGATGTGGTCTTAGAATAATTCTCCATGCTTTAACTTCCCCAAAATTCAGCAGTTTCTTTCACGAATCTAATGTAGTTCATTAAGGCAAACACATGGCTTAAAGGTCAAATTTAATATAAAATAAGAAGTGGTGATATTGCTGATCATTTATTTACTTGAAAAAATGATCAATCTTGCGTCTCTCCTTTTAAAAGAAGAAATTAAAATTAGTCTAAAGTGATGTACCCGACTCTGAACAGCACATCAAGGCACACAAACAACAGATACCTTACATCTGCATTCTTCAAAAGACAGACAAGACTCAGCACTGAGAAACTCCTTACTAAACTACTCACTCTACATCAGGGAAGTCAGAGAACAGCTCCCAGGTTAACACAGCTCCTAGGCCACTTTAACATCACTTTTTGTTCCTTAAATAATTGAGGGCTTAGAACCCAATATATCTCCATCTCAGCCACACTGAAAGAGAAGCAGAAGATACTCACCAGCTTGTCCTGAGCCTGTGTCTGCAACAGGATGAAAGGGGGCTCAAAACTAGTACCCAGCTACTTCCACCATAGAAACCTCATCCCTTGGTATAATGACTTCTAATCCAAAACAGCTTAACAACTCACCCAAAGCACCACATGTAAGGTTGACTAAGGATTTTCTCATGCAGGTGGGGAGGACAGGCACTGCGTTGCTCTGCTCACTCTCCTGCTTGGCCAGGGCATTGCTCTAGAAACCGAAGAAATGAGAGAGCTCTGTGGCATCCTAACCACTCTGTCTGCAAGATCTGATAAGCAACGAGACCTAGCACTCAGGGGCACTCAGGCACCAAAAGTAAAGGCCAAACTATAAGACTGCAGTTCCTGCAAAAACCTTGTTGCAGACTCACAACAGTCACTATTATAAAGTCAATAGATTTTCCCCCTACAGAGATACGCCTGCACAAGTCACTGGGCTAGAGAAGATGGTTTAGCTTATGCTATAAGCAGTAGCCTTCCTGCAGATGAAATTATTACTGAGTTCAGCAGAGACTCTAGGCACAACTTCCCTGAGGCTTCAGGGGAATACTGTATTTCAGGTAACATTGTGATAATTGTTTCAGATAGTGATGCTCTTAAACCATGAAATACTAATCCTTTCTTTTTCAATATTAACAATTTTTTCTGTATTATGATCAAGAATAAAATAAGCACGTGAGTCACTAGAGAAAAAAAAAAAAAAGCATATTAAATCTAAAAAGCTCTGTAATTTTCTCAATATTTTTAGTAAAATAATTCACAGTATTCCCATTCTTTGTTACCCAGCACTTTCCATTATAAGGCTCTCTTTCTAGTTGCTTAACACTTTGTCTTAAACTGCTTAGGCTGAAATTTCCTATGTAATTTCTGAGCTTCAGTTTCCGTTCCAGAATAACCACAGTTATTTTTCTGAGTAGTGAATAACAGAAGATCAATTGTTTTGCCCATGCTGAAAGAAAGAAAAAAATACAACAGTATCCAATAGTGTGCTCAAAGACTGACTTATATATGTACTGAAGAGTTGAATTCAAGTTCCCCAGGCAACCACTACTTTGGCATTTTCTAACCCAGTTTCCCACTTACTTTTCCCTTAATGCCACTGTAAGACTGTAAAGAACAAAATATACACAGCATTTAGCATAGGGTATTTCTTCTTACAGTTTTCTCAAAGCAGTAGTTTATTTGTAAGTGATTAGAAGTCTGGGGGCTTGGTTAATTCGCTTCTGGAAGCCTATATCAGCATTTGAAGTCTTAATAGACTTCTAATGACAGTAAATCCATGTGCAAAGGCCAATTTGAAATTCATAGTTACACTTTGACCTGGGAAGGCAACTCATACAGTGTCTTGGGCAGGCTATATCCCAACAGATAGCTTCAGCTGGCAGAGGGGCAACCTTACTGGGCTTTTTTCTGATGGGCATGTGTTCCCACAGCAGTATGGGAAGGGAATGGAAGAAATTCCCATTGCCCTTTCTTGTTCACTACCTCTAAGGATACAGGAAATGGCACAGAACATCTTATGCAACTGCAAGTCATGGAAATCATCCTAATGTTTCTGCAGAATATTGAGAAAAGGTGAGTTTTGGCAAGATGGAAAAAAATAATCTATTGTTTGCTATTGAGTTTGACTTGATCTCAGAAAAAAAAAAAAGCCCCATGAGAAAAATGCAGGCCTTTGCATTTGACAGGTATGAGCAACTCATCAGTCTTGCGTCACTTGCAAGATTTGATTGAAGGCAATACAGAGGAGCAGACAGATAAGGCTAGAGAAACCTTTAACCTAAGCTTTAAGTAAGCCAGCCTCTGGAGGCTGATCCACACAACAGAGTCTGCTCTCAGTCGCTCTACTTGAATCAATGGCTTTTATTTACTGAGCGGAGAGCTTAACTTGAGAAAGCATTCAGCATCATGTGGTCAGGCAAATTGCTCCCATGAGAGGGAGAACAAGGATCTTGATTTTTAATTCTGACACCCCCTTGCCCTCAGATAAAATGGGCCCAGGTCCTGGGAATCGGCTTCATAAATTGGAGGCACCGTGGAAGGGGCTGGCCATGGAGCAGCAGCACCATTTGGCAGCACAGGTGCTGTTTATAACAGGGAGGTGCAGCTCTCTGGCATGCTCTTCATACTGCACGTCTGTGCATATGCCCTGGGCTGGCTTTACAACTGGAGCAAGATGCTAAATCTGTCATTGTCTGTCTCTGACATGACTCCAAATGCTGTCTGTTGACAAATGCTGATACCCAATGCCTGAATGGGGTCTCTGTGAAGTGGGCACTTGTTATGGTCTGCTCCACCCATCTCGTGTTTCAGGACTGATGAGACCTGGAACAGTCAGGAGTTATCAGCATTAGATGAGATGAGGAGTCTCATCAAGCACAGCTGGGAAATCTCCGTTTTAGGATTAATATAAGAATTATAAATCAACAACTGTTCAGATTATCCCAAGGACAGTTTGTTTGCTCTCCCTCATACAAAAAATATACATATTTCCCACTGCCTCCAGGGGTCTCCTAAAAAATATAAACAAAAAGGAGAAAACCTTTCACAATGGGCTCATTGTGGCTGATTTGCTACTAAAGTGTAGCAGATTGAAACTGCATGGCATGTTGTGCCATGATGTCTGTATCTGGATTATTCCTTCTTTCAGCAGCTACCAAATATGGTTTTACCTTTTTTTTTTTTTTAGGTAGTTTTTTGCCGAGTGAAAGTAATACAGTCCCTCTGAGGCTTCTGAGTCTTATAAAAAAGTACTTCATTTTTTCATTTGTGTGCACACACTCAAGGTTCCTACAGTTTGTGCTCAATCAGTAAAACTGAATGGATATAAAAATGAAAAACTAAAGATGTAAAGCTCACAGGTTTATTTTTGTCTTGAGAAATTTCAGGAGGGAAGATTTTTCAGCTTCTAATCTTAATGATACAGCAGTTGGAAGGAGTGATTATCTCTGTGAGCTTTACACATTAATTAAGCTGTGTTGTATATTCTTAGTTGAACTAGTCCGTATTATCACCATCTCTGTGAAGCTCCCCTTCAAAAGAAAGAATCCTTGATTTAAACAAGGTAATGAGAAGAGTCAGCGGTCTCTGGGAATAGCTGATTTTATAGTCTATTAAGAGCAAAATCTTTTACAGCAAAGTCCTGATCTATCTGTTTGTAAAATAAGTATTTTAAAAGAGAGGATTGCTTTTAGAGGATTCTGTGTGGGCATCCTGAATATTCAAGCACAGCCACAAACTCACTACTAACAGTTACAGATATACAACAAAACACAGCTGAACATGTTTGCATTTATTGTCCAGACTTTTTGTTGTCAAACACTTCGCAAACAGTAACCAGCACATTTTTGAAACACTTCAGTATGGTGAGGTGACCAGTACTGCCTTTCTCCTTTCGCTGAAATAACAAGGTCAAAATGTTCCATTTTATGTGGATGCTCAATATAGGACAACTAAAACCTTATTTCAGAAAGTACTTAGTGTTCTATAAAGCTTCATGTTGAAAGCACAGCTCAGGGGTCCTCCTGCAATTTAGAGGTCTCTGTCAAGCACAGGGAACAGGTGCCAATCATCTGTAGATAATCTAATCTAGGTCCCCGTGGCAAAGGCTGAAATAGCCAAATGTCTACTGCAGTTCTTCCTATGAGAGGCTCTTTTCCCCTCGCAAGCCTAACTCCTTGCCTGTCCAGCCTGTCCAGCCTCTGCAGCATAGGGCATACAGCTCTTGTATGAAAGTAATTTTTTTAGCTACTTACCCTCTGTCTATGGGCTCATCTTAATTAAAACAATTATTTAAAGTCCCATTCACAGCTCTTAATTTTTCAGCTTTTCAACTTCTGATGTGATCTGAACAAGGGTGCAACCTAAACATCTATTCTTAATGTCATGTTCCAGTGCCCACTGCTAGGTACCCTTACAGTACCTAGGTATTCTAACCCAAGTATTTATTGAAGTACTAAAAGTACACACCTGAGGAAAACAGTACTGTAACAGAAACACGTTAGTGACTGCAGCAATTGATAATGTTCTCCATGACTCTCCTCACTTTTCTGTGACAAGCAGCCTCTCCCCTCCTCCTATCACAGTACCACTTGGCTCCACAATATCACCTCCCTGTCCCAGAGCCTTCAGAAGAATTGAGTTTCCATTTCACCCATTTGCCTGATCTTTTCATATCCACTACCAGGTGTTATCAGTAAGGGGACATCAATTCTAAACAATTCTTTTCCCAAATTCTTAAAGAGTGTTTGGTTTGAACTAGAAGCAATGGTATGAGGACTCACTCCACACCTCCTTAGTAAAACTTCACGTACAAAGAGGAAAGAAAAATATTCATACCAGACATTCCAGGAAAGACCAGGAAAAGGAGAAGGGACATCTTCTATTGGTTCCCTACTCGACACAGTTTTCCATCTGAATATTCTAAACAGAAGACACAGCCTGAATGCATTGCCTTGCTTTATGTTACTGCAAGAAAACAAGACATCTGAAAGAAGAAGCATACAAAATGTCAGCAAGCAGTGGACCATTTTGGTGAGCCACTGCTCTGCCATACCCAAAGTTATAACTATGGTTTCAGTCAGCTGTTGGCTTCATGGCATTTCAAAGAAGCATTTGATATTCCTGCAGGATTTTCTTCTACAAGTGGAGTCTACTGCGCATATTGCCTTTTTTACTTCGTTTGCTCTTACTGGTGTGGTATGGTGGGATACTGCAGTAGTACTAAAATAGGAATGCTCACTCTTTTTATAGGGTCTTGTAATACAGGCCTTTTATCTGGGCCAATCATTTATTTTTTATCTAATAGTACTGATGGGAGTTCTCTCACTTTCCTCAGGGATTGGTGCTTCATTTCATATATGCTTAAAGCTGTGTTTACTACTGGGAAATACACTGCTGATACAAACAGTCTTGTTGGGATTCGAACAATGACAAATCAATCATTCCACAGATTGGAAATGGATGCTGGAAGCAGAGCTGTGTAAAATTATTATTTTAAAGATATAGCAGATAAAACTGGCCTCAAATGTATTTAGCAAGTCTTTGCATCCTTGAGAGTCTGTACTATATTTCGAATTCAAGCCTCCTTAAGGTTATTGGAGCAATAACTTCGTTTGTATCAGAAGAGCCACAATGTGATTTCTTCTCCCAGGACTTTTTTTCTGTGAATGCACATCGTTTTCTGTCTGATTTCAAAGAAGTTTCCAACTCCATTCCAGGACAATTAGACATTTATTAATGAAAGAATTGCCTTGTGACTTTTGTGGCAAGTAATATATTGCAGTGATAAAGACAATAGACGTAGGATCACTCGAACCCACCTAACACCTGTGCAGCAACTCTGTCCACAATAAAAATCTAGATTCTTAAACGGCATCAGATTAAAACTGTGATGTGAAAGAAATGTCGGAAAATGCTATATTTCTAAGCCTATGGCACAAACCAGTTACCAAACAGTAAGAATTCTGCTTGCTGAGCACTACGGTGTTCAGAGCTCTTTGAAAACTACTTTTGTTTTTCTTGCTCCTGATGCCCCTGTGATTATGCAAGTATGATTCAGTTTAGAAATAGAATGATGTACAGCTTCTTTCCCTCCAGTACCTCAGTCACAGAATCACAGTCACAGAATCTCAGAATCACAGAATCACAGAATCACAGAATCACAGAATGTTAGGGTTTGGAAAGGACGTATGGAGATCATCTAGATGAGCCACCAGTGTGTCCAGGTGGGCACACTTCCAGTCCAGGCTGTTCTATGATTCTGTGATTCTACTACTCATCTACATAATTCCAGTCCTTCCTCAAAACCCACAGAACTTTAATATAACAATAAAAACAGAATTAGTAAGACAATAGCCAGTGTGAAGCCCTGCTCACATTATCTACGTCATTTGGAGAAGGGGAGATTGAGGGGTGACCTTATTAATGTTTATAAATATGTAAAGGGTGAGTGTCATGAGGATGGAGCCAGGCTCTTCTCAGTGACATCCAATGATAGGACAAGG
The DNA here is from genome assembly GCA_028020825.1 of Podargus strigoides. Lineage (NCBI taxonomy): Eukaryota > Metazoa > Chordata > Aves > Caprimulgiformes > Podargidae > Podargus > Podargus strigoides. Next base: position 81,364,843 of record CM051663.1, on the reverse strand, counting down.
GGCAATGGGTACAAGCTGGAACATAGGAGGTTCCGCATAAATGTGAGGAAGAATTTCTTCACAGTGAGGGTAACAGAGCACTGGCACAGGCTGCCCAGAGAGGTTGTGGAGTCTCCTTCTCTGGAGACATTCAAAACCTGCCTGCACATGTTCCTGTGTGACCTGACCTAGGTGTTCCTGCTCTGGCGGGGGATTGGACTAGATGATCTTTTGAGGTCCCTTCCAATCCCTAACATTCTGTGATTCTGTGATTCTGTGATTCCCTTTCCAGCTGACGAAATCTCATTGCCATGCTTTGGTTTCTACCATTTTCATTAGACAAGCGTGAATTTCAGATGCTCTGAACAGTACCTACCACACTAAGTGCTGACATGCTGAAAACCATGCGTAAGCATATAGTGCCACTTGACACCAGCATCACTCGATATACTTGCAAAGCTACTCCTAACTTGCTAAGCAGGTGAGCAAACAAAATCAGCACCAAAGTGTCTGCAGTTAAACTGATAATGTGGGCCCTCTACTACTTCCTGTGCATTTCTCAACATACAGCTCCTATAACTTACAAAAACAGTCACCTTCATCCTTGAATAAATCTTTAAATGGTATTTGCAAAACAGTGAGATTGCAAGAAGAAAGATTATGTTTATTGCTAATACAAAGAAATTTGCATTAACTGATTAGCCATGCTTAAGGTTTAAAACATGACGATATTGTCATCAGCCCTCTGAACCTTAAACTTCTGATGACTTAAAATTTACAGAAGCATTTCATTTTCTTGCCTACCATTAGTAGTATTGAATAAGCTGTGGCTAGCATTGGAATAAATGAGATAATTCAGGAAAATTACAACTGCTTTTTCTTACATTTCAAGATAACAAATACAACAAATGCAAATCTGCACCGAATTCTTGTTTAGCATTTGACTGTTTTAGTCAAAGCAGGGAAGCAATTTTCTTTACTCCTTTTTTAACAGGGAATGGGAAGGTAATTTTGAAACCTCTGCATTTACTGAAATCAATGTGCAGCATCTTCACTATTTAGATGTTCTTGATTAAGTTAACTCCTGCTAAGGGATGAGTCACTCACCGCTGTAGAATTTGTTTGTGCTCATAATGTTCTGCTTCAAGCAGAATAGACAGAAGAAATTGCCCAAAATACCTTTAGCACTTATTATGTGCAAGGCATTAAACTACAATCAAGCAGAAGGAAGCCATGCTCAGAGGCAAATATGTACATTTTATAGCATGTCCTTCACTCTGGCTTGTAACCTACGTGCTACTGACTCCAGACAAGAAAATTTCAAACACTAGGTAATAATGAGAGAGGACTATGTTTTGTGAGAACCCCAATAAACTATTATACTTGGTTCTTCTTACTTTCCAAATACTGACACACTGTTCTCTGTCATCCCTGTAGGAGCAGACTAGAAGAGTCAATAGCATAAGGTGCTCCTTTTCTTTCATGTATTGATGCACATAAAGAACATTTCAACATGCAATTGACTCCCTTTATATGACTGACCATTAAAGCTAACCTTGCTGACCTTCTATGCAGTCTAATAATTAGGGAAATTAATATCTAAACTGTGTCTGAATAAAATATATTTTATAAACAGTCTTTCAGCTTTAAGCCAAAAACAACAGGACAGGAAGTATTGGAAAAAAATACCACTTCCTGTGATACCTTTCCCCAATGACCCATCACCCTCCTTCAAAGAAGGCAAAAATTCCCCTTACTTCCTACCCAAATTAATCTATTTCAGACTGCAGATGTTGGTTCTTCCTTTTGGACCATCTCAGATGGGTTAAATACTCTCCTGTCCCCCTCAGGAAGCTGTTGTTCTCTCTAATTGAATTACTTTCCTTGATGATCTGGATGTACTGAGGTAAAGGCCTCTCACATCAACACACTTTACAACATTACACACTTCCCCTCATTCTGATGGATATTTGTTCCATTGTTCCTTATTCCTTAATTCCTTTTTAAAAAGACAACTGTAGTCCTGTGTCAACACACAGTATTCTACAACAAGACATACACTTCCCATTTTATCCTACTCACTGTTTGTGTTTACTGATTCAAAAAAAGCATCTACAGCTGTTTTAGGCATGGAATCACACAGTAAGAGTTTCTTCTGAGATTTTGTCAGCTATGACATCCAGATTTTTTCCAAAAAAAGTTTGGCCTATTTCATTTTTTTTTCATTCCTTTTTCCTTGGGAATACAGAAATTATCTCTATTAAAATTAAATATGCTGAAATAATACAAAGCAGGATCATTAAATCCAGTCCTTACTCTTATTTACTCTTCAATCTTACAATCTGACTGAACAAGACCTTTTTTTCCATAGAAAAACATGGAATTTGCTGCATTACTGTGTTGTTTAATCAAATCCAATATTAGGCCTTTCTATTACAGTGCCTAAAGCTGAACTCAGTTTAACAAGTTACCCATGCTACGCTTGTCTACTTCAAATAGCTCTCTGAAGTGTTATAATCTTCCATGTTTATTAAATATTAATGCTAGCAAGAAAGACATCTTACCCAGTGGTATTAGACTGTGTACAAATTGTCCAAGCCTTCTGTCTAAAGTGTTTATCTTCAAACATTGTTATTATCATTCTCCTTAGTGGATGAGAAGGCATCTTCAGGTGATACTGGCACATCATGCAATTTATTTTCAAATATAGAAGAGGAATGGTTATGAATACTTGTCTCTTCCCTGCATCATCATTTTACCACTTCCATTTATAAATGGACTTTGTCATTCTTTGTCTCCTATATACATGAAATTTTAAATCTTCTGCTTCTCTTATCCTTCCTAGCACAATGGTTCTACATTCCCTTAGGACTGTTTTATACATCCTTAATTTTTAAGTTTTATAGCAATTCATATTTCTCCCTTTATTTAGATATTGCTTCTATTGTTTTAATTGAAAATTCTCTACTGAAACTGAAGGGATAATTAAAATTGTCCTCTTTCTCAACCATATTATTTCAGCTTTTTCAATTCATTGTAAACTGTAAGATCCAAATTCTTACTCATGTTTTTCTATCAGTTTTATTTATAATTATACTTATCTTTGCTAAATAAGGCTTTTTAAAACTTAAAATAAATATTTGACTTCTGAAAATTATCTTCCGTTTTCCTTATATTAAGATTAAGCAGATCATAACTAGTAAGTTAGAAGTCACCAACTAATTTCCAATCAAGTCATAACCATACCCGAGATAAACATATTCATGTGTATCAGGTTCAGAAAGGATTCCCGTGCACAAAACAACTGACTCCAGTAAAATAAGTGCAATAAGCATTTTTTATTAAAACACTCACCTTATTCCTAAGTAGATTATATATTTATATCAAAACTACTTGCCTGTTCCTAAGCAGATTTATATACATACCGACCCCTATATACACGGAAGACTGCCGAGTAGAAGAAGGATGGATCATGGTGCTCTGGCAGAGGGGTGGCTGGTCATGCAGCTTCAGCAACCCACTTTCTATCTTTTATTAGCATTTCTGGCTAACCAGGGAAGTCCCAGTGAACTGCAGGATGTCAAGACAAATGTGACACCCATCTTCAAGAAGGGCCGGAAAGAAAATCTGGAGAAGCACAGGCCTGTTAGTCTGGCTTCAGTGCTGGGGAAAGTTATGGAGCAGATCATCTTGAGTGCCATCATGTGGCATGGGGCAACCAGGCGATCAGGGCCAGTCAGCATGGCTTTAAGGTCCTGCTTGACTAACCTGATCCTCTTCTGTGACAAGGTGACTTGCTTAGTGGATGAGGGAAAGGCTGTGGATATTATCTACTTAGGCTTTAGTAATGCTTTTGACTCTGTTTCCCACAGCATTCTTCTGAAGAAACTGGCTGCTCACAGCTTAGATGGGCATATGCTTTGCTGAGTAAAAAAATGGCTGGGTGCCTGGGCCCAAAGAGTTGTGGTGAACAGAGTTAAACCCAGTTGGCAGCCGGTCATGAGTGGTGTTCCCCAGGGCTTGGTATTGGGGACACTCCTGTTTAACATCTTTATAGATGATCTGGATGAGAGGATTGAGTGCACCCTCAGTAAGTTTGCAGGTGACATCAAGTTGGGTGGGAGTGTTGATCTGCCTGAGGGTAGGAAGGCTCTGCAGAGGGATCTGGATTGATGGGCCTAAGCCAATTGTATGAGGTTCAATAAGGTCAAGTGCCAGATCCTTCACATGAGTCACAACCCCATGCAGCACTACAGGCTTGAGGAAGAGTGGCTGGAAAGCTGCCCAGCGGAAAAGGACTCGGGGGTGCTGGTCGAGAGCTGGCTTAATATGAGCCAGCAGTGTGCCCAGGTGGCCAAGAAGGCCAACAGCATCCTGTATCAGAAATGGTGTGACCAGAAGGACTAGAGAGGTGATTGTCCCCCTGTACTCAGCACTGATGAGGCCACATCTCCAATACTGTGTTCAGTTTTGGGCCCCTCACTACCAAAAGGACACTGAGCTGCTGGAACATGTCCAGAGAAGGGCAGCAAAGGTGGCGAAGGGTCTGGAGCACAAGTCTGATGAGGAGCAGCTGACGGAACTGGGGTTGTTTAGTCAGAGAAGAGGAGGCTGAGGGGAGACCTCTTTGCTGTCTACAACTACCTGAAAAGAGGTTACAGCAAGGCAGGGGTCAGTCTCTTCTCCCAGGTAACTAGTGAAAGGACGAGGGGTAATGGCCTCAAGTTGTGCCAGGGGAGGTTTAGATGGGATATTAGGAAAACATTTCTTCACTGAAAGGGTTATCAAGCATTGGCACAGGCTGCCCAGGGCAGTGGTGGAGTCCCCATCCCTGGAGGGATTTAAGAGACGTGTAGATGAGGTGCTGAGGGACATGGTGTAGTGGTGAATTGTCAGTGCTGGGTTAACAGTTGGACTTGATGATCTTAAAGGTCTTTTCCAACCAGAAAAATTCTATGATTCTTCCAAATTGAAATTCCACAGTAACAAATTGTCTCATTTTTATATATTCAAAACAGTGCTCAAAGATTAACTTTTTTTAATCCTTCCTCTGGTTCAACAATTGTTAAATATCTTCACCATTCCAGAATTTACGCTATAATATTCAGCCATAATTGTAACAGCTCCAGATTATGTTTTTATTAGTTATTGATTACTTGAAATTAAGCAATGGTATTTTGTCATAACACAACATTCCCCTAACTGTATCTCCAAGTGTCCTAGGTAGAATTTAGCCAATGAACTTGACAGGTTGCAATGTTTCAGTACTGATAAATAGTTCCAATCAAGTATTAGAAATACCTGTTACGAAAGATTTTCACAACAGTTGGATTTACAACTTCTTCTTGCTTGTTATTATTTATTGTATTTTTATTTGTATATTTCTATTAATTTTTTCATTAATTACAATTATTGAAAATTCATTAAAAATTAATGGACAATATTTTTGCATTAATTTATATTTTTTTTCATTTAACACATTGGTTTGTCTTCTAGTCTGTTTCAAACTTGCCTCCTTAGTATTCTTCCTTCCAACTGGACCATCAAGACAGCTCCAGGAAATCTTCAGCTACAAAACCTTCATAATTTCAAAGCTTTCTAGAGACTGCATTTTGAAACATGCCATCATCTAATTTGCTCCCACTTATATAATCAATCTGATGAAATTTTCTGAAGACTCCATAATCTGGCCTAATTGTACAAGCATAATTCAAACCTTTGACCCAAAAAGAAACACATACTCCTACTGCATTAAAGTCCACTTCTGAATTTTCAGTATTCTCGATGACAAACCATGAGGCATCTCAATGTTGGAAGTTTTCTTTGCCACCTTTGTTGCTTCACCAGGTATTTATTTTCCTCAGAGGTTCAGACATGGTGCATTTATCAGAATAAATATTTCGAGTCCAGATGAGTAACTCCTGGCTGTCATTTTTCACTCCTCAGAAATGTCTAGCCTATTTATTTACTACTTAACTATATACAGTTACCTTAGTACAAATTATTTTTTTTCCCATCTACCCATGGCAATGGTTTTTTATCCTTTATTTTCTTCAATACTACACAGCACAGGAATTTACATCTCCAAATTATACATTTTCTCCTGAAGTTTATGATATAACTTGCTCTCGACAAACTAGAGCCCTAGTCTGTCTCTGTTTCAGAGCAAAGAATGCCACATAAGCTTTAGGAGAGCCAGTGAGCGTACTAACAGACATCTGCATAATCAGAACAAGAAAAGAGGATTCAAAAGGAGATTTTCTTCCCAGTGACAAACATCAATCAAAAAGCATGTTTCTGCTAGGAAAGACTTCAATTAAACAGGTTCTCTGCAAACCAAGAATTAGTAGGAAAAACATTTTGAGATAAATTATGAGATGCCAAGTTATATACCATAGAGATACCAAACAAAATAAATAGTCCCAACCAACAGCCATTAGGTAGTAGGTCACTAAAACTACTGTGAATACTTATAAGAAAGAAAAGTCAGGCCTGCCTTTGTTTTCCACAGGAAATACAGTGTCCAGAGCATTCCACCTTTCGGCTGGGCAGAAAGTAGAGTTGCTAGAAGTGTCCTCTGAAACCAATGAAGTTCTGCTGGTTAGAAACATATTAGATCAGACAATTTGGCTCTTTTTCTTGAAAATGCTCCTACTCAGAGTAATGAATTGGTATCTTGAGCTGATTCTCAGTTTCCCAAATACATCAGACTAATATTTCTCAAAGTATGATCTGAAAATAAAGCCTAAAAATATTAACATCTATGATGCTTATAAATAAAAGTACAGGAAAGGATACTTGATGGTCTTAATAATTAAGAGTTTTTTCAAATTGACTAAAACATCTGGGGACTACACATCTATACCTATCTCTTCACTATATGCCTGAACCAGACATTTTCTAAATAAAGAACATAGTAAACACATTTCCACCTTTCAGGCTGAATTTTGGACTTTCTTTTTATTTTCACTGTTTTCAAATTACTCCTTTCTTAATCTGTTTCTTTTTCACTTCATAAGAAAGATTCAAAACTCGATATTCATTTCAGTGGGAAAACATGTCCTCAAGAGATGCTGCCACATACAATAAAATCCTGTGTACTGGACTACTTTTGCCTGGGATCTTTCACATATGCAAAGTGGATGTGAAGTGTTGTCATTCTCAACCAGAGTGGCCACACAAGTGAAAGCGGAGACAGGTTTGCAGCCTTTTTAAAGAAAAAAAAAAAGAGAGAGAGAGAGAACCCAGGTACTGCTGGAGCTCTGCAACAGAAAGCAATAATCCTCCCCTATGGAAGATCTGCACCAGAGGGACCCTGTTGGTGTCACTGCCGATCAGCAACACTTCTCCAGATGACTTCAGCCTGCCAGCAGTGGTTATGGTCCCTTGCCATAAAACACTGGCACACGTAAAATAAAGTTCACTACAGCTGTAAACTTGAGTTTCACCCCTCATATCTTTATCATTTCTTTGTCTTTTCTCACTTCTTTTTCACATCCCAGAAATCTCTGAGCAAAAGAGAGAAGTGGGGTTTATTTCTGCATAGCAGATTTCCTCTTCTTCTATGACAGAATCAATATTTAACCCAGAAAATATATTAATTGGGCTCCTCAAGTGATAGGGTTAAAAGGGAACACACATAAGAGAGGAGAATTTCTCTAATAAATTTTGAAAATAGGACATAGGTGAAATAAAATCTATGAACTTTAAAAACGATCTTTCCCTTCAGGATGGGATGCCATGTACATATGCCTCCAGTACTCTAATGTATATACATGATGAATCATAGAATCATAGAATCATAGAATAACCATGGTTGGAAAGAACCTCCAGGATCATCAAGTCCAACCTTTATCCCATCATCACCCTAATCACTAGACCACTAGATCATGGCCTCAAGTGCTTCATCCACTCATTTTTTGAATACCTCCAGGATGGTGACTCCACCACCTCCCTGGGCAGCCTGTGCCAGTGCCTAACCACAAAAGAATGAAAAACACATTTGCCTCATATAAAGTTTTAAACAGATAATTTGTGTGTTTTCTTATGCAAAAAGGAGTCTGAAATACCCAATAGGCCTTAATATGACAGAAGCTGCTCTGGTTTTTTCAGAGAAAGTGATGGGATATTAGACAGAGAATACTTGAGCCTGTAGGTTCTTATAGTTTGCTTTGCAAGTGTGACCTATGAGTTTTTAGTTTTATATGTGTACATCCATGTCTCACAAATCAACTTGAATTGTGAAATAGTTTTCCTCTGTGTATACTTAGACAATGAATTCTTCCTGTTGCAAAGTGACCTCTAGAGTCTGTGAACTAGTTTCGTATCAATTTGTGTCAATGAAATACTTGACAAATTGCTCTATTTAGAGTCACGTATATCCTGGATTTCAGTGCTGACCATTGCTATCCCTCTGGCAAAGATAAATCAGGCTATAAGGTTTGTCCTGTATCTTCATATAATGACAGCAGTTATGAGCCCGAAGTGCAGCTTCTGAACAAAGTACAATGCATCATCACAGTGACATACTATTTTCATAAAGATTATGGGCATCATGGAACTTGAAGATTTTATAAAGACCTTTAAACGGACCGTGAGGCTTAGTTAAGGAAAACCAAACATGCTAATTACGTAAGTGTACACAGATTTTCTTTTTTTTTTTTTTTCTTTTTTTTTTTTTCATATTTAAATGAATAGCAGTTAGATGCACTGTCAGCTCAGTTTATCTGTGAGGCTACTGATTTAATGTTGTTTTCACAACACAAAGAGCATTTCTGGAGGGAAGCCATGTCCTGGCTTCTTTTGTGACTCTGCAGGATTCTCCTGGAGGAGCCATAACCCAATCTTCTTTATTAACCAAAAAACCCATGAAAATTTGTGTACTGTTGATCTAAAGGCAAACTCTTCATCATAGGGATGATGAAATCATGTGCTTATGATTTGCCCTTCCATATGCTGCATTGACAGAAGCCAATGTTTCTCGGAGCAGCTGCCACTTGTTCTTTTTCTCCTTGCTCCTAAATTATTTGAGCTTCACCTGTTCCTTTCTCAAATTAGCCCAAAATTGTTTTTCATTGCTAGGCTTATGCCATCAGTAGCAACTGTAACACCTGGTACCTAGGCCTGAGATCAGTGGGCTATTCACTTCTGAAATGATGTGTTTTTAATTTCTTCGAATGTAATCAAAGGTTTATAAAATTAAACCAAGGATTCAAAAAATGGAAATTATTGCTGAGCAATATATACAGAATATGCATATACTATCATGTATCTCAGGAACAAAAAATTATACAATGTCACTTCCAAGAAACCGAGCAATCAAACAAAACCACAGAAAACTGTTTTTGTTAAGTAACCTGTGATATTAGTTAGAAATAGCATGACTCTAAAATCGTCAGTCAGACTGTGGCAAAGTTGTTAAAGTTTTTAAGTAGTTTACATACAAATCAAAATTGGAATATTTCATTGAAAACCTTTTCTCTTTCTAATTCTGTTATCATATTAAGTTTTTACTGACTCTGAAACCATCAATAAACTTTATATTGACGATATCAACTTAGGGCTTTTACAGAAATTAATATTTGAAATTAAAGTTCGTGTTCATAACTGAATTTTTTTTGTTCAATAAGAGAAAGAATGAAGAAACATGCAGGCGTTGCATGCTTCAAACTGAAAGCAACAAAATCAGTCTTTTATATATTTACTCTTCCAGTATTTGTGAAGACAAGAGCATGTAGAATTAGTAACATAGCTATAATTAGTCCAGCTACATTTTTGTATTTTCAGTTATATTTACTTGAGAGTATCATTTCTTTTCTTTAAATTCCTACTCTACTCACTAGATCTGGTTTCTCTATAAAAGGTTGTTACTCCCCATGTGCAAAACAATTCTGATCTGATCTTCAGTAATGCAAGATGGTGGTTTCTAAACCTTTCAGCAGAGCTTTCTAATTCTGCTCTCACAAAAGCAGTGGAAAGTCCTCATTTACAGTGTTCAGTGAGAGCTGAACACATCCCAAAAACCTAGACTAAATCTCTTTGACTGGAGGTTACAAAAAAATTTCTATTGCCAACTATCACTTAGAATACAACATGACTAAAAGACCAGCAGCCACAATTCAGAATCCGTATGACTTAAGACAGTTCTTAATGCAAAAGCCCTAATCATGTTCTACAAATAATTATCAGTAGACAAAATTAATATGAATTTTTTGTATATTCATATCTAAGCCTTATAGTTCCTTGTAAAGGGACCTACAAGTAGTATTTTCCATATATTTCATTTCAAGGACACACATGAAGCTATTAGTAAAAAAGTGTCACTACAGGCTCTGAAGAACTGAGAAAGTTCAGTCTTGAAATCCGTGTCATTGATTTAAAAGAAATCTTACCAAAAAAACTTCAATATCTATTCCAATCCACCTTCTACAAGGACATTTTGAAAAATATGACTATCATTACAAGTAATATTGCTGTATCACTTGCTGGGGAAAAAATCACAAACACCACAGAACCAGGTTTTCTGTAAGCACAAGTGTTCAGCCTCCTCACATATAGCCATAGTAAATCAAAGCAGATTTTTATGCAGCCTGGATTAGAAAGGAAAAGGAAGGAGAACTGAATTTGATGCCATGCTCACTTTCATTTTTTCTAACTGGGGTTTGAATTGAAGATATTTTAAATGCTATTGAAGTAAAATTAAGAAAGGGTAAGATGTCATAGGCAAGATCACTAATCAAACACAGCCTAGATAATGCGCACCATGTCTTGCTCAATGGGAAGTAATTACTATAACATTAGCTTTGCAGTGTTTAAACAATCATTTCATTATATTTTTTCTACACTGATTAAATTTTCTCAGCATTTATAATGCATCATTACATCTGCTTTGTGCACAGATAATGCACATCATAGCTACTCATTAAAACTTCCCTGCTCTTCTTCATAATTTTTAATAAATCTAATTTGATTTCCATAAAGTTTTAAAAGGAATTGTTAGCTCTTTATTAACACCACATCTTAGGTGTGAAGGAACTAGACTACCACTTGCCAAAAGCAGTCTTTTTCAGTTTCAAGGCCTCAGGGAACTAGACATGCCAGAGGTAAATAAGAGAAAGCTATAGTCACCAATATTGGTATACCACAGTGGCCCACAGCCTAGCATCACTGCAGCATGGCATGAGTGTATGACCTTACTGCCATTCTCCTTGTTGCTATGACATTTTATCTCATGGGTGTAGTAATGGAAAAAAAAAATATCTGTCTTCTGTTTCATAATAAGCTTCATAGGTATGAAGGATGCTTCAGCGAACAACTAAGGAAATAACCTGTTTATCTCAAGAAGAATTTTATATTCTTTCAAGCAAAAAGATACACTGACTATTAATCCAAGTGTTGTATGAGATGATGGTTACTCTGGCCTGAATTTTTTGAGTCTGGGGAAAAAAATCCTTTATTTTTAAACTAGCAAATGAAAAAACTTAGCCTATTTCTTTAAATCATTGTGAAAGAAAGTATTTATTTTAATTATTGCCCTTGATTTTATGATTATATGCAAGACAGTACTAAGAAAAAACAGAATGTTTTAATTATTTATTTTTATAATTTATGATTTTTTTAATCACTGCCAGATCCCACTCCATTTTTTTTCCCCCTTTCTTTCTTAGATGTCTTACTTCACATGTATGAATATTATATCTTCTGTTTGGACAACGTAATGAGCTGCCAGAGCTGCCAGATCCAAGAGTCTTGAGGGCCCTGGCTCCCAAATACACAACAGCTGGTATTTGAAGCTCTATTCCCACTCATAAAGCATCATGACATTTGGGAGGAACTTTGTGACCAGGGTGAAAGTACTCTTCTGTCTGTCATTAGAATGAAATATACGTCTTCATTCCTCTTTCCACCAGGAAGTAACAAATCTTGACAAATGAGAAGGCTCAATCAAAGCCAAGTTGTACTTTCAGTGACACTGATGTAAATCCAAAGAAACTTCCCTCACTTTGAGGAGGTTAAGCTAATAACATCCAAGATGAGGATTTTGCCTGACATGTTTAACACTTCTGTTGTTTTAATTAGAGTAACTCCAAAAATAGGGCACTGAAGAAGATGCCATCTTGATTTCCTTTCTAATACTTACTCTTTAATTCATTCACTTCTGCAGTGATTCAAAATTATCACATCATTACTGTCACATTTCTCAAATTGTTCATGTCAATGTATTGTATTACCCCAGACAGAATCCAAATAGTAGACGATATTGTGAATATAGCTGTGCAAACAGGTGGTCACTCCTAAGGAATAACCTTCTATTACAAAATAGTGAGGTGGGAAAGTGATTAAAATATTTTTGTGACACATTTAAAAGCTGGCTATATGAAAATCAGTTGTGGCTGGTGATGAACTTTTAAACTAGTATCTTATTTTTTTCCAAAAGCAAGTTATTTTTTTTTTTTAAGTCCCCACAGCCTACTTTCCTTCTGTGTGCAAGCTGATGTGTTTTACAATTGTTTCTGCTTGCTCTACAGACACTTCACAACAAGAAAAGAACAGGCATCTTCTATTCTTGCTACAGATACAAATATTTTCTCTTAGGAGAAATGAAAGCTTTTATCTGCCCAGTAAATTGTAACTTGTCCTCTGCTCAAAGAGAATATGTCTGGCTGGAAGTTTTTCTTTTATGTGAGTTAAACAACACCAGCATTTTATTAGATGTACCCGGTCTATACTAACTAGATAGCAGTAGAAGCTTTACACTAGACATGAAAGCCTAGTATCACTTTCAGCTGTATGGGCACCCTGCCAATAATTACTCCTCAGCAACTGTTGTCTCAGGAAAGATCACTTTTCTGTCCTCACCCATCTCTGTAGGCAGAAGTTCTTGAAGTCTTCCGGTATTTATACACAACAATACTATTTCAGAAGAAAGTGCTGGCTTATGATTAAAGAGAATAAAGACTCCCCTTTCCCCTTTCCCCCTCAGAGAGGCCACACTATTTGAAGTTTTCCAAATAAGCCAAATAAAATAAAAAAAATAAATAAAAAAAAGAAGAATCAAAAGATTGTAAAGGAACAGCCTTTCACTAGCTTGACATCTGTAAAAACCTGGGGAAAGATATAATGAAAACACCAGAGAATAACATCTGTCTTAAAACTCAGAACCATTCTTCAGTCCCATAATGAAATAAACTTTTAAGATCCTTTCATTAGACACAATTAGAAGTTTCCCTCTTGAAGAGGAGAACAACCTTCTTCATAAAGCTTTACTCCCATCTACCTTCAGCTGCCAGAAAATCTGACATGGGAAGAAAGAGTCTTGAGAGCCAAGAAAACCACAGGACTTTGATCCTTCAGAACAAGATCCTGAAGAGGTGAACAGCACAGCTCTGCAGACAATACTACCCTCTCTTTCTTTGTAAACAAAAGGAGAAACAGTGCCCTGGCTCATTTAAGCTCTCCAACAAAGCTAGTATTACAATTTTTGCTTTATTTTATCTTAAAACCATTTTATTACATATTGAACTCAGAACACACATCCATCACATCAAACAGACTAACAGGTGCTTTTCCATGCAGAGTGTGTGCCCTGGCCCACTCTTAAGGAGGGCAGCAGAGCCACTGTCCAAGGGGTGTGTTTGTCACCAAAAAAAGGATCCCCATTCACCCTACCACAGCTTTCTGCTCAAAACTCATCGGATATGTAGGTGAGCGCTATATTCCCATTGGTATTGCTAGTACCTGCTGCTTCCTGTAAGGCTAGTAAGTCCATGCTAGTGACTTCACAGAGTAAGGGGTAAGAAATTTTCTTCCTGAGAACTTGTGGGCAAATGACCTTGATAATTGCTGCCTAAATAAGAAGGAACCAGAACCACAATAAGAAGACATATGCCCAGAATTGAAACAACTCTTAAAATTAACTCAATGAAAGAGATAAGGCAAATGTAAGTGTAGTGTATCAGATGCTAAAATATTTTCTAACATGATTTTGGATGTGGAGAATTGTCCTTGTTCAACTGCAACTAGTGTTTTATTGAACGAGTGACTAAAGGATAGAGTGTTCATTACTGAGATCAATTTTCTGGGCTTGGCATAACTTTGCAAGGGTTGCTACATTATTCAGGAAAAATTCTTATGTTCTCCCTGCCTCTCTACTCTTAACTGTAAAACCAAGTCAGTTACATTTCATGATCACACTTTGGTCTAACTCACTGTTCAAGATCCTTCACAGCTGGTGCATAGTATTATTTTTCTATTCATTTGCAGATATCCTGCAGTGGCTGCATTGACATGCAAAACTTCAGTGATAGAAAGCAAATGGTGGACAAATGTACGGAAAAATCAGTTAATACAGACTGTGAATTTGAGTCCAAATAGTAGGAAGTGAAGAACAGGAACAACTGAAATTCACAGAGACTTTTTAAAGACACAGAGCTGACAAATACCATAATGGCCTTGGTTAAAAAGGAGCAAGACCCATTTTCAGTAAAACATAAGTCTCAGTATATTACAAACCTCTTTAGCTCTGCTTGTTCTCACAGAAACATTCCTGTTATTGACACAACATGATCTTCCTATGAAGTCCTTCCTTAATGAAATTGCATCCATTGCTCACAGAAACAACCCAAAGCCTCCTGGGTCTTTTGCTATTGCTAGCAAAATTCCTATTCTGTTCTGCCTTGCATTACTACACCCAGAGCAATTATTCATAATCTGTCAGCTGCAGAAAAATTACTTTCTCTTCCTTTTCTACATTTGACACTACTGAACACCAGACATTCGAAAATGACAGATGCCAATACGGATTGCAACCCCTGCAGCAAAGACAGACAGCTAGATGACACAACCAGGGACAAATTAAAGTAGCCCAAGAGGGCATCTTTAGCACAATGCTTTATGAAAAGCTTGCCTTAATCTGGAAAGAAACTCTCTAGAGCAGCTCTAGAGCATTCAGGATATACAAACCAGGCATGAAAGTATCTGAAAATAAACCAATGGAATCTTGATTAGAATGCGATTGTAATGAAATCATTTGATACTGGAATAAAAGTTTTCTTTAGTGCATGTAATATGGTGTTATCTGATCTGGAAATCCTATGGTTATCCTTATAAGAAAAATTTTAGGAGCAATTTATACTATCTATCCCCTTGTGGATAAAGATGGAATGGCTTCCAACTCAAAATTTTATTTACATGTCTATTTTTGTATTTAAACTGCTTCTCCATTGCCCACCTATTGTCCTCAAATTTTTCCTCTTGTGTAATAGTTTTTGACATTATTATGGATTCTGTAGCATAGGTAAAGCAAGAAGGTTAAACCATTTGTGTAAGGACATGGACTTTGCTTAACTGAACAGGAGCTTCATGGAATTTGGCACATCAGTGCTCAGAAATTTATCAAGTATTTCAAGGGTGTGAGTGTAGATGTGTGCATGCTCATGCCTATGGAGAGGTATCTTTTATCACTCCAAACATTTTCATTCCTGTGAAAAGAAAAAAGAGTTAATGGTAATTGCTATTTGGCATATTCAGGACAGAGTCAGCTATCTTGCACAGGCGAAGTGGACATCTGTGGTAGACTGGCTGCAGGGCACCAACACAATGAGTATTTGGTGTGCACAGAGTGGCATCTGCTGTTGTTCCTGTTTTCCTCCCAAACTGGCCGCAGCAGGAGTGTCCCCAGGTGCTCTGCTCCTGTCTCTGCTTCTCCACTCTGTGGCCACAGCCTGGCCAGATATGACTTCTTCAAAGCTTTGGGCAGTAAAATTAAACTGTGGTTCTAATACAATAAAATCAGTCTCTGACTCAAGCTTAATCAAGAAAACTGAAGACTTCACAAAATAAGCAAGTGAAGTGTGATTGCGAACAGCCCACTTCTCACCTGGCAGGAATAATGCAGCACTGCCAAGGGATCTAGCAGGCTCAGGCCAGATAAGGCTGCCTCACAGAGGATCAGTGGGTGCCATTCTACAAAGACTTCGTCTCTGCTTGCAGGCTGTTCTTTGGAGGTAGGCTAGAAGATAATTCAAAAAATATTTTTTTTTAAAAAAGAGAAAAAAATGAATTTTTTATTATTGTTCTGTTCTGCTAAGGACAACAGAAATAAAAACAGAATTTGGGGCAGAGACAGCAGCACATTCTGGCAGCAAGCATACTCATTTCTTTCAGAAAGATAATACTGTCTGTCAAGATCTGTCTCATAAAGGGTTTCATATACTGCGATTCCACTTCCTCACATTCAAGCCGAAAAGATCAGAAATGGTTTTCTAGGGGACTCAGACCCAGAAATCATTCTATCAAGGTTGCTGTAAGAGCGAAAAGGGTTAGCAAGCCTAACAAGACAATAAAGGAAAAATGTGGTGTAAAGGGGCAACCTGAAAAGAGATGTGGGTAGAAGCAGTATTCACAATGCAAATTTGACACAGCCTGAGGAAGAATTTCAGCAGACAGGCAGGGAAAATTAGTTTAGAATAATGAGCTGCATTCCTAGTAATTCCCCCAGATAGATGTCAGAAAATGCAACAAACAAAACTTTGCACTAATACACTCCTCTGATACACCATTTTAAATATTAACACACTAAAAGCAAGCCCATGTGAAAATTTTCAGACTTATTTCAGGTACTACTGCTAGAAAGCAAAGCTACCTAGAAGACAAAGCTTGTTTCAAGATCAGCAGATCATTGTGTTGATCAGTTCTTGTATGCCCAGGCTCTCCCAGGTCTCTGCATGAGAAAGCAGTATTTACTGGCTTCTGCTAAGCTTTGCTGTCTGTGCTCAGTCACAACTTACACGTAGAAGCATGCAGGCATTCTGCAGCACACACTGGCTGCAGGCTTAAGAAACACTGAACATCGGTCTTCCAGAGCTCATAAGGTCACATCCCTTGCACTTCCACAGTGCAACTTCTGAATAAGGAGACAGAGACAAGATATTCAGAATTTTGTGCCACCTATCGGGCACCACAGACTTTGGCCAAGATCCTTTATATCTGTCTGAGTTCATTTCCCCTGTGGGAAAAGTATGGCTGCTTTCTACCGGTGTACAGGGAGGGAGCTCATTCCCACAGTATTTGTGACTGGGGAAACGCAGATCTTCCTCATTTAGTGTTTCTGTAGTACACTAAGCTGCACAGAGTTCTTGTATTTTAAGCCAGAAAACACCAGCAAGCAGTCAGTGGCTACTGGTACTTCTATTACATAAAAGGGAATTATCAGGTGTTTGGAAATTGTTTGCATCGGATGTCATCTTAGATCATAGGGATTGATGCTGGAAAAAATAAAAATTCACTCAACTGCTCAATTAAATCGAGCTGTATTGCCTCATTCCTGAAGTCAGATTGAAGCTCCACTGGAACAGACTGCTAAATCAGCACTGAAAGCTATTCATTTTCTTACGCTCCTTAAAATCCTGCATCAAATCCCTGAAGCATTTATGCTGTGGCATGTCTTTAAAGAAAAGATGGGTATGTAATCTTCTGTGTCGATTAGAAGCATCCAGCAGCAATACCAACAACTATCTCAAAGCCGACATTCCTCCTCTTTTCTACCCTTCGTACTGCCTTTAAAGGCACAGAACATGAAATATATTTGTTAACATTAGATGGACTAAGACCAGAAAAAACCAACGTTTTAATAAAATGTATTGCTTCCAGTGGCCATATAGATACTAGACATATTAGGTTATGATAGACTAACTTGATTACTTCCACTTATGACATTTTCAGCTTTACCTACATTTATGGAGGTCCAACATGTCTATTTTTCTTTGAAGTTTCAGGATAAGGGGAAAACATGAAGACTTTTGACTGGAACTCTTTCCACACTTGGGCCACTTGTTTTCAACTGAACATATCACAGTTTACATGCATTTTCCTTCCCCTTTCTCAGTTCGATGGGAGGGGAAAAAAATCCAGTTGAAAATCCACATTTGACCACTCTGACAGCTGCTTTTGAAAAGGTTTTCCCATCTAACATGGACTAAAATTTCTTCTGGTTAGTGAAGAAGTATAATGTTACTTTTCACATCCCTTAAAGCAAAGCCATTCTTCATTTTAAAGGAATTGAAATTGTATGACATTTAAGAAAAAACATGAATATGTAAACTCATAACTACTAACCTTGAAAATACATAAATTAAAAATAAATTCTGAAGCTTATCCAAGTAGTTCATTTTTTTCCTATATAACATGGTCTAAAGAGTAGAACATTTTATCCTATTGCAGTCTATTTCTTCTCTTGATTTTTTTCACAGTCCTGCATACTTTTGCAGACTTTCTTAAAAATTAGTTATTGGGCCCAACATATGTACTTAAAGCTTTGCTGCCAATGTGAAGAGATGCAGGATTAGAATCTTAAAATCTAAATCTTGAGGATACATTCACATAGTTTCTAGACAGTACTGAACAAAACAAAACAAACAAGCAAACAAAAAAAAAACCAACAAAAAAAGGAAAACCAGAAAGTATGCCACCAGAATTGTTTCCTGGTTTGTTGGGGATTTTTTTTAACAAGCCTGTTTGAATCTGGTCTTACCACCATGTTGGAAGTTCAAAGATGAACTTGCTTTATGTGTTTTTCTGTCTTGAACCTCAGGACACTATCTTTCTCCTTAATCTCTGTACTGTAGTACAGTATCATACAATCTCCTCCCACTTCTCCTCTAGTGCTTCCCCAGCACCCTCACCTTTTTTGGCTGAACTCCAGCAATGTCTTTGTCTCTAATCCAGATCAGCAACTATCAGATCTGCAAGCACTCGTTTCAGCATAATGAAACGTGGGGAAAGGGGGCAGGAAACAACCATGCCATAAAATAAACTAGAGGGCAGGTTCTCAGAAAGTTCATAATCTGGAGATTCAAACTGCATGTAGGCTCCTAGACTTCTGGTATGTGTCTGTCATTGCCTATTCACGTGATGTGGAAAGTGTTGGTGATTGCCATAGAATGAACTGCTCTATATGCATGGGTTAAATGGGAGGCAGCCACAGGCTATCAAGCATCGTGCCCACGATTCAAATAACGTCACAAGCTATGGTGGGTCTCTATGGAAATGATTTGCTTCTTATGGAGGTAGCTCTGTTTATGAGCTGCAAAATGTTTTGAATCAGATGTCTGCTGTTCAAATCTGTTACTTCTGGCAAGACTTTTGAATGATACCTCAGGGAATAGTTTAGACAAGTAGAGGAATTATCTATAAAAGTTTACAAGAGGTCATTCTTTAAACATATTCTATTCTGTACTTGATCATTTTGTATATTTTCGCTAATGCATGACTCCTTCTTCTCTGGCCTCACCTCATGAAGCCAGAAATTTGTCAGATCTTCATGCTTTTTCTTCCACTTGATCTCATCTTGTAAACCGAGACTGGGAAGTCTTGAATATTTTGGACAGCAGAACACAAATGCATTGGAGGTCTGCTCCTTTTCACATCACTGCCAAAGTACATCTGGGAAAAAAAAAAAAAAAAAAAAAAAAAAGTAGATTTGCTCATTTTTAAATTCATTTCCACAGCATGATGTAGAAGGCAATAAGAATAGCTGGGGTTTCCTTTCTGCAAGCAAGGAGTCACTCAGAGATGACAGCAGAGTCAGCAATGATCAAGATGAGCAGATGCTAGAGCTAGGATAGAATTGAAACAGTAACTGGATTCCCTAACCTGTGTGTCTCAAATGTGCCCCACTTCATATCTTAGAGTGTCTTATTTCCCAAAACAGCAGGTCCCAGCAGGAAGCAGGGACAGGCCTCAGCAGAAGTGCCATCTTGATTTTCAGCAAGAACCTCTTAGACAAGTTTAGTGATATGAAGTCAGTGGGAAGATAACTGTTTTTTATCTACACAAAAGGCAAAACCAAAGCTTTATGATGGCACACAGTGAGAATTTCTTCACTGTTCACATCCCAGATTTTGCAGCTGAGTTATGTAGTACCTGCTAAAAAATAAGTTCCTGCCCTACAAAGGCTCCAGGCTCTAAAACAGGTGCAAATGTCAGTAACTGAGTCACAGGGGAAAATCCAAGTCCTGCAGGGTAGTCATAAAACAGAAGATGAGAAAAAACTTATTAGATGACTAATAAATTACATATTTATCAGAGATTTACTAACTTTATCAGAAATAAGCTTAAAAGAGGTTCAAATAGGAACACTTAAGTCACTGACACTGTACACAAATCTTGTACTATTAGAAATTACTTGTTATAAAGAGGTGATCGATTAACCATCATGTTCTTCCTTCTTCAGTAGCACAAACAGTGGATAGCGGCATTCTCCTATCTCATCCCCATCTGCCTTTAGGTTACAATTTTACCTTCTTTGCTTATTCATATCTGCCAGTGAAAGATCTGAAAGTTTTGGGAGTAAGTGTAAAATCTGTCAACAGTGCCAGGAATGTAATGCATGAACTCACATAGAGACATTCTCAATTTTTCTGTAAACAGATTAAAGCAGGAGGATAGAAAAAAGTTTTGTGTGCACATGGGATACAGTGCATGATCTTTCAAGACTAAAGAGCAGAATTACTGAATCAGCACAGCATTTCACCTGGGTCGTGACTCTACTCCTTAGCAATTAACAGAAGTTTTGCTACGGACTTCAATGGTATGAAGACATACTCCGGTAGTATCCAAGGTTTCATACACATGCAAGAAATGCCACAGTGGAGTTTCAGGAAACCAATTTAATAAATCAGCATATCCCTCACGTACAATATACTGCTTAAATATCAAATCCTCTGCTCTTTCCTTGGCAGTGTTCAAGGCCAGGCTGGATGGGGCCTTGAGCAACCTGGTCTAGTGGGAGGTGTCCCTGCCATGGCAGGGGGGTTGGAACTAGATAATCTTTAAAGTCCTTTCCAACCCAAACCATTCTATGATTCTATAAATGTCTATTTTTGCCTCTAAAAATGTAAATTCTTGTTGTTACTCAGAAAATAGGTCATTTTCTTTAGTAATTTGGCATCACTTTTACTTTGGGAACAAGACTCATAAAAGTGTATATATATATATGTACGAAAAAGGAAAACAAAGTAGGATGTTGTAAATCAACATCTTTTATTGAAACTAACAGCCATGCTTCATCAGATGCAGCCTATTTGCTATTTAGTCTAGTTTTAAGTGCTTTTTCCCAATTTTTGCTGTGGAATTAGCGTTGTGCTTTACATTGGGATGTCAGAGCTTCGGAGTGAAAGTCAGGCACATGCACCAGCACACGAGCATTTCAAAGCATCCCCATCAAAACCTGATTTTGGAACAGTCTCCTAGAATTGGTCATTCCTTCCAGAAACTACATTTATAACTCTGTATCATCCATAAGGCTGAGACTGATAAATATGCTGAAAAGGTCATGCCAAATAGCAGTTGCTAAAGGGATACTACAAAAGGCCACAAGTAATAAGTGAAGCAGGAAAAATTCACTCACTAATCTCAACACACTTACAGTCCTTCTTTGCAGAAAGACAAAATTGCTTGCTGGAACAGAGGATGCCCTAACACTTTCAGTACCTTCCTTTTTAAAGCTGTCTACTGCGACTAACCACTTGGTACATTTTCATTGTTAGTTTGGGGCTTTTACAACTACAGAAGAAAAGATGAGAACTCGCACAATGTGTTATACAAGTCCATTTCAGCATGATAATCACCTGACTTTTCCAAACATAAGATGTGCACAAGGTATCAGTAACACAATTTCCAGTGATTCTCATAATCTTCACAGCAAAAATAATGTCATAAATAACATGGGTTTTGTTTTGTCAACAGTTTTGACTCATCCATTTACTATTTCACTGCAACCCTATCACAGCAGAATTGAAACCACTTCTCTTCTCTGTATTTCCCATGACCTACTACAAAATAAAGCCAGAGATTACCTCTTTGTTGTAAGGATTAATTCCAGAGATGAGTGCAATAAATGCTTTCAAAGCATTTGTTGTCTCTTTCAGCAAGGCACGGATATTGAAAATTCATCTTGGATGCAGACTGTCTTTTTACTATGGAAAGTGTATTTAGAAATAAAGTACATGGAACATCAGCTTACCTCACAAGACAAGATAAAATGATGGGACTGTTTGTTTTGGCAGAACTCACAGGAAAGTGGTTACTGTTTTGTAGGAAATTTGTAGAGATAAAATAAGGCTTGGCTCATCAACAAGGTAAACTGAACTTCAACAGCAAGCAACCTAGGAAACTAAGTTTCTTTATTAGATTTTTTTTGCTGTTGTTTTTCCACTCAGTGACACAGATCATTTAAAATTACAACCATCAGTTGAGCCCAAAGAAAGCTCCTGATAAAGTGCAGTTCTAGGAGGGCAGGAAACTTTAGCAGGAATCTATCTGCTGCTAGGAACTTTCAAATGCAAATGACATGAAATCTGAGTATCTGGCTACAATAGTGCCCCCAGGTGATGTCTCTGCTTCTATCAATTATTCCTGTGTGCTAATGCTGTAACAGTACTGAAAGGGACTTGTATCAAGCTGTTTAGGACCTGCATTTCCAGTGCTCTAGAGCTACAGTACATCCCCTGGTAAGTCATCATCACTTCAGCACCAGAAACAAGCCCATTACAGAGTACTTGAAGATGAGCCCAGATTTGTCTCTTATTCAATCCAACAGCCTTGACGCAAAAGAAATCAGCTTCTATGCAAAGCACATCTGATAGGTGCTACACTGAAGCTTCATCCTGCCAGGACATCAGGACTCTCAGCAACTATGCTAAGGGGCAGGGAGGGTTTTTTGAAGGAGGCTTTTTTATTTGTTTTACCGTTAGCCAGAAGAGTGGATGAAACAAGAGATGAGTTTAGTGGAGAGAAGGACACTTCAAAAGAAAGATTTATTGAAAGGAAGTTTCATGAATTTGCTACAGTATTACACAGCTACTGTTCTGCACATCTTCAACACACATTTCACATACGTTTATTCTGCTACCAATATTTGCCAAGTAGAAAAATACTTTTAAAAAATGTATGCTGGGAAACAAATGTGAATTTGTAAGTGTGCAAGATAAACCAGGCCATCAGGCTGAAGAAATGTTCAGTGATGGAAGGGGTAATTCTCAGTCTTCATTCTGAACTCTTGCATTTCCTGGAGAAGAGCCAGACGTCTCTTTTGGCCCAAAGAAAGGTTTAATCCAGGGCTGGAGGTATACGTGATTTTTCTGGCTCCATCACTTAGAGCCAAACTTATCCACTCTTGGGCAGTGCTAACAAGGATCAAGGGCAAAAGCTGTATGTCTTTGGCTTTCCTGTAAATCCACTCTTGAAGCACAGACAATACTTACATGCCATCTAGGAACACTCCACCCACTTCTGGTTTCTATCTGCCAGTGGTCTCCCATATCTGACTTAACTACACCCCTATAGGCTAGGGAGGTTAGCATGCATGCCTTACATCCGTGCTGTATCTCCTGAACTGGCTTCAGCAGTCTCGCTTAAAGCCCATTTACACTGCTGAAGTATCACCTAACGGCCCAGAAGCAACCAGCATGTATCTTTCATTGTAACACAAATGGAAACCCAGAGGAATTTAATGACTACTATTCTCCCAAAGATAGATAATGTTCTTTAAAAATTAGCCGAAAAGAATGCTGAAAATTTAATAAAAGTTTGTCTGTCAAACCATCTGTTCTGTACCATGGATCATTCCCCATTAGTTCACACAGGTTCCTCCAAGAACACTTGCAAATTACTGAGGTCAAGACAAGCAGACCCTGCTCATAACTGACTGAGAAACCTGGCAAGGAGTGAATAGCATAGTTGCTATTCATCCACCTCTTCCTTTCAAGAACTGAGACAGTGCTGTTGTCTCCACCAAGACTTTGCTATTAAGAGATGCCTGATTGAGCACTACAGCTCTCCAAGTATGCACTGGTGTTGCTGCATTCATTGCAGTGGAGTTATCATACTGCACAATGAGGCAGCACAGCTATGTCCCTGATGTGCAAGTATACTAGGAAGAGAACTTACTCCACTCTAGAAAATATTTAAACACATCCTTAGGCCTGTGTTCAGGTGTAGCCCTTGAAGCTTCAAGTACTTGGTACCTTACAGGACAGAAGCCGTCTTCCTAGAAGCAGTAAAATATTTTTCATACCAGTGAAAAAGCATAAATTCTACTTCAGACAGCAGAATTTGGAGGGGGATGGGGGGTGGGGGGGCGGTGTCAGTTTGAATTTAGTAGGGAATACAAGTATACTTTCACTTGCTGCCTGAGGAAGAAAAATCAACACCTACCATTTTGGAAGCTGTACAGTTGAAGGCCTGGCTGTTCCAAATATTTAATCAAAATCTAGGAATCCCCAGTGAGCTGTTCCAGTTTATTAAGGGTGAAAATGTTTTAAGCACCTATGATTTAGGCTGTCTTGTGTAATTTCTTTTCACAAGAAGAAGTCAGGCCAGCTGTAGCTTGTTGTTTTCTAACCACTTAATGAAAGTGGATGAAAGAGCCATCTTCTCCATAACATTAACAGTCCAGTTGATAATACCCTCTGCTATAAGGCTTCTGCTCAGTAAGGGACAACATAGTCAGGGGCTACCCGTGGAGCTGCTCTTTGATTTCTCTGTACTCTTTTTACCTTGCAGAATTAATAGGCACTTTGGGTCTTCTTATTTATACATAGTCTGGATTGTTAGTCAGGTGGAAGCTGTGTTGACACCACTTAAACCCAACTGGTAAGATTAAAATCTTTGCCATGATGAAAAAGAGATTCTGACTGCCTATGGCACTCCAGGTGCAACAAGTTTGGACATTAGCCTCTGGAAAGAACACAAAACAAAATGTACCAAAGAAGTCAAAAACATGGTCCCACAGAAGTCTAGAATTTATCTAGTGATTTTCAAGCCAGACAAAAAAAGAAAAGGTACCGGCATAAACGGCAAACTAGCATTTTTTTCCAAGCTTTGAATTAATTCTGAGTACCACTGCACAATAATACCCAGAATTAATTCAAAGGCTGGGATGGACTCTTGAGGTGGAAGGATAAAAGCACACATCCATTATGATTTTTCTTTATCACAGTGTTAATGAAGTACAGCCTTTTCGCTTGCAGAGAAGCAGAAGCTGCATTAATTACAGGCTAGTTTTTGCTCTCAGTGCAACGGAATACTTCAGCTGCCACCTCCTGGATAACAAACTCCACTGCACTGTACTGGCCTTTTTTCTCATCTGCCTTCCTAAATCCTGTAAATATACACAAAACAGGTTTTCCTTTAAGTGTATTCTCATCCTAAACCAAACAGGTGCTTTACTAACTGTTTTACACCAGTAGTAAATAGTGAAAAACAACTTTACTAACTGTTTTACACTAGTAGTAAATAGTGAAAAACAAACACTGTATTTTCAGCCTTGACCATAAGTCTGCATGCAGAAGACCAGAAAAGACTAGGAATTTGGATGCCAATGAGAGAAAACATGACTGGTCCAGGGGAGGATGGGGCAGGTACCATAGATCCACCTACCCAATAAGCTGGCAGTACTGAACTAGGAAGATCTTTGTTCTGCCCAGATCTGCTAAGCTCTGTCAAACCTATCCTTCTTAAGGAAGAACAAGAAGCTAAAAATCCTTGATGATAGGTAGCAGTGCACCAGAGATTTTACCAACATGATGTGGTGAAACTGGTCATTAAATGACACAGGTCAAATATAGGTTTGTGGTGAGGAAAAGAAAAATATTTACACTTATATTTCTTCATTTGATTACCATCAGGACATCAGCCAACTATGTAAGCCAATGTAGCTTGGTCTGTGGTGACACCTATCACCTTGCTTTGGCAAGAATGAAATGAATGTCTCTGGGTGACCTGCACACAGGAGCTGCAGCCTCTGAAATTCTGTGTCTTGTTTGAATGGGGCTAATACCCTAAAGCAGATAAAAAATAAGAGGATTTTGGGCCTCTTTCAACAACAATTTTTAAGGTCGTTGCATCTACCTGTCTATCTGCTGCAATGCCCAAGTGGACCTACAGAGATATGCTTATGATAAATACAGGTACTTCACACTGATGGATTAAGCTAAAACTAAGAGTTGTACAATTCTACTCAGAAGACTGAACATCCTGGACCTCTTAAACATTATCTTTCTGTATCAAGGCTCCCTTGTACTACAAGTCAACAGAAACTGTGAGAACATGACAACGTATCTCCATACAGATCAATCTCATTTGACTCTGTCAGACAATGCATGGGGGTCATAGTTTAACATTTGACCTAAAAAAAAAAGTGTCACATTTAATTAAAAACAGGCCCATAGAGAGCAGAAATTCACAGATAACACCACCCTTTGTAACCACAGCCACCAGAAACATTCAGTTTCATCAGAAACTAACAAGCTTCTAGTGGTGTTGCACAGTCCCTATTGACTTTACCTCCTTAGTATGAGTCTTCAGCAGCTTGGGGTATTCTGACACTGTGAAACAAGTATCAGACACTCGGGAAATGAGAGTTCTCCAGGCAAGGCCGTGGCTGGCTGCTCTGTTCAAAACCTCTGTTCATGGATGAGAAGCAGTAGACTTAATCCCCAGTTTTATAAGGCAGCAGCACTATTTCATTGCACTATATCACATTTACTTCCAGTGAAGCAAGACAACACTTACATAAAAAAGCACACTACAATAGAAAGTGCTTGTACATTTGAAGTTTGCCTTTTACTCTCATAACAGCCCTGCACATTTTCAGCTGTTGTTTGTTTTTCTTTTCTGAAGTATGGTATTGACTTAACCAGTGCTCCGCACCACTGATGGTCTCCACGTAGGAGAGGCTGGGGACCTCTGGCCTAGAAGCACAAAGATTATCAAAATAACATTGTGTCCAGAAATTCTTAAATAACTTAGACAGTGAGAAAAGATGGGGAAATCAGCATACTCCACAAATCAACATAATTAAAATCAGAAAAGCAGGCCTAGGAGGTTTATCTGTTTGGTGATTCCTTTCTAATACGATCCAGTTGCCTAGTTATCAGGTTCCTTGAACAAGACACTTTTTGCCCTTTTACCTTTAAATCTCAGAGAGGTTCTCCAGGAACCTGCTAACACAATTTTCTACTCCTTTTTTGTGCTCTAACGTAGGAGAGCAAATTCTCTTCTAGTAGTAAACAGCCACATTCACATGAAAAAAGCACAGTCACTTAGGCACACTAACATCACATCCTCTGAGATTTCTAACACCAAGCATCAGCCATGCATTCCTGTCTTGTATTCCTTCCCCACTCATCCACATTCGGAGACTCCTTCCTCCCAGTCTTGACGCCAGTCTCGCAAGAATTTCCTGACTCCACACTTCCAGCTGAGCTGTTCCCCCAGCCACTGACACCTTTGCCCCATGATCTAATACAGGAAAATTTACTTATCAGTAATTTCAATATAATTTTCTAGGATGGACATTACACTCTTTTGGCCTCTGCCATCCACTGCATAGATTTGTATATAAGCCACAGTTATTTGCATGGCACTTAAAAATTATTCTTAATGAAATGCACTGCATAAACAATGTATTATTTATTTATAATCTGTACCAATGTAGTACCCAGACCTCACACAATATTTCATAAGTTTTGAGGATTATGACAATTTCCTTACAAGCAGTAATTAATCTTTTTCAAAAACAAAACAAAACAACAAACCAGCTCCCCTCAAATCATTTAGTCAATCTTTGATCAAATCTTGGAAATATAGGCCAAACTGAATTAACCCAGTTATCCCCCTCTCTCTCTGCTTCACTGTATGTTTCAGTCACTTGTCACTAAGATGAAGCGTGGTTTAAATGAGAAAAGCTTTCCCTTCTGCCTGGGAATACGGGGCTTGTTGAAACAGAATGCTTTTTCATTCTGGGGCTGACCTCGTCTTCATTTCCTTTCACTCTTCATCTGCACGTCACTACAGCAATGTTACTAAGGCAGGGAGATAGATGTCATCTGGCTGTTGTGGGAAAATAACATCCAAGAATGTGCACGCAATGTATATGCAACAGTTAGGACACAAATTTCTGGAGGATTTTCCTTCTTTCCACTAGCTGTACGAGGAATTTACAACAACCTCCATGGCTGATTTAACACCATCTCCTCAGCTCGCAGAGAACTGTGGGGCTCTTGCTTTCTTTTAACATTCTTATAATGTGCAAATTTAACACAGGAGGACGGTATTTTTTTGCGGTTTCCTAAGGGCATCAATCAGTTTATTTTCTGTCATCTACACATTTCTGGTAGGCAGGAGTGATGCTGGTCATGTTGAAGAGATACCACCACTAGGGCTCTCAAATACACACATAGCACTGTTCTCAAGAAAGCAATGCAAGGAATAAAAATGATCCTGAGTTCAAGGAAATGCAGTGTAACACAGCTGCAGGCTTAAATATGTACACAGGTTATTTTTCTGCTCCTTCATCCAGACCTGCAAGTAATACAGCTCAGAACCAATGTTGCGTCACCTTGAGGAATTCACAGCTATGCAACTTCAGTCAGAGCAAGATCAAAGATCCACTGCTAGAGGCAATAACTTTTTTGGTCTCAGCTAGCTGTGTTTCAGTGTTTCAGAAAAGTGATTTCTCTGCAAAAGCCATATTACTGGACTAGAAAATTCATTAAACTGTTTCTTTCAATTAGTCATCACGATGCACAGAATGAGTTTTAGCGCTTCTCAGTGTTCTGTACAGATTAGCACTGGTTTCTGAAGATCATTTTGAAGTAGCAAGGCTGGAGGGAGGATCAGGTAGGTTATTGCCTTTAAAAACACTTTAATCGACTTTTGCCAAAGTGAAACTGCTGATTGTCCATCAATGCACTCATCATCTTTCTATACTTTCAAGACTGCTTCAAAATCAGACCTTGAGGCATCTATTCTCTTTCATTTTGTACTACCTGCTCAAATTATAGTACGTGAAAATACACTTATTAGCATTCTCGTTCACATCCTTAGTAGGAAGAAAATGTGTTAATTTTATTCCTGATTGATTCCACGTTGATAAGGGTTAAGAATGCATAAATCTATAGTTTCAAAAATAAGGAAACTTTGGAATACAAACAAAATACATTGAAAATCAATGTGAAAAAAAAGTCAAACTAGAACTTCTACACACAAAATAATTCAGAATACTGATACTTAAATGAAGCTGATTATTAATTGGGAAAGCTCACTGGGATATAGAGCGGGGAAGTAACAAGTAAAAAAATTATATTTGGGTCTGCCATCTCATTATGGGATGGAGAAGGAGTAGCCATTTGCTAGCAAAGTGATGGCACCAAGAGTTCTGGGTGTTTATCTAAATAACTTACTGAAAAACTTCAGACTAAGCAATATCAACGTAAGAGACTAGAGGAAGAATTTAAGAATTTTGGAAAAACTCTTAAAAGGCTATCATGTATGTCAGCTTAGCCAAGGTAAAGTAAGAGGAAAATAAAGTAAACGGATGCAAATATCCACTTCTGAAGGGAAGAAACATCAAAGGAAGAACAACCATTTGCTGAAATAGAAAGCTTGCTATGGTGAACAAAAAGATGAAATTAAAATAAGGACTTGTAATATGACTATTACCCAAAATAGTATATGCTAAAATACATCTGGCTATGGGAAGTATCACAAACAGAACTAAAATGTCATAAGAAGAAGAAAAAAAAGCAATATTTTTATATACAATCATTCTGCAGCAGAAATGAGATGATATAGAAAATACCAAACAACAGTGATCCTACAGTAGTGCTTTTGTCACAATGTTTCCAACTAATACCACTGCTGATATGTTCAAAAACTGCAAACATTTAAATGCTGCAATGGTAATAATGTTAAATAATGATTTGCTGGAAAAGTTGGAATCTTGACAGGCCCTTGTAGACATTGACACGTTTTTCCACTTCACGTAGACATATCCAAAACACTGCGAAATACAACTCAAGGGTATTTATGTAACCTTGAGTAAAAATTTCAGGCAGTTTTCTCTCAGTTTCAGCCTCCCCACTGATACACCAAGGGGAGAGAGTCCCATGGCAACTAGAACAACAAAATACATCCTTTGTGATACACCACCATACCACACAGGGCTAACCAGCTTGCCCTATACGTTGAAACAGAGCTGCTTCCCGGGTGATGCTGCCCCATTGCAGCACTTGGGCAGGGCAGGGACCATAACAGAAGAAACTCTCAAGGTGTTTAAATGATCCACAGCTATTTTCACTATTCATTTCATTATTATTGAAACACTGAGTGCATGACAAAGACCATAGATTCTCAGATAGATCTGCTTAATGAAATGGCAGAAAGCCTGCAGCCTGGCTGTGCACACAATTAAAATGAACAGGCTACAGAGACAGATGCAGTCCCCCCTGACCTTAACGATGTTGATGTTTACATATGAACCTCCCCACTCAGCTGCAGATAAGGAATGACAGACAATACTACAAATTAGTGAAGGTCAATAGAGCAGGAGGCAACAGTTAGTCAATTACAAAAGTAAACCCTCTGCTAAAGCACCAGGTCCTGTGTTTTCTCAGTATAATCAACTGCCTGAGTCATGGAGTGTAATAAAATTGACCTGCTTTTCTTTTGCCTAATTTACTGATGCCTGGAATTGCATGAACTTTAGGTGTGCTAGAATTTAAGTCGTAATATCGTGTAGCAAAAGGCAGACATCTAATTAGTCTGTCTTCAAGTCTAATGGCTGCTTCTGTGATGTGCAGTTCCATCCAGCCATGACAAAATCTTTGCTTTAAAGGTGTTTACAAAGACAAAAAAAATTGTTTACAAGCTATGTGTGAACTCTACTCAGTGCTAGTAAAGTTGCTACAACAAAATAGTTCCTGTGTGAAGAACAAGGATTGGATTATTAAAAAAAAAAAAGAAAGAAAGAAAAAAAAAACCCCACCCCACTTTGACACTTTCCTCAGAGGAGTTGTGTTCTTTCTAGCAGAGAGACGAAGAAAATAATGAAGTTAGTTTTCTTGAAATAGCAAGGTGTAATTATTTTCCTGATTCATTTTGTAGAATAAGTTGTTCAAATTCCTACATAGCCTTACAGATCTGTTTTTTTTCTCTTAGCTCTGTGGGTCATACACATAAATTCAAGATCTTTAAAAAGCTGCATACAGCTTCATGATTTTCCAGGGTTGTGCTTTCCACACATTTCCTACTTGTTTTGTGCTTAACTTAAAATGGACTTCAGACAAAATATCTCAAAGCTTTCTCCCTAGTGATCAGTAGCCACAACTGCTGTGTGGTTTAAGGGAGCTCCTGCTTCACAGCTCCTCCTTTAGCCAAGGTATTTGTGTGTGTACTTGGACTTAGATACCATTGCTGAGCTTTAAATGAAATAAAGTTTGACACTGGTCTCAAGTATTATTTGACACTTGGATTTTCAAAGGAATCTAAGGACACACAAATCTCTAACAATGCACCACAGAGCACAGCCCCCGCAAAGGGATTCTTCTGACACCAGAAACTATAGACCAAGAAGCTGAAAAGTGCATTCTCAAAAACTCAAAGCAAAATTATAGCCTTCATTTACTCACAGCTTGGTGACAAAGTATACGTACTCTCTCTCTCTCTAATCACACACAATATTTTATATGTGTGCCTACACATTTTCATATATATAAATAAAATATACAACTTGGAAATTCACTTTCCAAATCTTTTCAGTTTCCCATTGTTATATTAGTACCACTAAACCTTTAACTAGATTTTTCAGCAGTCCTTCTCTTAAGGCTGGGAGATTTCCTTTTCCTTCTCTCCCAGCTGCACAGTTACTGATGCCTCACTAACACATTTCCCTTGAACTCATAGCTTCTAAACCATCTCTATGTTCCCCAGTGTCATACTGCTATTTCTGGACTAAACAATGTATTCTATTACCATGTAAGAGTCATGTAGGAGGCAAATCAATTTATTTACTATTACTCACTTCTTTTACCAGGGGGCTACTTAGTTGAAAAATCAAAATTTGTTTTCAACATCCTTAGAAAAAGCACACTTACAATGCACACCATGAAACTTGATTTTTTTAAAAAACAGCTTCAGTGCTCACATACGTTTAAAAGGAAGCATCCACTGCTTCCAGAGAGTATTGAAACAATACCTTATGTTGCCACATAAGGCTATCTCAATCTATAATAAAAGGCCAGGGAAAATGGAATCCCTTTAGTCACTGACATGATTCTGTTACATTTGCGAAATGTCAGAGGTAGAAACATTTTAGCAGCAGATACAGAAAAAAGGAAAGTAAGTAGACTTTACATCTCCTGTTGATCAGATATAGTACATTGCACAGGTCCAGCCAGTTCCAGCAAGTTCCACTGACACTTCATAGAAAACTCTAACAAACTTTAAAGCTTCATTTGAACTAACTCTCTGTAGTTTAAAGGGAATTCACAAGAGACTTTGGTCAGAGAACACTAGCATTGTCATGTCTAGTCAACTTTTACATAAATATTTCCATTCCACTAAAAAATTGACTATACAATAACATCAACAAAAACTGAGGAAACATCGGAAGCCTATGTACCTATTACCCACAGCCGCAAATTAAAACGAATGTCTAGTATAAATGACTTCCAGCAGGACTAGTGATCAGAAGTATGGGATTCCCTTGAAATCTTTGAGAAATCAGAACCCAAAGTTTCCTTTTAATGAAAGTTGGTACTTTTGTACTAGACAGAAAGTTAATAAACACTAAAGCAAAATTCAGAAAGGTTCAAAAAAAAATCCAGCTTCATTCATTACTAAACATAACTGGTTTTGTGATACTACACTCACTTCCAATGCAGTAGAATTTTATGTCAAATAAAATTACATTGAAGAGAATGTCTGAACATATCTTTCCTTTGGCTCTCACAGTCCTTGTCTCATTGTCCAAGGAGGTATGACAAAGATACAGGGGGGAAGTCAGGAGAAAAGGAGAGACAAGTGTTCTCTCATGTCATCCGTGCCTTGAGGTAGCTGGATCCTGTTGCACACATCAGCAGGATCAAGTATTTCCTACTGGCTGAGTCCAGAGAGGACCAGGAGTGACACCAGGATGGCTGGGGCTTTCATTGACCTCACTGAACAGACATCAAAACTACCTCTCAAAGCCTTTTGTAAATATCTACACCTCTATGTCTAAATTAACTGAGCACTGTGCATACCAGTTGTATCTCCACCACAGTAGGCTTGGGCCCCTTTAGCACCAGTTGTGCTCATACTGGAAAAGGGAAAGCTTTTCTCAAGTTTGTCTAGAACTTGTGTCCAGCACTAGAACTTCCTCACAAAGGGAAGTAGACATGTGCCAAAGCCAAGGCCTGATGTGCACCAATATACAAGTGATTGAGGGACAGGGTTTATGAGGTAAGACCAAAGAGCACCTAATGACCTTATAAACTCACTCACACACATCTCCTATAAGACAGTTAAGGAATCTTGAGCTGGCTCTTGTGTTTTATAGCACAGAAAGTACTCTATAGAAAGTTATAATCTGATAAAATGTCAGTTAACATACATGAAGGCCAGAGGTCCCAAATGGGAAAACTAGTGAGATCTAACTGAACAGCAAATTGAAAACAGAACAGCTTATAGAAAACAGATGTCATGGCAGCACACAATTGTATGTTGCAGTTTTAGATTAAGACACAGCCTTATGAACTGTAAAATGTTGTAATCTCATATTGAGATACAAGGTCTTTGGAGCAAACAAAATGGATCTTTGAAAGCAATGTTAATAGAAAGTGGTTAGCACAGTAAGGCTAATGAAAGAACTAATTTATAAGCAATTAAACTCCAGACACTTGGAGAAGTAACTCTCAAGCCTGTCCACTCAAGAACTAGACATATAAAAACAAGATAAAAGATCTGACAATTTATTAGTTGGGAAACTGGTACTCTGTTTTTTAGCAGCTTGTCAGACAAAAGCCAAAGGAAAGAGATTCAAGCATTGCCTTTCAGAGAGGGGGGTCAGTATATGCCCTAATTTGTGAAGAGGGCATGTCAAGACAGACAACAAGGAGGTCAGAATGTAATTCCTAGCATAAAGGAGATGTTGAAAATCCAGGAAAAGACAACAGAGGAATTTGAAACGCTCAGGAAACCAAAGCACTCCTGAAGGGTATCTGCAGTATCTCATGCTTTTGTGAAGCATAAACTATGTTTGCAATGTAAAAGAATAAAAATTTTGCTATGGATAAATCGTGGATTGAGTGAGAAACCTCCAGCAAGACTACAGACCTGATTTCTGTTTCACAGAGAGACAAAAGTCTATTAAAAGAACAGGAAAAGGCACCAGTAAAAGTTAAATTTTTTAATGTTTAAATCAGTTTGTCAGGGCCTTTTCTTCCCTACTTTCACAGCAACAAACTTAATGTCTAGTATGACCTACACTTTTCCACTAAGCATTTGTGGCTAACTGGATAGCTCACTGACATGAAAAACATGATCACAAGATGCCAACATCATAACAATGTTTTTAAGTTAACAACTCTTCACTGCAGCTTGTGTGAAGGACACACATGGCCAGTTACCACATCCCACCCATCAGGAAACACTATTAGTTTACATCACCTGAAATCTGTTTGCTCATATCCTTAACTAAAAATCATGCTCAATCACGTACAGCTCAAGACGTAAGGACTAAAGTATGTTGACAGTTTTTATTTTAGCCCATACTTCCTAGATTTTATTTGCTGAAGTTGAATCTGACCTGTTATCTGGAATTAATGTTTTTAAAGT
The DNA here is from genome assembly GCA_028020825.1 of Podargus strigoides. Taxonomy (NCBI): domain Eukaryota; kingdom Metazoa; phylum Chordata; class Aves; order Caprimulgiformes; family Podargidae; genus Podargus; species Podargus strigoides. The sequence goes on along the minus strand of CM051663.1, from coordinate 81,330,208 downwards.
TAATTTCCTTAAAGGAATTCAAAAACTATAGGGAGCCTGAAATTCTGATACTCTTGCTAAAACTGTCATTCCATTTCAGTGAAATCACATCTACTTTCCTGAAATCATGTCATAGTGTTTCCTGCAGCCTTAAGAATCAATGACCTATGTATCACAGCATCTTAAATGCTGCATAATTTTTTATTAAAAAAGGCTTTTCATCCAAGGAACACTGAAACATAAACATGTCACAACAGTTCCTTGTGTCAATGTGCTCTAAGCACCATTAAATGTAAAATCTCTGGCATTACAGAGCATCATTAACATATTTTTTGTCAAACTGAGTAGGTTTAATTAAAACCTATTATATCCAGGATGGCACACTGCAAAAGACAAGGGTTGTATGCAAGAGTTATATACAATTATTTCTATTCCTAACAAAAGCTGCCAAGCAGAAATTATCAGCTTGTTTAAAAATAGTGTACAGTGGTATTTCAACCAGTTACCTAGATGTGTAGTAGACTCACAGAATCACAGAATATCTCAAGTTGGAAGAGACCCATAAGGAACATACAGTCCAAATCCCTGGTCCCCACAGGACTACCTAACACTAGACTGTATGATTAAGAATGTTGTCCAGACGCTCCTTGAACTCTTGACAGGTTTGGTGCTGTGACCACTTCCCTGGGATGCCTGTTCCAGTGGCCGACCACCCTCTCAATGAACAACCTGATGTCCAGTCTGAACTCCCCCTGATACAGCTCCATTCCATTTCCTTGTATCCTATCGCTGGTCACCAGAGATAGGAGATCAGAATGCCCCCCTCCACTGCCTGCCTTGAGGAAGGTGTAAACTGAGATGAGGTCCCCACTCAGCCTTCTCTTCTCCAAGCTGAACAAACCAAGTGACCTCAGCCACTCCTCCTAAAACTGTTGTTTTCCCTCCTCTGGACACAGTTTAACAGTTAGATGTCCTGCTTATACTGAGGCACCCAAAACTGGACACAGTACTTGAGGTGCCACTGTAGAGTGGGACAATCACCTCCCTCTCTAGGTGAAACAGTCCCAGCTCTCTCTGCCTTTCCTTGTAGGAGAGATGCCCCATTCCCAGGTAGACTTCTGCAAAGGGTACCCCAGAGATATGAAACCAAAAAGCTTAGTCATGAAACGTGTTTTTCTAACATCAGCGAGTGACTCTAATCACAGAAGGAATAACTTGGCCTACCACACCATCTTTGAAGTCCAGTACAAGGTAGAAGTCAGCAGAGGGGCTGTCCTGACTTCTTAGACTGTCTTTTCGAAGTTATTGCCTGCTGCTCTTGCAGCAGCAAGATGCCACTTGTGCCCTGGATCTGGGGTCAGGGATGCACTAAGAGCTGCCTCCAGCACCTGGTGCTCCACATACTGACATTTCTTCCCTTCCAGGTCTGCTCAGGCACTTGCACGGTGCACCAGGGGTGGGGGCAAAGCCCTGCTCCACATCATGTACTCACCCCTTTCTGCTCCACACTCCTAGCTCTGCCCTGAGATGTTCCCCTCCTGTGTCACTCACAGCTTGCAGGGGAAACAAGAAGGAGGCATCTCCCCAACTTCTCCATCCTGGAGAACTCAAGACAGTATTTGTGCAATGGGGACAAGGAAGAGCCCCAATCTTTGCCATTTGGTTCAAGGTGGCAGCTGGCAAAGTGGCTGGCTTGCCTTCTCAGGCTAACTTTTCTTTCCAAGGACCAAGGTCTCAGCTGGGTCCACAGCATGAAGCTTCAATGCAGTGGCACATCCTTTGGTCTGTTCCTTCAGGTGTTGCACTGAAGTATAGCAGTCCTCCTCATGTCAGAGGTGCAGGCTGCTCTCTCCTGCAGAAGCCTCGGCCACGGCCATTGCTCGGGAAGGTGACTCTGTAGAAGTGCGAGGTAGGACAGGGTGTTTCCCACATTCCCTGGTCCAGCTGCTGAGCTTCATGAACAGGTCAAGCAGAGCAGGAGATGACTGCAAGGACTTCATGTCACAGCAAGCACTCTGCTGGCACGAGCCCTGGGGAGGGAGCGTGGCTTGCAGAAGGAGTGCCCAAGCCCTGTGCTGAAGGGGGTGTCCCCAGGTCCTCACAGGGAAGGGCTCTGCTGGACTCCTCCAGGCTGAGAGCACAGGCAGTGTTGCCCTCAGCTAATGAGCTGCCTGCCTGCTTGTGGCACAGCCAGAGAAGCCCCTGGCCAAGGCCAGGCTGTGACCTGACTGCTGGCTCTGCCATGGTGACATGGGGAGCTGCACAGGGTCACAGGGAGGGAGTCCAGCAGGCTGTCCCAGCTGTGCCCAGTGCATGGCCACCAAGGGCGCGACAGCTCCCATCCCCTGGGCACAGGGACCACCTCAGGGCCAGCACCCCAAAGGTCTTCCTCCTGTGCGGCCCTCCACTGTGACACTGTGACCCAGCAGTGCAGCCATCATTCCCGGGCAGGATACAAGGGGCATCCCCCCCGTGCCCCACTGCCAGCCTGCCAGGCTGTGCCATCGGGACAGAGCTGGCCGGGGACCACCTCACGGCAGGGAGAGGACATGTCTGAGGGGCAGAGGGATTAACTGAAGCGGCTGAGCGGGGAAGACTTGAGGCTGGACGAGGCTGCTGGAGGTTCTGTGCTGCAGCCCCAGCTCCCAGCAGGGCCATCTTCAAAGCTGCGTCTGCTAGATAGAAATCGTGCTTCTTCCTTGCTTTAAGGAATGGACACAAGCTCCTGGGGACAGGAGAAGCGCCATGAGTACCTGGAGGTGCCCATGGCTGTCGGACCTTTTCAGCTGGAGAGCAGTGCAAAGGTTGGCTTGGTGGCCTGCCACCAGCACAGGAACGCTTTCTTGGTGTCTGAGGAGCTCTACAGAGCTCGTCGTCCTCATCCCCTGTGGAGCCAGCGGCAGCAGCACAAAGGAATGGGCTGCAAAGATGATGCAAGGGGTATCAGAGCAGCACCTTCCCAGTGCTTTGGAACTCCCACTGGTGTCCAGCCAGACACGGGAAGGATTCTCATCCCCAAGACTGATCTGTCAGGGAAGTTTTTGCCACTCTTGGAAGCCCCCCAGATGGCTCTGTGCTGCAGGAGGGAAGGGGTCGGGCAGTGGTGACGTCCGTGGCAGGTGTGACCCCTCGTGGGGCCGGGAGGCAGGTCTTGCTCATGTGCTCAGGGAACAGCCAATTGCCAGCTCTGGGGTCAGGAAGGAATTTTTCCCCCCGGGCAGATTGGCACAGGTCCCCGGGGCTTTTTCGCCTTCCTCTGCAGCACTGAGCATGGTCCCTCACCAGGGCTCCTCTGGGCCACTTTGGGCAAGTTCCTGCCTGCTGCTCTTGCAGCACCAAGATGCCACTGGTGCCCTGGGTCTCAGGTCAGGAAGGAGTTTTCCTCCCCAGAGCAGATTGTCACTGGTCCCCAAGGTTGGTTTTTTCCTCCCTGTGCAGCATTGAGCAGAGCCCCTCTCCAGGGCTCCTCTGGGCCACTTTGGGCAAGTTCCAGCCTGCTGCTCTTGCAGCAATTAGCTGCTTCTTTTTCAGCATGAAGATGCCACAAGTGTCCTGGGTCTGTGATCAGGAGGATTTTCTTCTCCCAAGGAGGTTGGCACTGGTCCCCAGGGGTTATGTGCCTTACTCAGCCCCATTGAGCACAGTCCCTGGCCAGGGCCTCTCTGGGCCATTTTGCCTAAGTGCCTGCCTGCTGTTCTTGCAACGCAAAGACACCACCAGTGCCCTGGATTCCCCTGGAGCTGCCAATTTTCAGCTCTCCCTGCATTCAGTAAAAGTGCAGTTTTCTCCTTGACCTGTGTTCATGTTATGTGTGGGCTGGTCTCGGCTGGGAACCTTGTCCTGCAGCTGTGCACGTACACTGTATTGGGTTTAGATGGCAAGTTTGAGAGAGTAGGGGGACTGCAGGGGTCACTTCTGTGAGAAGATGACAGAAGCTGTTCCCGTGTTGGTCAGAGCCAGTTCCAACTGCCTCCAAGACGGATCCACTTCTGGCCAAAGATGGGCTTGTCAGCGATGCTGGTAGTGCCTCTGTGATAAACAGGATCAGAATCACAGTATATTTAAGAAGAGCTAAAAACTGCTGTAGTAGCTACAGAGATATTACATTGACCTTTTGAATGCCACTGCACATTACAACACATTTGCAGCTCTGGGATGTTGAAAGAAATTTTACATGCTGCAGAGAAGTCCTTATGTACAAAACCACGATGATGGTAAGGCAGATGCAAAAGGAGCAGTCTCCAGCTATACCTAGGAGAGGCCTTCAATAGCCACAGTAGCTGCAAAGGACCTAACAAACAGCACTAATGAAACAGATAAATAGGAATGACAAAACTGACCCATTAAATTTTTTGAAAACTGCTTTGTAGAGCATAAATCAACCATGTTAGGAGGTTTTGGCAGCACAATGAAAATGCAACCCTTTTAAACTCCTCAAAAATTCTCAGGTAACAGTCATTAACCTCCATATAACTCAAGCATATACACAACTGGGGCATATTTGCACAACAAATATATTTAATAAATATGGAAATTAAACCACAACAGTTGGTATTTACTATGCATTTCTTACATGAGCTATCACAGTTCATTGTTAAAAGATATTGGATTTCTATTAACGCTTGCTTCTGTTTCTGCTTAGATTATTAATGCAAAGAAGTTTAACTCTTCAGGAAGCAGAGCAACATAGAGTAACTGCTTCTTCCCTATAATTTTCCCACATTCATCTGTAAAAATTTGTCAACATACTCTCTTTTAAAAGTCAGTTCAGCTTGCCTGAGAACCAGAGCCTGGCACCACTTCAGACAACAGTGACCATTTACTTTGTTCCATTTTCAAACACAGCGTTTTTGCCAGCTTCAGAAGTGATATACACAATTGATGTTTGGGGTTCAACCCTACTGCACTTCTGGCTATCCTACTAGACAAAACTTATTCATACTTAAACATCAGCATTAAGACTATCATGCATTTTACATAGGATGCTTTGGTTCCAACACTGGCCACCAACGCACTTGCTTCCATCTTACGTGAATTATTCATAAGACATTCCCCTGTAGAAATCATCAACTTAACTGGAAGAATCATTCAACAGAACACTCCTGTCATATTTTATTTTTTCCCCTTTACTAAGCTCCAGTGTTAATCAAAAGCACTGCATTTTTTCCCTGAGAAAGAAATTGTCTATGAAGCATTTTTTCATGAACATCCATTAGCTGCCACACATCAGAAACAGCACCTTGGACTAAAAGGTGGGAAATCTGTTGTGCACATGACAAAGTTACTAAAAATCAGTGAATAAATACAAATAGGTAAATAAGAATAACATTTTGATATCAATTACTATCAGCCAAACATCTACTTCTAGGAACTAGTAATTTTCTCAAAATAAAGGAACTAGTATGATTGTAACTTTAGATGAACTTAAAAATGGGGTGAAAATCAGCTATTGCCATTGAATAGACACAATTCATACAATTACTTCAGGCAGCTGATGTTTCATTATGAAAGCTGAAGACATACAAAGTGCTATAATACTACAACTAGGTTTCTGTTTTCTATGGTTGCTTGAGCAATTTTGGAGGCAGAAAACACTCAGTATTTTACATGCAAAACATATGCTAACTGTAAAACTTGCAATGAATTCAATCCAAATCACAAAAAATTCATCCAAAGCTTCACAAAGGCAAAGTTCATGCCTCTGCAAAGGGCAGCACTGGACCTTTTTTTCAGAATATAAATATGAAGTCTGAGTTAGTTCTCTGAAAGGTTATAGCATTCACATGACAATTTTTCTGACTCGAAAGTGCTAGGAAGTCAGAGCAGATGCAAATTACAGGGTCTAAACTCTGATTCTGTAACTTGTACTTCTGTCCACATCCAATCCAATTCCTCCAATAATTTCTCCCCTGCTCCTGAATTTTAAAGCTACCTCAAAAAAACCCCCCAAAAAACGCAGAAACACCCAATTTCCTATCCCCAAACTTTGTTATCACTTTGAGTTAGGCGTCATTTTCTCATATACACACTGTGAAAAAAAACAGTAATTCAGATCAGTTTATGTCCGAAGTAAACAATGCTGCTAGGTAAACGAATGCTTCTCTTGTTTGATTTTTAAATATGCTTAACTTGCTGTAAAGCCCTTAAAAACTTAAGGGGACGTATCCTAAAGAAAAGGCTGCATCCATCCACAGATTCACTTTTATAGTGGTAATATACAGTGCTACAACAATTTTGAGCTATACAATAGTCGTGCCCTTTTCCCTCCATCTTTGAAGTGATACAAGCCTCCAGAGACAGAGAGAAGGAACTGTTCTTCAATTCCCTTGAAGAGAAGGGCTATGATTTCCCTTGCATCTAGTGAAGGGCACAGAAGCAAGGACCTCCTGTTACCTGCTCCCAGGCATGGTGTAAAAACTGGTCCTTAAAAGCTTGCTTTCATATTTGGTCCTTTATCATTGGACAAATATTGACTTTTGTTTTTTTTCCCTTTCAAATAAACCCCTAGTGAACAGTAACTGCAAAAGAAATTTATGTTCATGCCGTGTTCTCCTTCCTTATCACGAGCACATAATGCCCCAACAGTGCCAGAACAGCTCTGCGAAGTATCATCACAACTCCACAGTGATGATGGGGTCAAAAAGGAAACATGACTGCTTTCTGAGCAGAGAGTTAGGGATGATTTAGTTTTGCAGGCAGCGGTCTAAGTTCAACCTCCATGGCTAAAGAATGTTAAACTATCACTGATCATAGGGAGACCAGCTGCAGGAACCCCAGAGCAGAGGACTGCTGTCTGTTCGTGGGGAGACAGGTGAACAAAGAAAAGCAGAACAAGAATCTCATAACTGTTTCAAGATCATCTGAAGTACTTATCTTGTCTAATACAAATGCCTGCTCAACGAAAAAGAAAAAGAGAAAGAAAATGTCTTTGAACAAGGCAAGGGTCACAAACTGCTAAGTGTTCAATTATTTCGGCTAATATCCGACTACCAGCACTTTCCATCAATAAATCCATTATTGATGCAATCCAAAATGAAACAGAATGACCACTAAGGTTCCAGTTCTGCATAACTTTAGTACACACAAATGGAAAAAAAAATAGACACTACTCCATATACACCCTCAGTGAAAAAGAAAATCCCATAATTTTCTAGGGAAAATTATGTAAACCACCTTTTCATCTAAATTTGGTATTCCTCACTTTACTGATTCTATATTCGGCATACACCAGCACAGGTAGCAGTGACTCAAGATATCCTATCCAGTCACTGCAAAGAACAGGGAACTTGATTTGTGTAAAGTTAAAATCCCTTAGAGGACTATAAGTATAATAAAGTACCATAAGTTGATAAGTTAATATATTACAGTATCACTTCTTCCTCATTACCATCTGCTAGTAATTACAGAAAAGATTCAAATGTAATGTAAATGACCTGAATTCTGCTCATGCTTAATCACAATCAGTATATGACCCATTTCTCAACACATTTATTTAAAAATGTATATTAAAAAAAAAAAGCATATTAAAAAAAACACTGGAAATTTACTATTACTTTTATCTACACATCTGCTATATATCTGTATGACCCTTTTGGCAACAAAAGGAAAACACTGAACTAAAATCACTGACTTTTTTCCATGCACATTTAATTTTACTTTTAAAACCTATTTAAAAGATAGTGATAACTTATAATTTGCTTATATATGTTTTAAACACATGACCTATATTTACATGCATGTATATATGCAAATGGTTTATATACTACTAATCTGCCAAATATTCTAAGTTGCTCTGTTCCACTAACTATTATAGAGTAGATATGTCTTAACATGCTTTAAACCTTTTGTATATACTTTGATACACCTCTTTATTGACAGTAAATCCTAGTATTTGAGCCCAAAAGAATCTTTCACATTTCAGATAAAGTCCCAGGTTCAGTGCAGCTATAAAAGCTCAAATATGTTACCTGTCCTTACAAACACAGTAGGCCACAGCACGGCATATGGTCTACTACAGCTACTGACGTTTTAATTATTACTTACATGGGCAGAGAGGACAGTTAAAAGCTACTTCCAACTGAGCATCTGCTGCCTCTTGCATCCATGACAGAAGATGAGCAGTATGCATGGTCTAGCCAGATCTAGTGGTATACATACATCAACTTAAGCCACAACTGTACTGCAAGCATTGGTATAGCATTTTTTTCTGCTGCTTAGTGATTAAAGTACCTTCTCACACAGAAAACTAGTTATCTTATTTTATGAAATACTATGGGATCCAAAGAAATATTTAGTGAATCTTAAATCAGTAAAAAAAGCAGTTGCCCTAGGATATACTGCAGAAACAAATCAAACTGTTAGGACTATCCTGGTATTAAGCGAATACCAAGTCATAGGAGCCATAGTGTAGTAACAGAAGCAACTATTAACTAAGCTTCTTATTCAATTTCTTAAAATACAGACCTTTCCATCATTCTCCCCTCTTTACTTCCACCTGTCATCTCTCGCCCCACCAGAAAAGCAGCAGCTCTCAGGACACAGTGCTGGGGCTTTCGAGGAACTGTGACCAGGGATAGAAGAAAGAAGCCTGGTAACAAAGGGTGTATGGAAGTCCCTAAAACACAGCTTTTGTAGCAGGGAGATGAGGAATGGCTGCATGAGAACAGAACCTTTTTTTTTAATTTATTTTGACTTGAATACAACTATTTGTGGAAGGAAAAAATGTGGGTGAGACACAGGATGCTCAGATCATTACTTCTAGCAGGGCACTGAGCTGGAGATGCAGTGCTTGGGGGATGCTACAGTATGGGAAGACATGCATGTTTGCAGGATAGCAAATAGAAGTCAGCCACTACTGCAGAAAGCAAGGAGAGAGCTCTGAAACTGAAATGCTTGAGAAACTGCCACAGCAATTTAGTCTTCATGCACGTTATAATGGATAACAAAGGAACCCTTTTCTTCAAACAGTGTAGGAAAAGCCACATCTCTTCATTAACTGACAGAATGGTGTTAAAAAGGCATAAAAATGGACTAGGCTTACCTCTTTGTGATACCAGCATGTGCAAACAATCTGTAGAGACGCAGTGGCACAAGATCACAGTAAATTAGATCTTTTATTGTTTTGAAGCAGAAACAAATACACAATGTACATGCATTCATGTATGTAGGCATAATAAACACAAATCTCAGGAGAAAAGCATGAACCAGATTTTAATTAAATTTAAAAAAAAGCAAGGAAGTTGTAGAAAATATTGCAGCATCAGCAATTTTTAAGCAAATCATAGAATCATAGAATAAGTATGGTTGGAAAAACCCAAAATTCTGTCTGTGGCACCAGCCTCAGCCACATGTGAATCAGGTGGGTCTTCCTTCCTCTTTCAGTATTCTTCCCTGCCACTGAAGGAATTGAGGAGAACACCACCTGGGCTCCCAAGCCCTCAAGTGATCTCCCCAGGGCCCTGAAGTCATATAATAGCTGAAAAGAAAACCCTTGGTCTTAAAATAATTTTTGCCTCTTTTGAACAAAACAGTTTAAAAAGCCTTCTTTTTATTTAAAGAAAAACTAATAAAAGATTAATTTTTTGGTAGTATGGTAACACCATCTTCCAGCTGGAATTCCAACAGGATTATGAGGCAATGAAAGTAAAATCTTGAAGAGACACAAATTCATATTTGTCCTGAGTGTCTCTTCACTCTTAATTTGAAAGTTTTCTAAACAAAAGGTGTGTGGAGGGTTTTGTTCTTATTTTGAAAGACTTCTAGCTTTGGTCTTTTTTCTTAAACTTTGTCTTACAGATTACAAAAATATGTAGATTTAACAACGCTTACCTTTGTAAAATTCTTACATGTGTTCATGTGTTCAAAAGCCTGCTATCCGTATCACCAGTTCCCTAAAGCATGACATAGTTGCACACAGAAGGCAGATTTCCTTTTGGTAACAATATTTGGAAGTACAAAGTGGACAAGGACAAAGGACCAAACATTAGAAGCAAACACAATCCTTTGTTTTTAATCAATACCTTGTTAGACTGGTGGGTTTGACTCATTAATCTTTTGGTAAGTGAAAAATGAAACAGATTGACCACTACAGCAAAGAATAAAATTGCAAATTAAACTCATTCTAATGCAATTGCTTGCAAAGAGTGCTCCTTCATCACACACAACTTTTGTCAAAAGACTTTAGACTTTGGAGAATCCATTTCTTTGAGGTAATGTATTTAGAGGTAAATTCTGAATCCAAATGACCTGAAAACAAACTTTCTAAACTCTTCTTCTTACATGGTGTTTATTTTTAAAGCCAGGCAAGTTCCACCAAAAAAAAAGAAAAACCAAAAAGTATTGTATTTTGTGTTTAATAGCTTTGAACAAAACTGAAATTGAACTTCATACGACTGCTGTGTTGCATCTAAAAGATTGCTGTATTATAGCTGAGATGGGACATAAAAAACGCCCCAAAAATAAAAGCCTGGAAGTTTGCAATGAATTGTTTTTCATTTCTTCAGCAACTGCTGCACAGTGATTAATCTAGTACTGTACAACACAGGAAATTAGCAATTAAAGGCTTCCATGCATCCAGCATTAGATCCTACAAATCCTGTTAACCACAGAGGCAAAATTAGGAGAACAAGAGGAATCAACAAAACTATAAAGTGCTTATTGTAAACTGTATGGAACGTGTCCTTTGCAGAAAAGTGTGAAAACTCTGCACAGATTGCATGCACAAGAGTATTTAATGTAGGATTACAAATCAATTAAAACAACTATTTCTCTCATCCTGTAATTGTAAGGCATTTTGCAGATGTCTGTGAATCCCAGGCTGTAATACAAATTTCTTTCTGTTCTCCATAATATAAACTCACATTTTATGAAAAGACACATTTAGCCTTCTGTCTAGGAAAACAGTCTTCACAATGTAGCTCAAAAGATGCACTACCATTTTAGATGAATCTAAAATAAGGTAAATTAAATTAACATACACAATGTTAAATGTGAACATTGTCCATATACATAACATTAACAGTAAAACCTAACTGACACCCTTGTTTCTGTAAGGAATGACTGGGCTACGTCCCAGAGCTCTGGGGAAAGATCCCCAGCCCAGCACAAGCCATGCTAACCCCATAACTGGAGGCAGGGTCACACAAGGCTGTGCATGCAAGCTGCACAACTCTGCAACTTCAGACTCCAAGCCAGCTTGCGGATTTCTGCATTGTGCTTTGCTACAGGAATAAAAATGCCCTTCCTCTGTTCCAACATGAACAAAAGTGCATCTACACTATCATTAATCACATGAGACTGTTTTGCTTCAGATTTGTCAAAACTAATTCAGGTTTGCTGAATTTAGCTACAGATACGGGATTTATCTAGACTGGGAGAAGAGAAAAAAGGTTATATAAACTTTGCTAACATAGCCAGACAAATTAAATTGTTAAACCTTTGCCTAAACAAAAGGTCACTCTTAGCTCAGGGTTAACTAAAACTTCTTAGCTAATCTCTGACCTTATTTTGACCTCTCTTGTTAATTACAGAAATGCTTTCAGTTAATATATTGGTTAGCTGTGCTTGCCCCCCAGCCCCCCAACTTCTGTACTTTTTTGCCTTGCAGCTCATAAATGAAAGACAAAATACCTTTTTGTAAGACTAGCTAGTACCCAGTTAGTTCCATGTTGTTACCTAGAGTGGAACTGATAGTAAAGACAACCTTTAAACATTTTAATCTGTTTCATGAAGGAGGCATTTATGAACATGAAGAAAGGAACAATAAAACTTTTATTTCACTTTTTTTTTTTCCCCTTCAGATCATAAAATAATTCTTCACAAAGCTTGTAAAAATACCCAATTCTTCCACTTCTAGTGGTTCCCATTAGAAACGGGTACAGTTATATCATTGTTAGAAGAACTAATTAAAGAACACACGTAAATCTAACGGATCTGCAATCATGTTAGTAGGTTGTATCCAGACATAACAATTTGTCATTGGACCATACTTCTCACAGGGTTGCTTACACTGGTCTTGTTTAGTTCCTTTAGTACCAAAACCATTGTACGTCAGGGTATGGATATGACATATCCATATCCATAAAATGTTCCTTTCTGCAGAAGAGTAGCTTTTGCTCAAGTAAAAGTGAAGCACCTGAGTTATAATTCCAAAATGCATTTCTCAACATTCACTTTTTTCTAAGTTAGAAATTTTCAGGTTCCAGTAAAAACATGTGAACTTAATTTAAAAATTAAGTCTGCGAGAGAAATTAAACCCTACTGCATTGTAAAATGTATATAAATTTATGAAAATGAATTCTAATGTAAGAAATAAAAATCTCAAAGTTAAAAATAACTATACAAATAGCATGCCTTATGTTCATCTGAAGTAAGTAATATAAGGAATTACAGTTTGAAAATCTACTGTAATTACATACTGAAGTTAAAATGCTCAGAAGAAATTCAATATGCTTCTAAATGCTGAAGGCTTATCATTCCATTACATTCATATTCCTTTTCTTTTCTTACCGATAAAAGCTTCTCCAAAGTAAATTTATCCAGTCATATTGAGGATAATACTTGTCACTCAAGAGATAACTCTAAATTACACTCAAAAGTTTTCTCCTTTTCTGTAGGAAATGAGAATGATCTTGTATCATCTAACAAAGGCACCTGGCCTACTGCAAAAATGCAAAAGCTTGTCCATTAACAGTTTGTCACATTGGTAGATAAACTCTTGCCTATGAAGGGCCTAAAAGCTGTTTTATTACTATACAGTCAACTGTTTGTGTCAAATCCAGATTCATATTCATTTTCTAGCTGCAAATAAATCCCACTGCACTGCCAGTACAGTTTTCTTATATTTTAATATTATTCACCAAGAGCTCCATTCTTCTGAGTTTGCGTTTATTCTTTGGCATTGGCTTGTCATATAAGCCAGTTTTGAGAAGATGCTCCTTGCTGTGATGGATCTGGGCACCGTGTTGCAGCTGGAAAGAGCACAAAGCTTGAAGTGGACGGAGTATAGTCTGCAGAAAGATGAAGGGAACAGGAGAGACAAAAAACCCAACCTTTTAGTATGCTATTTTAGAGACATCAATTACTCCAGATTTTGTATTCAAGGACTACTTTAAAATGCTGATAAATATATAATTTGGATGATAAATCCTGACAGAATATAACATTTGGAGGCACAGAGGACACTGATATACTAAAAAAAAGCCACATAGCAGACATACATCCACCTGCCTGCTGTCGTCCCTTACTCCTCCTTTGAACCTGCTCAATCCTGACTTAGCCCCAGCTACATTACCGTAAGTTGTGGCTTTAACTTGACCTTAGCAATGGACTACAATTAATTGCTCTGGCTCAGCCAACAAGCTGTAATAAAATAAGTAACAAAAACTAAGCTGTTTGTGCTTGCATGAAAATACCTTGGGGCAGGGTTTTAGAAAGAGAGATACTGGACTGTATCCCTGCTTCTGCCCAGCAATATTATGTAGGGCTAATGAAGCCACACAAATTTATCTCAAGTGGTTTCTAATTGCAGGTTCTTCATTTTCTGGTTGCCTGACTCAGTATCATGGGGGCTCATGTGCAGATGTGTAAAGCAATCACAAATAAAACTGCAGTCAGCAGGAGCTGTGACTCTTCTGAGCACACAGGAACATCAAGTAACTTAAATCGGGCATCAAGCTAAGTGCCCAATTTTAACTTCCATGGCTCTCAACTTCAATTCACCATCTTATATGCTGGGAACAGCACTCAGTTCAGGGAGGGAAGAAAAAAGTGCATGAATGCTTATGAAACTCTTGGCTACTGCAACATTTATAGAAGCACTTTTGAGAAACTGTTAATTTTGTCTTTGAAAGGTAGGCTTGGCCAGTTCTGAGACGTAGGGATAAAACAGAATACAGGACTGGGAATTGTAGACACCATCAAAACATTCTCCTTGGACCTGAATAAGATAGGAATCCTAATGAAGGAAAAATATGCCAGCATTGTCCTAGCACACCAAAGGAAAAAGTATATATACAAACCCCACTTTAACTTCAGTATTTCTAATTTTTCATGAATTTAACTTCTACAATAAAAATTACCTTCTTTTAACACAAAAGTGTATGATAGTCACACTGTCACACAGGTACACAAGTTTCTAGAAATGTTTCTTTACGCAGATTTCAAATTTGTGAGCCATACTTTCTTGTGTGGCCTCAACATTTTGTCCCAGTGTGGCTCTAAATGCAATTGACTTAATGCTGAGGTGACTGCCTAGTGTCACAGAGGCCAACAGGGGGGTGGCATACTCTTCACTGTGTCAGGTGCAGAAGAAATTTTTGACCTGAGAACCATTTTTAGTAGGTGGAGGTCAAGTACCAAAATATTGATTATCTGATTGAGAGATATGAGCATCCCAGGCTGGACATAAGAAGATAGTGAGTATACGGATGAGCTTTACATCCTTTTCACAGACCATTCTGTACTACATTCTGGGCACATAATCAGATTGCAGACCTGGGTCTACATTGCAAAACTTCTCGTTGGTCTTTTTCAAAAGGCTTATTAAATTGATATTACTAATGTCAGCAACAAAAGATTAAGAAGAACATTATCTTAATGACCTCTTCCATCACAGACTAGTGGGATCACAATTTGCAAGGAAAAGGCTAATGTCCAATTAGTATTCTTTGACCTGGGATAAACTTAAACTCAAGAACTGTTAAGTCCCAAATTCCTCCATTGACACATAAGAGTTGTGAGGTGGCTGGTGAGAAGACATAACCCAGTGGGTTGCATTTCATGGCTGCAGGAGTGCAGGAGGTCAGTGAGACCAGTTTACAGAACTGCATTTTATCTTCGAGCGAGCTGTGAGGGGATATTCAGATCATCTCTGTCATCTAGTTTTTGCTGAAAATAACTTCCTACTTCCCATGCAGTAATATACTCAATTGTCAGCCTTCAATGGATTAGCTTTTGTTTTTTTGAGAGCCAAAGAACACCTTGCTGTGCTTTGACTTCAGAGGATCACTTAAAACATGAATCTACTTAAAAAAATAATGGTTATTTGACTCCAGTAAATATTCCAAGAGCAACACATGCTAAAAAGGAACTTAATCCTACCTGACTGCTAACCAAATGAAACATCTTAGAGTCTAGCATCAGTTATTATCAATAACTTTTGTCAGCCCAGTAATCTTAACTTCAGATCTTAACTGGAGAAGTTAACCATAAATTTAAAGGTAATTAAATATTTTACTATCCTATGTAAGAGAGAGAGAAACTTTACTGATATTAATCTACAAATTTAAACATCATCAAAGCAAGATTTTTAGCCCTGAATCTTGCCCAGGTTTATCTTCAGACAACTCTGTGTTGCAAAAGAGCCAATCTAATTCCATTATGGGACAGAACAAAAAATACCGTACTAGAATTTAACACACTGAAAAGAGGAAGAGCAAAACAATCATTCAAGACCTTTGAATCTAGTAAGTTCCCTCAGCAATCTGACAGCAAGGTTGAATAAAGAACAGGAAAACTCTAGAGACTTTGGGAACACGACAAGAAAGAGTCACAGTAATCCAAATATACTAGAGTCAGTAAATATCTAAAGAAAAATAGTGTCTATAGGTACATTCTTGGCTTAGTTTGCTGTGCAACAAAACCGTTACAATGTCATTAAGATTTTGACTGTCAAACGTGACATTAATATCTAAGTACCTTCACTGTCTCTCTATTATTCATAAAAGAAAACCTCAGGTGTTTAAAATTACGTACCTCTTGTATACTCTTATTTTTTTCCATGATAGTAAGAGCAACAGCTGCACATTCAAGTGTAGACAGACAGGAGTTTGTTGGCTGTGTACGAATTACGTACTGACTTGAAATGTTGGTTTTTAACTGCACCTGAAAAATAGCAAACTCTACTAAAATAAACAGGACAGTATAGCAAACAAGATACTTCTTCCCTATACTTAGCAAAACACACCCCCTCTGTGGCCAGTTGTGTTCTTTCCTTTTGGCCATTTTGTCTCCCAGTAGCCAATGACCTTATAGTATAATACCATAATACCCGTGAGTTGCCATCAGAGACAACAACTGCACATTTGTTACTCTACAAACATGTAAAGAAAACACAATTGTTTGTTAGACAAAGACTGAGTGAAACAGATATCCTATAACAAAAATAAAGTTCCTCAATTATGCTTGGTTTACTGCACACTAAACATAAATGATCCTGTACAATTTGAGTACAGCTGAGAACACTGGGGTTGTTTAGTCTGGAGAAGAAGAGGCAGAGGGGAGACTTCACTGCCCTCTACAGCTCCCTGAAAGGAGGGTGTAGTGAGGTGGGGGTCGGTCTCTTCTCCCAGGTAACACTGAGAGGATGAGGGGCAATGGCCTCAAGTTGTGCCAGGGGAGATTTAGATTGCATATTAGGAAACATTTCTTCACTGAAAGGGTTGTCAGGCATTGGATCAGGCTGCTCAGGGCAGTGGTGGTGCCCCCTGTCTGGAGGTATTTAAGAGATGTGTAGATGAGGTGCTGAGGGACATGGTGTAGTGCTGACTTGGCAGTGTTAGGTTAATGGTTGGACTTGGTGATCTTAGAGGTCTTTTCCAACCAGTGCTATTCTATGATTCTATGATTCTGTGACTGAATAGTCACTGACACTATTTACCTTGGTTAAATATTATTTTTTAAATTCTGAATGAAAGACTTTTAGAAACTACATTTATTCATATAGTGTACTAAGTCACCAATTAGAACTATATGCTTACCTAAATCATGTCTGGAAATGATTTATTGGTTCTGCCTCAAGTGATAACTACTCTATACTACTTCACAAGTTAAAGGTTTTCAAGAAAAATAAATTTAATTCAATCACTACACTGACTACACTGCCTGTTTTATCAGCTCCAGAAGCTTTTACTAAGTCTATAAGCAGCAGTTAAAACATCCAGGAATTTACATAACTAGACATTGTGTGAAAATTCAGACATCATTCCTTTACATAGCATACTAACATATTTTATGCATTATATAAAAACACATTTGTATTCTTTTCACAACAGTAATACTGGAGGTGTCATTTTATTTAAATAATTTTAAAATCACATCCTTCAAAATCCATTTTGCGCCCTTGAGTGAAGATTGATGCTTTTGCCATTTTAAGGCTGCTTACCATAATAATTGCCAAAAATGCATTGTATTTTTAATCAGTTTATACAATTGGCAACTGTAAATTAAACTAAAAATGCATCGGTGGTCTCAAAGCACATATAAATGTATCTTTCATGAACATATTCTTAGGTATTTGAAAGTTATTGTTACAGGCAGTGATATACAGAGTTATTTCCTGCAAATTCAATGGTCATCTCCACTTAAAACTAATTTTCATTTTCTGCAGCTATTCAGCCTATTTCTGCAAATGAATTGGCACAATGTATGAAAAATTACTCAATGAATGGCTATTACTTAATATGAAGTGGAACCTGGTATTTCATATTTAAAGCCAAGATAGTTGAAGTAGTTGATTGTTCCATGTCTGCAGACTCAGGGTCTTTAGTCTCTAGCTCTGTACTCTGAATGTCAAAATAAAATAATTTATACCTAGCACCTCATTAGCAGATTGTGCTTGTTGTTACGCTATACTGGAAACCTATCATGCAATCTTTAATTTATAGTCATACTGTAGAATTTTTATCTGCTCTATGAAAGATGTTAACAGTTACTTGGATATTCAACAGCAAATTCAGTACACATGCTGGGGAACAAATCCAGGGCAGATTCAAGAATGAAGCTAGTGGATATGTACTATCCTTTACCAACTACCTTCTTCAACTTGTTATTGAAAATGAAAAACAGAATAAATTGATTTAGGCAAAAAGCACAGAATTCGAACATCAGTGTTTGTAATGAAATGCAAAATAAAATTAAAATGAAATCAATATTTTAATTTGTTGTTCCTCAAGGCTTGCTTTGGCTTTATGCTCCTTTTACTGGGACCATGTATGGATCTCCATCATGACAGAGTAGGAAAGCTGTTTGTTTCAAGTATACAGAGATCTATGCTGGAGGGAACTTTTAGTCCCTACTTAGACATTCATAGATAGGTATTAAAAGCCAGGGCAAATGTAGCCCATTGTTTCTCCAGAACAAACAGCAGAGCAGAAACATAGCCATACTTTTTCTCAAACAGCTGAGAGCCACATTCTTCATAGAGCGTCTTCAGAGACGTTGAGTGAAACCACCTCATGGACTACCTGCAGTCACACTGGCTTCCTCCTCCTTGGACAGAGACAACAGTGCTTTCAGGCTTTTTTTTTTTTTCAGCAACTGGGAACAGTTCTGTCTGCTGGTTTCTATACTTTATATCTTGGGGCTCATGCTGAAAACATTTTAAGATCATCAGCATTCCAGAGAAAGGAAAACTATTCACGATTGCAAGACAATTTCTATAGAAGAAAAGCTGCATGTACTCTGCCTTACACTGTGGAGCCAAAAGGTCTGTAAGCACAGCTCTCAAACAGCTGACATTGTACAAAAGGGCAACTTTCTATTTCTAACAGCAACAGCAGCTGCAAACAAATTTCTTCTTTCCTGGGAAGAGTGAAAGACAATGGAAACAAGTGGTCCCCATCTATTTTTCTGAAAAAATTACATATTTACTAGGACGAGATGAAAATACCACAGACAAGACAGTACAGCAGTGGAGATCAGAGGAAGACTTCCTGACCAAGACAACTCACCGCTACAGTTTGTCTCTTAGGCTTCTTTCAACAAACATGCATTTTACCCTACTCTTTACTCCAGAGTGGTATCTAGTCACCTGAAGTACAGTCAGGGTAGCCTTTGTCTATCACAAACTGGACAGACTCACCAACCAACTGATGGCCTATCAGAAACTAGGTACACTCACGAAATGAATTAAACACACAATGAGGAGCTCTATCTACTTAGAGCATAAGCTAAATGGTAAGACAAAGACAAAACAATACAGAAAACAAAATGAATTTATATATTTAATATATATTTCAGACATGGGAAGAATATCTTCTTGAAAAAAATTGTCTAGATATAGAAATATTTACTGTTCTCAAATGTGACTGGGTAGGAGGACAGCTCTCATTTTCAGCCAATAAGTCTAAAACTTGCTTTGTCTTTTCTGGAGTCAATAGTTTCAGGTAGGGTATTGCAACAGTCTCATCAAAGCTTCTGCACTACCAAGATGGATTAATTCTTTGTCTGTCACCTGTATACTTCAAATTCAGCTGAACAAGCTTAATTTAAAGTTACGGAAATGTTTCTGCACAGTTAATGTAAACAGAATCAGATCATTTACCCCTTACATTACACTTCAAAAACCAAGAGTACACATAAATACTCTAAGTACATTTCAAAACAATCATGGTATTTTATAACCACTTCTTCATAAAATGATAAAGATACTGTAATACAACAATTTACTTCTTTTTTTTTTTTTTTCCCTGTCAAAGTAATTTGCAAATCATATGCACTCTTTGGAATAATTTCAGCTACTAACAAAATACAGCAATGTCAAGTTGAAAAAATAGCAGCGTATTCAACACCACTCACCAAAATAAACAATAGTATAAGACAGAAGACGGAAACTATCTCAACAAATTGAAACTAGAGAGAGGAATTTAGATAAGCTGAATGCAATTACTCACTGGAATTTAGCCAAAATACTGAAATTAGTGTATCGGTTCTCTTTGTAAGTGCAAGGGAGTTTGGGAGCTCAGTTTCCAAGCCATCAGCAGCACAAAGCAACATGTACAATCATTTCATTTCCATGTGTAAACTCAAACCCAAGCATTTCCAAAAGTCAGAATAACAGCAATCCTCACAAACTGTTACACTGAATTAATAAACACTGGCTTCTCTGCCAACACACCACCCTCTTAGCAAACAAGCTACGAAGATTATGAGGGGACTGGAGCATCTGTTTTATACGGAAAGGCTCAGAGACCTGGGTCTGTTTAGCCTGGAGAAGACTGAGAGGAGATCTTATCAATGCTTACAAATATCTAAAGGGGGGTTGTCAGGAGGATGCAGCCAGACTCTTTCCAGTGGTGCCCAGTGACAAGACAAGGGGCAATGGTCACAAACTGGAACACAGGAAGTTCCCTCTGAACATGAGGAAGAATTTCTTTACTGTGAGGGTGACAGAGCACTGGAACAGGCTGCTGAGAGAGGTGGTGGAGTCTCCTTCTCTGGAGACATTTAAAAGCTGTCTGCACGTGTTCCTGTGTGACCTGCTCTGGGTGAACCTGCTCTGGCAGGGGGGTTGGACTAGGTGATCTCTAGAGGTCCCTTCCAACCCCGCCCATTCTGTGATTCTTTGAAATACTGCAGCCTTTGAGCATTTACAAAGGATTTGAACCACAGTAAAAACAGTGACCCTTCAGTATTTCTCAGGCCTGAGTTCCTCCATGGCCCTCTTTGGAGATGCCACAGGCAAGTGGTGACCCTGCTGATTCTGTTCAGCAGTTCAGAAATGATGGAAGCAAAAGTGTTGTCTGGAGGGGGTCAAAGACCTAGTGCTGAAAATTTTAACAATTTAAGTCAGTAAAGACAGACAACTGACTTCTGGTCTTATTTTAAATACTAGGATTGGAGATCTTGCAGAACGCTCTAAGTGCTATGCTCAGTCCTCTCCTTAACGTCAATATCCTTATCTTTTTACCTTTTCTATGCTGGCTTCCTCATCATTACTCTTATTAGCTTTAATTTCCAAACAGAATCCAGTGCTATGCAAAATTATATCTGGAAAATAACGCATCCCCAATAACACAGAAAGGCTATAAAGCTAGTATACTTGTCTCAAAGTACACACTAGTACTTGTCTGTCCTGTTTTCTGCAATTAGACTATAGGTACCTCAAAACAGGCAAAGGAACAAGATATCCTTCTGTGGTTTCTATGAAAATCCTAGTACTTACTTTAAGGTCCCCTCCTCTTTTACTTATGTTGCCAGAGTCCTTATATAAATCTGAATTTCTGTTTGGGAATTAATTAGCTCAACTCTCAGAGAACAAAGTAGGCAAGTACTATTCATCATCCTGCTTAACACAGGCAGTAGTTATTGATCATATGTACTGCTGCTTTAATAAATATCTCACAGAAAAAATACCATAAGCCATTTTTTTGAAGGAACTCAAAAGGCACAAAAAACCCCAGAATGAGTACAACTGCATTCTACCGTCTTGACCATCATTATAGAAACAAAGAAAAAATTGCTTTTAAGGTGCTGAAGAGGAAGAGCATTCACTATGTGCTACTGCACAAACAACCTCATGCAGAAAAGGGAGTCAGGCATGAGAAAGATCTTTCACTCAGTATCCAGTTGGCACAAGCATCTTTTACCTATAAGCCAAGACAAACTATTCTCTACATCTTATAGAAATTTCATGCAGTTAAATAAAATTACCTTTGTGACAGAGAAGACAGCCTGAGTAAATTTAGTCTCAGCATGCTACTGAAATTTAAATCAAGAATATAAATAAGTTATTTTGTTCAAAATCTTGGCTTTAATTTAAAGTGACATCTTAAGAGCACTCTTTCTAAATACTGGAGGGAATACCTGTCATGCAACTGTCACAAATGGATAGCCTGAAAGAGTACGTAGATGTCACAAAAACCTCTGTTCACTTTGCATGTCCTTTGACTGAGTATTTAGGCATATCGATGACATTCCTGTGTATGTTCCATGTAAAATGGTGAAACAAATCATGGACTATATTGTGACTTTCGGGTAAACTTGAAGGAACTTACTCCATTTCTACAAAACCACAAGGTATTTTGCACATTGTCTCAGACTATTCCCAATGAAACCCCAAACCTTTCTCTTTGGGTATCCCACAAACCCTTCTTCTCAGGCATTTTATGGCGTCAGGTTAGACTCCAGAGTCTTATCACTACACCAAGCCTCAGGATATCTCACTGCTTCTGGGATAGGAACTGTGGTAAATATGTAGTATTACATCTTTGCAAGAGAAGTGTAATTGCTTCTGCTGATCAGTGGCTGTGTATAGGTTCTATCTACTCAGCCCCTTTCAGCTTCTGCAGAAGAACCTGAATTTGGAGTTGCAATTCAGATTAGCTCTTTCGCAGGTCAAAACCAGATGCATTCTTACATGCTTATAAAATGCACCTGTGTAAAAGCAGTGCCCAGAATTTCTTTCATCTAATGTGTCATTAATGTATGAAAATACATTAAACTTCTATGCACTTTCATGAATGCCCTTTCTTTGCTTCTGAAATCAAAACAATTTACGACCCAGATTTTATTACTGTGGGGTATTACATGCTAAAGAGAAACGGTCCAGAAGAAATCAGTAGAGCTACTTACTGACTGGCTTAATGTTCATCATCTGAACATAATCCTACATGATGTCTCTTTGTTACACGAGTATGTCAAATGACACCTCTTTAAAAACATCACCTCTGTATTTCATTATGTCTCTTCCCTGTTACTGTATAAACAAGTTTGAAAGAAAATAAATATCCTGTAATTTGATATATAGAGAAATATTTGAGAATGCCACAAGTACATTCTGGGAAAAAAATATGGTTTAGTGTTTCGCAATATTCTCACCTTTCTTTTAAAATATCTTTTTAATGAGGATAACTCAGATTTTACAGAGTATTTCTCTACTGTATTCCTTGCTTTCATGCTAAGACATAGTTGACTGACAAGAAGTGAAATTAAATTGCAAAAGGAATGTGTCCATCACAAACAGAGATTCTTACATCACATTCCTACAGAAAATTTTGTTGGGTAAAAAAAATCCACACCACAACAAGAAAAGGAAAAGAAATTTGGAAAAAAAATCAAGCCACAAGTATGTGCACTTTATGTTTTCAGAGTGCTCCTACAGTGCTTCAGCCAAATTTGTTCAATCGAGATTCTTTCCCAAGAGCTAAGCAAGGAAATAATGAATACAAAAAGGAAAAACTCCCTTTAAAAAGTAAATCAGAATAAACACAAAGCTCTTATCATCATGGAGGACAACATAACATTTTCCATGTGTTAAAAAAAAAAATGTGGTAAATGAATCTGGGCAAAAAACCCCACTGTAAACAAAAAACATTACCAATAGCACCACTTATCTGCAGAAGACAAATTTCTCACACGGCAAGCCTCCCTCTTTGTAATTTAGCTTGTGTAAAGACTAATTTGACACATAAACATGAAACTTCCATTTATTAAATAGTTGAAAGAATTGCAAGCTAACTACCTATTTAAGTTAAAAACCAGCAACCTCACTTTCCTAAATATATCTGCAATCTAATCTATATGTTTACATTGATCACCTTTATATATGATATTGTATGAAGTTAAGGTAAAATTCAGGTTCCAAGGAACAATTTTTCTTGCAGGAGAACCTGGTAATTCAATATACTTAGTACCATGTATGTAGATTGATTTGAGAAAGTCCAACAACTACCTAATAATTCCTTGGGCTACATATTTCTCTCAAAGATCTACATAAAAACATGGAGTAGATTGCACTGGCCTCCTTAGCACTTCATTTGTTTTATACAACTGTTTACAACAGGCCCTTTGTCTGCCTATGAAATCATGTCTGAAGTGGTTTTACCAGGAATCTCATTAAAGTTTTTGTAACAACTCTAATTTTTAGCATCTTCTCAAAGATGCTAACAATTCAACAGTTTAGCACTTGTCACATCTTGCAAAGTCAAACAAAATTGTCTCCTCTTTAGAATGTCAAACAAAATAGAAACACCTGCAAACTTTAGAATCACAGAATCACAGAATCACAGAATGTTAGGGATTGGAAGGGACCTTAAAAGATCATCTAGTCCAATCCCCCTGCCAGAGCAGGAATACCTAGATCAGAAGTATCATCAAAGTAAACGTTTTTGAAAGTTGTTTCAGATGCTTATGCCCATCTGCATACCTTGAATCCTTAAGCTACATAAAATATGGAAGTGGAAAAGTTACAAAATCACAATGTTTCAAACCATTTCACATGATGTTTGTCATCACTTACGCCATGCATGGAAAACATATAGTATGAAATACATGCCCAGCCCAAAAGAATTTTGGAAAATAAACCTATGCCTACCTGAGAACCTCCTTTTTTTTGAAGAAGAAAACAGAATGTTCAGACCTACATATTCTATAGGTCTCCTACCTATACAGTAAGTATATATTAAAAAAGAAGTTATTTCTTCAGCATTGCTGCTCTGCAGAGAGTATCTAACTTACGAAGATAAGTAACATGAACTTTTACATTAATGAAAATCATTATCAGTAGAAGTTATCTAAAACTGCACTTTCTAATGTGTCAAGACCCAGCAGCTGACAGTGACAGATAAGTATCAGCCTCCAGTGCTAGAAGGAGATCGAAGAAAGTTTGTACGCACATATCCTGCTCCCATGAAAGACAAGACACTGAACTTGATGTCAGGAAACAACCTGCACCCACTAAATCACAGTCCAGTGTCCTTCTGAGCTCCACAGTCTCTGTCTGTAGGATGATATTTACCCAATGCTGTAAAGCACTTTGAAGGCTGAGGGAACAGATAAGGGAGAAGCAGGAGACAAATCAGAAACAGTAAATGCACCTTCCTTCTGATATTTTTGTGAAATGTATTTCTAAAAGAATGGCAAGGAGAGAAAAGCAAACAAGAATTTTGCTAAGCTTTCTTACATATAGGGATAAATTAAAATCAAGGTTCCCTTCACTATTTCCCCTGTGTTTCTTGTATGAATATTTACCAGCACAAGAAGCACTACAAAAAAAAAACCTCAGAAGGTTTTACTATCCTTAGAGAAAGTAAAATAGTACGGTTGACAGTTAAAATAGATTACTGAAATAAAGTCCAAGTGCTGACAAGCTGTGATTCTAATATAAAAGTAATAGTTCAAATGCCTGTAGAAGAAGGCAGCCTGAGGCTGACCCAAGCGGCTTACACAAAATTAAGAGCAATCAGACAGTGAAATTGTAAGGAAAGGAAAGTCCTAACAGTTTAGGAAAAACAGAGGATAGGAATGACCTAGTAATGTTTGGACGACATATTTTGCACAAACAATTGAAACACCATCTGGTTATGGTCTCAGGTTGTGAAACTGCAGGGTTTTAGCTATAACTAAGGAATGACATAATATTGCCAGTATGTTATGTAAAAATAATTATATTTAAGTGCGAGTCATACAGGGCATGCCTGGCACTTCATAAAATGACTTCATTTTTAGTTAATTTCCATGCCTTGTAATTTTTTTTGTATTTAGCGAAAGAAAGATCCAGAAATTATTTCTGGTAATACCTATCTTGCTCTGCTTACATTTCAAAAATGAATGTCAGGCAACAGATCAATATTTTATGCAGCACTATTCTTTTAATAATTTATACAACAGGAAAGTGCTGCAAGTAAATTCAGTGAGTGAGCAGAGTAGGGATCTAGAGAATGGGGTCATGAAATGAAGGAAGAAAATTTAATTACGTGTATTGTCACAGCCATTTAACTTTAATTACCTGCAAATATCAGAAAATTGAAATGGAAAATTAAATGCCTCAGTGTCAAAAAGTAGCATCAACACAATGACATTGTTCTTTGGAATCTACTAATCACTTTTGCTTTCTCTGGTTTCTTTTTCTCTTACTATATGTGAATGGTAGCAAGCACTTCCATGGAAAGGGAAAAGGCAGTGGAAGGTCCTAAGAACTTCGGCAAGGGCAGATGGGTACACGTAAAGACTAAAAGAAGGAAAAAGCCTTCAATTAATCTAGTAATTTGAAAGCAAGCTCAATCAAAATGAAAAATATTTCTAGTTTCCTTTTTATGAAGCGTTCATATCCCACAAGAACTTCAGCATGGGCACAACAGTACAGAACCTGCAATTGTGCCTGGATTGTTCCAGTAGCAATATGTTCAGACACTGAGCACGGAGTTTAACAATAATTATGAAAGAAATGCAAAGAAATAAATTAAAAGCAAAGTTTCTGCTGAAGAGGGAAAATAGCATATGCTTCTGACATCTGGCAAATTACCTGAGACCTTTCAGTCACAAAGACAATGTCACTGTATGGAGAGGTAATAAATACATACTTACGACCAGAAAAATGTCAAAGTGGAACAGTGTCATTTAAATTAACCTAAATGTCAGAAGGACAGATTCCTGTTGATTGCTCAGCATCATATCTCAACGGTGCATGGCATCCTGACCTCAGATAATTCCCAGTTTTATCCCTCTGATCTCAGTCTTCTCGAACACCAATTTCTGCCAGTCCTAACATAAACCACTTTGTTCTTAAGCGTTCAAAATATTTCCTTGAGTGTTTCAGTTTTAATGAGACAGCAGCTAAAACCTGAACACATTGAACCTTTCAGAATATGTAACAGATATTAACAATTATCTTTACCTTTCAAGTCATTATATGGCAGAATATATGAGCCACTTATTTAATGAAAATATGTTTTCTTGCTACATCAAATATTACTCAATTTTAAAACTAAACTCAGAAACAAAAATTTACTATCAAAGCTTGCAAAGACTTCTACAGCCCACAGATAACAGGCTTTTCTATGATTATTAGTAAAATCACCAGTGTCACACACATATAGATAAAAACATTTACAGAACAAGTCAGTGAAAACAAGGTATTTTTCTTCCATTAGTATAAGGATGCATGGTTGAATGCATACCACTTTCTGGGATCTACATTACTACAGTTTTCCCCACTGCAGCTGTTGTTGGCTGGTCTTCACTGCTGTTGGGTTCTGATTTGCTTCCTGCCCACTTGCACCACTGATTCATCACCGTACCTCCTCTCCTTGCAGAATTAAATGGGACACTGTCCATTTACTTAGGTTCTGTGGCAAAATCTGGTATTTAATCTCTCTCTCTTGTGCAAATTGGCAATTGTGACAAGTGAAAACAGAGAGAGGAAAACATAAAAATGAAAGGGAGGATAAAAAGAGACTGAAATAAAAATGTATTTACTACCTGGCACTATGTGTTATTTGGTCGTCATATATTCACTTGCCTAAGTCTCATAACTCTGGAGGATGAAAGAGCATATTTTTCTCTGCATCTCCTTAGCTTACTGAATAGATGATTTTATAAAAATAATTATGAAAGCAAACATCAGAAAAGGAATAAACTAAGATACAGCCAGATGACAACAGTGATTCTTGTTGTCTTGCTTGCTCTTTTGTTCTGGGTGTTTTCTGTATGTAGATGAACGGATGTTTTTGTATTTCTGTTTTTACATTAAATGTAATCCTCTCGCAAGGTGTTCAGACAGTTGCCTTTACATCTTACACTGTATTACACTTATGTCTGTGAGCACTAATTATATAAGAAGGAAGTTTTTAACCTCCTCTAGAAGGAATTTATCTAAACAGCTGATTACATTTTGGAACAGCTGCTTGCCCCACTAAAGAAATTCTGATTTTCGGACGTGTTTTCAGAAACAGACTGCTACTTCCTCTTTAATTCTCTAGACTTTAAAATGGCAAATCCCCAAATAAAGTTTTATTATCTGAACATACCAGAATAGTAGACCACAAAACCCACTTTCTGTTAAAAACCACGTTTATAAATATGTAAAGGGTGAGTGTCATGAGGATGGAGCCAGGCTCTTCTCAGTGACATCCAATGATAGGACAAGGGGCAATGGATGCAAGCTGGAACATAGGAGGTTCCACATAAATATGAGGAAGAACTTCTTCACAGTGAGGGTAACAGAGCACTGGAACAGGCTGCCCAGAGAGGTTGTGGAGTCTCCTTCTCTGGAGACATTCAAAACCCGCCTGGACATGTTCCTGTGTGACCTGACCTAGGTATTCCTGCTCTGGCAGGGGGATTGGACTAGATGATCTTTTGAGGTTCCTTCCAATCCCTAACATTCTGTGATTCTGTGATTCTGTGAACTATTCACACAACTTTTACCATTACAGTTTGTCTCATCAGGCCCCATGGACTTGTGCACCTTCAGGTTCTTTAGATGGTCTTCAGGTTCTGTAGATGGTCTCAGACCTGATCTTCTCCTACAGTGGGCAATTCTTCATTCTCCCTGACCCTGCCTTTGCCTTCTGGGACTTGGGCAAGGTGGCTTGAGCACTTGTCAGTGAAGACTGACACAAAAATGTCATTGAGCACCTCAGCCTCCTCCATGTCCTGGGTAATCAGTTCTTCTGTTTCCTTCCAGAGAGGGCCCACATTTTCCCTAGTCTTCCTTTTATCACTGACACACCTATAGAAGGTTTTCTTGTTGCCCTCGATGTCTCTGGCCAGATGTAATTCTATCAGGGTTTTTGCTTTCCTAACCTGATCACTGACTGCTCAGACAATTTCTCTGTATTCCTCCCAGGCTACCTGTCCTTGCTTCCACCCTCTGTAGGCTTCCTTTTTATGTTTGAGTTTGCCCAGGAGCTTCCCATTCGTCCATGCAGGTCTCCTGATGTTTTTGCCTGATTTCATCTTTGTTGGGATGCATCACTCCTGAGCTTGGAGGAGGTGATTCCTGAATATCAACCAGCTTTCTTGGGCTCCTCTTCCTTCCAGGGCTTTATGCCATGGTACTCTACCAAGCAGGTCCCTGAAGAGGCCAAAATCTGCCCTCCTGAAGGCCATGGTAGTGAGCTTGATATGCGTCCTCCTCACTGCCCTAGGGATCTTGAATTCCACCATTTTATGGTCACTGCAGTCAAGGCCGCCCTTGAGCATCACATTCCCCACCAGCCCCTCCTTGTTGGCAAGACCCAGGTCCAGCATGGCATCTCTCCTTGTTGGTTCTTCTACCACTTGGAGATGGAAGTCATCATCAACACATTCCAGGAACCCCCTGAACTGCCTATGCCCTGCTGTGTTGTCCCTCCACACACATCAGGGTGACTCAAGTCTCTCATGAGGACTAGAGCTTGTGAACATGAGGGTACTCCTATCTGTCTATAGAGGGCCTCATCTGCTTAGACTTCCTCATTAGGCAGCCTGTAGCAGACCCTCACTATAATGTCTGCTGTCCCTCCCCTCCCTTTAATCCTGACCCATAAGCTCTCAGTTGGCTCCTCATCCATCTCCAGGTAGTGTTCCATGCACTCCAGCTGGTCACTGACACAGAGGGAAACACCCCCTCCTCGTCTGCCCTGACTGTCCTTCCTAAAGAGCCTGTATCCTTCCATTCCAACACTCCAGTCACAGGAGCCATCCCACCACATCTCTGTGATGCCAATCAGATCATAGCCCTGCTGGCATGCGCACATCTCTAACTCCCCTTGTTTATTCCCCGTGCTATTTGCGTTTCCACAGAGGCATTTAAGTTGGACCCTCGATGAAGCTGACTGACTTCCTGGAATTCCTTTGAGGTGTTTCACCAGTGTTTCCCTGTTGCCTCCTATTACCTCAGGAGCTCTCAGCTCATCTCTGTAAGACTTCAAGTTTGTATTCAGCACGCCTCTGAGCAAAAGGCTGAGGGCCCTCACTACCACCTTGTCCCTCTAACCTTGGACTGTCACACCACAGCTTGTCACAGGCAAGCCTGATATTATCCCCCTCCCCCTTCAAGTCTAGTTTAAAGCTCTGTCAAGCTCTTTTTTTGTCAAGATCCTGAGAAAAGACCCTCTTCCCTCTTTGAGAAAGGTGAATCCCATCCGAGGCCTACAAGCTTGGTGCCATGTAGACCATCCCATTATCAAAAACCCCAAAATTGTGGTGGTGACACCAGCCATGGAGCCATGTATTAACAGACTGGGTCTTTCTGCTTCTTCTAATGTTGCTGCCCACAACTGCAAGGAGAGAGAAAAAGATAACCTGTGCTCCAGATTCCCTTACCAACCGTCCCACGGCCTTGAGGTCTCTTTTGATCACCCGTGGGCTAAGTGCTCCAGCTTCATCACCATCAGAAGACCAGTAAGACCAGTGGTCCTGCCAATAGTTTGAGCATCCCTTCACTGACTCCTACAGAAGGGTGAGAATGCTCTTCCAAAGAGTCCTGAGGATGAGAGCACTTCAAGCAAGTTGCTTGATAAGACTTACTCTCAGGTTCCTCTAAGCATCTGTGAACCCATGCTCACCCACCAGAGGCAGCACAGAAACCATGAAGTCAATCCATTAAGTACTACTCACTTTGCACAGCGTGAAGTTTTGACATGAGCAACAAGGTAAGTTGGCAAAGAGTTCTTAAAACAGATGGTGATGTGACTGACTTTGGTGAAAGATCAAAACTCTGGAAACTCAGGCAGCAGTTTGTGTTGACAACTGCCTAGCCATATTACAAGATGGTCAGTGAACAACAGGAAAGAAACAGAAATGCACAAGTGTTTCTTCAATATTTCATCACACTGTCTTCCAAATTGTAACATATGGATTTGGTCCATTTTTCTCAGAAGCTGAGAATAAGGAAAAGTTTCCCCTGCTCAGCACATTGCCAAAATTCTGTTTCCTTGACTGGAGTTCAAGACAGCATATAACTTTGATGTTGCAAATTTCTAGGGCCTTTTTAGAAGACAACACATCAACTATGAACTGGTAACAACACTTCTAGTTAACCAGGTTGAAGATCATAGCTTCCCATCGTCAATAACACCTTTTGCAAACCTTTCCTTTCTACTGAGGGGAATGAACTATTTTGAGGGATTTTTTTTGAGTACTACGGTATTTTAAACCAGCAATAAGCGTCTTTAACAACCTGATTATATTGTACAGGAATTGAAGTATATTTAGTGGACTGTGGCCATCTTATGCATGGAGTAAGAATGTTTCACAAAGGTCAGACCTGAAGGTCTCGGCTCAGAACCATTAAGTTTACCTGCAAATGTGTAACCTATTTTAGTAGCTTTATGATGACACATTTCACCACAGGATTCCTAAGACCACATATAAATATGAGTAACTGGCTGTAAAAAAAAAGGTTTAAAAAAGAAAGCATATGGTAGCATTCACCTCACCTACGAGGCCACATTTTCCTCCAGTTCAATCAACAGTTCAAGTCTATAAAGCTCTGTAACAATGAACACTTAACTCAATTGGAAAAATGGGGAAAACTGAATTTAAGAGAATGTTTAATTACTCCGGGGAGAATTTGGCTAGGATGCCTGAGCCAACAGTTCATCAGTGAGCATAAAGACATCACAAAAACCTCAAGGTTTTGTTTAAGTGAGTTGAAAGTACTACCACAAAACAGCATTTCTAACAACGGCTCCTTAAATTCATCTTCCCTGGTACAGAAGTGAGAATGTGTTCATGGAACTAAAAACTTGGTATCACTTGAGAGCAACCTGCTGACTGTTTTTCACACTCAGCACCAGCCATTTGGAACAACCTGTCTCAAAGAGAAAATCTTATGCCCCACAACTTGTGTCTCAGCCATTCCCACCATGGTTGCCTGGAGCATTCCGATGATGTTTGGAGCCAGACTCTTCTCGGTGGTGTTCAGTGACAGGACAAGGAGCAATGGGCACAAACTGGAACACA
Organism: Podargus strigoides; assembly: GCA_028020825.1. NCBI lineage: Eukaryota > Metazoa > Chordata > Aves > Caprimulgiformes > Podargidae > Podargus > Podargus strigoides. Next base: position 81,298,783 of record CM051663.1, on the reverse strand, counting down.
GGAGGTTCAGTCTTAACATAAGAAAACCCTTCTTTACTGTGAGGGTGACTGAGCACTGGAATAGGCTGCCCAGAGAGGTTGTGGAGTCTCCATCTCTGGAGACATTTAAAACCCATCTGGACATGTTCCTGTGCAGTCTATTCTAGGCTCCTGCTCTGGACAAGGGGTGGAGGGTGTTGAAATGTTGAACCTGGATCAGGACCTATATCCTGATCCACAGTAACAAGGAGTGGAGATAGATATTGAAAGCATTGTAATGCTCTTGATTTTGGAGTTTTGCAGAGGCAATGGGTGGAGTTTCAATAAGGACGTGTAGACATTGCTAGCACATCATTTGTCTGGTAGGAAGGGCAGAGTTTCTAAGACCTGCCTATTAAGGTTATAGTGACACTAAAAACAGAGCTTGCAATGAATGTAACATTTTGCTGAGAAGGATGGAATGTACTGGGCACAACTGTCAGGACAGCACCAGGAAGCACTGTATGAAGAGCCCAAGGACTGCGTACTCCTCAACAGACCCACCACAGAATCACAGAACCCTAGGGGTTGGAAGGGACCTCAAAAGATCATCTAGTCCAACCCCCCTGCCAGAGCAGGGTCACCTAGAATACATTACACAGGAACGCATCCAGGTGGGTTTTGAATGTCTCCAGAGAAGGAGACTCCACAACCTCTCCGGGCAGCCTGTGCCAGTGCTCTGTCACCCTCACAGTAAAGAAGTTCTTCCTGATATTCACATGGAACCTGCTGTGCTCCAGTTTGCATCCATTGCCCCTTGTCCTATCATCAGTCATCACTGAAAAAAGCTTGGCTCCATCATCCTGACACTCACCCTTTACATATTTGTAAACATGGATGAGGTCACCCCTCAGTCTCCTTTTCTCCAAGCTAAAGAGACCCAGCTCCCTCAGCCTTTCCTCTGGACTCTGCGCTGGACTCTCTCAAGTAGTTCCCTGTCCTTCTTGAACTGGGGGGCCCAGAACTGGACACAATATTCCAGATGTGGCCTCACCAAGGCAGAATAGAGGGGGAGGAGAACCTCTCTTGACCTACTAACCACTCCCTTTCTAATACACCCCAGGATGCCATTGGCCTTCTTGGCCGCAAGGGCACATTGCTGGCTCATGGTCATCCTGCTGTCCACCAGGACCCCCAGGTCCCTTTCCCCTACACTGCTCTCCAGCAGGTCAGCCCCCAACCTGTACTGGTACATGGGGTTGTTCTTCCCCAGATGCAAAACTTTCACTTGCCCTTGTTGAATTTCATTAAGTTTTTCCCCACCCAACTCTCCAGCCTATCAAGGTCTCGTTGAATGGCAGCACAACCCTCTGGTGTGTCAGCCACTCCTCCCAGTTTGGTGTCATCAGCAAACTTGCTGAGGATACATTCTGTACCCTCATCCAGGTCACAGGTCACAGCTGAGCCCGTCAGCCAAGTATGGTGCCTCTGACTCAACCAGAGGACTTTGCAGCACATAAGAAATATTTAAGAAAGAGTAATAGAATGGAAAAAAAAAAAAAAAGAAAGAAAAAAAGAAGAAAGAAAGGAGGCCAGAGCAGAAGTAGAGAGGAGGTAGACAAAAAAGACCACACAGGACCAGGAGGGGGAAAGGGGAGACAGAAGCCAAGCTAGCAGCAGAGTGAGCAGAGGCTGCAGCAGAAGCAGAAGCTGCTGAAGCAGTGGTTGAGCAGTGGGGTGCTGAAGGGATTGACACCTGTGGAGGAACCACCATCCACTGCCCCCAGCCTCCAGAACCACCTGTCCCCTCACTGAAAGGGCCAAGTGCAGCATGCAGCAAGGGGTCTGGAGAACAAACTGGGGGACGAGAGGTTCCGCAGAAATGAGGGGAGCCTTCCTTATGTGTGTGCTTGGTTTCTTTCTTTCTATTAGCAGTCATTACAAACCTGTTTTTTGATAATAAATTAAAGTTTATTGAAATTACACTAAAACCAGTAAAACTGTTTTGCCTGCAATAAAACCATACTGTAAACAAATGAGGAGTGACAGAAGAAAAGGAGATAATACAAGCAGGTTAAAATGCTGAGACTACAGAGAAAGAGGGAAATCAAGCCTGTGGAAAAGAGGCATACCTCTGGTGTAGCAGGATAGCTACAAACAAGGTAAGCCCATCTATATATTCCTAGGAGGAACGAAACAGCATGGCAGGGTTCTGCTTCCTGCAGCTTCATTTTTCTCCAAACTTATGTAATGGAATTAGCTCACAGTGTGGCTCCAGTTCACTCTTAATGGCTATTTTAAAGGAAATTTGTCTCCCCTCCTTAATTTAGGCACAAAGTGCAGCACTGAAAGAATGAGAGCGATTTTGCCATCTGTAGATCATCAAGCATTGCACAAAAGGTCCAGCCTTGCATGAAAAGCATAACTACACAGTATTCCCCATAATACTTCTAAGAGCCATTGTCACAGTTTAGCCTCAGCCAACAACTAAGCAGCACACAGCCACTTGTTCACTCCTCCCCCCTGGCTCACTGGGATGGGGAGGAGAATCAAGGGAAAAAACCCACCAAAAACCTTGTGAGTTGACATAAGAACAGTTTAATAATTGAAATAAAATTTTTAAAATAGATAAAATAATAAAAAATAGTAATAGCAATGAAAAGGAAGATAAGAAAAAGAGAAATAAAAAAGAAGTGATGCACAGTGCAGTTGCTCACCACCCCACTGACCATTGGCCAGCCCGACCCTGAGCCACAGTGTCCCCCGGCCAGCTCCCCCCAGTTTACCTACTGGGCGTGACATCATACAGTATGGAATACCCTTAGCTCATGTGGGTCATCTGTCCTTGCTGTGTCCCCTCCCAGCTTCTTGTGCACCCCCAGCCTCTTCTGGCAGGGCAGTATGAGAAGCTCAAATGGCCTTAGTATGAACACTACTTGGCAACAACTAAAACATCATGTGTTATCAACATTATTCTCATCCTCAATCCAAAACACAGCACTGTAACAGCTTCTAGGAAGAAAATCAACTTTATTCCAACTGAAACCAGGACACCCACCTAATCCTCAGTTCAACAATTTTGCAAAAGTTGAAGCATGCATGGCTCTGTGTTACTAGAACCTGTGATGGGGAATGTTTTATTCTTCAGCCTTATTGTCCCAGTTATTTAGATGGCACAATTTTTAAAAAATAATGTGAAACAAATTCTATATAGATACTTAAAAATAAATCCATGGCAATCCACCTGCAGTTCATGTAAGGGTCATTGAAATGAAGTTGGAAACCATTTTAAAATCCATTGTCTCTTTTCCGAGATTAAATTATCAGAAATTCTTTTTATTAGTAGGATGATTCTGTATTTCATTGAAGATATTTCTATTGAGAAAAGTCGAAATTACTTTTCCAAGAGAACAAAACCTTCTAGATAACCACAGAATAAAATGGCTTTTGGTTTTGCTCCCATATGCACTTGTCTATTAGGAATTATGAAAATCTGCTGTAATAAAAAAAATTCCCCATACATAATTTTGTACACTAACTAAAGAAAGAAGATACTAGGGATAGATACCTAACTCTCTTTTTCAGAGTTATAAGCACTTCATGTCCAAGGGACCTCAGCATTTCAACTCCAAATTTATCTGTTTCACTCAGTTACAGAGTGAATGGATCTCTAACTTTAACAATTTCTACTATAAAAATACAAATACTTAACTAATTGCAAACAATGAAATGGACAGATGTATGAATTGACAGATGGATAAAGCATAAGATTCACAAAGTTTTTTAATCTATTTTTTCAACTCCACTGCTAACTTCTGACCTTGCTGAAGTCCCTCACATTCTTGTAATCCTTTTTCCCAGTCTATGAAGTGACACTGTTCTCCCTCCCACTTTGAAACAATGAGCTGTCGGGTCAGAAAGCCATCGCTGGAAGCTCACAGGCAATGTAAGAACTGATTCCCTGTTTTTAGGCAACAAGAATTTTGTCTTGGGTTTCAGGAGTTAATCACATCATCTCCCTCTGCCTTTGACACAACAAACTAGGAGCTGTTGCTGCCTCTGAATTCATACCTCATCACAAAAAATATATATATTTCAGGATTTGCAAGAAAAATTTTTGTATACATTGCAGAAGACTTTGCACTAGTTGTCAAGGCTGTAAAATACAATCAGGTAAGATTTACAGCTAAGCAGGATAAAGAGACCACTCAGTTGGAATGGAATCAAGTACAAATAAATACTGGACAGGGTATCAGATTACATGTCACAGAAGTAATTCTACAAAGACTGTATGTTGAGAGTCTTCTATGAAGTTCATCTATCAACACATCTGATGACTACTACTTAACAGAATGTCAACTAATTGAATTCTCACTTTTAATTAACTTCAAAACTTAAACTAGGATTTGTGCACCAGACCTAGATTTTTTTTTTTTTTTTTTTTCTAATTTGTAGCAAAGAAGTGTTCCTGATATCTTTGGCAAATACACTTCAAGGCAGAAAGTATCATCCACAATGGTATTGCTTAAGGACATGCTGATTTAACAATTCCAAATCTGGACCTGAATTTGAAATACCATCCTGTGTGTATGCAAAATCCAAAATGTTTCACAAATAATGTAGTTAGATACTGGGGTTCTGCCCTTAAATGAGAATATCTTTTTAAGTAAATTCAAGAATTACTATCAAACGCTCAAGTTCACAGGTGCAAGGACTGCAAGAAAGCCCCTACTTACACTACTGAGCAGCTTCTTACATGAATATTTAGCAATTGCTCAGTGGTATGAGAAAGACTGAAGGAATGAACTTTTGAAACGAAGGACCAAATTCTGATATCCTTTATTTTCACAGTAAAATACTAAATAAACTCAACTTAAATACATGTAGCTGATTTGTCATATGAGTAAGAGAAGCAAACTCTGGTAGTTATTTTTCTTCTTAAATGTGGACAGATACCTTTAAAATTTTACTTCTGAAAATAAAGCACATCTAGTTGTCCCCTTGATTCATAATCTGACGCAGCAGAACCACCACTCCTCCAGAATGGCTGCAAAAGCATCTTCATCAATAGCAGGAACTTTCATGAAAAAATCTCAAATAAAATAGTTGCTATAAAAGATTTTGTCCTTATGAACTTTCAAGTGAGGAGGTAAAAAAACCCTTGCTTCAGCTTTCTCATAAGTTGAAGATAAAAGACATTAAAAAACTTAATAGTTATTCTAAAACTAAAATTATATGGGGAGAGCTGGTGAAACAGAGCTTGAACTGGAGTGGAAATCTAAAATAAAAATAAGAATGTGATCAAGTACAGAATCTGGAAAATCACAAAAGTGACTTTTTAAGTCAAATAGTGCAGTAGTGAAAACAAAATTAAAAAGACAGGAGGCCAAGTAACACAAAAGACCATTGAAAAGGTTAAACAAAAAGAAAGCCTTATTAAGAAAAGTCAGAAGTAGCTGTACTGATAGGAAACAAAAAAAGCGCAAAATATTGGCTGTTTTCCGTCTTCCTAGAACTAGTTCATACCAAACATGTATAAAAGCAACAACAAAACAGAAGGCAGAAAGTAAATTACTAGATCTGCAGAGGAGAAGCGAGCACTACTATGCAGAAAATACCTCAAGAAAACAAAGATCACAGTCTGTCAATTCTAACAAGTGTTAATACTGAAGGACCCAACAGGAGTTGTACTAGCATGGCAAAATGATGTGACTGGAGGTTCTTGGAAAAATGACTTCCTCTCTCTCCTCTCTTGAGGTCTGCGCTCTGTTCTGATCATCAGTTGCTACTTCTTAGTTACACTGCCAACACCCACTTAGGGCCCCATCAAGTTTCAGAGCCTCAGTGTTAATATCCTCCTGGCTCACTCTCCCATGAATCATTTCATCTTTTTATCCAACTTATTTTTTCTGCTTCCTTATTTTTTCTTCTTTCTTTTTGGGGATGGGACAACAGAATATTTAATTTGCCAAGTATGGGTTTACATCTGTCTCTAATGGGAAAAAACCAACATAAACAGTAGAAGCCTATAATAAAGTACACATAGAAACACTTCCTCCGGATGTTTTTCTAGCCTCCAACAACTCAGGGATGTCACAGGCTGGAAGTGACCCCTTGGCATTTTACAACTATTGAATCCTTAATGCATTTTTCTTCTGTGATTTTGTCCAGTTACTTCCGAACTTCAAAAATATACAAATACCAACTGTAAAGAATTCCACTGTTGTGATACATGTGTGAAGAGCTATCATTATTTTATGATCTGAATTTCTCACTACTTATTTCTTTTAATGCCTTTTATTTCATGTATTGGGAAGGATAGTCAACAATTGGTCCATATTTACCCTTTATGTGTCACGTATTTATAAACCTTTATCACACTGGACTTGTAGTCTTTCCAGTTAAAGAATAGCCCACTTTGCCATTTCTTATTTATAACCCATCCCATACTTTGATCATTTGTTGGATTTCTTTGAACCTTTTCTCGGGGCTTGCGAATTTTTGTACCCTTTTTTTAATTAAGAGGGCTCTGGGCCTGAAAGAGACAGCTTGCATGCAAGCAAGCAGATGTGCATCTAACATTAAACTTAATTTTCAGTGCTCTTAGGCACTGAACTGAGGTTTTCACGGAACTTGTTTCAATCCCAAAATCTCACTGCTGATGAGTAAAGTATCCAGTTCAGAACCCTTTTTTTAAAAAAAAAAAAAAGTAAAAATTAGAATAATTTTTGGTGTATGCTTTCATTATCATCTATCTACAGTGAATTTCCTATGCCAATATCCATTTTCTGAGCTTCATAGTCATTCTACAACTCTTCGCAGCTGGCCCTTCTCATTACCACTCTAAATAACTTAATGTTATGACAAAATTTTATCACTTAACTAGTAAATCCTCCTTTGTATTACTTCAGAATGTATTCAACAGCATGGATTCACTGGGGGCTCCACTGATGACATCTCTACAGACCATAAAACAAAATTGTAATCACTATGAAAACAGACCAGTTGTCTTTTTAAATATTTTTTACATGAGACAGTTTTTCTTCTTATGAAGCATAGTTTTATTAAGGGTATTTGGTGAGGGCACTGCCAAAAGCGACCTCCGCACACCGCTCCAGTCATATTGCTTCTGAAGGAGCCATGAAGCAGGCAGGGAAAGAGCTCCAGTAAGATACACCATCTGTTTTCAACAGCTGCATTGGGCAAGGCCAATACTGCATATTTATCCATGGATCTTCTAATTCTATTCTTTATCATCTTTTCCATTAACTGATTTGGTACAAGTATTACTGCAGGCTCCCTAGACACGTGGAAGAATAAGCAGAAACACAGGCAGTAACATGCAGTATTAGAGGAATAATCAGAGACTGTAACAATCTTAGACTGTGGAGATGTTCAGACTTCCTGATGCCCACACTCTCCAAATCTTCACTGCTGACTGGATGACATGGCAGTGAGGCACCATTGCCTCAGAAAATTGATGATTCTAATAAAGTTTGTGGCCAAAAGATCATTCTGGGATACTTTATCCTTCTTATGAGAACTTCCTTTGCATCAAGTGTCCTGGAAGTTTAAAGCATAGGCAGGAATGACTTTGCCCCCTTAGAAGTGACTGTATGTCGTTATACACAAATCATGATGCCTAACAAAGAGAAGATTAGCACTTTTTCCGACACAGATTTTTTTATTTGTGTGCCAAGTATTGCTAGGTTTATAGATCAACAAAATGATACCTATTATTTTAAATGACACAGCCCTCATTAAAATTGCTCTTTTATTAAAATTGCTCATATAGACAGCCTGCTTTGCATCAGTTGAAATAAGTTCTGAATATTAAAGTTGTTCTTCTCCAAGGGTTACTGCAAATAGATGCTCTCAGACTGAGCAAAAACTCTAGCCTCCAAAATCCCTAAATATTGACTAAAATTACTATAGAAGGTGTTTGCCAAAACATCTAAATAACAATCAAAGTCTATACATGTGCATTCTTGTAATTCCTGGGTGCTTCTGTTATATATTCTCAAATTGGCATTTGGTAATCTCACTTCCCTTGCAGGAGAAGAAATACACAAATCGTTTTCAACTGTTAAAACAGTAGTTACAATAAAGTTACAATAAATTTAGTGATTATTCCCTGCTCTCAAAGGTATCTCATTTTTTTAAAGCTCAAGCAAGACTGCAAGCAGGTCTGTTAAAAGTCTTTAGAAGTCCCATCTTGGGCTCTGAGGAAGCTGGTTAGGAAAATAAATCCCATCTCAGGATGGAAGTGTGAGGAGGGAGAGAGAGGAACAGCAAGAGCATAATCTTAACACAAGCACAAGCATAATCTTAACTCGGATATCAACATATCAGCTCACCTGGGGACTAGTGCTTTGATGAGTACAAGCATAGACTCACAAATGCTCATCACTAGTCAAGCAGACTTAAGCATGCGGTGCAAGCTGGAATGAATGGTAAACCTCCAGGGTTAAAATAACTCTGTAAGAAACCAAATTTTAGCCGATGATACCCATTTTTTTCTGTAACAAAAAAACCACAAGGAAAACAGATGTGTCAGAAATTATGAAAGCATGACGGGAGAGGAAAATGAGGTGTTGAATATGTGGTAACAGCAATGCTGTGATGAATGTATAAATAGACAGGATGATTGCTTGGCATTATGCTACTGACATTATTATGCCCATTAAGTAGTAGAGTAGTGCATCAACAAGGAGCTACAGAGTCAAAGTAAATATGAAGCTATGCCCAGCCTCAAACCACGCCCATGCACACACAAGCAGGCAGACCATTCAGGTTTACAGTGAATTAAGCTAGAAGCAGAAAGTTACACGACCTATGCAAATGGTAATATTACAACTGGAACACTTCATGAAAACATACTCTGCTCTTCTGAGATGTTTAGAAAGTATTTTGTGACTACAAAATGCCAAGGAATTACAGATTATCAGGTATAAATGTTATGCATAACAGCACAGGAAGAAAAGGCAAAATAATTAAAAGTGAACTACACCTTACACCCCTTTCCTGACTGTCTGAAATAGTATTTCTCTTGACAGTTGGCTAGATGGATGTCAGTTTAAAATCAGAGGGAAGCACTCACAGTTTTCATACATTGTTCTACATTCAGTTTAAGTTATTTTTTGATACCTAAGTACCAGTATATGAATTCCCCCACACACTTCAATTCTCAAAAACAAGTGTGTAGCACTCTTCAACATTTACAAGGGATGGATAATCCTTTTTTCTAAAACTATACAAAATAAGCATCATGATCCCAAGGAGATTTTCATTAGATGTTTAAAAAAGGAAAAGAAGATACCACATGATAGAAATAATCCGTTCAGGTTTTGGATAGCAGATGCTTGGATTTACAACAGTGGCCCTGAAAGTCTTATATGTAAATAAAACTGATTCACATATTACCTACGTCTGATAAGACAGTAAGTACTTGGGATAGCTTGCTTACTTTTTTATATGTGTGCTTGTCACTAGGTTAATCATTTCAACCATTTTTTGGTGCTGAAGGAGTAGAAGGTCAAGTGTGGTTTTTAGCCATCTGTTCCTACTATGCTATGCTTATCTCCTCATAAACAGAAGTAGCTTCACCCACAGTGCTCTGTGATTGCTTCGTTCAATATACCACCAGCCTAACTGTGCCAAGCATGCCTGCTGTGCAAACCAGCTCGTTCTTCCCTCTGAACTAATTGCATTCACTGCTTCAAGTTAACAGAGTATTTTTTCTGTATCACCTTTGCAAACCACAACAGCTGTTTCAAGACACCCTGCAGTGCATACTCTAATACTTGTGGTCTCACCCTCAGTTGTGGCTACGCAAAACATCCTGCGATAATCTGCTTCTCTAGAGGGTGCCAGCTCATGGAATACAAGACATAATCAATGTAATGATATTAAAAACTACAAAAGTCACCTTAAGACATGCATTTCATAAGCTGCTGCTACAAACTTTGTCCAAGTTCATGCTTTGCCACTTGTCTTACTGCCAGACAGTAAGAATGATTCTACATCAAAAAATAAACTTAAATCTTTCTGAAAAAGTTAAAACTGTTAGATTCATAAATATATTTCCTCTGGGACTTTCTGGAAGAGCTCAGTGGAAATTTCTTCAAAGATTCCTCTCAAAATAAAAAGCTCTGCTGACTGAACTGTTGACGAAGAGAGCTTTTATTGAAGATCTTTACATTTTAATAATAATTTAAAACAACAACAAAGTTTATTAAATTATCCTGCAATATCTTTAAAATCATTCAATATAGCAATTTGTATTACCCAAAATCAGTGAAGCTGTGAAGGAACACAATTAAATGTGATCTTCTAATACCTCCATTTCATTGTGTCTTTGTAGTATATCTTCCAATTAAGAATTGCTAATCTTGTCATTACTAAAATATCTCTTTTCTACCTACAGAACATTGATTAAAAGCTGAAATCACCACTTGTTGAAGAATTTTAGTTACAATAGCTTCTTTTTCTCTTACAGATAATGCAGCAGGAATTGCACCCTCTTTCCCGTTAATACCTAGGTTTTGTCATATCTACCTCATTCTCTTCCTGGGACAAAAACCTGCCTTCTTAAATTCCAAATATAATGACATTCTACTCATTTTAATCTTGGAAAACTGCATTATCAACCCAAAGTTTCAAAACACGAAACAAAACCTCCTTATTCAGATAGCGAATAATTTACAAAGTATTTAAATATGAATTATAATATAGGAAAATGGGAAATAATGTAAAAATAGGAAAAAGCCCAAAAAGTCCTACAGTGTTGGCCACAGTGTCTAGCTCAATGAGAAAGATGAAACAACACACAGTCATAGGGTGAACAAAATTTAATCTGTAAGAGTGCTGGTGTTTGTTTACAGGCAGGTTTATTATAATCTTTTACCACCTGATTGCTAATTTTAACTATTTAGAAGCTATAATAAATATCTTGTTCATTTCTGCACAAAATGACCAAACTTAGTTTAATACACAGTTGTGTACACAGTGCTTAAATGTAGGTATCTTACCTTGCCTTTCATCACATTATTTTCACTTGTCCTACCACTTCAAGGTCTTTTTCAGTTCCATTTTGCATTAGGCAGGATTTCAGAATTTTAAAAGAATCATTTGTATGATAAATGATCCATAATTTTTCTGTCCATTATTTTAACAAAGCAAACATTTTAACAGCCTCAGGGACGCTAATTACATTTTGCGCTCCACCACAAGGCCTAAAAAAATTTAGGCAGGTAAAATGCCAAAACTACAGATATATTTAGTCCACATCCCTCTGACTTTTATATAGCTAGGTTCAATTCAGTTAGTACTTAATAGCATTGGCTTAAACCACTGTTTACCAGGCTCATAACCTCACTTACACAGCACATGCTGTGACTACACACTGCTGTGGTAAGATTGCTACTGAGATTTATATAAGACAGACTAGTTTAACCTGATTGCTTCAAAACTATCTCAAGGACATACGCACAATCAGGAAAACAACCCTCTCTAGTGTAATGCAGATGTAATTTTAAGACTCAAAGTGTCAACATTTGAAAATGGAATCAAACACTGGAGTCTCTTCAGACTTAAAGGGTGCATCATCTTCAATATTTGACTATTACCTCGTCTAGCACTGCAATACTTCTTGTCTTTTCTCCCTGGAGAAGAGAAGGCTCCAGGGTACCTTATCACATTATGCCAGTACTTAAAGGGCAGCTTACAAAGAGGACAGAGGCTCTCTCCTTTACAAGGAGCCTCATGGAGAGTACAAGGGGCAACAGGTACAAGTTGTACTTGCGAGGGGTTTCATCTCGATATGAGATTTTTTTTTTACAGTGAGAATAAAGAATAACTGGAACAACATTCCCAGGGATGTGGTGGAGTCCCATAACTGGAGGCTTTGAAGCTGTGACCAGACAAGGTGCTAGATAATCTCATCCAGGCTTTCTTTCCCACACAAAGGTGGACTAGATGATCTTTTGAAGTCACTTTCAACCTGAGCTGTTCTACAATTCTACAATTCTGATCCAGCAGACTTTTGCAGGGGGTCTTGAGTGAAAGAAAAAAAAAACATAGCATGAAGAAGTAGTCCCACATGGAGAACTGAAGAAGTTAATTATAAAACATAAGAAAAAGTCTGAAAGGGACACGGTAAATTCTCAAATGTATGGCAAGGTCTCAGTATTAAACACCTGGTAGTTTTTGGAGTCTCTTTTCATTTTTTACTATTCCTCCTTTGTGCATGACTGACTATCTTCTTCACACTCATTTAAACAAAAGCAAGGCTCACCGGCAGAATATGGGGAACAAAATTCAGGCATGAAGTTGTTTAAAGAAGGTATTTGGAAAGCACTTTCGTTCCAATATCTTTCCCACATGGAAACAGGACTTCACCCCATGCTCTTTAATTCCCTGGATTTTTCTCAAGAGTTATCTGTTGTAGCTGGTTAGCTCCTGATTTATTTTTCACAGTAATAATGCACAAGAGTGAAGCAGGGGGAAGTAAGTGTTAATAAGGAATAAAGTGAAATGAGACAAACATCATTACTAAAAAATCCAGGTACTAGAGTAAAATTATATGCAAAATATTAGCTTTTCTCTGAACAAAGAAATACTGACCTTTTTTTCAGGTTCAGCTATTTTTATTTCAACAGATCATTAGAATCTAAATTTAGCTTACTTGTTAAAAAACGATAAATTAAATTTTATAGTTTAGAATACGGGATGAGAATTATCCTACCACGGCAATTATTATTAGGAAGTAGTAGTAATCTAAGTGGACAAAATAACAGCCCAGAAGCTACTCTCAACACCATAATGAAAGAGAAATCGAAGATGATGCTATCTAGAAGAAGAGACAGATAAAAAGGGTTATCTACCTACAGTTCTCTCCCATATCATAATGCTTCTACCGAACTGATCTGCCAAAAACACTGACTATAAGCAGACAGGTAGTAGTTAAGTGTCATAAAGCAGCAATCACCTGGAATATGCTCAAATAACTCATCTTCCAAAAATCAAAAGCCACTACTGAAGACAGTCTAAATGTCAGCAGAGAAAAAAAACAAAAACCAACAACCTAAAACAATCATCAGGTTTCAGCTTCATAGAAGAAGGTGACACGAACTTCAAACAAAGTTGAATTATGCCATAGAAGTAAGTAAGTTAGTTTTAAAATGGCGGGACAAAAAAACACCTTTAGAAAATATGAAATACACTTCTGTTGATTTCAGGTTTTGCAGAGATTACCTGCCCTACATGTACCCACTGAGAGGTAGTTCTGTCAGCAGCAAGTACATAAGAGAAGGGAAGCAAAAAGAAAGGCCATTTAGAACACCTAAACTACTCCCCAAGTTACTTTTCAAGAAAGGGTCACTAATCAAAAAGACAGGAATAATTAGTGGCTTTGGCTAATGGAGCTAAAACTAGTTTCGCAAGTTTTAAAGGGAACAGACAAAAATGACAACCAATTTTTTTTCCTTTATCTATCCCTCCCTCCAAGTGAATAGATTAGGAAAAAGTGTTTTCTTCTGCTTTTTCTAACTCAGGAATACACTCTGCCATTGAGAATAGCCAGTTTACAAAATTTGTGATCTTTTTACTTTTGCTGGTGAATTTTGCAGCACCCAACTAAAGAGATTATGAATGGAAACACTTTCTCACTTAAAGGCAAGTCAGGTACCCATGGTCAGGTGCCTCAGTGTACGACAAATGTTCTGCAACATTTGAAACGGATTGCAGTGAAATAAATTCCACAAAATCTATTCATAAAACTGCAGTTAAATTGAAATACATTGAAATGAATCCCATAAGTTCCTAGATGTAAACTCCATCTGTTTCACCATCTTCCTCTGAAGGCCAAAATAATTTGACTAAAACCTAGAGTCTACTCTTCCATTTCACTTACACCAATATAACCTAATTGCTATACTATAGTAAGAGCCTAAAATCAACTCCCAGATATGATATAAAACAGATTTCATCCCCTAAAGCAAATTACTTGTAAGTCTTGCAGTAGCTCTTTTTTTTTTTTTGAATTGGCTGCATATTGACTAATGGTACTCCATTTAAACTATTCTAACATCATAGTCATAAGGCTTGAGTTTTTAAGTTTGCAAATTGCCGCTTCCTCTCCCCTCCTGAAAGGATAGTCAACTTTTCACTCATTGAAAGGTGATTCAACGATGAAGAGAATTTTTTCTGTTAGTAAAACTGTTGGAATTAATACTTTTTCTACAATATATTTTCAGTAATGCCCCTGAATGAAAATGGCAGCTTTGTCAACAAATTATACATCGACAAATAATCCTAGTCTCATGGAAATACTTAAGAAATAGAAACAAAATCCTTGCTTATACCACCCAGTGGGCAGTACTTTTTATACATGTTGAAAAATTCCCTCTAACACACACCATTATAACAACATATGGCTAGAAATATCTTACAGGCCTCACGCCATCTACAAGAACCCAAGTGATCAGGACAAAATTCTGCCCCATTTCAATCTGTAGCAAACCTGCTCCTATATGTGATTTTGGACAGCCAAATCAAGCTAGCTGATAGAAATAAGTATTTCAGAGCACTTACATATTTGTGATTTCACACCAAAAGCCTGCAGTCCCCAGAAGTTTCAAAAAAAAGTGAGGAACTACAAACTAGTTACAAACTAGAACAAAGACTGGAGTTAACACAGCTGCTTACACAAGAGCTGTGTTCAGTGCATTTGACAGTTAAGGAGGTACGCATCTTTTCTTTCTAAAGGGCCAGAGGTCCTTCATCCCTCCAGGAGCTGTGCACTCTGTAACACCCCAGCTTCCGACCAGTATGACCATAGGGGAACTGGTCAAGAGCATAATCAAGAATCTCATTGTACAAACCAACACAAGAGGAAGCCTAAAGCAATGGCACTGCTGAACTTTAGGCAGCAATTTGCCTTGCAAAGAAATTCAAACTTACGATATTACAAACAAGTTCCAGCCACAAAAGAAATGTAATGGTTTAAGTTCTACCTTCAAAACTATATTCAAAACCACACTCAATCATCCACTAAAAAACTACTTGAAAAGTAGTTTCATACCATTCACAGTGCAGTACCAAGAATCTATGTCCACTAATGTTATTAACATTGTATTACAACCTAGGGTAATTTCATGAGGGCAGGGACAGCTGTAATAATTGTATAACCACATCTTAAGCCTTATTGGCAGTTCAGGTGGGTGGGTATTGACGTTCCCAAGGAAAAAACCAAAACCAAAACAAACAAACAAGAAACACCAACCAAACAGAAAACCCAAACACAACAAAACCCTCAAACCACAGGACGCCAGTATTTGCTCTGCTTAAATTCTAAGGAACATTTGCCAAAAGTCAGAAAGTTTTTAATAAAAAGTGGAGACAAAATACGTGGGAAACAGTGTCACACATTTGTAAGAAGCTAGGACATGCTACTTTCAGCTCTCCTAGTACTACAATGCAAAATGCAGGGGAAATGCAGGGGAAATGCATGCTTATTTCATTGCATATATTCTAACATTTCAGGCAAAAGACAAAAATTTTCTGCACAAACCAGTTCTTAATTTTATAAAACAAAGACTCACTATGAAGTTAGATGCATTAACTCAAAGCAAACAAAAACAAATTTCAAGTGACAAAGTGAAAACCCCCCATATTTAGTCATCTCTCTCACAATCTTATAGGTTGTTTTATTTAATTGTTTCAAGGTTTCCTTATCTTGTCAGCTGGTCATAGTTGAGAATGAAAAAAGATTTCCATGATTTTCACCCTCACAAAAAACACTCCCTTCTGGCTAGTCAGAAAGCAAGCATCTATTAGACACACTTAAAATTTTTATCTTACTTATTATAACCCACCTGCTTGGGAAGCTGGAAAAGAGAATTTTTGTAAAATATATCTTTAGCCTGACTCCATGTTCCATCGATGATGATCATAACAGATGGACTAGAAGACATCACAGCAACTTCTTCCAAATTGGTTGCTTCAGCTCCAGGATACAAAATTAGAGTACTGGGATTTCTGCACACAGTCGCTAATTCAGGATACCTTCAATGTACAGACACACAAAATGACATTTATTATTAAAAGCTCTCACGACAAACGCATACTTCCAGATATTTCAAGCTACTAACTCCCACTCATCTTCTGCAAATTTTATTTAAGTTTCAAAAAAAAGTCCATCACCCAGCTACTACTGTCTCTTTCCAACACCTCTAAGTTGTTGGTTCTCCCTCAGCTCCTAAGAGGGGAGAAAAAAAAACACCCACAAAAGTAATCAATGAAAGCTTGATAAAGCAATATATCTGATGCTTTAATCATCTAATGTTGATGTGAACCAAAGATGGTTTTAATTGTTTAACAAAATTTAACATATGTATTCTAGCAAAATTTGTTCAAGCACTTGGCACAAAAATGCTACAATCATCCCATTTTAAACCTTGTATATATAAAGAACATGAGCAATTCATGGTTCACACCCACAGGAAAATTTTGAAAATTTTACCATCTCAACATTTTTTAGTTTTGTTGTTTTGGTTTTTTTAAATTATTACTTCTACAGCTGCAGTCCCCAAAGTTGTACATTCTCTTCCTCCTTCCTGTTGACTTCTGCATTTGGCAATGGTATCACAGGAATAACTACTGTCTATTAAAGTGTTCACTTAATATACACAGAAATTCCTCAAATTTTTGCAGGACACCAATGTAAGATAGTTTATAAAACTCCGTGAAAGGCATTATCATTTAAGTAGTAGTGGAAGCCTCAGAAACCTCAAAAAAACCCCTCAAAACTCAAAAAAAAAGTCAAGTAGGCTGGTAAGGGAGAATCTGAGAAAAAAATGGCCTTGTTGAAAAAAAAAAAAAAAAATCCAAACCACAAACCTGCATTACTTGTCTTGAATCAATTTATCAATTTCAGCAGTATCATCAAGTACTCTTCATAACTGCCTCAATCAGAAAGCAGGGAGAAATACAAAATCAAGGGCTGACCGAATCATGTGACAAAGAATAAGAAATTAATTCTGCATAGTACCTCAGAGGTTATAAAGAGTAACTGATACGGTAGGAGGAGAAGAGCAATACCTACTTGAAACAGCATGTGACTACTTGTGCTCTGAAGTGGAAAAGGAAGCTAATACAGCTTATCAGAGGAAATAAGGTATATCACAACAAGGTTAACAATAGCCAGCACACACAGTGGGCTCTCCACGCTGCCTATCAAGAACCACTAAATGCAAGAGCATGGACACAAACAAAGGCAGGATGTAGAGACGTAAGCTCACACAGAGAGTTCCTAATGTCACTGTGACCCCACAGTTTTCAAGCTCTAGGAGTTGTGCACCTGCACCACTCCTCCAAAAATCAAGCTAGAATCTCCTTTCTTCAGAGGGGGAAAAGGAGAAA
The DNA here is from genome assembly GCA_028020825.1 of Podargus strigoides. Lineage (NCBI taxonomy): Eukaryota > Metazoa > Chordata > Aves > Caprimulgiformes > Podargidae > Podargus > Podargus strigoides. The sequence goes on along the minus strand of CM051663.1, from coordinate 81,281,404 downwards.
AGAGGAAAAGAGGAAAAGAGGAAAAGAGGAAAAGAGGAAAAGAGGAAAAGAGGAAAAGAGGAAAAGAGGAAAAGAGGAAAAGAGGAAAAGAGGAAAAGAGGAAAAGAACAGTAAAAGACATATAAAAAGAGACAGGAAATGTGTAAGATAAGTCTGCGGCAAATAGAAGTACATGGAAACTTTTCTGCCCACTATTTTTTTAAACCTTACTTACATTATGGTAATTTGGTATCACTGTAGTTTAACCAAGAAATGTGCTATTAAAAATTCAAAGCAAGTGGGTATCTCACTACAGCCTACCTAGCACTCAAGGTTTAAATCTAGAAAATCGGTCATTATTTTCAGATGCTTGTCTTGAGAATCCAACTCCTTGAAGAACAAAGTATCTTAATTCTGGGACAGCAGACCTTTCAAGTCGTTAACATCTCTTAAATGATTAAAAAAAAAAAAAGAATTATTAAAACTAATCCAAAACCATGATGATTATGAAGCACTACAAGTTCATATTATGAACACTGCAACTGAAGTCTTAGTCTTCGAAATACGATTCAATTGAAAACAATGGGTTTCAACGCATATTAATCCTGGAATTCCAGTCATTTCAGTTTACAGCAGTTTATACGCAGAAGCAAAGGCAGAGGGGTGGTGCAAACAAATTTTGTAAATTTGTCCCACAAATTTAACCTAGGATTTGACGGCTGATTATGCATACACTGCCATAAAAACCCATAACACTTTACAAACTAGTAGAAGTCGCTGCTGCCTTCAAAGAGTTTACTATCCACAGACTTAATCCTAAAGTGATGCTGAGTACATGCAGAGAACTATTTCATACTCTTCCCTTTCACAGAAACAGGTTCTGAGAAATACATGGTGTGCAACCCCCTCTAGGTTATGGTTCACAGTGCCAGTCACAGTCTACCTCAGTAGGTTCATTGAAACATATGTCTTCCATTCACAATTGTTCTTCTTTCCTTAGAACAGCATAGAAGGAATGAGCTAAACATAAACACCTAATGATTTGTTTAGAAAGGGATACAGTTTGTATAAAACAAGTTTAAAAAAATTATTGTATGTATTTCTATACAGGTACATCCTGCTAATTCCACTGCAGGTTTTGTATTTGCTGGGTTTTAAGGCTTTGCTTCCTGTTAGTTTGTTGCTGATACATAGTGCAATTAGACTTTTTCGGCTCACATACTACCACCATTAACAATTTGTCCCCCCAAATAGTTTTTATCTATATCCTTCAGCTGCAGTTAATTAGATCTGTGACAGAAATGAAGGCTCCCAGTAAAAGACCGCATTTGTATCTGGTAAATATAAATCATTCTGTCAACTTAAAAAAATTGATATGGGATTCAAAAGGCAAGTACATATCAAGGATATCACTTTTCACCCCCACTTAGCAAGAGTATGCTTCTGACATCCTAGCTTTGGGTAAACACTGTAATACAGTGTATTTAATCACACACTATTTCTGAAATACTGCTACAGGGCAGGACTTACTATACAAGAGTCAGATGTTTTTAAAGGAAATTTAAAGGAAACAACTACGAAAACCAAGCCATTTCTCTATAATACTGAAACAGAGATGTTGCCTGTTGAGCTCTTTTGAAAGTCTCATCCACATTCTACAGTACAACTTTTTTCCCACATAAACTCTCACCTGTATGCTTAAGCTTACTACAGCATATAAGTAAAAGGACTAGGAATTTGATTTCATCTTCACAGAGGTTTACTTCTAAATTAAGTGCATGTAGTCCTACAATAAAAACACATTCAAACAATGTCAATATTGATTTTTTTTAATACCAGTCATTTATTCCATAGTTTAAGTACAAGAGTGATTCGTGACAAATAGTCTGTCTTATTAAAAATACAGGAGACAATTTCATTAAGGCTGATGTTTGTATTCATGATGATTCATGAAATATTAAAGAATACATGCCAGTTTTGAAACTCTCCTCAGAACCATAGCAGAACCTCCTTGCTCAGTCTTGCTACGTATGAAAATGTATTTTTGCTTTTTATCCTTGCTTAAATTCCCCCTGCAAAACAACAGTGGAGTCAAAAACTCAGTACCAGGTCAGTTGGCAGTCCATATTGCCTTGTTTAGAATGACTAGACAGAAATTTCAGGCCACACACTAAATCATTGCACTGGGAGGTAGACTGGTAACTTCTTAGCAAGACACATCTCTGATCCCAAGTCCCCCAAATTGCTAAAAGCTGAGAGAGGAATTAGGTTAGTCTCACCAGGCTTGCAGCCACTCTTCTGTTAGCTCTTTATCCTTTGGGGTGCTGTATCTTTCTTTCTTTCTTTCAAATTCAAGCTGCTTTTATTTAAATGCAAGAACACAATTCTGTAGTCCAGCTAAACTCATATATGTGGGGAAATTAAACCCAACATAAACCCAGAGGCAAGCTAGAAGCAGAAGGCTGAGTTAGGATAAGCACAAGGACAAGCTAGGAGCTCTAGCACAAGCAGTTGCACCAGAATAAGCAAGTTCAATCTACTGAAGGAACAGACGATTAAGACGATCGAAAAATTTCACACAGCAGCTGCCCACAGTCAGAAACTTGGTCTTCTTGCTTTTCTTGCCATCATGACACACAGTAGTACAGTTTCACAGCATTTGTGACTTTGAACACAGTAAAATACATGCCTGTCATCAAGACATAGCTTTGGCTGTGCAGATGCAGAATGAGGGGGGGATGTTTGTGCTAGGGGCAGCAGTTGCTGCTGTAGACAAGATAGCTGGTCTGCATGCCTCACAGGAAAGCTTTGTTTAATGAAACATCCCCGCAAATGTGTTTGCCCACTAGTTTATGACAATCTGGATTCAGGAGCGATACCGTGAAAGAAGCTCCTCCTTTAACTGCACCTTTTCTCACCAGTGTTAGGAACATGGAAGTTTGCTGGCAGAAAAAGACTTGAGGGTGCTGGTCGAGAGCTGGCTTAATATGAGCCAGCAGTGTGCCCAGGTGGCCAAGAAGGCCAACAGCATCCTAGCCTGTATCAGAAATGATGTGACCAGCAGGAGTAGAGAAGTGATTGTTCCCCTGTACTCAGCTCTGGTGAGGCCGCACCTCAAATACTGTGTTCAGTTTTGGGCCCCTCACTACAAGAAGGACACTGAGCTGCTGGAGCGTGTCCAGAGAAGGGCAACACAGCTGGTGAAGGGTCTGGAACACAAGCCTGATGAGGAATGGCTGAAGGAACTGGGGGTGTTCAGTCTGGAGAAGAGAAGGCTGAGGGAAGACCTCACTGCTCTTTACAACTACCTGAAAGGAGGGTGTAGCAAGCTGGGGATCAGTCTCTTCTCCCAGGTAACAGTGACAGGATGAGGGGTAATGGCCTTCAGTTGTGCCAGGGGAGATTTAGATTGCATATTAGGAAACATTTTTTCACTGAAAGGGTTATCAAGCACTGGCACAGGCTGCCCAGGGCAGTGGTAGAGTCCCCATCCCTGGAGGGATTTAAGAGACTTGTAGATGAGGTGCTGAGGGACATGGTGTAGTGGTGACTTGGCAGTGCTGGGTTAATGGTTAGACTTGATGATCTTAGAGGTCTCTTCCAACCAAGGCTATTCTGTGATTCTATCTTTGAAATCTCAACCTCATCTGCAATGCCTGAACATGTCTGTGGCGCAATATAGGAGACATGACAAAGACAATGTCAAGGCTGGGCATGGTAAAGGGGCACAGCAGTAAGCCAAAAAGGCTTCTTGGAGGAAAAAGAGCATGAAGAGCATTGTGGTGGCTGGTCAGTGTTGGAAACTACTTTCAGTTACATCTTTATTCCACATCATAGTCCTAGATCTTTACATAGTGCTTTTGTAGAAGTCTTTCTTAGTGTGAAGCACAACTAACTTCAGAGAATTAACAGGGACTTTAGTTTTACTTTGCATTTCAGTCAGAACAGACATGTTGATGGCAGACTCTTTGAAGCCATCAAAGTTCACAAGGAGACTGAGAAGCTGCATTTCTAACAAGTAGTACTTTTCTTCCTACAGATCAGAGGCTGACTTTTGAAGAATTCACAGCTCTGTGTCAGGGCAAAAAAAAGAAAGATACAGTTGCTACACATTAAAAAAAAAATATTAAACAGTCTGTTCCTCCTTGGCCGTTTTCAAAGTCGCTGCAAAACTCCTAACTGAGTGACAATGAGAACTTACTTCTTAATTTAGATACTGTACTTTAGTGTATTACCAGACTGGCTTCAGAATTACTTCGTTTTGCATGCTACTTCACAAACAATTCCCACTAGAGAAAAGTGAGACCAGGTAAAGAATTTCAAATACAAAATCGTTCTATGATTGTCTTCTGTCATGAAGACGATCAGTTAACCAAATCCTTCATGTATTTTATGTCACACTTATTAATGCACTACTAACATCAGTTATCAAAAGCTTCCTGCAGATTTGTTATGATTATGACTTGGAAGTCACGAATCTCAATACTTAATTAAAAATCTCTAAAGACTATATTATAGTGAATCTCTGATGAAGTTACAATATATATACAATTCACTCATACATACATAACACGGGAAAAAGAGGCGCAGCTTGGTAACATTCCATCCTAGCCAAGGTAATCATGTGAGTTTATAATTGTTGCCGGGGGGAGCAGGAAGAGGGCGAAAGGGGAGAAAGAATACAGTCTAATTTTTCCTTTTGGAAATATTACAATATTACAGTTTATAACAGTTTTAAGTTGATGTTACCTGAAAGGGCCTGATAACAAACATAGCTTAACTGCCTGTAAGGCTTCAGTTAGGCTTGTGAATTACTGTAAAGTGAGTATTAAGCAACATAATTATAAAAATCTAACTTTAAATTCATGTGTGTTGGAAATTAATAGAAAAAGAGCTTGCTTGAAAAATACCCTCAGGTAAAAAGACGTGTGACTTTCTCTGAAGCCTGCAAGGCAGAGCGAGACCTATTCTTTTCTCTGTGGGTCTCTAAGAAATAACTAAGGAGGCAAAGAATAGCAGAGGCATATGAAGGATCAGATGGCTTGGAATTTTCTAACTATTTCTAGGTTGCTGAAAACTAGCAGAGACTCTGCAACGAGCTTTCTAAATAAAGACAACAGAACTTGAAAACCAAAGTTGTTCACAGAATCAGTGGGCAATAGTAAGAATAAGTATGAAGAGACAAAAAAGAAAAAAAAAAAAAGCAAAACCACAAGCATATATGTGTGAACAAGCTGGAGGTGGTCTACTGACAAGAACCACAAGAGGGATAGAAGTCTTCACACACAAACTGAGGCTGCAAGTTCTAGAGAAAAGAAGGCCAAGGGGAAACCTATTTAATAGTCTCCAAAACCACAAGAGGAAGGAAATAACCTATTCTTCATATCCTCAGAGGACACAAAAAGAAATAATAACTGCAGCAATAAAGATTCAAATTAAACAGGGACAAAGCCTCAGAAGCTTTCTAATGGTAATAGTTAAGTTCACATGTTAAAACAGACCCACTGAGAATTCTGCAGACTTCACTGTATATGGTATTAATAACATGCCTACATGCAGCTAATCACACTTTCAAAGGGGAGTAACAGTGGCATCTTCAGGATCTTTCTATCCCTACTTATCCAACTATGCTGCTATGTATATGCAACACATATCAAATGCCAATACTGGTCTTTAATTGATCTTATTCTGAAATGTAATGATTTCAAGTAATGGAACTATGCTGAAGGAATATCCTTCGTACAGACATGATGTTTCCACTGTTCTCACACATGTACTTAGTAACACATGATTTTCCTATGAACATTCATTCCTGGAGCTGTACCTGCTGTACTTGTATATATTACTAGCTTTGAGGTTTCAGAAGTTTGTGAACTTTAGAAAATGCTAGATTTCCCAAGAAAAATCGATTTGTATCATTTACAGTTGTAGTATTCCACTTCAATCCAGGTAACATTTTATTGCAATAACTAAAAATAAAATCGACCTGAAGATAATAAATTTCTCTTTCTATAAACACATAAATATACAATTTCTTATCTGTTAGCCATCTTTCCATGACCAACAGCTAATGTAAAACTCAAAAAGAAGATGCGATTTAAAAGACATGTTTTAAGGTGAAACAGTTGCAATACTTGCTGATCATACAAACCACTGTTCAGCCTTAGTTTTGGTATGCAGCAGGCATTGTAAGCCTGTATAACCCATTTAGTCTGACAACAATCCCCACTAAGCAGAACTATTCAGATCTTTCATTTGTGCCTGAATCGTATCCAACCACTTTGTCATAACAGATTTATACATTCTCATGATGGTACTTAAGGCAAGTAACATTTCATTATTTCTGAGATGCATAATCTTGAGATATGTAATTTAAACATTATCTTATGTGATTATAATCCATTTTTTATCATAAAGATTATTATTACACATCTATACTCAGTTTCTCCCAAACTCTCCAAGTGGTTTTAGTTCAACATGGATCTATTAAACTTTGCCAGTGCAAAAGGTAAGTATTCAAATTCTAAAAATCCAACATTACCATAGAGTAGCAAACACTACTAATATTACAGAACAGATGCTAATTTATTATCTGTGGAAAACCATCAAGGTAATGGGAACTTCTCAGTTTTTCTCGTCATTTTTACTATTTTACTTTGGTCACAAGCAGGTGCCTTTGCCTCAATACTCCCGCACTTGAAAGACTAAGAATACTGATCCCCATAAATCCCATAAGGCAATAAAAAGAATAAAAATAAAGGCAACAACCCTCTATCATCTCCACACTCACAAATAGTCCCTTAGGATCAGGACTGAAGCATAAGAGGTACCCAGCAAAAGAAAAAAATATGTTTTCATATCAGATACTCTGCTTTTTTGTAGATAAATGACATTCAGTCTCTAATACAATCCGGATTATTTTTTTTCTTCTCTTTAAACAGATCAATTGTATAAACAAATTATCTTTGGTTGAAAGATCAAATATTGAGAAATATTTTTAACGTTCAGAAAACTGTGATTTTACAACTAAATATTTTACCATTTACTAGGGGAAAAGGTAATAAATACAGCTAATTAAATAACCCTTTTTAATCTATAAAAAGATGTATACGAAACACTTCATTAGCAAAAATTCTAGCAAGTTTCCCAGTGAAAAAACATCATTCTCAATGCCTCCAAATAACATTAGCTTTTACAGCATAAACACGTAAATAAAACAAAGGTGAGTTTGCCTGTACCGGGACCCTACTAAATGATACCAAGTTTCTTATTACTGTCACAAGGGGAGCAGGCCTGCAACATTTAATAAACCAGAATAAAAAGGATTAACAGGCAAAAATGGTTTGTTTTTATCGTTTCTTCTATTATTCCAATTTCAATTTACTTCTTCTTTGTGATGTACTGTGCCTAAATTAAAAGAAAAATAGAACATTCACCAGTAACAAAAGGAAAAATACTTCCTGTCTGCACTATTAGAGTAATAACAGTTTTTTCTAGAAAAATGGTTTTCAACCAATCTCAACATTTAAAAACTCGACTCTTCTAACACATTTGGTAATTGAGCAGATTAGTTTTGAAAAATTAATGCAATGGCAGCCAAAGGTACAATCCTGTCAAGAAATGGAAAGTAGAGCCACTATCTTGGCAAGTTTTTGCATTGCTAGTGGACCTCACAATAGTAATTCCCTCAAATATTTAATGACTTCCTCGATCAAAAGTGTTTATTGCAAACCCTCCCCCCCCACCTACCAAAACCAAATCTAAAAAAAAAACAAACCAAAACCAAAAAACAATACAACAACAACATATTCTTATGCACTAAAACACAGGTCACACTCTTACTGAAGGACACTTTCCTTTACACTGCATTCAGTAACCTCTTCCTATCCATTGCTCATACAATGTAAAACTTACTAAAAACATTTTATTGCTTACATAACATCACAGAAAAAAATAAGAAAATTAATATACAGTTTTCTTATGAAGAAAATGGTTATTCTTGCTATAGAAGAGCAGCAGCAATCATTTGGTTAAGTTATACCCAGCTCATCTAAGCAATTAACTGCAGAGAGACCTAGACAGCAGTACTCAGCAATACCTAGAAGCCATAATCATAGGCTAAACTACTTCTCCTCTACATAAGAAATATATCCAGACTAAGAAATCAAGCAGCATGTAAGACTCTTACAGAAAGGCAGGCAGAGAAACTGCAGTAATTCTAACAGACTTGTATAGATGTTTTACTGAGTCTTAAGATGATTTTCATGTAACATAAGCTAGCCAGGCATTAACGTCTCTAAACTTCTTAAACCCTTAATTTTAATAATGAGATTCCTCTCCCCCCACTAAGTTTGTAAAACCTCAAGTAAACATTTGTTTTCTATAATATCTGTACTAAATTATTTGTAACTTGTTTGCTACAATTTAGGACCTTAACCACATACATTCTGAAAGCCAGTACTTCTCCAAAGTGCTTTTTTTGGAGAGAAGGGGGAGAAAATTGGAATACATGCCAGGAAACTGATGAATTCTTGAAGCATCACCACCAGAGACAAAAATAATCTTCCACTCCTTCTAGTAGAGAAAATATTCTCTAAACATACCCTAAGCCAGAGCAGGAGGCGGGGAGGGAAATGAATTACTAAAGCTACAGTCCCAGAATTGTATGAAAAGATCATACTATACCTTAATTCTTGCTCAAGGTATAACAAGAAGTCAAAGCAGAGAATTGCACAGGGAAAAGGCTTCAGAACAGAACTTTTAAATGCAGCAAAAATATCCAAGCGAATGAGAAACTGATGCCCAGGAAATAAAGTACATGTTTGAAATGGTAGCAGCAACTAAGATATGTAGAAACATACCATCCCTTTAAAATAAATGACATCCATTACTGTTTCTCTAAAAAAGTTGTGAGTTTTGCTTCAAGGAAGTAATGCACCTGTTTTTCATTTGTAACTTCGGCTAAGGCAATTAATTTCACTATTAACATGAAGTATTCACAACAAATTTATTTCCAAGTGAAACAGAATAAATCACTAATGCCAGATAATTTCTACTTTCTATTCAATGTGAAAGAAAAAAAAAAAAAAAAAAAAAAAAAAAAAGTGTGCAAATTTTGGCAATAATTCACAAAGCTGTGGCTAAGATAGGACCAGAGGGATCATGCTGCTAAGGAAAATCCAGATCACCATAATATTCTTACACAGCTGGTGAACTGTGGACATTTCAGATGTTAATGACCACATGTTCAGTTAGTCAGGATTAATTAGCTTCATACACCGAACTAACAAAAGCTGTGACAAGCTCATCTCTGGCTGCATCTACTCATTGTTGATTGAGATAAGGAGTAAAAAGGCACAAATTTACTTTAATAAACACACTGACACTGAAGAATATGAAAAAAAACTTGCAAGAAATTTACCTGAATAGAGAACCATATCTTGTAAATAGTTCGAAATTATTTGGTAAGTGGTAAGACTCAATTAATTCATATTTGATACAGTAAGCATATTTTTATTTGTGAACAAGTACTAGAAAAGTGCCATACCTACAGTATGTAATTACCACAGCTTTATAAAATTAACAGAAATAACTTGCATTTTATCATTTCAAAACTGGTTGAAGTTACAAATTTCCCCAAATGCCCCAGTTAATTTCTCATCTAAACTACTGAACTGTAACAGAGCTGGCAACTATACTGTACAGAATGTATTGGAGATTTGTGTAGATTGATTTCAGAAAGCAATGCAAATAAACTTGTAATTGCTTCCTTATTGTACTAAATAACAGAGTAGTGGATGCAGAGATATTTGCATCTGTTTTCCTGTTAGTGATCATTCATTAGAATATCTAATTTTAATATAGTGCACAGAATTAGTAAAATACAGAAGTGTGAACATTTGCAAAGAAGAAAGGTTTGAGAATAAGATTACCTTATAAAAAAAAAAACACCCAAAACCAATCCACAACAAAAAAACCCAACAAAACCACTAATCAAAAAAAATCCCCCACCCCTCCCAAACTGTCAGGAAGCATAAAATGAAACTTAAGAGCAATTGTGACAAGGCTGTTTATACAACATCAAATTCAAGTAATTAAAATTTTCGACATGTTAGAGTTTAGATACAGTTGCTATCTCTGTTCAATATATGCCAGAAATTCCTGTTAAACAGAAAAAAACTTGTTATTATTCAAAAACAATTGCCTGCAAAAAGTGCTTTAGTAGCCTAAAAAGAACAGGAATCCCATAAGCTATATTTTATTCATGAATATGAGACTAGTTGTTTTTCCCCTAATATCTCCATAGTGAACAGCAAATCTACTGCTCAAAGAACATACTGCCATTGTTAGATACAGTTCTATGAACATTTTCCCCCATCATATTCCCCTTTTTGGAGGCACCACGTCTTTATAAAGAGTATTTTAATAGACATCCTTCAAATTTAAATGCTTCTGTAGCTGCAGTTTCAGAAAACCATACTGCATACTGTATGTCCAGCTATATAAACTACACCTTAGCTCTGTATTTAGAAAATAATAATTACCTAGACAAACTGAGAGAACGGATGCACTACCTACTCCTCTGTCCTCCCCTGCACTTATAAATTTTTTAATTGCCCTTGCTCGCTGTATCATGTGTACTAACAATAACATTCCATATTCAGTGCAGTGCTTGAAATGTAAAGTAAACTTCTTGTTGAATGTATTTCACTAGGCAGACTTTTGGACTTGATCTTCCTTTCAAGTGTGCCAGTATCTTGACAAAATGAGCATTTTGGTTTCTCTTTATTGCTTTAATCATTGCTGCCATGCATTCTTCATAATCCACTGGGAGTTCAGTAAACTTCCTTTCCTGGAGTACTCTCAGTGCAGAGGCAACACACAAGAAACAGGTTCTGCCAAACTTAAACTTATTGCTGGCAATGCACAAAGTCAGAATGTCAGGATCTAGACGAAATGCTTAATGCATAAGTCAGCCCTCTCTTATGGGGTAGTTAACAAAAAAGTTCAGTGTCATCGTTTGAATACCTTTCATTCTTAAATAGTTCTTTGTAAAAGAACAAATCTAGTTGGTGGAGTAGAAATAGGAAGAAAAGAATAGACATGCAGTGTTCCCATGGCAACATGATCATGACCAAATTTGACTCAGGCTAAGTCTGTGCCTGCGTATGTAATCACACACTACTGTGCTTAGAAAGCCTCAAATGTGTGATACACTGAAAATACTACCCGCTACATTAGCGTAACAAATACGTACATAACACTACAACTGCATATACAAGTTGCAGGTACAAATTCTAATGCATTAATTTGCACTATTCAAGCACTGATGACTCTCACTTTTTGAGACTAGACATCCATTTACTGAGGAACTGTAAAAGCAAAAGTATCTAGTCCCTATCAAGCAATTAACAAACTAGACTACTTAAACCTCAAGTATTTTCAGTATACAGGGAGCCTAACTTATGATTCTGCATGCACATATTAAAATTTATGGCAAATTTAGTTTTTCAGACAGATGAAACAGAGACTAATTATGTCTAAAAGTGTTTCCAGGACAATCAATCAAGCTTAAACAGAAACATGGAACAAGTACAACTAACAATCAAAAATAAACAGACATCTGAGTAACAGGAGGTAAAAGTACACATTTAAAGAGTGAGTGGGATGACAGGACACCAGGAAAAGAAAAACTCTGAAAACCACAGACTTATTTTCAGTCTGACAACAAGAGATAGAACATTGACTTCCCAAATAATCAGGATGAAGAAGTTCAATAAGCTGAGAAAACAGTTCTTCAGCAGGATTTCAGATGGACCTTCAAGGAAAAAGACTGTTATGTTTATCTAGGCCAAAGAAAAGCTACAATATTTGAAACATATGAAAGTCACGACAAGAATTGTAAGCTGAAGCTTAAGCATCACCAGAACATATCAGAGAACATATTCAAAAAAAGCTAGATTGGCGAGTTTTCACCATGTGGGCCAAATATGAACATGTGTCTGTAGATAACCAGTAAAAATCAAAAGCAGAGAAAACAAGCAGGTCTCTGTGAAATCAATATGCAAAACTGAACAAGAGAAGAACAGTATTCTGAAGCCAAAATGACAATAGAGTGACAGAAACTAAACAGTATGAGAATATCAGAACGTAGAAGATATCCCAAGATTAAAATAAAGTTCTGAAAGATGGGTAATGGAGGAAATGAGACTCAGCCAAGAGAATTCAGAAGATAAAGTGTCACTAGATGAAATACACTTAAGCTAGAAGAAAGGAAGGGATGAGAAAAATACCTTCTTTTGACACTGCAGAGCAGAATGAAGGAAAGCCAGTAAGGCAAGAACAAAAACCATACAACTACATTCTGTCACTATTATCCTAGAACAATCCTCAGTGTTAAGGAAAGGCAACAAAAGAGTTGGAGGAAGATCTGCATATTTCAGAAATTAAGTCTTGATGGTGGCAGTGTAGGTTGCAAAATACATTGGGTTAACTTAAATGAAACTTCAGAACTGCTTAGCTGCAAAGACAGCAGAACTGAAGAAGGAGATAATAAGGTGAGCACAGAAAGCAAGCTGTGTCACAGACAAGGTGGTCAGTCGTACCAATGGAGAACATGAAGCAGCATGGGGTTGATAATCTCAGCAATGAACACTGATAAACAGGAAACCACCTGATGATTAAGTAAGAGCAACGGAAAAAGGAAAGGGAATTATGCATAAATTATGCACATTTGAATGCTAGCAGGCAGAAAAGGAGCAATATGACTGGCATGAGCTGTCAGTACAGAAAACACTATTAAAAAAGAAAATAAAACCACATGAAGACAACAGCAACTACAGCCACGAGAAAAACAGTGTTTCTATGTGCAGAGAAACACAATGGATACATGGTAAAAAAATGCATATAAAAATTTGCCCAACTTTCTTAACGAGGGCAATTAAGTTACACACATTACAATTATTACAAAGTTTAAAATCAATTTGTTTCATGAATACAGAATAAAAATACTCTGAGATATCAATATAAACTAAATTTTCATTTCCCTTTCTGTAAGGTTCAAAAATCTAAGGTATAAGCTGTTAGAAGAGTCTCTAGTCAAGTTTATTGGTAAAATATATTTTGTCAAGGTTATAATCACTCTATATACTCCTGAGTTTTGCAGCATCAATGCCACAAAACCAACAGCCTTATAACAGAAATGAACAGAAATAACTGAAACTACTGTCAATTTAGAAAGTAACCAGAGTCCTTTCACACTATTTTGCTAGGTCTGGCTAATCCTTACTATCAATTTTTTAAGTGTCTGCTACATGATACATGGTCACTTCACAAAGTAAGAAGTGAAAACTTCAGTTACCATGGAATCACCCTGAGTTCATACAAGAAAGCTTGCCTTGTGTAAAAGTTTTGAAAATTCCAGTACAAGTGATTCGAGCCATTTGCTTGCTTACGTTGTCCTTCTAACCAATGTCTAAAAGGTGCCTCTATTTAACAGGCTCAGCATCTACACTAATAAGGTATTCCAGACACACAACGAAGTATTTTACACTTCTACATAAAATTCAGTCTCCAATCTGGCAGTGATGCCACACCCACGCTCCCACACCCCTGTCTGCCATACTACTGTGATACCGGCTGGATCAGAAAATATTAACAACTCACACAAGTGCTGTTTTTACAGTACCACCATTCAGTAAGTACTCACGCCAAACTGTTCACTTTTAGCTTAATCATTTCAGCACATCAAAGATTAACCCTAATATCTGACAATAATGTAATCAATACAAAAACGTCAGAAGTTAAAGTCTTTGAGTACCTGGGGGAAAAAAACCCCACAGACAATGAACAGAACTCATCTTTTAATTCAGAAATGCCATCTGATGAGACAAGTCACCATGCAAACATTACATATTTTCAGTAGAATTAGAATGCCAGATTGCAGGAAGAATGGTCAAGACTGGGAAAAATCACAAATTAGCACTTCAAAATAATTGGAATGATCACTTCTGGATTTACCACCACTGTGTCAATTATATGTTGAAGATATCAACTTCAAAAAGCTTCGATTAGCTGTTTACTTCTGGAAAGACTTCCAAAAGTTGGTTCTTCAGCTTTTCTGCAATAAAAGTCAATCAAGAATAAGGTAAATGTAATCTACATAATTTGTATAATGCGTATATTAATTTTCAAACACAAGCAAAGGTGACCCATGAAGGTGGAACTGGGCAGAGAAAGTGTGAAAAAAAAAAAAGAAATGTGCTTTATGTTTACTCTTTCACCCAAACACAAGTTAAAAAACAAAACAAAACTGATTTTCAGTCTTACTGTCATAAACATCAGATGACTAAACATCAAGCTTTTAAATAATCCCAGTGACTTTGTAGTACCCAATTCTATGTGGAGATTCTTATGAAATCCCCCTGTGCTTCTCATTAGTTTTAGATGCTCATTACAAAGCACAGGAAAAATCTAATCTTTTAGCACTAGAACAGATGATGAAAAATGACCTACTTAGGCAACAAACTTGCCTTCCCCTTCAAGAGAGGGGCACTGGAGACTTAAAGAGCTACCCAGCTCGGATGGTACACTCATTCTCACCTGAAAGCAGACCTCTTCCGACAGCTACAAATTAACATCTGTCAGTTCACTGGTTGGTATGCCACTGCCAGAGCTGTTGTGATGGAGACTTAAAAAAAAATCAGCTGCTGTTTAGTTTTCACCCAAACCCATAATGACAATTACTTATGCTCCCAAAGGCTACCTCGAAGTGTTCTATGTTTTCAGAGCTGTTGCCAAGAGCTGCTGGATCTTGTGGCCCCTATCATTCTATTCTGATAATATACAAATGTTTGGGCAGCCATCAAGGACATCACTTTCTCAGGTCTGCCACATGGTAGGGCTTCTATGTGCACGCAGAAAAAAAACCTGTGTGCACCACATTACCCCTCCATCTGCAAGCACTGTTCACATGCAAGATCAGTGCAAGCACAGATTTAGAGTTATAATGTTTCTATTCCCATCCAACCCATGAACTTCCAGTAGAAGCTGCAAAGGATGTAAATAATATCACAGAACATAAGAAAAAAAAACAACCCTGACATGAGGAGAGGTTAATGAAATTGTTAGTACAGCTGCTACCAAATTGCTTACAGACGGTATGGCTTCTAAGAAAACCAGAAAAAAAAACAAGCCCTGTTTAGTTTAATATGCCATAAAACATGAGCTGAACCACTGCAATTTATGAGGTTTTAGAAGCCCCATTAGCAGAGACTGTCCCCCTAAAAGGAGGGCAGGGACCAGTACAGCCCTCTCCATTCACAGCAAACACTGAGCTGTTTCTACCCCTATCTGCAGATGCCTGTTCCTAGAACACGCCACAACAGAGAAGAAACTTAAGTCATTCCAGGTGACTAATGGGAGCTCTCTGAACCCATCTACCCAGTTTATGGCCTGAAAAGATGCTAGAAATACAAAACAATCCTCTAACCGTCTATTCAAGTACTGAGTGCTACTTACAAATAAGGAATATGGATTAAAACACTGGCAGAATGCATATATAACTAAGAAAAAAAATATATGTAGAAACAACACATTGCTAAGACGGAAAACACATGCCTCCCCTTCTCATCCTTCCTCCTCCCAGGAAGGTGGGAACAAACTCCATGACTGAGCACTCCCTATTTCTGCAGTCTCACATCCACACTACAAAGCAAGCATACTGCAGACAATTAGTGTGAAGCCACTACTACCTAATTACTTTTAGCCCTGCATCCAGGTAAGTCAGATCACCAAAATTCATATTAACCTAGGGAAAACTTTCATTTGTTTCACCACGTCCAGTATGTTTTCTGGCAAAAAACCTCAGAGGAACTAAGCAATTATGAATCTATTTAAAATATTTTGAGACTGAGGTGTTCCACAACTGGTTTTGAACTGAAAAGGATCCTTTAGGTTAGAGAAATATGTCTGGATTCCAACTTGAAGAAGCTTTAATACTGTAATCACTTCTAAAAAAATTCTAAGGAGATTTACTAGAAGCAGACTGAACTGCTAGTGTTCCACCCTATGCATATCAGTATGAAAAGTTGCTTCATTTTCAGGTTTAATGGGAAAACAGTACAATTTCCGTGTAGCCTGGAACTTCTTAGATAATTATTATGGTTTATATCACAAAAGACTAATAGAAAAGCAATGTACTTCTAATGCGCTCTAGTTATTCTACAGGCACCACAAAGGTGTGGGAGAACCATTCTGAATCACCTTCAGACATTTTGTTCACTGAACTTTACAAAAGGTTTTCTCCAAAGATTAAACTCAATTTTAGAATTAATTTTCTTCATCAATATTCATTATTTGTATTTGCTTTTATTGAAAATGTATGTAGTAAAATTTCACTGGAATTTTTACCAAGAATTGGTTTCTAAGACTTAGTTTCATCTAATGAAAATTAAAGACATTACATGGGAGACAAATATTGTCTAAAGTCTCAGAATAATAACAAAATAATTTTAAAAAAATCTGAAAGTTATGCTTTCTTATTATTAATTTTAAGAGAAAGAGGAAAGGATTTGAAAAAAATACATTCTCTAACAGTTTTTCACCACTGAACTCCCTTCTCAAGTACAGTCTCCCATCCTCCAGTGAAATCTATTACTTATATCTCAGTAACACCAGATGGTTTGTCAGACAAAACAAATATGGAAAGACTCATAGAGAATAACAAGACAAACCTAGGACCAGGTAACAACAGAACTGCAAAAAGCTAAGAGTTGCAGAGTAACCACCTGAACTTTCCAAAAGCACAAAACTGAGAGACAGTAAAAACCTACAATCTAGAGGAAGACAAATCAAGTGTTTCTGACTATTACACATTATCTATCTTTGCTGGAAACCAAAAGCTTTTATCAAAGTAAACATACACACCTGAAATAAAAATTGAGCACAACATTGGCTATTAATAAAGACACTGAAAAAAATGTCTCCGTAATTAACAGAGGATCAAAAAAATGCATAAGCAATTCCACTCACCTGTCTTCACTAAAACGTCGACCAACCAAAATTTTACATTTGTCTGATGGGAGACAAGCTGCAAGCAAAGGTACCGTCCTTAAAACTCGACTTTCCTGTAAAGAAGAAAAGTTACTTTTGAGTAAAATCAAGGAGGACTTCTAGGAATTGTTACTGTTCCCATTTACTTTCAAGTTCTTTCAACTACAGACACAGAAAAAATCCTACCAAGTAACAGGAAAAAACACCCAATTTCAATGCATTCAAATTGCATTGTTTTGATTGACAGTATTAAACTTAGTCTTAACTACTCTATGATCACCAGCATAAATTTGAACTAGGCTATCAGTATCAAGAACAGCAATGAAACTTCACAGAATAATAAACAGTGGGCAAAACACAGCATTAGCATTAACGTAATAGGCTGGAGAGATAATGCCTCTATATTGGAAAATGAGGGGAGAGCTTGATTTCCACCTAACAGATGCTAAAAATAAAAGCACAGTCAGTGTGAAATACAAACATCTCCACTCCACTGTCACTTCACAATAATGGACAGGCACCAACACTGCCACGAGTACTCTGTTTCGTGTGATTCAGGCTGCGTTGACCAAGCATCTTGCCTACATCTTTGTGCTACAGATGAGGAAGGTGTCTGCCATGCTTGGCTGAGGAACAGGAGCTCTTCAGATCTCAAAGAGCATTAAAGAGCTGTGTTGGAGCAGGGCTTCAGAGAGCAGAGGAAGAGGAAAGTACTGCCAGCTGAAGCAAACCATCTACTAATCAAACAGCTGTCCTTTAACACAGCTGGGAACACACTAGTTTTTGTCTAGACAAGAAGTATTGCAAACTGAGCTTGAATATTTAGGATGTCAACTTTTGTTTTCTCATCAAGGAAGAGGGAGCACAGGTTTGTCTTGCATTTAATGAAGACAGCAAGCCAACACTGAAAACTGAATGAAAGTATTCGTTTATCACAAGAGGAACAAAGGAAGGTTATTAGCTGAATCTAGCAGGAGGGAGACACTAGAGGTTAGGTGAGGATTATGAAAGCCCTAAACCCAGAAAGAAATGACTTCTTACAATATTCTCAACCTGAATGTCTCATGACTCAGACAATGAAAATCCAAAGATCAGTCCCTAAACCACAGAATTAATTAATGAAAACCCTCGGGGGTTTTGGTCCATTTTTTGATTTGTGAGCCATATATCAACAATTCAGTATCTGTGAACGCATAAAGCCTTGATTAGCTCTCTCAGTTCTCTCTGGGTGGCTGTTACCTGCCACAAGTACAAATGTGCAGCTGCCTGCGGCTTTCACATTGTCTTGCTACCAAACTGCTGTTAAATTAGTTCTGTGAAGACTTTCATCACTGCTGCCTAAAGCCTTTATAAACTTTGCTTTTCCTGACCCATATCTACTGATCCTCTATAAGTAAAACATCATGGCATTGAAGGAATTAGTTGTCCTGCTATGTCCACCAAGACTGTGCACGACAGAAGCAGCACAATGACTTCTACGGATAGATGAAGATCAAAGTACCTGGGAAGTGAAGTCCTAGCAAGGGGAGGGAGAAATATCCTTCTGTGGGAAAAGGACAAGAAGACATCAGCCTGTCAGACATCGGCCTGTCAGCCCTGCGCAGCCCCTGGGCCAGCAGCAAGGCTTTGATTGGGAGCAGACCCTGGAAGTGAAATAAGAAACTGCTGAGTTGTGCTGGAAGAACCAGCGTGGCAGGAAGCTGACCTGACCAGAAAAATAGTGGACAATAACGACCCGGAACGGTGCAGGGGTACTGTCACGAGAACAGCACGTGATCAGAAAGTTAACTGGTCGGCAAGGCACGTGATTTGAGTTGTCTGATGCTAACAGGTGAAGAAGTAGAAAACTTTGAG
Organism: Podargus strigoides; assembly: GCA_028020825.1. Taxonomy (NCBI): domain Eukaryota; kingdom Metazoa; phylum Chordata; class Aves; order Caprimulgiformes; family Podargidae; genus Podargus; species Podargus strigoides. The sequence continues at coordinate 81,262,519 of CM051663.1, read as the reverse complement.
TTGTCTAAAACTGCTAGGTGAAAAGGTAGATAATTGTTTAGTTGTTGATTTGCTAACTATGAAGTAATCGCTTTAATCACTGCATAAATATGCACTGCCGTAATAATAAAATGTTTTTCCTTTGCACTTCATGGAGAGACCATGCCTTAGACACCACATCCTTTAAACTACCATTGATTTCTTCTATCTCAGCAAAACAGAATAAACCATCAATGCTTATACAGTATTATTTGTCTTTATTTCATCATAGTTATATAACACTCCAATTCACTGGTCAGAAGACTCCCTTCTTCATAAGAATGTAAGAAGTGGCAATAAAGGAACTGGAAGAAAATCAATTATTTGTGTCTGATAAGCAAAACCAAAAGAGCTATTATTAGTCAAGAGAAAGTCATTCAACTCTTCTCTCCAATGTCATATCATTACTTCAGAATTATCTTTCATATCAAATATATACATTCTCCTACCAACAGGGGAAATGGAATTTTCCAATTTAAAAACCAATCCTTATTTACAGGAAAATAAAATAAAATTCAAAGCTGAAAGTCATCTTTTGAGAAGAGAAGCTTAAGAAAAGGTAAATCAAACTAACATTAAACAAGTTTTCAGTTGTTTATAATTTTCTTTGTTAAAAGCCATTTGTATTTAACTAGCCTATATATAACTTATTTGTTATAATTTCAGCAATTTTCCATTTACTGGTTTGAAAGTGAGCATTTACTTTCTCCCTTGTTCTTCTCAAATAGTGATTTGCAACTCTTTGTTTATTCATTATCTGACTGTAAAAGTACATAAATAGAAATAGGACTGGAGGACATATGTGGCGGGTTGACCCTGGCTGGCCTCCAGGTGCTCATCAAGCTGCTCTATCACTCCCCCTCCTCAGCGCGACGGGAGGGAGAAATTAAGACGAAAATAAACTTGTGGGTTGAGATAAAGGCAGTTTAATAAAGAAAAGCAAAGGCTGGGAGCGGAAGCAAAGGAAAACAAGATATTATTCTCTACTTCCCATCAGCAAGTGATGTCCAGCCACTGCCTGGGAAGCAGGGCCTCAGCACATGCAGCAGTTGCTCCAGAAGACAAATGCCTTAATAATGAATACTGTCCCATCTTCCCCAGCTTTTATTGTGTCATACAGCACAGAATATTCCTTTTGTCAGCATGGGTCAGCTGTCCCTGCCCAGGCTCTTGGCAACTCCCAGGCTACTTACCTTTGGAATCACAGAATCACGGAATCACAGAATTTTCAGAGTTTGAAGGGACCTCTGGAGATCATCCAGTCCAACTCCCCTGCTTAAAAGCAGGATCCCCTAGAGCACATCACTCAGGACTGCATCCAGGCGAGTCTTGAACATCTCCAGAGAAGGAGATTCCACAACCTCTCTGGGCAGCCAGTGCTCTGGCACCCTCACCCAAAAGTTCTTCCTCATACTTAAATGGAACCTCCTATGTTCCAGCTCGTACCCATTGCCCCTCATCGTGTCACCGGGAACCACTGAAAAGAGTCTGGCTCCATCCTCCCTCAACCCACCCTTTAGATATTTATAAACATTAATTAAATCACTCCTCAGCCTTTTCTTCTCCAGGCTAAAGAGTCCCAGCTCTCTCAGCCTTTCCTCACAGGGGAGATGCTCCAGTCCCCCAGTCATCCTTGTTGCCCTCTGCTGGACTCTCTTGAACTGGGGAGCCCAGAACTGGATGCAGTATTCCAGTTGGGGCCTCACCAGGGTAGAGCAGAGGGGGAGAATGACCTCCCTCGACCTACTGACCACACAATTCTCTGTGCACATTGCCAGCTCATGCATAATTTACTGTCTACCAGGACTCCCAGATCCTTCTCCTCAGAACTGCTTTCCAGGAGGTTCCCCCCTAACCTATACTAGTGCCTGGCATTCTTCTTCCTCAGGTGCAGCACCCTACACTTTCCCTTATTGAACCTCATGAGGTTCTTCTCTGCCCAGCTCTCCAGCCTGTCCAGGTCCCGCTGGATGGCAGCACAGCCCTCTGGCGTGTCAGCCACCCCTCCCAGCTTGAGATCATCAGTGAACTTGCTGAGGATACATTCTGTCCCCTCGTCCAGGTCACTGATGAAGATGTTGAACAAGACCAGACCGAGTATTGACCCCTGGGGGACACCACTGGTTACAAGCCTCCAATGGTGTCCCCGAGCCCTGATGCTATTTGAGCACCGCTCAGCAGTAGCCCAAACACTGTTGTGTTATTAACATTGTTCTAGCCACAAATAGAAAACACAACACTATGAGGGCTGCTATGGGGACAGTTAACTCCCTTTCAGCCAGATCCAATACAACTTACTCAAGCATTTGGGTTTTTTCTGTTCTGGGTTTTAGTGGTACTTTTGGTTAGCGTAGCATTATCCATCCACCATCAGCAGGACAGTTCTAACTAAGAAAGATATTTACTAAAACCAGCAGATACATATTTCCTCCATTCTTGTTTACAAATTGTTAAGACAATTACCAAAATTTTCCCCTTATATTTGATTCCTGCTGTTCAATAAGGAATATTATTCAGAGGAAATATTATAATGAGCAAGTCAAAGCTAATGACTGGCATTAGATCAGTACATAAATTCATTAGATATACACAATCTAAGTTTTCTTCTCACATGCTTAACATAGAAAATTCTTACACTTAGAGAAAGAAAGAAGGCAGGGAAGCAGAACAACCTGAACAGATACTCTCTGCTATGCTTTAAAGGTTCTGTCCTGAGTTATACCTATCATTCAGGTTTTGAAAAGTACATAATGGTCTACACTCTGCTTGAGATCACTCCAAGGATAATGAAAGGCAAACATAAGACAAATGTGTACAGGAGTCTGTACATCCAGCTATGCCACTGACCTGACAAAGTTCATAACAGTAGGCAAGAGAAGGGATAAATGACAAAATTATTTTATTTTCTTTTATATATACATATATATTTTATATATATGTATATGTATGCAAAGAAGAAAAATAAATTAGGTTAAGCAAATAATTACTTCACATTTTCACTAGTCCTGATGCTGTTTTGGGATACTGGGTTTCTGTACACTTAATTTTCAAATTACTCTCATTATGAAAAATGGTACTAACACTATTCAGAAAACCAAGTAGCTATCCCTTGACATGGAATGCTAAATTCTCTTTGAATTCCTTCACAAATAAAAATCTAATTAGTTCATGGACCTATTATGCAAAATGTATGGTAGGATTCCTCACCTGGGATCCACTGCTCTGCAATTAAAGATTCATCTCTCTTTCACAGTACCTGATACCTGCACAGGTCTGTCTGACAGCATGGCCTCTGGATAGTAAGAATGTGGAGACACAGTCACATTATTAGAGCACAGGAAATGTTGCTTCTGACTTCTTATATTACTATCTCACCTGAATACAAGTCTCAATAGCATCATTTGACCATAGCTGGTGGCTTACTTCACTGCACTACAGACTTCCAAAGCCAATAAATAATGATGCACATGGAGGATGAGAGTCAGCACTGATGTGCAGTAGGGGAAAGACATTCACTATCTGGTTAATTTAATGAGATACTTCTGAAACATACTCTTAGAGTGTATCTGTAGTGAAATGGCAGACTGAAGGATCAGATATAGTTCAAAAGGCTTATCTGCCTTCAAGACTGATTGTGTTTTGAGTATGAGCAGCAACAGCAAAGGGAATCATCTTTTGTCAGATATACCTCTGCTGTTCTAGAGTCAAAAGCACCACCTGAAGTCACCTAGGATAAACACTTTGAAAGACCATTGTAAGGTATTCTTAGCTTCCCACCAGTTGTTTGAATTTATCTCTGATAAGCCAAGTGCCCCCTCTTCAAATACAGTGGTCTTCTAATAGTGGTTTATCCTGTGAATTATCATTATATAACATATACTAATGGAAAAGTTGCATCCCATTGTTACAGACAGCTGTTGTGATAGCTGATAAATAAAAACTGCAAGATAGCCTTTCAGAAGGACACAGGAATGGAGTACGCAATCTAAAAAGAATCTGCAAACTTTTTCTAATACCTTCCACCATGAATAAAAAATTCAACACAATTCAAATGCCAGTTCAAAGTTCTCTGGCACATTTTTAAACTTCTCTTTTTCCAGCAAGTGACTCAAGCATACACTTAAGTACTTTTGAAATAAGAAGTAACACAAAACAGCATTCAACCTTCCATTTGCTGCATTAAGATTCTAGCTAAACTCCAACAATTGCCACAGCCTTACTCACCTCTGCCGGATGCTGAATTATATACAAGCAGGTGGAGACCTTTAGTGGATTTATTGGCAGGAATGGACATAAACACACCTTTTGCGGACGGCTACATGACAGAAAAGAGTGAGAGAACAAGAAAAGTAATCAGCAATTTGTGAAGACAGCGTAAATACATTGCACAAATACAGAATGCCTCACTGCATCCCGAGAGGCACACTAAGAACTTCCTCTCATGACACAGTATGTTAAACCTGAAGTAATTTTCTGTTTGAAATTTCTGTTTCTAAAAATAAAGAAGCAAAGTTTTCATTGAAATAGAGTTTTGAGAAGAGTGCACAGACCCTTCCTGTGGCCCGGTTAGGATTACAGCACTATAGAAATCCTTTTATCACCTACAAGAGGAGCAATTTATTAATCTCCATATCCCAATCAGAGTAGTCTGTTACTGCTTAGTTAGTGTTTCAACAATTTCATAATATAATATAATCAATATAAAATATTTTAATTGATATAATCTTTATAATAGATTAATTACAATAGAAAATTTTAAAAGTATACACACATGAAACCCCAGACATGTCATATTTATGGTTAGGTTCATTTTTCATAATTCCACCTATGCCCAAATATGCAGCAAACACGTAGCAAGAAAACAAAAAGTCCTTATCAGGAACTTCTAAATTAATTCTGAAAAAAATTAAACAAAAACTATTTAAAATTCCTTGGTGTACTACATGTAGCTGTTAAAATGACTAGCAGAAGAACTGTATCTAAAAAAATGAACTTAAATATTGCTTGGCATGAAACTAATATGCTGAGTGATCAAGAATAAACAGAAGGAAAGAATTAAGCTTGAAGTTATACACAGAGTAAATGAAGTTGTTGCAAAAAAACCACACATACACATGCATATGTGCACACACAGAAGTCACTATAGCTGCTTGCATATGATATTCAATAACTCAGAAAAATGAAGTATTTTCTTAAAAGTGAAGCCATTACCAGTATTCACCACTGAAAATTATACCAACTCTGCAATTAAAGTGCTCTAAGCTTAAAAAAATATAAAGTCAGGATTCTCAGCAGAATGCTGAAGACTTGGAGCACAATTTCACAACTGCATCCTCCTTGTAATCTTTATTAGTAAGTTTATATGTTGGTCAGGTATGAGTGACACTGCAGTAGACACAATTTACAGAAGTGAATTCTGAAGACTGGTCCAGAGAAGTTCATGGTGAGTGCAACTGACACTGCACTTGCTTGTCCACAACAGCATGCAGCCAGCCAAGTGTACTAAGTAACGTTACAGTAATCCAAGCCAGTATAATCGTCCCCTAGTCAAACATTAGTACTCATCAGTAAATGGCAGCATTATAAAAAGGTAGGAACAATAGATAAGCTCCTCTCTATAATTGACAAGGTTGTGTTAATTTAAACTCCCTACTACTGAGACACAGAGACTATTCCCTTCTCCATAGGATACACAGTTAAAGGTCACCCAACAACTCTAAATCCAAAGCAGCGGGGGAGTGTTCATGCAAGGGAAGGAACTGGTACTGATCAAAATAAGCACTGGAAAAAGTAATTAAAAATATTTAGACTAAAAGGCCCATGGCCAAGAAATCAGCCTAATGACAAAATCAAAATTATTCTCATATAGTCTTCTGGTATACTGTCCCAGTGGCCTGCTGCCTGTCTTTCCTTTGCACTTCTAGTGCTGGTATTTTCCTGTTGCTAATCCTGCACAAATCTGGCATATTCTGTTGTACTAATAGACTTTGAGCCTAAAATGAAGTACTCAATAATTTCACTATTCAATGGGCTATGCCAGGGACCTTCACTGTGAATGAAGTGAAACCAACCTTGTTTCCAGGTCTGGTGGGTCTAACTTCAGAAGTTCTCCAGTGCTGTACCACTGACTTTTTGCCAAATTTTTCTCACATGTAACAAATTTAAACAGAAATTTCTGAAAACAACCTGGAAGCAGCAAATATCCCCAAAAGGCTGTTTTTTGCCTGTGCCCCAACTGTTAAGTAGAAGCTCATCCTCCATTTGACCATCAGATTTAGTGGAAACTCAGTTTTGTACTAAGTGTGATTCCTAGCTCCTCCCTGTTATTACACGGCTGGTTTCACTAACAAGAGGAGTTGCTAAAGTTCTCCCCATTCTGACATTTTTTACTGAGGAGAGATTAAGGCATGAATATCTACTACACAAAACTGTTCCAAAACAGTTCGCTGGTGACTTCAACCCAAAGAGCTGTATAGTTCAGTTGCTTTTATAAGCAGACAGAAAGAGTTTCTGGTGATTTCTGACCTCAGGGCGTTTTAACGATAATCAAGTTGGCTAGATGTAACTTACTTATTTTCAAGTGTCCTTTTTGCATATGCTTTTTGTATTTTCCACACTGGCTTGGATTTTTCATGGGTAGTTTTTTTAGCTTTGTTAACCTCATTAAAAAAAAAAAACAAACACACTTCAAACTAAAAAAATTAGCCAGAAAGCAAGCATTTTCAAATAGCTGCAGAATAAACTCTACCTATAATTTGATTTGTAGGGAGCAGAGCACAAACCATGACAAATAAAATACTTTGCTATATAATTTAATTACTTACATATGTATATACATTACCTAACTGTAAGCACCCAATTAGGTACCTAATTACATTGAATACACACTTTTACAACCCCATTCTGGGGGCACAAGACTTATTTGTACTTTCACTTTGGCACCTGATGGTTATTGTGGCCAGACCAAAAAAAAAAAAAAAAAGTGTTGTTCCTAAGTGAAACTGACGTTACCAGCCCACACCAGTCAGAAAGGAAGCACTGCAGAACAAGAGAAGTTCTGTTCCACCACCACAAAAGTTGCCTTTATTCGAAGAAAGGCCACCTAGGCAGAAAAGGCTTTTTGTCCCTTTCTTTTGTTTTAAGCTTCTACTACAGTCTCGTCCTACATACACAGCTGATGTTACAGAACAGTAGGGGCAGCACGAGGGAACTTATTGAATGATGAGCAATAGTTTTATCCCATTTCTAGAATGAAAGTAGCAATCTGCTCAAATCAGGAACAGCAGTATCCAGAATAACAAGGGAAAGGTTTATGGGTGGGGATTAGGATTTGAAGCAGAATAATTTTTACAGTATTATTCACCTGTATGCAGTTTCACTACAGCTCAAAGCTATCCAGTGGTTCTTACCTGTTTTTCAACACAGCATTTCTAGTTTAAAAATTTATGACAAAGTAACCTGTCACACTGGTAGGACTGAAAAAAAAAAAACAAAAAACAAATAAATAAACCCAAAACTGTGTCTTGCAAAAATGCCCCATATGCAAAACACAGTCATGCATATGCACTGACTTCTCATAGCTTTCTTTCCATTATTCACGTTTAAATTACTTATGCTCAGATTCAGAATAACATTTAGCCTACTTTCCCAGCAGAACGGAATCTGGACAATGGGCTGTATTGTACTGTGGTGTCAGGTTTAGTGTGATTACTAGTTTCTGGGCAGAGATACTCCAAAAATGAATATGCAGCAGCCTGGAAAACAGTGAGCTAATTCTGAAACTCTTTCCAAGTCTCTGTACGATTTTCCCACAAAAACAAATGTGCTCACTTGCTTCAGGATTAACTTTTACCTTGTTACAACATGTCCAAAGGACTTCTGAAAACAGGCATCATTCTGGGAATGCAAACGAGTGTACTCTTACACTCATATTCAGAAAACTAAAGGTAGGTAATTCAAGGATTTAAATGCAGAGTAAGCAAAGAATAAAAATGTTACAATGTTATGCTCAGCATTTGTAGACATTTCTAGGGAAAGATACAAAAAGGTTAGGTGTGCCAAACACATGTTCTAGAAACAATGCTCACAATATTAAAATAAAGAGGAAGCTGATGTTTTTCAACTACTATCAGTGCTGGCAACATTTTCATGGTCCGACACATATTGCCAAGGTCAGGCCCCAGACTCCATATTTGCAAAGAAATACCTGCCCAAACAGAAACGGCTGCTTCAAGTAAATTAGATTTCCCTTACTGTTTAGGTCAAAACAGCAAGGGTTTCAAGGTCAAAACCCACCTGAAAAGTCTGGAGAAAAGCCAGAAAGTTACATATGTTTGGTTTATACTAATGTTTTAATACATTATGTAGTGATTCTGTGATGTTTTATACTAACACAAGTCCATTACACACATGCCTTAAAACAACAGTCAGGAGTTTTACAGAGCTGTGTTGGAAGTTTAAAGGCACCAGACTATACATTTTATAAAATTTGAGAACAAATGTTATTTTTTCTAGTTTTATGTTAGAGAACAAACACAAATTAAAAATGGTTTTAAGATTACAGTTCACATCCTCTACCTTAACCACTACAGCTATGAAAGGACCTTAAAAGAGTAAGTGGATTAAGCCAAACTGATAAATATAAAATTATGCACTTGGGAAGAAACAGTCCTAGCCCAACACAGAGAAAGAAAACAAGGTCTGAGGTTAATAGGGCATGACATTCAGGAGTAAGACCTTAAGATAAACAGTAGTTGATGTTCCAAATATACAAGCTCTGCTGATCTGCTTTATTAACTGAAGCTTACACATGCTTTTAAACTACTGACTAAGAGGGAAACTGTGTATTATAATACTGAAATAATAAATTAAGGAATTACTTGGAGTTCTCCCTCTTCTTTTGTTTTACAATTGAACAGGATGAGCCAAGTCAATTGTTACCACTGTTTCAATTATTATGAGCTGCCCTTATTTTCTCAGTAGCAGGTAGTTTGTAAGTAATGTGATTAGGTGATTTTAAGTCATTACAAGATGGCTGTGTAACATTACCATGTAAATATTTCTCACAATTGCAGTGCTAGTAGTCCTTCAGTCTCATCCTCAGTTACCCTGGGGCACAGAAATAACAAAATATGATCTCCGTCATACTTCAGATTTAATTGTGAAATTCAGGGTCACCATGTTTTGTTGTTTAAACTCTCCTGCTTGCATTACTTTTAAGACGTCTATTACTATCCTCACAACTATTCAAATCAACTAGCGTAGAGAAGACTGTCCCCCACAGACAAGATCAAGAAATAAAAACTTACCAGAAGTAAAGTGCAATAGAAGCTTATCCTTTTTTAGCCTTAGTTTTCTAATTACATGTCTACCAGCTCTTCAGTTTCTCTTTAAAGTAAGTTTTGGAAAGCCGTATTTCTGAGAAGCTCTCATGAAATGCAGAGAAATTCAAGGAGTCATCAGCACTGTCTGGTTTTCTTCTAGGCTTATTCTGAACATTCTTTACTCAAGCAAAATTTCTAAGCCTTAAGTTTAATGGTGTTTCCTGAGAAAAATCAGGCGTAGATTATTAGGACTCCATCATGTTCCAGTTTCCATCCTTCCCTTCCATTGTCTTTCAAAAGGCTTTGGAACTTACTCATCAGAAAGCATAAAAACTTAAAATTAAATTCTTACAAACTTCATTAAGAGTCAACAGCCACACAAATTAAAAACACGGTATCAGAAACACAGGTGGACTGAGTGCTGAGAACAATCAACAAAGCACTTCCTTTTCCACTTGGTAAGCTGTATAGCACCAGCTTCCTGGCAAAAAAAACCCAAACAATGGGGGTGGGAGTGGGGGGAAGAGGCACATTGCTGAGGCTTTGCTTCCCACAAGAAGTTAAATAAAACACATGTATCGTTTTTGTTTGATTTACTGGGGTTTTTTAAATGGTGCAGTCAGTGAATTTAATGGAACATATTCCAGTTTCCTGAGTAAAATAAAGAAGCATCTAATACAAATAATACAGAAATGTATTTTTGCCTTTTGAATTTCAAATTTTTAACTTAAAGGGTGATTAATTATGTATGTATATTAATTAATGGAATACACATTTCAAAACAGATCATGATATCTATTGATCAGTCAACCTGCTGTCCTGGACAAATCACACAAACATGCCTTCTCGTCCCCAGCTCCTCAACCTTTTCATCAGCTCTAGAGTCAATTAAACAGCACAAGACTAATTATTCTGCCAACCTCCTCTTTAAAAATGTGCACAAAAAATATACTCTATCCAAAGAAAAGACCACACACAACAGGAAAAAACTTATTTCCACGTTACCTGCCAACATGCATCAACTACTTTGCAAAAAACCTGCCTTTAGGTGTAAAGAGGGAACTGAAATTTCTTTACACAGTTAACCTGCACAAAGGGGTTTGTAACCTTTTCAACACAAGCAGGAACAGCGACCTCAAGCAATCTGACACAGGAAAAAAATAACTCAGTCGATCAGAAACTTGGAATACTTGTTCTAATTCATATAAAAGCTCTATTGCTATACCATGAGAGAGCTATGAAGTCATTTAATGTCTTTACATTTCGAGGAAGATCATTTTCCGATGCATAGGGAATGTGAACTGTGCTAATGAGCTATAGGCACTGAGTTTGAACATCAGGACTTCAGACAATATCTGCAAATACCAGCTTCCTCTTTTCATTGCTCTGGAGTGCCAGGCAGAAACAGAGAAGCATCCTCCTAGAATCATGCATTTAGTGCATTAACAGACTGGATCAACTCAAACCTGCAATGTACGCTGTTACAAGTTTCAAAACTTTTCCATCTATTACCAGGAAAACCCACTGCAGCACTGCATTTTAAATTAATTAAAATATACCAGACTAAGTTCAGTATTTTGCACCAGAAGAAATTCAAGGCAGTACCACAAATTTCCAAACCAACATGACCATAAAAGTGACCAGTTAAATATAGGTTCCCATTGTATTTGACAAGTTAGTTTTCAGAGGACTTTTCTGATAGCACATTTAAGACAGCACAGCATCTGTTCTTCTTGCCACAAGACACTACCAACACAGCAAGCTTGGTCACAGTATAGAGGCATGATATAAAACAGAGGCACCCAAAAAGCAAGACAATATTTTTAGACAAAAACTGCCTTTAACCAACCTAGTACTTCACCACTGGAACTATCAGGGACAGGGGATGCAGCAATGGGAGAAGGCAATGGGATGGGGTCAGAGATAGGTCAGAGAACAGGTAGAAGAAGAAGAAGAAAGGAGGACACAGAGACAGCGCCATCTCCCTGCCTCTCAACAAGGCATACACTACTAGTGAGCAGCTAAGAGACCACAGCACTATATCCTAATATTCAGATTCCCTTGGCACCAGCTCTCAGCAGTTCTCCTGTTCCTATGTGCTACAATGAGAAGATACATCTCTTGTCCTTTGTTTTGTAATCCTCTCTCAGCAATATGGGTTACAACCCGCCTGACCAAAACCCTGATTATGTTTGCCACCATATTCAATCAAGATTTCTCCATCAATTTGAAAACTACTGCTCTCTTGTAAATTTGAAACAATCCTGGCCCTTTGCCCAGAGCAACAGACTCCAGAAAACACAACAAAGAATAAGGCAGTTAATTGACAGAGGCATCAAGCAATACCAGCAGAGAGTAAGTTCAAAAGGAAACATCTATTTACATCCTTTTCCTGAATAGCTACGTTGCACATTATATCACATGATCATGGGAACAAAAAATTCACAGCAGAAAAAAAGGTATCCATCATCGAGGGCTATTAAATCATGAAGATAGGTTTTTTGGTTCAGAAAATACCAGAACCACCATTCCTGTCAGTCATGAAATATCAGTCTACAATTGCCCTGTGTTTATGCTGATTCCCAGGCACCTGTTATTCACCACTGTTCCAACTCGAACCTCAGGTCTGACCCTTTCGTTCTAACTATGTGTAAGCAGCTCTCAGTCTTTCAGTCTTCATTGGCATGCTGAGTACAAGTGCATGTTTTGCTGTTACTGAACAACAATACCAACAAGCTGTTGAGCCACAGATCTCAAAATTAAAAAAAAAAAAAAAAAAAAAAGCAGCAATAGAAAATATCCGGCTCTTACACTCAACAGAAAAAAATGAAGTTCAACAAAATAAATGTTTGTAATAAGCATGGACTATATGTGGTTCCATTTTAACATTCACTTTCAGAGTAACCCAATGCATTTCATGAACTTTATCCTGAGCTGTTACTGAAAAAAAAGTAACAAAATGTATCTCAAAAAGCAAAATCATCAAAACTCTCCTCAATGCAAGTGTTGAAGAAGTTGTTGTGTTAGTGCTTTCAGTATGGAGTTTTCTGTTGTTGACACTCAGCCACTGGAAACGGGATTTACGTCACCAACTCATTTCTTTCTCAGCATCAAACAGCTGACAGTTTGTAATGATTTTCAGCCAAAGCTCAGCTGGTCTAGATTTAACAACTGTAGCAAAACATTTGAAAAGCCTTACTCACAAAGATTACAAGATGTCATTCTTCCTACATATGACTAGAATTGGACAAAAAAGGCAATCTCTGGAGGTAAGGAATAGAAGCAGTCATTTATTTCATGACAAGCTCAGAGTTCTTGTTAAAGACATTCCTGTCTTTTGGAAAAATTACATCAGTTAGTGCTTTTCTCAAAAAATTAAGCAAATAAATATACATATATATATATATATATTTCTCTCCAGAAAATGTGTCTTTGTAAAAATATCTAAAATAAGTAAAAAAAAACCCCTTCCCTATGAAGTATTTGTTAGTTTATATATCATTCCAATCTTCCCTTCTATTATTCATTATCATATTTTTCACAGTGGTTTTGAACACTAAGGAAATACTACTATTGCTACTACTAAAAATAATAATAATTGAAGAGATAGCTGTATCTAGAGAATTATCACTTAAGGGTGAAGTGGGTTTTACAGAGAAGTTTATAACACTACAGTGACAGGCAATTACATTAGAAATATTTAAATTAATTTGGACATTTCCTTTAGACTTTTACATTACAAGGTAACAGGTTACCCAATAAACAGTAGTTTCATTAGCACAGCATCCGTATGAATGCTGTATGTTAAGTGTAAGCTGTCCACAAGGGGTGTTCTACATACTTTCATGCTGAAGGTATACAGACAAAAAAATCAATATACTTCAGAAATGCTGTCAAGGTTCATGTCACCTTTATTAAAGGCTCTAAGTTGTGCAGTGTTCCCATATGACTGTTTTCTAAGTGAAATAACCTTTTCACCTGACCAATTAAATCATAGCGAAAGGACAAACAAGTAAGTTTTGGGATTTTTTAGTCTGAAATGTTCACTGGAACTTTACAAGTTTAATCTGAACACATTAAAAACAATAAGTATCTTCCAATGCTATGAAAGAGAAAAGATATAAAGAAGTAAAGAACAAAATATCTACCCTGTATTTTCCTAACATTATATGAAGGCAGACCTTGGCAGGCAGCTTTCCTTGCAAATAACTGAAATTAAAAAATCAATAGGAGAACACACTTTCAGCTATTTCAACTATTAAAGTTGGCTATGGTTTCCACTGTAACTAATAGGAGTAAATTAAAAAATAGCATTTAGCTTATGCAGCATGGCAGTCATTACAGAAAGGCCAGGAAATCCAAAAACTAATGAGCCTGAAATTGTTGACATTTTCATGCATCTTGGCTCTACAGTCTGGCAAAATAGCTGGCACTCTGACAAGCTTGATGCCAGACAGTTAGCAGAGCTTTAAATTTGTTGAAGAAGGTGAAGCAGTAATGGCATTTAAAGCAAGCCACTGAGACATTAAGAAGTTAAACTTAAGTTTTACATTGCCAGCTTTGTAATTCCCAATCTGTCTCGGAAGTTTGGAGGCTGCCACAAGAAAAGACAAACCAGAAAAAATGTGTAACCAAGAGAGTCTTGTGAAAAAGAGCAACCCGATCTAGCTGAAGATGACCCTGCTCACTGCAGGGGATGTGGACTAGATGACCTTTAAAGGTCCCTTCCAACCCAAACCATTCTATCAATCTATGATTCTACAAATACAAAATGCTTATAAAAATAAAGACTGTCAAAGAGACTCTCTTTTAAGTTTTCATTTATAACCCTTCCTTAATTTATGTCTCTCAATTGATTTTAACTGAAGAGACAGAATCTGGCAGGCAGGATTTTACAAACTCCAGTTATACAATCTGACCTGTTCCCCTTTATAAAGGTTTATACACAAAAAAAAAGGAGACAAGGTGTGAGCACTTACTTGACTAGAATTAGAGTTATTGCCTACTTACGTGCAACAACATCATGTACTAGGAAGGTCTGTTCTAACCTGGCCCAAAATATTTCTATCTTATTTTCCTGACTAGAACTGAAAATAAAAAGTTGGAAATTATCTTAAAGGCATGGACTGAACAGGGCAGAGAATACTAAGCTATAAAAGAGTCCAGAGAAGCAAAAATGGTCATAACACAGAACGCATCTGCTGTGTAGCTTCCCTAGCAAGGGCCACTAAGCTGAAACCCGATGCAGGCTGCTCCTGCCAGGCAGTGGGTGCCCTCACCAGGCAGCACCCAGCTGTCCGCCACCAGTGCTGGGGAGCGCTGTGCCTGTGGCCCCCCACTGCTGCACCTGCTCCTCAGCCACTCCAATTTCAGCAAGCTTCAAAATAAAAAAATCCATTCAATATTATGTTTTATTTAATATTGTGGAATGGCATTTTAGCGAGCATTAATACACTCATCAGTAATTACTACTTTCAGCAGTATTTCAGCTTCTGTTTAAGTTAGCAGCAAATAATTATCCAAGTCTTAATTGTATGCATACACAATTACTCACAAATTTTATTACATTTTTATACAGATTTGCAAGACAAATCATACCGGTGCATTGCTAACATCTCCACACACACGAACATACATAACCAATAAATAAGAGAAGCATTAGCACAGCCTAAGGGAAGTTTGCTTCTGCCTCCTACTCGTCCTGTTTTCAGCAGAACAACAGAGTTCTTCCAAACCAATTGAAGCCACCAGACACAGAACTCCATGCTGATTCTCTGCTAGCACCAAGCTTTCATTATAATCGAGAAGAGGACAAATTACACATGAACCCTGGGTGTCTGTACAGCAGATGACCTCTTCCGATCTGCCAGGGCAAGCAGGTAGGGTCCTCAATTTAGGCTTGCTAGTCCCCTGCATGCCTTCCCAGAGAGCCTCCCCATGGAGGACTCTCAGAAATTGTGACTAATCAGCCCTTCTCTCCCTGTCCTTCTCAGTCTGGTACGCTGGCATGAGGGAACACAGACTTTTTTGCACCCCAGAATTATGCAATGAAATGAAGGTATTGCTATACTTTATTTAGTAAAACCGATGAATACACAACAGAAAGCACGTTCTAATATATATTTAGCACTAACATAAAAGTGGACACTTTCTATCCAACAAAACTTTTTCAAAGAGTACATACTCCTGTTAAAAGGAAAACCTACCATTCTCTGCAGTCTATCTTCAACTGTATGTAAGAAAAAATACAGTTAACAGAGTTTCATATGATGAATAACCATTACAAAAATGGTTAAATATTACATAGAATCTTCATTTAAACTATGCTAGTAGGCTATTCACTTCTGCAATAGATGGCAGAAGAATAGGGTTGCGTTTACACTTTCAGAGCACTTCAGTATAACTCAGCATTATAACACGATATTAAAAAAAGACATCGTGCAAGCAGTGTTCTTTTCAGAAGACTTCTTGATACCACTTAGCTATAAGCGTACTATAAATGCTATACTACACTCTAGCGTCCTTTTTCTGAATAGCAGGCACTTCTGTCGAACACACTTTCACTTTAATTTTGATGTAGCATCTAGCTTATTAAAAAGCAGTCAACCAGTTTCCTGGTATAAAGCAACGAAATAACGTATTTTAAAATAGCATACCTGTTACCGAACACTAAACAGTCATTAGATTTCATTAAAACATGTTGATTTTTACTGAATACAAATATTTCATTTTTTTAACCAGACATCAAGTTATTCTACAGCTTTTTGAGGATACTGTAAGATGCTGCTTTTAAGATACACAACTAATTAAGCACAAGTGCTTTTAAATGCTGAATACAGCAGTCGCCACATCAAACCCCAGAACAATATTGATTTGTACCTTATGACCACCCAAGGTACTTTGCAAGCAGTATTTCTTAGGAAAAATACTTTACAATAATACTTTCTTTTGAATAAGAAAGCTAGGAGTCTGTTGCATAGATGAACCTTTTTTGCGTAACTTGGAAACACTAGTTTTATGACTAGTGTAGTATATTTGGCAAGCATGCTCATAAAAGTTAATAAAATCAAGGTTAGACTGCACCTGAGTACTTCATTAAGAAACTGACGGGAATGAGATGGATCACAACAGTAAGGTTTGGCACTGAGAAAATAAGCATTGCCTGGCCTAAGAGGCCACTAGTATTAACTCAGAGCACAACAGTACAAAGTTATGAACAGACTCATAAAATAATTCAGATTGGAAAGGACCTCCAGAGGTCATCTAGGCCAGCTTCCCACTCAAAACAGGAATAACTTCAAAGGCCTTGAGCAACCTCATCTGAGCACTTCCAAGGACAGAGACTCCACAGTCTCACCAGGCAAACAGCTCTAGCATTTAACCACTCTCACAAGGAGTAATTTTTCTTTTGTTAGGCTGAAACACAGCTTTGCTCTCGATGAAACAGCCAGGATGCACTGGACTCCTGCCAGCAGGGCACACTGCTGGACCCTCTGGAGCCTGCTGCCCACCTCGTTTGCCTGGGTCTTTGCTGCAGAGTGGTTCCCTTGCTGGCCAGTACACAGGCTTGCAATGCTGCCAGGGTTTCTTCAGCTCTGGGCACAGGGCTCTAAATTTGCTGAATTTTGTGAGGTTCCTAATGACAAGACAGTTTGTCAACATCTATCTGAATGGCAGCTCTATCCTCCTGCAGTATAGCAACTGCTCCCTCTGCGTTGGTTCCACCTGCAAGCTTGCTGTGTGTGCCTTCCACTCCATCAATCTGGTCACTAAGAACACGTTCACCAACTTTGCACACAGCATAAACACTGACAGAAACCTCTGTCTCATAGACTTCGAACTGCCGATCGCTTAAGCTCCAGTCCAGCCAACTCTTTGTTCATTTTGTAGCCCCATTCATCTAGTGTGTGTCTTCTCAGCTTGACTACAAGGATACGGTAGAAAATGATCAAGTGCGTCTCTAGTATTCTTATCCACTCAGACAAACGTAACCACCACTACTTCAAAACCTGTCATCACTGTTAGATACTATTAAATCCATTAACCAGTCTGCCACAGAAAGTAGGCACAGTGTTCTTTCTTCTGTCCCTTAGCCTACTTGTTTTTGTGGTACATGACTTCTGCAGTCATCTGACAGTGCCCTAATTAAACATCTGCTCTGACCCCTCTCCAAACTGCTACATAATCTATATTTGTAAACATTAACAGAATATGAAACCAAAGCAGTGGCTCATAACAGAATGATATGAAAGGATAACTAACTTCATAGGGTTTGACAGATTGTATCCACTGTACTGTTATAAATGTCAATGACATTACCAAAATAGTTTGAGAGACTGAAGCTCTAAGATACTCAGATGTCTAGATCCCTTCGA
Organism: Podargus strigoides; assembly: GCA_028020825.1. Classification (NCBI taxonomy): domain Eukaryota; kingdom Metazoa; phylum Chordata; class Aves; order Caprimulgiformes; family Podargidae; genus Podargus; species Podargus strigoides. The sequence goes on along the minus strand of CM051663.1, from coordinate 81,244,803 downwards.
AACTACATGAGTTTAAACAACATACATATCCATCAGAATCTCTGTGTCAGTTTCATAAGGCATGAAGGGCCTATACATGTAAGAAAGTATGTGGTACTTGATGTATTTTATTTTAATCTACTTGCAGATGACATATTCTAAAAGGCACTTAAAATCAACTTAATGCACTGAATTAGCTTCCTGCTTTTTCATACATTAGGGTTTTTAAAAGAACTTAGATGTTTATGGAGAATTAGACGTAGGCATCCAAGAGAAACCTGGATATAATTGCTCATCTCTTTGGTATTTTAATGAAGAAATTCCCTATTAGAGGGTACAATTAACAAGCCCTTCTATTAATAACAGCAAAACACATTTAAACCCTAATGATTTTACAGAATCAAAACTCCATTTGATGAAAACTCCAACAAACAGAGAGAAACTATCAAGTTTCTAAATCAAATCCTAATAGGCACTGAGGAAAAAATTAAAGGGATTATTCCCAAATGGCGTAAGTGTAATATTGAACTCAGAACTACCAGGAAAAGCAAGTTCTACACATTATAAAACTGAAACGGACCACTACTGTTGTCCCATACAAGTGACATATCATAAGGACCCCCAAATCACCCTTTCTGAGCATTCTTCTTTATAAAATACCATTCTCTTGAATTAATATTTTCTAGCAGTTAAGAATACAATCCAGTGTTAACAAAACTAGCCATGGTTAGTCACGCATAACAGTCTGACCTTATCTCTGATTAATTTTTCTGGCAGTGGATTTCTCCAAACTGTTTGGCTTCCTTCATAAACCCACAAACTGTAGGTGCTCTATTTTAGCTACGGAGTATTTTCATACCACTATTTGATGCAAGCATCAAAATATGTAATTCCTGAACTTTTCACAATCATTCTGATTTACTCCATTTATTCGCTCTCTAGTGCACAATTCAACTATTTTCAATTTCATTAAACTGGACTTCAGAAATTAATACAAATGTTGAAGTGCTGGTTCTAAACAGAAGTATAGAGAAGAATGCCTATTCCATGACATCATAAGAAAATGAAAATATTTTATAACAAACACTGTAAGGTTGTACAAGCAGAGATTGTCAATTAATACAAAAAGTATGCCTTTTAAAGCACTCCTTCCAAAACCTAAGGGGCATGCACACTCAATTTTGTTTAAAATCTCTAGCCTTTTAGATAACAGTTGACTGACTGCTTAAAAGAGAAAAAAAAAAAGGGGGGGGGGAGGGGGAAGCCATAAAACAAACTCAGAAAATTGTATTATCGATCATTAATATAGAAACAATTCAGAAAATCATATAGAAAGAAACAAAGATCAGTCACAGAAAGTATTTGGCTACTCACTAGGCAAGAAAAATTCCAGTTTACTTTACAGCACAAATTATCTACTATCTACTGCTGTTAAGCCAAAAAAGCCATACGATGATGCCTCCAGGACTCATTTTGTTTGTTTTTTTTTACACAGTGCCCAGCAAAATTAAATGAAGCAAGGACACATTCTCCTTTACATGACTAAACTGATACAGCTGCGCATTCATGAGAGGACAAACTTGAGATTAAATAAAAACCACCTGTTACAGACAGTTTGCAGGTCTTCAAGATTGAAATAGATGTTTAATAGCTTTAGGAACTAAGGACAAGAATGTAAAAGAAACTCTTAGCAGAAATTATATGCATCACTGGTGTAACTCAGAAATGGTATGTAGAAAGGTGGGGAAAAAAAATGGCTGAGGACTATGTCTTAGAAGCCAAAGGAGAGCTATGCTTCCAGTAACAACACAGACAACTACTGGGCTGACATACCCAGGAGTCCGAAGCTGGATTATTTGTTCCAAGCAGAAAGCATTACAGACTTTGACAAAAAACATTTGAGCAGAGCTTGTGGAGCAAAAGTATGATCCTCGTAAAGACATAAAAGAGCCAAGAGAAAACTGAATACAGTGCTCAGAAAAAATGAGAAAGTGGCACACAGGTGCACTGCGAGGGATAAATCTGGATGGGAGATCAGACAGTGTAATGACATAGAGTCACTAACAGGAGAAGACTCCAACAACCACCTTCCACATCTGAAATGGAAGACACACAAAAAAAAAACCCCAACCACAATTTAAAAAAATCATAAATGAAAGTCAGCCAAAAAACTAGAGGTGGAAGAAGTCAGATCATCCTTATAATTCATTCTTGGGGAATTCAGAAAAAAGAACCCTAAGAAACTGTAGGCATACAGATTCAAGAAGGGAGGGAGGTCTGAGTGGTGCTGAAGAAGGAACTGAGTGAAGTAAGACCACATCAGTCACGGTACGTTCAGACAATCTCTACAGTACTTTCATGTCATGAACAACTCTGAGATATGTCAGGGCTGGTTTTCCTCAAAAGTAAATAATGTTCTGCTTCATAGCATCACATTGCAAGTGAAATTCATCTATGGCAATCTCAGATGCAAGCCTCCAAAACTACCAGAAAAATCAGAGAACTGACTGCACTTAAACCAATTCTTATTTTTGGTATATGGTCTTCAGCTCTCACCTACTTCTGTAATCGTCACAGTATGAAAAGTAAAACACATATTTTTTTTTTTAGGTTTCTGCTTTATGTTAGGTTTATAAAAATCAATAGCAGTTCTCGTAAAGGAACCATTGGTATTTTTAGTATTTCTTATGATTAAATGGGGAAGGCTTGATCAATGCTGAAACATCTTGGCTTCTCTTACAATACACTACCATCCCCAAGGCAAAGTTGCACTCAGTGTAATTACAGAAAAGCAGCAGATCAAAAGTACTAGAGTTGCTTTAATTAACAAGATTACTCTCTGCTGCAGTTCTTGTCTCTGGCTGTGCTCCTACTAGCCTGTAGTAGTTTGCAGGTCTTCTACTAGCAGGTCTTCTATCTTCTGATGAGCTTATAGTCAAAAGAATGTGGCCAGCCTGACATAACCTTTTTTTTTTTTTCTTTTTTTTTTTAATTTTAGTGCCAGCAGATCAAAATGAATGCTAACCAAGTCAGCTGAGCACAAAGTAAGTGGCCTAAAAAGGTCACTGCTCATTAATCTGATAAAAATATAATAGGAAATGAATACATGCCTTAGAAATTTAGCTGAGCAGAAAGAAGTAACATTCAAGTCACTTAATTTTTTTAATTCATCAACAGCTCTGACACCACTCACTATTGCTAACACAGGCCAAAGAAACAACAGCATGAGAAACTGGTCTAGATACAGTAACTGCTAAATGCAGAACAAAAATAAACTAAAACCCACTGACCAATGTTTAGCTTAATATGTATAATTCTAACCAATCAAAGCCATAGAATTTGGTGTGTAAACATTTAAAGCAATATTAATAGAAGAGCGTTAAGATTATAAGAAGCACTGAACGTCAAAACTAACACTTGGTAATTTTTCCACTTACTTTTAGCATCTCTTCCTAAAATGTGGCACAGGTTACATAGGCCTTAGTTCATCAAACAAGTTATAGCTTCACATGTAGTCAGTAAAATCTACATCTATTTTATTATTTTAAGCATATAATTCCAAGAGTCCTTCCTAACATTTTTTAGAACTCCTTGAGAATCTTCTACTGAAAATAACTTAAAAACTCAAAAGAAATATGTACAAAGGAAAAGTTATTTCCTGGATGGTAAAGACTTCCAACTTGTGTAAGTCTTGTTTTCCACAACCCCAGCCCTACTAAAATTTCCTAGCCTTTTCTGAAGAGATGAAACATTAATGCATAAATATCTCTGCTGCTCCAGTGGCAGGAAAATCTACATAACCCCTTAATGCTTAAATAAATTTTTACAGTTAGTGAAATAACTTTTTGCAGTTGCACAAATAAGCATTTTTTGTGAAATAATTCTGCATTACGTTGTAAAATCTTTAAGGAATGTTTTCCCCTTGATGCACATGTAAAACTCACAGCCGTAATTTGTTCTGTGGTCTTGCAGCTGAACTCTCTGCTAGCCAGTAAACTACAATGAACTCCAAGTCTGAGGGCAGGCAGGCCGATAGCACCTCCTTGATTAAGAACTTAACTCACCTTCCAGCTTTCTAAGGACACTGCTTCAGATCTCTCCATGCAAATATACAGATATCCAAGCAGGCTACGAACACACAAATCAACTATCAAAAAGAATAGAGTCATGGCAACAGAGCTCTTGTTCATGTCACTCATGTTTGCTACACAGCTGACAAAGCCCCAAAGCATGGTCAGACACCTGATTTACAGCAAGGTCTTTCTTACTTTCCCAGCTGCCTATACACCTACGCTGATGGAAACTGAAAAACATTACATCTCTACTCTTCTGTCTTAAATTCTATTCATATTTGATATTACTTATATAAACATCACTAAATGTCAGGAATAAACACCTATTTTACAATCACGGTAAGGAGATGAGAAATCTGCCAATACTTCCAGTTATTTTCTGAGGAAATACAACTTACAAGTGACAAGGCCTTTAACTATTTTATCAGCCTTATCTATGTTGAAACTAGCTTACAAAAGTCTCATCAATTCACTTTGATTGTTATTCCAGTTTTGTTACTCGGTTAAATCTGTTTATACTTCAACTCACAGGTCTTCTCCTTTTTTTCCCCCAATTCTCTTTCTCAGATGGGGAGGGAGCCTTGGGTGAGATACTAACTGCTGAGGTTTAGCCCTGGCTAACCACAGACATTAGGGAGAGCTTTAAACCAGAAATGATGAGGGAGTGATTCCTCAATGAACAAGTATGGAAGTTAGGTAGGCAAGCCTCACAGTGACGGGAACAGAAGACATACAGCAACCAAAAAAACAGAGGTGAAGTCAGGACAGGCATGTGAAGAAGGAGGTGCCTGCAGAACATCCTAATGGGGAAGGCTCCTAAGCCTGTACTGCAGAATCAGCATGCTCGGGTGCCTCTCTGAAGTGCTTCTGGACACAGGACAGGAACAAATATCACCAGTGCTGAGCACAAAGGAAGGATCACCTTCCTTGACCTGCTGGCAGTGCTGGCAGAAGGAGAAAGAAGTCTGCGTACACTTACAGGGCTATAATTTCATTGGGATCGTGGAGACATGATGGGATATCTTACATCACTGACATGCTATGAGAAGGAATAGGGGCTTTTTAGGAAGGACAGCCTGGGAAGGCAAGAAGAGCAAGTTGCCCTGTATGTGAGACATCAGCTCAAATGCCTGGAGCCTAGCCTTGGGACAGGTAAGGAGTCAGTTCAGAGCATATGGGTCAAGATTTGTAGGCAGACCAACAGAGGGTTTTTTGTAGTGGATATCTGCTCTAGACTTCCTGATCAGGAAGATGAGTAGATGAGGCTTTCCTCAAACAACTGTAAGAAGCCTTATGGTCACAGGCCCTGGTCCTCACAGGCAACTTCAAACATCCTGATATCTGCTGGATACAATACAGCAGGGCTCAAGCAATCTAGGAGATTTGAGTAAATTGATGACAAACTCCTGGCACAGGTGACTGAAGAACTGTCCTGTTTTCCCAGGAACAGACCCATGGGCCAGCCATGGCAGGCAGGCCATGAGTAGTCCAGAGTCAGCTGGGAGCTTCAGTCAGGGCAGCTGCCTCAAGCTGACTCACAGGTGTGTCCCACAGCACTGACATCAAGCTCATTATAAAAGGAGGGAATTTATTGAAGGTGGGAGGGCTCTTCCTGGGGCACCTCTTTTTGGTCTCCTGTTCCTTCTGCCACTCCCAAGAACCAGGCCAAGTATAAGCTTGTACACTTTATGTTGGTGTTTGTATTAGTTTTGTTATTTCACTAAATCTGTTTTATTTCAACCCATGGGGCTTCTCCCTTTTTTCCCCAACTCCCCTTCTCAGCCAGGGAGAGGTCATCAGGTGGTACAGCAACTGCTACAGTTTAGCCCTGGATACACAGTAAATGTAGACAGTTTATTTGGGGCCCAGCGGTTTTTTGACTGTTGAATTAAATTGCTCCCCTGGGAGAATCACAGATTTCTGATTTGAGAGTCTCACAGGGTTGAAATTTTAATGGATTTCACTGAGTCATTACAATCACTCACTATGTTGGTGTGGGTGAGATGGTTGATGAGTAGACTCCTCTGGTGTTTGTTTTTGAAATTGCTTTTGGAGCTATGGGTGGCTTTACTGCTGTTTCTTATGAAGCAGTTTACTGCTTCTGGATCGAGGCCTAGAGATGCAGCCCTGCTATCCTGTATGGCGTTAGGTTATAATATACTGAATTTGTATCTGATATCTTTCTGATATCTATGACATAGTGATGGCAACAAGGCTCTGGAACACCCTTGAGATGGTTCTACAATTGTGCTTGTGTTATCAGGCCTTTTGAATACCTTTCAGTTTCTGGTCCTGCTAAAAGTGAAACCTTGGCATAGAAATAGGTACCCTGTAGCTGCCACAACCTCTGCAATGGGCTCTGCAGTGATCTCAGCCCCCAAGAGAAGCATTGCAGATACGCAGACCTCAGTAATGGGTGATGCAGCTGCCCTGGATACTCCATTGGTGCAATTGCCCAGGCAATACATGAGAAGAGCAGGTCATGAAGGAAGCGACTACTCGATCTCTGTCCCTTAGGGAGTTGAGAGACATATGTGAAAACTATAGTCAGCATGAAGGCAAGCCACTTGTTACTTGGCTGCTCCGGTGCTGGGATAATGGAACTTATGGTTTGGAGTTAGAAAGCAACAAAGCCGAGCAGCTGGGACAGACGGTTAGAGATGTGAGCATTGACAAAGGTCTCACAAGAGAAGCACGGCCCCTCAGTCTCTGGAGATGACTCCTGTTGAGTGTAAAAAAACAGGTCACTAAAGTCATTCACACTATCCAAAATTAAAACTTAGCTACCTTACTCTCACATTTCTGGTTCACATCTTGACTGATTGAGTACTTGTTAGAGAGCTGCCAATCAGCTGTCTTGACATATTCAAAAAATAAAAAAGCAAGCCAAAACTTGAAGTCAGTCCCCATGAGGAATCACCAGATGATGCTAAAGAGAACTCATTCTTCTGTGCTTTTCTGCTGAATTCAGAGCATCACCACTATAAACACTGATTCCAAATAGTCTTAAATCACATTCATTAAGATGCTTTACAGTAAAAGCTACTCTATAGTTCAGAAAATTGAGAGATTCAGTTAAAGATACCTGCCCCAACCATCACTATAATGTTCAGAGTAATAACCAAGTTTCATAATACTCCTTCTACCCTGACTTACTCACTTTTACTCCATGTTATGCTGCAGAACACTGTGCAATGACAGGCATAGTTTAGTTATATTCCTGATGAAGAGGACAGAGAGGACATACTGCAAAAATAGACTGAGTGCACAATTCAGTCTTGCATCATAACCTCCAGCAAAACTTTAGTTTTAATGGAGATTGCCACTTTCCTTGTTTCTTAAAAAGCAAGCAGCTCTGTGGTCTTTTTATCCTCCTTGGTTTCTCTGCCCCTACACTTCTTTCAGCGTCTGTCCTCGTACCCGTGGTCTTCACAGCAAGTGTAATTCATTTAGAGCTCTTTAGGAAACTGGTGTTTTAATACTACATGATGATGAGGAGTTGAGTCAATACTTTGCATCAGGTCTTACTATGAAAGAAAAGAGTGAGATGCCTGTTCTGGAAACCATTTTTGTAGGTGACTCCTCAAAGAATCTGTCCAAAATTAAAGGAATGAGAAAAGAGGTCATGAAACACACTGACAAAATAAATGACAATAATCAACAGCACCCTATAGGCATTTTAAAAGAACTCAAGGTTAAATAGCTGAATAAGGAGTGACAGTGGGTTCACTCTCATTCAGCAGCTCCTTGGCACCTCAGGACTAGAAATGGCAAACATGAAGTAGCTTTTAAAAAAATAAAAACCTGCAACAAATAAAACTGTTAATGTAAGCAGAAACAATAATTTAAAATATGGTTAGTGAACACTTACAAAATTACATGATTTAAATGAAAATAACTGGCATGGCTTTTTGCCAAAGGAAATCCTGCTTTTAAAAACTATGTAAGATCTCTGAAAGATTCAACAAACATGGGGCTGAGGGTGCTGTAGCTGTCAAAAATCAACGCTGGCTTTTCACAATACTTTTAACAAAGTCTCTTACCAAAAGGTTACTAGGAAACTAAGCAGCCACATGACGAGAAAGAGTTCGTATAAGAATAAGCAGAAACACATTACCCAAGGTATAAAGCTCTGGCTTGCTCATACCTTGAACACTATGTGCAAAAGAGGAAGGTAGAAGACACAACCAAAATGAGTAAAAAAGGTCAGCTGTTCCCACCCGGAGTTTGTAAGCCTGAGGTGTCACATGCTGCAGATACAAGAACCTTACAAGGGTTCAAGGGGGTCCAAAGACATTCACAGAAGCAGCCACGCGGAGGTCTCACATACCTCACTGTATGTCCCCACTGAGGGGATACTGCACGTCCCCTTCCCACCTCACCCTCCCACAGGCTCCGAGGAACCTTTCCGCCCCGTCCAGGTGTCACAGAGGCAGGCTGTGCTCAACCCAGGGCAGTCAACACGCCGGCTGAAAACCAGAGTCGACTTAAAAACGTAAACACAACTTTACAGCAGCCCGGCGGTTCCTTCCCTGCCAAGCAACCGACCATCACCCGGGCTGGCTGCCGAGTAACCAGGCCCCGCTCCTCCCGACCCCGCGCCGCCCGCCGCGCCCCCCGCCACGACGCACCGCCCCGAGGCCTCAGCGCAGCCTCCCGAGGACCAGGGCGGGGCGAGGACCGGCAGGGCCCAGCGGCCCCGCAGCTCTTCCGCGGCCCTGCCCCGCGCGTCACCTGCAGCGCTCGCATTCCGGCCGCCGCTCGCAGCGCTCCACAGGCAGCTCCCACAGACCCGCGCACTCCTCGCGCTCCTCGCCCCGCTCCATGCCGGCGCGGCAGAGGCCGCCGCTCACCGCCAGGGGGCGCCGGCGAGCAGGAAAGGCCGCAGGCCCCGCTCACGTGAGGCGTCCCCGCCCCTTCGCGGAGGCTGATCCAGTCGGAGCGCGAGGAGCCCCGCCGGCGGCTCAGCCAATCGCGGCGCCGAGAGCCGCTCACGGGGAGCGGCGGGGCCGCTGGGGGTCGCTGCTGTCACGCGTGGCGCAGGGTGCGCGCTCTCCCCTGCCGGGCCCCTTGCGCCGCCTGCCCGCGCGGCTGGGCCTGAGGCCGGCCCTCACACGGAGGAGAGGTCTTCTGACATTAGCAGCTGCAGACGGATTGGCTGGTTGCGTTATTCCCCGTTCTCTGTTCGGCATCCGAAATAAAATCTATCGTGTTTGTGTGTTTACAGTCTTCAGAGACAGCTGATGTCATTTAGGCCCGCTGGTACTAGGTGTATGTGCAATGTTACGGCGGCTTTGCTTTTAGGTTTTGTGTTTTCGTACCGCAGTTTTGTATTTGTAGCACAAACTACAAATTAATTCATTTTCTTCAAGAGCTGCTAGAATGCATTCCACTCACAAGACTAAAAGCGATTCTAAAGCTGGCTGTAAAATTACCCGGTGTAAATGCAAAAGAAAAAATGTAAGGAAAAGGAAAATACAACTATGCACATTTTAAATTATAAATTTATTTGTTCCTAGTATACTATGTCCCATAATTTAGGACAGAGGGACCAATAGAGGGGGGCTGGAATTCTTCTATTAAGCTGAAAGCCTTGTCACAAGATTAGTTGGTATAAACTACAAAGAGCTTATTTAGGCTGATTATTAGAAGTAACACAGGACAGGAGAAGGATGACTTTGTCCAGGGTTACCTTTCTGCTTCCACCTTAGTGAAAAAAGTCCCCGTGCACTGCTACTGGCAGGAGTTTGGATATGCCTTCACAGCTTCCCATGAGAGCCCTCAAAGGCTGAGGTTTTATCTGGTCCGGTAAGAATAATTTACTTCAGTCATCAGATTAGAAATAAACTGCTGTAAACTTCTGGTCTAACTACAGAGAAAAAGAAAATAGATCTACAGAGAGATGCTAAAATAAATGTAATAATAACATGCCATGGAGTAACCTTATTGTCAAGGGAATAGCACATGTAGCAGGGATAGCTAGAGGCTACAGAGAGAGAGAGCACTATCACTTTTCTCCATATATATACATCTGAAGAGCAAGTGAACAGTTTAAACGGAAGGAAAGTGTTCACACAAGATCAGGTTAGGATAAACTGCCTGTGACTGAAATGTAGGCTTGAAGAGAGAGGGTTCCTATTATCAGAACATTGCTGCTCTGGACCACCAACAAAAGCAGAAGAGACTAAACGCCAGCTCAACACATTCAGTTTTTGCAACAGAGCCAGTGTTTGCATGTTCCAGAGCTTAACAGATCAGCAGCTTCTCTCACTGCAGGCTGGCAAACTACAAATCTGGCACTCACTTAAGAAAACAGGAAGCATGGTTTCTAGGCCAAAAGGTCTTAAGCATCAGAACAAGTTTAACAGGAGAAATGCCTCAGTATTGAAGACTAAGACAAAAAGTAAAACAGCTTTTATGGTAGATCTTGATAACCAGTCTTTTGCAGGCTAATAGGTAAATGGGCCCAGACTACCTATTTAATGCATGACTATCTTAGTACTTGATATGCATACTTAAATCCAAATTAATACCCCCACCATCATATTATAAACCTGAGGAACTCACAGCATCCCTTTAGACCAGTGTTAGCAGTTTGTAAATTTGCAGAGCTAGATGATGGCATGACTGGGAGCTTCTTACTTGCATTTAATACTCCTTGATGTACTGCCCTGTTCCCTTTTTGAGATCATGAGTGATCACATGTTTAGTGACTAGCTGTAGACTCACTGTCGTATGGAAAGTCCATTAAATTTTATGGAAAGTACCATTCATCTGCACATTGAATCTCTTCTGCATACTTGCATAAACCATTACTCTTTTATTCTAGGATTAGCCCTTATTAAGTAAGACCAAGTTACATTTCCTGCTGTTACAAGTGGTGTACCCCCCTCCTGCCCTGAGAAGTCCAAATTTAATTTATGTTTGTTTTAAGAGATGTGAAGAAGCTGTTACAATGGCAGTTCTCAGACAAGCATGTTCGAATGGCAGGTGTAGTTCCCCAGCAGCTTTAGCCAGTTAAAGTGCCATGTTTCTACTCCCTAGCTTGACTCATCATTTCAAATACTAACATAGGTAATTTGAAGTCCTCCTGGATTTATGATCTTTTTTTGCAAAAGCTGTATCCCCATACAGAATGTGCTTTCATGGCAGCTCACAAATGTTGAATTTGAGCCAGTTGTGGTTCTTCCCTGGCCACTGATCCAAAAGGCAGCAGTGAAGCTGGATGAACTGCCTGAACAGGCTCACTGCACAGTCACTGGTGTCAGCACGAGGCGTAGGCTGCCTAAGTGGAGTCAAAGCTGGGAGCCTGGAAGCCATGACTGGCTAAGCTGCTGTCTCAGTGCACCACAGGTGAGCCTGAAGAAGTGACTAGCACTGAGGAATGTGAGCCAATGGGAAACAAGGTTGCAGACAGGTGAGCTGAGAGATGCTCATACAAAGGCTGCAATGAAAAAGAAGAGATGATGGTTTTGTTTGTTCTATATTTCTGCCTCAATTCCTTACAACAGAAGACAGACATCTTGCTGTTTGTACAGAAGAACGGTATTAACAAAACACCTTCCAAGCTGGCAGTGTGTGTCCACAGAAGCTGACACGCACATACAGAAGCCAGTATCCTAGATAAGGGGGTTCATGAGCAATGCTGGTACATGCCACTATGGGTAGCATCTGTGCAGGATACGTTTGGGGGTGTCTGAACTCAAAACGAGGAACTGGTGAATGTTGGGGAAGAGCCTGCTTTCTGTTTGACACAAACATGCACTGACCTGGTTTGCCAGCCCACTTGTTTCCTGAGGCAGGCCTTTGTGAAGCAAAAAGAATGGTTTAGTGAGACAAAGTAGCTGGCCAGAATAATACAGTTCCAGCCTCCCACTAAGGATTTGGTGACTACTGCTTGAGGTGCTGTATTTTTCCACATGCACAGAGATGCTGTGAGGCTCAAGGGCAAAAGCTGTCTGTGACTGTTCTAGGTGCCATACAATAATTGATTTACAGCACAAAAGCTGGGAGTAAAACATCCTATCTTACTTGTTTGCCTGGGCAGCTAAGGATTTCAGATAAAAATATAAATATTTAAAAAAAAAAAAAAAATCACCCAAAAACAGTGAAAAGGATTTTGCCATCCAGTACTGAAAAACTGATTGCATGGTAAGAACTGTGTAACAATGATGTACAGTGCATAATGTCTCCTAATCTGTTGAACCTGTGGGCTTCAGACATTGCCTGTTCTATTTAAAGTGTTTGGATTTGTCTGTCAATCATGATAACTCACTGCTTTGTAAAAACTGACAGCAAGTGACTTGAAAAACACAGAATTAATTTCAGATATTTTAGTCACTGCTGGGTAGTTGGAAATGTCCTTTACATAAACTGGAGAAACAGCAGCAGTGATAGAAACATCCTGTTTGTTGCTTAATCTTCATCTGCATTTTTTTCTGTTGGCGTAAGAACTAAAATTTGTGCAATCATGTCCAAAAGGCTTTGCAGCAGTGATTCTGCTATTATTCTGTCTGATGAAAATTCTTCTGCAGAGCTGATTGATGTGCTGTAGCACCTCTCTTCTGTATTTGCTGAAAGACACATACTTTCTATAAGATCATTTCCATCTCAGAATCACAGGATTTGGGGGATAATAATGTTCATCCATTAAAACTCTTTTTTTTCTCCACAGCTTGGAGACACACTGTAAGGAAGTGCTACTAAGAACTATTTCCATGTGAGGAAATAGTTCAAAATAATTATTCCATCCCAGCTGTCTCGTGCTAACTCCTGTAAATACACTTTAATTTTGGTTTTAACTACACCAGTGAGTTACCATGAAATAATGAGGGTGTGACTTTGCAAAGTAACTACTGCATCACAAAACAGTTGGTGTACATGTTTTCACATGCTGTTAATACCAGGAAATGTTCTTTCTCTTTCTCCCTTTCACTTAGGGATAATTAACTGCCATTTTGAAAAAGTAATAGTGTAAACAGTGATACCCATTATGAGTAGAACCATGTTTTTTTACTCCGTCTTACAACACTGAAACTTTTTTGGGGAATCTGCATTGGAACTAATTTCAACTAAATTATATAAACGTACTTACATTGTAGTACTTGTCTTCCAAGAAGATGAAAGTACTGGGGCAGGACAGGTATTGATACAGACTGCAGCTTTGCTTTTGAAGTATCACCCAGGTTTAGTGTAAGTGGCTTAGTTTAGTCCCATTTTGAAGAGAGAATCCCTTAGGAGACTGAAGATTGGTCTGCAACTACATAATTCTTCAGGCATCATTCATCACTTGCAAATACATTTTACCTAACACAGGTATACTAACAAAGCCTGTGGCATAGACACAATTATGCCAGCATATATTATTGAAAGGCAGCTTTTGAGCATTTCAGTTGCCTTAGTTACTACAAAATGTTACTAATCAGACAGAAAGATTGCTACTGCAAATGAATTTAATAAATACTGCAGCGCTTGCACAGCTGTTTGCAGTCTACCTGCGCTTGGAGTTCCGTCTCAGAAACTTGTGAGTGCTGGCAGTGTAGCAGGTGTTAGACAATGCCGCTGCAGGCAGCCTCCAGCCAATTTCCACTAAGCTCAAATGAGCACGTTGTTCAAGCCTACATATATTCAGCAAACTTTAAAACTTGCAGCATATTTCTAAATGTGACAAATAATTTGAAGTTGTACATAAATTGTCACTGCTGCTGGAGGTAATGATCTTGCCTTTTTTCCCACCCTCCCCATCTCCCCTGGTGGTAACACAAGTCATCATGTGCCCGCACAAACACCCTGCAATTTTCTTTTTCTTGTTTATTCTGAGATAGGCCAGCTTAGTTTACCCTGTGGCTAGCCAGGCACTCGTGCTGGCATAAGCATGCTGGAATAGAATCATAGAATCACTATGTTGTAAAGGACCTCTAGGATCATCAGGTCCAACCTTTATCCCATCATCTCCCTAACCACTAGACCATAGCCTCAAGCACTTCATCTCCTCATCTTTTAAATACCTCCAGGGACGGCAACTCCACCACCTCCCTGGGCAGCCTGTGCCAGTGCCTAACCACCCTCTCAGTAAAGAACTTCTTCCTAATATCCAACCTAAACTTCCCCTGACGCAACTTGAGGCCATTTCCTCTCATCCTATCATTAGTAATTTGGGAGAAGAGACCAACACCAGCCTCACTACAACCTCCTTTTAGGTATTTGTAGAGAGCAATAAGGTCTCCTCTCAGTCTCCTCTTCTCCAAACTAAACAACCCCAGTTCCCTCAGCCGGTCTTCATAAGGCCTGTTTTCCAGACCTCTCACGAGCCTCGTTGCCCTTCTCTGGACTCACTCCAGCACCTCAATGTCCTTCTTATCCTGTGGTGCCCAGAACTGGACACAGTACTCAAGGTGTGGTCTCACGAGTGCCAAGTACAGGGGCATGGCCTCCTCCCTACTCCTGCTGGTCACACTGTTTTGGATACAGGCCAGGATGCCATTGGCCTTCTTGGCCACCTGGGCACACTGCTGGCTCGTGTTCAGTCGGCTGTCAACCAACACCCCCAGGTCCTTTTCCACCAGGCAGCTTTCCAGCCGCTCTTCCCCAAGCCTGTAGCGCTGCATGGGGTTGTTGTGGCCGAAGTGCAAGACCCGGCACTTGCCCTTGTTAAACCTCATACAATTGGCCTCAGCCCATCGCTCCAGCCTGTCCAAATCCCACTGCAAAGCCTCCCTACCTTCAGGCAGATCGACACTCCCACTTAATTTTGTGTCATCTGCAAATTTACTGAGGGTGCATTGATAAAGATATTAAACAAGACTGGCCCCAGAACCAAGCACTGAGGGACACTGCTTGTGTCTGGTCTCCATCTGGATTTAACTCCATTCACCACAACTCTCTGGGCTCAGCCGTCCAGCCAGTTTTTAACCCAGTGAAGAGTCCACCTGTCGAAGCCATGAACCGCCAGCTTCTCCAGCAGAATGCTGTGGGAAACAGTGTCAAATGTCTTACTGAAGTCCAGGTAGACAACATCCACTAGGTGGGTCACCTGATCATAGAAGGAGATCAGGTTGGTTAAACAGGACTTGCCCTTCATGAACCCATGCTGGGTAGACCTGATCCCCCTGTTGTCCTGCACTTGCCGCGTGATCACCCCCAAGATGAACCTTTCCATAATCTTTCCTGGCCCCGAGGTCAGGCTGACAGGCCTGTAGTTCCCCAGATCCTCCTTCCTGCCCTTCTTGTAGATGGGCGTCACATTGGCAATTTTCCAGTCATCCGGGACCTCACCCAATAAATAGGACTGCTGACAGGTGATGGAGAGCGGCTCGGCAAGTTCCTCCGCCAGCTCCCTCAGCACTCTCGGGTGGATCTCATCTGACCCCATAGACTTATGGGTGTCCAATTCACTCAGCAGGTCCTTCACTACTATTTCCTGGATTATAAGGGGATTATTCTGATCTCTATCCCAATCTTCCTGCTCAGAGGACTGAATACCATGAGGATAACTGGTCTGACTTTTAAAGACTGTGGCAAAGACGGCGTTAAGTACCTCAGCCTTTTCCTCATCCTTCGTTAACAATGTTCCCCTTGCATCCAATAAAGGATGGAGATTATTCTCCCTGGTTCTTTTTTTGTTGCTAATGTATTTGTAAAAGCACTTCTTGTTATCTCTTGCAGCAGTGGCCAGGCTCAGTTCTAGCTGAGCTTTTGCCCCCCTAATGTTCTTCCTACATGACCTAACTAAATCCCTATACTCTTCCGGAGTAGCCTGCCCCTTCTTCCAGAGGTGGTAGACTCTCTTCTTTCTCCTAAATCCCAGCAGAAGCTCCCTGTTCAGCCAGGCCGGTTGCTTTCCCCACCAGTTTGTCTTATGACACATGGGGACAGCCTGCTCCTGTGCCTTTAAGTTTCTTCTTGAAAAAAGTCCAGCCTTTCTGGCCCCCTTTGCCCTCTAGGACTGTTTCCCAAGGGCCTTTCTCATCCAGTGTTCTAAACAGGTTGAAATCTGCCCTTCGGAAGTCAATGGTAATAGTTTTGCTGCCCCCCCTGCCTAACTGGGCTAAGGATCGAGGACTGGATCATTTCATGGTCGCTGAGCCCAAGACAGCCTCCAACCACCACATCACCTACCAGTCCTTCTCTGTTTGCAAACAACAGGTCTAGCAAGACACCTTCCCTGGTGGGTTCACTTACCAGCTGAGTCAGGAAGTTATCTTCCATGCACTGCAGAAACTTCCTGGACTGTTTCCTCTCTGCTGTGTTACATTTCCAGCAGATGTCTGGTAAGGAGGAAGGAAGGATGAGTAAGGAAGATATAAAAAGTCCATCTTTCTATTCAGATCTCTAGCGTCAGTAAGAAAAGTAAAAGACCAGTAAAAATGTAAACACTGTGAAACAAAATACTGCTTTCCTGGGTGTGTGCTGCTGCCCATGGGTTCTGGCCTCAGTCCCTGGTCGGTGTCTCATTGTGGGCCATCCCTGTGCAGGCTACAGTCATAATCTGCTGGAAAGGCAAATGGCAATATATACAAGTATTGCCAGCTAAAAATAACTCTCCATGGCATCTTCACTTCTGTTTTTTATTGTCACCCTTCCTTTTGCAAGCCACCACTTTTCCTTTCCTGCTGCTCTGCTACTGCTGCAGCATTTGTCTTGTCTGTGCCACAGTGTTGTGAAGCAACATGCCAGCCTGCTGCTTGAGCTGCACTCCCTGCCAGCATGCCACATCACACAGTGCTGTGTATCCATGATTTAGCAAATCTCTGTGTACTCGCTTCTTTGTTTTGCTGTTAGTGGTTAGTTGCAAAAGATGTGGAAGAGATCATAATCTGGAAAAATACATTAAAGTACTATTTTGGCTGCCAGAGTTGGTTCATGAGTCTGGTTGGTGTTATGATTGTAAAAACTAACTGCCTTCTCAGTTGCTTTTGGGTTTAACTATTGTAAGTATATCTCACATTTTGCATGGAATTTCGTCAAGGTATTTTATGAGGTCACATGCGAGTGTCATCTCCCTTTTTGAAACAGATTAGACCGAACAACCAAGGTAAATGAAATACATTATGTTACAGATCATTCACTTTCATTCACTTGTTTCATAAAAGAAGAAGTGAATATTTGTAAAATATAAACATATTTTCAAACACAGTCTTTCCAGCGCTGATCTGAAAGTTTGGTAACAAGGCTTCTGATTGTGTCATGGCCTCCTTCATGATACTAGGCTAATAACAGAGGTAATTCTAGTCACTGAACAGTAATTGCAGCCTGTGATTGCAACTCTGATGACCTGGAGCACATGACAGAAATAGGTAACTGAGAACTTCATTTTCATTTGAAAATCCTTGCCTAAAATCAGATTCAAAAGTCAAAATCTGTGCACTGTATAGATACTAGTTGGTCATATGATCTTGGTACACTGTGTATGTCATTTAGTATCTGCAAAACACAGTACAAAGAGCAGGTGCAAAACAAAACAGGTAAAATTCAGTGATGGAGAGATTAAAATAAGCAGCAGACAGATAGCCTTTGAAGTGGTATCTACTAAAATACTGTACGTAAGGCTCAATGTGTCCTCCATAGGTTTGTAGCTTTAGGACTACACTAGAGAGGTTCTGTTTTCAGGACTACCCAGTGGAGACTTGTGTATGTCTCTGGGAAGCTGGCAAGCACGTACGGAGAATTCACTAGTATCAGTTTGTACTACTAGCGATGCAGAGGTGGCACATCACAGGGAGAGAAAAGATTGCAAGTGCACTGGTTAAGGAACACTGACTGAAATTTTTAACTGTGAGCTTTTATTAAAGGCCTCTGGAAGTCAGTATTCCATTCAGCTGTACTTTTACAGGGTACCCTGGGATGTCAGAAGCCCTTTTTCTGTTCACTTTAGAAGCTTTGCATGCAGTGAGATATTTCAAAGTCGTAACTATTATATCAACTGAATATGTTTCACAAACCTGTGTTGGGAATCTGGTCAAACATCATAATTACAGTATTTCTTTAGTGTTTCCTGCTCCAGTGTCAGTAATGATATGCCCTACTATAGGTGGTCAATGGAGGCAGGTTCTACCCATGTGGAAACTACTCCTTCTTTAACTCACCTTCCACAATAAGTGTAGCTGCATTACTTTTGGTCTTAACAAACAAACAAGCAAAATGCTTTAAGGATGAAAGCCCAAACTGTACTTGTTTTGCAATGTAACATTTGGCTTGTTCACTGTTCCTTCTATCAGAATGGGATGTGAAACCAACAGAGATCATAGAATCACAGAACCATAAAATCATAGAATAGCCTTGGTTGGAAAAGATCTCTAAGATCATCAAGTCCAACCACTAACCCAGCACTGCGAATTCACCACTACACCATGTCCCTCAACACTTCGTCTATACATCTCTTAAATTTCTTCAGGGATGGGGACTCCACCACTGCCCTGGGCAGCCTATTGCAATGTTTGATAACCCCTTCAGTGAAGAAATTTTTCCTAATATCCAATCTAAATAGATGACCACTGTGATTTATTCTTGGCTACAACAATGCACCTCCAAAAAGGAGAAGTACCTCTCCCTTTAGAGCCAAGAGGTTGTGGTCATTTGGAAAACATGACAATGCAGAAGGGAAATGTCAGAGCAACTTTACTCATGCCCACATGCTTAGCAACATCTTGCCATTGCTTAGTTTGGACAGTTTCACAGAACAGATACACAACACATTCCATAGGATCCATTTTTCTGGTTCTGTAAAGGCAGTCTTGTAGACAAGTCTACATCAAATGGAGTAAAAGCCTGAAGATAACAGTAATAGCACAGGAGATTCAGTTGAAATTTCTGGTAAATAAAATATCACTGTCAGTCTGTAAAATGTGAACAGTTTCATCTCTAGTCTGCTTAAGATAATTATTGACAGATGTGGAAGAGTACAGCAAGCCAGAAAAGCTCTATTCTTCCAAAGCAGTATTCATGCAGCACAATTGTCCTGGATTTATAGACCAAACCCTAAACTAACATTAAAGCATAGCGTGGCTGGATATCTGCCACTCTACTGTGGGACTAGACTGTAGTTTGAACACAGACCATGGTAAAGTGTGAGAGGAGCAAATATGGAACCAGGAGTTCATCTTGGTTAGTAAAAGAGGATACAATAGTATGTGGCAAGGAAAGAAAGCTGTATTTATGAGGCACATACGTGCAGCAGAAGGAACTTTGAACAAAACTATGCCTTAGACAGCAAAGCATACAGCACAGAAGATCATTTTCTCCTCTGTGCTAGCAAGTCTGGGCAAGTGCACTAAGAGAAATGATTCAGGGTGCCACCTGCTCCTGGAAAGGACCTTTCTTGGATGCTTCCTGCTCACTGTCACAGTGAAAATCAGTCTTCTTACTCTGTATCTAACAGTGTAGACATCCCAAATCTGCTGCTATTAGGTACTGTTTCTCGTCCTTGTCTTCCATGTTGAGACATACTGCACCTATCACAGCCTTATCTTTAGTTTATATTTTTTCTTATGGTTAAGCCTGAATTGTTAAGTGGATGCTTATGAACAACTAAGATCTTTTTTAGACAAAACGTTAGCCATGATACATGATGTAATAATGTCCCCCTTAGTTACCTCTGCTGAAACACCTTGGATTTTTTTATTCTGTTTTTGCTTTGCTTCTGATCATTTTGCTTACTCTGGTGATATATTTGCTAATCCTTCATCATCCTAACAGTATTGTTAATGATATCAGGCATTTAAGGAAGTTAAGTTGAAGTTTATAGATCTGATTCCCCTAGGAAGAGTTCTTTACATAATAAATAGTACTTTCAGGTAAAACATGTTTTTTTCTTCTAGTAGTTAGCAAATCAGAGGGAGTAAAAATGAACTGCTGTATTTCTTTTAGAAATCTTTCTATTTTGTTGAGCAGTGTATTTCCTTTTTAATAGCCTAATTTGAAGGCTTTGCCAGACCCCAGCCAAATTCTTTTCCTTAGGCTGGACTGAATCTCTTTTCCCTAGATATTTTAACTTCTAGGGGACTCTGAACAAAGCTAAATAACCTAAATACGTAGCTCCATGGAGTGGTCTTGCACAGTAAATAGTTGTGGTAGTGGAGATAATTTTGTGCTGCTGCAGCTCTACCATCTGCTTGACAGATAATGTAGTAGGTGAGATCAATGCCTAAAATAATTATGTATGTCAGTAGTAACCATGATGTAATGTACACATAATGGCCCTGCAATATGCTTCCTAGGGCAGTCCCCAGACAAGGACATGGCGCCTATATTGTCTTTCATCTGCAACCTCAACCTGATATCTGGCAGTCTAGTAAACCCTTCTGGCCTTGCAAAAAGTCACAACAGGGATTTGCTTAAAAAGATGCTGGGACTATTTCTCCCTGATGCTGTCTCTGGAAGGACAGCATGCTGTGCAGCGGTTAGAAGGAGTGATATATGCTTACACACCTAGATAGGGCTGCCCCTATGCAGACACCAAATGTGTTCCTTCAGTCATGTACTGTAGAGGATTTCAGTGAGGCTGCATAGGAGGGATAAGGAAGACAGAGAAGGAGGGAAAGGCTATTTTATATAGCACTGTAGATGGCAGGCCAGCAAAATCATTAAAAATAGCATAAGGACACATGAGGCAGGAGGCTATGTGGTTATTATAACATAGCTCCCTGCTTAAGGAACACCCTGGCTGTGAATTTAAGGTGTGTATTTGCAATTTGTAATATTGTCCGGTATGAAGGAGAGTGGTCACTCATGGTGTGCGGCAGACACTCCAGCAACAAGCATGTTATCAGGAGAATTGGAGCCAGCTTTGAAATAAGTGGGAGCAGTGAATCCCAAAGAATAGAGCCTACTGGCATAATTTTCTTTCCAAGATCAAGACCTGATTTTGCCCCGAACTAGTCATTTGACATAGTCTGAAAAGCCATGATCTCGAACTAGCTTAGAACCACTATGAGAAGCATATGTGTAAGGAACAGGATGTTGTAGAGCTGTCATAGTCTCTGTCACCTGTGTAGATTTTGAGAAGGCTGGTAGTGGCCCACATGCACCACCCTTCTATTTGAATATAATACCATTAAGCCTTTCCTAATCTACATCCCAATTCAGCTCTCCACCTCTGAAGAATCCCAGCCACTGTTCACTAGCAGCAGTGGGATCCTCCAAGAAGACTTTGGGATTTAAAAAAAAGTTAGAAGACTCAAAACGTACAATGTTGTGAAATCCTGGGGAAACGGTAACAAGGCTTTTAACAAATGATCCAAGGAGAAAGGAGACCTATAGAAACTACTGATTTTCATTAATATTTCTGGAGTTTTTAACAAATCAGGATGAGAAGGCAAGTAGGGAGATTTTGTAGACAGTAAGCTGAAGGATAACTGCAATCCTAGGAAAAGCCACTTTTGAAAAAAATGCAGATTTCCCACCATTCATATGTGGAGGAAAAAAAAATAAGAAGCATGAAACCTGTAAAAAATAGTAAAGTGGATGAAAGCAGTTCTGAACATGCAGAAGCCAAACTCTAAAGTAAGTAGCCTCTGGCAAAGATGATGTTATAATGGTGTGTCATTAGCCTGAAATTACATTATCAGAGACTCTAATAACAAATCATGCCACAGCACACCATAAATCTATGTTTGTCAAACATCCTGAAATTACATTATCAGAGACTCTAATAACAAATCATGCCACAGCACACCATAAATCTATGTTTGTCAAACATATTAAAATTAATGTGTCTACTAACAGTTCACTGCTAGTGGTCAGGATTTTAAACAAATAGTGAAGGATTAAAGAGTTAAATGAGAAACATACAGTACCAGATATCATCCACTGAACTGCTTACTGCAACGTACGATAAAAGAACACAGATTTTCCAAAGTTTAGCCTTTGGCAAAGGATCCAAGCTTGGCTCTGCTGAACTTCAGAACAGTGCCTTAAAATACAGACAATCCCCAGGAGAGCTGTTAATTAACATGAAAGAGTAGGCAGAAATCTTTCTTTAACCAAGACAACAAAAAAGCATAATTGGCCCCAATTAATTAAAAACAAAAATATGCAAAGAAAAGTAAAGTGGCTGGGTTCCAGGATGCTAAAGCCTCAAGGTGATACTTAGATGCACAGCAGCACATGGCACATTCAAAGGGCTGTCATTGAGAAAACTGCTCAACCCCCTGTGAAACACAGGCTTTTGAATGACAAACTTTCAGGAAAAAGCTGCTATTTCCCCTTTTCTTTGTCTTTAGTGGGAGATACAAAGGAGGAACATGTAGCAGTGAAGTAAACATAAAGTGGAACAAGTGTAGAAATCTGTTTATACTATCTTTCAGATTGAAAAAGGAGTCAGCAGCTGCAGCAAGCAGGAGGGAGAAAGAAGTGCCTCTTAGGGATCTGCTTCATCAAACACACTCTTAAAAGGGTTCCTAAGCACTTTTAAGATGCTTAATATTGAAAGTGCTTGTAATATAAAAGGCTGTAATATCAGAAGCCTCAAGGCCATGTTGAATGTGGCTTCAAGCAACCTGGTCTAGTGGGAGGTGTCCCTGCCATGGCAGGGGGGTTGGAACGAGATG
The DNA here is from genome assembly GCA_028020825.1 of Podargus strigoides. Lineage (NCBI taxonomy): Eukaryota > Metazoa > Chordata > Aves > Caprimulgiformes > Podargidae > Podargus > Podargus strigoides. The sequence goes on along the minus strand of CM051663.1, from coordinate 81,222,206 downwards.
ATCTTTAAGGTCCCTTCCAACCCAAACCATTCTATGATTCTATGAAAACTGCAAAGTTAAATATTTTTCTCTTTGTGTCAAAGATAGATAGGCTCACTGTCATTAAGAGCGAGCAAGGACTACATGGTGCTGTAGGATGAGATTAATTGTATGAGGTTTAACAAGGGTAAGTGCCGGGTCATGCACTTCGGCCACAACAACCCCATGCAGCGCTACAGGCTTGGGGAAGAGTGGCTGGAAAGCTGCCTGGCGGAAAAGGACCTGGGGGTGTTGGTTGACAGCCGACTGAACACGAGCCAGCAGTGTGCCCAGGTGGCCAAGAAGGCCAATGGCATCCTGGCCTGTATCAGAAACGGTGTGACCAGCAGGAGTAGGGAGGTGATCGTGTCCCTGTACTCGGCACTCGTGAGACCGCACCTTGAGTACTGTGTCCAGTTCTGGGCACCACAGGATAAGAAGGACATTGAGGTGCTGGAGCGAGTCCCGAGAAGGGCAACGAGGCTGGTGAGAGGTCTGGAAAACAGGGCTTATGAAGACTGGCTGAGGGAACTGGGGTTGCTTAGTTTGGAGGAGACTGAGAGGAGACCTCATTGCTCTCTACAACTACCTAGAAGGAGGTTGTAGTGAGGCTGGTGTTGGTCTTTTCTCCCAAATCACTAATGATAGGACGAGAGGAAATGGCCTCAAGTTGCATCAGGGGAAGTTTAGATTGGATATTAGGAAGAAGTTCTTTACTGAGAGGGTGGTTAGGCAGTGGCACAGGCTGCCCAGGGAGGTGGTGGAGTCGCCATCCCTGGAGGTGTTTAAAAGATGAGGAGATGAAGCACTTGAGGCCATGGTCTAGTGGTTTAATGGTTAGGAATATGATGGGATAAAGGTTGGACTTGATGATCCTGGAGGTCCCTTCCAACCATAATTATTCTGATTCTATGAGGAGGGAGCTCAGGAGGTGCCAGGTGCAAAGTGCTGCTCCTAGCAAGGTCAGCCATGGGGTCAAACCAGGCTACTCAGACAGTGAGGGAGCCTGCACAGCCCCCGGGGCAGCCTGGCCACCACTCATCCTCCTGGGGAAAGGTTTCCTTACAGCTGGTCTCAGCCTCTCCTGTCTCTCACCCTCCTGCCATGCCCTTCTGAGAAGAGCCTGGCTCCCAGACAGGCCCTCGGAGGCACTGCAGCTGCTGTTAGGTGCCCCCAGACCCCTCTCTGTCCAGGCTGAAGCAGCCCTGGTGCTCTAGCCTCTGCACACAGAGCTGGAGCAGTCTGGGAACCTGGCAGCGTGTCCTCGTGGGTCCCATGCACAGAGTTACTCCCACCTGCTGTAGTGTGCTCAGTCACATTTGAACTGTGAGAACTGCAATGGGTCTGTTTCTTTAAGATGCTTGAAACATCCCCATATTCCCCTTGTAAATGCTGAAAAATTTGTGGAAAAAAAGAAAATCCAAAGGATCAAACTAATACAGAAAGCTGTATTTTTATCATAGTATTAATTCCATGCATATATAAACTTGTATTTGGGGACTTGGAAGCACCTTACTGAACAGATCTAAAATAATCGCCCCAATCCTTTCCCGTGACAAATGTGATCTGGACTACAGAGGAATTCAAAGTCCAGTGCTACAACACTGCGGCCCACGGGCTAAAGAACTGCTGTGAGATAACAGGAAAAGATGGCTCATTGCTCTTTCACCGAGATCAGTAAAAAAAATCAGCATGCGCTTCAGTGAAGAGTGGGAAATAGGCTGGAAGGAATAAACCTCCTGCATGTTCAAGGCCAGCGAAGGTGACATCCACATGGAAAAAAAAATAAATCACAAAAGCAACAGCACTGTGTCTATTGAATGCTGAAAGAAAAGCCACTTAACAGCTAAACAACACAAATATTGTGATTAGTACAGCTTCTGGCTACGCACTATTATGCAAAGCTGCGTATTTTAGTGTCTTCTGTACTTTGAGATGCATCTGACACCGATTTTGCTGTTGTGTATCTGTGTGATCATGTGCAGCAAAGGTCTTTGTTATGGCACTGCTGCCTAAAGTTATGAAACAGAGAAATGGAATACAGTTGTAGTTTGTCAATTTTATGAGCCCTTCTCAGGTGTAAAATTAATAAAACAGCCTCTATGTTAAAACGTCTGTGCTGATATGAACAAAGCTATATATATTCATATATAGCTTGCAAAGGGTTTATCTTCCGATAACCTTGGTTTGCACCAAGCTTTTTTACTAGAGTGCTACAGAATTTTTTTTTTGTGATGTGTGCACTGCAAAGTCAGAAAGGTGTATGCATGAGTATAGCAAATTATTGGGAACGTGCATTTACACCACCTTCAGGGGCTCAACATGTGCACTACACAGAATAAACTCCTTTGTGTAGAGGCAGAGAAGTGTAGGCAGTTTTTAATGGAGAGCACCTAACTGTAAAATAATCTAATTTGTATCAATCTGTGCATCACCTGATTTATCCTGTGCCCACAGCCCATTTGTAAGGAGACTGAAAGCAGCAACACAGGGAGCTGCATATGAGCCTGAACTGATGTGACAAGCAGGTTTACGCTGCTGACTGCTGCCACAGTGGGGGCTGTCAGCAAAGCACTGGAAGGTGTGTTTATAAAAAACTTGCATCTTAATAATGCACCTATGAATAAATTTAGTCTCCCAGACATCTTGGGCCAAGAGCTCATATATTTCACTTAACAGTGGTAATGGAAGAGAAGGGGAATACTTCTCGCTTGACTCAGTTAATTTATTTCTGTCCACTGTGCCTTGTGATAGTCTCCCAATGGGGCTATTGCAAATATTTGCCATACACAGGTGGCAAATACATCTTTAGAGGGCACTAGTGAGGTTCTCACCCCACTCCATTGGGAGGCTAAAAGGCATATTGTCTGGTAAGGTGTTTCACCAATATTTATATACCTCAACATTCATCAGCTTCACACCCCAAGTCAGATGTCACTTATATGATTTGCATATAAAAGGATCATATTCCTTTTTTTTTTTAAATATGTTTAGTATCTATGAAAGAGTTTGGAAAATTCCCAGGTCCGTCTCTCAGTACCTTCTTCTACTCAGTAAATGAAATCCACACTTGACTGAAACTTAGACCACTTGCCTTACGAAGGAATGAAATTATGTGTAGACATTTTTCTCATTAGATTTCTCCAAAACTGATAAAATTAGCAGCTGATATATTTACTACATTATTTGCAGTGTGCTTTAATTTCCATTTTCCTTCCCGTCATCTAATCAGTGGACATTATACAGCAGCAAATCTGCTTGTTTTTCTTTCTTTTATGGAACTTTAAACTGCTTCCAATTAAATTATTTTATTTAATATAATATATTATTATGCAAGCTGGATTTCTCAAACATAAAATGCAGTTGTATTCTTTATGCAATTTATCTTCATAAAAAAAGAATGCAGTGATAGCATTTAAGTTGGAACCCCATAAATTCAAAGCTTTCATAACTAAAACCAGTTTAGAATTAACATTTAAATTACAAAATATTAAATGTGAAGACTTCATTTTTTCCCCCTGAAATACCTATATCCTTTGGTAAAATGACTACATTGATTTGTTGAACAGATCTAGGGTTTTCAAATATTTTTTTTTGAGCCCACTTTGCCTACAGGTTTGTAAGTTATTGAAGATGACAGTTGTAGAACTATGCAAGTAGTACTGAAACCAAGATATAATACTTCACTGGCACTTTCCTGTGGAGAGTTATTTTTAATTATATGTGTATCAGCCATTCAGTGGAAAATTATGGTTGTCACAGAAAACTGCATCTACCTAGGATCAAAACCAAACTGGTGATTTTAATGGTTCTGATATATTATCTTCTATGCTTATTATATGGCACATTAAAATAATGAAATATTGATTTGTCAGGTAGTCATTTGGTGTTAATGCAAAAACTGTAGTGATATATCCTGGAAAAAATCCACTTTATATTAGACAGTACTTCTTATGTAATATGATACCAGTGTGAATTCTTAGAATGGTAAAAATCTTGTAAACCAAAGGGTGATGAGCTTTTGGTTGAATCATCTAGCAATGAAATAATTAAAGATTTGTATGTCCTCATACTTCAAGTAATCATTTCTGTTTGCTATGCACTCTGAAAACATGCCAAGTAGCATGCATTAGTGATGATTTGTGGTCTCCTTCTTGCTTGCACACAGAAACGCATACATGTGGATGCACAGATATGCACACACATACTCCCAAAAAGGTAATCAGGACTGTTGAATGCTTAGGTGGAAGTCAAGAGCAGAAGCTGATCAAGTTGCCTGGTCAAGTCATACAGAACTACTGCAATACAAGCAATGAACAGTAATAACATAAAATATGACCAGCTTCCTTCTCATTCACCATCCGTATGTGCCAGGAAAACTTTCCCTGCTGTCATTCCTGCATATGCTGCCACAGGCAGCTGCCTCTGCCACTGGTGCCTGCCCCACTAAACATGACAGTGTATATTCCCCCTTTCCATGATGCTGCTGCCTGCTCCACCAAACAGCTATCAATGTTTGATTATCAGCAACAACAAATAGCCATTTATCTTATCAAAACACCTGAGATAATTCTCTGCCACAGTTATTCCGCGTAGTCCTTTTTTTTCCCCCTACGCATTACATTTAAATACACTTCTGCAATTCAACCTGATAACAGGAGCTAGGACAGACAAGGAAATCCTGCCATTGCCCATGCCAACTTCCATCTGTGAAATCAAATGCAAAAATATTTCCTGATGAGTCTCTGCAATGAAATATTAAAATTCACTTACAAAGAAATAATGTTATGCTACAAGAAGGATGAAACTTGAAATGGAAAAATAGATTGTATTTCTTAGAGCTGCTCTGTTACGCATGGTTTCTGCAATCAGACTTTCTTTCTAGTGCTTTGGGGTGTTAAGCACCCTTAACTTTCACTAGAAACTCAGTAAATATGACAGGATTAAGGCCTAAATGCTTTAAAAAGCTCCTGGTACCATTCAGTTGCTCAGACAGGGATTAAAACTACTGCAGGCAGTAGCAAAGTGGTAAATATTGACTCAGCAGTAAATAAAATCAGTCCATTGAGGTGGAGTGTACAATATATGGTAGAGGAAGAGTCACGAGAAAGCATTGTTGCTCTTGGGCAGATTAAACAGTTTACATCACAAAACCAAGCGCTGTTTGAGGAAAGTCACAGTCTTCATAAAACACAGTGACACTTTACACTCACAGCAAAATTTAAACAAGGAACTTGTGAGTCCTTTTTTTTAAAATATCAAGTCAAAAAGTTATTTTCTTTAATTGCAAAACAGATGAAGTCTGGTACTGATGAACAACCCACTACCCTTTAATATGTCTTAAAATGTGCATGTGTAAATTTTAGTTCCCATTAGCAACTATGTTAAAAATCTTACAGTTTGTTATTTATAAAATGGAGGGTGTTTCGGTAACATTCTCTCCCATAAAAACACAATTTATTACCAGTTAAAGAAAAGCAGATGACATACATGTGATAAAGTGATGAGAAAGACAGCAAGTTTAATAGCTCTTTTCAAGCCTTGTTAAGGTGTAGTTAGTCACACTCAAAATCAGTAACTGCAGTGTCATTTTCTATTCAGCATATAGCAGTCAACTGTGAATCTACCACTAGGCTGAAATGTTAGTGTTTTATTAGCCAGAGCTCCTGCGTTTTTTATGTTTCTACAGAGCTGTGGATATGCCATCAAATGGTGGGAGGAATTTACAGTAACACAAAGATGAGCTCTCCTTGATTTGGTTGCTCTTGCTTTCTCTTCTCTTCTCTACTTTGAGGGATAAAAACAATATTAAAAACATAACATTAATATTTAAAAAGCAAGTATGCCTAACTGATGAGGCATCCTGCATATATGTGTATAGATATATGTGTGTCTGAGCAGAGGAACATGGCTCCATTACTGAAATGCAGTAAGCAGAAAAAGAAATAACTCACAAACTTTCACTGCATATCACTAAAACTGCTGGCAAAAGAACAAAAAGTGTGACTACCTCATGAAGTGGCTGTGAGATAAGAGAAGGTGTATGCATTTGAGGTTTATTTATTTTGAGTTACACTGCAACAGGGGAGAACAACAGTCTGGTGTCTTTTGTATTTTTCTTTCCCAATACTTGAATGGTCATCTGCCTAAATCTGTGTGTAGGTATGGGTTAATAACCAGTCCTCTGTCATAAGCTCATGTTGCCCTCCTATAATGTTAAAAACTAACCATTAAGAATCTTAAAGAGGTAAAAGCTTGGTAAAATAGCACAAAATCACTTTTTCTTTTTTTTTCAGGCAAGCCCTTGAGCATCTTAAGCCATTTTAAAGACTTAAATATAAATGTCCATACATGATAGATTTGTGGAAATATGCTGATACCGAATTTGGAAACATACACATCCAAACACTTGATATAAACATGAAAGAAACAGTAAAGTGATTGCATTGTACCTCAAATAAGTCTGCTAGGGATACCTATTAAGGGCATCACATATGTAAAAGTTCAAAATATATAATGGAGTATTCTTTATTAGAATAGACTTGCAGTATGAATAGAATATTCAGTATCTGAATGTGGAGTCTATATATTTATTTAAACATCATTTAACATTTCATAGTAAACTAAAAAATAAATATTTGGTATTATACTCAACCTGAAATTGACAGTATCTCTGAGAAAAGAATAGAGTTACTGAATATTTAGGGTTTACATAAAAAGGATGAGTATGTTCTGGTAAATAGTACTGCATAATGCATACTTCAATAGCCTTTCATGTGAATTTCAAGTAAGAGACTATACATAAGCAGCAGGTAAGCTATCAGAGGAGATTCTCCAAGGCCAGATGGAGTCTGACAGGTCTACACAAAGAACCAACCAACTAAAAGGGCATCCTTGTATGGCTAGGGAAAGCCTGTCATTTCCAGGATGCTGAATATTGCACCATGGCACAAAAAGTACCCTGTGCACAATGAGACTGATGACATTTAAAAATTGACTGATGCTTCCGGACATTGGCACTGTATAGCACTTGCAGTAAGACAGGACTCCTACATGCCATGCAGGATCACTCTCAAACACACGCTGCAGAGTCCACCAGTGGGTATTTTGTACAGTGGCAGAGCCCCACAGCCTGGCAGCAGCCTGCTGGAGAACAACAGAGGGATCCATGAGAAACTTTCCCAGGGTCTCCCTGCTGCCCTCGCTTGAGAGATAAAGTCCAGCTCAGCATCCTCAGTTGTCCTCAGCTCCTGCTCAAACCCCTGCCCTTGCCTGGCCCCAATCCTGCTGGTCCCTAGTGGGAAGGAGGAAAATGTACATCATCTCCGCAAACAGGGGCCAAGACTTGAGATTTCCAAATCACACTTTAAAACACCACTGTCTGGAGCTCAGGGATAAAGAAACAGGAGGGAGGAGCAAATGGCCTAGCCCAGTCTTTCCACCAAATTCATTGGGTCTAGGTGAACTGGTGAGCACAAGCTGAGCTTACTGATACAGGGACCAGTAAATGATGGAAAGAAACAAAATCCTAATTTCCATTTTCTAAATTATTAGTGATCACAGAATATTTTATAAATACATAGGGAAAGACTGAACTGTTAATGTATTATCCAGCAGCCCTTTCATGATTTTCTTCAAAAGTAGCTTTAATCTCAGTCTGTGAAATGAATGTAAAACTCTGAACAGGAATGGAAATTTTAAAAGATTGTTCATTGTTAACTCTTAATTTGCAAGCCTGAAGGATCTAATAATGGTTGGCTTTTACCTTGGAAACAACTACTGAAGATACTCTGAGCTTATAAAACGGAAGTATCACCAAAAGCCAAGTAAAAGATGAATTGAATAAATCAAAACGTCTTTACTAATCTCTTGTAAGAAAGGATACCAGTCAGCATGTGTCTCCTTCACCAAGTAAAAGGTTATATCAGACCACTGAAGTGAAAGAAACTGTACCACACGTATTTACTGTACTGTACATAATTAGAGATGTGACAGCAACATGAGCTGTTACAAAATGTCTTTCATCAAACGAAAAAAGTACCAAAAAAATAAGGAAATATCAGTCTAACCTGCAGGCTACAGATATAAAACACAGGGTACTAAAGATATGAACAAAGCAAACTTTCTGCAAAGAAAGATTTCAGAAAGTGGTCAGCTGTATAGGACCATACTTACTGAATCCCAGAATCACAGAATCACCTAGGCTGGAAAAGACCTTGAAGATCATCGTGTCCAACCATCCACCTGACACTGACAGTCCTCGACCACACCATACCCCTGAGTGCTGTGTCAACACAACTCTGAAACACCTCAAGGGGTGGGGAGGTCATAGAATCATAGAACCATAGAATCACCACAGTTGGAAAGGACCTCCAGGATCATCAAGTCCAACCTTTACCCCATCATCTCCCTAATCATTAGACCATTAGACCATGGCTTCAAGTGCTTCATCTACTCGTTTTTTAAAGACCACCAGGGACGGCAACTCCACCACCTCCCTGGGCAGCCTGTGCCAGTGCCTAACTACTCTCTCAGTAAAGAACTTCTTCCTAATATCCAACCTAAACTTCCCCTGAAGCAACTTGAGGCCATTTGCTCTCATCCTATCATTAGTAATTTGGGAGGAGAGACCAACACCAGCCTCACTACAACCTCTATCTAGGTAGTTGTAGAGAGCAATAAGGTCTCCTCTCAGTCTCTTCTTCTCCAAACTAAACAACCCCAATTCCCTCAGCTGGTTTTCATAAGGCCTGTTTTCCAGACCTCTCACCAGCCTCATTGCCCTTCTCTGGACCCACTCCGGCACCTCAATGTCCTTCCTGTACTGTGGTGCCCAGAACTGGACACAGTACTCAAGGTGTGGTCTCACGAGTGCCGAGTACAGGGGCACGATCACCTCCCTACTCCTGCTGGTCACACCGTTTCTGACACAGGCCAGGATGCCATTGGCCTTCTTGGCCACCTGGGCACACTGCTGGCTCGTGTTCAGTCGGCTGTCAACCAACACCCCCAGGTCCTTTTCCACCAGGCAGCTTTCCAGCCACTCTTCCCCAAGCCTGTAGCGCTGCATGGGGTTGTTGTGGCCGAAGTGCATGACCCGGCACTTGCCCTTGTTAAGCCTCATACAATTGGCCTCGGCCCATCACTCCAGCCTGTCCAAATCCCTCTGCAGAGCCTCCCTACCCTCAAGCAGATTGACACTCCCACTTAATTTCGTGTCATCTGCAAATTTACTGAGGGTGCATTCGATCCCCTCATCCAGGTCATTGATAAAAACATTAAACAAGACTGGCCCCAAAACCGAGCCCTGGGGAACACCACTTGTGACCATTGACTGAGTGTCAATGTTTATGCATTTATGCATTTATGTTTATGCATTTATACATTTCATGTTTTCCTAAGATGCCACGCTGTGTTTTAACTCCTTTTACACTGCTAAAATCATACAATCTCAAGAAGATATCAAGTACTTCTGCAAGTGATTCCCAGTGTGGGCACAGAGGGGGAACTCCAGATCTTGGAATGACCAGCAAGGGTTTTTTCTCCTGACCTCACAAAGGTCAGACTTTTGCCTCAAGTATTCACAAACCAAAGAAACCCTGCAGAAATATCAAGGGCGACAAAGACAAGGTCAAAGAGTATATGAGGTGGAAGAGTTGTTCCTGGCTGCAGTGCATTGTTTTTGTAAGAAGCAAGTTAAAATATTATTAAATCTGTGTAATAAATTATTTCAGAGGGGAAAAAAAATGCTACCTGCCGGTAGCTTATTATTAAGGAATCAGGGAAGAAAAGAACATTTTCTGGTGCCGTAGACAAACTCTAAACTTGCCACTTAAAATGCCAGCTTCTTTCAAAGCTGCCTTGTGTCATTGACATAAGTGAGCTCATGGCTGTTAATGAGTGACTCATGGATGTTTATTGTACAGAAAGAACACGAAGTATGTCATTGTACCTGTGCGAGTGAAATAATTTGCAAATACATATCAATTTTCTACTGCATTATATTGTTAATATTGTTAATACTGTTAATAATATTGTTAATATTGTTAATAAGTATCTGCTTTGTTGAGGTGTGATTTTCAATTTAGAAGAGACTTGTGGGAATATGATTTAAAATTCTCATTTGGACTTTTCTCTGACATTATTGCAGAAATACAAGCATGATTTACTAATGAAAAATGCGTATGTATACACTTGGTATTGTTTTCTGTAGCATTCAAAGGCCTTGTGGTTATTGAAAAAGCAATGCTTTCATCAATAACCAAAAAGCAGTAAATAGTTCACTTCCAAGCCCTTCTATGCATGCATAAATGCTGAAATTCTCAAAGAAAGAAGATTTACTGATCTTAGGGGGCAAAACAACAGAAAGGGGCTTGTGAAGGTGTTTTCTAATACTGTAGGGCAAACTCAAATCCTTTTCTGTTTTTTATATGCTTCTGAGTGAAGGTGAAACAAAGGGCTTTTTGGGAAAAAACTGTTCACCGAGGTGACAAAAATACGCAAAAAAAAATAAACAAAAAACACAGGAAACGCTTTTGTGGTAGTTATTAGCTTTCTGAGATTTTTTTTTTTACCTTCCAATAACTGTCAAGTTTTGAAATTCTGAGCAAAACCAACTTCTGTGTTTTTGTCATCAAGACAATGTAAAAATATACTCGTAATTGTATTGAATCATTTTAGTGGTTTTTTTTAATGCCTGTAGTATGAAATTGCACAGGCCAGAGTTGAAATTTGTCAGTGTCCAATGGTACGTTCACTTTGATATTATAACAAAATGTACAGTATGTAATTTGTCCATAGTTGAATTCACAGACGTTGCAAGTGAGAACAGGCATCAAACTGAAGGACGTGTGCCCAAGTCCCGGTTCTGGTGGCTGAGAAGTGGAAGAGACACAGCAGCAAGGAGTGAGAGCTCCTGTGCTACAGCTTATTGCTGGCAGCAGATGTTGGAAGGGGAAGGTAGTGTCCCATCTCCATGGGGATGGGAGACAGGATATGGATGCATGTGCCTCGCATGTCATTATATAGGCTCTCACTCTATACACAGAGGAGAGAATAAAAGGTCATGCCCTTTCTCTTATGAAGTAAGCTAAATATATTAATCTGAATAGTCACAAAGACCAAATCTAGTTTGCAAGGAAGTTCTGTATTTTCTTACAATATCAGCATGTTAGGGTGTGTCAGTTGTAAATATATCAGACTGTATTGTAATTAGATATAGATTAAAAAGCAGTTATCAGTTAAACTCTTCCTTTCATTCTTCTACTTGGTGTCCTGAGTTTCCCCTTCTCCCTGAATTCTTCACCTTCCTCAGACTGGCATCTGGGACTCCTGCCTACTGTTACCCTGCTATCTCCTCATTTTGCAAATCCTATGTGCTCTACACCTGTGGAGCAAATAAGGCTTGAAGAACCAATATGGTTGTGCAGGATTTCTGACCTCTTCTGTCCAGTGTATTCCAGAGCAGTCTTTGTGGGAAGAAGTATCAGCTGGCTGCAGCCAAAACTGGGCAGTTCACAGTCAGAGCCCAGAAGCAGATGGTCATGTGGAAAATCACAAATAAAGGCCTGTTAATGTTTACAGTCATAATTTGCTTTCTTGCTAGGAAGCTAATGAAAATAATTTTTGTTAACTGAAACATCCAGTAAGGTTGCTTTATGAGATTCTGCAGCTGGCAGAAGGATAAGATCACTTTTCAGTGACCAGCACTCCTGGCAAGGGTAAGATCACTATTCATGGATAGGATAATTTGATAAGCTTTCTGATAATTTGCAAAACAAAAGTGATTAGGGTGATAGCAGTTTATAACCAGCATGAGAAAAGCATGGTTTTTTTGAAGGAATGTCTATATGCAGACAGTGCCAAATCTGGTGGATTTTTCTCACATCAGAAGGTTTTAGAAGAGGATAAATCTTTCTTTAATTTGCATGAATTATTGCAGCAACCAGTGTTATGGTGTGATGCTTTTCAATCTGCTTTTTAAAGGATGTGAGGCTTATATTTACTAAAGTAACCTGTGAGACATCACGCCTGAAAGGGTATGAGGTTGACCTTGCTTGCACAAGGACTGGTAATGTTAATGCAAAAATAAAAGGCATTGCTGTGTACTGATACGTAGTATCGCCTTGTAAATATTGTGGCATGTATCATCCTGAAATGATATTGATTTTGTATTTTTTCTTGGAACAGCTGGTGGGCAGAAAGAGGCTCTAATATTTGATATGAGGATAAGGTAAGAAGGAAAATCGATGTGGGAGCTGAAATTTACAAGGGAAAACACAAGCGATGCTGAAATTTCTATGAGAAATTGTCGGGACACTAAACACTAGTTACAGTCAAAAGAAATATTAATAACAAGACATAAGAAACTTTCATTGTAGCAGAGAGAATGGCTGTGCTTTCCCACAGTTTGGAGACACCTCAACCTTTTGGTCCATTTACAGGTGAAAAGCCACATAAATGGCCGTCTTCCTTTCCCAAGCCTCGGGGAACCACATCTCACATCGCCAGAGGGTTCCTCGTGTAATGTCCTACAGAAAGGCTGTGGCCGAGTCCCTCTGCGTGTGAAGTTACTCGGCCTAGAAGGGGACACGTCTGAGGCTGTCAACCCTCCTGAGGGCTACCGACCCCTGTGTCTGCTCACGCAAGGCGGGGGTCGGAGGGACAGGCTTCAGCCCACCCCTGGGCCGGCCAGATCGACCCACTCGCCATCAGGCCGCGGCAGCTATTTAATTCGTCGCTGAGCTACCGTCACCCACAGCCCTCCCTATCAACCACGACCAGCCCCGCAGCCGGCAAACACCCCGCAGCAGTGCACAGGCCCCGCCTGCCCTGAGGGGCGGCACCACCCCCCGCGGCACATGCTGGCCGCGCATGCGCAGACAGGTATCACCCCCTCGCCCCCCCATGCCCTGTCGCGGCCGGCGCGCGTGCGCGGTGGGTGGAGCCGGCTGGGCCTCGCGGGCCGGCCGCCGGAGCCGCCTCTCGCGAGAGCCGGCGCAGCCCGGCGGCAGGGAGGAGGCATGCGGTGAAGCCAGTGGCGCTGCGCCTCCGCGCCCCGCCCTTTTGACGAGGCTCCGCCTCACAGTATGTGCCACCGCCTCCTCCGCCTCCCGCGGGACGAGGGGTGGCCAGGAGGCGGGGGCCGGCGGGCCGGCGTCGCCCTCTCGCCATGAACCTGCACCAGGTGCTGACGGGGGCCGTGAACCCCGGGGATAACTGCTTCTCAGTGGGGAGCCTGCACGACCACTCCTTCACGGTGAGTCCTCCGCCGGGGCCCGGGCGCCTCCGCCGGGCCCGCCCCATGCGCCGCGCTCCCCGTCCCCTCAGCCGGCTCCGAAAGCGACTGCATCAGGCGCGGCGGCGGGAGCTGGCCCTTGGAGCGGATCGCCCCCGTTGAGGTGGTGGGCCGGTAGCGGCTGTACCCACCGCCAAAGGAGGGCTTCCCCGAGGGCCTGCGGCACACCTGCCCGGGGCCTGCCGGGCGGCGGGGGCGCGAGAACTTCCCGGGGGGGCAGGCAGCGGCCGGGCCGGGGTGGCGGGGGCGCCGTGCCCGGCAGTGGCAGGCAGGGACGTGCCGCGCCGCCCTGAGGGGGGTTCGGTAACGCAGGGACGGGGTGGCCTCGGTAAAAGCTTACATAAACGTCAGGCGGTCCGTGCGAGTGCCTGTGGGGGGGAATGTCGGCACTCGCGGCCGGTCAGATGTGTGATTGAAATCCGGACTCGTCACGCTCGGAGAGGGTTTGGAACTGCACTTAATGTTGGAATTTTAAAAACGTCTCTGAACTCCCTGTCGATCTGCATGTTTAAAGTGGAGAAAAAGCCACTTGCAGTGTTCAGTAAAGGCGAAAGCCTTTTATTAATGTTTGGTTTCCTCCCTTTCACTTTATTTTGTAAATAGACATCTCTCGTTGTGTTTTTCCTCCCACCCTCCCTCCCAGATGTGCCCTTCCTGCCTTCCTTTGGGCTGAAGAGGAATGAAATAAGACGCAGTGAAGTTTCTCAGTGTACCACGTTTGAATATTTTTAACCTTACCTTTTCCGGGTGCCCCTAATTACACCCTAGTGTGGTTTTGAGTTTGATAGAAGAATGGTAGGTAGAAATGCAAGAATTTTTTTTCTGTCCCGTCTGGTCTGCACGGTTAAATTCAGCTGGCGACTTGCAGTTTCCCTCTGCAGCAGCGGTGCAGTGCCAGTGCTGGAAAGGTGGGCTACAGGCAGCATTCAGAGCCAGGCACCCTGCAGCTGCTCTGTTTATCTATGCCCTTGTCCGGTGATGTGCTTGCTTCCAAAAAAAAAAAAAAAAGGAATCCTGTAAATAAGTTTGTGTTGAAAGACTTCTTAAACTGTGCAACTGGGACTTTAAATTCCAGCTGTGCCAAACCTGATTTTACACATCCAGAGATGTTGAAGACCCACTAGTGGTGGGAAACTGGTAAGAGACAAGGACATTTGCTTCACAGGGAAATACTATTAAGTTTTTAAACTACATTCTCGCAGGTTTTCCCATTTTGGTGTCGCTCTTTTGTGAGGGAAATACTTAGAGCTGTCAGTGTCACTGAAGCACTCTCTGCTTGTTAGAGCCTAACTTATCAACAGTGTTAGAGCTCCCCAATAGGTAAAAGGAGTGAGAATCTCTCTTTGGGGAGAAAGGAATGATTGGGATGTGCAGTTGTCAGTTTTCAGTGAAAATGGCCTCTATTTTACAGAGCTGTTTCGACATAAATGTAGAAACAATGTTTCCTATAGACATATTCACCTTACTTTGTTTTTTCCTTTTCCCCAAGAGGTTATTAATGGATTTCTTTTCCTCAGATTTAAAACTGCTCACAGATATATCCTTGACTGCTTCAGGGTTTTTTGTCTTTGTTTTTGTTGCTGTGACTCATTTTATAATGCTATGTTAAGTTCAGAAGATGGCTCTGAAAGATTAAGAAGTGAAAGGTACTGAAAGTAATTTCTGCCTTTTTGGAGAGAAATAGTGGACTTAACCTTTAGAAAATCCAACAATAAAAATGGACAGTTGTTTTCACATATCTGAAGTTATGATATAAGCATTAATAAGTACAAATACTGTTGAATGACATCTTACAAATGAGAAAAAACATGTCTTAGCAAACTTCTATGCTTCCAGTTTTCATCGCTGAGAACTCATAGGAGTTGATATTTCAGGGTTATGTAGTGTACAGGTGGGGTGAGTTACCTTTGTCTGACAAGTGAATTTGGTCTGTAATACCTTGATTTTTTTTTTTTTTTTTTCTTCTAGATACAGTATGGCCCAGAATATTGTGTGATAGGTTGTACTAAATATTTAGGATGAAAAAGTTCCTAAAGACAGTTTTAAGCAAAAAAAACCAGTTTCTTCTCCTAAACTCTGAAAAATCGGAAGTGAAACTTTTAAAAAGTGCCTGTACCCAATGAATTGCATGCACCTTTTTGAGTAAGTGCAGTTCTGTTTAAAATGGTATTTGAGATACTTATGCCAGGGGTGTGCAGGTGGCAGAGGTTTCTTGTTCCGGCCTTTTCTTTTTAGGGTGTGAAGTAGAGCTTGAGCTTACTTAGAGAGAGCACAGATAAAGAGTTTTTGGCATGTCTTTTATTTATATATAGAAAAAGGCTCATAAGCATTGAGATATCGTACAAAGCAGAAGCACGCATGTTGTTTATCTGCTGAGTGTGGGTGGTAATAACATATGGTACATTAAATGAATGAGAACTCATCCCTTGGAAGTCAGAGTTTAACTGTTTACTCTCTATGTACCTCTCCTGAAATCCAGTTGTTTTATTTTCCATGTACTTGTCCGCAGTGGAGTATCACCTTTGCTTTCTGTTGTTGTTTTCAGATCTGAGTAAAAACCCCCTTGTTGAATAAGTTCATGGAGTTCATCACATAGGATACTGCTGTACTAGTTATTACTGAAGTTTTATTTAAGTCACTGAGTAACTAGCACTGGTACCACTGTACTGTGATTGGTTGACGTTTTGCATTTTTGCTTATTTAGTTCTGCTTCTGTAATAATTTTTTCCTTTTATTTATTTATTTCCAAGTATCAGAAGAGGGGGAAAAAAATCAATGTGAGCAATAGCAACTTTACAAATACAAGTCCTGTGGTAATGGATGTCATAAAAGAGTGATTGTAGGGGTAAAAATTTTGGAGAAAAAGATAAATTGCATGGTTTATTTCAATGCAACCAGAATTTTTTCTGGGCAGATTTCCTCTCTGTGTGTGATTAAATTCATCCTGGACTTGAGACTAGCTTTGTATGGTTGATAAAACTGTAAACTTCAAATGTTGAGTTGAAAAGCACTTGAAAAATGTGTTTTTTGGATAGTTTGTTCAAGACCACACTGAATTTTCCAAAGGTACTGGGTTTTGATATAAACATTTCCAGCTTTGTAAAAATTTTTGATAAATAAAAGTAGATTCTGTGGCTCAATAGAATTGTTCCTTATCTGTGTAGAAAGTACTTAACATTTTCTTCGTATTTGGAACTCCATGCTTATCTGTAGTCAAGAAAATTAACTGACTGGTCATAAGAGTCACAGAATCACAGAATGTTAGGGATTGGAAGGGACCTCAAAAGATCATCTAGTCCAATCCCCCACAAGAAGTCACACAAGAAGTTACAGTCTCTAGATTTTGACTTAGAAAAAGAGAAGAAATCTTTTTGATGCTTTTTTTTTTTTTTTCAGTCTTTAGTTAACCTGTTCTGAAATTAAGAAATGGATTGGTATATTAACTGAATTAATCTAAAATAAAAAGGGATAAAACCTCTTTACACTTCAATAAAAATTACATTTTCAGTGAGACTTGATTCTAACTACATGGTCAATCAGTTTGCCACTTAAAGATGTATATTAGTTCAAGTACTTTTGATAGATTAGAAAGTTAGGTTTTCTTTCCAAGCATGATGAAAGAGTATTTCTTTAATTAATTTTCTTCATGAATTTTTTTTTTTTTTTTTTAAATAAGATATTTAAATGTAATACTTAGACTGGTATAAGTTTTGATACAATAATGGGGGTGGGGAGAGACCATGCTAAAAATATTAGTACAAATTTGTATCTGCCCAGGTAAGATTTTTTTTTTTTTTTTGAAAAAGAGTAATTCAGCAAGGTACCATGTGGTTCACGGTGACTGTGCTTTTTGATTTTTGACCGTTATGTGCAGAGGAGAAAAGTACAGGTGTTTTTGCAGTATCACTTGCTTAACAGATTTATTTGCCTTTAATTTTTATCTTTAGTTTTCATAAGAATGACCTATGTTGTAAATTTTTCTTAGAAGAGGAGCAAGTGAGCGGGAGGGGGAAAAATAAGTGAGACACAAGGAAGTATTCTCCTACCTGTGCCTATTTGTGTTGCATATAAGCAGTATTTAGCCCTTTCAGACTCAGAATGTATTATATTTATGTCCTCAGTCCAGCAGAAGAAACGGGTACCTAATGTAATTAATAAAGATGAGGTTTTCTATTTTTTTGGTAATACATTTTTGTTCCTAGTCTACAATGCTTTCCCTTGAAACAGCTTGCTTTTTTATTTGAAAGTGGGAAATGAATCTTCCCTAAGTTATAATGGTTATGAAGGTTGTAAAAATGCCTATTGTAAAATTCCACTTTCAAACATGTGATAGAAATATTATTCAGCTATTACAGAATTTTGATAAAATCTTTCTAATTGGTCAGTTTGATTGTGAGCTCTGGCATCCTGGCCTTTGGGACTTGCTTCATTTCATTTGCAAGGCGTGTAAGAACCCTTGAGACCCATCAATGATAAAAATGGCCTTGATGTGGCTTGAGATTTACTTCCGATACAGTAGCCGAATCAGTTGCAAAACCAAAAAAAGCAAAAGATAATGTGGGTGGTTGTACTCGTAAGCTTCCAGCACAGCTATAGCAGGGAGAGAACATTTCCAAGTAA
Organism: Podargus strigoides; assembly: GCA_028020825.1. Lineage (NCBI taxonomy): Eukaryota > Metazoa > Chordata > Aves > Caprimulgiformes > Podargidae > Podargus > Podargus strigoides. The sequence goes on along the minus strand of CM051663.1, from coordinate 81,204,271 downwards.
ATTACTGTGTTCTGTTAAATGCAGACACTTTGTCTGCTTCAGCTAGGCGGTTCTGTATGACCTTGAGCCCAGCACAGAGTTCTGCATTATCTTTCTAGTCTATATGTTCATCCTATATATATATATGCATGTGTTTTTATATATCTGTCGCTTCATAAATGCATGTGTGTGCACACATAGTACTGCATTCACCTGTGGGTAATTGCAGGCAATTTATGGTAGGTGTACTTGTTCCCTTCATATAGGAGATCTAGGTTAAATAAAGTTTGTGCAAATTGTGCAAGATAATTTGTCAGTCCTTATGTAACTGTAGCAGAAGCTGTAACAAACTTTGTATGTCAGTACATAGAAGAAATATATAAAGAGGGTAAGGGAAATAGTGGCTTTGGAGGTGCTGTGCTGTGGAAGAGGTCAAGACCCCTGCTCATTTGCTTTGCTTCTGAGTAGAGTCTGATTTGCCAGTGCCATCCTTTGTTTTTAAGAGTTATGTATATCGGGCTTTCACTTTAGAAAGGAATTAGTATAGTTCATATAATTGTCTATTCTATTTTCTGTTAAAACTAACATGCTTTTAAAGCACTGTTATTGTCAAAATATCTGTTAATCTTCTCCAAAGAAATATGATTTTAGAAATAAGAGCTGACATCTGATCAAAAGAATGGGTAGAAAGCCCAGTACTACATATAAAATCAGATTTCTTTTCACAGACCTGAAATATCTTTCACTTCCTAATTTCAGGCTTGTTTTGCTATATCAACAGCTAGTGAAATCCATGTTCATGCAGCTTGAACTAGTTCTATCTTTATTTGTGTAACAGAAGAACAAAGCATTGTTTAATAAACATTCCAAGAACATGATAATGTCAACATTACCTGCTTTTCCCATTGTGCAAAGACAGCTTTCTTGTAAATATTGTAGGACATTCTTAAGGTGAAAGGCTTTTATGGCTTTCCAAAATCAGTCTTGGAGGCTCTGCTTGCTTTAAAAAGGCTTCTTAGTGTTTTAGTTTTACGTTAGTATGTATTTGGGAATTCTCTCCTAGCTGAACTGTATGGCAGCATTTTGTGCTCCCCCTTCGACTGCTGCCTCAACCCTGCCAAGGGCCAGGTAGTGTAGACAAGAGTATAGATACGAGAAATGCTTATACTCTGGAATTACTTTTTGCCCTACACATGATAGAACACTTGAATTACCTTTTTTCTTAGTTTCCATAGCTTGTAAAAATGCAATCTCAGTAGTTTCTGTCAAAATAAAATGAGTGACATGCATACTACTGTGGACAAGTCTTTCAGTAAAAAGTATGTAGAGTTGACTGGTAGGCAGAATTCATTTTTGTTGTGTCTGAGAGACTGTTAGGGTATAGAAAGTACCTCTTGCTTCTGAGTACTGACTTCTATTATGCTGTGCTAAAATACCTGTTACGGTTTTCTGAGATGAAAAAATGTAAGTTGAAAATCAGTCCAGCAGTTTGTTTTGTGCGATTGTTTTCAAGAAATGTCGTTGTAGGATACTACTGCTTAGAAACCTCATTCAGAACTGAAGTCTGAGTTCCAGTGAGTGTGTATGAGGATGACTTCTCTGTGCAGAGGTCTAATGGACAAATTACAGTGGGTACAGCAAAGAACCAAAGGAAGGGGGGGAGGGGAACAGTCACTGAATCACAGAATCGCCTTCATAGGAAGAGACCTCTAAGGTCATCAAGTCCAATCATTAACCTAACACTGTCAAGTCACCACTACACCATGTCCCTCAACAACTCATCTACACATCTCTTAAATACCTCAAGGGCTGAGGACTCCACCACTGCTCTGGGCAGCCTGATCCAATGCCTGACAACCCTTTCAGTGAAAGTTTTTTTCTTAATATCTAATCTAAACCTCCCCTGGCACAGCTTCAGGCCATTACCCCTCATCCTATCACTGTTACCTGGGAGACTGACCCCCACCTCACTACACCCTCCTTTCAGGTAGTTGTAGAGAGCAATGAGGTCTCCCCTCAGCCTCCTCTTCTCCAGACTGAACAACCCCAGTTCCCTCAGCTGCTCCTCATCAGACTTGTGCTCCAGACCCTTCACCAGCTTCACTGCCCTTCTCTGGACACACTCCAGCAGCTCAGTGTCCTTCTTGTAGTGAGGGGCCTGAAACTGAACACAGTATTTGAGGTGCAGCCTCACCAGAGCTGAGTACAGGGGAACAATCACCTCCCTAGTCCTGCTGGTCACACCATTTCTGATACAGGCCAGGATGCTGTTGGCCTTCTTGGCCGCCTGGGCACACTGCTGGTTCATGTTCAGCTGGCTGTGTCAGCCAGTAACCCCAGATCCTTGTCCACCAGGCAGCTTTTCAGCCACTCTTCCCCAAGCCCATAGCAAAGTGTCTGGTCCGTGTGAGGTGTAATGGGATTGGGCTGGTAGGCAACAGTAAAAAAAAGGAACCTGTTGCAGTTTCATTTGCCAGACAGCTTAGTTACCTTCTATTAACACACTTTTATTTCTTTGAAATAGAAAATACATATCTTCCTTCCCCTCTGCATCCCTTGCCTTTTATCTTTGAAACTGTGATTTTTCCTGCAGGTGAACACTGACTAAACGTCAAAAATAATGTCCAAGTCATCATCCTTCTGCTTGGCTGCACTTTTATTTGGAAGCTCTTTGAAAATGCTTTTTTTTTTTTTTTTTTTTTTCTTCTCTCCTTCCCCTTCCTACTTCTTTGGGGGCAGATCAACTGTACAGGCTTAAGAGCTAGTCAGTGATTGTGCTGCTTATTGGGAATTGGGAAGTCAGTGTGGCCAAGAATGATCTAATCCATCTGAATAGACTGATGTCAGAAGTTACTCTCTTACTCCCAAATGTAATTTTTTTTTCAGGTTATGTGGAGAATTACCAGACTATAAGGATGGAATTACTATATTTTTCTTCCAAGAATAAGATTTTTAAAGGACAGTTCTCTTGCCCCCAACTTGGTCTGAATTCTTACGAACACGCTTATAATTAGTTGTTGGAACTGAGAAGTGCTAGGATAAGAAGATACTCCTGAACTTTTCTTCAGAAAGTTCATCCCTGATATGACCAACTCTTTTTTTTTTAAACACATGGCATATGAAGTTGGGCAAGAAATTAATATTAAGCCTAAAATAATAGCTGTGTTTAAACATAGCAAAAGGGAGGGGGAGCTATAGCTCTTGGAGAGAAGTTTATATTTGTAAAGGGGACATTTTCAGGAAACAAGTAGTGTAGGATGTTTGTGTACCTCTTTGAGCTACTGCTGTTCAGCACAGCCTGGGTGGGTAGGAGACAGGCCAAGTTCTGGTACTGTTTTTGAGTCCTTGTTCCTGATGCGTTGATGAATATACCAGTTCCTAAATGCTCCAGTCTGTAGTGTTTGATACTTACTTTAGACTTCTTGCAGTGCAAAATGCCAAGTGTACTTAGGACGGTTTTTATATGTTAAAACTGATAGAGTTCTTAACCCCATTAAAGTGATTGGTTTCTGAACTTCAGGACTGCTGCTAATGGTATGTGTTATTGTATAAGCTAGTTCTTGCTCACCATGATGCAAATATTGTAGTGTTGTAATGCTACATGTTCAATCTCAGGTTTGTCTGAGAAACTAGAAATGGAGAGAACCAGATGGGAGAAATCTAGCAAGTCTGTAGTGTTGATGAGGCTTAGAGGGGCATACAGAAGAGCAGGGGGCTTCATACGGTCTTTGACACTTCAGTATTTTAAAGACATTTTTAATAAAGCCATGTTATCCCTTTGAACTGAAGCACTTTCTTTCCCCCCCCGCCCCCCTTAAAATTAATCCATGAAATGCAAGTAACAGGAGACTCAACAAGTCTGAAAGCACAGTTTTGCTTTTCTGCAACTGAGCTTCCTTCTGTTAGCCTTTTGAATTTTTCCTTTACTAAGTTCCTCACTAAACGCTTTGTACTGTTTTAGCTCCTCAGTTCTGTTCCTCCTTTTCACAAATTTATTTTTAAATGCCTCTCTCAGGTCTAGGAAATAGTACTTTTTTCTTACTTTGCATGAACCTTGTTCTTCATGCTTTTTCTTTTCTCTTAGATATTTTTATAACTCCATCTTTTTTGCCTCTTCTATTTTGAACCACTATTTGCTTGTTCCACAAGTGTTGTGATGCACTTCTAAGTGTGGAGGAAGAGTAATTTGCTGCTTCTATTGCAAATGCCTCTTAAATTCTGTCTATAGTGTCCTACATGGACAGGATATGTGGACTATACTGTTCCATAATTCACTGATGCTGCAAATAGCTAAAGCTTTACTTAATTCTCATTTCTTTTATCTTTTTTTTAGGCATATGCATCAGGATGTGATATTGTGGTATTGGGGACTGACTTTGAAAGATTACAGATAATCCCTGGAGCAAAACATGGAAATGTTCAAGTGGGATGTGTGGACTGTTCAATACAACAGGGGAAGGTACGTAAAGTGGTGTTTCTAACAATATTCTAGGAATGTCATGTTTAGTACCTTCTCAAGAGTGTAGATATTTGCAAGTTAAGGCAAATACACAAGAGTGAATAGTAAAATGGCTGATTACTTCATGTCTTTATTTGTGGTAAGCAGCACAGTGAATGTGAAATAGTAACCGTAGGTATGAGATTGTAGAAGATATGTAGGGCTGCACAGGAAGATATAGATACACACAGAGCTGCATAGGGGAGGTAATAGGAATTTGTCTAAAATATGAGTAACATGAAAGCAAAGGTAATTTATTCGTTACGGCTTTACACGACTGGGCATGTCATCGATATGCTTTGACATGTTAGTGGCTGGCAGCAGAGGAGTGCTTCCACAGAAGTCACTTTCGGGTCACTCAGAAAAATTACATCCTTTTCAAGCAGTTCTTAAAGGTTTAAAATTGCTCTTGGACAGGGTTTTGCTTTCTTAAATTCTAAACTTCTATTTTTCTTATGTAGGTGAACCAGATCAGAAATGTTATAATTTAGACACTATTCGGTTTCAAGGCCTTTATACAGTGGTCTTTCTGTCACAATAAAAAAGCAGTAACCAGGTAACTCCAGCCATTGGGATGTCACAGTGTGATTAAGCTATTCACCAATTCAGTAGAAATTGTCTCTGGGTAAATGTTGGCTCACGTAAGAAGGTTTTTTACTTTGTGGCTTTCTTAGCCTGTCCTAAGGAGGAGATGATGTGAGCCTTCTGCATGTCACTGCAAGCCTTATGAGTTGATGAGAGCTTTGGTTAGATTCTGGTGTCCGTCTTGAGACCAGATCTCTATGGAAACTGGTTCGTGTTTACATGCCAGGTCTATGATGATGATCTCCAGCCACTCTCTGTTCCTACTTTTTTAGTGTTTGAGTGATGAAGTCTTGCAAGGATAGCGAAGGAACATAAATGAAAATGAGGAAATGTTCTACTCTGTCCCTAGTACCTTGTAGCCATAAAGGCTGCTTGTGTTTCTCCATTGGCTACTGTTAACTAGAAAGTTACTTTGAGTTCACTGGCCACTGTATTAACAGACAGTGAAATACACATGCAGATCACATATCACAGTTAATATTAAAAGTTTTTTCTGCAAATTTGCAAGGTCATCTTGACTGCACAATAGCAGTTCTGTGTGCATTTAAATGACAAACTGTCCTTGTACTGTAAATTAACACATATGAACTATCAAGCTTACTAAGCTTTAGAATTTTTTTGTTTCTTAAATAGACCTATGTGGTCATTTTTACTCTGCAAGTTGATATTGTTTGCGGTTAGCAATTAAACTGATGTACTTGCAGAGTGCTGAAATGCTAAGCAGTGAATGGCTAGGAATCTCCTTACTGACTGGACTGATCAATGCATTTCCAGTTCACTGCTGCAAGGGTAGAATTTCTTCTTGCAACATCTTCATTGGTATTGACACACAGATTTCTCTTAAGTTTACCTTCAGGTTATTCTTAGTTGTTTAGAATCTATAAGAAGCAGCAGAATGCAGATAATGCAGCTTATTTAGGTTGCAATTTTGACCTTTCTAGAAAGCATCTAGTTATTATTTGTACATAATTTATGCACATAATTACGTTCATAATTTATGAATTATGTACGGTTTAAATTTTTTACTTTACAGAGACCTGCCACCAAGCATTTTCTCTGTAGTAGCTGGCCTTTACTCTCTTTGAAGGATCTTCATCATTCTCCCTTTGGAAGACAGAATTGATTTGTAGAAGTTGTTTTCTAGTTATGAAAGTAATGAGTTCAAATTTTTCTCCATTCATACCCCCTGAATTTAATTGTAGTTTCTTGGGAAGCTAGTGCCTTGTGAAGCTACTTTAAAGTAGCAACAGCTTAGAAGTTCGTGTATGATGCACCTCTCCCTTGGCTTTGAAGAGTGGGGGGAACATGGCACTGTCTTTTCCCTTCTTAGTCTAATTTTGGAGGTAAACTTAATTCTCTGTCTTCAAGAATGAGATGAGGAGGAAAAAATGGAGGCAAATTTTTAATCATCACTAGTTTACTGATGTCAAAGAAAAATGTAGGTACTAATTACCAATTTTCTACAGATAACCTATTAGCACGTAAACTAAATGAAATTTTTAAGTAAAACCAGTAAGTTTGTTACATAAGACATTTTTAAATAAGACTTTTTTTTTTTTTTTTTTTTTCCTAATAAGTAGAACTACTAATTCCTTTGAGTATGAAAGCTCAGTTTTGAATCCAGGGTTTATAATTTCATGAACTATAGTATGATGGGGTTTTTTGTTTGTTTTTTAGTAGGCAGTCTGTGGGTTCTTTTCAAAGGAACTGTGATTGTTTTATTTTCTGCTGTTCGGTAGTGAATGATAATTTAACTTAGTATGAGTAACAGACCTTTTGATGAATGAGAAAAATGTTGAGGGTTTCTATGCAGTATGGAGGCCTAGTGGGGAAAAACATAAGGGTATCAAGAAACTATTTGAATTACACTAAGATTTTATAAAATGAGAACCTGATGCTGCCAGTTACATTCCTACTTTGGACAAAGTGGTGAGGGTGAACAAAGTCATTGTCCCAAGGGCTGATGCTTTATTCTTATATGGTGGTGCAAGAATTATAGTCATAGAATGATTCGGGTTGGAATGGACTTTTAAAGATGATCTAGTCCAACCCCACCCCCCGCTGTGGGCAGAATCATCTGTCACTAGGTCACATTGCTCAAAGCAGTTCTGAGCAGAAGGATCTGGGAGTCCTGGTAGATAGTAAGTTATCCATGAGCTGGCAATGTGCCCTTGCCACCAAGAAGGCCACTGCCACCCTGGGCTGCGCAGGGAAGTGTGTGGCCAGTAGGTTGCGTGAGGTCATTCTCCCCCTCTGCTCTGCCCTGGTGAGGCCACAACTGGAATACTGCATCCAGTTCTAGGCTCCCCAGTTGAAGAGAGACAGGGAGTCTCTCTTCTGGACTGGAGAGAGTCCAGCAGAGGGCAATGAGGATGACTGGGGGATTGGAGCATCTCCCCTATGAGGAAAGGCTGAGAGAGCTGGGACTCTGGCCTGGAGAAGAGAAGGTTGAGGGGTGATCTATTTAATTTTTACAAATACCTAAAGGGTGGGTTGAGGGAGGATGGAGCCAGACTCTTTTCAGTGTTTTCCAGTGACAGGATAAGGGGTAACGGGCACAAGCTGGAACATAGGAGGATCCACTTAAATATGAGGAAGAACTTTTTTTCAGTGAGGGTGCCAAAGCACTGGCACAGGCTGCCCAGAGAGGTTGTGGAGTCTCCTTCTCTGGAGACTTTCAAAACTCACCTGGATGCAGTCCTGAGTGATGTGCTCTAGGGGATCCTGCTTTAAAGCAGAGGAGCTGGACTAGATGACCTCTGGAGGTCCTTTCCAACTCTGACAGTTCCGTGAATCTGTGAATAAAAGTTGCGTGCAGCCTGATGTTGAATATTTCCATGGATGGGGCATCAGCAACGTCTCTGGGTAAATCTTCTTTGTATCTAATTAAATTTACTCTGTTTTAGTTTCAAACTATTACCCCAGGCCCTGGTAAAAGTCTCTTTCCATCTTTCTTGTAAGTCCCCTTTAAGTATTGAAAGGCCACATTATGGTCTCCCCAGAGCCTTCTCTTCTCCAAGCTGAACAACCCCAACTGTCTCAGCTTTTTTTCATAGGAGAAGTACTTACCGGCCACCATTCTTTTGATGCAGCCCAGGATACAGTTGCCTTTCTGTACTGCAAGCACATTGCCAGCTCATGTTAGGTTTTTCATCCAGTATCCTCAAGTCCTTCTCTGCAGGCCTGCTCTCAGTCTGTTTGTTTCCCTAGTCTATATTGATGCTAGGGATTGCCCTGACCCAGGTGCAGGACCTTGCACTTAGCCTTGTTGAACTTCATAGTGTGCACTCCTCAAGCCTGTCAGACCCACTCCTCAAGCCTGTCAGGATCCCTCTGGATGCCATCCCTTCCCTCTAGCAAATCAGGTGCACACATCAGCTTGGCATCATCTGCAGATTTTCTGAGGCTGCACTCACTACCACTGTCTATCATTAGGAATGACTGTATCCTCTCTTACAACTCAAGATGAGCAGAGAAGCCTTACTATTTCTAATAACAGGACTTGGGACTACAATAGACGTTTGGTTGATGTCTAGGTAATTATTGTGGTAGTTTGGGAAATTCTTCAACACACAAATTTGCATTATTCTTTTTGGTGGTATGCTTCTCAGTGAAGACTAGTCAGAGTGGGTGCATCATTGTGGAAGCCTGTGGAAATGTTAAAGGGGTAGTAGTTGCTCTGGAGGCTGTTTGTTTAGCATTTTGGCATGCTAATGATAGTTTGTCTTAAAAACTCACTAAACAATAAAAAATGGAAGAACTGTCCATACTTGGTAAAAAGGAAAAATCTTATCAATGCGACTTTATGTAATGTTCTTGCTGTTGGAGTGTGGAATGGAATTATGAGACTAAAAGAGTACATGAGGTAGTTAAAGAGAATTAAAGGAGGCAAATATTAGTATGAGATATAGGGAAAAAGTTTCTTCAGGCTTTTTGCAACTGTGACAAAATTATTCTTGGCATTTTTGGGCCAGGCTGATGTTTTGGTTGTTAGTATGATAGAAATTTACTTAACTATCTGTTTTTTTTTAAATTCAGAGGTTTTTTCTTGAAGCTGTAAATCTATGGATTTTTGAACCTGTACAGATCTGTACATTTGTGCAGATCATGTACATCTGCAATTAACTGATCTGTAAATAATAACTTAGGTATGGCAGTTTAGTGCTTTTTGTCTTAAAGCTGTTGTGACTGATACTGAATTCAAAATGTATTTTATAAAGTGACTTTGACTTTCTTTAACGTAGTTGAAGGAAAACTGTGAATACTTTGTGAGCCAGAATTTCACAAAATAGGAAACTGACTATTATAGCATGCCAGAACTGTAGATGTGCTCCTTGTAACATCAAGCATCACTTCAAAATGCAGGATGTCCATTATGTATGACCTATGCAAACTCCTTCATTTTTGTAAATCTGTGTTTCAGAGTAGTTTTAGGCAGTGTTGCCTTGTGATGGCCCTCTCGGGCTCTCTTCCTGAGGTCTTTAACATACATTTGGCTTGGCTTTGGCTCTTTGCAAGTCTTTTAGCTTGCTTTTATATAGATATCTTGAAATGAAATACTCTTAATTTTGTCATAATGCAATTTTGGGGTGGCTGATACCACTGATGGAATGAATAAGACTTTGAAATAAGCTGACCATACTGCAAGTTTTTTTGGAGTATTTAATTTAGTAGTTCTTCTGTTTTGCAGTTCTCTGCGTTGTGTGTTTCGCTTTTGTAGCTCGAGTATTCTGAATTAAGTTTTGATAATTTAGCGTGTTCTCATGCCACAAAGTCCACAAAAGTTGACTGAACTGATGTTGGTTCTGACTTCTTTGAGTGTTTACCTAATTTAATGTGGAAAGGATATTGATAATAGATCTAAATTCTAAAATAAAATAAAATGCTCATATCCACTTCTACTCTTAGTAATTCATTAGGACTAATGTGTAAATAAAAAAAATGTGTTTTTATCATTGTCAGCACTTGCTTAATGATTTTTACTAGACATTGTTTTCCTGTTATCAAAAGGGAATATGGATGGGAGCTTCAAATTCATCTACAAGGAATGTTAAAAGTAGAATCAACAATTTGGATTTTATTCTTGTTTGTTCTATAACTTGTCTTTGTCTGTTTGTGTACATATAAATATAAATTGCTTTAGATTGCAGCTTCTTACGGAAAGGTGATTTGTATCTTTGAGCCAGTTAGTGTCTTGAAGCAGAACAGCAGTCATCATAATGTAAGTAATTCATCACTCCTTAATTCATTTACTCAGTTATAAAGCCTGACTAATTATTCTGATGTGCTTTAAAGTTGAAGATTTCTTTGATTTCTTTTAATACTAGAAGAAAACTGAAATGTAAGAGGGTCCTTGGAAAGTAAAAATGGTGGGAAGAGATCAGAAATGTGTTATTTGAAATGGTTTTCAAAAAACTAGGTTTTACTACAGTGCTTCATATTATTGATTTAACTAGCCTTACAATTGATAACTGAAATATTCCAGAACCCAAAAATACATGCAGTTCCCCATTCTCCAATGAGGATAGCCATTACAATGAGAATTTCTTTTTGAACCATCCTGTGTAGCCTTTATGTCGTGATGTGTTTTACAGTTCTTATTTTAACTTTGTTTTATGACACGGCATTCTCTTGGTCAAGTTTAAGATAGTTTCAAAAAGTCCATGATTTTTTTAGAATATCTGACTGAATGCTTATTCTTCAGTGTTATAATGGTGAATAAGAACAACATTTATTTTCTTGAGAGCATGTCTTAGTTTCAATGGCAATGGTTTAGTGAACTAGGGGCCAGAATCTTAATTTCTGGCTAATAATATGGTTTAGAGCAAGGTATTTAAACATACTTCGTATATGGAGAGGATTACTTTTATAATTAGAAGCATTAGCATCTAATTAAAGTCAGTTGGACAATGTGAGAGCTTTGACAGCAGTTGCTCAAGGAGCTTCTGTCTTCAGGGGTTTGGTCTCTCCATTTGTATTAATAAATTGTTTATTCAGTTTATAGTGTATAGTGGATTCTTATCTTTATACTAACAGTCTCAGTCATCTGATTTCTTGTGTACCTATAAACTAGTGGTATTTTATAATTAAGTAGCTGGTATTGAATATATATATATATATACATATATAGTAATTTATACCACTGGAAAGCAGTGGAATGAAATAATGGTAAAATGTTACTTCCTATGCTCATATGAACTTTAGAAGTACTGCTCTCTTTTTTTTTTTATCATTGGAGCCATTGAATCCATCCTCAATGTTTTTCTATACTGGTAAACAGTACACTTATCTTGAAACTTTGAAGACAGTCTAGTGACTGGAAGCAGTAGAGGAAGCAGTCTCCACCCATGATTTGCTTTCAAATATTTATAATTGAAGAAATATTTTGTTACTGCATTCTTGTAGTTAACCTCCATGCAATAATTTCCAGTGTATTTAGGTTGTTGTAAGTTGGCTTCTGTCTTCCACTTAGTAGAATGTTCAGGATAAAAAATAAAAAAATAAAAAAAAAAAAAAAAGGAAAAGAAAAAGAAAACCCAGCTTTAGAAATATTTAATTTAGATCCTTATTGGCAGATACGTCTTACTGTTTTCTACCAAACCAGGATTTAGTTGTTATATTTTAAATTTCATGTCTATTGGTTTTCTATTTTTGGAGTCAGAGATGATTAGTTAAAAAATACGTCTTTGTGAATCAAGAAAAAAAACTGTTGGCTTTTAATATTATTTCCAGTAATGATTTCAGTTTCTTTTATAATTTGAAGCATCAAAACTTTGGAACCTATTATGAAAACAGATCAGATAAATATTTTGTGAATTTAATCCTCAGCTTGTTCCAATAAATGAAGTAATGACATAAGATCTGAAGATAGTTGACTGTCCTGTTATAATTTTTTTTTAAAAAGGGGTGAGAAGTATCATATATGTTATCTTGACCTTATTGAAATCCTTTAATTCAGCAATACTACTGATATCAAACATTAGGTGCGTTTAGTGTATTTAGTTTTAGATATATCTTATTTTTCAAAAATAGCATGAAACTTCCCTTCAAAAAAATCTCAGATTCTGATGATGGTTTTATGTAGTGAATTTTTTTCAAACTGTATTTTTAAAATAAGAAGCCAGTCACTTTGATTTGTGTGGTTATATTAATGGAAAATTATTTTGTTTAAAAATCAGATTGGATCAATTTTTATTAGGTAAGCCGTAATTTAAACACATCCTTATAAAAGTTGGACATGCATCGAAGATGTATTATTTCTATTATAAAAGGGAAGGGAGGGGAAGGAAGCATTTTCATGATGATGTTTGTGAATACTTAAAATTTCAGACCTTGCACTATCAGTGGCAGAAGAATGCTCAAATCTTACTGGAAGCCATAGCACATAATCTGACGTGGGATCCCACAGGTAAGAGTAGAATAAAATAAGCACCTGTCTACTTGATACTGCAACTATTTTTTTATTTATATTTCACTGTTCTTTGGAGACAAGGAAGAGATTTTTGTTTTGTTCTAGCATGGTAGAGAATGCCAAAGTAGACTGAAATCTCCCTTTTGTCACTTGTTATAGGAGACCCAACTATTAGGTGTATCTGTATGGTCTTACTTGATTGTCCTAATCTCAGCAGTATCTAAAGTTTAAAAACATGGCTTAAGTAACAAGTACTTGTGAGAGAGTGAGACATCTACAGTAGCTCTAGATGCTTCTTTAAAGAATAACGACTTTGAAAATTTGATTATTTTTCACAATTTGAACTGTAGATACTTGAATGAAAATGCCTCATAATATATGAGAGTCTGTTCTTGCAAAATTGACCCAATCTATATCCATGTAGGGGGATGTTTTAAAAGCACACTACTTAAAGTAACTACTCCATAGAAAAGATGTTAAGAGGATACCTGGCCTATTTTGTTCTGCAGTTTCAGCTTTACAAAATAGTTTTGGGTTTTTTTTTCTCTCTTTGTGGAAGACTATAGTTTGCTACTTGTTTTGTAGTTATGTTGTTATAAATACTTGTTACAGGCACTCGCCTTTTGACTGGTTCCAGTTGTCTTCAGCTTTGGTCCAGTGTTCCTTTGGAAAACCCTTCTGACAATGACAATACTGAAAGAGCAGATGTTGGACTTGGAGAATGGAGGTGTATCTGGCAATGCAAGTAAGAAACTCATTTGAAGACAAATAATTCCTTTTTCCTTGCTGATTCATAACTTTCAGATGAAATACTTCAGTGAAATCCTGTTGTGTACTGTTACTTGATAAGTATTATTGATATGTGATAAACTTGAATTATATTTACCTTGAGTATGTGACATTTCTTTCTTCCTAGTAGATGTAATTGGTTTTGGGATAGTATCTGTTCTTAGGCAGTTCTTCAGTTAAATTGAACACTAGTAAAATACTGAGGGAAACCTGCTGTTGAGACTATCCCAGTACATTTTGTTCCTTGTACAGGAAGTGAAATGAAAGCTGTGTATTTGAAAACTACTGTGCTTGCAGGACTGATTAAAATAAACTTCCTTGTATGTCCAATATACTGCACCGTTCTTACACTCTCACACATCTTCCTTTTTTCACCCAGGTTTTATTTTTTCTGTGTTTATTCTGAGTATTTGGAACAGTTGTGCAAACATGGACTCATTCTGTTTTACTGCATCTCTGAATGCTGTTCTGCTCTTCTATTCATGTTGATTTTAATCTTTGTGTCTGTGTATTGGTACATTCAGAAGAGTTGAGTTTAGTACTTCGGTTTATAAGACAATTTAAATCATGATCCTTCCTACCATAGGAAGACTTTTCTAATACATCAGGTACCCTGTTCACTTGGGACCAGTGTACCATGTGACAGTCTCCTTACAGAAGTCTGCCAAGTGGCTGGCTGGAGGGACCCTTCTTTATGAAGCACGTGGCATTGATTAGGTAGTTCCTGGGATGTATCTGAAAGTCCTTTTTTAATCCTTCAGTTGTTCCTTTTTCTATGTACTCTCTAACTTTTATCAAGGATGTGTTAAAAAAACCTAAGTTCATCTAAATGTCAACTGAAAAATTTTCCTTTTAATATGATGAACTTTCTAAATAAAAGAAGTTGGACACTTACTCAATTTACTGAAACACCTTTGAACCCTAATGTCTCAGCCTAGTAAGAGGAGCGGTCAGCCTGTGGATCGAATGCCATGGATATAGTTTTAGAATCTGGGGTTGTGGTAACAGTAGTCAAGATCATATGGACACAGCTTTTTCTCTGTCCCTTCAATAATATGTTTTGTGTTTGTATCATAAACCTAACAAGTCTTCATAACTCTGTACCTGTTTCCCTCTTGTAAACTTTTGTGGAGGAGAGGGAGCTAGTAGGTCCTGGGAAGAGTCCACAGAATTTGCTTTGTCGATTCACCTTTTATGCCTGTTTGTGTTCTGGCCTGTGTACTTCAGTTAAAATTAGAACAGATTTTTCTTAAGAAGTTTTGTAAAATAGTGATTTTACTGTACAATCTGTTGCAAGAATATTTTTTAATGTCTGAAGGAGGCACTCCCAAATGTGTTCCTATTGTCCCTACTAGGAGACTGTTGCTTAAACCTAGATGGAAATTGACTTTCTTTGATACATGTTTTTTGTAATTGACTTGCTGTTGTTACTGCATGCACTAAATTCATCATGCTTTTGTTGACCTGATGGCTAACTTAATCCTTCCTGAAAGTTAGGCCTTACAGCTTGCTATACATGTCTAATAAATTCAAGATGAAAATGTACACTGTACTTGTGCTGCCCAATTAAACTGTGTGGTTTTGTTTCCATTAATAAGCCTGTCACTTAGGCAGTTGCTTGGTGCTTCAAAACCTGTAGAAGAAACTAATTTATTAGTATTTCAAATTAAAGTAAAACACATCAAAAATGAACTACTTATTTAGATTTAGATTATTTTGGTGTGGTATCTTTTATCAGTGTGACGATTAATGTAAAAACTACTTTGAATTACTCCTTAACTACATTATTCTTCTTATGCCTATTTGTTTACTTGAGTTACACCTGTAGGAAGTTGGAGAAATGGAAGTATCTTTCAGATAGCAGAAATCAATTTGAACTAGAAATTATCGTGCAGTGAAAGTAGAGCATATCTGTATACAGTTTAATCCCCTAGCAGCTGTTTTTCTTTTATGATGTTTTGGAGTACTGGATATTGTAGCTCTCTTAGCTGTGTCTTTTTGGTTTTCTGTTTTTCCTGTGTGAGTGCAACACATCGTTGTGGTCAAGTTTACCTTCTGGACTTTGTTAAAGCTTAAGTTGTTACACAAGTGTCCACTGTACCATGTGAATAAGAATTAAATTGCTTTCATGAGTTCAAGGGGAACAACCTGTTTAGAGTTCTGAAAAAGTTCTTCAAACTTACTTTTTATTTTTAATTGTCTTTATTTCATAGAACTGCTTCTCAAGTTTGTTTGATGAAATTCTCACCAGATGGGGAATTTTTTGCAACTGCTGGAAAGGTAAGCATTTTTTCTAATTATTTTGTACTAATTCAGATAAGCTTTTAAAGCAAACAAGGCAAACCCACACATTCGGGGGGGCTGGGGGGGGGGAAAGCTTTTGAATGAAGATTTTAAAAATATTTTTTGCATAGCATTTCAAGTAATCCCTTGTTGCATCTTTACATTTTGGTATAAATAAGAATTTGGGAGAAAGGTTGCTTTGGGGGTGAAACTCAACAGATACTCACTGCTTACTATTTTAAAATGCCAATTTTTAATCAATACCAAAGTATGAGATATCAGAAAGACAACAGTTTCAGGGAATGAGGGAGACCTGTGGATGGGCTCACTGCCAGATGTCCTAGTAAGAAAACACATTCAGTATTTCATTATTGTTGTGACACCTTTAATCAAGAACGGTCTTTAATATACTTTTGTGTAAATATATCTGTATGACTATTTGTATACATTGAAGAGAACTCACATTCTCCTCAATAGTTATATTTGCACATAGTTAATGTCACTGTTTGTAGCCAATGTTACAGATTAGTTGTGTGCTCAGCATTGTCTGCTTTATCAGCAAAAGCAATAAAAACGTGTGGCAAAATAAGCAAAAAAATCTAAGCAAAATCTCACCATCGTATATTTTCACTTCCTGATATACTAACAAACTAATCTTATACTACAAAACTTGTTGTTTGGGTTTTGTAAGAGAATAAAAACCGAACACGTCATAGCAGAAAAAGATCTAGATACTGTGAGAGGATCCAGTGAAAAAGTGTGACAAATCCATAGAAGAATTTATATTGCTTGTTAAGGGGTGTGAAATGAGTAGTTGTTTTCTGCAAATGATACTGTTGTCTTTATTTGAGGGGAGAGTCACATTGGTACTGGTCAAAAAGCTCTGATAAGAGTGTCCAGACCCATCTTGTGAGAATTTAGGGAATCGTGGAAAAAATATGGTTTTGGATTACTGATTTTAAAAAAGAAATGAGCAACTTAACAGCATAAGCAGTTTTAACACAGACTAACAGGTGTGGGTAGGCATCAAGTTTGTGGTCCCAACTAAAGAACCTAGCAGAAGCTTCAGAATTACTAAAAAGAAAACAAAATGTTAGTATGTAAGGTTAGTTGGGACAATGCAGTTTCTGAGCTGAGTGAAAACCTGGTTTGTGTGTCACAGAATCCAGAGCAGTATTAACATGACAAAATGAGTAATGAGAGATGAATGAAAGATAATTTTCCAGTTTGGTCTCATCTGTCTTGGAAGAAGGAATGAAAAGTTAGTGTGTACACATGAAGATTGATTAGAAGACTCTTTGATTTAGTAGTAGTATGTGGAACTTTGCTGTTGCTGTTTGGATTATAATTTACCTTAATTCATACTTGAAGCACAAAGGTTCAAGGATGGTTCAGTCTGCAAATAAGCCTTGCTTTTAAAAGGTAGTTGTCATGCATATTTTCATGAATCAGTTGTATGCATCGAGAACAGGTGAGTAACACATTTTGCTTTCTTGTGTTTGTTTTTTCCTCTAAAGCTTGCCACTTCAGATCATTGTGCTTGCTTAGAAGACTAACTTTTAAAGCATTTGCTGTCTTTAAGGAAGAGACAAAGATTTAAAAAATCTGTAAAATAATCTAGATTTCTTTTTTTAGGTAAGCTGTATTCCAGTTAATGAGTTTCCAACACAGGAAATGAAATACTAGACTTTCTTGATGTCTTGGTTTGAAAGACAGGTATCTGCTAAGGAAGGCAGGAGCCCCCCTTGGAACAGAAAAATACAACCCCCTTCCCTCCGAATTATTATAAAATTGAAATTAAGGGGCTTTCAGGCAAAGATATGAGGAAATGGGAATAACAGTTTTTACTAATATATACAACAAAACAGTAATGCAGAGAAACTGGTTTAAAGCCTGACAGAGTCAGGGATACAACCTGGCCCCCTGCCGGGCAGGGTGCTGGTAGCAGTCCGATGTAGTGGCAGCTGCAGTTCTCTTTGAAATGATCCCGTTGAAGCGGTGATCTTGTAGAAAAGAAGTCTGGTCCTCCTCCGAAAATCCGGTGGTGGTGTAGTCCTTGTCCTCTGGGATCCCCAGCAGGTAAAGCTGCTCGTGCTGTTCCAAACCCCAGATTTTATCCCCGGTGGGAATGCTTGGCTCCCTCCCCCTGGCCGGAGCATCTCACACAGGGATGGTGAGTCATGGGGCAAGGCACTGATGGGTGCATTAACAGAAGAATAGTCCAGGTGCAGGTTATCTATGGGTCATGCGGCAAGGCAATGTTGGGCCTATTAACATAAGCTAGTTCCGAGGGAGGAGGCAAGGAACTTCGGCACCTGGCTTCAACAGCTCATGGTAATAGAATACATTGTAACCCAGGACACTGGATGATAAGCTATATACTGTATCAAAACAAAGCAACAAGTTCTCATGCTTCATTCTTGTTTTGCTTTTTTGGGATGCCATACTGCTTACTATATGTTCTATGATGTCTTGGCATTTGGTAGCTGAAAGGAGAATTATTCCAGAGTTGATATCTATTTTGGAAGTCAAGTTTTAATGGATTCTAATGTTGTAATACGATTGAGTTGTGAAAAAATAAATCAATCTGCAAATGGCTTCTGTAGGGGCAATATCTTTGCAGGGTTTTTGACTGGAATGTTTTATGTCCTGTTGTGTTATCTTATGTTATAACTCATGCAGAGCACAATTACTAATTAAGGAATAAGTATTATAGGAATAAGTAGGAAAAATTACTAAGTAGGAAAATTAATAATATTTTTTTACCATAAATTACTAAGTTAATTACCTGACTGCAGAATCTTTAAAATGCATCTTTGTTTCTGTCTTCTTTCTTTGTTTAATTTTTTATGAGGCAAGATCCTAGTCAGTAAAACAACCTCCGCCTTCCTCCCAGTAGGGTCATGTTAAACATACCCAGACTAATACAATATTTTGGTATCATTCATAGTTAATAATTGATCAACAGCTTACAAATCTAGATCTAGATTAATTTATCTGGTACTTAAAAGCAAAAGGATTAAGGGCATTAGGAACTTTTACTTTTTCCATGTATGTATGTTCATATCTAAGAAAAGCAGGCTGAGCAGTGCTGAGCTTGATTTTAAGATCATCTTTGACCTTTGTATTCCTCACACTTAAATTTGTGTGTGTAGGTTTTTTCTGTCAAAGTACAATTAACTGTATTAATATTTGAATGCCAGCTCAAGCCAGTACAGCTTACATTTTTGTGGTTAAAAACTGGCTGCTAATCAGAAGAAGCAGAATTAAATCCCAGTTAGTAATGGCAAGAGAGATGAAAAGGAAGCTCTTCTACCATGTTTTGAAGTTCTGTTTACTGAAATTACTTTCTGTCGTCAGAAAAGTATTAAAAGAAAGACAAAAACCCATGAGATGTATCCAGAAGTACCTGAAGTGCATCACATTCTTATGCGAGGTTGTCTTATTTAATGTCTTTTTTGTTTCCCCAGGATGATTGTCTTGTGAAAGTATGGTACAATACAGACAGTTGGCGATCAGCCGTAATACCACCTGGCACAAGTCCAGAAAAACAAGCTAAAGAAGTTGATTTTTCTTTTGTTTATTTGGCTCATCCTCGATCAGTAAATGCATTTTCATGGAGGAAGACCAGTAAATTCATGCCACGGTCAGTAGATCTAATAACCTGAGGCTTACAAATGGCCCCCAAACCCCCAAACTGTACAGTCTTCCTATCTGTACAGTTAAGTCACAAGTTGCACGGTTTATTTCAGTTAGTAATTGAGTTTGCACACCTTGTATATTGTTTGTGTGTGTTCGTATAATTCTTCTACACTAAAGTTCTTGAGAGGATGGTAACCATCCTCTTACTGGAAAGATAGAAAGGGAGTCTCACAGACGGGCTTAGAGATTGGACTAAATACAAAATCTTTTTGCCATATTATTCCAAATAGTAGCCATTGGAATTCTACATACCTTTGTGTGTTTGAGCAAGTTTGTGCTGTCTCTATACTACCCTTCAAGTAGAAGACTCTTCATAAAGCCATTACTGTAGTCCTTTAATCATTGTTCAAAATCCACCTGCTCCCTGATGCCTAAGGGGGTTCACTGCTGGACAGCCTAGTCAGATGATCAATGGTTTTCAAGTTTTAGCTAAAACTAAATTGTGAACTTAAATGGACTGGAATCCTGATGATCTGCATTGTTTTTTTTAAATGCCTTGTTTAGGTTAATTGGATTTCTTGGATATATATGCAACACAAAGTGCATTTGGAAAAACAGAAATTAAGAAAAGTTTGTAGTTTTAAATTGACTGTTGTAGTCCTGGTATTACCTTGGTTTCTCTGTTTTGGATATATAATTTTGTAAGATGTTATATAGCAGTCAGATCTGGGGAACTGAAAGAATCTGATTAGCTTTTTGTGTGGAGGACTTGAAAAAGAAAACCATAAATTTTGCTCTTCCAGCTATGACTAATTCTGTAAATTGAAATTCATGATTTGGTGTTGCACAGTTGTGTAATGAAGTTGGAGGTAATTTATATTCAGATACCTGAATAGACACATAATTTGCTTTTGTAAGAATGTGTTGTTGAGTTTTTATTTCTTTAGTATCTTTAAGTTACTTGGTGTGATTCCAAAACTTGATAAAGGAAATCTGTTTGGTGCTGTTGCTTTATTTTGATGCTATGCGTTAGTAAGCAGCTTCTTCACACTTTAAATTTTCTTTCATTAGTGGTGCTGTCTGCAATGTTCTCCTGACTTGCTGTAAGGATAATGTTTGTCGTCTCTGGGCAGAGACTTTATTACCCAATGAGAGTCTGTTGTATGGTGGAGGATACAACAATTGGAGTGAATCAGTGGACTTTACAAATAACTTCAAGAGAAATACTTCAAGTAAGGAGAAAGTGCAAAATGCTTTAGAGGTAAGAAGTGAAACTGAATGGTGAGAATAAACACATGTACACACGTGTAATTTTAGACAGGATTATAATTAATAACTCAAACATGTATCATAAGCTGAAATCCTTTATACCATAGATGTGCATAAAAATCTTATAAAAGAGTGAATTTACTTGAAATCTTCCTTAGGAAGGCTAAGCTGTCCTATTGAGCTTTCACAGGCGAAGACACACTTTTATGTCACTACTGCCTGTTTTGCTCTGGTGACTGAAGCAAAGTACTTTGCAGTATCTAGTTCAAAGGGCTGGGAACTGTGTGGAGCACATACTGTATATAGGTTATGTGAAACCCACTAATGATGCTGCCTTAAAATGTGTGGTAGCGGCTTACTTGTTACCTCTGAAGTTGTGGGATGTTCTGTAGCTTCTGCTACTGGAAAAACAGTGATAATATGAGGGAAGAAAGATAGCATTTGTTGCCATTCTACTGCTCAAGCAGAGCAAGCTACTCATAAGCTGTATTTCTAAGGGAAATGATCCTTACTGGATAGTGTTTTCTAACCAATGGGAAGCAGGGGGAAGGTGAAGCATTAGTGGTCTCCTACAAAGCTGTGTAGACACTATATCAGCATTGTGCTTTTATCATACTGGAGTGATGTATTTGGCATGCTCTTTCTTCTCACATATGAGTTAGATGACAAATATGACAGGCTGAAAGGCACAACACAGCAAAGAAAAATATTCAAAGGGGGAGGGGAAAGGAAGTTGGAAACAGTTCTGTATTCCTCTTGAAAGTAAGAGGCAACATTACAGATCAGAAGTAACAATTGTGTAAAAATTGAGAGAAAGCTATCTTACATAAGGATGCTGTGGTAAGATGCAACGGATAGTAAGGTAAAGGGAATGCCAGGAGGGTAATACCGTCCTTAATACAAACCGTGTACCTTGTACTTTGTGGTGCCGATATAGATATCTACAGCACAATGGGCTTGAACTGTCCTGTATGTAGAGTGAGACTTTTTAGTACTGGTGTAGTCAGTCTTAAAAATTATTTTTCCCTTGGAAACATACATTTGCATAAAGGGAGGAAGACATTAAAACTCCTTGGGCACTTATGATGGGAGTGGAAGTACTGATCTAATCAGACCGAAAGTACTAATCCATTTTTCAGACTCTGAAATGAGATTATTCAGATTTGCTGCTTTGTTCAGAATCTTGAATACTTTTAGGAAACCCGATAATATTTTCTGTTTAAGTATATAAACTGTCTGAACATTGTCTGCACACTGAAATATGAAGCAGTTACTGTGTCAAGGTACTGTATGGGCTTTCATAAATGAATCTGAAGGCACAGATATCTGTCTACTGCAGGCACAACCTGAACAGTGTGATTTTTGCAAGAAACTCAACTGATGCTTTAAAGTAGCTTTTAAATGGAAAAATTTAATTCTCTAGTATCTAGAAAACAATGTACAGATGAAATCTGCTTTTTCTTTTTGAAAGCAATTAAAATGACATCTTGTTTTTCATGCAGTTAAACCTGAGACACTTTAGACGAGGGAGGAGGAGGTCAGGTGCTGTTGTAGCACACACTGGATATGCTCCACATCAGCAAGATCCCCACGAAGTTCACAGGAGCATCCCTCCTCATGCAAATGCACTTTGTCACTTCCATATTGCTGCCAGTATCAACCCAGCCACAGGTGAGATCTGTGGTAAGTCCTTACCACAGGGTGAGCTATGATTTCTGTTAGGTCTGTGTTGTCCATATAAGCTCAGCTGGCTCAGATGTATTTGTACAGTATTTACATGATCATGCAAAATTACTAGCTTGTTGGTTTCGTTTAATGCATGAAAGAACCTTCTTCTACAGTAATGAAATGCTTTGAACAAATTTCCTCTACCCTAATCCTGTCTTAAATTTTTGGTTGTCTTTTAACTGAAATTCACAGTGGTCTGTGATGCAGAAGGCTAAGTATTTGTAACTGGAATTACAAATTTACTGGGAATTGTGTATGATATTGAGAGCAAACTGATAAATAAAAATTTTCCAAGCTTCTTAAAAGTGAGTACTTGACGCTAAGTGTCTGATGTAACGATGCATCGCTGTACTTCTGTCCCTGAGCCAAGCAAAACACACGTTCATCTTGTAGTCCATAAACTTTTAAACTTTCTCTTGCACTCAAGCAATATGTTGATAGGCATTAAGGAAAATCCCCTAGAGTAGCTAATATTTCTGTCTTCATAATTGTTTCTGTATGCTCATTGTTTCATGTCTGCTCACTGAAAGACTGAACAGAAATGAAATACGGAATGGCCTTTCATTAAGGTTTTACTCTTGTGAAGTGATTTCCTATGTCTAGACTTAATGAACAAACATATTATGTAATCTTTTTCTTAAACTAGTTGAGCTTTGTTTTATTGTATTTTTGAATTGTGTGGTTTTGTTCCTACTGACCTTTGTTTCAAAGACCAATTTTGACCTAAAGGCATTCATGGTTAGTTCATATTTATAGCTGTACAGTCCTTGGTATGATTATAAAGAACTGTTGGTTTACATTACCATTGCTGGGCTAAGCAAGCTATAAACACTTTCTCCTGGAAGATTAGAGTTAGTATTCACCTTTTTTTAGTATTGATTTGTGTTTTTTTTTTTAACAAATGCAACTAGAATCACATCCAGGCTACCAAAAGGAAGCTTTTTGGCAGTTTTGTGCTGTACCATCAATACTATTCTAATTCTACTGGAAATGTCTCCAGTCGTTAAATATGTTACCACCCAAAGTCACAAAGGAAAATTTCTCCAAAGCTTCTTGGAGATTTGTAGTTCTCTCTGCATTCCTGCATCTTCAACTTACACAAGGAGCTAGTTAACCTTTTCATGTGGCTAGCACATAGTCTTTCACTAACTTTTTTTTATAGCTGCTCTTAATGCACTTTTTCATTGTTTCTTTATGCATAACTAAGTAAACTTTCGTTTCACTTATAATAATCTTTGCAATATAAACGTGCCCAACAGCAAACTCGCAGAATGGAAATAAAAATAATTTTGGAAAGGAACGGTAAAAGATTTTTCTCGATGTCTAACACTTTCCTTTGGCTTCTTTAATCTTGTATCCCTTCTATATTATCTATATTAGACTCACTGAATGGTAGGGGTTGGAAGGGACCTCTGAAGATCATCTAGTCCAACCACCCTGCTAGAGCAGGATCCTAGAGTATACCACAGAGGAACACATTCAGACGGGTTTTAAACGTCTCCAGAGACGGAGACTCCACAACCTCTCTGGGCAGCCTGTTCCAGTGCTCTGCCACCCTCACAGTAAAGAAGTGTTTTCTTATGTTAAGACTGAACCTCCTGTGTTTCGGTTTGTGCGCATTGCCCCTTGTCCTGTCACTGGACACCACCAAGAAGAGTCTGTCTCAGTCTTCCTGACACCCGCCCTTGAGATATTTATAAGCATTAATGAGATCACCCCTCAGCCTTCTCTTCTCCAAGCTAAACAGACCCAGTTCCCTCAGCCTCTCCTCACATGGGAGATGCTCTGATCCCTTCATCATCTCAGTGGCCCTGTGCTGGACTCTTTCCAGTAGCTCCATGTCCCTCTTGAACTGGGGAGCCCAGAACTGGACACAGATCTCCAGATGAGGCCTCACCAGGGCAGAGTAGAGGGGGAGGAGAACCTCTCTTGATACTGCTGGCCACACTCCTCTTAACGCACCCCAGGGTGACACTGGCCTTCTTGGCCGCGAGGGCACATTGCTGGCTCATGGTCAGCCTGTTGTCTACCAGGACTCCCAGGTCCTTTTCCCCAGAGGTGCTCTCCAGCAGCTCAGCCCCCAGCCTGTACGGATACATGGGGTTGTTCTTCCCCAGATGCAGGACTCTACACTCGCTCTTATTGAATTTCATTAAGTTTCTCCCTGCCCAGCTCTCCAGCCTGTCCAGGTCATGCTGGTTGGCAGCACAGCCTTCTGGCGTGTCAGCCACTTCTCCCAGCTTTGTATCATCAGCAAACTTGCTGAGGATACACTCTGTCCCTTAGATATTATCTATCTTGATACTGTCTTTTGGATCACTTGGTCTTTAACTCAGTAGATTGCAGGGCAGCAGGTTGTTCTTCAATGCAGAATCTCTGTTCAAAGTAACTGTCACATCTTAAATGTTAATTTGAAGAAGTAGCTGTTCTTCCTCACAGTCAAGCCTTTAAGTACTTCAGTCTAACCAGATTCCTTAAGTAGTCCTTTTAGTTTGCCCTTTTGAAATTAGATTTAATTTGAAAATCTAATTGTGTTTTTTTTCATTTAATTTAAACCAAATCGGCTTATGATCTCTCACTTGAAAATTTGCCCTTGTTACAGCATTCAGAGTGCTTGATAAAAACTAAGGCCAAAGCAGCTTTATATATGCTGTCATATATAAGAACAAATGTCTTTTTAATTTTTATTTTTTGTGTTCTGTTGTTAATTTTCAAACTCATTTTCTTACAGCAACAAAGTCCTTGAGACCTTTTTTTATAGTAGAGTGTTACTTAAACTGGTTTTCTGCCTGGATGCAGTTCAGTGAAAGCAATAAGCAGTGGTGGTTAGGACAAATTTATCTATAGGCAAATCCAGAAACGGTTAAATCCAAACACCTTAGAACTTTTCTGGAAAGAGTGAATGTGATTTATGAAGCAAATAGAAAGACACTAAGGATTTTGTCCAGAGCCGAGCATCAATTAGAACTTGGAAGTAGAAGAATGGGGGAAAAAAAGTAATTTCTTTAGCAGTCTTTTTATATGTACTCAACGTACGTAGGTTTATAATCTAACCTGAAAAGCCATTCTCCTAGTTCACTGTCTTATTCATGTTTACTGTAGCTTCATCTTACAAAGAGAGATTAACAGAATTCTTCCCTTCAAGTTCTGTTTTTGCCAAATGTATTACAGTATTTTTGACACTGGCATTAGTTGGCCTTTTTAGGAAGGAAGACTGTATTTCTTAAATACGCTATGCTTTTCTTGCCTCCTTCCCCTGCTGTGTCCTTCTCCACGGAAAAAAAATACTGCTGGTAGACTTGGTCTTTTCTTCTATCTGTTTGCTCTCAGGTATAATTTTCTTAGGGTAGACTGGGGGTTAAGTAATTAAAAGCCATCACTGGCTTTGAAAAAAAACCAACCCAGAATTGGAGTAGAAAGTGTTTTGTCTCCCAGGGCATGGAATGTAAGTAATGCTGTATAAATAGAGAGCAGAAGGAGATGAGAATATATATGGAGACTAGGTGGGAATTAAATGCAGGATGAGCTTTTAGCACGTTGCTGTACAGCTCCTTTGAGGAAATTGCTGTAAATCACCTAGCAGCTTTTTAGCCACATTTAGTGTAGATGATGTTACTCTTCAGCAGTCTGATACTTGTTTCTGTCACTTATTTTATGATTATCACTTGATTTTTCTGAGTCCTCTGAGGCACCAAATAGCATCGTAGAGTAATATAAAATAATAATGGAATCTACAGAAATTGGACATCCTGGCTTTGTGTGATGGTGTTACAGAGGACATCATCTGGTCATTGTACTGGTTTTTGCTTGTGTAAGCGCTGTCATATATCGTCCTTGGTTATAGTGCATACCTACTGCAGCCTTCACTGTGAACTAAATGTTGGGAAATTATGCTTAAATTATTTGACTTGTACTGAGCCATAGTAGCAAAAGACTAGGTAAATTAATCTGTATGGACAGTGTTATATCTTGAAGATGTAACAGCACAGGGCCATACTGTAATCCTAGTGTAAGCATACCAAAAAGCTTCCCTCTGGAACATCACTTGTGGTAGGAGTCAAACAACTTAATACTGAAAGTAGATGATGTTGGTGAAAGGAATGACAAGTGGCAATACACATAGTGTATTTTTTTCATGGTAGGATTTCTGCTTAAAACTGATTTCTCTAAAATTATTGGTGTTCAGAAATCTCAACATCTGTTTCTGGTAGATATTCCTCTACTCCCTTCTATCACCTCTCTGAGTCTTTGTGAAAATGAAGAAAAAAGTGGACCTTTTGTTGTGCACTGGCTAAACAATAAAGAACTTCATTTTACCTTATCCATGGAAGTATTTTTGCAACAACTTAAAAAGAGTTTTGAACATCAGTCTTCTGAGGCTACCACTGAGGAATCTAATCAAATGGATGGCAGACTGGAAGAAGGTAAAAGTCTTGTCAAAGACAAATGGCTTTCATTTGGCAAAGTAATTTGTAGTGTTCTTTCATGTGAAGTAAGAGGCAGGCAACTTGACATGTAACTTCCCTTACGCTAAGTGGCTTTTAAAAATCTGTATCTAGAAATTCTGAAATAGTTTATGGTTGTTCAGAGATTCTGAGTTATTTATGCTGAAAACTATACTGTTTGTTTAGGCTGACCTGGAGTCCTTTGTATGAAAGAGTATTATTTTAACATTTTTAAGGAAGCAGGTGCAACCTTAGAATTAACATCCTTCTTTTCAATATTAATGTGCACTTAATTTAAATATCTTTTTTCGATAACAGAATATAGTAAATTAATTTGAATATATACAGTTTGGAGATGACTGCTTTTGTTCCACTTATGCATGCAAAAAATTCATATAAAATGGGGAGAAATAAAAGTATTTTAACTTAAGGTGCAGTATAAACTGTTTTGATTTGTTGGTCATTGAGGTCCACTAGACAACTTCTGGTTAAAGATTTCATTATTTTAAATTTGTACTTATGAGTGGCTTATAAAAGACCTGAAAGATGCTGCAGTGCCTGAATAATGTTGCTTGCTATACTTCTGCTTCTGAATATAATATGTATATCTGTGTGTATTCTAGAAGTTGACAAAAATGGGGATGAACAAAAAGGACACCAAGAAAAGAAGGAACTGGGTGATGAGAAAACTGCTCCAAATTCAAGTCTTGTTCCTTTATCTAGTGCTATTATTGATCATGAAATTGAAGTACTACTTTCTGAATGGAGTAAAAATGCTGACATGCTATTCAGTATACATCCTATGGATGGTTCACTGCTTGTCTGGCATGTGGACTGGTTAGATGAATACCAGCCTGGCATGTTTCGCCAGGTGCAGGTACTTTGTTTTTTGAGGATTATGCATTGTTATTCAGTGAGAAGTATGGTGAGAAAATAACATTAGTAATTATTCTTTCTCCTTTTCTTAAAATTCCAGGTGTCATTTGTCTCAAGAATTCCTGTTGCATTTCCAACGGGTGATGCAAACTCTCTTTGCAGAAGTATAGTGATGTATGCTTGTACCAAAAATGTTGACCTAGCTATTCAGCAAGGCAAACAAAAGCCTCCTGGCCTTACACGATCTTCATCTATGCTTATCTCTTCTGGACACAGTAAATCAGCCAACAGTTTAAAACTGAGTATCTTCACGCCCAATGTTATGATGATTTCCAAACATGCAGATGGATCATTGAACCAGTGGCTAGTGAGTTTTGCTGAGGAATCTGCTTTTTCGACTGTACTCAGTATTTCACATAAATCCCGATACTGTGGCCACCGTTTTCATCTTAATGACTTGGCTTGCCACTCAGTATTACCACTGCTACTTACAACCTCACATCACAATGCT
The DNA here is from genome assembly GCA_028020825.1 of Podargus strigoides. NCBI lineage: Eukaryota > Metazoa > Chordata > Aves > Caprimulgiformes > Podargidae > Podargus > Podargus strigoides. The sequence continues at coordinate 81,176,255 of CM051663.1, read as the reverse complement.
CTAATTTCACCAGATGTTGAGAATGCAAAACAGACAAATGATTCTTTAAAGTCTCAGGAGTCACCAGTAAGACTTCAAAGCAGAGCCAATGCAAATGTAACGTCCCAGGATCCCAATGCGGTTTACAGTGAACTTATTCTTTGGAGAGTTGACCCTGTTGGGCCTTTGTCCTTTTCTGGTGGAGTTTCTGAACTTGCTCGGATCAATTCTCTCCATGTTTCAGCTTTTTCTAATGTTGCATGGCTGCCCACACTTATACCCAGCTATTGCCTTGGTGAGTTGTTTCCTGATTTGTGAAGTGTTCTAGAATAAAAGTAATATAACCTAGTAATGCTATTAAATAGATAATGCAGATATACTTGAATGCATGGGTCCTTTATTTTACAAATTTCCAAGCTGCTGATACTTGGAAATTGTTTGTTCCTCTGTGAAGAATTGCTGTGTTCTGCCTTTTTTAACGTATTTGATATTTTAGGATCTAATACAGTAAAGTTCTTAGATGTTCATGCATACTTCAGAGCATGTTGAACACTTTAAAGCAGAGATATATTTTGCTCTGTTTTGCAAATAAGATTCTAATTTCCTTTCATATACTTTGATTTGGTTGCTGAGTGCAGCATTAAACTTTGTACTTCTTTCTTGTGAACAGAAATTATCAAGAGATATTTTTTCTTACGCTGTATTGTTTTCTTTTATAACTTCAAAATTGCCTCTTGCCAAAAAATAAAAAGGTATCAAGTTGGTGTTTGAGTATTTGAGCAGTTTTTGCATTCTTATTTTTCAGGTGCATACTGTAACTCTCCAAGTGCCTGCTTTGTGGCTAGTGATGGACAGCATTTGAGATTATATCAAGCGGTAATAGATGCTAAGAAACTTCTGTGTGAGCTCTCCAATCCAGAAATTTCTGTAAGTGAAACACTATTGTGTGTTTTTGGAGGTTGGAACTTCATTCAGTAGCACTAGTTTTAGACTTGTTGATAACTGACTAAGATGAGTGCTGAGGATTTTGCAGGTTATGATAGTTTAGTTGTGCTTATAAAAAAGATAAAGTAAAGCTTTTCAGCGTTGTAGCCATACTGCATTCCATTTTATCTCAGACTGTGCATATTGAGGCAGGACAGTGTTTGGTTGGGAAATACCTCTAAAACACTCCCACTACAAGGAGTACTAACAGAGCAATGAGCTGTGTGTATGCATTATCCACCCTAAGGAAAAGTTAAGATGACAGTGCAGCTTGGGGAAAGGACAATAAACTGCTGAATATGAGGCTTTCCAGGTGTTATCATCACCTTTCAGCCATTTGAAACAATGTGGCTCTTGATAAAACTGGGAATGCTACCTGTGTTCTTGGTGGTTTGCAACCAGTATATATTTAATGCTGTAGTTAACATTTACTAAGTGACCTTGCACCTACCTTGCAGACTGTGCCACAGAAATGCACAAAATGGGTTAACAAGACCATCTGCCTTTCTCTTTTTGAACAGAAATATGTTGGTGAAGTTTTTAACATCATAAGTCAGCAATCTACAGCTCGCCCAGGATGTATTATTGAACTGGATGCTATCACAGAACTTGTAAGATCTTTTTCTGTACTCTTTTTTTGCCATAATTAGCTTATTTAAAAAGTGTTTATACTAATAAAGGCTATATGCATAGATCTCAGTCACGTAAAGATGAGGTATTTAAAGACTGATTCTGACATATACTTGCTTTTGGTTTCATAGTACCTGTAAATGAAGAGTGTGAGTAATGACGGTGCATTTTCTTGAGAAATCTTTCATTCACGTGCATAACTTATCAAATTTAAAGCTCCCATGTTAGAGAGCAATCTTAAACAGTACACTCTATTATATTCACTTCTTGAGTGTTTTTTTCTTTTTTAGCATGGCAGGAAAACACAGTTATTCCATGTTTTCCAAGAAGACTTCATTTTAAATAATCAGAAGAAGGAAATACCTGAAAAGAAGAACAATTTGTCAGACTCTGGTAAATAATTGTTTTTCATATAACGTTGAAGATGAGGTATTAATTTTTTCATTCCATGGAGGAAAAAATACTTGTTATATAGCTTTTAGCATTTAAGGTCAAATACCTTACTTTATTTGAGATCTTTATATATCAAAGAAGAAAATCTAGTCTAATGAAACTCATTCTGCTTCCTTTAAGAGTAGGGTGTTTCACTTCCTTTATAAGAGTAGTGGGTAACCAAATTTTAGATAAAGTAGCTTAAATCATGAGATACCCATCATGTACTATATTAAGCATTCCATTGCTGATGCCTTTCTAACATGAGGGGGAAAGGGTTTTAAATGTACAGCATGTAGGTGTAGGGTATGACATAGGCGACAGGGCTTTTTACATCCTTTGGTGATAGATGTTCATCCTTTACATCAGTTAAATATACTACTCCTTAGGCGTTGCATGTTATAATAAATAACAGGCCAAACAACCCCCCAAAACACAACTATAAAATACCATGAGCAGTGTGTAGATTTGTATGTCTTGGGGCAGATTTGAATTGCTCTGCAATAAAAGAGCAGTTTTCTTTGGTGAAGTGGGTCAGTGGTTATGTTATATAGGCTTCTCAATTTTGTTTTGTTCTGTTCCCACGAAATAATGTGGGGAAAAAAGGGTCAGAGTAAAGTTTGTGATACCAAGTCCTCTGCAGTAGTAAAGGGAATGCTGAATAAAAGGAAGCAAAATTGTGGAACTATGTCAGAATGTTGAATTATGACTTGGTACACAAAAATTATTTTTGTTAGAACAGAAAGGACTTTAAAAGAAATATAAAAACTAATTGATCCTTAGAAAAGGGAACTGTATACATGTGTATTTGTTCTGAAGGTCTATATGGATTGCTGCCATATAAGAAGTTGGGACAAGTGGACCCTATGGAAAACTGTAAATTAGAAGCGTATTGTTCACATACTTTCTAATTTGGAAGTATGTTCTAGTCCTTTAATGCTCTTCAGTTTTAGAACCTCCCACTCTTCCCTCTTTAATAAAGCATATAAATATTTAGCTTATGTTATTTTTAAAGAAAGAACAAATTCACTTGTGTTTTTCTACAGTACCATAAGCAACCTAATGTCAAAGCCAGAGGGCAACCACATATTATTCTTGATCGTGTTTTACGTAGATGCATACTTAAAGAAGGGTTAGAGGAGTCATGGAGGAAAGATGGTCACTAAAATAACTATTCCTTCGTGGTCCTAATGGGTTTACTTTGGTACTAAGGAAAGAGAATGGCTGGGTGCACCCTGCAGAAATGGGCTTTTTCTGGTATTACATCTCATGTAGCCTTTTCTTGCTGTGAGACTACAGCAAATAATTTCTCTAGAAGAAGCATTGTACCTCTTGTACATTCCAGACTATATAGTTGGCCTGGCTGGATTGTGATCAATGAGCCTGTCCATTAGATGAGGCTGTGACTTTCCAAACTGGTGACATGGCATTTCCTCTCTAGATATTTACTTTTATGTATATGTATACTTTTAATGTGTTAAAGGCCAAACCTCTGTCTGGTTCACTGTCTTAACTGTTACAGTTGCCAGTAGCAGATAGCTAAGAAACCGCAAGAGACAAGCATGTAAATGACACAAGTGTAGAGCTGACAGTACAGTCTGGAATGTAACTTTAAACACAACAAATTCAGGCAAATGTGTTGTCCTGTCTAAAAGAAAACATTGTTCTTCATGTGTGTACCTATAGTTGTAGTGGTTATTGCTTGTGATAAAATACTGAGAAAACATAATGGAGTTGGATGTAGTCAGAACATTGTATTTCAGTATTTGTTTGCAATAACTTAATGTGATCATTCAATAGCTAGCAAAATTTAGTTCTACTTTCAGTTGAATAGCCCCTAAGATCTTCCTGTTCTGAATTTCACCAGGAAACCAACAGAATGGATTCTCTGAAAAATTCTACTTAATAGTAATAGAGTATACTCAAAGCCATTCATTACTACATATGTGGCATTTACATTTGAAGTCAGTTCCTGTCTCAGTAGGTAAGACCTCTTTCTTACAGTTTTCTGATTAAAAAAAAAAGTCACTATCTTGTGAATATATCTGCTGTTCAGCATATTGTGAATTGTATTTCAACATTTTGAAAAGAATCTGCAATTCTTCGATTACAAGCTTTCATCGCAACCTGTTCTTTCTTGATTATTACTCAGTCTTCTGAATGCTGAAGCTTTTGAGTTCAGCCTAAGCTCAAAGTTTGGTATTTTTTAATGCATTCTAAGGGCGAATACATTTATCTGGTTTTAATGCAGCCTAACAGTTCAGGTATTTTACTTCTCAGAAGTTTTTGTTCTGCAATTTTTGAGTTTGCACATAAGTTCTAAATTGGACCGTGGTCTGAAGCACCTAAACATCAGAAATACAATAACAATTATGAAGTTTTGAAGTTCTGAAATCTGCTGGTTTTCTCAGACTACCAAACTACCACAAAAAATATACAACTTTTAAAGTAAACTAAGGTATACTTCTGTAGTTTTCTGTTAACATTTAAAGATTTTAAGAAAACATAAATCTGGCAGTCATCACATACTAGAGGAATCTGTCACAATGCATATTTCTGTTATTGAAACCAAACTGGTATTTGTCTCACTGTTGCTTTCAAAGGCAGAATCTCTTCAGTTATTTTAAGTTGGTGAGTAGACTAAAGATTAAAATTTTTTGATCTACTTATGTGAGGAGAACATTACTGATACTCTTAGCCAGCAGGTCGCGATAGGTGATCTTTCCCCTCTACTCTGCCCTGGTGAGGCCACATCTGGAGTACTGTGTCCAGTTCTGGGCTCCCCAGTTCAAGAGAGACAATGAATTACTGGAGAGAGTCCAGTGGAGTACTTTGAAGATTATAAGGAGATGGGAGCATCTCTCTTACCAGGAAAGGCTGAGAGACCTGGGTCTGTTTAGCCTGGAGAAGAGAAGACTTAGAGGGGATCTTGTCAATGCTTATAAATATCTAAAGGGTGGGTGTCAAGAGGATGGGGCCAGACTCTTCTCAGTGGTGCCCATCAGCAGGACAAGGGACAGTGGACACAAACTGGAACACAGGAAGTTCCATCTGAACATGAGGAAAAACTACTGTAATTTGAGTGAGACAGAGCACTGGAACAGAACAGGACACTGCCCAGAGAGGTGGTGGAGTCTCCTTTTCTGGTGACATTCCAAACACGCCTGGATGCAATCCTTTGCGACCTGCTCTAGGTGAACCTGCTCTGGCAGGGGGGTTGGACCTTTCAACACCCACCATTCTGTGTTAAGGCTTTTCAGCCAATCTGTTGGCAATTTTCATGTTCCATATCCATCAAATTCATTCTTCAACTGTTGAGTTTTATTTTTAAAAAAGTGGTGAAGCATTCATATCACATAAGCTCAGAAATCCTACATTTCAAGCAAATATTAACAATTTTTTTTGAAAAATACCTTTCCCCAGTTTGTAAGGTAAGACATAGAGATCTTCATTTAACTTTCTCTAGCTGCAGGTATTTTGTGCTTCATGAAGTGTTAATTTCTGTGGATAACTACATACATATATCTTTCAGCTGCAGTTTTGGTGTTTCTGGTTAGTTTGATTGTGTTAAGTCTGAATAGTTTAAAGCTACACTTCTCTCAACAGTTCTGGAATCTCAGAAGTACTTAATCTCAGGCATGCTAGCATTTCTTTTTAAATCTCAAAGTGGGAACACATTTTGTTTAAAATGAAAGTAAAATTTTAAGTCATGTTTTAAGTCATGTTTTAGCTGTCTTTTTGGAACTTTTAAGGTGAGGAAAATTACTTCTTAGGTTAAAAGGAAATCATTGACGTTTTAAAATTAACAATGCAAACTTTTTTAGATGAAAAGATAGATTCAAATACACCTGAAGCTGCAACACAAACAGAAGAATTGTATTCTTCACCAGATCCAGAGAAGATCCAATCGCCTTTCACTCAAAAGTATCAGGCCTGTAGAGCAAACCTTCAGAGCACAAGCTGGCTTACTCTGTCTTCCAAAATGGTGTATAGTCAAGAGCTGAATTTGCCAGAAGGAGTAGAGATATTAAGTGTAAAGCCATCAGCAGGTTTGTAAAATTTTTTTAAAGAATCAAATCCTTGCCTTTCTGACTTTCGTCTTATAATAGAAACAAAATAATAAGTTTAGTATTTGCTGTTAAAACACCTGTACGTGAATCCAAAAGGTTTGCTAGAATATGCTCCCCTGACTTTGTATCTTGATCCTGGAACTAATACTAAAATAAAGCTTTTATTTAGGGTGTAATATTTATTGAATTCCAGATTCTTACAATAAAAGGAACTGTACAAACACAATCTGGTTTTATAGTCATTCATGAAATATTTTTTTTGTAGGATCTGTACTTAAATTTTAAGGCTTCTATCAGTAGTCTTTTCAAAATATTTTATAAGGGCTTTTAGATTTCTGCATGGGAAATCTTTCTTCGATGGGAGAGATGATGGATATTAATACTCAGGTTTAAATCATATAAATTGTTTCCATTTCATGCTCTAAGGGAGCCAAAGGGTGGTTTCTAAGTATTTTTGTCATGTTGTCTCCTTTGTGAGGCCCTGCAAACAACTGTCTTTGTGAGGAGGTGCTAATATTTTTTTTGTTTCAGAACAATAAAATGTTAACTGGATAAAAAAGTCTTTACTTTTTCACTTGCTTTTTACTATTTCCTCCAGTAAAAGTGTATTTTATTTAATTTTAGGACATCTGAGTTCTTCTTCCATATATCCTGTTTGTCGTGCACCGTATCTGCTGGCTACTTCATGCTCTGATGGAAAAGTTCGATTCTGGAGATGCAGAGTTACTACTGAATTGTCAGTTTCTTCCATGCCAGAATATAGTACACATAGTGATGTTACATATGTGTGGGAAGAATGGCCATTACTTATTGAGGATGGTCATCTTAATAGTAGTGCTATTAATGTTCCAGGAAGGCCCACTGAAGTTAGCTGTGCACACACGAACAGATTAGCAGTAGCATACAAGCAGGTAACATCTAAAGATAGTCATCTTTCTCAAGATTTTATAATGCACGTTAGTATTTTTGAATGTGAATCTACAGGGGGTTCTTCTTGGATTCTAGAACAGACTCTTCATTTAGATGAGATAGGCACCATGTTAGACTCTGGTCTTAGTATTGATAGTAATTTGGTGGCATATAACCGACAAGACATTCCTGTGTCTTATGGTGGGAATATTGTGCCCAGCACTAAGCACTTGGTACACTTAGACTGGATGTCTAGGGAAGATGGTTCACATATTCTAACAGTGGGAATTGGATCAAAACTTTACATGTTTGGTCAGCTGTCTGGGAAAATGCACGAACAAAATAGTAAGGAGATTGTAGCAATCTCCCATAGTGGCAGTACGAAGGCTACAACCCTTTCTAGGTTTGTTCTGCTGCGTTGTGTCGACTTGGTTTCATCTGTAGAGGGGTCACCTCCTTTTCCAGTCTCATTGTCTTGGGTGCGTGATGGCATTCTTGTAGTTGGAATGGATTGTGAAATGCATGTTTATTCCCAGTGGCAATCTCCTTCCAAGCAGGAACTAGTTAGTACAGATTCCTGCAGTGGAAGTACACTGTGTGTAACTGGTCTAATGAAACAAAGCCAGTCAGCCGCCTCAGGTCTACATCCGCCAAAGCGAACCTTGACCAGATCTATGACCAGCCTTGCACAGAAGCTTAGTGGGAAAAGATCTGCCTGTGATCTGTCTATGGAAGTGGAAGACTCTGGTCTTTTTGAAGCTGCTCATACCTTATCTCCCACTTTACCTCAGTACCATCCATATCAACTACTGGAACTCATGGATCTTGGTAAAGTACGCAGAGCAAAAGCCATTCTGTCCCATCTGGTGAAGTGCATTGCTGGAGAAGTTGTTGCTCTAAATGAATCTGAACCGAATCATGATAAGAGGCTCAGATCTCTGACCATCAGTGCTAGTGGAAGTACTGCAAGAGATCCCAAAACATTCAGCAAAACTGAGACTACAGACTATATTGAAATAGACTCTGTTCCACCACTACCTTTGTATGCTCTGCTTGCTGCGGATGATGATTCTTCTCATTCCTGTTCAGAGAAGTCTGATAATCAAACCAGTCAAAATCAAAAAGATATGCCCAATAGCAATTACGAAGATCTCTTTCAAAATACAGTTGTAAGTACAGATGAACTTGTTACATTTGATGCAGATGAGGACAGTTCGAAGCCAAAAGTCATTGATCTTTCTCAGTATAGCCCAACGTACTTTGGACCAGAGCATGCTCAAGTTCTTTCTCGTCACTTGCTTCATTCAAGCCTGCCAGGTCTGACTAGGATGGAGCAAATGTCATTGATGGCCTTGGTAGATACAATTGCTACTACCAGTACTGACATTGGAGAAAGCAGAGACAGAAATCAGGGTAAGCTGTCTCTTCCAGGGTAAGCTGTACTACTGTGCTTCCCAGCCTCTTTTGGGAGCTTTTCCTATTTTGGAATATTTTTGTGGCTCATGAAAGCACATCATAGCTTTGTTTCATAGAATAGCTTGTATTATTTATTGTGCCATCATAGTATTTACTGTTTAAAGTTTCAAGACTTCAGACTTTCATACAATCAAATTTTATATGGCTAACTGTTAATGTCAGTGTTAGTCCATGAGTCCACATCCTAATTGTTTCTAATTCACTTCTGAAGAGATAATGTTCTTAATGGCTAATGTTTCTTGCACTATGTAGAGAAATTGAGAAATAAGTTTATGGATTTTTTTTTTTTATATAATATTTCTGTTTATCACATTAAGAACAAATAACTTCAAAACTTCTTTAATTTGAAATTTTACCCTTTCCCTTTTTCCCTTTCCATTTCCTTGAAGGGAAGAATTATGAATTAAGCTATTACATTTATGAATTTAAAGCAGTAGTAGTCACAGAATTGTAAAGAATTTCTTCTGTTAAGACACCCAATAGCTACCCTTAGTAGTTTCTCTAAAGTACATATGAAATATTTAATTCTAGGTGAAGAAACTCTTGATGAGTGTGGTTTAAAATTTTTATTGGCTGTTCGACTTCACACATTTCTAACAACTTCACTTCCTCCTGTACATCGAGCTCAACTGCTTCACCAAGGTATCTGATGTGTTTTCTTAGATGAGGTGAATCGTAGTGATGTAGTTGTACATATGATTGCTGTGCTGTTGACGTGCCTCTGCAAAATCGATGAGTTACTTTGTTCTTGTCTTTTAAAAAATGTTCAGTGTGAATGTATGCCAGAGCAAAAAAAAATTCTGTTTTATTTTAGGTAGAGGTCTTGGAACCAAAGTGATTTTTAATTTTATTTTTTTTTAAATTTTTTTTTAGTTTTAGTTTTTTTCTGTTTCCCTAAAATAATTGGCTTTTCTGTACTTCTAATACCATGTTGTTCCAGTAAGCTTCTGCAGGCATAATGCATTAGAAAATAGAGTACGTATTTACTTAGGTTTTTAATACATACTTGGGGAAAAAAATCTCTTACAGTCTACTCAGACTTCAAATGTTTTTTCATATGCTTACTGTAAATTTTCCATTGAACTATTTCAAATAGTTTTCTTTGGTATAGTTTTAAGTAGTTCCAACCTGGTATTGCAGACAGAGCAGGCCTAATAAAATCTAAAGGACTGGCTGTGATTTGCTTCTGTACCCTTTCATAAGCCATCATGACTGTTGATGGCATTTCCAATCTCATGGTTTGTCAGCTGCATCAAAGATAGGAATTTGCCGGGACTGCCGCAACAGAGTACTGCTGCATTAGCTCTCTGATGGAATACTTTTGGTTGAGATACTTCTACTTTTGCTGAGCTCAGAAATTGTTGAAAGAAGTGCCTCCAAGGCGTTTGCAGAGGTGCAGTTGAGTGTGCTTCTGTGCAAAGAGGCATCTCCTGAGTCTTGTTATGGTTGCAATTATCCATAGCCAGCTATGCTGATGCTTAGTAAGTGCTATCTTCCTCGTGATTTTTTTTCTTCCTATTTTATTCTGTATCTCTGTCCTCAAACATGTTTTCTACTGTGATTATCTGAAACTGCATTTTCTAATCTAAGTCAAAATAGTGAACCTACCTTTCAAAACTTTGAAAAGTTTTAATCAGTATGTTGCCCTTTGTATTGTGGCAAATATTAATGCCACCCACTATAAGTATATTTTGAGCTTCATTCAATAACTATGTTCTTTGCAAACTTACATAAAAAGTTTGCAGGTAAAAAATGTTTTAACGTGTATGAGTTTTCTTTAATATTTGATACAGAGTTGCCTCATTAGCAATGCACTTAGAAATCCAAAATAAACAGTTCAGCCTTCTTCCCTTTTCCCTTACCCAATCTCTTGACTTCAGGTTCTGGATTATTTTATTAATGATTTTTTTTTTTTTTTTAATGGCTTATTATGTAGGCTTATCTACTAGCCATTTTGCCTGGGCATTTCATTCAGTAGCGGAAGAAGAACTATTGAGCATGCTCCCTGCAGTGCAGAAAGGAGATCCAACATGGTCAGAACTCAGAGCTATGGGTATAGGATGGTGGGTTCGAAATATCCATAGCCTGCGGAAGTGCATCGAGAAGGTAAACATGGCATTCTGAAACAAAATGACCAAACTTTTTTCGAACAGCTGTCTCCTCATGTTTACCTTCTATTTATGTGGTTTTAAACTTTTATGTATATTCAGTGATTTGGAATGTTTTGAGCTGTATTTTTTTGTATGTATGGTTTATTATAGGAATACAAAATTTTGTATTTGACTGGGTTTGGTTTTTTTTTTTTTTTAGTACTTTAGGTTTCAAATTCCAGTGTCAAGTATAATTTGGGCTTTTAGATACTCCATTTTGAAAGTGGCAATGTATAGTGCTTATTGTGGATGCTCTAGACACAGATTGAGCATATAGTTGGTTTTTATAGCAAAATTAAGAAACTAGTTAGGTTTCTGAGGAGAACATTTTTCCATATCACAAGTGGGGTCAACTAGATATTGTACATCTGTCTTGTAAGTTGATGCATTTCTATTACAAAATCTGCTATTGTTTTATTTTGGCTTTTTTTTTTTTTTTTTTCCCTTCTTTTTTTAAATATCTATTTTAAGTGTCACAGATGTGGCAATAAGCCTAACCTTATTATTACTTATTTTAAGCTCTTGAAAAAGCCAAGTGTGTTGAGCTAGAAAATGACATGCACAAGATACGTTGACTACAGAGCACAAAGTGGTAAAATGCATGTCACTGCTGAAGATTGACAAGTAAAAGTAATTATTCATCACTTCATGAAACTTACCTGCCTTGCATTTTTTAAAAAATCCAAGTATTCTGGGCCTACGTTTAGGTTATCTTACATGGGTCTCGGACTATTATTCCTGCCACTCTCCCCCTTTTTCCTTTCCAACATCTAAAATTAATCTTCTCTGAAAAACTTCGCTCCTGTTGTGACTGTTCCCAGCCTGTTGAAGACTCCGTCTGTCATATCATTATCAGAGCAACTAATAAATTAGTTTTGCTGCGATTTCAGGAACTGATTTCAGATCTAGGCATTCCCATTTGATCTGCCAAAAAGCTTCTAGAGCAGGAAAAGCGTTAGCTAAATGATGTCAAACTAGGTTGAAGTTGTGGTATCTTCATACATTCTTATGTCAGACTCATAATGAGAGGAGCGATCCTACATTAAAGAGAACTTCTGAGCAGTATGAAGCCTGGGATACCAGAAGGAACAAGAATCCCATTTAAGATTAATTTAAATTTTTATTGTTTTTTGCTGTTGTACTCTCTTCACAGGTGGCTAAATCAGCCTTCCAGCGGAACAATGACCCACTTGATGCGGCCATTTTTTACCTTGCAATGAAAAAGAAGGCTGTGATCTGGGGATTATACAGGTGGGAGATGTAGAAGCTCCTACATGAAGTTTCATACTGTCTGGTATAATTCTGGGGAAAAAGTTGAATGTGATGGTAATCTAAAAGAAGCGCAAATATTCCTATTGAAAGATGAAATTCGATTTCTAAATTAGTCACTAATTAAGATCAAATTTAGTCTGTCTTTCAAACTGGCGTTTCATAATATGACATTCACTGTTGCAAACTTTTTAAAAATTACTTTGCGTTATCATTTACTGTTAAGAGCTCACCTGGGGAAAATGTCAGGTTAACTGAAAATACCAGTAGCTTTTGTCTTTACTAAGGTTTTTGTTATTTTTAAATTTAAAGTGTCCTATGTTCCCAGTGTGGTGAGAGCCTATGCATTTCCTAATAAAAAGATCTGTGTAAAATTCTGCTGGCATCTGAGGAAATAGCGAGCCATAATGCATGTAGTAAAATATACAGTATTTTTTTCAATTATGTTCTATATGCAGGTCCCAAAAGGATACTAAAATGACACAGTTTTTTGGGAACAACTTTACTGAGGACAGATGGCGTAAAGCAGCATTAAAGAATGCATTTTCTTTGCTTGGCAAACAGCGTTTTGAGCATTCTGCGGCATTTTTCCTGTTGGCAGGACACTTAAAAGATGCAGTGGAGGTAATAAAGTAATGAACTTTCTTTTTTAATGCTTAAGACTATTAGATTGCCCCAAACTTACAAATATATTGAATGTGACTTGCATTTTGCAGTAGTATAACCCCTGAAGTTTGTGGTTTGTTTCCTTCCCTGCCCTCCCCCCTCCCAAATGAATGACAAATGCAAATCCCTGATCTTTACATTTTGATTCTGTTTTTGCTCTTATATTTGTGATATTAAAATGTCCCATGCTTAATTTCTCCATCATAATATTGAGCGGCATACCTACCTTTAACTTGGTTTTAAATTGTGTGCCCTGTCATAGACAAAGACATCATAGTTTTTCATTAGGAAGTTCCAGATGTGAAAATGAAGGCTTTTTGGAAGGGATGTGGTTTGGGAACTGGAATCCCTTCACAAAAATTATTTCCTGGATCTGTTTGAATTGAAGAGTTTGGAGGAAATTAATCTCTCTGATAATGAAGGATTTGTTTTGTAAAGCTTTGTAACTAAAACTTTCAGCTTCAAGAGGTGGCATGTGCACACTGACAATGATTTATTGAAGCCAATTGATTTCAAAGGTCTATTTTCATCTCAGCCTTAAACTGAAGAAATGGCAAATCGGATCTTGTATATAATAGCTGGCCAAAGCTATTCTACATAGTTCCTGCTAATTTTTTATGGAATCGATAGACCTACTTATCATATTCTGAAGAGACTGTTATCACTTCCTGTCTTGTGATCGTTTTAACCAGAGGAGAAATTACAATGTTTGGTCTTGTGCATATATTTATTTTCAATTAGGTCTGCCTAGAAAAACTGAATGACATTCAGTTGGCTCTTGTAATATCAAGACTTTATGAGTCGGAGTTTGAAGTATCTAGTACTTATAAATCTGTACTTCAGAAGAGAATTTTGGGAACTGTGTTTCCTGGAAAAGAGAATTCAGGAAATATGCACTGTGACCCTTTTCTGCGAAGTATGGCTTACTGGATTTTGGAAGATTATAGCAAGGCTCTTGACACTTTGATTAAACATTCTGCTGAAGATGGAGGTAAGAATATGAATATTTTGCCTGTTAGTTTGATTTTAACTGTTTATTTGAGTAGTAGTTTCTGAAAGTGTAGTCTGAACAAGACCAGGTACTGCACAGTTGCACACTGTTATTAGTAAATAGCTTACTGTAGCAATGTATGTGGTTTTTATAGTAAATGTGGTGACTGTGTTATTATCCTGTATCCCATTAATGGATACTTAGTTTTATCCTTTAAGTATGTGAATGTCAGGATAATGAGAATGACCCTGCAGCAGTGCAGCTGTTTTTCCAGCAGCAGCATAAAGATTAAGAGATTAATTAACTTCATTAATGAATTGGACTCCATCACAACCTAGGAAGAAGTTTCTGATTGTATAGTTACATAGCAGAGTCTGGAAGACATGATGTTTTGTAGCTTTTAGTCCCTGGGAAGAGCAGCTGACCATAATGATAAACTGCTATAGAAAAGATTTTGATATTTACTATGATACAAGGAGGGCCCACGTCATGCGTGAAATAGCATGTAGGTCTCCTAAAGTGATTATTTTCCCTTGCTGGCTTTATAGGCCTTCTATAAATCAATTGTATTATTTCCTAAAGTTAACATTTTCAAGGAAGTTACATGTTTCAATTCCCCAGCAGTTAGCGTGCTAGCTTGTTTCAGTCTTGTCTACTGAGAGAAACTTGATGGGGATAAATGAAGACTCGAATCCCTAGAGTTGTGTAATTCATTTTAAAAGCTGATTTCAGTAAGAGTTACATGCCTTAAGATAAATTTGAGCAAATGGGGGATACAGTGTTCAGTTGTTTCTGTCTTGGTCACATACTCCTGTGTAAAAGCATTTATAAATGTCACTAATTCTTCTGTAATCAGTTCAGTGGCTTGTTTGTGGTATTTTGTTTTATTTCCTTACTTAAAAGGTGATCTTTCTTTCAGTCACCTTTTCCTATTGTCTGTAGTTAGTTGTGTCATAACTCCTGATAGTAAGGGTCTATCTCAGTTAACCTGGACTCTTTCAGAGCTGTGTGAATTGTCCTATGCTGATGTTCATATGTTTTCAGGGGTTTTTGTGTTGTGGTTTTGGACATGAAAATGAAATGTGTATGTGCTGTGCTGCTGTATAATTCGCTTATTTGTATGTAATACTGATATTAGTATGTATAAATGTTATAGATTTCCTAGTTTTATTATAAGTTGCGTTTTTTCTAAGAGGTAGACAAAATTTAAAAAAATCCAAAATGTAATATTTTAATTTTTTTTACATAAAATTTTTAGCAAGATGTAACATCTTATTCTCATTTAGTGATGGACACTTCAGAAATCTAAACTGGACAGGAATGTGGTCTTCTTTGGCTAAAGTAGAACTGGCCTGTTTTCAAAATGAAATTGCAGCTTTTTTAAATTAAAGGTCTCGCCTGCTCTCCTACTCAAGCTTCTCTTTTTACTAGTGATTAGGTTTGTCAATGTCCTCCCTCCCAAGATACTCAAATGATAAAGGTGCAAAAGAATTTGAAAAGGTGGGGTGCAATGAACTAAACAATAGAATGACTAGGAAGACCTAATAGCCTTTTGATGACTTAATAAATCTGTGGATGGATTATTTCATACCAAATAGTAGATTTTCCTCATGATGCAATATCTTTTCAGATGACGGAGATGGCTCATCAAGTTGTAACCCTGCAGTGTTTAACTTCTATAACTACTTAAGAACACATCCTCTTTTGTTGAGACGTTATTTTGGCTCTTCTGATACATCTTCCACACACATTTGCCTAACAGTAGAAAATGGATTAGCTGACAAAATTAACCTAGGTGAAAGACAGCTGTTTTTCACCACTGCATATGCTCATCTAAAAGCTGGTTGTCCTATGTTGGCCTTAGAAGTGTTATCAAAGATGCCCAAAGTTGTCAAGCGGTCAAAGTCATTCTGTAGATCCCCTAGTTTAATGGATACTAGTAAAGACCTCTCACCATCTTCTCCAGTTAAAGAATTGGAAACAAAAGACCAATCTTCCAGTGTTGATTGGTCACAGCCAGTGTTGAATGGTCTAGGTTCATCTTCAGATTGTTCATCAGGAAAACATTCAGGTTCAACTCTTTCCTTTGAATGGAGCCAGCCAAGTGTGGTATTCCAAGAAGAACACTTGAAACTACAGTCAGACAGTGATGCAAGTGATGAGAGTGAAGATTCTTCCCTGATAATGAAAGACCTAAAAGCTCTGAAGAAAACTGAAAAATTGTATGAAACAAGTTCTAGCTACACAGAATCTTTTAGTGTAGTTGATGACAAAGATATTCTAAGTCCATCAGAAGATACAATTTCAGCACAGCTGAAGTTTAGAGCATGCCTGAAAATTCTTACTGTAGAGCTTCGTACACTGTCCACTGGTTATGAGGTAGATGGTGGGAAGTTGAGGTATCAGCTTTATCAGTGGCTTGAAAGAGAAGTGGTAGCTCTTCAAAAGACCTGTGATTATAGTATTGAAGCAGAAGAGATACAGTCAGGAATTAGTGTGATGCCAGAGGAAGCTACATTACATGAAAACACTGGAGACTTAGCTGATCGGCAAAAAGATATGCTACAGAAAGAAGATTTCCAGAAAAGGCGTCAATGGCTTCTGAAATACCAGTCTCTCCTAAGGATGTTCCTTAGTTACTGTATACTTCATGGCTCTCATGGTGG
Source organism: Podargus strigoides (assembly GCA_028020825.1). Taxonomy (NCBI): domain Eukaryota; kingdom Metazoa; phylum Chordata; class Aves; order Caprimulgiformes; family Podargidae; genus Podargus; species Podargus strigoides. The sequence continues at coordinate 81,160,033 of CM051663.1, read as the reverse complement.
AGGTTTGGCATCTGTCAGAATGGAATTAATTCTGCTATTGCAGGAATCGCAGCAGGTATGTGGGGAAGCTTAGTTTGTTTTCTCTGATTTGTGTTTGTTGTAGATTTTTTTTGAATGTGCTTCATGTTACTGTTGAAGTTTTCCTATTATGGCATGTACCTGTTTTATATTTGAAACAGTGTTACATTCATGTTTTCTGTAGCTTATGGGGTTTTTGTTGTTTAGAATCCCCTTTCCCCCTTTCAGAAGTTTTTCTGTTCCCTGTAGGAAGCTGTACTATCACTTTGTTTTTGTGTCTCCTCCTTGTTTTTAGGAGCAGTTAATACAGGTACCTTCCAGTCTTCTACCAGAACAAAGCTCCATACCTCTCCTATTTGCTTGCACAGCTACTGCCAAAACAGTGGTGGCTAATCCATTGCTACATCTTGGTAACTTAACTCATGATATATTACATGCCATAATAAACCTTGATTCACCACCTCATCCAGATGCTCAGGACAACAAGGTATGTATTTTGTTGTTTGGGTTTGTTGTTATTGTCCAGTTTGCTGAAGTCATGAATCTTTTTCTGACAGCATGAAAACTTTTTGATGTGTCTACCTGTGACAAGTCATAAAACTGTGGAACGGAAATATTTTCTGTAGTACTTGCCTTGGGCTAAAATAATGTCCAGTGATTATTACTTGCTGTTGAGGTGTTCATCATTTGGTTCAGTAAGTTCAAGTAGTTGCCTCTCACAACTGGATATTTGTCCAAGATGACATCTGTTACAGAAAACATGCTGGACTGCACTATCAGTGTCATATTTGTCTTTATGACAATGTGCTCATTACTTGTGTTATATTAGTGGTAAACTCTGCATTTCAGTCCTTGATGTAAGTAAAGTTAAGTTTTGAAATATAAAAACTGATCATCTGCAAAGTGCAGTAAACTCAGACTTCTTTGTGAAACAATGTGTATGTTCATGCAGTAAAATACAGTAAAATTTTTTTTAAGTTATGTTTCTGTAAGATTTCTTCTGTATTTAACGTTGAACTGGAAATCAAAGTGTTAGGTTAAATCTTTCCTGAAGTTTTGTATGTGTTAGGTCCCAAATCATGTTTACGTTTACTAGGGATTTCTGGAGAACATTCAAGAGATTGCTCAGTTCCTAGTCTGTGCTTTGTTTCAGAGGGAACAAACAAGTGTAATAAACTTCTTTTTTTTAACTGAACCTTTTTGATCAACAGATTGTCTAGCTCTTTACGTGTGTTTTGTGATACATTAAGAAAAGTATCAGCTATGGTAAAAACAGTGATCAGTGTGATACTGACTAAATTGTGCGTGTGTCTGAGAGCTGCACAAGAATTGGTCAAAAACTAAGCTGCATTATAATTTTCATTCTGAAGCAAAACCATTGTATTCTGAGACAAGCTGCTGTCAGGGTATAATCACTTATGACTGTTGTATAGAGGTTTATGTTGCTGTTTCTTAACTGAAAGCATTGCAGCTTGAGCTCATCTGTGATTACGGGTTGGTGGGGTGAGAGAGCGCTTCCCCATCCCTTTCATTGCAAAGTGAATTGATTTATCTGAAATTAATTCAGAAGAGAAGGTGGCTTTGCAGATGATTTTTGCCATAAATGCTTATACCTTGCATATTCAGTACTTGTTCTTTTGTTACAAATCTGTACACATACTAACTGCTGTTCATCTTGACTGTAATATGTTCTCTAAAATTTTGTCTTACAGATACATGTAATGCATACCCTAGCAGCGTCACTCTCTGCTTGTATCTACCAGTGTCTTTGTGATGGCCACAGCTACAGGTAGAGGTCTATGCAAAGTGCTTTTTAGAGAACAGTCAACATGCTGCCTCACTGTAGTGATGGTATAATAGTGCACCAAAAGGCTGTGCTCACATCTGCTTGCATCTAGAATTGACTATCACTTGAATAGTTTTAAAAATAACTTTATAAATACAACATCCCACTTTTCTGTTTCACAGCTCATTTCAAGCAAATCAGTTCACTGGAACAGTGTATCAGACGCTGCTATTAACTCAGCGCCATTCCCTAAGAACGAGCAGCTTAGAAGAAGCAGTGACTCCCAATACATCACCTGCTCAGTGGCCAGGTATCTAGAGTCAATTTGTTTCTTTCCTTTTAAGGAAAACTGTATTTTTTGGATGCACTGTAAGAGCATGTAGCTACGCCCTGGACTTTCTAGTAGTATTTGTGACACTTGTGTAGTAAAAAGTTCTGGTTATTCATTAAGTCAAGTTGATATATATTGCTTTCTCTTGCTGAACAGCGTTAGTGGGGCCTCTAGTAAAGGACAAGTAAATGGAAAGTATGGTGTTATGTATTCTACTTGCTCCCCCTGCAGGCAGCAGATCAGTCTCACCATTATGCTACTTCCTTACTCTTGAAAACTACTTGAAAGGCTATCTTAGTTTGTGCTCCATCTCAGGAGGATTGTAGCTTATGTACAACAGTTGAACTAACTTGTAACTGTTGTTGGTGAGAAGTTCATAATGAATTATGTCTTTCTGTAGCTCAAAAACCTGTAATATAGGACTTCAGGTAATACTCAAACGTATTCTGGGATCTGTGCTAATGAAGCTACACTGTTCATATTAGAGGGAGTATAAGTTCTAAGTCTGTATGAGCTTCAGTTTAAACACGAACTTTAATGTAAGCATAACCAAGAAGTATGCTTTCATATTATAGGATTTGTTTTTCCAATTAGAAAATTATACATTATAAAAATCTTTTGGAGAACCTTAAGCAGCTTGATGCTATACTGTTTTGACTTTTCCGCAAGATGTTCTGTTACTACATCAACAGATTTTAGAGATAAATCAGATTGTGTCTGTTTTCTCCTTATTTGATTAGTTGCAGAGTTAAATGTCTAAGGAATGAGACGAGGGATTGTTAGCAGTTGTGCTCATTGGTAACATCACCTTGAACTGATTTATCTATTTTTCTAATAGCTTTACATGCACTATGTGTAAATGGATGAGTATGATGGAAAGCAGAATTCTTTGGCAACTGTTATTTCTGTTTTTACATATGTGCATGAAGTGACACAGTTGGAGCCACATGTGAAACTTTACAACTTTTTGTGGAAGTGTAAAAACATTGCAAAGTGTTTAGCACCTGGGTGAAAGAACAGTTGTCAGTCAATGCTTAGTTGAAATTAGAGCACATGAGTTTTGGTTGGTTTTACCAACCAAAATAAAGTGAGAATATAGCATTTCAACTTAGAGTGTTATGTTGGGGTTATAAACCTAACTGGTAAAACGAGCACCATGGCAAGGTAAATGAGCAGATTAATAGTTTTATTTTAAGTGTAAGATTTGGATGCTATGTACTGAATATGCTTTGAGGCACTGGATTGAAAGTCGAGAATAAAGAGCTAAACCTTTGCTGAAAGAATTGAGGAGCCAAAAAAAAAAAAAAAAAGAGCTCGAGACCTGGGGGGGAAGAAAGATTCATCCAAGTAGCGTAGCTAAACGTTGTATCGTAGAGTTTCAGTATCAGGGAGTTGAATTAAAGCTACCAATGTTTTATTTAAGATACATCCCAAAATTTGAGTGCTTTTTTGAGATTCCCCCTCTTATTCTTGAGAAGTTGCTGTGTATTTCTTTAACTGTTAGTCCAAAACATGAAGCTGAAAAGCTGTAATGAACTGTTAGCATGCCATTTTCTCCTAGAGTTTTCAGTTTCCTCTAAAACTCTGAATTTTTCTACACTGAAAGGTATTAGATAAGGTAGGTTGCTAGTCAAAATAGCGATGATAGCCCAGTGTATGTTCACACACACAGATATGCTGTTTGTTTTTTGTTTGTTTTTTTTTCCAATACAAACAGGAATGACAGCTCTAACATGTCTCTTGAATTCTGCTGGTGAGGAAGCACAGCCAGGTCTCACAGTTTTACTTTGTGAAATTGTAACTGCGGTCTATCTGAGTCTGTTCATCCATGGCCTAGCAACACATTCTAGCAATGAGTTATATAGAATTATGGCTCACCCGCTTAACAACAAAATGTGGTCTGCTGTCTTTGGAGGAGGAGCTCGTACACCCAGCAGAGGACAACTACAATTAAAGACAAAAACTGGTTAGTTTTACGACTTTATATTTGTATTCTGTTTTTTTTTAAATAAAATGATATGACTGCGGAAAGCCTAAGAGAAACTGTTTTAAATAGTTCATGTTCAGTAAGAATTCAATATGCTTTAGGTCTGCAAAGAAAAACAAGGATCTAAAGTTACTGGCATAGATATTGTGTAGAATAGAGTAGGAAACAGAAGTGAATGTTATTGAAGTAAGGTTTCCAAGTAGCATAACTGCTGTAATGTGAAGGAGTTAAGTTCATCTTAAAGTCAAAATTTTCAGTACTAGTTTTTAACGTTATTTTTAAAACCGGTTTTAAAAAACTAGTTTTTCAAACAGCCTAGATTTTAATGTTAATTTTAAAGCTTTCCAGTTCTCTCATAACAGGAATATATTCCCATTTTACAAATACAGTATGTTTTCTCTTTTTGGCAGGTAGGCACTTCCCAATGCCTAGCCCACATCAGGTAGTAGTGTTCTCCATGGAATGCGTGGGGTTTTCCAAATCCCTTACTGCCTTCAGTACTCATAGTCCTACCAAATCTTCAGGCAAGATACTAGATTTAGTACTAGGCCTCTACATTCAGTTTGCTATGTGTGATTTTATTTTTTTTTTTTTGCATATTTAGAAAGACAGAAAAACTTCTGTTTGCAAGCCATGACATAAAAATTTTAAGTGAAGCTTTGTAATTAAAGCAGCAGTTGAATTGGGCCTTTTTTAAAAGAAGAAAATTGGCAGTGCTGTTCGTATTCTTACTATGCTTCATTTGAAATCAATATTGAATATAAAATGATTTTGTCCATGGTTTGAAAGGATCAGAAGTGTTTCATATCTTTGTTGGAGAGCTGCTTGTTTTGCTTTTTGGATATAAGCATTATTATGCATGTGGATTTCTAAATGTTCATTCTAGGTGTTACCAAAAGTGTCTTGTTGATACTCAGTTTTGATAGTCCGAGAACCCTTTAGGAAAACAAACCACCTTCAAGTTTTAAATTCAGATGATTATAAGTTATCCTGAGGTCCAGGATGAGTTCTTGTAATGCTTTTCTTGTTGGTACAGATTTGTGCTTTGTGATTTAGTTGGACTTCTATAAAACCAAGAGCAACAATCCTACAGATTGTCTGTTTTTTTTAAAAGGAAGGTTTTGCAAAGATAAGTTTACTTAGACTATGGTGCCTTTGTACATCAAATCTGAATATATATAAAATATAAAGTAAGCTATATTTTTTGTTATTATATTATTATTTTGGCTATTAGATGTATGTTACATAAAAATGTCTTACCTTGCATTTAAGGAAAACTGAAAATGTAGTCTGAAATACAGACTTTATCAGACATTTAGAGAAGTATTTTCAGAGTAGAGATCTCTAGTCAAAACTGAGTTCTTATTCTAGATCTGGTCCATTTTCTCTGTGATATTGAATAAATATTTCTCATCAATTTGTAAAGATAAAAATATACATATTTGGCATATCAAAATTATCAGAAGGCATAACTGGCTTTTGTTAGCAATTCTAAGTTTCCTGGGCATTGATAACTGTATACTGAGGTGTGTTAATGCTGCTGCTACTGCTGTTTTAAAACTCTAAGATATTGGGTTTATGTAGAAATGAAGTCTGAAGCGTATACTAAATACCTCTCTACTGCATGTTTCACCTAAAAATGAATGCTGGGTGGCTGATCACAGAGTTAGAAAAACTGTTGAAGGATCAAGATGCTGAAACTGAAAGTTTAAGGGAAGAAGGGACCTTTTTAAAGACTAATTTGTAGGGATAATCAAACACTGGATAAGGGGCCTCCATCTTTGGAGTTATTCAAAACTCGAACAAACTAGGCCATCAGGGATCAGGTCCCTTCCAAGCTACATAATTCTAGAGTTCTGTAGGTCTGTAATTTGTTTTTAATGTGTGTTTATCTAGAGCAAATTTGGGGAAAGGCATTTTGGAGAAACATCTTTCTCTGTCACTTTAAATAGAAAAAAAAAGAAACAAAGAAAGGAAAAAAAAAAGTAGACCCCCAGTGAAGCAGAGTTTGATTAAAATAGGGTGTATTTTTGTGCCTTTACTGTCATCTCTTATTTTTCCTTCTGACACCCAGAAACAAACACTGAGAAGTGACTGGAATGCTTGTTTCAGTCAACTGTGGCACATTCTTCCATAATACAATTTAGACTTTGTATAGCTTCCCATTTTATTATGCACAATTAGACTATTTTAAGTTTATTTTTAGATTTTTTGAAACGTTTTCACTCTCAAATGGAGATCAAAAGAAAAAATTTTAACTCTAAAAATTCTAATATAGTAACTGTCCTGCATGTCTTCTCCTTCCCCTGCCTCCCCACCCCCCCCCAGTCCTTTAGTACTTTATCTGAATGTGGATGTTGAAGTTTCAAACTTGTTTTAAGGGGTTATAATACTATGTACAGTGCTGTCCAATAAAGTTATGTGATTTCCCTTTCTGCACTTTGATTTAGTTGACTTGAGCATATAATAACTTTGGATATAAAATTTCGCTTAAATATGATCTTTCTTTTAGACACAAACTACAAAACAGGAGCCAAAAAATAGTTCCCCGTAGTCTTGTAAAATCCTAACCACTGTTAGGAATTAGTTTTTATGAAAAACTATTGTTTTATTGCCTCTTTTGCAGTGAGAATTGAACAAAGCATAGCAGTTCGAATGCGTTTGAGAGCTGTCTGACATGTTATGCTTTCAGATGTTTCTTTTGACGAACTGGAGTAGCATTTGAGAATTTACTTACGTCTTTAAATTGTGGATATGTTTTGTTTTCAAAGAGACAATTAGCATCTGAAAAATAACCCTATTATTGATTATAGTAGATATTTTCAAATTCTTATTTACATACAGTTTCTCTTTAGAACTGCCTCAGAAAACTGTTTTGTAACTTAAGTCCATAGAGATGGAAATATTTTCAATAATATAGAGGGTTCTTAAGGAAAAGTTTGAATTTTGCTCTGACAGTTAGAAATCCATAATTTCATTTAATATATTCAGTTATTCCATGCTACAAGAGGAAATTAAATGCAAAACTGCTTCCTGAACTTAAGTATTTTACAAGTACACTTTATAGACTGAAAATTGTCATTTTGGGTTTCAGATATAGAAAATGAGAAATCTTTCAATACTTGACTATTAGGACAAGTTATTTTTCTCCACTGATAGTCTTAACTTTCCAAGCAATTTAAAGAATTCTAAACCAAATATTATTTCTGAGTGCTTTGGTAGGGAGAAATTACGAACTGTCAGCTCTTACTGTGGTGAGTTTTGCCTAATATATCAGAAGTTTTGAGAAACAGATGTGTCTTGATAATGAGACTGTGCACATAAAATTTATCCACAGAATGTGCGGTCCTGCTGTCAGTCTTATGCATGTATTTCTCTTGTTAGATCCTCTGAATTAATGTATAGCTTTTACTTCCTCTCTGCAAATCATTATTCATTACTTCCTAGAAAACGTACTGCTTTACAGATTTATAAATGCCTGACTTAGAGTAACAGAGCATCTAAGCAGAAGGTGAATTTGGTGTTTGGCCAAGTTTTGCTTAAGCAATTGAAAAGAAATAACAGACCCTTAGAACTCTTGCATTTATCTGCTTGCTGTACCTACTGTGAGGTAGGTTTTGTCCAGAAACAGCAAAAACTGAACTTGCATTAGTAGTGCTTCAGACTGGAAACTTTCTGCTTCAGAGTAGATCCAGCAGTGCTATATATCTGCCACTCAATTTCACCAGCAAATCAGAAACAACAGTAAAAAGTCTTCATATTTAGACTATCTTGAGAAATGGCTTAATCTCAGAACAGGTAGAAGGATTCCTCAAGTTTTAAAGCCTTTCTGCTTGTAAGGACCTACAACAGCCATGCCAAACTTCTCACTTTTGACGCAAAATTCCCTTCTATATGATTAGTAATGGAAACTTTGACATCCATCCATGTGAGAATAATTGCCTTGAATTTCAGCTCAGAATTAGAGACTGCAGTATTGGGCTTGGGGTTTTTTATGGTACTTTGGAATACTGTGTACTTCATTACTTGTGTGGCCTTTCTGTTCTATATCAAAGTCTTTGTCTTCTCACTTTTACTGTCTTATTCCTGGTTAAGTGAGCCATTAAAACAGATCCAAAGTTTGATTTGAAGTGTTTGCACTGTGAATAATGGAGTTACTTTGGTTCAGTAGAAGAACCCTTAGATGGTCAGAACACGAAATTTCAACAAAGTTTGTGTATGCCACCAAGTATTTCGTTGTACTTGCCTAATTTTTTCAGAGGTTTCCATTCACCATTTATTGGAATGCCCACAATGGATATAATGTTTTCAGAAACATCTGGAAGTTTAATATAGACTTGATTTGAGCTTTCCAGTGAGTCACTACTCATTAAATGGTACATAAATACAACAAAGAATTTACAGTCTTGTGTACACATGGTAATCAAACTGCAGCTTATGGAACTTAATTGCAGTTGCTGATATTGAGTGCTAATTCATTAAATTCATCATCTTGGCCACATGAGCTATTGCCCGTGAGTAAACAGAATATCGTGTTGAAAGTTTCAAGATTTGTAACTTTGCAAAATGCAGATTCTTTTTAGGTTTGAAGTTGAAATGTCCAGCAGTGTAGACTTTCACCAGATAGTTGTTCTAGTTGGCTGTCATAGCTTCCCAATAATTACAGAAATCTGTGTAGGGCTTTACACTTAATAAAATGATTCGAGGTGTGATCTAAAAATCAGTATTTCTTTGTCATGTCTCTGTCATTCCACTCTGTTACGGGCTTCAGCAGTGCTGATTATTTGTTGACGCCTGCAGTCAAAGGTGATGCTTTTGTAAGAGGAGGACTTTGTAATTTCACATCTCTTAATGAAGACTTGCATTTTTCGTAGGGTGTTGATGTTTCCTGTCTGCACATAGGGTTCAATAAAACACTATGACTTGCGTTTTAGTTTTTCGGGAAATTGAAAGAGATCTGCCTTTTGTCTCTTCCTGGGAAGCTGGGAGGGAGGTCACATGGGCAACAGGGCTTTTGAATATCATTGCCTGTGTGATCCTGGCAGAAATAGAAGCATTTTCGTTGTGTGAAATATTACAGTACTCTTGGAAAATAATACAAATTGTACATTTGTCCGACAAGTAAAGTGGGACCAAAGATAGATGTTTCGAATGCAAAAAACATGTAAAACAGTTTTAATTAGAAATACAAGAGGTACTTGAAAGTTAACATAATTGGTGATCTGAAATCCCAAATGACAGTCAGATTTTTGTCAATTCATTTAAAGATTTTTAGAATGAAAAAAAAAAAAAAAAAAAAAAGAAATCAGAATTAGTACTATACATTTCAAACCACTTAGATGGTTGTAATTTCACTTGCCTTAAATATTGATTTTTTTATTTTATTTTTTTTTTCCCCCAATGGCTAGCCTGTAGTGTTCTTAAAAATAAAAGGAATGATCCAATAGAACAGAAAAAGTACTGTTTTAAAGTAAAACATTTGCTTTCTGAATTCTGCTTAGAAAAACAACCTGCAGCATACACTTGCTTATTTCTGTATCATGCAACAACTTGCTTCTTATTTCATACCTAGCGAATTTCTTTATTTTAACAGTTGCTAAAAATTCATACAGTGATGCATGTGCATGCTCTTTCTTAGCTAATAAGCTTTAAATAATGAAATGAAAATGTGTTGTACTGCAGCTGTTATATTTGTGACATTTAGTACAGGTAAGTAAATTTCAAATAATATCTCTAACAAGGAAAAAAAAAACCCAATTATTTTGCAGTATAGTAGTGCAACACAGACTGCTAAAATATCCCAGTTTCAGAATGAAAGATGAGATGTTCTCTTGAGCTTTTATTAGATCTATATATAAATTATTTTATAATTCCCCTGCTTGTTATGGTAATGGTCATCTTCATATGTGGTCAAAAATGTTTCTGAAAATCCTTCAAAAACCATGCTTTTTTTCTGATCCCAAAATGACCGGAAATTATGAAAAAAATCTTATCAGTCACTGTGAGTACAAAGAATTTGCCTATTTGGGGAAAAAAAAAAATTAAATCGTAGTTGTGAGCTATAAAAAAAACCCCGAAAGTTTTTCTAAAAAAATCTACCTAAGCTTTGCCTCCATCAGCGTTTACTGTTTGCTCAGTTTGTGTTACAAGCATGTAAGTTTTGTATGTGGAATATTCCTGTCCTTAAATGAGTGCTGTTCTTCTTTTGTCCAGAATTACATTTGTTAGAACTTCTGTTTTCAAGTGATTGGAGTATCCATAAGAGTTCTGAAGGAATTGTCTTTCAAGTATTTATCAAGACTGAAATGTCTTGTGTGGATAAAATACGTACACAAAAAAAATTGAGGATATAAGAAATAATACTCTGTACTAGTTCAGTACCCCAGGTGTACATAGGGGTGCTGGCACTTTTTGTGCCATCCCCAGCATTATTAACAGGAGAAAGTAATTTCGGGAGCTTCAGTGGAAGTTAGTTTTGTGAGCACTTGGTAGTGGAAGGGAATAAGGAAAGTTAAAACATTAAAGCATCCATTTGTGTTTGTGGTGTTCATATTATTTCATCCTTGCAACCAGTCTGGCCCGACACGTTCATGCTTGAACTCAATGACAGGGATATCTAATCTCCAGGTCAGCTCTTTTAGCCTGCAGTTTTGCATTCTTAGAGCCTATTTATTACTGCTGTTACTGTCAGCCAAAGACTCAAATCATAAGGCAACCGATATTCCCCTTTTCTTAGGAGGTCTTTAGATGAGATCTTTTATGACTAGCTGCCTGGTCTCATTATTGCTCTATGCAAAACAAAAAACCCACTGATTAAACATAAACAACAAAAAAGTTTCTCTATGTTCTTCTTCCCCGTCTGCTTTCTGTTTTTTAACTTAAAAAAACTAGAAGGAGTGGGGCGGGGTAGAACTTAAGTGTGTTCTCTCGTTCCTTTAGGTGATGTCATACTTTTCAAACCTTAACTGGAAAAGGGAGATTTTGAAATGCTTCAGATAAAAGTAAACGTTCGGTACTCGGTTAAATAGGTGTTGAAAGTTTTGGGGAATTCAAAGGGCAGTTCATAAAATCAACTCCCTTATTTATGTTTTAGCTTTCTTTGTTTTACAAAGTCTTGAACCCATTCAATTGTTTCACTGTAGAAACTGATCTCCATGAATTACATCTGTCTACTTGAAAATGAAAACCAGATTTTACAATCGAGTAGGAAATGGATTCAGGTCCATTTTGTCTGTAATGGAAGATGAATCAAGGCCACCATGTCGTATCAAATCTCCAAATATGATTCCTTTTACCCTCACCACTTCCACTTCAGAAATGTTCTGGAGAGCCAGAACAATGACTTACTGCTCGGGGACAGTGACAATCAATATCATTCCTCCTCTACTAACAGAAAGGCTGTATTGGAATACAATTCACCTACCAAGAACTGGAATGATTTCAGGTTATCACATGGTTGTGTGAGCTTCTTTTTAAGTAAGACATTACTTTTTCTGTATTTGTGAAGTATTGACTTCACAAGTCATGAAGTCATATTCAAGAAAATAAGGGATCTGAAGTGAGGCTTGCTTATTCATTTGTGATATAACTACATTAAGATATTTCTGATAGCTTGGATAAGCTGTTTCCTTGGGTACTGTAGTCATCAAGAATGTAATTCAAATAAATCTCTCATGGGCATTTCTTACTCTGAAAAAAGTCAATGTTGAGGGAAGTGAGGGGTCCCCTCACCTCCTAGGAGTTGAGTATTATTACAAATAATTAATTCTTCCCTGTTTGATAAAGTATATATCATATTGTATTAGTTAAAATGGTGACTTCTGTATTTGCTGGAGAACTATATTGTTAAGGTGTACAGATTTATCAGAATTGTACCATTTAGGAAAAAAGTACAGACCTCTGGAAGGAGACAGGAAGTTAAAACTTGGAGTAAGAATGGCAAGCTTAGATATTTGCACTGTATGTTCTGAAAGACAAGACTCTTGGCTTATCTTAAAAAACAAGCATAATCAGTATTCAGTAGTGCTTATTAAAGTGATTTAGTTTCTCAGTATTGTTGCTTGCGCAACAATATTTGTCATCTTTGTTGTAGGAAGAAAGCTTCTAACGCAGTTATGGGTGTACTCTGCTATTCTGTATTACTTGTGCTGTGGGTTTTCCTCCTCTGGAGTTCTAATTATGTATTAGTTTTGCATATTTGAGGATTAACATTCTCTCTGCTTATTTGCTACAGACATGTTAAGATAAAATTCTGAAAACTTGTAATGACGAAGACTTTTACTTTCTATTATAAATCCCTTTATTAAAAGCAGAAGAGAGGTGGAGTAGACAATTTGAAGTAACATACTGTGTTTTCCTCCTCTGTAGATGATGGAGAGAAACAGCAAAAACGTTACAGGCTTTCATCCAAAACCTCTCAAAAAGAGAGTTCTCAGTTGCCTGCATTGCCATTGGTAGATGAAGAATCTCTGTCTTACAAAGAAAGATTTATTCCTCCTGAGCTTAGCATCTGGGATTACTTCATTGCAAAGGTAAATTTTTGCTGTTATGACAGTTAAATATCTTCTGTTACTTCTGGAATGGTAATTTTTTTCTTAGTCTTTATTTTAGGTATCATTTAGGTGTGTGGTAGAAGCAGCCTGTTTTTGTTACTCATACATAGCTTTTTCCGAAACACTGCCTATAGGTGTTTTTTGAAGCGGGTTTCTTAATTACTGTTATGAAATTAATTTGTTTACAGATAATGATATGAACAAAACATGTTGCTTTTTACAGCTGCAGAATACAAATGTATGGGTAATTGTGGATCGGCTATTTAGATGAACAAGGAAATACGAGAAGCTTTTTCAAATGGTTCAAATGAACATGTATACTTACTAGAAATCAAATTATATTGCCTTCTGCCAAGTCTGCTGTGACAGGTCTTTCTTTGTAGAAAGTTACATAATTGTATGGAGTTGTATGGCACGTTTCTATATCAAATATTAGCCATATCAGCAAAATAAATATGTAAGCAGTATTGTAGGAGCAAGGACAAAAAAGAACTTGCAAATACTGAATAACATAGTGGGGTACTGATGGTGGGCTTATCACAAATACTGGACTCTGTAGGCAGGGAATAGGATTTTGTTCTTTAGTCCCCTGAGCCCTTGGACGAACTAAAGAGAAAATAACACTGGTGGTTTTGGCTTCTCTCTGTTTGTCCTACATGGGGTTTGATACATCTGATATGAAAGTAAAGCAAAATAAGAACTGGAAAACTTCATTTTCAGCATTAGAATTTTGAGTGATGTTAAAAATAGTTAAGCTGTTACAGTATGCACTGGTCATGGACAGTTACCCTTTTCATGAGGTACAAACTCCAAATATTACTAAATTGAGTAAGGTATGTCTGCTTTTTTTATAAAAAGCATTAAATAATATAATGATGCATTTAAAAATAAATCTTAAACTAGATGTCGGCTAGAAGATACTCAAGGAATATTGTTAACATTTTTAGCCTTTTCTTCCGTCACAAAGTAGAGTGGAATATGATTCAGAAGAGAGTCAGGAAAGTGGTGAAGATGATGAAGATACTGACGGAGATGTGTTTGCATCAACTTCACATAATCAAGAGCATTCTAATTCAAATTCATACAGGTAAGTAACCCTTTAGAATGCAAGATGTTCTGCTATGGCTAGACTTGCATTTCTGGCCTTTTACTTTTGAGATAATACACCAGTTACTTGATATTTCTTAAGACTTAATAGTTAATTTTTCACAATGATTATTTTACTTATTTTATTAATACATAGTGACTTTTGAATTCAAAGTATCTTTAATATTCTAAAATACTGCTTGTAGCGTTCAGCTGTTTATAATGCAGATTTAAATCTCTAAATTTAAATCTGAGTTATGAATAAGTGAGAAACATTTATTTTCCTAGTAATAAATCGCTTACTAGTGCTTTCTTGTTAGTTGGTCATTGATGAGATTGGCAATGGTTCAGCTGGTACTTCACAATTTGAAGATTTTCTACCCTTTGGCTGGACATGATCTTTCAGGTAATAAGCATCAGAGTTGTCTTTTTGTACTTAATAACCACATTTAAATTACAGTGAATAATATATATGTTGTGGCTTTATTTTTTATACAAAAGTTCTTAATTTTTCCATGATCTGGGAATAATTGTTCTGATACTGTTTATCATACATGTATATTTATGAAATAACATGGTGGGTGGGTGAGAAGGCATGCTCAGTAGTTAGAAGACTGCATAGTTAGTTTTCTCTTTGCTTCTTAGTCGTACAAGAATGTTTACAGTATTTATTTCTTGGTGAAAACCCTGTATTTTTTTTTTAATTCAAGTTACATCATTCCTACTCCTTGAATCATAGCATCATGAAATGTTTTGTGTTGGAAGGGACCTTTAAAGATGATCTAGTCCAGCTCCCCTGTCATGGGCAAGGACATATGTCACTAGCTATGTTGTTCAAAGCCCCATCCCATCTGACCTTGGAACACTTCCAGGCATGAGGCATCTAAAGGTTCTCTGGCAACCTGTTACAGTGTTTCATAGTAAAATGTTTCTTCCTTATATCTAATCTAAATCTACTAAAAGTTTAGTTTTGGAGTGTGTCCAGAGAAGGGCAACAAAGCTGGTGAAGGGTCTGGAGCACAAGTCTGATGAGGAGCAACTGAGGGAACTGGAGTTGTTCAGTCTGGAGAAGAGGAGGCTCAGGGGTGACCTCATTGCTCTCCGCAACTATCTGAAAGGAGGGTGTAGTGAGGTGGGGGTCGTTGGTCTCTTCTCCCAAGTGACAAGCAATAGGACAAGGGGTAATGGCCTCAAGTTGTGCCAGGGAAGGTTTAGATTGGATATTAGAAAAAAATTCTTCACTGAAAGTTGAACAGGCTGCCCAGAGCAGTGGAGTCCCCATCTCTGAAGGTATTTAAGTGACGTGTAGATGTGATGCTGAGCGATGTGGTTTAGTGGTGTATTGGCAGTGTTTGTTAATGGTTGGACTTGATGACCTTAGAGGTCTTTTCCAATCAAGGCTATTCTGTGATTCTATAACCATTACTCCTTGTCCTATCACTGCAGTCCTTGGTAAAAAGTTTTTCTCCATCTTTCTTGTAAGTCCCCTTTAAGTACTGAAAGGCTGCAGTAAGGTCTACTCAGAGCACTCCTTCTCCAGGCTGAACAGCCCCAGCTCTCACAACTGTCCATACCTGAGGTGCTCCAGCCCTCTGATCATCTTTGTGGCCCTCCTCTAGATCTACTCCAGCAGGTCCATGTCCTTCTTATATTGGGAGCCCCAGAGCTGGGCACAGGACTGCAGATGGTGTCTCATGAAAGCGGAGTAGAGACCCCTGCTGGCCACACTTCTTTGATGCAGCCCAGGATGCAGTTGACTTTCTGGGCTGCAAGCACACATTGCCAGCTTATGTCCAGTCTTTCATCCACCAGTATCCCCAAGTCCGCAGGGCTGCTCTCAATCCATTTGTCGCTCAGTCTCTATTGATACTGAGGATTGCCCTGACCTAGGTGCATGACCTTGCACTTGGCATTGTTGAACTTCGCAATGTTCCCTCTGGATGGCATCCCTTCCTTCTAGCAAATCAACTGCATCCATTAGCTTGGTGTCATCTGCACGTCTGGCTGAGGCTCCACTTACTACCACTGTCTGTCTCATTGTCAAAGGTAATGAACGGTACTGATCCCAGTATGCACCCCCTGAGGGACACCACTTGTTACTCATGTCTATTTGTGCACTGAGCCATTGACTGCAACTCTTTGGATGCAGTTTGGCTAATTTCTTATGTCATTTGACTAATTCCTTATCCATTGAGTAGTTCATCCATCAAATCCATATCGCTTGAATTTAGGGGTAAGGGTATTGTGTGGGACCACATAAAATACCTTACAGAAGTCAAAAGTAGAGGACATGAGTTGCTCTTCCCATGTCTACCAGCACAGTCAGTCTATCATAGAATGCCACCAGATTAATCATGCACAATTTGCCCTTTGTGAAGCCTTCTTGGCTTTCTCTCATCACCTGCCTCTTACATATGCCATGACATAGCTTCCAGGAGGATCTGTTCCATGACATTTAATTTCTGTCAGCATTGGAGAAGACTGTTCCTGTGTTTAGCAATGATAGCACACAGCAGTTCGTCTTTTTTATACTTGCAAATATCAAGTTGAGGTTTGAATAAAGCTTACTTTTGGAGATATTTGAAATACACTTCAGCCTTCTATGTAGAATTATCTGTGTCAAGGATAATGGAGAAGGAAGGTTTTTTATTGTTGTTTGCTTGTCTTTCTAGAGCTTCCAGTTAGCTCCCCAATATGCCATGCAGTTCTGAAAACACTACAGCGCTGGGAACAAGTTCTTCTTCGACGTCTTGAGCTATATGGGGGTCCACCTCAACATTATATTTCAGTTCATCCTTCCGAAGATGCCCTAGCTGCTGGCCCTGCATTGCTTCGCCACAAAACCTTACTTGAGCCTACAAACACTCCATTCAGGTGAGTCTAATTTCTATAAACACTGACCATGATATCTTTAATATACATCAAGCATTATGTTGTTAGTGCATGTGCTAGACCATAACTTTGATAACTATGTAATGCCAGTTTCTAGATTTGCTCTAATCCGTTGCAAAATTATGGGTACACATCAGAATTCATGGTCCAAAGCAAGACAAGGAAAAACAATCAAAAGTTTACAGGTTTTTTAAGTTCTTTTATTGAAGCGTAATGTACTGATTCTGAGTGACTCCATGGAAAAAAATATGTTTGATAATAAAATAAAGCCTCAAACCGTGACAATAACAAAATTGCTCTGAGAGATAGTTAAGGATGAGTGACAATGAATCAAATAATTTCCCTACCTTTGGAGAAAATATACTGATAAAAAAGCAATTTTCTTTTCCTAAAATCAGAGAAGAAATATTTATTCTTTATAATATTGGCATAGTTGTGACTCCACCTAATTGCATGTTCAGCCAGAAAAGTGTGTTCAATTTCTTAAATTGTCACTTTTTAGTTTTCTGCCTCTTTTATCTTGTTGTCACCTGTGGTTGCAGAATCGACAGAAAGTCTGTATTTTTGTTATAAAATATCTCACAATTGTAACACTTAATGACTTGAGTTGGTAAGAAGGAACAGCTTAACACATATCTGCTATCTGGCTTTATTTTTAAACTATAATTTAAAGCAATTCAGGATTTGATGGTTTTTAGCCTGCCATAAGCAGCTACTTTTGTGTTTACAAGTTTTGCTTGAGTGCGCAGTTTCTAGGAGTAAGCATAAATATTTGAAGTTTGATCTGATTCCTTCCAATTTTGTTACTGAAAAGTCACATTTTTTTCAGAGATGTTACACATCTGATGATGTGTTCCTAGCAGGAAGCGTTAGTCATTCGTTGTCCATGTGATAGAAGCACTCATTACCAATAAACAGAAACGATCCATGTTGCAGAGAATGAGGTGGACTAATAAACCATCTATATGCTGACATTATTGTTGTTATTATTATTATTGTTGTGTAATCTCTTAAAGAGATTTTTCTCACTTGTCCCAAGATAGGAGGTGAAAATGCTTCATGGGTTTTTTCCTTGTTTTTTTGCACCTCCTCTCATATGTAGGTTTGTTAGGAAGATTGTACCAGGATGCTTTTGAATAGGTCTTGTACAGTGTTTAGAGAACTGTTGTTTTGCTTCAGCATTTCTTCTGACTGTAGTTTGATTAAAATATAAGATATTGCAGTCTCTTATAAGCATGAGCATGATGTAAATATTTATTTTAACTTGAATTTGTAGATCTAACAGTCATGTTGCACTATCTGTGAAGAGGCTCTGGCAGTACTTGGTTAAGCAGGAAGAAGTCCAGGAAACCTTTATCAGAAATATTTTCACAAAGAAGCGATGCCTAAATGAGGTTGGTATGGTATATAAAAATGCATAAAATGTAGGTCAATCTACGAGCTTTTGCTTCAGTTACTTGGCTGGCTTGTTTACTTTCTGGTGTGTGGGTGGATAATATACTTGGCTGTGACTTGAAATCTACTGTATTTCATATTAAAATTTTTTGCCTATTTCATTGAGAACAAAATTAATAACTCTGACTATAGAATGACAAGTAACACCACTTAGCTACAGTCAGCCTCTTCATTAAGATCAGTATAAAAGCTGCCTCAAAAGAATGTCAAACTTCAAAATTTCAGAGCTTAAAAATAGTAATATAATCAGTCAAAGTTCTAAAAGTTTGAGTTTGTCCCTACCATAGTCATTCTGGGTTTATTCACTGGTTTCTATCATGCTGTTATTCCATTTTAATAAGAAAAATGGCCATATAACAGTTAATATTTCTGTCCCTGGTAACTTGTCCCAGTGTCTAGCTGGATTCCAATTTTCAGACTCAGTTAAACGTTATAAAGTTTTGGTTTTGTAATGGGAGGGTTTCGTTAGTTATTTTTCCTCTTCAATTGCTCCTTTTCTTTCTTACTTACCCCTGTTTCCAATAATTAGAAAGAATCACAGAATCACAGAATGTTAGGGATTGGAAGGGACCTCAAAAGATCATCTAGTCCAATCCCCCTGCCAGAGCAGGAACACCTAGGTCAGGTCACACAGGAACATGTCCAGGCAGGTTTTGAATGTCTCCAGAGAAGGAGACTCCGCAACCTCTCTGGGCAGCCTGTTCCAGTGTTCTGTTACCCTCACTGTGAAGAAGTTCTTCCTCACATTTATGTGGAACCTCCTATGTTCCAGCTTGCACCCATTGCCCCTTGTCCTATCACTGGATGTCACTGAGAAGAGCCTGGCTCCATCCTCATGACACTCACCCTTTACATATTTATAGACATTAATAAGGTCACCCCTCAGTCTCCTTTTCTCCAAGCTAAAGAGACCCAGCTCTCTCAGCCTTTCCTCGTAAGGGAGATGTTCCACCCCCTTTATCATCTTTGTGGCTCTGCGCTGGACTCTCTCAAGCAGTTCCCTGTCCTTCCTGAACTGAGGGGCCTAGAACTGGACACAATACTCCAGATGTGGCCTCACCAAGGCAGAATAGAGGGGAAGAAGAACCTCTCTTGACCTACTAACCACCCCCTTTCTAATACACCCCAGGATGCCATTGGCCTTCTTGGCCACAAGGGCACATTGCTGGCTCACGGTCAGCCTGCTGTCCACCAGGACCCCCAGGTCCCTTTCCCCTACACTGCTCTCCAGCAGGTCAGCCCCCAACCTGTACTGGTACATGAGGTTGTTCTTCCCCAGATGCAAAACTCTACACTTGCTCTTGTTGAATTCCATTAAGTTTTTCCCCCTCCCAACTCTCCAGCCTATCGAGGTCTCGTTGAATGGCAGCACAACCCTCTGGTGTGTCAGCCACTCCTCCTAGTTTGGTGTCATCAGTGAACTTGCTGAGGATACATTCTGTACCCTCATCCAGGTCGTTGATGAAGATATTGAACAACACCGGTCCCAGTACCGACCCCTGAGGGACTCCACTAGTCACAGACCTCCAACTAGACTCCGTCCCATTGATCACAACTTGTATTATGAATCACTTGTATTATAGAAAAACTATGGAGTAGCGAAAACATAAGAGAATGAAACAGATCCAAACAAATTAAACATGCAGGAAAAAAAGAGAATTCATGACTAGTAAAGCCATGGCAGCAGAGTGCTGTATGTGCTAGTCTTTGTTCTGTCACAACTAGAATATTAGCTCATTTGAGTATTTGTGGCTAATTGTGTTCACTACGGACTGCAGTTGAAAGGAAAACTGTCCCTTTTGTCTCGTCGTTTGCAGATGCACCATTTCTGATCATGTCTTATGTTAATGCAGCCATGTTGCTATGCTGTATGGGAAGGCATATTTTAGATGTGCTTTATGTATTTTCGAGTAGGATCATTGACAGCCTTACACAGCATAGGTGTGTTTAGTTTAGTTTGTATCCTCTTGTTACTGATAAAGTGTCAGCGGAGATCGTTTATTTTCCAAGAAATTTGTTTTTCAGATGGACAAGGTGCTGTTACTGTACAGCATAGGTAAATTGGTGTCTTCTAAACTGAATATGGAGTTTAAAATTTGATAATTAATGTTACTACATAAAATACACATGTTGTTTGTGTGTGCAAACATCCTATTGTGTTTCAGTTGTTCCATGTTGGGGTAAACAACAAGGAATTAAGGATTTCCTTGATACCTTGCATATTATGTCTTATCTTTATTCTTTGTTCTGTGGTGGTTCTTTCCTTGGTGAAGTCATTAGAGGAGCACAATGAATCCATGAAAAATTCTGTGGTGGAGGAGCCCATCGCCAATAAGGTACACAGTAGTAATGCTCAAATTAATTAGACCTTACATCATTACGAAATATTTCCTTTTGGAAATGATGCTGACCTCCCTTAAAAAAATCTTTGTTGACATAGGAAACTAACTTAAAAAATCAGTTTTGCAAGAGATCGAGTTAAACTAGTCTTATTATAGAGCCTATCTGAAATTAAATGTATTTTAGAAAGCTGGATTAAACAACCAGGTAAGAACAATATGTAGTATCAAATTCCATAGCTATGCCAAGTGAAGAACTGAGATTGGGATGCACCCAAGTTATGAAAACTTAGTAGTACTATGGAAACATAATGCATACAGAACCTTTCACCAGTGTGAGATGGCTAGAAGTGCAGGTGGTTAACTGAAGTTAGAACAGTTTGTTACCATGATAGTAGATTGCTACAGAAAATTTTCTCTGTGCCTTAGTTTTAAGATGGTGACGAATGAACCCATGTAACAGCTTTATAGCAACTTTCTTTAAAGATTGGTATGAGAGACTAAAAATGTATAATACTATACCTAGAAATGGAGGGAAGGGCGGGAAATTATTCTTCAGGCTTTCTTTTACAAAACTAGTGAGAAGACAGAAATGAGAATACCCTGTAATGTCCGTGGGCTATCTTCTTATTAGTTATGCAATAAAGCAGTATTAGCAAGTAGGTAATTGGAACTGACTGGGGAAAAAACAGTCTTCGTGTCATGCAGGTTTGTTCACCACACAACACAAATGCTGTTTCTGTATCTGTTTGTCACTGGAGTTCTGTGCAGTTTTACATACATCCGATCATCTAAGTATCAATTTTGTTTTAATCTTAAAAAATATGTTCTGCTTTGTGGTGTGTAACAGCTATGGACTTTTTCAGACTTTGAAAAAGCGTTTTTTTTCAGTTCTTTGACAACACCATCTTGCTGTTTTTCAACAAAAATATCCTTGATTAAATGTTTGAAGACTAGAAAATTAAGAAATTAAAGGGGAGAAGAGAGGCTGGGAAGCAGTGGTTCTGGAATAATTATTTGTGTTTTGAGGAAAATAAAAAATAATACATTTTTAATTTGGGTTTGAAATTTAATGTCACCATTTGATGCCGTTTTTTTAATTGTAAAATTATTTTGTGACTACAGTAGACTGGAATCTGTAATCTATCAATTTAATACTTTCAGTGCTGAGCTCTCTAATTTTAAACAGGACTACTACAGTGCTGGTAGAATTTAGAATTTTGCTGTGTGCTAGTATATACCTGGATGCATTTCTAAAATGCAGAAAGGTACACAAGATTCAAATTCAGCATTAGATCATATTAAGGGGGGGAAGAAAAAAAGAAAATGTGATAGTAAAAGCTTTATGTTCCTGGAATGTGCAGTATTCCAGATTTATTTAATTGTGGAGAATGGTGAATAGATAAGCTGACAAAGCTCACATTTATTTTCATGCTCAGGATCTTGTCTGCACCTTTTTTTGGACTATTTCATCAGTTTCAGTGGTGCAAATCATTGCTAAGAGCATGAAAAGACTTAGCAAATTTTTTTAAGAACAAAGCATCAAGATTCAATTTTTCATTATCAAGACCTCCAAGTATGCATGTAGCCTTGCTGGTTTTCAGCATCCCTGAAAAACTTGAGAAAGAATACAGTACTGTGACTTCTGTGACAAGTTACGCATTCTGTGTTGCTGTAGTGATCTCAACATGGCAATGGGGAGCAAGATTATTACACACAAAAGAGGTTTACCGTAATTATTACAGGTTATATTTATCATATTTTCTTAGAATTAAAATGGAAGGAAAAAAATAGATGGAATTTCGTACAATCCAATGTTTGGTCTCTGTACTTCCAGTAAAAAGCAGTGCTGCATATAAATTTGCATTTATGTATTTTTACTTTTTAAATACAGATTGAAACAGATTTGAGATACCCAGGAGGCAAGGCAAGAATAATCCATAAAGAGTCTGATATCATTACTGCTTTTGCAGTCAATAAGGTGAGTATAAAGGAGGTACTTCCACCTAATAAACAGGTGGTAGTCGCACTGTGAAAGGATGAGATACCCTTTGCCAGCTGTCCTGCTACAGCTTGAACTCTTAGTGCTTCCTTCTCTAAAGCACTTCATAATTATCTTGCATATTTTTTTTTTCTATTGTGCAAGGGATTGAAGGAAGGGAGAGGTGGCCTCTACTTCTTCTTGAAACTTGTGTGTAGGAGTATTTTTCCCTCTTTGTTGAAGAAAACCAGGAAGTCATCTTTCCTTCTCCTCTTTAACTATTTAAGCCTTAGGAAGCAGAGGAGGAGAACTTGGTTGCAAGCATTGTAGTATAGTTCCCTCTTGTTTATCCTCTAAGGAAAGCAAGGAGAAGCTAGAGCTGTTTGAGGGAGGTATAAAATACAAATAGTGTATGATGCTATTCCAGATGCAAAATTTTTAAAAGTCAAATGTGAAGTTTAGACAGTTTAAGTATATAGATTTGTAGACCTAAGTGTTTGGGTTTTGTAAATTGATTAAATGTATGTTCTTGTGAACAACTGTACTGCAACCAGAGAAAATCACAAAAAGCATCTTTTTGAGTACTCCTGTTAGATGTTCCTTTGTGTGTGTTACTTTTTTCCAGGCAAATCGGAACTGCATTGCAATAGCATCGAGTCATGACATTCAAGAATTAGATGTTTCTGCGATTTTAGCTACACAAATCTATACCTGGGTGGATGATGATGTGGAAGCAGAAAATAAAGGGTATACTTTCTGTGTTTCCAATATCATAGCTTGACTGTGTATAAATCCGTGTAACAAAGCATGTTATTTCATGTTGTTGTTTGGAATCTAACTCTAATGTTGTTTCATTTATAGGGCTGATGATTTCTTAGTTATACATGCTCGTGATGATCTGATAAATGTTCAGGGAACCACTCCTTATACTCATAGTAATCCCGGCACACCTATCAATATGCCTTGGCTTGGTAGTACACAAACTGGCAGGGGTGCATCTGTGGTAAGTTGCTTTTCAAAGATTAGCCTCATATACTCTTATCTCCTTCTCTGCTTTTCTCTGTTCAGTGTTGCTGGTTATAGTTTACAATTGGCATGTAAGTAAAGGTAGCTTTTCTGTGTAAGCAAGGCAAGGTAGAATTTTTTATAATCATCCAATTAATAGGTTAAAATGTTGCACAGAATTTCAAGATACACCAACTAAGCAAGCAAAGTTTTTAGTCAAGTCAAATTCTCTATCTAAAAAGCATATATTCAGGAGATTTCGGGATATAAATTCATAAAGATTGGGTATAAATATTTTTCTGAATTATCGAGTTAGCTTTTATTTCAAGCATAATCTTAAGTCTTGTTCTGAGTTCCTGACTATTCCATTTTTTATTTAAAGGTAAATACCAGCTTCTGCTCTAGTACAAAGTACCATTGTAGTGCACTGTATATTAGTATGATTCTGCATTATAGAAAGGACAGTGAATGAACTCCTAAAGCAGATTTCACTGGCAGGACAGAGGCTTCGAATAAATGAATTAAACTCTGGAAACTGAGCAACTTAAACTTGGGAAAAATGGGAATTCTTGGTTTCACAAAAAAATGAGGAAGACACAACTGCAGAAACAGGACCAGCTAGAAGCATCTTGGATAGTTTAAACTACACATCATGCTAATGTATGACTATCTCCAAAGGTGTTGTCAGCTCTGTCTTCTTTGAAGTGCTGCACAGTTTTGCCATAACTCTGCTTAGCAGCATCAAGTACCTCATTCCTGAACGTCATGTTTTGGAAGAGAAAATCGGTTTTGCTGTTTGGCATTTCTGAAATACGCTAGAGTGAGAGACACCCAGTAAAGTGTGACTGTGTCCACATGAGCAAATTGATCCTTCTTACCTTAGAGGTGAAACCTGCACTAAGGGTAGCTCTTACTTTTAGAAACAGATTCTGTGTCTGGAGTGGAGCTTGGCCCTGAGCAAAAAGGTATTAGCTCAGATTTAATTCAGATCAAATGATAATTCTAGTCTGGCCATTGACATACTTGCCTGAGTTCTGATCCAGCATAGGTGCTCTCTAGTAATGCAGATCTGCTGATTAGTTAGCTGGGAGATGCTTATTTGGAGCCACTTACCGAGGCTGGAATGGTCATACAAAACACCTGTGTCTCTCAGCCCATCTGTACGTAGATGTGGAGTTTTCCTGGATAACTGAATGCATTAAGTCTTGTGACTTAGCTGTACTTTGTGGCATTTAACAGCTCAGAGCAAGTCCGTAAGTGGTGGCAGAATGAAAGCACCATATGTTAATTCATATTGTAGTTGATTTTTGAAAATATTTGATGATGAGGAAGAGTAAATAAGGAACGAGCGTTATAAGAATGATAATGTTATCCACACATGGAAGTGGTAGTTGTGCCAGTACCTTCACCTCTCCCTTCTATTTAGAAACTACTGATCCTACAGTTCTGCAGCTCTGGTATCACAGACAGGTCTCTTATTCAAATACTTGCAGGCCTTTGCCACTTTCTCGTGTATATACACACGTATGTTTAGAATTTGTATGTGTGTGTATTTCTCAACCAAGCAATAACATAATCTATTAATGTAAACTATTCTTACATGACTTTCGATTTTATATGTAGTAAAACTTTCTTACCTAAAGATATATGGCTGTGGTTGTGTTGAACGTGTTTACTGTTAAGCTTTGGACCTGAATTTTGTTGACGTACTGTTTGACTGTGGCAGAGTAGAGAACCAACCACAGGACACAATGATGCCTGCTCACTAGGCGGGGGAGACAAAGGTACTGAATGAAAGACAAAGTAAATGAAGGAAGATGTAGGTATTCTTGGGAGAAAACAGTGTTACTGTGGTAGAACTCAAATGTGGAGGAAAGCCAGCTTCACCAAAATCTTTCTTGCTATTATTTGTTATTTTGTTCCTTCGGATATTGCTTTTGATCCTTGTTCCCATCTCTGGTTTTCTGTAATTTGCAGCTCATTTAGCAGATATATTCGGCTTTTTTTACCGTTACTAGCTTTCCAGTCTTGCTGTCATTGCTTCACTTCCATAACAAGGGAAACTATTGGACTTATGATACTCAGGCAGTTAATGTTTTATTAGCACTAAGCTTTTTCTGTTACTCTTCTTCACTGTTTCCTGTTCCACAGTTCATACAAGGTAACTAAGGAGGCTCACCACTAGATCCTTCAATAATGGTGTATTTGCACAGTTCTTACAGGACATGTTGCTAAAAGAGCACTGCAGTAAATAGTACTGTCAGTTTTGAAACTCAGGTAATGTTAATAGCGTGTCCTCCAAGCCAGTATGACTGACACGCATATTCCCCAGTTTAATAAGTGGTGGATTAGATTTTAAGGTATTTGATTCTTCACTCTTACTGTACATTAGGCCTGAAGCACCCAACTCTCCAACAAAGCAATTAGTTTTCTGGCCATCAGCTATTGTTAAGGGGAAACTGAGGACTAGTAGTATTACATGTCAGTTACACTGATAATGGAAGTATTTGTATTCAATAGTCATACTTGTCTCTTAAATCAGACATGCTGTACCAGAGATTCATGTTAGCATAGTCTTTCAAAGGCATTTCTGTAAGCTTGCATTTTTCCAAAGCATAATCCAGTAAGGGTCAGGAGGTCATGATGCATGCATATATTGAATGAAGGAAGATGATTTTCATTGTCTTCTGGGTAAAAGTTAGTGACTGTTAACACAGACCTTCATTTTGGTGTAGAAATAGAATGAGCATGAATAATTGTTCTTTCACTTACACATAGAGATAAATTGTAAGTTTAGAGAGCAAGGTATTGCAATTATTTACTGATTGGCATAACCACTAATGTTTGAAGAATATCATCCTCTGTTGCCTTGTCCCAAATCTTATAATGTATATTTTGGTTTATTCACCAATTTTTTACCAAACCGTTGAGCTTTTTTCCTGGTCAGTTAAAGTACTTAGAGATAAAATGGAAAATATGTATTCAAGATCTTTATGTTTTATCTTCAGGAAAGTGTTTTGAAGTAAACTTGGGTAACAGAGACGAATAAGGCTTTCTCCTCAACAAATAATAAAGCTTTGAGAATGGAAAGATCTAAATCTGCTTCCAAAATGTAATCAAGAGGATTGTAACTATTTTATTAAACCAAACCAAGGGAGATTTTGGCAAGAAAATCAGTTATTTCCCTTCCAAATGTTTTTCCTCCTTTTTTGTTTGCAAACTGAAAATTTGGAGAACATTGCTTCTGAACTCTTTGGATCACATTCAATAATCACAGAATCACTGAATGGTAGGAGTTGGAAGGAACTTCCGAAGATCATCTAGTCCAAACCCCCTGCTAGAGCAGGATCCTAGAGCAGACCACACAGGAACACGTCCAGATGGGTTTTAAATATCTCCAGAGATGGAGACTCCACAACCTCTCTGGGCAGTGTGTTCCAGTGCTCTGTCACCCTCACAGTAAAGAAGTGTTTTCTTATGTTAAGACTGAACCTCCTGTGTTCTGGTTTGTGTCCATTGCCCCTTGTCCTGTCACTGGACACCACCGAGAAGAGTCTGGCCCCGTCTTCCTAACACCCACCCTTGAGATATTTATAAGCATTAATGAGATCCCCCCTCAGCCTTCTCTTCTCCAAGCTAAACAGACCCAGTTCCCTCAGCCTCTCCTCACATGGGAGATGCTCCGATCCCTTCATCATCTTAGTGGCCCTGCACTGGACTCTTTCCAGTAGCTCCATGTCCCTCTTGAACTGGGGAGCCCAGAACTGGACACAGGACTCCAGATGAGGCCTCACCAGGGCAGAGTAGAGGGGGACGAGAACCTCCCTTGACCTGCTGGCCACACTCCTCTTAAGGATGACATTGGCCTTCTTGGCTGCGAGGACACATTGCTGGCTCATGGTCAGCCTGTTGTCTAGCAGGACTCCCAGGTCCTTTTCCCCAGAGGTGCTCTCCAGCAGCTCAGCCCCCAGCCTGTATTGATCCATGGGGTTGTTCTTCCCCAGCTGCAGGACTCTACAGCTGCTCTTATTGAATTTCATTGAGTTTCTTCCTGCCCAGCACTCCAGCCTGTCCAGGTCACGCTGGACGGCAGCACAGCCCTCTGGCGTGTCAGCCACTCCTCCCAGCTTTGTACCATCAGCAAACTTGCTGAGGATGCACTCTGTCCCTTCGTCCAGGTCGTTAATGAATATATTGAATAGGACCAGACCCAGTACTGACCCCTGGGGGACACCACTAGTCACAGGCCTCCAACTAGATTCTGCCCCACTGACCACTACTCTCTGGGCTCCGTCCTTCAGATATGAAGCAAGTAAAAATTTGTAATTCATACCTCCTTCTGGTTGACACCCTGATATGATTGGAAGCCAGGGGAGAATAGCATACCTGAAATACTTGATTCGCTATCTAGTGTTTCAGTGACAGAGCAGTGGCAAAATACTGTACAAAATTATAGCACTTGAAAGTCACGGTTGAATACGATGATCTTGCAGGTCTCTTCCAACCTAAATGATTCTATGAAGGTAGTTCAGTGCTAGTTTGCTACTGATGCATAGTAAGTGGTAAGCTGCTGTGTTGAAAATGAGTGTTCTGGCAACAAACTTTTGTTTATGTTATTTAAAGTTATCATCTGTCATGAGTCTAAATTTATGCCTTCTTCTCTCACAAATGTTCAGGTAAATAATACAGGTGTGAGAAAACTGAATCCTAAGAGTTTTCTGAGGAAAGACAGTCCTCAAAGTAACCAGATGCTTTTGAGGAAAACTATCAGGAAATAAATGAATGAACACTTAACTTTGACGTACATTAACAGAAAGAAAAGAAGGGAAGACACGTGCAAGGAAAATACAGATGCATTTCCCTGATGAAAAATCCCTACCGCTGCTTTTCTGTTGTGGGTTGGACTTATGATTTAGTTAGATGGGATTTTTATCTTAATTGTTTAATGTCTCTAGTCCTTTTGACATACTGAACTCTTCCCAGTTAGGAATTAATCAACTAAGAAAAGCAGCATTCTTGGTCATGTACCTTGCTCAAAGCAAAGTTTGAAATTTAGGAACAGAAAATCCATTGGATCTGTATTTGCAAAATTATAAAAACTTTTGAAGAATTTTTTATTTACCAGTTGCTAGGTATATTGCTTATTCTGGATGTCCACAAATAATCACTTTTCAATCAATTACAATAAATTAACTAGACTTAAAAAGAAATATATTCCTTCCTATTTTTTTCTTCTGTTAAAGTTTCTTTACCTCTTTCTTTACATGCTTCTGCCTCTCTTCTTGCTTATCTTACAATATTCAGGAATATTCCAATAAATTTAATGGAATCAGAAAGGAATTGTCAAGAAAAGAGGTAAGCTGCAGTCTAAGGAGTGTTTATATTTGGATCCATAAATCTCTGAAGCAAAAAAAAGTTAATATTTACCTAGATGTATAAAGCTGCAAAAATATTAACATCTATACTAGTCATGGAAGAAACTGACTTCTGTTTGAATTTGGAAACCCAGTACTTGCTTTCAGTAGGAATTTTGATAGGAAACATCTTTCTGCCATCACTAATTATTATAGTACAGTAACTTTTTGTTCAGCACTATTTTTTGATTGTTTTCTGTTATTTTGTATATTGAACAGATGCTCAAGAAGGCTATTAATAACGTCAGAAGAATGGCTTCTCATCCAACATTACCATATTGTAAGTTCAGTTTTGTTTATAGAAGAAAAAGTTATCAAGAGTTTATATATTCACATATTGGCCCTGTTTCTTAGTATGCTGCTATTTCATACTAATACAGCAATCTATTACATGTTTTTAAAGCCGCTTATAAACCCTGTTTTACTGAAACTATTTTATGTTGTGGATGCCCTCTCCCTGGCAGTGCTTAAGGTCAGGTTGGAGGGGGCTTTGAGCAACCTGGTCTAGTGGGAGGTGTTCCTGCCCATGGCAGAGGCGTTGGAACTAGATGATCTTTAAGGTACCTTACAACGCAAACCATTCTATAAGTCTATGACTTTTTTTTTTTAAAAGATAGTACTGGGGGACAGAGAATAGCCTATAGAAACAGTGATGATTTTTTTTTTTAGTAGCAAAGTACTGTATTTCTATTCGTGACTTGGATGGAAGATGGTTGGAAAAAGATACATTATTATCTCCAAGTAAATTATTTCATATTTCAGTACCATCTAGATACAGCTCTTAATTAAATAATGAGTAAGTACAGTTCAATAAGGTTTGAATAACACGGGTTTAAGTTTCAGTGGTACCCACTACTCCTACCGTATGCCAAGTACTATGGCTCATATTGGGGTACTAGTGATTTTGAGGGTGTTGTGAGCTTTCTTAAAATTTTGGAAGCAACTTTCCTGCTTAACTGCTACAACAGCTGTGAAAAGTCATGTAAATATTTTCTGTTGCAGACCTGACAGGTGCTCAAGATGGTAGTGTAAGAATGTTTGAATGGGGTCATGCACAGCAAATCACATGTTTTCGGTCTGGTGGCAACTCAAGGGTAACTCGAATGAGATTCAATTACCAAGGAAATAAGGTAACTGTTAGAATAATGTTTCTGAACTTACCCTCTTCCCACCACCCTCCCCCCCAGTATAATTGTGAAGTAGCAGAAACATCACATTCTTCAAATCTAAAGTAGTTTCTCTGAACTGTGGATAATTTATCTGTAATACATACATATGTATTTACAATTAATATATCTTTTTTTTTCAGTTTGGGATTGTTGATGCTGATGGATATATAAGTTTATATCAAACAAACTGGAAATGTTGCCCACTTACTGGAACGTCACCTAAACCATATTTGGTAAGCTGAAAACTAAATTTGCTTCCTTAAACATATATTGTGCTTTCTTATTTCCTTCCTCCTTTGGAATAGTTAGGAGAGAGCAGGGGTTGTGCTGATAAACCAGTATTAATCAAGATTTAATAATATATTGTTGCCATCTTGTGATCCATACGACAGAGAAGTTCTTTGTTCCGAATCATAATGACTAAGTTGGGGAGTAGAAAATGCAATGTTAGACCTAAATTAACTTTAAAGTTCTTTGGCACTTGTCAATAGTTGTCAATCATTAATTGTTAGTAACACAGGACTGAAAAGTATGCTTCCATGAAAATTAAGAATATCAGAAGGCATACACGTACCTTTATATCCTGTTTTCTTTAAATTGCTTTTGAAACAGCTTACCTTCTTGAGGAAGATTATGATTTCATGCATACATAAAATCTGTTTCTTTTTTAATTAATAATTTCTTAACTGCAATTTTTCAGACATGGCAGTGTCATAACAAAACAGCCAATGACTTTGTTTTCATCAGTTCATCATCTTTGATAGCCACAGCAGGATTGTCTTCCGACAACAGGTAAGAACTGCTGTAATAATGCATAAAAGTAAGAAATACAAATCCTCTGTTCGTGTTGCACATGAGGAAAGGGGGAGGGAGATGCTGAGCTCTTCTCCCTGGTATCCAGTGACAGGACGTGTGGGAATGGTTCAGAACTGCTCCAGGGGAGGTTTAGATTGGACAGTAGGAAGCATTTCTTTAAGAGAGGGTGGTCAAGCACTGGAACAGGCTTCCTAGGGAGGTAGTTGATGCCCCAAGTGTTTTAGGTGTTTAGACAGTGCCCTTAATAACATGGTTTAACTTGTGGTCAGCTCTGAAGTGGTCAGGCAGTTGGACTAGATGATTATTGTAGGTCCTTTCCAGTTGAACTCTTCTGTTATATTCCATTCATATGAGATAGTCTTAACTTACTTTCATAGATGTTGGCAGTTGTTCATAGCTCTTCATTTCACACTTGCTTTCTTCACTACGTTTTGATCAAGAAATAGCAAAAACTGCTTACATTTCCAGTGAATTCAGCTACCAAAGACTGCAATCTCAATATGACTACTTCATAAAAATAGCCAGTTGCAGAAAGATTGTGTAGAGGGCATATTATTGCAGTATATGTATAACTATGAAAGTAATTTGTGGTCTACTCGAAAGTAATCAAAGTCTGTTTACAGTGCTTTTATGTCTGAAACAGTCTTTTTAAGGTTCAGATGATGTTGAAGTGTTAAAAATATTTTAGAACTTCTGTTGCTGAAATAAAACTTTTTTTTGTTGTACAGAAATATTTGTCTTTGGGATACTTTGGTTTCACCTACTAATAGCTTGGTGCATGGTAAGTAAAATACAACCAGCAAAATATTTTATCACAGTAAAACACATGTATGTTTCTGTTTGTCTTTACGAAAAAGTTATTGTGGGAAGTGATTCTAGTATTAGCAGGACAAATCTTTCACTGTCCTGTGTGAGCGCAGCAGCAGGAATATAAAAAACAGATTCTTGCGAAATTTCATGCTATATATAAATGATTGGTTTCACAGACATGGGCACCATCCTTTGCATACCTTGTATCTTAGCACCACCAATGCCACCCCTGACAGCCAGACATCTGTAATTTGTGTTCCTTTTTAAAAGACTGAGCAATGCCTGCTTGTAGTGACTAGCATGTTGAGAAGACAATAGCTGCAACACCGTAAGAACTACAGTTTTTAGCACAGTTATGAGATACATATTTGGAGGTTATGCATCCACACCCTTCAGTTCAAGGTTTCTATGGCTGTGTCTGTACTTGTAAATCAGAGAGGTTCCACTCAAGTTTATCAGTTAAGTGTTAGACCAAATAATGGTACTGTGAAGGTTACATTGGGCCCTTGCAGATACATTATCTGTTTGGAAAATATGAGAGGACATGCTTTTTATGAACTGATAAGTATTTCATTGCCTCTGTGAAAATCCTGTCCTTTGAGAAGCCATGATTATAAAACAGTTCTTGGAAGGAATGTTTATGAATAAACACACCATTATTTTTTTTTAGAAAATACTGGGTTTTAATGAATATATTGAACAAGCAGATGTACAAATAAGATATAATTATATAGTCATTTTCAGAGTTGAACTAAAATATTAATTCAGCCTCTATATTTGTAAAGTAGTGCATTTTTTCCTTTCAAAGACTGTCCAGTTTTATTCTATGATTTATACCAAATACTATGGACTATCTTAAATGCTTTCTCTGTGTGTGTGTGTCTGCATGTATAGATATTTACATACAGTATTACAAAAATTCTGTAGAAGAATTATTCCTATTAAGTATGCTTTTTGAGATGTGACAGATATTTAGGAGGATTTCATTAACTTTGTTACTAAAAAGAAATACATTTCAATGTCTGAAATACAGGATTAAGCTCAGAGAGAGTTGTGAACTTCTTGTAATTGAAGTATGGTGGATGCTTAAGTGTATGTGTGAGACGCATGGAGTTTCTGAAGTAATTTAGGAGGACATTTCTTACAGGACACATGCCTTAAAATAACTAGCATTAGAGGGTCTGAAAAGAATTGTTTCTGGCCAAGGCTTAATAGTTGGTGATTACACAGGGATAGAAAAAAAGATAGAATATATTTTTTCTTCCAGATTTTAGCTGCTTAATTTGAGAATATGGCAACTTCAGAATGTCTGATGTGAACCTGGGCTTACATATATATATGTACTGTACTGTAAGAAATGCACTGTTTGTGGACAGTTGGATTACAGCATCCAAGTCACTTGCTACTGTCTTGAACCATTAGAGGTTGATGGAAAATTAAAGTTAGTGCTATGAAACTGAAGTTAGTGCCTATGTTAATTTAAATTACTTTGCTTTGGGTTTCAGCTTTTATCTGCCATGATAGTGGAGCAACTGTGCTAGCATATGCTCCAAAACATCAGCTGTTAATATCTGGAGGCAGAAAAGGCTTTACATGTATAATTGATCTTCGCCAAAAACAGCAGCAACAGTTACTCCAGAGTCACGATTCTCCAGTCAAAGCAGTTGCTGTTGATCCTACAGAAGAATATTTTGTCACGGGATCTGCTGAAGGCAACATAAAGGTATTAATGGCAGGGGAGGAGGGGGGAGCAGAGATGAAGATGGTGCTGATGTGTAATTTCAAAAATAATCTTGCATAGGTGTGAAATAATCATTTATGTCATATGTTTTGTATTTGTTCTCAACCCTGACTTTCACACTTATTAATTTAATGATGAAATATGAATCTTACCTTGCAGTCCTCCTTTTAGTTAGTCTTACCTTAGCCCCCATATATATTCCTTATTATAGAAAATGAATGTTAGTATTCTATAACTGTGTCATTACAGATTGCTACATATCTTTACTTTTACAGTTAGAGTCAGAAAAATGAATGCAAAACGTAGTCCAGTTTCTCCATGACTCATTACTGGTGAATTTTAAGATCATGGTGATTATCCTTGTAAGGGATTGATGTTTTGATGCTTTTTCAGGTATGGAGTCTGTCTACATTTAATCTACTTCACACTTTCATCAATGAGCATGCTCGACAGTCTCTCTTCAGAAACATTGGGACGGGAGTCATGCAAATTGAGACAGGACCAGCAAATCACATATTCTCCTGTGGTGCTGATGGAACAGTAAAGATGAGAATCTTGCCTGATAGATTCAGCCCTTTAAATGATGTGTTAAAAAATGATGTGAAATTTATGATCTAATATTTTTCTCAGAGCAGTGTCTAACAGTCCCCTTCTGCCATCCCTGAAAATGTTTTTCCTGGAACTAGCCAACAAAGCAGATATACAGTGATAGCTTGTGCCACAAAGATGTGCTTTCCACCAACCCCCACCCTCCCCCCTTTTATTTATTACCTGGAGCTTTTAGGCCCTGATGCCTTAAAGATTAACAAGATCCTTCAGATTTTGATCATTGCCTAAATTAAAATCTATACATGTCTCCAAATTATATACTTACAATATTATTAAGATGTTCTGAAGTGGTTACTCTTCCTGGAGTGTACCATCTGGGCATAGCTTCTGCCTATATTCAACACCTGGCCACCTTCTAATAGCAGGTCTGTCCAGATGGAAACCTTAGATAATATTGCTCTTTTACTGTGGCAACTGTAACTGTGTCTCTTCTCAACTTGTTTAGTCAGCTGACAATAAAAATTTATATCTATGTGTAGAAGAGAAACAAAGCCTGTATGAGTAGATACTCCTGGCCATGCAAGCATTCATATAATGAGCCACTGTCTGTCTCCATTCCTGGAAAACCTAGGCTGTTTACCTCTCTAACTTGCCTGATCTCCTTCCTCTGACCTAGGGTATAAGAAACTGAAGGATGTTCTCTGACCTTAATTTGTAAACATTGACCTCATTAATGTTTATAAATATGTCAAGGGTGAGTGTCATGAGGATGGAGCCAGGCTCTTCTCAGAGACATCCAGTGATAGGACAAGGGGCAACAAGTACAAGCTGGAACATAGGAGGTTCCACATAAATATGAGTAAGAACTTCTTCACAGTGAGGGTAACAGAGCACTGGAACGGGCTGCCCAGAGAGGTTGTGGAGTCTCCTTCTCTGGAGACATTCAAAACCCGCCTGGATGCGTTCCTGTGTGACCTGACCTAGGTAATGCTGCTCCAGCAGGGGGATTTGACTAGATGATCTTTTGAGGTCCCTTCCAGTGTGTAACATTCTGTGATTCTGTGACTGACTTGTCTTCTGTTCTATAGCTTGAATCACTGCCATCGGGATGGCAGGTTTACCTTTTAAAAAGAAATATATTTTTAACCCTGAACACTCCCTTTACAAAAATGTGTAAATATTAATGGATATCTTCCTAGTAAAATAATCAAGATTATGTATGAAGCTGTAGTCTTGAACAAAAAGATACAGAAAGATACTGCTTTAGGATATGGCACTAGAATTTCTTCAAAGACTATTTATTTACATGTGTGTAGACGGAAAAAACCCACCCTAATTTATTTTTACATTTTTTCCAGTAAGACTTTTATTTAGCCCAAAGATGCTCATTTCATTCTTAGCACTTATGTTCTTGTCTGCTTTTCCTAAGTACTTTAAAAAAGGAAAAAAGTTCAACAGCAAAGTACTTTAATACTGTCGGTCTTTGTAGTGTATGTTTACATCTGGTGTAAAATGAAAGAAAAAATTTTTGAAAAGAATAGATGGATTTTTTTTTTTTGCCAAAATATTAAACTGCATAACTTAAATGTTTGACCAAATTATTAATGCACAAAGCCTTTACATTTTTTAGACAGCTAAAAACTGTTTCTGTAAGTATTTTGGTTTACGTTTCCTGACTTGAGAGCCTGACAAAGGTTTAATTTGTAAATTAGATGTGAGGCTGGATTACTTGAATGCCAGTGGTGTACTTTTTGCTAAAA
This sequence comes from Podargus strigoides, assembly GCA_028020825.1. Lineage (NCBI taxonomy): Eukaryota > Metazoa > Chordata > Aves > Caprimulgiformes > Podargidae > Podargus > Podargus strigoides. The sequence continues at coordinate 81,124,342 of CM051663.1, read as the reverse complement.
GATATTTTGTGAAATATAGCACCGAGATATTAACTGTAAAATAAACTTGTCAAATTAGGAACTTATGGGGATAAATAAAGCATAGCAGAAATGAAGGGCTTGTAAAATGAACTTTGTAACATTCTCAGGATGCTTTTATCTTAAGAATATAAAATTGTTTTAAAAGATTTTATAAAATGTATGTTTCGCAAGTTGCAGTGCAAACACTATGAAGGTTTTTATGCACATAACCTGAATTTTTGAATTGTGCAATAAAAAGAATGTGAATGTTTTGCCATGAAGAAACATGTGGCAGCATTTCAAACTGGTACAGCTGTTCAGTGATTCAATTGTAATTGTTCTTCCACAACACTTATGAATTGAAATCAAAATTGTTATCAAAACAGTTTAAGTACAGTGATGGACCAGAAAAGTGACTGACTAAAAGTGACACCACCTTACAAAACAGACTTGCCTAATGCATATGTGATATCTGCTCAGTGGCTGAGTTTCTAGTATTCCTTATCCTTATGGAAGAAGGAAAACAATGGAGTTAACAGTAGCACACTCCCTGAATCACCTGAAACCCTGACTTTGTAGCTGCTTGTGTAAATGCATTCGTTTTGTGCACCAACTGAACTAACAAAGTTACATTCAGAAAATAAAAATGTGCAAAAATCATTGCAGCATTATATAATCATGTCCTTGATGTTTTGTCCTTAAATATTTGTATCTCATTAGCTTTAATATTTCAAGCTCAGTTTATTGCACTGGGAATCACAAAAAAGCTGTCTTATCATGTGTGAACTGAGCAGATTTTATATGTAATTTTGCCAAGACATACAATGTTGTCATTTTTCTTAATAGAGCTGCACTATGAATAATCGTGGCAAACTTATGCTTATACCAGAAAAGTACTGACTGTGAGCAGGCATTTTCAATAATGTTTATAGTTACCATAAGCTACTCTCAGAACTAAATTATGTAAAATCATAATGTATTTGCCACACCTTCATAATCTTCCCAATAAATCGTGCAGAAACTCAACCTTCTAGAATTCCACGTTGTGGCTACTTCATTTACAAATCAGTTGTTTGCTCGTATAACGTTCACAGATGTTTAACAATTAATGTCAGTCAAATTATGGATGGCTTTCTTGTAATAATGGAATCAAAATGAGTTAACTTCTGTTGTATCTGAAACTTCTAAAGGGACACTTTCAACTTCAAATCTAAACTCAAAACTCTTCCAGCAGTTGTCCTTAACAATGTCCACTGACTTTAGTCCACCAATTAATGCTTTCACCCCGTTAATATGCAAGTTACTCCAACAGAGAAGGGTAGTAGTGGTTACCAAGGATTCTGTGCTTGAAGTAGTCATGTACACAAATTGAATTCATAATTTGCATTTACCAGTGCTTAATCAACAGTGACTCCATGTCCAGGCAAAATAACCTGTAGTTGATAATGTCCCTTTTAAATTTCCTAGTTAGCAATTGTGACTTGTATTTGTTTATGTAGCAATAACGCAGTCAGAGTGTGTCATTCTTGTGTTGCTAATTGATTCAGTTACCTCAAACAGATATATAATCCAAGTTCTTTACTATTTCTTTAGTTACTTGTGAAAGATAAAAATCTGGCCATCTGGGTACTTAAACTGGCTTGCTGTGTGACTTTTAACCAGAAAATTCTCAGCTGACAGCTGATGCTACAGAATGTTCATGGAGAAGGGTGGAGAGCGGGATAGATGCAGATTTTGTACCACGCTGCTGTGGCACAAGGTGAGCTTATACATATTCTACTGCGTTTTAGGAGCCTTGCTGCCAGTTACAGGAAACAAGCTGTTGAGATAGCCTACAGTAGGTACCACTCCCTTCCCCTTAAGAGCACCCAGTCTTAGATTAGCTGCAATAGAAATGAGAAAAAGCAAGAGAGGGAAAGGAAGCAAGTTTGGAGGAGATACATTCTCTAAGGTAATTTTTTCAAGTGTTTATTTTTACTAGAAATAGCAAAACCACCTCTAATGGCAGGTTCAGCACACTGATCGAACTACTTTCTATAAAATAAAGACATTGATTTACGAAGTTTCTCGGTGTTTCTTATTCCTCCCCCTTCCTAGCTCTAACATCTGCATGGTTTTGGTCTTTATCTCTTCCTGTCTTTTTAAAAATGCCGTAGTTTTTCGTGCCTTAGCCTTCCTTGTATTCACTTTTTGATGTTTTGGGGTGTTTGTGTGTGTGTTTGGTTTGTTTGGTGGTGTTTTAATTCAGTGCATGAACGAGGCTGATGAGGTGATGGTGCTTTCTGTCATTTTTTTCTACAACTTTTTTAACCCCTCGTCTGTTTCATTTAAAGTTGAAAGCCGGTGAGGGTGTTGGGGAGCTCCCCCTTTGTGCTTCTCCCACCCTAGCAGCGGTGCACAGCTGGGTGCCCCTGCTCTCCTTACACAGGGGACAGCGCGTTCCTCCCACCATTGGGGACACCTGAACGCACGGCTCGGTGCAACCAAGGAACCGTGTGCCGAGGTGCGAGCGGGGAGGGGAGAGCCCCGCCGGGGGGAACCGCCCGGCCTTCACACACCCCCACCCCTCCTCTTCCCCGCCCGCCGCGGGACGAGCGGCGGCGCCGGGCCGCCGAGGGCAGAGCCTCCCGCTCCCGCCCGCCTGGGCCGCGCCCCGCCCCACCCCTCCCCGCGGGCAGCGGGGGTTAGCTCCGGCGCGCCCGCACCGCTTGAGCACCGCCGCTCCCGCCGCCAGCCCCGCGGAGGCGCCGCCGCCGCCGACCCGCGCCCACACCAGTAAGTGCCACCGCGGCGCGGGGTCCCGGTGCCGCCGCACCGCCCGCCCCCGCACAGGAAGCGCGCGAGGGCAGCAGCCGCGCCGCGGCAGGGCGGGCCCGCGCTCGGCGGCTCCGCCGGGGCTCCTCAGCGGCCGGGCGGGCCGGCGCCTGGCAGCCCCTCGGCCTCCCCCGCGGGAGTCTGTCTGCCCGGGGGCTGGAGGTGGCGGACCCCGAGCATGCGCTGGGAAGCGGGACCGGGCTCCCAGCGCCGGCCTAGAGTTAGTCGGGCTTCAGTACTGGGGACGAAGCGTGGCGGCCGGGGCCGAACTCGCGGAGCCGCCGCCGGGGCCGGGGTGGGAGTGGGGCCGGGGCACGCGTCCTGCCCCGGTACCCTCTCGGAGCGGCTCTCCGGGCGGGAGCTGCCCCAGAGCCCCCGCGTGGAGTTGTAGGTGGGTGTGCATGGGCGGTGTCCTGGCCTCCTGCCCTCCCCCTATCTTTCCTCGGGGGCACTGGGGCAGTTGGGGTGACCCGTCCCGGTCCCCCCTTCCCCCGTCGCGTCTGCACGGCGCAGACCCGCAGCTCTGAGGGCAGCAGGCACCAGCGTGGTAACGCAGCTCCGTTCCGCGTGATGCTGGTGAAAGACCAACTCCTCTGAGATCCGTGAGGCTGGGTTTGAAACACTCCTGGCAGAAATCCTGCCGGTAAAGCCAGCCTGTATCTTACTCGCACACCGCTCGGTCAATAGGAGTGATCACGGTTCCGCGTGGGCTTTTCATTTTCAGAAACCTGGCTGTGCAGGCTTTCCATGCCGTGTGTCTCTGACCTTAACCACCTGTACACACCGGTCCAGCTCAGCTCAGCACACGATGCTTCGCTCTGCTCGTGTCTCGTTTCAGTTGCGCTCCTCTGCAAACTCTTTCACGTAACTGCCTGGCGAAACACCTCACGCCAGGAGCTGCCCGGTCAGTGTGGGTTGTGCTGCCGGCTCTGCTTATCTCTGCTTAGCAAGGAACGAGAAATCAGCTTCGAAAGAGTGTTGGTAGGGGAGCCAAGCGCTTGCAGCCCTTGTGACAGCAGGCTGGCCCACAGGTCTGGTCTGAAAAGTGTCCCTGGTCTGGACCTCATCACTTGTGGGCATCACTGTGAGATCCAGTTACTGTTTGTTATTGGCCACCCCGAGGCGAGTATTGCGGGAGCAGCACAGGTCAGGCTGTGCTGTGCCTAGCATGAGTCCTGACCCAGCACACCGTTCCTGTTCCCGTGGTGGGAAGCACGTTACGTTAGATGCGTGTTGTTTGAAGACACAGGAAAAGCCACTGACACTGTGTATTCCATGTAACTCTTCCATTTGGCGTGAATCTTTATTTCTTTGTGGTGGAACTTTCTGATTGTTATTTCTACCTTGCAGTGATTAATGAGTATTTTAGTAAACTTTGGAGACAGTGCAAGTCTAAGCTGTTATAACTTCCTTCCTCGTAGTGCTTCTTACATGGTTGCCATGTATTAATAATGCAAAATGTGCAAAAATAGTGCAAAAATGTAACGTGTTTGCAGACCTCGAAGTTTTAACTTAAACAAGCACTTGGTGCTTGTACTGCATGTTACATGAACAGGAGACATTTTTACTTTTGCCTGATTTAAAAAATGACGATCAGGAGATGGAACATCATCAAAAGTTACAGTGCAGGTCTTTGCAAGAGCACAGAACACAGACTTGAAATGGAAGTCACTCGCTGTTTGCCCTGACAACAGGAAGGTGCTCATTTCCGTTAAATAGTAACTAGCCTAATCTGACTAAACCTAGATTTCAGTGTAATTTGTGGTTTAATTTGCCTGTTTTGAGTTTTCTTTAAATACTTGCTGCTAGGTAAAGAGTAATAATTGTTGCTTCAAATGGCTGAGGAAATAATCAGATGGTTGAGAAATCTCAGCCTTGGTCAACTTCTTATTTCAGTACATCAAGATGAGACCTTCAAGTGATGGACAGTAAAATGCCTCATTATCTTTAAAGCAGATAATGCATCCCTACAGATTAGTTTTATGTAAATAACAAAAGTATGAATAACAAAAATAAGGTATGTAAACAATAGCTGGCTCAAGAAGAGTTACATCTTTATCACAAATTTTCTTCCAGGTTGCAGATGTTCACTTTTGAGTTTAGCTCTTAATAGAGGTATTGGCCTAGCATTTCCTAGCTCTTAATAGAGGTATTGGCCTAGCATTTCCCTTTTTTTGTTTGTTTGTTTGTTTAAATAATTCTTACACATGAACAGTAAAAAGATACTTTTAGGTATATCATTCAGACTGCTTTCATCTTCCCCCACTGACAAATTTCTTGAGCTTTGTTTAAGTTAGGCTTTGTGGATCAGAATGATCTGATGAACAAAACAAAATTTATCTGAAAATTAAATAAGAAGACTTTTCTCACAAGGAAAGTGTACCTCGTATACAATATATCTTGGTCGAGGATCAAGAGGTACTCCAGTGATATGCATCTCAATTTAACAAACTCTAGTACTCTTGTCTCTTGTTTGGAGTATTGTTGCACAGAATTTGGTGCTGCAGGAGCCGATGATTTCATGGCAAAGTAATTTAGGGACTTTTAGGGGTTTTTTTGTGTCTATACGCTCACAGTTATGAGCAGCCATGATGTCTATTCAATCTGTAATAGAAATGTTTGCAACATATTTCAACTGTTACATAGCAGAAAATCTAGTGCTCTTCGAGACTGGCTGCATAATCAAGGAAAGTGAGTATGGCCTGAAATTAGTTACGGGTTGGTTTTTTTTTCCTTTATGCCTCCAGCATCTTCAGATCATAAGACACAGAATAAATGATTTGTGTGATTAAGTAGAAATTAAGATGGCATTTTGTCAGTTAAGCAAGCGAGCAGGAAGTTTCACTTGGCATTTTTAGACTCTTTCTCGAGTAATGTTCTGCTCAAACCAAAATTTCCTTTTTTAGCTTGAAGATAAGACTGACCTCACCCTGCTGAGAAGCCTTCGCTCTGTGCCCTGAGACAGATACGTAATTTGCAGATCAGTAGCACATGCCCATTTCAGTAGCATCTTGAAAAAGTCTCAAAGAAGGGGATGAGTACAGAATACATAATTTAAATTAGAAGCTAATAATCATATGCTTCTGGTGCTCATTTTTCTTCCAGAAATAGAGTTGAGTATTTTTAAATATCTGGTTTTGAAGTTCAACTTCTATTATAGCATCAACAAAACTAGACATGTTGAAACCCATCATTTGCTTCCAGTTTATGGAATAATGCAATGAAGAATAGAGTAGTGTTATCCTACAGAAATCAGGCTGGTGCAGTCTTTGCTAATGATAGGTATTTGGATACGTGTCTGACCATGAGTGATAGATCTAGCAGAAGTAAGTTGTTTTGAACCCAATTCCCATATAGCAATGTTGGCCACTTCAAATTTGATGGGTAGTACTGAGCTATCAGAAGTATGTTAGCCTTACTGCAGAATATGTTACTTGCCTGAAGAGCTTATTTTACCTGCAAGTACAGCTGAAGTTCTGGAAGTTAATCTGGAAATCCTGAAAAAAAAAAAAAAAAAAAAAAAAGATACTGTGAAGTAGATTTCAGGTGATGAAGAGCGTTCTCTGTCAGAAGTCTGTTGAGTGGGTGTGCTAGCTAGCACTCCAGCATAAATGTATCTCTGCTGTCACTCAGTCCTTAAACAAAACCTTAACTTCCTGCTTTCACCAGTTCTGTAGAAATCTAAGGCATAGCTATGTCATTGGTGTCACTATAATATTGTTGACGGGGGTGGTGTGGGTGGTGTGGGATGGTGTGTGTATAATAAAATCCTCTGTACTGTTTTCTTACAGACATGGGCATTGGAAACATCACCCTTCATGTTGGAAGGTGGCCACTAAAGTAAAATGTTTTTCTGGGCTCATAAATCTTCCACTGTGCTGTTCTGATTTCAAAACATATGTTTTGCTCCGGATCCTTTTTATCCATAAATAGTTCACTGTGTAGCAGAAGATCTTACCCCACTGGACATAAATAGTGAAATGCTCTTAATGCATGATTCAACTTTTTTGCTACAATGTAAATAACTGCCTCGTGACTTACTGAAAGCATTCTAGTGTTATTTTTATACAAATAGTTACGAAAGGGGTTTGTGCTGCTTTGCTTTGAGGAACAAAGAGGAAGTTGCTGCTATGTTAACTGCTGTTGATAAAGCATCACAGTTTTATATGAAGCAGTCTGTTTTTAGAGCACACTGTGGTATATTGTGGTTAACTAATATGAAATATGTAGCAAACCCACACCTCCATCTTTCACAACCCATTTTGTAGATTTTTTTGATTATTTAGATACCGTGGTTTCAGAATGTTGTAAGAGAAACACTAGTTGGTACTGGAAGGTACCTGTGACTTTCTGACTTATCTGCTGCAGAAGGTACTCTCCAAGTGGTGAGTATGCACAGGCACAAACCCCATAAATAACAAAGTCTAGTTAAATAGCCTGTAATTAAGCGCAGATTGTTGAGACAATTTAGAGTATTCCTAACTAGATAGAGATTTTTTTATGACATCCTTCCACTTTCTGGTAGAAGAGTATATTTTGTATATTTGCTTAGCCTATTTTCTTTAGTGTATTAAAATAGTTTTCAAGTCCTGCGGAGGAACCTTTACCCACCTGCTGCTTATCCCACATACTTGATTGGGAACACAAACTCTGCTTTTTAACTGCTGTACTTCAGCCGAGTTTTGTATTTCATGCTTCTTTACAAGGTGAAACAAAAATTGTTCAGCAAATAATTTTTAAAAAAAAAAAAAATCCAGCTCAGCTTCATGTTTCATAATCAATAAATGTTAATATTAAGACTTTGTCTAATCCTGCTGTGTATATTACTGTCCTTATGGCTACCAACTGCAGAATTGTTTTATTTTAAAAAAACAAAGCAAAACAAAACCAGCCCTTGTGAGGATACCTTGCCAACCCACTTAGAGCTTTATGTCCTTGATGTACTTTAATTCTTGAGTTTATCTTGAGGAAAATAATTTGCTACTGTTGAGCCTCCAACTTGTAGGGTTTGGGATTCCAGACATAAAACCTGTCTCTCCAGTAGTCTAGACTTGATCTTATATATAGTATTGCTAGCACTTCCAGCTGTGTTATCTTTTCAGCACGGTTGGAATGATTTTGTAAACAGCTAGAGAGGTTCAGTGACATGGAGAACTTAATTACGCTTTTTACAAGATTAAAATGTAGAAGCTTTTTGCATAAGACACAGGGAAGAGGAGAAGAATGTAAATAGAGGGTAGAGCAAGACAAAGTTGAGATTATTTTAGGAGCCTTGAAGTTTGCTTAGCTGTCCAAAACTTTGCAAGTCAAGTTAGAAGAAAGCAGTTGATAAACTTTAGCTATTTAGTTATGGCTACTCTAACAGTGAAATATGGAATAATACAGCTCAACGACTTTCTGTATCTGTGCTGTTCTTGAAATTTTTGTGTAACAAAAATCATCACCATATCTTTATGTAACAAAATCAAAAAGCTCTGTTTTTTCTTTAACTTTGTGATGCAAACTGACTCTCTTGCATTTGAACTAAAGGACACATCTACATTGGTGGGATAACAGGTTTAATATTTCATATTGTCCCCCCCCCCAACTTCTTATAAGTTAATAAAAGCAATTATATAAAATATATGAGGTTCATTTGTAGGGATATCTCTTGCTGAATTCTCAATTGGAGAATTATTAGCCTCAGATTAAAGAAAAAGAAACCTGTAAATCCATTTTTGCTTGGAGCTTTTGAAAACTTATTAGAAGTTATATGTAGCATTGAATAGTGGTGGAAATGTGATTAACCTCTGAATTGTAGAGAAATCTGTGTAATCGAAGCTATGAATTTGGGTTGTACTGGTCTGCAAAATGCCACACTGGTCAATGATGCAGAAAGTATGCTGATTGTGACCAAATGCTTTTGTGCAGATTTGCTAGCAGTATTTGCTGTACAAGTGGTTTTGAATATGCAGGTGGGTAGTATAAAGTCACTTGAAATGTGAACTTTGTTAATACCAGGAGGATAACTGGGGAATAAATGAGGAGGAGTACTGAATGTGAAGTCAGTGATAGGCAATAAAATACTGTGTACGTTATTATTTATTTATTCTTGTAAGGTGTTCAAATGTGATGTCAGATGATTGGCAGATTATACATTTCTTCTGTTTTGGATATTAGGCTGGATAGGAGTGAGTACTGGAAGTCTGGGTTATTGCAAAGAGGTCCATCTGTTGAAAGGATGTTGTAGGTGGCATCAGAAGACGAAGAGTACAGGACATGGCCCTTGCTATTAACTGCAGTTTGTACAATGCTGTCCATCTCATCTGGCATCCCTAGACACTGATTGACTGTGTTTTCCAATAAGCTTTGCCTAAGTTGTTTTTTGTTACCTGTAGTTTTTAACAAGTTTCTCAGTATTTCAGCATACTCATTTTCTAATCACTTGCTTTAAAATTTAAGACTTTTAAAAAAATAACCCCCATATTTGTGTAAAGATCCTGCTTTATAAGAAGTACCCTGTTCTGTGTATCAAGCCTGGTATTTGGTTTCAGTGATTGCAGAACATGGTGTATTGAAAACATTTTCAGAATGTTTGGGTCCAACTGATGGGGAATCAGCTTTTGAGACCTATAAAAGCTGCAAGGGCCTAAAGCAGAGTATATGCTGCTGTTATATACACAGGAAACCATGTCACAAAAACAACCCTATTTTCTGCTCAAGCACAAGAGATTGTGTGGAGGTGACTGAGTTTGGGTATGGAGAGTGTATTGTTACAGCGGACTTTGAAATCTAAGTTTTAAAATTACAGGAAAGCAAACCTCTGTACTAGCCAAGCTTAAATGCAGCATGCACCATTTAACAATCTATTAGTTTTAGAACTGTGTGTGAGAAAAGTAGTGCAGGAGTCCACAGCTGAAAGTGCAGTTACAACCATTTTCATCTTTATTTGCCTTACAACCACATTGCTTAAAAAGTGAATAGATACAGCACAAACCTGAAAGTTGGTGTTCTGTGTCTTGATGGCAATAAAGACATTGATGGAGAAAAATGGCCACTAACAGATAGGCAAAGTGATAATTAAGTAACTAGCTGGGAGGACTAAATTCAGAACTTGATCTAATACTGAGATAGGGAAAAGGAGAAGTCTTAAGGAGCATAAATAATAAAATTCTTGACATCAAAACCAAAAGACTGAAAATAAAAACATCATGTATCATCAAGAGGTTTTTTTCCTTAATAGAAAAAGCGAAATAACACTGTAATACTGTAATATAAAGCTAACCAAAACCACTTGACAGCAGTGCCAGGCAGAAAGGAGGTCTTTCTCAAAGCTTGTTCATGCTACAGAAGAAGTGGTTTAGATACCCAACATGACAGTCTGAAACTGACACTGCAGGTTTTCTTCTGTGCTCAGTGAACTAAGAGCTTGCTAGGAGGAAGTGGTAGAATCAGTGAACTAAAGCTTTTCTAGGTATTTGTTTCTGGTTTGGGTGGATATGAGCTGAAAACACTTCAGAGAATTTCACCGTGGTAGAAAAGCGTGAAAGGTTTGTTGGCTTTAGAGCATACACTTGCATCAAGAAAAGCTGGCAGACCCCGTCTGTACCATTAATTGAAGCTCACAAATGGGTATGTCTCTTCGTGAGGGTTGATAGCCCATGTGGTGCCTTGGACTAGAGGAATGCATGGAGCAGAAGCACCCAGTGTGCCACGACTGTTATGGGCAGCCCACGTCTTCTGGGGCAGGGGCATCAGATGTGTCATGAGGTTGTGGTTATCTACCCGGAGTAACCATCCACCTTCAGTAATGCTCTGGTATCAGACAGGGGTATTTGTGTCTCATGTATTGAGGCAGGTGACCGAGTATAAATCTTCTGAGGTTATGCTGCACCACTGAGGGAAGTAAACACTTTGTCAGTTGCTGCTACACGGACAGCATGAAGAGTGGTCACCATTGCTAAGTTTCCTCTGCTCAGGTGAACTCAACTGAAGTTCCCGCAAGGGCGATGCTACTGTGCCTGACTAATTTGGAGGCAATTTGTTCAGCTGCTTAGTGTTGCTGCAGTGTAACCCTGAAAATAACATGCCTTAAGCTTGTTTATACCTGAGACAAGACCATATTGCAATTATGAGTTTTAAGCTATGAAGTGAGTGCTGCTTGCTGAAAGCTATGCATCCTGCTAGCAGAAGACATAGTCACAGCTGGGGAAATCCTGTAGTCTTAACACCCCCATCCCACTCTCAACCCCTTTTATTGAAAGAAGATACTAGGAAAACAGTAACTTTTTCCAGAATTAAACATACAAAGACCTGTTAGCCCAAGCTAGAATTCTCAGTTGAAAAGCACACTGTGATACTATCTATTCTGTTCTTCTTGTGTGGCCACAGAGCATCATTCACTGCTTGTTCAAGTCACCAGTGCTGGTCACCTGAGTTTGGCATCACAGTCCTTTATGAGCAGCTGAAGTCAGGATCACCTAAATGGATCTTCCTGAGGAACAAATAACAATTTTATGGTATTTCCCTGGCTGTAACTTCCATTGTTACATCTGTCCAAAGGTTAATTTGAGAGTTGGAGAATCCATTTTCTCTGATGGCGGTTTCAGGAGATGTGCTGTTGAACATACCCATGTGGAATATGATAGAGATGTATGGTGGGTGATGAGAGAGGACAGTGGGGTGCATCTGAGCATGATGGGCTCCAACAGCTCCTGTTAATTCCCACTTCTGGGACTCTTAAGCATGTGCTGAGCCCGCAGCAAAGCACAGTGGTCAGGTGATCGTGTCCCAGAAGTTATATTCCTGTATCTGAAAACTTCAGCTGAATACAATAAGGACTGAAATAGGAAATATCTGTGTGTACAAATGTGATTATTGTGCAATTATTCTGTAATACTTATTGTGTGGCAGCTTATAGCAAAACTAATGCCTATTTTGGATCTGATTCTTGAAATAAAACTTTCAAGGCAAGATATTTTTGAGGGAACAAAAGTTGGTCAAGTGCTTCAAAAACATAACCTCTTTTTTTTTTTTTCCTTTAAAATTATTTCAAGGTGTGGTATTTATGCGTAATTTACTTTTTAGCTATAAACAGGCATTGGCAAAGCAGTTCTGATACTTAAAATGGGAATCCTGAGGCTGTTTACAACTATGTGTAGCTTAGGAAAAAAGTTAGATCAATGATATTTTGGCAAGCCATCTTAACAACTGAGAAAAAGCAGGAAGACAAAATGATGAAGTTATTTTAACATAAGGTAGTGAAATAAGAAGATTAAATTAAAAAACTGTGGAAAGACTTCAGGCAATAACTTACCTGCTCCCTTAGTACCTTCTCTTTTTTTCAGTGGTCTAAAGGAAGTAAACTAATTAATTTTACACCCATCTATTCTTGTAGTACTGCTGGCACTGTACACATACATATATACATACAAATATTTACTCTGACTAGCAAATTTTGCAGTTCCTCTTGTTAGTGTGATCCTTTCCTATGGGACTTGTACTAAATTCTTCTCTCCTGTGCTCTTTTTCTCCAGAAACCCCCCCAGAGATATTTGGATAGTGTAAGATGAAAGCAGCCCAAAATAACCCAGTAAGGAATAAGGAAAATGTGTTCCTCTTTAAGTACACAAGATCTTTTATTGACAGTAGAAGTGTGTAAGTGCACTATTGCTGGTGGCTATAGAGCTGGTTGTGTGATCCAGGGTAAATATGTTTATGGATGTTTAAGTGATTTTTGAGCAAATCTAAACCAAGCTGAAAAGAGTCTGGTGGAGAAAAGCATTCTCCGTGGAATTTTAAGCTCCTTTTGCTCAGTATGAGTGGAAGAGTTCAGACTTTTTCTATTTGGATAAAACTTCCTTCCACATTGCTAAATAAAAGTACTTGATTGCTATTGTGTTTTTCAATCATTTAGATTAGGAGTTTTCAGTAACTAGTAATATTTGATTATGAGTGCAGTTTGAGATAGAACACACATCCAGTTTTTATACACAGTTTAAGATGTAATTCATACAAAAGTAAACCTTGTTGTACTTGTGAACATTACTCAGACACCTGGTTTTAATGCTTGTTTATTTAATTGATTCATTTAACGCAAGGTGCTTTAAAAGTTGTCTTTCTCTCTACAATTCATATCTCTTTTCTTGATTTTTTTTTTTTTTTTTTTGCAGAGTGCCAAATCCAGATAGGTTTCTCTAAGTTTCTTTGTACCAGCTGCACATAGTTACATATACATCAAGTAGGTGTAGTATGACTGAACAGTGTTCTCCTCTGCATTAGTAACAAACAGAAATTACTGTGATTAAAGCTTTTCAGTGCTTGGGGCCACAAGTTTAATTGCTTCTCAAAACCTATATTTTTTTTCCTTTGTTCTTTCAGTGTATCACCACAGGACTGAAGAAAGTGGCTCAAGATATTCAGACCTGCATTTGCATTCTTAGCTGTTCAAGTCCTTTTTTTTTTTTTTAGCAAAACTTTAACCCTGAATTTTCTTGGGGAATGCCTAGCATAGAGATAATTAGAGCATCCTGTCATTCTAATTTTTCCTTGACTGTGTGCTCCCATTTTTATCAGAATCATAGAATGGTTTGGGTTGGAAGGGATCTTCACAGATCATTTAGTTTCAACCTCCCTGCCAAGGGCAGGGACATCTTTCACTAGGTCAGATTGCTCTCAAAGCCCCGTCCAACCTGACCTCAAACACTTCAGGGAGGAGGCATCCACAACTTCTCTGGGCAGCCTGTTCCAGTGTCTCACCACCCTCATCATAAAAAATGTCATCCTTATATCTAATTTAAACCTACCCTCTTTCAGTTTAACATTGTTACCCTTTGTCTGGTCACTACAGGCTCTGGTAAAAAGTCTCTCTCCGTCTGTCTTTTAAGCCCCTTTTAAATATTGAAAGTCTGCAAAAGGTTCTCCCTGGAGCCTTCTCTTCTCTGGACTGAACAACCCTAACTCTCTCAGCCTGTCCTCATAGGAGAGGTGTTCCACCCCTCCGATCATATTTGTGACCCTCCTCTGTACCTGCTCAAACAGGTCCATGTCTTTCCAGTGATGAAGACTTCAGAGCTGAACACAGCACTGCAGGTGGGGTCTCACCAGAGCAGAGTAGCGGGGCAGAATCACCTCCCTCGACCTGCTGGCCACTCTTCTTTTGATGCAGCCCAGGACACGGTTGGCTTTCTGGGCTGTGAGTGCACATTGCCGACTCATGTTGAGCCTTTCATTCACCAGTACCCCCAAGCCCTTCGCTTTAGTGTAGCTTTGGTGGGAATTCCCTTAATCTTATTTAGTACTGTTAGGTATCTTTATTTAGTATTTAGAAATCCAAATATGATTTTGGCATATTTCTAATACTTGTAAGTACAGAACGTTACCTTTAAATCCTTAATTTTTGTTGACAGTATTAAATGGTACTTATAGATGGTTTATTTATTCTGGAGTTGAAAATACATAGGAGCGGTTTGATTGTTTGAGACGTTTTCCTAGCTGTTTTATCATAACAAAGAAAGTACAAAACAGCTTGCATTTTCTAATTTTCCATATTTTTCTTTTAGGTTCCCTTGCATGTGCATGAACATATTTAGTTCTCAGCTCTGTCCTTAACCTGTGCAGCTAAAATGTTACAGATGGGCAATAAAATGTTACAGATGGGCAATAAAATGGTTTCAAAAAGAAAGAAAGAAAGAAAAAAAGAAAGAAGTAAAAGCCCTGTAATAACAGTCACATGTTATTCTGCTTTAAAACCTTCCGGTCTGTATTATTTTCAGGGAAAGTATGCTTAATTTTATTAAGAGCACTGCTTGTCCTTAATGCTCTAGGAAAGACAAGTAAGGTGAGAACAGCGAAAGCAGTCATTTAATGGTGGCAAAGCCTTAATGGCTTTGACTACATCCCAGTGCTGTTAGAATTTTCAAGGAAATTTTGATTCTATTTGTGATTTTCCCCTGTTTAGAGAGATACACCCGCACATGGAATAGAGTCTCATTTACAAAAAGATACTTTCCTACCTAATGCAAAAGGACCTGGAGGTTGCATGAGGCTTAGTTTGTATAACATTTAGCTACAAAACTTCTAGGTCCTGTTGGTATCATGTAAGTCTTCAAAAATTTTGTATTTTTTTGTGAAAAATTTTTATCTCTGCATCAGTCTTCCAGATGCTTTAAATAGAAAAGTGTCAACTATGAAGATGATTTAGAAGAAAGAAACAGTTCAGTGCAGACCACTATACCTTTCAAAGGAATTTTTTTAAAAAAAAAGATTAGATTTAGAAAATGGGGTTTTTTATTTGTTCTGTGTGCTTTTGTAAGTATTACTTATTTTGGTGGGTTTTTTTTCCTACAATTCAGGTTTATGTGAAAAGCATAGCTTGACTGCAGAAACGCGGGCAGTGACTCCTGAAGTATGACATGCACATAGTCTTGATATATAGTCTTGATAGGAAGGTGCTGCTTCAGGGAATGCACCTCTCCTGTCTTGCAAGAACACCTTTTTTGTTTGTCAGACATAGGAAGTAAGTGCTTTCAGCCCTTTCACCTTTGATTATGTGGATTGGGAACCTGTTTTTCAGACCTAAAATTATGGAAATTTGTAATGCCACTGGCAAATTATTTGCATAGCCTAGGATGAAATTCTAACAGTAACTCAGAATAGCAATTAAAGCATCTCCTTGTGTTAACTACATAACTTGACACAAGATAGCTGTAAGGAAGCAAACTTTGTCAATAGCCATATAATAAGGAAATTTTACAGTGTCCTTTGGATAACATTTTTTGTTTCAAAGCATTGGGCTTTGTTAATGTTACCTGGTGGTAAAGATGACTAATTACAGCACATTCCAGGAAGTGCAGATGTTTGCCCTCTTGCAAAATATTTGTTGTAGAGACTGTGCAAGGAGATGAATCCCCTGGTGACTGATACTGTTTTCCTTACTGGAGAGCTTGAAGCCAGGAATCTGAACTGTTAAGGAACTGCTTCAGCCAATGCATGTTAAAACCAGCATAAGCTTTTCCAGTCATAGTCTGAAACCAACTCTCATTCCGCAGTCATCTGCCACTTTTATTCATATTGTTGTCTTCTGTCTACCTTTAGCCTGTATCCAGGGCTAAACTGTAACAGTTGTTCTACCACCTGCTGTTTCCTCCCTGGCTGAGAAGGGGAACCAGGGTGAAAAAGAGAAAAGCCCCATGGATTGAAATAGAAACAGATTGAATGAAATAACTAAACCAAATACCAACACGAAGTGTACAAGTTTAACCTCAGCCTGGTCCTTGGGAGCAGCAGAAGGAACAGGAGATTAAGACAGAGAAAACCCAGGAAAAAAACCTCCCCACCCTCAGTAAGTAAACTCCTTCCTTTTATAATGAGCTTGCTGTCAGTGCTGTGGGACACACCTGTGAGTCAGCTTGGGTCAGCTGCCCTGACTGAAACTCCCAGCTGTCTTGGGGCTACTGATGGCCTGACTGCCATGGCTGGCCCATGGGTCCGTTACTGGGAAACCAGGACATGTTGTTTTTCATAGAATCATAGAATCACCTTGGTTGGAAAAGACCTCTAAGGTCATCAAGTCCAACCATTAACCAAGCACTGCCAAGTCACCACCACACCATGTCCCTCAGCATCTCATCTACATGTCTCTTAAATACCTCCAGGGATGGGGACTCCCCCACTGCCCTGGGCAGCCTGTTCCAATGTTTGATAACCCTTTCAGTGAAAAAAATTGTCCTAATATCCAATCTAAACCTTCCCTGGCACAAGTTGAGGCCATTACCCCTCATCCTGTCACTGTTACCTGGGAGAAGAGACCGACCCCTACCTCACTACAGCCTCCTTTCAGGTAGTTGTAGAGAGCAGTGAGGTCTCCCCTCAGCCTCCTCTTCTCCAGAATAAACAACTCCAGTTCCCTCAGCTGCTCCTTGTCAGACTTGTGCTCCAGACACAGTATTTGAGGTGTGGCCTCACCACAGCTGAGTACAGGGAGACAATCGCCTCCCTGGTCCTGCTGGTCACACCGTTTCTGACACAGGCCAGGATGTCATTGGCCTTCTTGGCCACCTGGGCACACTGCTGGCTCATGTTCAGCCGGCTGTCGACCAGCACCCCCAGGTCCTTTTCCGCCAGGCAGCTTTCCAGCCACTCTTCCCAGTCCTGTAGCGCTGCATGGGGTTGTTGTGGCCGAAGTACACTTGGCCTTATTGAACCTCATACAACTGGTCTCAGCCCATCGCTCCAGCCTGTCCAGATCCCTCTGCAGAGCCTCCCTACCCTCAGACAGATCGACACTCCCACCCAGCTTGGTGTCACCTGCAGATTTACTGAGGGTGCACTCAGTCCCTCATCCAGATCACTGATAAAGGCATTAAACAAGGCTGGCCCCAGCACTGAGCCCTGTGGAACACCACTTGTGACCAGTGTCCAACTAGATTTAACTCCACCACAGCTCTCTGGGCCTGGCCATCCAGCCAGTTTTTAACCCAGTGAAGAGTCCACCTGTCTAAGCCGTGGGCCGCCAGCTTCTCTGGGAGAATGGTGTGGGAAACAGAGTTGAAGGCTTTACTAAAGTCCAGGCAAACAAATAAGAACTGTATAAAATGTCACTTCTCAAGCTTCGTTCCTGAAATAAGAAACTAAGTTTGTAATATTTGAAGCATGTTAAAGTAATTTTTGACATGGCAGAAGTAGAAAAGTGTCTATGACTTTACTGAATGTTGATTCTTCTTTTTTAGTAAGAATGTAAATTTAAAGAAATTTAACTTTTAAAGTGATATTCATAGTATCAAATTAATGAGAATCAAACTAATGATAAGCAAGTTTGTTCTGCTGGGTGTGCAATTTTTTAAAATAATGTTATGTCTCTAGACGTAAATTTCACTGCTGTTCTTCAATTAATAGAAAATCTTTTCCAGTCTTTTATCACTAATCACCTTGGGATGCCTGCTAAATTTTTTTTGCTAATGTTTATGCTGTTTGTTTGAAATCAGGTGACACTTGATAGAAATTTTACCTTTAGTAATTAAGACATGCCCTGATCATTTTTTATAAGATAAGGTTTATAAGAAATAGGGGGTTTGGCTCATAGCTATTTCATGAGGCTGGTGGTGGCTGTGTTTTAGGAAGAGGTAACTAGAAGAAGCCAGACTTCAGCCCTGTAGTGAGCAACTGCATTGTGTCACAGTCAAACCGTGTTTTAAATCTGCATAGGTGCTTGTACCCTCTGCAGAGGTAGGTGAAGGATTGCTCTAGTACTTGTTTTTTGGTCTGTTCTCACTTGTTTTCATATCAGCCTTGGAGCTGAAATAGTTCTTTCTGTTACTTGCTGTTCAGCCCCTGGATGTTTTTATAGACTGAGGTCTCCTGTAATTCGCTTACTTGTTGAAAGAGTAAATATGCCAAACTCTTCTGCCTGCTGTTGAAGGATGAGCGCTCCCTCCCCTCGACTGCTATGCTCTTCCTTTGCATTTCCTCTGGTTTAAATTCTGCTCTCCTGAGCAGTGTAGGTACATACATACTTTTGTTTACAAATGTACATATACATCTGTCATAAATAGCATCTCTAAGTAGAGTTCTGTCTCTGCTGGAATTACTTCTCATGATCTTCCCTGTCCCCTTCCCTGTCCCTTTTCCTTTCTCTTTCCCATTTCCCTTTCCCTTCCCTTCAAGTGACTGGTGGGCTCCTCTTTTAAGGATTTCGTGGTGCCACAGGCATAGATGCTCTTTTTTGTTAACTCTTACTGCATTGCTGCAGCATTTCTGGTACAGCTTGGGAGACTAATCATCAACATGCAAGGTCATCTGGCTGCATTACCTTTGGATTGTTATGCACATTATTAGTAAACATATGGCAAGACAAGTTTTTCTTCCTGCTTAGTTGTGAAAGCTGCTCTTAGTAGCATGTGTGATGGTGTAGCAGATGCTTTTGAAGCTCAAGGGTAGATGGGGCTGTGACGTCCTGGGTGGATCGAGCCCTGGTGTATGCTCAAGGCTGTGAAGTCCTGACTGAAGCAAAAAGATGTAGCATGTTTGGCCCCTTCATTTTCTGTGTGTGTGAAACAGTACAGACCACTGTTGGCAGGATTTATTCATTTGACCTAATTGCAAGAACAGTGGAAAATCTGTAGGCAGGTGAAGTGATCCTTGCTATAAGCGAAGAAGGTCAAACAGTGTTTGTTCTGAGCATGCTCGGGTAGAGTTGGCTTGAGGGTGAAGAAGGCCCTGTTTAATAAGATAAATACCCAGTCAGCAGAAGAGAAGCTCAGTGATACTTGTTTATATGAAGAATACAACATTTCAAGCATCAATAGATGTCAGGATTGTGGGTATGTGAGCCTCAAAGGAAGGCTGTGGGGTGAGCATTGCACTGGCACAATCCCAGGCTGTTCTGGGGAGTGGTTCTGGTGTCGTCTTCTTGCCCACCTCCACCAGGAGAAATGGGTGCTGTGCAGAGAAAGAGGTGGTTGCTGGAACAAACGGGATCAGTTACCAATGCTGACAGGCAGGTATGATGCAATGACAACCAAGCTAGGGACGTTGTTGTGGCAGGCCTGAATTTGTGTCTTGACATGGTCAAAATGCTGGCAGGTTGCATGCAGGGTGAGTAGATGGAATGAAATGTGGTGAGCCTGGTAGAAGCTGTTGAGGGTTGGTAATATTCCTTACGTGCCAATCACACTTAATGCTTGAGTGAATGTACAGGAAATTTGGGCTAAAAAATAGGCTATCCAAGAGTGGTATTTTTGGAAAGGTGTGGTGTATGAGTGTTACTTCAAATGCAGGAGTCCCTGTGTAATTAAGCAGTGAAGGATTAGGCGTGATGCAGCTGTGGTCAAGGGCTGAATAACTGAAGGAAATACTGTAATGTGAGCTAATAAATTTTCGAACTCCGAACAGAAAAGAGATGACTGGAACCATTTTTTAACCTACGTGGTCTCTGGTTAAAGGTATTATTATATTCACTTACCATTGGGTACCAGAGAAGAAACAAGGTGTCCTTAAGCCCGTGCTCACTTTTGTGAGTTTCTGTAGAAGAGCTGTAGCTGTGGTTTATTATTTAATCGTATACCAAGTGTCTGTGTCATCCTTTGTATGCAGATAAGAGTTTGTGCATCCCAGCATTGTCGTCTTTATCTTTTTGAGAGCAGTAGCAGATTGGTTGATTTGTCATGATCTTGTTGTACAGGATCTTTTCCTTTTGTTTCCAGCTGATGATATCCTCTCTTTGCTGAAGGGTTCAAGTGAGTAAGCACTAATTTCACACATATCTTTGGCTGCCAAAAATGTCATTCAGTCCTGCTCCCATGCTCATATTCTTTCCTTCCTTGTGTCAGCAGAAACATTCATGTTCATCAGACTGAGGAACTCGATCACGAGATCGGTTAGCCTTTTTTTTTTTCCCCTCACAATTTTTTTCTGTGAATCAGTTCTGCAATCCAGTGTGCCATACAGCTAGAGGTGCTTACGCTACCACAGGGAGCTCTCAGGCTGGGGTGGGAGGACAAGACAGAGTTGATGTAACATGTCTGAGGGATGGGAATTGTACAACCACTTCATTTGGAGGCAATGCTTAAAAGTTCATATTCATAAAAGTCTCTCAGTCTGAATTCGCACTTAGAAATAGTGGTCTGTGTCCCATTTTACTGAAATTAGCCCTGCTCGGGTTTGTTCACTTTTTCCTACGTGTTTTGTCTTTCTGTGTGATACCTCTCAGCTTTGTGGAAGGCATTGCACAAACTCTCACATTCTTTGGACCCACATTTTATTACTGAAAGTTTGGTTAAATGTGTTGCAAAGTTTAGCCTTACCTAAACTGTAGAAGAAACCTTATTTTAGCCTGATATTTACCCTTCCAATATTCCCTGTTAACATTTTTCCTTTATCAAGTGCACTGTCCAACTATGCACTAATCTGTCCTAGTAGCTTTCAATATAGTAAGTCTAGGTTGAGAAAGATAGCAGGTTATTTTCGCATGACCTACTTTTCAGATAACTGTTTCTGAATTATGTTTCAGTTTCATTAACCTCTGTTTCTTTGAAAAGCTTTCCATAACCTGGAAAGCTGCTTTACACTAACAGGCTTGTAGTTAGTTGGTCTGGTAATTTTTTTCCTTTTCCCATTCCCCTTTCTTATTTGCTTTTTTTCAGTTTTCCTAAATTACAGATGTGATTTATTCAGCCTTATATCAATATAAGCAACATCTATGTATAAAAATTTTTTAGGCAGTTTTGTAGAGAGTTTGGATTCTGAAATATTTTTAGGAAAAGGTGTCTGATTCTCTTTTAAGTGAGTTTTTAAAGTGTATTTTTTTTGTTGGAACATTGAGTATTTGAATACAGCTTGGCTTTGTTTCTCAAACGTAAACTTGCATGCCAGAAAAAGCTGCCTTTGAGTAACACATATGATCCATAACATGTATGTTGTGCCAGTGTAATGTTTGGCATTTATTAGTGCAACTTGCCACAGTAAAGTGAGAGATTTACCTTGGAATTAAGGGAAATTTAACCAGAAATGTCTAAGTGCAATAGATGTATGGAAAACAAAAGATGCCAGACACTGAGATTTTTGTCATTAATCTTAGCCTTTCTTTAGCTATGTCCAGTGATTTAATTTTGTAGCTAGCTTTTATGAGTATCTGTCTTCTCAGTGTCAGCAGTGCCAGGGTTGCATTCCAGGATGTATATGAGAAAGGCTGATGCAGCATCTGCAATCCACATATGTGTGTATTGTGTTTTAGATAAACCCTCTGCTGAGTAAACATCTTAGTAAATAAATGTTTAGCTGACATAGATATACATGTCAAAATATTCTTATGTTTATATTAGGAACCATGCAAAGTTTTAAAAATGTGCCTTTTTAGGAGCTGTTTAATTGTTTCTGTATAGCTTTTCAATGCAAATGGCAAGTCAGTGCATGTGAAGGAAGCACTGGGATTTTAAAAAATATTTTAAATATTTACCAAGGGAGAAAAACTGGTTGTATTTAATCCTGATCTGTAGTCTCTTTTTCAAAATATATGAAAAATTTACAATGATTATTATTTCTTAAACTGGTCAGACTGAATCCTGAGTTACTTGCTGCTGTTCTTCTCCGCTTCTCTAAAAGCCGTAGTACAGAAGAGCACTTAAACTATTATTAGTTGTAACAGAAATACTTGAACAAATCAAGACACCATACAGAAGCCAAGATGCCGTGACTTGCTTCCCTTTTACAGTTATCCTTTATCATCTACTGAATCAGAGTGGTGGAGGCTTGGTAGATACAGATGTCTGATTTTACTGTTTAGGATTTTTTCCAGCTTCTTCAAGAGACAGCTAAAGAGTACATTGTTTAGGGATTTGTAAGATGTCTTTATTGAGCAGGCTAAGGTATTTACTGATGACAGTTTAAAAAAAAAAAAAAAAAAGAAGGGAACTGCACACACAGTTGTAAGTAGCAGTAAATATCAAGAACATGTAATCTGTAATCAAACTCAAAATTACTACTATTTTCTGACCTGATATCCTCAGGTAGTAAAGAAAGTGGAAGGTATCTAAGGTAGTTGGTGGGGTACAGAACAAGAAATGGGACTAATGTACACACTTCTTCATGCTGCTGCACGGACTCACAGTGCTACTTTCCTCATCTGTCACCACTCAGGCAGAAGCAAAAAATAAATGCCATAACAGGAATTATTTTGAGTGATTAAAACAGTCTGTTTTTTTGAGGTGTTTTCCTGTGGATTTTTTTCTTCCTAGTTCTTAAGAACAATTATCTGGTAGTACACAATATTGTGCTGAAGAGTTTCTCCCTTTTTTATGTAAATATGATTTGTTTTAATAATCCTAATCTACCCCACCCCAAATTTATTTGTCAAAAATATTGAGAAGGACAAGTACCCTAGAAAGAGAGCAGGTACTGGAAAGCAGTGGACATCTCCGCTGGATGAATTCTGGCTTAGAAAGCAGAGCCCTGCAGAGCTGATCTGTAGCAGCTGAAGTGCACAGGGGTAGTAGTAATAAAATGAGTTCCTACTAATGGAGCTTTTCAAACTTTCCTCCTCAGAGTGAGGTGACCCTGACTGGCAGGTAAGTTGCCACCGATTCACTTACTTACGCCCCTGCCTGCCAAGGGAGAGGATCGGAAGGACAGAAGTGAGGAAAAAAACCCTCATGAGTCAAAATAAAGACAATTTAGGGTGGGAGGCGGGGGAAGAAACAAGTAAAGCAAAAGCAGTCATTTGCCACCAGCAGAGGAGTGCTCAGCCAGTCCAGCTCCCAGCCTACACATGATGAGGGGGCAAAGTAAGAGTCAGAGGAGGATTTGACCCTGCTTAGTAATAACCAAAATATTGGTGTTATCAACACTGTTTTGGTCACAAATCCAAAACACTCTAAGGGCTGCTATGAAGAAAGTTAGCTCCATTCCAGCCAGACCCAGTACACTTCTGTTGACTCACTTGTAAGGCAGCAAGTACAGTAAATCTTAATAGGTTTACTAACTTTGCTCTGAAGATCCAAATATTCTACAAATTCATGGTCAAGGCAGCACTCATTTTCATTTTACTTTCCAAATTAAGGATTAAATTATAATGCCCAAAGTGGACTTCTCTAAAACTTATTGTCAATTGTCAGTTAATTTCTCATAAGCTCAAGCCTCCCATTTGAAGTCTCATTAAATGAAAACAATGAAAGCTGCTATGAGTGAAGTTTCTGAATCCTCTTTCTAACAGACTTTCCATTTTCTTGCTTATTAGTTCATAGTTCTTGAGAATAGGTTTTGGAAATGTAAATCCAAGTTAGTTTAACCTCTTTCTCTGGTTAAAATTCTTCTTTAAAATATTCAATACATTCCATATCTCTAAATTTACTCATGTTTTTATGAGTAAATAACTCATGACTTTCCAACATAGTGTTCTGCTGAGGGCTTGAACTGCTTAACTTCTGTTTATACCACATCATACTGTTCTGTAAACAGCAGCAATTGAAATTTGTTAAAATCATAAAGAAAAGGAAAAATAATTCTTAGAGTGTGGAACCCTAAATCTTCTCCTAGACTACAAAACCTTTTATTTAGACTACCTCATAGTTCAAAGAAAATTCAGAAATGCGAGTGAAACAATTAACAGCTTTGTGAATTAGATCTGAAATCTAGTTGTATCTTCGAAAACTTGTATCCGGTTGACAATATAAAACCTCCAGAAAATAGCTCTTACTCCTGTCTATTGTTGTGAAGGATTTACAAAGATAGATCCAGTTGTAAGCAAACAAGCATGTGCCTTCCATCCTTCAAACTGACAGGATGTGAGCCTAGTTTGACTCAAAAGCTTGAATTAAAAAGCCCTACAAGATATGTCCTCCAATAGCACAGGCAGATTCTTTCAAAAACTGTTGACAGATTTTGGTGATTAACAGTTGCTCTTTATGAAGAGATTGTATGAACCAGCACAGCTCAATCTGCGGGGACATGTATTTTGGAGTCCTCAGTCCCAGAGCTAGCTGAAGCACCAAGTTGATTTCATAAGATTATGGTTTACTTGCTGTCCACCAAAACACCTTGAAACTCATGGCAAACAGAAGCTTCCAGTTATTCAGTGAAAATTTTTTTCTAGTCAGTTTTAGCAACTGAAGATGTAGTTGGAATATGTGTGATGCTTCTTCACTGCTCTGGACGTGTAGAGTGGTTGGGCATCTACATATCTGTTCCAGGGGTTCTGAAAGCCCTTTGGAGATCCTAGGAGATTTGTCAGTGAATTACCCCAAAGCCCTTGGGACCCAGCATTATTTTGCAGTGCTGTTTCTAAAAAGTATATCCAGGCAAAATAGGTTCAGGTTTGTTTGTTACCTGTCAGGAGAGGTTGTTGGAGCCTTTCAGAAACATTTGCAAGCTAAATGTGGTGAGGCTGTGGGCATCCACAGTACTTAATCAGCAGCTGGGAGTGATAGGTAGATGTAACAATTGCAGCAGAGTCCTCAGCAAACTGAGTTAATATATAACACCATGATAGTGTCTGGATCAGTTTTCTTTTTAAAGCAAAAAAAACAGAAAAGAACATCGTAGTTGTGCGAGCTTTTTTTTTTTTTTAGCTGACATAAATGAACAAAAGTATACCTTCTGAATGTTTTACACATTAATATAACCTTCATTCTAATGTCAGGTTTACTTTTACAATATAAACAAATAACTCCTATTTTTTAGGATGCTTGTATACTGTAAAATAAAACAAATTATTAAGTTCTAGTCCTTAAAGACTAAGAATAAATTTCGTCTAGTACTCCAGTAGGTAGTTCTTAATTCCACAGAAGAGTAATATTTAAGAAATGTGGATAGGTTGATACAGGGGCTGGATCCACCCAATAATACAAAAAGCATTTTTAAGTTTAAAACATGAAAAAGTTGCACAGATGTTTGAGTATATGAGTAGTTCCTGTGTAAATCCTTTAAGTCAATGTTGTCATAATTCTTAGAGATTGTTATGATGTTGTCCTCTGTTATTTACATATTAGTTACACAAGCTAAAAGCTTTAACCTAATGCGTTATGAAATGTATTTCCCAAGTTACAGATTTATGAACTCTTAAATGTGTTCCTGATCCTTCCTGTTTATGTTTTTCTCTATTTTCATTTATTAACTCCAGTGCTTTCTCAAATTCTTTTGTATTGTGCGTGATCTCTGCCTGTGATGGATCCTGAGCTGCAGATGGTCGGGAGGGTGGCTGGTGGCAGTACTGCTGCAGATATCTTGTGCTCTTCCTGCTTTTGGCCACTGTTGAAGGTAAAGTCCTGGGACAAACAGACCTTTGATCTGGCCTGGTGTTACTACTCTTTATGTTTGCAAGTGATTACTTAAAACAAGAAAGACTTATGGCTGTGTTTTAAAAAAAAATAGTATCTTCACAGTGGCAAAAGCTGCTTATGCATGTGCTTCACTGGTAGCCTTAACTTTTCGATCACCCAGCCAGACCTTCAAGTTTGAAACAGTGCATGAACTGGGAGGTTTCTAGTGCTGTAAGCAATGTGTGTTTTTCCTAATAAAGAGCCTAATTTGTTCCGAGGTTTAAAGGTAGGGTAAGGAAAGAGTACAAAGGAAAGCCTGCGTCCTGGCAGGTTTTTTTCTCCAGTGTCAGACAGATGCTGATTGACACATACCACTTGATCTTTTACTATCATGAGGAGGAAAAAAAAAAAATAAATTCTGGCTTCTGAGAAGATTTTTGTAGCTCCTTCAAGGTCAGGTAAAACTAACTCAGCAGAGTACCCTGACTTGTACCATTTCACAAACTGTAGTATAGTACTGTCTTGACCCAGTTCGGGCCAAAGGAGATTCGTTTTGATCCCAGAGGTGAAATTAGCACACAAACAAGGTCAAATGTCACAAACTCTATGGTTTATTATAAAATTGTGTGCACTTGAAAATTAAAGAGCGATAGGAAATAAGGGGATATAAGAATAAGCAGTATTACGAGAGATAGAGCAGAGAGAAGGGGTTACCACCATGGATCCACCAACATCTCACAAGTCCAGTTGTTGATTGGTAGGGAAGATCTTCAGATTAGTTGTGAGCAGTTGTTGCTAGATATAGTCTCTTTCTCCACCCACTGACTCTGGGTGGGTGTTTCTGCCACACACTGCTTTGCATACGTCCGGCTTACCAGTGCAGGCACCAGGTATCACTCCAGGTGTCATTCGAGGATCCTTTGTTTTCCGCTTGGAGACCTCCTTGTTGCTGGAGCATGGGCACTGATGCATCCTGCTTGTAGTATCTGTGTGAATTGTCCTGCTCCCTTCAGATGCAGAAATGGGGAATTGTCCTGCTTATCTCCCTTCAAGTGCAGGAATGAGGATGCTGAGAACAAATGCATCCTGTTTGAGGTATCCCTCTTTTAGATGCAGGAAGGGGGATGCTGAGCCTGGTGGTCCCCCACAATATTACAGCACTGGGTGTGGGTGGAGCATGACGCAGGCAATGTTGAGACATAAACACCAATCTCAAGACTTATCACTGGGTGTCGATATATACTGCTGAGATAATCACTCCAAGCTTATATTCCCCTAACACCTATATCTTAAGTCTCTCAGGTGTTCCCAGGGGGAAACTTTCGGTGGTCTCTGGTGGTCCCTTGTGGTTGTTGGAGAGATGTTTCTGGGTGTCCTTTCCATGAACTCTGTGCCTCCTCTTCTATATATGGTCTTGTCTTAGCTCATCTTTCCAGTTGTTAAAGCTCAAAAGTTTCTTATCTTGGTCTCAACTGGTCTTTGTATGTTTATCCTAATCCTTCAGGAGGTGCCAGTCACAGCTGGGCCTTGGTCGTATTTCTGCCGGAACCTCCCTGCTGAGGCAGGTTTAAATCAATCACACAAAGCGACCATAAAGATAAGACCAGAGTCTGGTTTTCACGCTTCTGCAATCAAAGTTTAACAAAATTGCATGTTTCAAGATGGTCAGTCTCTCACAAGTATCTCCTTCCAAATCCTGGCCGTTCCACAGATGATGGTGGTAGGAAAGAGCTACCTAAGAAACTGAAAAAATGTGTGCAAAGATGCCCGTGATCCTGACTAACCTCAGGGGCAGCTTTGGCTGCAGTGACCAGAAGATAGTGGAGTTCAGTATCCTAAGAAAAGAGAGCAGACCAAAAAGCAGGACTATTGCCCTGTATTTCTGGAGAGCAGACCTTAGCCTCATTAGGCATCTGCTTGAAAGAATCCCATGGCATGTGGCTTTGGAGAAGGGTCCAGAAGAGCTGGCTGATTTCCAAGTATCATATTCTCCAAGCTCAGGAAAAGTCTGCCCCAACAAGCAGGAAATCAGCAGAGATGGCAGGAAGCCTGCATGGATGAGCCAGGACCTCCTGACTAAACTCAGACATAAGAAAGAAATGTACAAGGGATGGAAGCAGAGACAGGTGACCCAGGAGAAATACACAGCTGCTGTTAGAACATGCAGGGATAGCATTAGGAAAGCTGAGGCTGACCTGGAATTGAATATGTCAAGGGATGGGAAAGGCAACAAGAAGGGCTTCTACAAGTACATAAACAGCAAAAGGAAGGCTAGGGAAAATGTGAACCTGTGCTGAAAAGGGCAGGGGAACTGATGGCAAAGAAACAACTGGGCTACTCTTATGGCTCCGTACTTAGGGTTAGGGAACGCTTAAACAAACTGGATGTACGAAAGTCCATGAGACCTGGCAAGTTGCACACACATGTTCTGAGGGAGCTGACTGATGCTGTTGTGAGGCTCAACTAACTTATTTTTTGGCAACTGAAAGAGGTTCCTGAAGACTGGAAGAAAGCAAATGTCACTGCTGTCTGCAAGAAGGAAGATCTGGGGAAATAAGAGGCAGGTCAGCATCACCTCAGTTCCTGGGCAGGTGATGGAGAAAATCATCCTGGAAAGCACTTCCAAACACATGAAGGACAAGAAGGGAATCAGGAGCAGTCAGCATGAATGAGCAGATTTACAGAGGGGGAATTCTGCTTGCCCAGCCTGATGACCTTCTAGAGTGAGATGACTTGGTAGATGCGGGAAAAGCAATGGATATCGTTTACCTCAACTTTGGTAAGGTTTTTGCACTGTCTCAGTCTCCCATAACAATCTCCTAGATAAACTGGCAAAGTACTGCGTAGATGAGTACATAGTGAGGAATCATGGAATTTTCAGAGTTGGAAGGGACCTCTAGAGGTCATCTAGTCCAACTCCCCAAACAGCCAGGCCCAGGCGGTTGTGGTCAGTGCGATAAAGTCCAATTGGAGGCAAGTCACTAGTGGTGTACCATAGGGATAGATACTGGGACCAATACTGTTTAACCTTTTCATTAATGGCCTGGGTGCTGGGACAGAGCACACCATCAGCAAGTTCACAGATGATACAACACTGTGAGGAGTGACAGGTACACCTGCTGCTTGTGCTGTCATTCACAGGGGCCTGGACAGGCTAGAGAATTAGGCTGAGAGAAGTCTCATGAAGTTAACAAGGGGAAATGCCACGTCCTGTGTCTGGGGAACAATAATCACATGCATAAGTACATGCTGATGCCTGATGGACTGGAAAGCAGCTGTGTAGAGAAGGACCTGTGGGTCCTGGTGGACACCAAGCTGACCATGAGACAGCAAGGTGCCCTTGTGGTGAAGGCTAGCAGCCTTTTGGGCTGCATTAGGAAGAGACTTGTTATCAGATCAAGGGAGATAATAATTTTTCTCTTCTCAGCACTGTAGAGGCCACACCTGGAGTGTTGTGCCCACCCTATACAAGAAAGATATGGACTTACTGGAACAAATCCAACAAAGAACCACAAAAATTACTAAGGGACTCTTGATGTGAGGAGAAGCTGAGAAAACTGTTAAGCTTAAATAAGAGAAAACTTAGGGGAATCTTATCAGTGAAGAAGATGGGCCCAGATTCTTCTCAGTAGCGTCAATGACAGGACAATAGGCCTTGGGTACGCCTTCAAATGCATGAGATATCATCTAAACACAGGAACACATTTTTTTACTGTGAGATGGTCAAACAGTGGAAACAGCCAGAGAGGCTGCAGAGATATGCAAAACCCAACTGGATGTAGTCCTGGACAACCTGCTTTAGCAGTGGGGTAGGACTATGTGATCTCAGCAGATCCCTTCCAGCTTTAAGAAATCTGTGACTGGTGATTTTGGTGACTATTGCAACAACAGTGGAACCAACCCTGATACGATATTTTACTACAACTCAGGTTAGAATTTCATCAGATCTTTATCCTCCTCCGTCTAAGAGGATTGTTCTTATACGTGGAGACTTTGGCTATTTGAGCATCAGCACAAAAAAACTGCAATCTCAGGAAACACTGGGGTCTCCCTGGTGACATTTTCAACCAGTGAACACAGCATTCGGTCATCATTTCTGGATGATCCTTATTGATGTATGTCAGCCTCAAGCTGTTTAAAAATAGTTTTAAAATACATTTTTTTTTAGTTATTTGTACTCATACAACCTCAAGATGCTTCCTGTTATACAGGGGCAGAAAAGGATGTAACCATCCTTTGTTCGCCATCTGCTGCGATATAGTGATACCTCAAATAGTATCCTCCCTGCTGCCTCGCTCAAGGGTAGCATACTCCTCCAGCGTCTGCTGCTCCCATGAAAGATCTTAGATCCTTTCCCAAAGTTGTTGAAACGTATGGTGACAAGTCTAAGGAATCCGACAAAGACTCTGAGGTTTTCTCCTGGTACCTGATTGCTATAGAGATTGGGGTAGGCTGCTGCCAGCTGTCCGAAGCAATTAATATCATCATAATCTACCTATGCAAAATTTTTGGAAAACACAAGTTTCACATGTTTTACTACTTAGCTTAGTGGCTTGTTTATCCATCTTGAACTGATTTCCCTTGTTGCCGTTGGCTATGAAAAATGACTGACAGCATTGTTCTGCTTTTTTAGCAAAAATATCCTTATGTTCCAGTGCTTGTGATAAAACTTTTATTTCCAAGATACTCTGCAGATTAGAGCAGAAAATTAAAGTTTTTTTTCTGTCAGCATTAACAGTTTATATTCACTAGCCTTAAATGCTTTAAATAATTTTCTTTTCTCACATAAGTAAGCTGAGTGTATTAGTCTTCCAGAAGATTATCTTGCTTTGAGTTTTCCCTGCAAGAGGTGCTGGACTCACAACAGTAAGGACTTAGAGCTCTG
This sequence comes from Podargus strigoides, assembly GCA_028020825.1. Classification (NCBI taxonomy): domain Eukaryota; kingdom Metazoa; phylum Chordata; class Aves; order Caprimulgiformes; family Podargidae; genus Podargus; species Podargus strigoides. The sequence goes on along the minus strand of CM051663.1, from coordinate 81,093,916 downwards.
GCATTAAGGAGTTCCTTTTAATTTTCTATACTGTCTCTGAAAGAAGCTAAACCAGTATTTAACTTTCTCTAGAATCACAAACTCTGCCTCTGCTGTTTAACATTACAACCACTCATACTTATCCATATATTCAGAAAAGGAAGCAGTGCTGTTGCTGACAGACTGTTTTCCTGTCTTTGCCTCCAACTGTATCTCACCACTACATCTTTGAATGCCAGCCAGAAGTGGTGTGTTTTTCTTTTTCTTCTTCCTCTCTTCTGCTTTAGACACAGGCTGTATGTTTTCCATTTCACTTGCAGCAGTATCGTCAGGAACATCACTTCTTATATTCATGACATCCTGCCTAACTATAGTGGAATGCATGATGTCATCAGCTGACATAGTACCGCACGCCATATTCCACATAAATTGATGCAAGGCATCAGTGATCCCTGAAGATAGCTGTGATCGCAGTCCTTCTGAGAATTTAAAATTCTTTCTGAACAATGCAAGGCTAGGCAAGGTTTTTAGGTAAACATCCGTCCAGATTCAGAGGACATGGAAGTCGCTCTCTTCAGTGTAGTAGCACAGTTGGGTGGTTAAGGCACAGCGTTTGTGCATACCTCTGCACAGCAGCTCCATGCGGTACAGAGGGATGTCTGGCATTTTCCCCCTGAATCAACAGCTGTCATGCTTCTATGTTGACAGTTAACAATCATAGTGTATCACATAAACAGAAGTATGAGATCTGTATAAGGAGGCCATTCATTGACTTTTGGGAGGTTATCTTACAAGATAACTCGGTTTGATTCAACATCTGGGCTGATGGTGAGAGCCCCAGGACAAAGGTTCAAGATAACACATTTTGAATTAAGAATTCCTACGGCTTACCTTTCTTTTTACTTTAAGAAGCCATTGACGCTTTGTTTCTGAGCCTGTTGACTCTCAGCATCACAATTGGATGCCTTCCTCCCATCTCAGTCTTAGGTATGTGTTTCTGCTGAGCTTTTCTGCCTCATCTTCAAAAAAGCACAGGAATCCCTGGCGTGCTGGGACAGCTTCCCTTCCCAAATCCTTCCCCTTTTGTGATCTGGACTCTCAGCCACATAAAACTGTGGGTTTCACAGCACCATGAGGTGTACTTGTCAATTTTAAACACAGTGTTAGTCTACAGAAATGATATCCTGTGTCTTCCTGTCGGGCCTCAGTTGGGTTCTTCAGTGTTGTCCTTTCATCAGGGATAGTGTTTCACAGAGCACCTTAATCAGGCATCGATGTCTTTTGCAAAGGAGCCTTTCAAGGCTGCAGCTGTAAGTGGTCTGCTGTTTCTTCTGGAAGAAAAGGAGGGTGAAAGTGAATGAGCCTAAAGGAGACATGAAGGCTGTATATTAATCACTAGAGGTTATTCCAGATATATTCCATATTCACATTAATAGTTCTCTGTGTTTCTGCCTGAAGTGCTGTCAACTGATTTTGAGTTTCAAAGTTTGTAAAGAAACTGAGAATGCTGCAGCAGGTTCCAGATATTTTTGTCCTCCTGGAGAGAGGAGATGTGAGCACTTCTGTCCCACCAGCTCCAGTCATGCTTAGTCATGATGTGAGTGGACAGTATCTCTTAAAGGTATTGGTTACTGGTAACATACACACTTAGGAACATAGCAGAGTTGAATTTGGAAAGCACTGTGGTTTGTGGATGAAGTGTGCATGTTTTAGGAATATTTCTGAACTGCACAGCAGACAGACAGTTGTTTGATACTGCGGTATCATTTTATAACAAATCCAGGTTTATGCAGACCAGAATGATAGCACAGGCTTGGGGTAGGATGCTGAATATATTCACTGAGTGTTAACATTCAAAACAAGCATTTGGCCTAAAACTACATTCTTTATTTTTTTGTAATGAAACTGAGGGAATTTTGAGGGAATACCAGGCATCACAAATACAGGTTGACAAGAGCCTTGCAAGTGCCTTTACAGATGCTAACTGTTGATGTTTTTTGTCACTACCTGGACTTTATCTTTCATAATGTTGCAAACCTTGTTTTTGGTGGAGACGTATCAGACACTTTGATCAACAGCTAGTCTCTGGTTCAGTGCAGAAACGTACTATTTATTTGTTGGGGGTTGGCAGTTCTGCTTAGATACAGAAGATAAGGTTTCACTTGTCTTAGTCAAAATAACATGTATGTCTGGTTGGAGTTTTAGTATAAAACACCTGTGAATAACTTACTTTCTTGTAGAACCAATTTTAGAGTGGGTACTTGTAGTTACAGTGGTTTTACCCTATGAAACCAGTACAATGTGAAATCAGAAATCTGTTGCTTTTTACTTGAGGGTTTTACCATAAGAAATTTGAGGAGGAAAAAGCTGCTGTCTTACTCACCAAGGGATGTCAGTATAGAACCCTGGGTCGGGTGGCAGGACCCCTGAAGAGAGCTGGCCAACTTACTTGGGATTCACAACCACCAGCAGGTTAGGTAGGGGCTTGCTTTTGAGCATCAGGAGAAGTTAACATGCATGAGGTCCTAGTTTCTCTCTGGAAAGAGGCACCGTGCTTTGAATGGAAAGGTGGTGCCTGTTTTGCCCCAAAATTCATATCCTGGAGCTTTCACCTCTGAAACCAAGGCCTTTTGATGCATGAAGGTTGCCAATATATGAATTCAGACTAGTCGTGAGGTTTGTTTTTTTTCTATGTGTACTGAGATTACGAACAGCTTCAAGATGATAAAAAATTCTTACTTCACGTCTCAGTCAAGGTTGAGCATGTCAAACCCAGGTCAGTTCTGATTTCATTTAGAAACCATTTGGTGAAAAGCCATAAGTAGTTCTGAGTTGGAGTTCAGGTAGGATCACCGTAAATCTCTGTGGTCATCAAATACATTGCTTTCTTTCAGGTCTTTGTTGCACAAACATTATTAACTATGAGTGGTTTCTGATTTTTGTTCTGCACATTGGCCTGTGTACATCTATAGTTCTGCAAAGAACTTTTAAGCTGTATGTAAAGGAAGGAGATTGCATCGATGTGTAACGCTTTTTGAAAGGTAAACATTCAGATGCCATTTTTCAAAGGATCTGGACAAATAGACAATAGGTACCCTGCAGGTGCTCTATGTGTATGTGTGTGTGTGTGTGTGTGTGTATGTGTCACCAGTGAAGGCTCCACAAAAGCCTGTGTCAGCACAAGATACTGACATTTGCTGTACCTTATCACTTAAAAATGCAACATTTCACACTGCGTGTATGTGCATGCATCTTAAAAACTAGAGAAATAGGAAAACTGATCCAGTTCACAAGTCTTAAGCCAAAGCAGCAGTGTTTGTCAGCAGTCAACACAAAATGCTAGTTTTGATTAGTTGTTTTTTAAAAACTTCTTGACAATGTTTTTCTCCAAACATTGTATTAATTTCTTTATTGGTGTTAGATACTTGCATATTTTAGTGCAATAACTTCTTATTTCTTTTCATTATTTCCCTATTCATTCACTATTAAGTGTTTGTATTTCACCTGTTTCTGATTAGTATTGGAAAAAATGCCAGAAACCCACTAGGACAAATAGGAATTTTCCTTTCTTCCTTGCAGTCAATAGGGTCAAACCACTATCTATGAGATGGCTATCCTTGTAGTTTTTGTCATGCCTATGATTTTTGCAGTGAAGTTTTTTCTTCTTTACCCCGACTCTCTTTGTTTGATACACTTCTAGATTTCCAGGTATCTGTTTGTGCAGTGCCTGTTGAGGAGCTATCTTGAATTCATCACAAGCTTGAAGGTCAGTCTGCATTTACAATATAAACTGTGGAGTGAAAACCACAGAGGACTGTGAAACCAAACTCTCAGGAAACATGATGGCTTCAGTATTATGTTGCCCAAACATGTTCACTGTTTACTATCAGGTAAGCCTCTGCTGGTTTTTTCCTGATGTTAAAAATACACTGTGTTATGTAGGCGTTGGAATGATCTGTTTTGGGAAGGCATTGCATTAGCTTTGAGTCAAATATATTTGTAGCCTGGCCTCATAATGCTACATTTCACCTCTCTGCTTTTTCCATTCATTGACTAGACTTGCTGCTGTTCCCTACCAACAGTCAACTGCTCTGAGATCAAGTAAGCGTGTTTGGATATAAAAGTCCAATTTGATTCGAATAGCTGTATAGCCAAGTGAACATAGGAGCTTTCTGCTGAATAGATGATGTTTTATTGCTTTCAGTTAGTGTTCTCTAGTACCATTCTTCTTGTTTCACAGTTAAGACAAGCATATTATGTCTGGTATTTGATAAGGAATGGAGATTTATTTTTTTCAATTTCACTTACAGAGAAGAAGAAATACTTGATAGCGTTGCATTGGCTTAAAATATAGATCAAGATGTCCGGGAAAATCTTACCCGCTTAGATAGCATTGTTTAGAGTAATGGGAATGTTTTAAACGGTGGCAATTCCTGCTTCATCTTTTTTTCATGGTGCATGTGAATGCATTTGTACCTATATTGAGGATGAAATGCTTTAAGGCAACCAAGAAGTCAAACCCATAGATTTAGTATTTGTTTTATTTTCTTAGACTTCTGAAAACATGATAGGCAGATGCCTCTACCCAAAACTGACTAAACAAGGATATCCTAATTTGTCTTATTGCATCTCTGTTACTATAAATCAACTGTGTTTTTAAAATATGTCTGCTAAGGTTTTAACTGACATCTATAAAAAATAAAAGTGATTAATGATTGGGAAAAAGAGATTAAGAGTGTGGTCCCCATATAATCACAGTTTTACGGTGTACACAGAAATGACTACTATTATCTAATTTTAATCCTTTCTCCACCATTTGAATTGCTCCTACTTTTCAAAAGAAAAAATTCTTTTGCATTCTTGAATTCTCTCAGAATTACTGAGACTTTGTCTTTTCCTGGAAGTGACGCAAAGGAAAAAATAACACTTGGGGATGTTTTGCAGGCTTAGTGAAGGTTGCGCGTGCAGTCTTTATCCATGGCATTTCTTGGTTATGATGGGCATTTTAATTCTGCATAGTAGTAATATTGGTGACTGCTTGGCATTGGATGTGATATCACTGCTACACATTATGCAAAGGGCCATTGAGGGCTGGGGCTGATCTCTCCCTTCCCACACTGACCTCTCCACTGCTCTTTCACCCCGTCTGTACCTTGCTGGGGACCTAGGACCTGTTTTGGCGTGACGTCTTCTTCACAGAGGTGACTACAGCATAAAGAGTCCCCCTTCCCCTATTTGAGTTCCTGAAATAGAGGAGACCTACTCCAGTCCAGACCCTTCTTTCATCCACTGTCCCCCTGAATTATCCACTATCTTTATGATTTATCCACTGTCTTCATACACAAAACAATCCTCCATGTCTGGTGAGAGGAAAGGCTGCCACTGACTTTGGAGCTGGGAAGGTGAGTTGTAGGTATCTCAAAACCTCCCCTCCAGGAGGGAAAAAAACATTGCATTATCCCATTTCTGGAAAGGCAATGGCAGGATAAGGAAGGGAGAAATATAATGGCAGAGCAGGGCTAAACTGAGTCAATTAAGGCAGAAATTGGGGAAAAGGGATAAACCTCATGAGTAGCACAGTTGTATCCGTACCTTGAGTGATACTTGAAATTTTAGTGTGGATTTAAATCCATGTAGCCAAATTTTTACCACTATATCATCCATGATGTTACAGTCTTAATATAAGTATTTTTTCAAACATCTAGGATTTGGATTGGCACAAATTACAGGTGTTTCCTGCTGCTGCCTGCTGTGTCGATGAGCAATTTCAGGCAACGTCCTCTGCGTCAGAAGTGTTTATTTCTCCAGACTTTCCATTCCAGAATGTACAGACAAAACACAATTTCAGCTTTTTTCTGTGAGTTGCAATATGAAATGTCAACGCAGGGCTGTATGTGATGCCTCTTGACTTTTTTACCTGCCCTTTGCTGCTGGTCCTGCTCTATTCCCTGTACTAGACCAAAACACAATCGTGATGACCTGCTTTTTTTTCACTCGGTGCGCTGTTGCCACCTGGTGGCATTGGCCAAAAGCAGTAACAAATGCTCTGTGACCTGCATCAGTTCCTGATAGATGTCACAGAATCACAGAATCACAGAATGGCAGGGGTTGGAAGGGACCTCCAAAGATCATCTACTCCAACCCCCCTGCTAGAGCAGGGTCCTAGAGTAGACCACAGAGTAACACGAATGAGATGGACATGGGATGCACAGGGGGGAATGGGTGGGTCTCTTTTGAGGCTTTATCTCTGTGAAACATTCAAAAGTTACGTGGTACATGGGATTTCTGATAGAAACACTCCATCCCTTGTGCACCAACAGTGGCAGAGTTGGTGGAAGTCTGCTATTTTTCTTGCTCCATTTGTTTTCTAAAGTGGACAAAGATAGTAACTGTTGTCCATACTGAGCATCAGATTTTGGAAACACACTGTAAACACCTCAGACTTTATGAAGAATTGCAGTAGCACAGCTCTGACACACCAGCCACCTGAACAGTAAATCATCTTAAGTGTGTGCCGTAATTCAGCTTTCAGCAAATGAGATGTTAAGCAAATAGACTAGGAAGTCTTGTTCAGATCTTGTTATCCACATCTCTTTTTTTTTTGAAACTGAATACTTGAAATAGTTCATGAAAGTCTCGCAATAACCTTATGAAGTGGTATTCGGTTTGGCCTAGCCCCAGAGTGCAAACTCTATTATTATTGGTCTAAAGCATTCTAAGAGCTGAAGTATGAATTTCCTGTAAAGCAGATAAAATACTTGAAAGGTCAGACATGCTTCCACTAAGTAAACTCATTTGGGCTCTGGCAAAAATTCTGAGGTTTTTTGTTTTGGTTTGGTTTGTTTTTTAAAATTTGAACTCACAGCAATCGATAAAAATCCAACACTGAGTTTTTAATGTAATGCTAAAATGCTAAAGAGTTTACATCTGGAATTTGCCTACATTTCTCACTAGTGTAAGCCTGCTTAATATACAGAAAAATAAGCAAGGTATGGATTTTCAGTTGTCATAACTAGAATAGAAATCATCTCAGCCCTTATTTTGTGAGAGAAATTCTTACTTTTAGCTGCAGTTCATTTATTATATATTTATTTAAAAAACAAAGCAAAGGAAAAAAAAAAAGTCAGAGACCTATTTAAGGTTAAAATTCTCCTAGCCAAAAAGTAAATATGAAAAGTTAGCTATAACTGGGATCTTCTTTAAGTGGACACCACGTGCCTATGCTGGCATGGTGAGTGGAAAAGAAGAAGAGGAAGATGCTGCTGCTGTTAAACAGTCAGTCTTGCTTGGACCAGCCTCATGTGCTGATTGCCCAAGTGTGCTTTAGTTAAGAAAACGTCACCACAGGTGAGGGGAATCAAGTGCTGAAAAATCTTCCCTGTAAGGCTGCTATAATTGATGAGTTCTTAAATTTGTTTGAGTATTGGGAACTGACTTATCCGTACTTGTTCAGCATAGTTTGTGTTAGTATTTTCCCAAAAGAAATCAGTTTTTGCAAGTACTTTTCCAGATTCTTAATGTCGTTTCAGTCTAAGCTTTAGGCAAATAAACTGATTTAAAACCTATTTGGAACATGCAGAAATCAATATGGTTCTTTGAATGAACACCACATAATTAGGTACATCTGGCTTGTGAATCTAAACTGTAGCTAAACTGAATTTTTAAAGAGCAAACTCTGCTTTGGTTTAATATCCATTTAAATGCCTCTTTTAATCTCTTAATTAAATTTGAACTAAAAGGAGATTATTCTCATAGCCTGGTATTTTTTAGTTTTGTTTGATTTGAAATTTTATCTAGATACTATTGTATTTGATATGCGAGTGGTGTTTTGGCTGTTTGCATGATTAATGGCTCTGGTGTCTAAAAGGAAAAGGGCATAGTTTGATTGTTACGCATTAGCAAAAACACTTGGATCGTTCACTTGGGGCTGGAACACAGCCCTCGGAAACCGAGACACGTGTGTTTTCCCATATGTATGCTGCTTTTATGTGAACAAAAACCTTCATTTTTTATGGTAATATTAAATTTTCTGTTCGGTCAGCATCACTGCCATATCTCTAAAAATAAAAAAGAAAAATGTACATTTTAGCTATACACTCCAGTAGCACCGTTTAAAACATACTGTATTTAACACTAGTTCAGGCACTTTGTTTTCAAGCTCTTTTTGACTTTTGGCTATGTGATATTAGATTTCCTGTTTTTAATTAAAATATCCCTTTTCAATTAAAATTGTTCCAGCACTGTGTTTTGATGCATAAGTATCTGGCAGTACCTCTTTTCTTACGTCTTGCTGAAAGCGGATCTGGTGTAAGTATCTCTTCTCACAGCCTGTGGTGATGCTATCAGTCTCTCACACTCCCCACTCATCTGGGGAACCTGTGACACTTTTATGTGATTTCTGTTTCTGATGCAGGGTTTTTTTCATGTTTATGTTTTGGGCATTCTGCCTCTCAGATTTCTTCGTAGACCTTTATTTTGTTTTTGCAAAGGCTGCAGTGTCATATAATAACACAAACGTTTCATAAGAATTTTATCATAAACTACTGCTAGGAAGCTTGTTTTTCAGTGTGACAAATCTAGCTCACATGCACTGCACTCTTACCAAACTGGAGGGTTTCACCCTCTTACCTCTGTTTGTGTGGGTCTCTTTGCCACTGTCTCATTCTCTTCAATGCTGCCTTTTGCTTTGCAGAACTGTGTTGGCAGGAGCAATCTGTATGTGCTCCTTTTAATGGAAAGATTAAAATAATGAGTGGATTTTTTGGTATCTGGACAAACAGTGCTATAAACTTGTATCGGTACCTGTTGCAGTCCTTGGTGCAAGGCCCTCTAAAAACAGCTAGCCTTGACTCTCTGTGTTTTAACTTCTGTCACTTTTTGTAGGAACTCCTGAGCATTCAGAAACCATCATTGATTATCACCTATTTGTGGATAGCAGCTAAGTCACTGAATGGTATTTGGCATGTTTGCTCTTGAGAAATTGTTTTCTAATTGCTTCTGCACCGAAACTTTACCTTCACTTACTGGTAACTGCTGGATAAGAAAGCACCTCTTAGTGCATGGTATCTATGTGGCTACAGTAAAACCATTATTAGTGGTTTTGTACAGCACGATACCTCAAGCCAACAGAATTACATCAGAGTTCACATATCAGAAATCATGGCGTTGCTCTGTGTGTGAATTCACCGAGTTGTTTTGAAAGAAAAAAGGTAAGCCAGTGAAACCCATTCTGAGCTGAGCGCAGTCTCATACCCTGGCAGTGTGCTGTTCTCTGACAAATGATGCTCATCTTTAGGCCAAAAGGAGTTGGGGATCAGTCTAAGGCAGCATCCCAGTCCTGTGCTGAGGCTGTGCTGTGGCTGAAATGTCCAATAATTAGTAGCTTATGAAGAAAGCTGTGCTTAAAGGCTAAGTGAAGGTGTTTCCTTGCCTCTTAACCACAGAGTTTTTGTACTTGGACTGTTGCCACTATCTGGAAACCAACAATCTCAGCATGCTTGTAACAGAGGTATGGGTTTGGAAGATGCACACTGCATAGCAGTCGTTTGTAAGGTGGTTACTATTGTGTGTTCTTTTCGGGCTGTCACTGCTGAAAATACATAGATGTGGTTGTGAGTGTTGCGCAGATGGACGCCGTGAGCTGTACAGATGAGAGTAATGGGACTTGCAAATTTCATAGCAAAGTTCTGTTCAAGATTAAGCAGGTTCGACTATGAAGCCTTTTGTGCATGTATCCTCCTACACTGTTATCTGTCTAGGGGATAAGAGCTGGGGTGAGAAGGCTCTTACCGCATCTATATGGAAACTAGGATCTGTCTCCTGCATGCTACTTCTTCCTATCTGTAACTTGATGGGCTCATTGTGAATCTGTTTGTCACCTTGTACTGCTGCTTATTCTGCCAGTTCGTTATCAGAAAGGAGGCAGACATACTTTTGTACAGCTTACTCTATGGTGAAGCCCTAGGTTGTGCTTTCTTTGACTGTAGGCCGCACCAGCAGTGTGGTGTGGGTTTGTACAACACTAGATTTGCCATATATTGTCTTGCCATTTGGAAATGAAAGAATGGACAGGCCTCAATAAACCACTAGCATGGTGGTGAATGGATGCTGAACAGGAGGGTATAGAAATAGGCAAGGAGGACAGCACAGGGGAGAGGGGAGCATAGGATGAAGTGCTGGATGCCAAGCACAGTGCAGAAGCTGTTGAGCAATTGTCTGATCCCTTGGGGCTGGACTTCATTAACCACATGTTAGAAACATACACTAGAGTATCATTTGTGGGTGTGCCCAATAGGTGGAAGTATTGTTAGTACTTCAACAAGTGCCACAAGCATTATCATCTGAACTGCTCTGGAGTCTGTTGTGCAAAGGGGAAAAAACGAGTTAAGGATAAGGAGGAGCAAGCAGTGACAATCAGGCCAAAAACAGGGGTACCTGTGTGTTTTTCAGTTCTGGCTTATAGATCAGCCCGTTAATGTTTTGATTTATGTCGTCTCCCTAGCTTTCAGTGGACTGAATTTTCTTAATAAGAAAACAGTACCTGGTATGTGGTTTATGCACATGAAGACAAATTGCTTAAGAATTCTGCACTGTAGATAACTGAGATGTTGGAGTTGTGCTATTACATAAAACCACTGAATGGTGTATGCTGAAAACAGTATTTCTGACATCAGTCAAAAGCTAAGCACTGTCTAGATTATCTTGATATGTGTCTGGTTTATGGTAGAAGATAATAAAACAAATAGAAATCAGGAGTAGTCTGACTACAGCAACAACAGATGGGCTATTGTACCTAGTCCTTTTAGTTACAGAACTGTATGAACTGTGCTATTAAAATCACACAGCTAATCAAAAGTCCTCTTTTTACTGTAAGATAATGTTAAACCCCAAATTAACCAAATTGCATAAGAGCTGGAATTTGTTTTTGCTGCACTCGTACTACAGAGACAGTGTATATTGCACTGTCTTTTGCAATGATAGAAGTAACACAACTACAGATGGTGTTGCTCTAGTTCTGTGTTAGGAAATAGCTTTAAAATAGCTTCTTGGTTTGCTAATTTGAATATCTGTGTGTAACTGTTTAAGTGCATAACTGAAAGCAGAACAACTTAGATACAATGCCAGAAAAAAAGATATTTTACTTTTTTCTGTGACTGTGCCCCTTCCTCCACACCTTTTCTCTCCCTGTGCACCATCGTGCACACATAATGTCCATGTGCACCTTCGCACGTGCATGATATCTGCGTGTGGCAGCAGCAGAAGGCACAGACAGCAGGTCAGGACTGTACTGTTTGGCACCTGGGAGGGTGCCTGGCAGGTGGATTTCTGCATCTCAGAAGATGGGCAGTGCTGGAGGAGGCAGCAGCTCCACACTTTGTGCTGCAAGATCTCAGTGCTCTCTAGGGATGCCAAACAGCTCGTCCACCAGTCTAAACTAATAGGGAATGGACAGAAAACAAAAACTTTTCCTGTTTTATAAACCTGTGGACCTCAAAACTCAGTGGAGTTATGATCTGCCTGCCTGAAAAAAAGGTTGTCATGATAGTGGAAAAGATGCAGAAAAGGACCAATGGAGCAAGTGAAGAGCATACTTCTGTTGTCTTTGACCTCTTACCCATCAGTAACTTCTATAAAGAGATTTTGCTGGTAAAACCTACAAGTTAACAAGGCACCACTTGCAGAAGAGGTAGCTACAGTTAATTTCCTAATAATATATCACTGTGGCTTCCAGGCTTTGGAATTTAACAATTTGTTCTCTTTTTTTTTCCATGAACTGTTTGCTTGTATCGTTTTCCTGAGATACTCTATAAATGTCTTGTTGCCCTTCTGACAGGGCAGTATGTTTGGAGATTGCATATATATGTGTAGACCAGACCTGCTGCATGCACTTCTGCCTGGGAGATCTTGGGTTGAAATACAACAGTCTTACATCTTGTTCGCTTACAGAACATTAGTCTGAGAAAACCTCAAATGCTTGACAACTGGTGAAATGCATTTACAGTGACAGGTGTGCCACATCATTTCTCATTACATTTTGCAAATTATACATAGAAAGAAATAATACATGTGACTGCTTCAGGACAGTATCCAATGTTCTCCTTGTCCTGTGTGAAAATTTTATTATGTGCCTGTAATCCACACCCACTGAAGAATTACAGAAGCTGAAAATTTGTCAGCCCAAACCCCTGTATCAGAAATAGGTAAGAACTTGTTGGGGCTACAGAAGAGAGATGGTGTAAGCTGCATGATTGCTAAATGGCAAAGTATACGTAATCCCTACGTTATACATTTAAGTGTGGTGTCTTTGACTTTACACCATGATAACAGCAAGCTGAAAAGCTTTGCTTGTGGTAGTATTATGAAAGCCAGTACTTCGTTTAACTCTACAGTCTGAGATGGGAAAGTGTAGTGCAACACTTTTACTTTCTTGTTGTTGATCCACACATTGTCCATCCTTACTAATTGATGGGAAAGAAAATCTCTACAGTGTGGCTCTTGGCATAGAAAAAAGAAAGTATACCTGCAGTTATGTGTATTATGATTTTTCAAGATATTTGTACACCTCTTTCTTTTGCCTCACAGTTGGGGGTAGAGTGGGAAACTCACATGTCCTCAGCCACCATCTGAGTTCTGTCATGTGGCTTCGAATAACTCAGTGCAGTTACAGCTGGCAAAAAACGTGTAATGGGAGGTGCCCCTGCCCGTGGCAGGGGGATTGAAACTGTATGATCTTTGAGGTCCCTTCCAACCCAAACCATTCTAATGAGTCTATGATTCTATGATTTGGTTTAGAAAGATAAAATGATAGGTGGCTATCGTCTGTAGCAAGGAGTTGAAGTTGGCAATGGACCTTATTTTTTATTGTTTAAAGGTTTGCAGTCCATTGAATATGGCATTCTGGAAGAGCAGAAGTTATCACCAGACAACTTTAATTATGTTAACCAAACATCAGGAGATTTTTTAGAAAAACCCTATGAATACATAATACCTGAAGTGTTACATTACCACTTCCTTCTCTAGAACTGTTCTAGGGTTGTGCAGGTTTTTTTAGCAGTGGGAGATTTATTCTTGCTTCCATGGCAGCTGCCTCCTCTTGAAAGCTTCTTCCTGATTTTTGTGAACTAAAACATTACAGTCTTTTTTGACATTTCAGCATTGAGCTTCAGAATCTTCTTGACAGCACCATTTTTGGGCTATTATGATTTTTATTATTTATTTTCTGTATTTACAAAAGATGTAGTATGATTGCCACCTGTGTATCTATAAGGAAATGCTTCTGTAAACAGAGCTGTCTCAGCATGCATTGAGACACCAAACATGAGCAAGGTTTTGAGCTGGGCTGGGGCTGTGCTGACACAGCTACCCATCCGTTTGCAGTGCCCTGTATATTGCTGTAGTAAGCCAAGGCCTAGCTACAGCCTGTTCTTTCTGTGGTAACCCTGCCTTAGTGTTAGCAGAAATTAGGACAATTTAAAAATGATGAGCTACGAAACAAAAGAAAACAAAACAAAACCTACTAAGTTTTTTATAAAGTAAAACCAGAATTTGGTTTCAGCCGAGAAGGGTGTAAAGGACCATATTTCACTGTACCCCCTTGTCTTACCCATCTTTGTGGCTTTTAGACTTCTTTTTTTTTTAGACTTTGTGGCTTTAGACACTGAAACTCAGTATGTAAACCCATTTTTTTGTGTGTGTGCTACACAGAAGATTTAATTTTCCTCTGGGAATTCCAGCCTTCTGTCCAAGACTGTGCCTGTCCAAATGTGTGGTGGGTTTTAACCCCTTCATTTTAGGAAGTTACTTTTCCGTAAGAGAATCTGCCCTTTGAAATTTAGCTGTATCTACTGATTCTATTTTTAGAGCTTTTGTCTTTTTTTTTTTTTGGGGGGTGGGGTGGGGGTGGTGTCATTCTTTGTTTTGTCCTTTCTACTCTGTATCACATGCACTGTTTACAATTAAAGAGAGTTTTTGTTCAGCTTCCAGGCTTTCTACTCATCACAGGATCCAAAAGTCAATCTGGATGCTTTGATAACTGACTCTTTCCTGCAGGTGAAGTAGTGTCATCCCTTACCTGGGCTCCAGTGTTGTCCACGGACTCTGTTTAGTTTTTACCTGCCTTATTCTGTTACTTTTACTGGCCTCCTAAGTAAAATTATTGGAGTTCATTGGATGAAGACTCTGAAGAAGGTGATAATGTCCTCATGATCAAATGCCATTACAAGTTGCTGTTCAACCTAAGATCAGAAAACTACCTAGCTAAACACTCTTTGGTCTGGTTGGGGTCTTTCCAGCCGATGCATGTGTTTTTAAGAAGCATAACAACCAAAATCAAACAAAAAACCCCCACATTTCTGAAGTCTGAATTGGGACCCTATACGTAGGAGGAAGAAGGCTGAGTGAGGAGATGTGATCTTGACTCTGTAGGGAAGAAACAAAACAAAATCATTGGATTTCTGTTGTCTGTCCACAGAGGTCTTAAGTTTCTGAGAGAGTTGAGAAATCTTAATTTGCGGAACTTGCTGTTGTCTCACCACAAGGTCCTTTATCTCTCTGTGTCTGTCTGTCATCTAAAATTACAAAAGGCATTCATCTCTTGTATAAATCTGTTCACACAGGGCTCTTGATAGTAGTTACTATTCTGGCTATTTAATCTCTCTACCAACACTCCCTTTGATTAAAGGACCCCAAAGGCTTTTGCAGTTCATCTTGACTAACACATTCTTCCCCTCTGTGTTCCGTGGGGTTTTTTGAGTGGTTTCAATATACTAAACAGTAATTATTTCATACCAGCAATTTGTATTTTTTTATTTTTTAAGTTGAAAATGTGGCTTCTTTAGCTAGTTCAATGTCGCAATTACTTTTTCTTCTGTAATACCGCTTAGGGTAATATTCACTTTCATTCTTCTTTTTGCTTTGAAGGATGCAGCTGCTCTGCTTTGCCATACCTCAGGAGACGGTGAGGCCTGTAGTAGACAGCTAACTCTCAAGGAATGTCCTTAAGGGACCCATGGAGTTGTGTGTATTACAGAATAAAAAATTGCTAGTGTCACCAAGAGCCTTAAACTGAAATGAGATCTGTCTTTCTTGGGCATGGGAAAAGTAAATGGCAAAGGACGGTCCTTATCATGAATAAAATCACTCAAAATAGGACAAAAGTTGCTTACATCCTGAAGTATTATTTGCCTTGGTCCCCAGAGTAACTTTCCCATGGCTGAGGAATTTATACTGCCCTTTCTGACTCTGTACCTTTTACCTACAAGACCATCCCACTTACAGTCTTCCCATACACTTTAATGAGTACAGCTGAATGTTACAATCTGAAATGCTTAGTATTTTTTTTTCCTATGTCCCCCAGTTTTATGCAGCTGACAGTTTTGGCTCTTTCTGATTTCATCTTGAAAAACACTTACTTCTACTTAACTCCAGTAACACTTTCTGACTGTTAATAGCTGTGAATAGTGTTACTTCCATGAAGACCATGACAGCTCTTCAGGCACACACGTTGAATCCTGTGAGGGGGAGGTAGGTGGGAATTTGGTTGCATGTCAGAACTGGCAGCACCATCAGGACTTCTCCTGAGAGATCATGCCTCTCCTTTTGTCTGAGCAGTCATGTTTCCACTGAGGTTTTGCCCTGTTTGCTGTGCTAAAAATATATTAAATGAGTAAGTGGTTCCTTTTGACAGTGATTTTACTGGAGGCTGTGCCAGTCGGAAAATAGGCTTCCAAGTAATTGCCCCTGATTTTGCTCCAAAGGCATGTGTGATGCATGGCGAATCGGGGGTGGCTGCAAAAGACCCCTTTTCTCTTGCTGTGCTGCAAAACAATGTTGTGCAATAGTTTAAAGTAATGATCTTTTCTAAGATGCAGGGGGGTCTGTGGCACACAGAAGTTAGTTTTTCCAAGAAGGAAAAGTGAATTGGTCCTTTCAGGGTAGATGGCACCATGCACTGAGCATGAGTGAAAGAAAAAATAATTATTTAGCTCAAACTACCTGAAAGAAAGCTGCTGCTTCTTACCCTTTAAGCATGTATTTAGTCATCCTGTGTTAGTAAGTACAATTACGGAGGCTACAGAACTAACTCCAGATAGTAACCAGTGTTGAAATGTACAATTTACGCTTAAAAAAAAAAAAAAAAAAAAAAAAAAGATTTAAATTAGATTTTTGTGCAAGTTAAGAGAGCCCCAATCTGATTGTTAGTTATCGCAGTCAGACTCTGCTCCTTGCTCAGGGCTTTTTCGGTCTCCCCTCCTCGCTTTCTCATACCACTTTGGCAAGCTGCAACAAGTGGAACTCCACCCTTCCTATAGACTGGGGAGACTGAAATGCATAAACGGCGACTGCTGGTGAGTAAAATGAGGGTTTCTGTGAAGGTGCTGGCTTTCCAGGCAGTTGCTGCTGTGCAGCTGAGAAAGGGAAAGGGGCGGGATCCTTTTCAAGTAGCCTAGTTGTGATTCGCTGAATTCATAGACTTTTCCCCTTAAAATCCCAGCCCTCTCGCCCTTTTTATTTTTTCCCCTCTTTTTTTTGTTTTTTCTTTTGAGAAGTTGACTTGTGGCCGCTTCTCAGTGCACACGCCGGCTGTAATCTGGTCCCCAGTGCCCTAAGCTGACACCATGAGTGCTGAGGCAGACGAACCCAAGGAAGGTATGTTCTCTAACTGCTTTCACAGGAGAGGAAATGTGCACGCTTGTGTCGCCAGCGCCGCTTTTGCGAGCATGGAGGAGAGTTTCTGCTTGCTTTAGCTTTCGGGCAGCCAAAGGGGAGGGGAAAATGCCTTGGCAAAATTATCCAAAGTCCTGTCGAGTTCACTGGATGTGAAATAACCACAGGGATGTCTGTCTGGCTCGGCAATGGTAATTTACTCACACGCGAAATACTGATGGAAGAAACGGTGTTTCAAAACACTAGTAGTAGAATATCAAAAGAGGAAGATTTCTTTAATTTGGAAGCACTTTATTTTTCAGCAAAAGAGAACTTGCATGGGGGAGAAGTGAAAGGTCGTTATTTGGGGAATAAGTGTGGTGCCGCTTACTTCCCTGTCCGAATGAGTGTGCACGCATGTGTGTGCGTGTGTTAGAGCTGTGAGGAGTGTGCCAGAGCTACAGGGTTTCATTTACTGCCTCTAGAGTGGAACGTGTGGAGGAGCTGGAAGTGCTCCAACAAAAATACAGTTATTCCCTACTGCTGATTGGGAGGGGGTGCAAGCCAGAGTGGGACAGTAGGGAGCAAGCGGGGGAGGAGGAGAGGAGGAGGAGGGCAATTTCCTGAAAGTGCCTATATACAAAAGAGCATTTATACAGAAGAGGGAACAGGGCAGCAGTGGGGTTATACACTGGATTTCTTAGAACGGAATTGATGTTTCATGGTTACGAATAGTCCTTAGGGAGACTCAAACTTACAGAGACCCAGCATGGCTCAGAAAAACAGTTTTAAAAAAGAAACAACAGATAAGCAATCAGTAGGGCAACTTAGACATTTTGTATTTGGTGAAAAAAAAGACATTTGCAGAATATTTCAGATGGTTTTCCCCTCACACGCTGTACAGCTTCCCCCACTTGAAGAATAACATTACCAGGGACCTCTGTCTGCTTCTTTGTGTAAAAGAGAATTTTGCTGTTTTGCAGAAAAGCCAGCTTGGACTGTATCAAACTTGATACTAATAATGCTGATAGAACCTGGTTAGTAATGAAGCACGATAGCCTGTGTTTTGATAGGATTTACAACAATACTGTTTTCTTTTTTTCTTTCTTCTCAGAGAATGAACAGATGAACTAAAAGGCACCTTTTTTTTTTTTTTTTTTTTTTTTTTTGCAAGAAGATTCTGTAGGACAGATTTATTGAAAAGCAGAACTGAAAATAATAGTTCTCTATAGAAACTATTTGAAAAATGAGAATATGTGAGTAAGAATATGGCAACGTGAGCATTCCTCCTCAGTTTTACAGCCAGAGAGATCAGCATGCATGCCATAGCATGAAAGATTCTCTGCTTTCATACAGGAAGCTCCAGACAATTTCACCAAGTTGGCTATATTTGAAATGCAAATTTTCATTGTTTAAAGAAACATCTTACCTTCTTACATGACTCAGATTCTTAAAATCCTCTGAAAATATTCTTGTCTTTCTGTGCATTTCTTTTGAAACAGTTTGAGATGCCAGGATCTTCACACTGAAAAAAACATTTGGAGCAGGTGGCTGAGACAAGAAAGAAAGGGTAGCTTTTTGGTCAGTTATTTTTAGGTGGGAAAATACTTGGGGTTTACTGTCCTGTGATTTTAATAGGTTAGAATGGAAAGTAAAAACAGTAGCCATTGTGGGAAGATGAGGTACAGATGTCACTGAGAAGGTTTTTCAGTCGGTTTGTAAATTCCTGGTAATATACTCCCATCTGTAAAGAAATAATTTAGAAGATGCATGAGAAAATGGGGGTTAGCATGTATGTGAATAAAGATTAACAGGTGAATATGTAGATCTGCAGCTTTTACACTACTTTGCCTAGTCTGATTGAACATGGCATGAAAGAACAGTGATCAAAATACTGAAAAATACGGTCGAATACCTGCAGATATGTAGTGGTCCAGTGTATGTGGCATAAAATAGTCATTCAGAGCCTTTCAACTAACTAGCTCTGTTTCGTGAAGAAACTGTACTTTTTGCATAAAGAAAATTGATGCTTCACAAATTCAAACTGGATTTGGGGCTCAGGCTTTTGACACTGAGGACATACAGTCTTTTAAGTAGTTTACTAAAGGGGGGGTGGTTGCTTTTTCCTTTATGTGCATAAAAGAGAAATTCTGATTTACCCGTGAATTATGAGGTGCAGCCAGGGAATTAGTGGGTAAAGGTCTGTGACTGATTATGGAAGGGGTAGAGGGTACACTTGGACAGTTACAAAATACTTATTGTACCAGATTCTTTACATTTCAAGGCCAAAGCTCACCATGAAAAGTGAAGGAGGAGAAAGCTACAGGAAAAATGTTCTTTTCACACTGTTTGTAAGCAAAGGCAGAATTTTTCTGTTTTCCTGAAAGCACAAATGCTCAGGTGGCCAGGGAAGCATCACTGACCAGGAGCTAGTCAAAGGATATATAAGGAGCTCTGAAATTCAGCTGCAGTTTCCAGGCGTGACTCTCAGACCATGTATTGGAAGATCAGTCTGAATAAAAAGGAGGGCTGAGGGCACAGTTAACAGCACTGAAACGTCACTTATGTTCTGGCAATGATCTGCTGCTGAAGTGAGCAATACTTCACTTCCAGCTGCTTTATACAAGTGAATTGCAGTATTTAGAGAAGAATGGGGTGTCAACAAAAGTAGATTTAATGGGTTAATATAGATTATTTTTTAAAATCTGCATAACAAGATCAAAGACCATAGGTTTTACTACTGTAAAAATGAACTATACCCGTTGTTACAGTGAAACACTAAACCCAGATCAATTTTGAATGGTGAACTCCTGAAGACTTTTATAATTAATCAGGTAAAGGTAGAGTCTTTGACCTCAAGTCAGATACTATCTTTTTAGCAGGAACTGGGAGAAAAAAAAGGCATTGCTAGAAGGCAATCATTATGTCACTGTATTTTGTACCGTGTGCTGGATATGGGGTGTGCAGCAAAGTATCTGGGCTTAACAGCTTCTGCCTTTGATCTCTGCATGGTCCGTATTAGAATGCTAACAGGAAGCAGTTGGGCTTTTTTCCTTCTATCATGCTGCTTAGTAACATTAGAACAATCTTTGTATTCTTCTGTACACCACAAGCTAGCTGTGGTGTGTGTGTGTGTGTGTGTGGTAGAGTGTAAAGTCGTGTGTGCGTGTGTAAAGTCAAGAAGACGACTATAGCATTTAACTGCATGGCATAATTTCTGTCTGGTGTTGCATGGTGGCATGTCATGTACAAAGGAAGGTACCAAATGGTTTCAGGCTGTTATTTGACTTAATTCCTTTCTGAGATCTGAAGGAAATGTTCCTAATGCTGTCATGTTGAAAATATGTATCATGAATGTACCTTTTTAAATACATGGCGATACCAGTTAAAATTATTGTGGTGTTAATAGATTCCTTATATAGTATTTCTTCAATAGATAGAAATAGCAATTTATGTAAAGCATCAGGAAACTTCAGCTTCATTCTACAGGTTTTATGTTGTATATTTAGAAAACAACAGGAGATAACTCTAATGTCTCAAAGGAAAAGTAAAATGATAACAGATATCAGAATGGATATTGCATTACAAATTTGGAAGCAGTAAGAGCCTGCATTGCACTTTTATCATACTTAGTTTTAAGTATTTTTACCACATTTCATGGGAGAGCGAGATCTCTGCATTCCTGCAACCACTCAGAGCTTTTTTATACACAATTAGCATTTTTTAATTCAAATGACATTACTGAGGAATGAGCTCACCTGTTTTGTTCCTTTTAGAGCTCAGAACAGAGACACAGGGGTTATAAAATCACAGAGCACTCACTTTTTTCAGAAGTGAGTACTCTCTTCTGTAGGTAGTCATGGATTTGCTTTGACATTTTGCAGTTAGCTCTCATTGTGTGAAAATTTTCCAGGGTAGAGCCGTGCTCATTTAGATAACAAATTGTCTGCTCTTGTGGTCGTACAGGCCACTTATTCCATCCAAAACATTGATGGGAGACTGTAATATATGATTCTCTATCCCACTATCTCCAAAACTAGCATTTTTTAGGACCTTCTATGCTTTATGATGATGAGTGGAGAGGTCCAAGCTGTGCAAGTAGAGCGTTATCCATATATAAATGCAACATGTACCAGGTGATAACAGTCCCATTTCATGCTAGCTTTTGAAGTTACAGGCTGTTTTCAGGCATACTTAGAATAAACTGCATGAAAACCATATGATTAAACAGAAATAGGATGACTCCTTGTCCACTTTTGGACCCAAATCTGAATGGTCTTGTGTGATTTGTGGTTGCTTTGACAGCTGCCAAAGTTAGAGATTGTCCCCTTCTCTTTTGCGGAGCTCATTTTTCCATACGAAGCCACGCAGAAGCAGCACAGACAATTAGTACTTACCCCCACATATTAGACCCACCTTCTGCTCTCACCCCGAAGACTACAAATTGTGGACTTCATTTGCTTCACCTGCTCTTTGCCTACCCTCCCTACAGCAATCTCCGTAAAACATTAAGGCCGGTGAAACAGGGGCCTTTTGTTGAGAGTAGTCTGAAAAGTTCCGTTCACGAGCAGGAAGAATCATCTGGTCCCCGTAGATGTGTCGAAGATCTAGAGTAGTCAATTTGAGGACTTTTTCATTCCACAGATAACTTGCCTGCTGCTGATGAAGAGAACTGAAAGATTACTGGGGTCATACATATCATGTATGCAGCTCTATAAATCAGACCAATACTTAATTTGGGATTTTGTGTAATCCCTTCTGTAGATTAATAGAATTCAAGATTAAGAAGAGAAACTGAAGGCAAAATGTATCACTTTAGTACAGGAAAGAAGGAAAAAAGGAAGTAAGCTTATGAGAAATTAGAAAGAAGGAATTATTACTAACTGGACTCTGTAATATTATCTCACATACACATGGGGAAAGCATTGCCAGAGGTGCAAATAGTGGAGGTGGAAGGAGAAGCAAGAAGCTAGCACCTCAATGAAAATGGAGGAATGGGAAATTTGGAGGAAGTAAGACCATGGTACACGGGCAAGTCAGAACTGCTAGGTTTTTTTAATGTAGTTTGGAGGATTGTATATTTAATGAAGCAAGATACAGGAAATGGATAAAGGGCTTTGAGGACAGGAATACAACTGCCGTGGTTTGTAGTACAGCTGCTCCATCTAGATGTGGGCACTTGAGTCTCTCTCAGTAAGAGCACTGATTTAAGGCTGTTAAACCATAAGACTCTGGAAGCAGCTCTGCATCTACTCTTAAAAATCAAAAGAATCGTTGTTTTTATTATCCTGACCAAATCAGATAACCTTTAACGTAACCTATCTGTGAATGGGTTAGGTGGCCACTCTCTAGGCTCAGAATTGAATGGGTTGAACTGATGTTTTTTGTTGTATGCCACATCTGGAAGTTCATATGGAGTAGTTGTCTTCTGCAGAACACTTCATACCCCACCTATTTAGCAATCTCTTCCTTGTGCAATTGGAGCAGATGAGGAAGCTAGGTGGTAATTTGAGCAGAAGCCATGGGATAAGCACTAGCTGTAGCTGGTAGGTTACTTCAGAGAATCACTGAAACTCTTTAACAGGTTAATGATTTAGCTGTGATTGTTGGATTGAATGCTAGACTGCTTTGAGAAAATTCCATTAATATACTTACGCAATTGAATATTTTGATCCATAGCGAGCTGCAAGACTCATGTTTAAGTCAGATACGGGTCCCTTGGGCTATCTGGTCAATAGAGAGAATCACAGATTAACTGAGGCTACAGGGAACTTCTGGAGGTTATCAGGCATAACCTGCCACTTGAGGCAGAGCCAGTGTGAAGTTTGATCCAGATTCAAAGTTAGGTGAAGTTATTCAGGCTTTTTCCAGTCAGGTCGATAGTGTCTTCAAGAGTGGTGGTCCCACAACTTCCCCAGCAACATATTCCAGTATTTGACCACCCTTGCTATGAAGGTAGTCATTCCTAATGAGAATTCCCCTTGCTGCTGCTCATGCCTGTTGCCCCTTGCTCTTTTGCTGTGTATCCTCAAAAGAGCCTGGCTCTGTCTTCTCTGATAACTATTCAGGAACAAGTTAGGTGTATCAGTTAGGTCCACTGTTAGTCTTCAGGTTGAGCAAACTTGGCACGCTCAGCTTGTCCTCAGTATCGTGCGCTCCCTAACCATCTTTGTTGCTGTCTGCTGGACTTGCTTCAGTTTGTCAGCTCCCTTTCTGGAGAGAGATTAGGGAGCCCAAAACTGGACATTGTACTCCACATATAAGATAGTGCTTTATTTTCAAATTCTACCAGTCTTCCTATCTTACAGAATTTATTCTTTTAGCAGAGACTTCTTTTCCTCGCCTTCCTTCCATTTATCTGTTGATGAAAGCGTTTGCTATATTAAAGTGCTTCTTAGACCCTCAGGTTATTTTCTTTGAGGAATTTGCAAACTATGTGCTGTCATAAATGAGGCAGAGGTTAGAGATCAGGGAGCAAAAATCAGTGAATCTCTGGAGAATCAAAAGAAGTATCTGGGTAAGGGAAGGGCCTTGCACCTATGTTCAGAAAGGCTGTATTCTTTATCAGTATTATTTTCCAAGTATAGCAACAGGCTAAATGAATGGCTTCTAAGAATAATAAGTATTTTGTAATACATGATCCAGGAATAAGGAAAATGTAATACTCAACTACTAATTGTAATTTGTAATTTTTATTCAAAAGCACACATCATTCCTTTTGTCAGTAAGAAGTTATCATTTGATCACATTTCTGTTAAATGTGAGTTTCATGAAGGTTCTTAAATACCTTTTTAGAGAAGCAAATTGCTTCCCCTCATCCCTCTCTCCTCAGGCCTTTAAAGTCTCCATAAACACATTTGGGTAATAAATAAAGCAAATGAAAACTATATTACAGGTAACTATCTGGACTGATTTTTTGGTTACAGTTAGATTACAAAACGTGGTAAGAGGAGAGCATTTCATAAAGAGGTATGAAAGAGCTACTGATTTTTATGCTACTTCATGAAACAACTTCTGTTTCTCTTTTTCTGTAAATCACGCTCAATAGAAGAAGTAGTAGTCTAAAAATAGTTTCATCTATTTCATAACGGCTTTAAAGCAAAATTATTTTTTTCATGCTTAAGGATTAATTTTTCATATTTACTTATAGGGTAGATACTTTATACATCCAGTAGTATCCCGTAGTAGTACTGTTAGTAGTAACAGTTGCTTTACATGACTTCATAAGAAATTTGATTGCTTAAACTGACTGTTTCTGCCTTAACAAGTAGCATAAATCTGAATGTTAATCTTAAACATATTGACATTAACACTTGTTTTTTACTTGGCAAATCTGGAAGTTACAGATTTTAATGTTTTTTTTCTGTCTGCATTGGTAGATTTCTCGAGTTACTTGTGGTTTTTAATGGTAGGTGTATACTTTTGTGGATGCATCTTCATCATGACTACTGAACAGGATCCACTGTGGGTTTAGCCATGCAAATGCAACTGCCAGCAACTTGGTTCTTCTAACCATAACATTAGCAAAAGCACAAGCCTTAAATCTGCTGTTAGCTGGGCACAGTCATGTTTGGAGTGAGGAGAGAAACTGGGAAACCCGTCCTTTGAGAGTTTCATTCTACGTTCATCCTTTTGGGATGTTTTCTCATGAATTTTGGTTTTCATCATACAGTTCCCTGCCTGGGTTGGGATGTGGTTTAGTTCAATTTCATCAGTCGATTCCCTGTCACAGTTCTCTTCTGTGGTATGTTTCTAGTGCTTGACAGGCTAGCAGCGAGAAGTAGAGAGCCTGCCCCACACCTCTGCACAGCATGGCTGATTCAGCCTGGGGAACTTGGGATCCAAAATCTTCACCACAGACCTGTTTCAGCAGAAGCAATGTAGAGGACTGAATACACAGTCTATAAACTAATTAATTTTTCCCTACTGTTTGCTAAATTCAGTATTGATATTCGTAACTGTAAGGATTAGTAATGAAAGCTCAAAGAGTCTGTTTTGCATAGCAATAGGGGAAGCCTACTTTTCAGTTTGACATACAATATACAAATGTTGGGGTGTCTGCAGAAAGTCCTGTTCCTGCTGGCAGTTTACAGTAATGAGAATAAATTGCAGTGAAGTAGGAGTTAGCATTTCATTTATTTGACAGCATTTATCCTCTAAAGATTTGTAATTTGAGATCCAGGGACATATTCTGAGATGTCCCTATGAAGGTCAGTACTTACAGGTTTCTTTAAGGAATTGGTAGCTAACCTGTGATTTCAGTGGACCTCTAACAATGTGATACCCTCAAGTCTTGATCCCAAAATGTTTCCATTTAACTTCATACAGGAATTAATGCACAGACAATCTTCCTCTTAATTAACTACATCTAGGTGTGTAGGAAACTTTGACTCTGAAAAATGCAGAAATTCCATTGTTTTAAAACTTAGAGCTTTCATGAGATCTGTTTCTGCTTTTACAATGTCTCCTTTACCAAACTATTCTACAAAGATAGTTTTATTTATAGAAAGAATAAAATTTTGGTTTAATACTAGCAAAAGCAAGTAAATGCCATGGGTGAATATTCCAGTTACTGATTGCAAGGTCTGTTTTCTCCTACTTGCAAAAAAAGAAAATTAATTACTGTTTCTGTTTACTTAAAAACATTTCTATTAAAAATATCTATTGAGAAATAGTGACTTAGACTTTACTTCAGAAACTAACAAAGAACTTGAAACAATGAACCATGAATTTGAGCAGCTCTGAACTGAACTAGTGAACACTTCAGGAAGGGGTAAGAATAAAGTTCAGCTCTTGTGTCTACATCTGTGGTGTCTTCACCCAGCTTACAGCCTTGACCTCAGTGCTGGAGATAAGCGATTTAGAAGTCTGTGGCACAAGTCATCACTGTCCTGGATCCATGTTTAAACTAACCTTTCTTTGCAACAAGCAGTTGGTATTATAATCAATTGAAAGAGGTGTAATATCATGGTGGATTTAGATGCTGATCAATTTGTTGTGGCTTGTTACGTGATGCCATGCAGTATGGGAGGAGAGGATACCAGTATCATGGTGAGGTGAAGTTTACATTGATAGTGATGTTTTTATTTCAGTTCAAAAATGTAATTGAACTAATTTGAAGTTTAGATTTATGGTGTTTATTTTCACCACTTGAGGCCTTTCCTTCTCCAGGTTCAAATTTGCATTCCCTCATTCTTACTTTTTGGCTAATAATCCTGAAAATCTCAAGCTACAACAGCCTTTCCTGGTGGTGGATATCCCTTCATAGCTGATCAGTGCTGTTCATCACCTACTTAAAAATATGATTTGATGCCAGTGCAAAGCAAAGAATCTGGACATTTAAATTCTACAGTAGTCAAGAGCTGTAAAAACCAGTGCACTCAACCCCCTACGCCTTGCCCTGCGGAGTAAGCTACAAAATAGATGCAGGATTTACAGAATCACAGAACAGTTGAGGCTGAAAGGGACTTCTGAAGACTGTCTAGTTTTAGTCAGTAAATATATTTGCAACATTTAAAAATAAATAGGATTGCTAGTGCTTTGCAAGTTATCAAAGTTCTGTATCGAAATAATACAGCTTCCTGACATAAAAGAAAATGACAGTGTCACACATACGATGTTTAACCAGAAGATTAAATTTTACAGAAGAACAAGTTGCTAAAAGTATTAAAGGCCTAATTTTTCTCTTATACTTTATACTTTACCAGGATTGAATAACATTAATGAAAGCAAAACCAAACTCTCAAGATACCTGGGGAGGTGGACCTGTGTTTTGACAGTCTTAGCTGATGCTTGAGAGTTTCGTGTTGTTAAGTCAAAGATTTTAAAGGTAGGGGATTTTTTTTCCCAGTACGTGTTAAGTGTAGAAATACTTTGCATACTTTTTTCAGCTGGTTTGGGCATTGGTTTTGAACTGGAGATGCCAGGAATAAATAAAACTAAGTAGAAACAAACTGGAGTAAAAGCAAAGTCTCCAAAAGACAGGCTGTGCATTTGGTTCTTGGGGAACCTGTTCTGAACTGACAGCAAGGGAGTAAGGAAACAAAGGAGAGAAAATACTCTCAACCATTGATTTAATGGCTGGAAGTTCGGATGAAAGTCCTGATAGTTGTAGTACGGATACAGAGGGAACAGGCTGTGGCTAATAAGTACTGGGAGAAAAAATTAAAACTGAGGGGTTGGTTTATTCTGCTCCTTGTAGAAGAGGAAAGTAAGGGAAATGCATGTTAGCACTGGCAATGGAATAGACCACTATGGCCACCAAGTGTAGCTCTCCGTAGTCACAGGTACCGTGAATGATTGGTGCAGAGTAATAGACAAAGGATATATTCTATGTACCACCATGCATGTAATGCCAGAAAACTTACCTTTCATGCTATAAAACAGGAAAACTGGTAGCGAAAAATAGAGAATTACAAAGGAGATGAAGGGCGTGACTAGTGTCCTAGGCCTAAAGAGCAGCCAGTATCGGGTAAGTAAAATTCTTAGATGGCATGTTTTATTGTGGTTTATCATCTGCATTTCAGTGTTGCTATTGAAAGAAGAATAACCTAACCAGACACCTGAGAACTGGGTGCCCTGGGAATCCCTGCTGTTTTTTCTTTATCTGGCCTGTAGCTGTGCAAATCTTCAGTGCCTCAGAAGTTGCTTTAGAAAGGAGAAGACGGAAATCAAATTTTGTGTGTGGGGAGCATGTGTCATTTAGTTTCTCAGGGCAACCAGTGGAAGATAGAAGAGTAATATAAAACTAGAAGAGTAATATAAAACAAGTGCAAGCTAGCAGTCCAGCCTTCTTTCAACATAGACTGAAAGAGAGATACCGAGGGACTCCCGTCGTGTCTGCAAGAAGCAGGCAGGGTGGCGTACAGATTGACATCAAGAAGAAGAGAAAAACAGAACTAGAAATACAGGAAAAACATTAATTACTTTCAAAGCCGTTTTAAGATCACTCGCAAACCCTTCTGTCATTTGAACTCTCTGAAGCCTCTGCTGTGGCTTTCTTTACATGCTGTTCAAAATACATGCCCTTTGCATTTTGACAGCCATGTCGCTACCTTGTCCTTGTAATTGAGTTCCCTGTTTCTCTCATGCCAGATTGCCATCTTGTTTCAACCTTCTACTTCACTGTTTGTTTGCCACATGTATCTTAAACTTCCTCTTAACGTCACCACACCGCCCCATGTCAAATTTGTCTTTCCAATGGATTCAAAGTTCCCCAGGGCTGTTGGTCTCTGTGCTTTTCTTTTTGCATTAAATCCAGAAGCTCTTCTGTTGTACTCTAGGTCCTGTGCCTACAGCTAAGTTTTTTGCGAGAAGGCATTCCTTTTGCCAGGATGGTTGTAAGAGCTTAGATACCTCTTTTTAAACTTTAACTTTTCGTAAAGCATTCAATTGTAATGGCCAGACTATTATATCGGAAGTGCCACTTAGGTTAGGGAGCTTGGCACTGTTGCCTTGCTGCAGTTTGGTACGTGTTTCTAAGGCTGGACAAAAAAACACAGTACCTGCGTTGCATTTGCTTGACTGGAAGGAATGACCTAAGATACACTTAATTTCCTATGAAAACATTTGTGCGGTATTACTGTTGAGTGTATGTGGACACCTGGTAGATACAGAGGGACTTGATTTAGCCCTGAAATGGCCAACAGCTGAAATATACAGGCTGCATATTTAATGCCACAGCATCTGTTGTTACATTCCAGCAAGGATAACAAATGGGGGCAAAGGAGTGAAATACCAAATTAAGTTCATGACCCTACTCTGTGTGACTATCATTTTCTCTTTTTAATATCCGACGTGTTTTAAAATATGCTTCCCGAAGAGCAGCCATCAGAAGTTAATCTGATTCTTTTTTTCTTATTAAAGCTGCAGTGTTAATTAAAAGACATGCAAAGGCTCTAGGAAAACGGGCTTTTAAGAAGGCTTTTTAAATTTCTAAATCAGCTGGAGTATATGTATCATGTGATGCACAGGGTGGCTGTGGGAAGCACAGGCATGTAAAACCAGAATAACTTGTTGGCACAGACTGCTCTCATGGGATTGCAAAACTCTGCACATACATTCTTGTTCGAAATAGCATCTTTTGTTGCCACACTACCCAACCTTAACCTCCAGGTACTTTTTTTGGCGTCTTCTCAGCTCTTGATCAAAAAAAAGGATTTTGTTTAATTTTTTATTTTTCAAGGTTTGTTTTTGGTTTCACAGCTAGAACGTGGGTCATCTTTTGCTGTTGGTCAAATTTTGGACATTTTAATACAGTAAGGCTAGCATTAAACCAGCAAAGTCAGGAAGCAGATAACGGTATCATAGGCGTTTTGTAAACCTCATGACAGTTACTTCTTCAGCACTTTATTGAGAAAAAAAAAGGTGTTCCCAATGTTGTTTGCTAGCTTTTCTTTTCTCTTTACCATGTTCCTGCTGCTGAATGTGTGCTCACTTTCAGTACGAGTATGCAGTTTAGATGCACTGTATATTTCAAAAAATGCTTGATTAGCCAGGTTTTTTTCCAAAATTGCTTGATTAACTGTTGCTTCAGAGTGACTTGCAGCCTCAGGGCTGACTTCCAGATCCAGTAAGCCTGCTGATGCAATACTTGCCATGCATAAGGCTTGGCTTCAGATCGGGTATTTTTTCTTTTGAAGGTCTTCCAATGTGAATGTTAAAATTAGTACACATTGCTTGGCTAATTAACATTCTCATAGTATGTTCAGTACGTAAAGATTATGGTGAGTGAGAATTTGGTACAATTTACCATACCTTTTAAGAGAACTGTAGGCAAAGGTTACGTTTATGAACAAATGCTTTGTATGCACTGAAAATTTAAACTGTTTTCTAGTTAAAATTTATATTCATGTATAAATCTCCCTTTTTAAAAACAATGTGCCAAATAAAATATTCGTTCTTCAAATAAGGGCCTTGTGTACCCGAATGAAAATAAGTAGAGATGTATGTGAAAGACATAAGTACTGTATTAGGGACCTTGTTGTTTGTGTGGTTTTTTTCTCCTCCTGCACTTAGCTATTTGCCCTCTGGGTTCTCCACTGCCTGATGGTGCTTGCCCAAGCTATCTGCCCTGTTGCAGTCCTTTTCTCAATAAACTCTGTGGCTGCCCTGGTCTCTTCTCACCCCTGCCATCAGCCAGCTTAGAATATGCAGTCCCAGTGTCTGAGGTTGAAGAGTAAAAGCAGTCAGAGCCCTGCCTGGTCTTGCATGTCCGGTAGGAGCTTCAGTTTTCATCAGCTTTTCAAAAGTCAACAAGTAACTAACGCTTGCAAATGCAGAGACTGGCCAATGCGCTGAAGTGGCCCTCTGGGGACTAATGCATTTTTGGAATGATTTCTACACTGTAGGGACTTTATCTGTGCTTTTTAAAAGTTTAAATTTAACACACCTTTTACTCAGGAAACTTTGAAGCACTTAGATAAGAATCAAAACACTGACTTTTCTGTTTAAGGGGAAAAAAAAAACCAACCAACCCACCAAAAATGGTTCTGTGAAGCTGTGACTCACTCACTCTGGTGGTTATTAAGAAGAAGCTATAAATCACAGTGGCAGCTAGAAAAATCAGCTTACCTTATTCATATCTGAAGAATTTATAGTCTGTGTCCTACCAGTTATTTTTTTAAATCTTATCGTCACCTAATAAGTACATTGTGAAAATTGTTACAGCCCTGGTAACAGGTTTATGACTCTATTTCCGCCTGTTCTATGCTTCAGGACTTGTTTGTTCACTGATGCTAGCTCTTGCAGTTTATCACTGGTGGAGCTCTACCTTACTGAAGTCATGTGTTTATACATGAAGTCATATATTTATACGCCTCGGTATATTTATTTTTTTAATGTTTCTGGCCTTTATCATTCCTGAAAACAAGGGTAGCGCTGTGAAGACCCAGAAAGCAGAATGCACAAGGAAGAGTAAAAATTCAGCAATCTTTTTACCCCTTGGTATCTAGGCGATCTCATGATTTTGGAGGTGCATGACTCACGGTCACATACATTTGGAGAGTGTAGCACTGTCAATCCCTCTTAATTTCAAGTTGCCTCCCTCCTGGGAAGTGATGCTCTCTCGCTCCGGGAATCTGACTGAACACGCAGTTTGCACGATGCGTGCAGGACTTCAGCTGCAGCTCTCACCCGCAGCCTGTGGAGAGGCAAACACGCTCATCCACACAGGATGCCTGGCAGGAAATCGGTTGCCACAGTGCTCAAAGCTTTGCGATGCAGCATGTCATACACTGCTTGAGGCGCTCAGTCGGTGCTGTGTCTCTCCTCCTAATGCCATGTAAGTGTTCTTTGTGCCTTGCCCAAAAACTACTGTCATTTTTGGACCATATGCTCACCAGGTACTAGTGCAGTCCATAGTGTGTGCCAGTCACTGAAATGAGAACCGAGTCTTGTGCGGCAGCGTTGTTATTAATGGCTTCACAGTCACATTTTCTCTTCTGCCAGGACTGTTGCATCAACATACCAAGTACATACCCTAGAAATGCAACTCGTGTCAGAAAGCTCAACTCCTGACTTGTCTGTGGAATTTAACATGGTTCACTGGAAGTTTTTACTAGATGCTTTTTTTCTGGTTCTTCTTTATTACAAGAGGTTTAAAAATACTCAGTGACTCAAGTATTCATTGTCAGTTTACATGAGATTGAATACACTCAACTGCAAGTGATGTTCAATGTTCCATCGACTGTTACCTTGTGGAAAAAACATTCCGCCTTGATTCAAGGCAGTGAAATCATCTGATTCCGCTTTCCCCACCCCCAAATGCTTTTTTTGGGTTTTTTTTAAACTTTAAATAGGCTTGAGAAATAGAGTATTTGGTAATACGCATTTGCCACAGTACAGAGGGAGGTGTATTGGTTTCCATGTCAGGGAAAAGTCAGCATCGCACCCTGTAAGTAGTAGCCGCCTTTTACATTTATACCAGTCTCCCGAGAGCTTATTAACGCACAATTCTAAATTTTCACTGGAGTTTATACTTGCACGACAGTAAAACATGTGTAAGGTAAAATATTTTGGGAAAAACGCACCCAGAATGCTACATGTCCAATATTTATTTACTTTAACACACAAAATACTGATGTTTTGCAACACGCATACTGTTGCTTGCAAAATTTAAGAAGTTTCATAATTAATAAACTCCCAGCTTTCACAGGAGGCGGTCTCTAACAACTTGGTTGCTCCTCTGAATCACAAATCAGAAGACTTTGCAGATGTCCTCGTTATCCCTGTTACCCCTGTTATCCCTATAAATTTCAAGGTAATGGAGGCAGGATTTCCTCTTGGAGCCTTTCCTCTTGGGCTGCTCTCCTCTGCAGAGGGGCAGCTCTACTGAACATAATCATGTTTATTTGTATACATTGTACAGAAAATGACATCCCGTTGATTCCGACGGGGTATTTTTTGATGATACACTTTTTAAAAGTGAGGTGTAGAACTGCACGGGAAAGAAATGGGAGCTATAAAGAGCAGTCATAAGGAAAAACCATCTGTGAGACGGTTAAAATTAGTGGGACTACCTGCCCAAATTCAGTGTCTACTGCAGGCCACCAGAGAAATGGCAGTATTGCAGTTTGAAGTGCAAGGATGGGACCTGTCAATACAATACATGTGGTCAGAGATTTATATACATCCTGGCCAGGTACTGCCATCACTCTTAAAAGGTGACTACATACAATCAATCCTAAGAAAATGAGGCCGCTTTAAATAGTTGTCTAAACGTGGATTTACAGGCTTACTTTTAGGTGCTTGCGTCTGAAATTGTAGTCAGATGTTTAAAAAGGGATGCTGGACTGTCCTCATGTTGAGAACAGGGGGGGCTGGTGATGTATGCAGCCGTCGGCCACCCTTCACCGGCACCCTGTGAGCCCTGAATCAGGCATCTCCTATACACACGAGTATCTGCATTTGCAGCTACTGGGTTAACATTTTGCTCTCTTCTTGACACATCCCGTGCCCTTTCGAGTCACAGGACCTTTCTTCTCTCTCCCTTTCTGCTAATTGTTCCCGTTGTCAGTTAGCAGTAACGGCTATTGGTGTTGCGCTGCTTGCTCAGCAGTGCAACTTCCTCTCAGCTCTCTTTTCAAGGAAGTGAAACCACTGCGATGTATTTTTGCATTCTGAGGTGCCAAAGCAAAATGAAGTACTGCAGGCGGGAGAGAAAGGCAGCTGAGAAGAGCTGCTGTTATGGTGAGGGGGAAAAACCTATGTTCACTCTGTGATAGCTTCTGACAGCATTTCAAAGCGCACGATAAAGTGTGCACTGGATTTATCAGAATACATCAGGTATTTCATCTCAGGTATTTTGTCTCTTTTTCTGCTGTCGGCATTAACAATTGCAATTCCATTTGATGAACAAGTAAGTAATAATTTTACTGTTTTTTAAGGAAGTATGTGTTCAGCCTGAAGGAGCTCTATAATCTCACTGCTTAAACTCAGTTTTATTTAAGCAACTGACTGTGAAATACGTTTTAGGGCTTTCTGCATCAGTAGTGAGGAAAAATTCTGATTGTAAAATAGAAAGGTTTGCAAGTTCCTTTCTGGATTGACTGAAATACTGAAGTATGACATTTACATATTTAGCAATTAAATTAGAACCCATGTGATAACACAGGGAAAACGAAGCTGACTTCTGGTGTATTGCAAAGTAGACAGAAAATAGACCGTGCTGTGTAGTCCCAAAACTCAGACAGTTTTTAGAGAAATGCCATTAAGAATTTAACATTTCTTGTAAATAAGCAATTCCTGTTTTGCTTAGCAATGGTAATTACACGTTGAGCTCCACTTTGTCAAACGTTAAATTATGCAATGTAATGTTTTTTAATGGAAAAAATGTAAAATTTTTAGGAAACTGCCATGTTTGCAGTTTCTTGAAATTGCTGCTTTGCAGGTTTCTATGTGTAAACTGTTAGAACCGTACCTGAGTGTTTGTGGTGGCAGGCTGTACAGATTTCTGTTCAATTGCAGTGGAGCATTCTGTGTGATATAGTTAATATTTCATAAGAATACCCACAGCATCCTCAGAAAGAGCATTCTCAAATATGTACTTATTGGGGAGGGGGTGTCTCTGCAAATTTATGGAAGAAACAGCAACTGCTATTAGTACGAACATCTTTATATCGTTGTGGAATGTCAGAAAGAAGACATGAGTGATTAGTAAATTGGAAGACTTTAAGAAATAAAAGTTAGGAAAGAACACTCAATATTCCTCTTTTGGAGGAAAAAAGCTATCATTCATGTGCAGAGGTTTGTAAAGCACAGGCTGTTGAGTTCTAGTATTTGGCCACTCTTTGACATACTGCGATTAGTTTCATTTGAATAATAACAGTTACCATTTTATATTTAAAAAACCAAAAAGCGAATCAAATATTTTCAGTTCAGACTGACTGCTTAGTTTCTTTAACGTCTTCCTCTAACTTTGTGGTTGAGAAACATGTCTGTCTTGTGATCTTGAGTGCTTTGCCCAAGATATTTAACAATGTGTTCTTTGGTTTCTGAGTGTCCTTGTGTAGCAAAGACTATAAATTGTGCTCAAACACTTCATGCTTCAAAACAAAATACAGGTATGCACTTAAACTATTATGAAACAAACCTGCTTGAAAATTTCCCAGATGACAAAAAAGGAGCTTGTTACTAAGTCTCTGAAAGGTACTGTGGGACAAAACCCACAGATTTGTGTCTCACATGTCCCAAAGGACAAGTCTCTTCTATTTGCTGGAACCCCAGAGGTACCTCGCATGTGAACACACCCAGCTGCCCAAATACAAACAGTTAAGAGGAAACCTTTTCCAAACTCAAGGACTTGCTGTTTGGCATCTGCAGAGTTTATATTTTCATTAAAAGGGGAAAAAAAAATGTTTCCAGACCCTGTCTTTGCAAACCAAACCTTCCATATGTGAAGTAAATGTAAATGGGAAAGCTGCAGGATAAAGGCAGCTGTCTCCCAGATGAATATATGAATTCACATGTGCCTTAGTGGAGAAGGTGCTGCAAAGGGAATGTGCTGCAAATAATTGTCACTAGCAACAGAACATGAGTGGTAACACTTCACAAAACAAGTTTCTGAAAGAACGTTTGGGGTCTTTTAAGTATTTGAAGAAATTACAAACCAGTCATTGGGGTGGAGGTGCAAGAAAGCATAGCTTTGGAGGTGGAAATCTGTTCTAGGATCTACTTTATTTGTCACTAAAGTATTTCTTTATAAGGTCATACTAGCAAATGTTACAGCAATCCCTACACTGCTCATTTTTAGCTATTTCTGCATTAAGTATAGGACATAGAAGTGTTAATCTGTACTTCCTTTCCTTCTGAAAACTAGCTGCTTCAGATTTCATCCAGAGAATCTCAGTATTGTTGGCTGACGAAGGAATTTTGTGTTTGTATTATATATAACTATATATATGTATAAAATATATATATAAATATAATGGATGTGTGGGATCTGAATTCACTGATCACGTAAAATGCTAAGCAGGAAAAAGTTTTACAATAGTTGATTCACTGGATTACTGTCTCTAATTGAGTAGCAGCGGTGATTGTCGTGACACTGGGATAGTCATGGTTTCATATTTCATTATGAATATGAGAATCAGATCAGACTTACAACTCATCTGATCAAATAGGGCTGGTTTATGGCCTCAATTTGAAATCTCACCAATACATTTATAGAGTTATTTTAAACCATTTTTGAGTAAATTCTATCTCATTTTTTGTTTTCTCAAAATTAGAACATTTTAAAAGAATGTAAAGCTGAAGACAACAGAGCTTTAGGGATTGAAAGATGGGATTTTCTGCAACTTCATACATGAGTTTGCATTATTTTTGTGGCAGTTAATAGAACTAATAAAAATGCATAGACATGGAAATTTTCCTTAACTTACTGTCCATAGTATGTCTGTTATGAAGTATTAACTGCATACTTTTCTCCCCCGCCCCCCCAGTGGCTACAGATGTCTTCAACTCCAAAAGTCTGGCCATTCAGGCCCAGAAGAAGATCCTTGGAAAAATGGTGTCCAAATCAATAGCGACTACTTTGATCGATGATACAAGCAGTGATGTTCTAGATGAGCTCTACAGAGTGACAAAAGAATATACACAAAATAAAAAGGAAGCAGAGAAAATAATCAAAAACCTCATTAAAATAGTCCTCAAATTGGCAATTCTCTACAGGAACAACCAGTTTAACCAGGATGAAATAGCTTTGATGGAGAAATTCAAGAAGAAAGTTCATCAGCTGGCGAAGACCGTCGTCAGTTTCCATCAGGTGGATTACACCTTTGACAGGAATTTTCTGTCCAGACTGTTAAACGATTGTAGAGAGCTTCTTCATGAAATCATTCAGCGTCACCTAACTGCAAAGTCACATGGACGTGTCAACAATGTGTTTGATCACTTCTCTGATTGTGAATTTTTGGCTGCCTTGTACAATCCATTCGGACCTTATAAACTCCATTTGCAGAAACTTTGTGATGGTGTCAACAAAATGCTAGATGAGGGGAACATATAAGTCCTTGTGTTAAAGTTGACTGCCTATGCATTATTTGTAGACGGAACACTGTTGATTTATGAAGGAATAAGGGAGCATGCAGAAAGGGTTTTTTACATTATGAAAAATATTTCCAAAATATCTTTATTAAATTGATTCCTTATTATGAGTTATCTGTTGCTATTCATAGTCCATCTGGAAGAAAGAGCACACATGACATTTTTTATTGTGCTTTGCCTACAGAAACAGCTGGATAAAGACAATAAAACAGAACAGACCAAGTAGACCAAGAGTCTTGCAAGATCGATACACAAAACAAAACAGTATCCTGTCAGACAATCCACATCTTTCATAGATTTAGAGAATTATTTCTAAATTATCAGAGTCCAGTAATGTTGATAACAGACTATCATGGTGATGGTACACTCTATAATTTCTTTGACTTATTTGTAAAATATATACATTTGACTCATTTATAGTCTTTTGTGCTCTTTACACAGATCACAGCTTCCTAGTGTTGCCCTTATGAAGCATTCAGTTTTAAATAATACCAGTGATTCTGTCACGTAGAGTCTTAACATGCTTGTTCATTTCCAGCTCAGTGGTGAAAACTTGCTGTCCGCAAGGATACCAAGTATAGATCCTTATAAACCCACACAGATGCTTGCATCCTTTGATTATATGGGGATTATTTTAGGAATAAGCTACAGTAAAATAGCCAAACTGGGGAATAGTATTCCCTAGAAACCACCTGCGGTACGTGGTTTTAACTTTGCCTATGATAAGGTAAAACACAGTGACTTACCTGTGCAATTCCTTAATATACTTAGAATCCTGCTAATAGGTCACAATTCTTTTTGAAAGGTGTGAGCCAGTGTATTTTATACTCTAGGCTGATGTGTATGTTGATGTGAATTCAGAAAGCTTGATCACCTGAAAATAAATTCCAAGCCTATTAATTTGCTTTGTGTACAGTGAAACTAGAAACAGAAATTAGTTTTATCATTGTGTTATATGCTATTTAACTAATGGAAAAATGGAATCTTGAATAATGTTTTTCTTCTTCTTCTCTCCTCCCTTTCATCCTTCCCTTTCTCCCTTACCTTCTCCCTGTCTGGCCCTTGGGGGATAAAAAAAAAATGTGACTTTCTAGACACTGTAATGTACTTAAAAGCATGAAGTTAATACATTTCAAGCACCCAAAGACTTCTTGTTAGGAAGCATATAAAGAATTTTCTGTTTATTTAATTGCCAGTGTTTTTGCTGTTTGCTGTGTCCTTTTGTTTTAATGAGTAAACCAAAGAATATTTGCACTCTGAACTTCTCATGCCTCTTTTTTTCCCCCTTGTTGCATTTTACATTACAAAGAGCAAACTTGGCCTGTGCCAGCAATGAAAGTATCGCAGCCTCTGACATACGGCTTAAGCATTACTTCTGAATTTTTAAGAGTGAAAATTCACTTTTATTCACATTTTTTTGGTCACTAGGCTCTGAATATTCCCAGAAAAGTTCTGGAGAATTGTGTCTTCAAAATGTCAACTGGTTTTATACAAGCCACTAGTGTCCTGCAGAGAGAGAATATTAATGTAATGCTAGGCTGGAACAACTGGGAACTGATGTAAGGATAGTACACCAGAATTTGCCAAGAAATAGATTATTAGGTTGACATCTGAAGGAATATCATTTAAGATCCCTTCCCATGTTTTACGTAAACAGTAAACACATTGTACTTCCATCCATCAGAAGTCGTGCGTAGGAATGCAATGTCATGAGGAAAATCCCACAAATTGTAAAGCGTACAGTTTCTGATGGATTCACTCCACCTATTTCCTTTAATTTTCCCACCTAGAAAGAGAAAGCTGTTAGTTTTCTTTGGCAATTCTTCTCTCAGAGGTGAGAATACAATGAAACTTGACCTCTAGAAATTGAAACAGTTTTCTTTACAAACCCTGTTTCTAAATCATGTTCTGATTTGCCAAAGTAGCATAGTTCATAATAAATGGTAACAGTTACTGAAAGGAGGAAGGACAGTACCTGGTTTAGAACCAGGTGTAATATATGCATGTTCTTGTAAACCACAACAGATTTCCTTCAGCCATGACCCAGACTGCTCAAATTTGAATTTTCTCTGGAACAAAAATTGCTTAAGTGGTCTTTATACATTGTTAATGAACACCTACTTACATGTATATGAGCCATATTGTAGTAAAACTATGCATATTTTCAGTAACACCGTAACTTCTTACTCAGCTGCATTATCTGGCCATTTACTTTTCAGAAAATAGTGAAAATTGCTCATGGAGATTTAATTATAGGCATAAAAACTTGACAACTAGGAGAAGTTATATTTAGCTCAAAATCTAGTTACATTCTTCTGAGATGCTGTTACAATTGTTCTTGTCTGGCATTCATTTTCAGTTACAAAGAAGTGACTTCTGTAATGAAGAAAGAAAACAATCATACTGGATTTCTAAAGACCCACCTTTATAAATAACACAGCACTCAAGCTGTATACTTTTTCAGTCATTTTTTCTGCAGCGTACATAAATAGTGGCTTTAATTATCAAAAATAAGAAATAAATTGATAGCATTTTTCCTTGTAATACACTTTTCATATTAAAGCATCAATCCTCTAGCAGAAACTTGGCATAGTCAAGAGTTTAAAAAAGGTTACAGTAGTACTGTTTAGTTATGGGTAGGATAATGCCATTATTCTGTGCTGTAAAACTGATGCAACACTGTGTTTTAGTAGGGTAAAAAATATTAATATATTAAAATCCAATCATCATGCATTCATTTTACAATAGGCTTTGAAATCTCAGTGGTGTTTCATATTTGTAAAGTCCTTTCAATGTTTATTTAATATGTAGTGCCCAATGCCATCAAAATGTGTGTTGCTGAAGTCCTGGAAGTTAAAACTAATGTTTCAACCTTCTGGAGGCATTGAAAAAGTGGTAAATCGGGCTTTGGATACCTTTTGCAAGACATATCAAACAACTGTGATCTCAACCATACAAAGAAAACAAATTACAGGGAGGTTATTGCAGCCATTTTGTGCGTACCACCTTAAAAGGGATTCACTAGAACTTTTGGCCACTCCTTAATTATGTTTGTTTGCATTGTGTTTGCACAGACAAACAAAAAGGATCAGTTACAAGCCTTATTCTCGTTCTTCAGCTCTCTTGAGATTTATCTCCGTTTAGAAGGTACAGAGATTTGTATAAAGAGTCTGGAAGCTTTCAGCAACTGGTGTGGTGGTGTTTTTTTTCTCTTTAGGAAAATACCAAATCATCTCTCTTCTAAAAGAAGATTCAACCCCACCCATAAAGGAAATCCCTGTAAAATAAAGGGAGTGAGGAGATGGCCAGTTGCTTTCTCATATCTCTCCCTAAAAAGATTGCATTGCCCCAAGGAAGCGGCAAACTGATTTTGATGGGAGTTTCCTTCAGTTGCTTTCCAGCCCCTCGTTGCAGCTATAACAGCTATAATGGGACTATGTAAAGGTAAACCAGAATTCTGCATATAATTCTTCAACATGCTTGTTTTCATGGTCTAGCAGAGATGAATCCACACTACTCCTAAGTCTATCATTGTCAAAGATGAGTGTTAAGAGGAGCACAAATAAGTTGCACATCATATAGGCTTAGATGATCTCTCTATGATGAGTGTTCACCATCTGGTGACCTGCTGCCATAGCTTTCCTTTGGCCTGACATGCTTTTCCTGCCCTTCCAAGCAGCAGAACTTTTCTTCAGACAGGTCTATTCCTTTCCTACCTTTTTTGCCCCAAGATTATATTACATTGTGTACACATCTAAGGAGAACAGTGGATGATAGAATATGTTACCCACTTCATTTAATGAAAAAAAGAACAGAGCTAAATACCAGTTTCCTGAGGTTTTTTTTCAATGTAATTTGAAATCTGAAAGAATAATCTACATCTTGATTTAGTTGTTAGTGCTATTTTGGATATAATCTATACCCTCATCGGTATAGTAAGCATTTAGCTGTGATTTCAGTACATGTACTCTTCTGAGCCTTTAAAAAAAAATAAAAATAGTAGTGCTTTTGATAGAGGGTATACATTAGCATGAGCATGAAATGAAGATCCCTGTTTGCATAACCATCTGCAGAGAAACCTTGTTACAACTGTTTTTCATTGAGATTTGGGCAGGTCAGCCAACATTCATGGTTAAGTGGCAAACATCTGTGCTCTGGATAAAACAACTGTCAAAGGAGATTATAGTTGTCCAGAAAAATTCTGTAATATCTTATGTTTTGCACATAAATGAAACTTCTTTTGGGAGAGGAAAGTTTCCTATCTATCTTAAAAAATATTGCTACCCAAAACCACACTGTGGCTACTATTCAGAGAGTTTAGACTAAGTAAAGTACTTGTTACTTCCAATTTGTTTGAAAAAACAAAAAACAAAACAAATCTTTCATTTGTTCTTATAGAGAAAGAAGTTCTAAAAAATGAATCCATACTAAATTGCTAATAGTTGAGCTGAAGTTTGCATGCTGCAGATGAAATTTTATTGCAACTTTGATATTCATATCAGTAGTATTAAATATTTTAGGTTACCATGTGATTTATTTTCCCTCTATGAAAATAAAGGAGTAGTATCTCCTTACAGGCTATGCCTAGGAGCTCTCTCTGTTACAGTAGTGCTTTGTCTATATTACAAATCAAGATTTCTTAACATTTAAACCACAAATGGCTGACGTGACCTCTCTTTTCTTAGTACTCAGTTTTAATACTTAGAGTTCTGGTTTCCAGTTTTAAAGCTGGTGTTTACAGACAGGAGATTCCTGAATCAGGAATCAGTTTCCTTTTTCTTGTGAGCCTGGGAAATACAGGAACCAATGTACATCTTCTAACAATCTGTAAATTTCTACTTGCTATCAGAACACCAGTTTCTGGAGAAGCATCCCGTACGGCATTGCTTTCTGCTAGGGAGCAAATAGGCAGCTCATAGCTCATAGTCCATAATCACACAGTATCAAGCAAAGAAGCAGACTATAATGATTAAAAATTATGGAATTAAGGAGGTATGTTACTTGCCCAGATTTCCCAAGCAACCGAAACCTGTTTTCTATTTGTTGTTGTCCCCTGTGGGAAAGTCTTGGTGTGGTCGGTGGAAGACAAAGGTGGAGCTTCCTACAGTTACTCTAATTTAGATATAAATTACTTTTGCCATCATATGTAAGACCTTCCACTGTCTGCTCTAAAAATCTTAACACCGGATTTTAAAATCATACTTTCCATTGGCTTCATGACAAATTAATTCTTATTTCAGTTTGTATTAAATACTTGGGGTTTAAATATGCTTTTATTATGCACATAAATATGAGCTGAAACAAAACAGGAGTCAGCCTTGTGTCCAGCCAAGGCTATTCCATGATTCTATGATCATATCTTTCTTCCTAGATATCTTGGTTTTTTCTTCAGTCAGTAAGTGTTTTGTGTGCTATGAAGAAACCTCTTGGTGGGTACAATTCTGAAGGCTTTGATAAATGCAGGTTGTGCCAAGAAAAAAATGATCGCTTTTCATCCACTTGTTCTCCAGTTCCTGCTGGCACCTTTTCAGAGTATCAGCCCCACTGGTCTTTAAACACGGCAACCTAAAGCTCTTCATTTGGAACACACAGGTGGGACATTGTGAATTACATTTTTCAGAATTCTTTTATCATTGATTGTTCTGGCCAAGCCACGGCTTATAGTGGATGAAAAATATTGTTACATTAAGGTTGTGTGATGTTTTTTTTAATACAGAGATTATGATGGTGTAGATGGAATAAATCAGTCCAAGTATGGCCCGTATACCACCAACCTTTCTTTTCTTGCATAGGAATGGCAATGTACCAGTTCTACTTCATTATGGAATACTGTTGAAAAATTATTTGGCTTTTTTGAGCAGAATTTAGTCTCCTTTCTTTTGAGGAATCTATTTCAGTAGCTGGGCTTGGCTTGGGTCCTGAGAAGAAAGGCCCCTGGCTGTTGATAGACTACTGTTAATTAAGAGTTCCTGTGACATAAAAGGACAGCCATTCCCCATTCCAGAAGCACTTTGATGATGTTTTCAGTTTACTTCACTGGCTGGACTTGAGATACTGTGGTTTTTTGCTTTGTTTGTTTGGGGTTCAGTTTTATTTTGTGGAGAATCAAGACCTACAACTGTGTATCATCTGCTAGGCTTGCTAAGAGATTGCAGAATTAAAACAGACTGAGGCAGTGCTTTGAGCCGGGAGGGGAATAAGTGCATTGGTCCCGGGACACGACATGAGATCAGCTGTTACTTTCAAGAAGGCCAGTTCTGTATCTTAAGGATCTTGATAATTCAGCAACAGAAAAATGATCTCACATCCTTGGAACTGAAGTGAGTCTCTTTGCCCGACTGAAAAGCTATCATCTCAGTTACAGGCTGCCTAACTTGATTTCAACTGTATAGACACTCCCAAAGGTACATTTGCTGTGCTATCATGCAAGAAATGGTTAGGGAAAAGAGGACAGGAAAGCTGACCACTTTTCTGGGAGAAAGGGCTGTGATCAAAGAGCTCATTAAGCTTGCTCTGCCTTCTTGCTCTATCTTCACTGTGATAAGATCTACTGCCTACTGTAAGCGTAGGCATTAGACTTTGGCTAAGTAAGACAATATGTTTAAGCTTACAGTTCCAGTATCCTATGACACTGCAGTCTACAGTTTATCCCAAAGCTAGAACTGAGAAGCTCATGCTATAAAAATACAGAAACAGGGAAGGAGGCCCTTTACAAAACAGCATCGATGAAAATTAGTCTTTGCTACTGTTTGGAGCTGGGAGAATTGACTGGGGAATTCAGACTTCCCACCTTATTCCTGATTAGCAAAGCAAGTGCTGAAGAGGTACACAAGCTCCTACAGGAAAAGATGTTTATGTTGTCACTTAGTTGACTGGCTGTTCTCCATCTATCCATCTAGCTTCTCAGTTAGTGGCCTGTTCCATACTTCCTGTATTCTTGACTAACATTGCTCTTTACTGCAGGTTGAGGAGGAATTCCCACCACAAAATACAGTCAATCTGAACCTGTGGTGTTTGGCTTTTATTTGCATTTCTGGGGTGGAGTGGGTGTAATGGAAGGTGGTGGAGTGGGTATTTCTGAGAGACAAATGGAAGCCTGCTGTTTATCTGGGAGGAATGAATATACATGTGCTTTTGTGCACAGGGAAATCTTCTGTAACATTGGGATTAAGAACTCCAGAATGCCTGTGGTGGCAGCCTGAGAGAAGAGGCCATTTTAGGAGGCAGAGTTTAAAAGCAGCTTATCTTTTGTGCACATTTTCTGTTTATTAAAGGAGCTGCTTGGATTTATTCTATGAGTAGAACTTCTTGGAATTTTTGGCTGTTCTAAAGCTCAATATGGCTGTTAACTGAGGGACCAACTGCACCGAATCAGTTTTCTCAGGAGGCGTTTCAAGTCTTCCATCTCTTCATTGAAGATTCAGGGCATCTGCAGAAATCTATTTACCCACAACTTAGTAGTTGTCAATATACATCTGATTTCCACTGAATGCGACATATGATTATTTGCTGGTCTTTTTACCTCTTGTTTTAGTCCATGTGGTTTTTATCCTCGTTTCTTTTGCCTTCAAGGAGACCAAGTTAATGGATTTTTCATGAAGAATCATTTAGGATGAAATGGAGTGGTTATGTTACAGGAGCAACACCATAACCTTTTGCTGGCACCTCCCTAACATCTCTCCACAGGACGTATTTTCAAAGCTGTAGATATGCACAAGCAACTAGTTTCTGCTTAATGAGTTTGCTCTACTAATGTATTACTACATACCAGCTCAGCAGTCCACCAAACCCTGGCTGACCCAGGGCTTCAGTCTCCCTTAAACCCTAAGTCTCTGATGGAATCAAATGGAGAGCTTCTACAGTGCTCTGCTTGTGCCCCTGGCATGGATTTTCCACTTAATTGAACGGTATGTGCGACAAATGCCAGAATTAACGTTTCTTGCCAAAACAGAGACGTGAGACCTCCTGTGATGTGGGTTGTTGACAAGAGCTGTAAAAATGTTTTCATTTACATTTGCAGTTGGTTCATAAGAATATATCCACTGTTAACTACACAGTA
The DNA here is from genome assembly GCA_028020825.1 of Podargus strigoides. Lineage (NCBI taxonomy): Eukaryota > Metazoa > Chordata > Aves > Caprimulgiformes > Podargidae > Podargus > Podargus strigoides. The sequence continues at coordinate 81,049,692 of CM051663.1, read as the reverse complement.
GGTTGCTTGCTCTTCAACATCACACCAGGAAAGCTGCTTTTCAAGTTCTGAGGGTGACAAACAATGGATTCAATGGCAAGAAAAAAAACACTTACTAGCTGCTGTAGGCTTACAGAAAAATAAAATAACTCAAGAGAATGCAAGTTAAAATGGAAATAATATTTGCTGTTTCTGCAGATTAAAGGAATCAATGGAAACACTATACGCTAGCTATGAAGAATTCCTCAGCAGGGGTTTCCATTACAAAAAACTGTATACCTAATCAAAATAAGTAGTTTTCTCTAATCACTTTTACTAAGACAGTAACTAGTAGGGTCAGCTGGGCCTCACAGTTGTATGAGATAAACATTTGTGACCAGCTCAGGGCTGAGACCTCTCAACGACCTGGCACTGGCAGCCAGAGGATGGCTACAGAGAGAGAGAGGAAATGGAGACAATGACCTGGCTGCCAGCAAGGCCTCTTAGGTCACAGCAGAAAATGTCTGTCTTCAAAACCCCAGAGACTTCTACAGCATGAAGGCTGTGGTGAGGTACCATCTGTTGTAGGTCATGCTTTTGTAGTGTTCAGTGAAGGGTGGCACAGTTTTTATTATGAATTTAATATCTAGTTGCTGGTCATGGTAAGAGACATCTAGTTGCCCACTTCACTCACATTTGTAGACAAATATTTATTCCCAGTGAACAGGCCTCTACAAATCTCCATGAGCAAAATCATTTAGAAAGCAAATAAAGTACTTGATAATGAGCCTCATGAGAAAAACAGATCTTCTAGCAATATTTAAAAACGCAGAGTAAAAGTAAGTCAGTTAATTCTTTTATTCTGCTTGAATAAAAGGTTTAGAGGTGCTCACCATCTACAGCAGCATGTGGCAGAAAACATTTTCAATGGGATTTAGACTCCTACAGTATCCACAACACATACAACCCCAAGTTTATAAAAGAGACAAAGCCAAACCCACCCCAATTATCTAACCTGTTAGTCAAAAGACTTACTGTAGAACATACACCAAATTTGTTTTAGTGCACAACATGAAAATTCACTGTATAAAAGAACTTACCTGCTTTAGGCGTTGAAGCGTAACAGAAAAAAAATGTCATCATACTCAGTATTACAGGGTACTGCTTGGGGGTTTTGGCAAATTTTTCCTGCTGTAAAAAGACTGCTATGACAGTAAAAGAGTTAATGATAAATCTATGTTAGTACACACTTCTCACTAAGAGAAAAAATAGATTTGGTCGTCCTTTTTCACGTACTTATTTTGTAACCAGTTTCAACCACTTTAAAGCCTGTCTGGCTGAGTTTGGAATCTGGATACCCTGCTAGTAATCTCCCACTATGGCCCACTCATTCAAAACTCAGTTTGACATTGACTGTGGCTTGACACCTGCTCCATTCAAATTTCCACTTAACGTCATCCCGCTTTGGTTAACAGTGGTAGTGTTTTGACCTCTTACATTGTTTCAGACTGATGCAAATATTTTCTGATAGCTGTACGACTTTTGGAACAAATCAGTTCCGACTGTTAAGGGAACTCTTTCCACTCTGAGTAGTTTTTTTGTATTTTGGATCTTTTTAATACAGACAGGCTTCACTTTACAAACAAAACAATGACGTACTTTCACTCCAGTGCACTTTATGTTGTATTTTGCAGAAAAAAAAATCTGCTGAGGAAACTCCAATTTTATTTATTGTTTTGAAGTGTGAATTCTTTGCTGATTCTAATCCCAATCTATGCACAAAAATGAGGAAGCTAGAAAAGATCCTGACTTGTTAACAAGGTCTGTTTGTCATCTACCAAAAGAACAACTTATGCTATAGAAGTACCTCAAGGTCTGATCTTACTTGAGGCATGTAACCACTAGCTTCCAGGCAAATTCAAGAGTAGAGGTCTTTCCTTGAGTCATCGGAAAAAAAAACCAAACCAGGACGTGGAAGACTATGGAACCTGAAAGGCTAGCGCTGAAACAGCCTTTTCACAATCATGTAAAAGGCCAGAACCAGCACCAAAAATGAACCAATGACTCCTTTATAACCAAGCACACAGAACTATGCTTCTCTAGATAGATACGATTATATAAGGGATTATGCAAATAAATTTGGTCGTGTGAGGATGACCGCATTGGTTCCTGTGAACATTTCCAGCCTGATCTAGATGTTTCCAGAAGCATGGGCATAGTTGACTAAGCTGCGTATTTGTGCTGCTGATCTGCACGCATTCCCCTAACCTAACAAATTACAACCTCAATTTACTGGACAGTACAGAAATCAGGTAGGAGTCCAATCCCACAGTGTAGCAACAATAAACAAAATTGAGGCTTAACCAAAGCTCTTTTCCAACCAAAATGATTCTATACTTCTACGACCTTAAGAGTTCAATCTGCTGCTTCCTCAGGAAGAGCAATTGCAAACTGACTTCTGGGAAACTGGTTCCTCCTACTGTCGAGCATAGGACACACAAATCATGATCAGTGATGTTCTCTCTGTGATACACAGCCAGCTGCACCAGGCTTCTCACTGCTGGGAAATTTGCCCTTGTGTTGAGCTGCACTCAAATGAAATAGGTAAACACTGGAAGTATAATTATTACAATATTTTGTTCTGATTAATAACATCTCATGCAAGGGGTTGTTTCTGCACAGATTCCACGAAATTTCCTATACTTAAAACTTGTGATTTTTTGGTGGACTGTTTTTCTGTCCTGTGTTCCCTTACCTGCCTCCAGAACAAGTTTTTGTAGTTTGCAGTGCATACATGTAATATGCCTGTACAGCCAGAAGAATGCCACCACCCCAGTGATTCTATTGGCTAACTAAAACCAGTGTGTATTAAAAGCAGTGTCCCTTTGACTGACTCGATCTGTGTGTAAACCTTTTTTAGATTAGTTGTGTAAGAATTTCATTGCTCGTGTGGCATCTGTAAATGTAGCTAGTTAAGTCAGGTTTTACTGTAGCACAGTGCTCCCTCTGGTGCTCAAACTATAAATTGCAATTATAGTATTTAATTCAACGCTATTTCTTTGTTCAAACTGAACTGCATGTAATAAAATCACAGGCAATACATCTCTATTCCCAATATTTCTAAGGGAGTCAATGTTACAGACTACTTGAGGTTAGAAATGCTAATTTATTCTAGTTTGGAAGTCTCCAAATAGCTCTCTCTGAGGTAACTATCACCTCTCTAGTGTAGACAGTAAAGCACCAACAGTCAAGGAGATAATCTACAGTAAAACCAATTTTTCTTTCTACTATCTCTAGAAATAATCCAAACTTTGAAAACTGGACAAGAAAATTTAATCATGAATTAAAGTTCATCTATGCAGAGGGAGTTTGTAGATGATTTCCCCAACAAAATAAGCTACTCAGCTGCTCTGAATTCTGGGCACTCCTATCACCTATTCCCTGAGCACCTCCCAGATTTAAGACCGACAATGCAAAGAAGCAGGGAGTTTACAGCTCCCAGAGGCTCAGGGTTACGGTGCTCTGTCAGCCAGGAGAGCAGGAAAGGAATAGGATAGAAAAGGTAAGAAGGAACAGCTCCATGAGATCTCTCTCCACAGCTAAGATAAAGTTTGTCATCACCTGAGTTGGGTAGATAACACTGGAAAATCCTAACTAGATCTGCTGCTGAGATCCAGAGCATTGGCCCTATGAAACTCCAATACAATTACATGCTGAATGACACCATCTCACACTATACCATGCCTGCAGTGATACAATGAATAGGCATGTTCATTCCTACTTACCCACTGACGGATTCCACGAAACAGTTGTTGCTGCTACTCTTTCCCCCTCATGCTGTTCCTCTCCTCCACTGTGGGGTCACTCCTGCAGGCTGCAGTTCTTCAAGAACTGCTCCAATGTGGGTCTTCTCCGAGATACAGTCCTTCAGGACCAGACAGTTCCAGTGTGGGACAACTGTGGGGTTGCAGCTCCTGCCAGGAAACCTGCTCCACGGTAGGCCTCCATGGGCTCCAGAGGGACAGCCTTCCTCACCATGGTCTTCTCCATGGGCTGTGAGGGAATCTCTACTCGGGCACCTGGAGCACCTCCTCCCCCTCCTTCTTCACTGACCTTGGGGTCTGCAGGGCTGTTTCTCTCACAGTTTTCACACTCCCCTCTCCCACACAACTGCCACAAAGGTGTTTTTTTTACACTTTAAGTATTTTCTCACAGAGGAACCACCACCTCAGCTGCTCGTCTCAGCCGTGTCCTGCAGCAGGTCCCTCCTCGGGCTGGCTGTGCCTGTCCTCACAGGGTCTCTGGGCACAGACACCCAGTGTGGTCTCCCACAGACAGCTGGGCACACCCTGGGGCAAAGAAAGGCGGTGTATTTCACATTAATTGTCCAATCTGAAGAACTCCCACAACCAGGGAAGCAACGGCTGAAAGCAGCGATTTGGATTGAGAAATAGTAAATAAAGAGAAAGATAACACAACATAAAACATAAGATTAATATAAGAGAGGTAAATAAAGATTATCTTTAAGCGGAGGTGTGATGAACCTGCATTCAGGCAGCCTCATCTCGAAATCCACCCGACCCAGCTGCAGCCTCTTTAGACACCTGTGAAGATGTGCCTGCCGCGGAGCAGGACAGACAAGCTCGCCAGCTGAAATCCCCGTATTTCACAAGCAGCCCGCCCAGCCTGTCAAGGTACAGAAACAGAGCCATCAGGCGGGGCTGGGGCTCGAAAACACCCGCCTGCCCCCGCCCCGGGGCCGCGCTCTTCCCTCCCCTCAGCTGGGCGCCCATGGCGCCAATGCTGCAGCCCGGACTACGTTTCCCATCGGGGGGCGCGGCGCATGCGCGGTATGGCCCACGCCCCGCTCTGCCCTACCCGCGGGGGCCGGGCCGGCGGGCAGCGCAGTCCGAGGCAGCACAGCGGAGCGCCATGGCGGCGGGGCTGAGGTTTGACGGGCGTGTGGTGCTGGTGACCGGAGCTGGAGGAGGTGAGCAGCACTGTCCCGTCCCAGGGTGCAGCGTGGCGGAGGTTTCGTCTCCCTCCGGAGGCGGCTGGGTCCGTCGCGGGGCTTCCCGCGGGAGGCCGGGCGAGGCGGACAGCCTGGAGTCACCGCTGCCCGCGGCCCTGACAGGTGCCCCGGTGCCCTCCGGTGCAGCGGTGGGGGCATCTCTGAGGGCTTCACGCGTTAAAAACTTACTTTAAAATTTTTTTTATTATTTTTTTCCCCGCAGACGAGGGAGGTGTGGTGGGGGGAGGAGGCTCCGCGCTGCGGGGCAGGCCGTTCCCCGCGGCGGCCCTGTCAGGGGCCGGACCCCGCCCGCCGCGGTGGTGCCAGGGCTGCACAGGGGTTACGGCCACCTCCCTGGCGGTGTTCTGGGGCTGCTGCCGTTTCACCTGAGCCCCAGGACTGCTGACAGTTAGCACGCTAGTGCCGCCGCCAGATGTCTGTTCTTTGCCCTTTAAATACGCGGGAGGAGTAGCGCTGCTCCACACCCGTCACTCATGGAAGTCCGGCTCCGCGTACTGCTTGGCTATCCTCATTTCTCCCGGTTTTGCCTTGGACATGGCGATTGACGCTGGTAACCTGCCTGGCCTGGCTCGGCGTGGTTCCAGCTGAGGTCTGATACTGCTGCAGCCTTCCCTCAGCCTCTGCTGGGCGGCAGCCGGAGGACACGGAGGGCGGGGAGGGAGTTCCTTCAGCAGCAGGGCTGGCCGGGGCTGCCGGTGGGTGGGCTGGGCGCCTGGCCTCTCCAGGGGAGGTGGTTCTGCAGTGGAATGCTTGGTTTTGCCAGGGAACGTTTTGTCTGTGGTGTGGTGTGGGGTTGGGTGTTTTGTCTTGTCTTCCCCCCCCCCCCCCCGCCTTTTTCCTTTGAATGCATGCTTTGAGCTTTTGGTGCTTCCAATGAAGATATGAGCTGCGAGCGTGAACAAGAGAAAGAGTTTGTAGTTGCGATCAGCTTGTTCTGCCATCCTCTGAGAAGGTTCTGCCTTCCCACAGTCGTGTTTTGCTCTTTTTTTGTGGAGCTGGCATAGCCAGAGGAGTCATTTTGGGGGCCTAGGTTGTGTGGTGTCTTGTGGAGAAGGAACACGAATATGAAGTTTTGTGGAAAGCACTGGGCAGTCCACTCACATCACATGAGGGTGACAAACTTGAGACTAATTGAGGCTGGATCTTTGGTGCTTTTCAGCTTCTGCTAGCTGTACTGATACATTTATGTGGTTGTATCTGTGTAACAACTCTCACCGAAGAACAGGTTAAGACCTTACATAATAGCAAAACAAAGACACTTGGGCAATAACAAAGCTTCTAAAAAGCACTCCATGGCGCAAAAATTGCATGTCATAAGTGCGGGTGCAGTCACCCTTCTAGAATTAGGCTCCTTGAAAATGGTTTGTTAACAGAGAAAACTCTTCTTGGATGTTTTATTTCATGATAGGTTTTTTTGATAAGTGGTTGATTACATTTCACCCAAGATAAAGGGAAGCGCTGTTGAGTTCAGATTAGTTCTTGTTTTGCTTTTATTTAGTTTACAGCACTGTATTTAGACTGTACTGCTAATAGCATTGTTTGTCAATATTGTATTTTAAAGTGGATGCCAGGGAACAAGTAGGAGCTGGAAATTCATCTGAAACATCTGAATTGTTAATTTGTTTTAAGTGAGACCTATTTTCACATATATAGGCATCTAAAAATACAGTAGTTTCTTTTCACTTTGGGCAAATCCCTTGTGAAGTATTGTTCCTGCCTGGCATGCAGCATTGCCATTGTTTATGCAATTCAAGCTAAGTTGTGGTTGATTAAGCGTTCAGTCCTTGCTTACCCATAGCAAATACTGGCACATATATCATGGTCTGGGTTTTATACACTTCTCAGTTGTGTGGCTTTTCAAAACAAAAAAAAGTTTTCTTGAAGTTGGGTTAGTTCAGGCAACGGACGTATATGCACCTCCTATGTGGTACTCTCCATTGCAGAGGCCTGTAGGAGTCTTAAGGAAAATTCCAGTTTGTTGGTGTGAGATCAGTGTGTTTCAAAACAGTTTAAACAGTTCTTTTCATTGTGTTGTTTGGTTGTTGTTTTTTTTCTTTTGAGGGCTAGCTTTGAATGTTTTGTTAAAGGGCAAAGGGATACTGTTGCAATCTGAGAAACACTTCTCTGATTATCTTTTTATCAATTCTTAGTTTCTTTTGGAATAAAAAAGGATCGTTATCATTGATTTCAATAACTTTTGGCTGGCACAGTAGATAATATCTCTGTAAATCATTTGTCGTAACAAAGAACTAATGTATAACACACCTAGAATCTAAGTGAGATTAAAGGTGCAAGAGACTTGCTTTTGTATGTGAGGCAAAAATTACAGCCTTATGATAGGTAAACTATGGATGCATCTGGTTAACTGTGGTATTAAGTGACTCCTTTTTATCAAATAATTGGAGGGATTTTTTCAGTATATCTTCAGTCACAGTTAAATTTGGTCAGTTTTTTCTTCGAATCTTAAAGACTAACTTTAACTAGGGAAGTATCTTATTCACTTAAGATGTGATTAATTAACTTGAAATGTCCCCTCCTTCTTCAAGACATTAAAGTCTCTGCCTTACAAATGTATTTTTCTGTTGTAAGCACAAACTCAGCAGCACACAGGTTTCCCTGATGGTTCTGTTGAGTGCAATAAGAAAGAGTAAGCATGTTTTGTTTGGTTCTTGTTTTGTTTGGGGATTTTTGTGGTTTTTTGTTGTTTTGTTTTTTTTTTTAACGGGAGGTTTTGTCCACAATTTATTGGTTTGTTTACTTTTATGTTTTGAACTTAGGTGAAACATTTAACTCCTGGGGGAAATAGTGTTTTATTTCGAACCTTCAAGGTATTTGTGTTGATTTGGTGCATTTTTCTTCATGCAATTCATTTTTGTGTAGCTTTTTCTCTGAATTGTGATCCAGGCGACAAATTGACTTTTTTTAAACTTTTATTTTTTAAATTAGGTTTGGGCAGAGCATACGCTTTGGCTCTTGCTGAGAGAGGAGCTTCAGTAGTTGGTAAGTTTTATGTTAACTAACTTGATCTAGATAATAACCTTTGCCTTTTCAGATGGCTCGCATTCAACAGTCCATGCCCTTTTAGACAGTAACCTTTGCTATTTAATGGTTTTCTGTCTTATCTTTTGCTATTTAAATTTTGCTTCTAAGCTTTATTTTCTTATGAAACAAGTTCCCCAAGTTTGTCCAAGGGCTTATCTTTGCTGGAAAGCCAGTTTGAATCAGATAATTTCCTGGACTTGACATTCATCCATGCATAGCAATCTTTACCATGAGCTCTGGCCAGAGAGGGTGTTGTCTTAGGTGAATACTGTTCAGAAACTTTTAATATGACTGTTTGAAAATGTGAATATGTGATCTTCTAGTAACTTCTCCCAGGAAAGAAGTTATGGGTTGTAATGCAGTATCAGTAGCCCCCAGAAAACATGTGCTGAAATTGCACTGCATTGTTTCTTTCTGCGGCACATCACACAGAAGAGCCATCTGGTCTCAATGACAGTGCCAAATAGCTCTCAGTAAAAGATTTCTGGTAGTTTCATAGTCATTTGGTTGAACCTTCGTCAGGGAATATTTAGTTGTGCAAAATGCTGTATCACGTAGAGTCACAGAATCATTAAGGTTGGAAAGGACCTCCAAGATCATAAAGTCCAGAATGACCTATGACCTTATGAGGGTACAGAATGTATCCTCAGCAAGTTTGCTGATGACACCAAACTAGGAGGAGTGGCTGACACACCAGAGGGTTGTGCTGCCATTCAACGAGACCTTGATAGGCTGGAGAGTTGGGCGGGAAAAAACTTAATGAAATTCAATAAGGGCAAGTGTAGAGTTTTGCATCTGGGGAAGAACAACCCCATGTACCAGTACAGGTTGGGGGCTGACCTGCTGGAGAGCAGTGTAGGGGAAAGGGACCTGGGGGTCCTGGTGGACAGCAGGATGACCATGAGCCAGCAATGTGCCCTTGTGGCCAAGAAGGCCAATGGCATCCTGGGGCGTATTAGAAAGGGAGTGGTTAGTAGGTCAAGAGAGGTTCTCCTTCCCCTCTATTCTGCCTTGGTGAGGCCGCATCTGGAGTATTGTGTCCAGTTCTGGGCCCCCCAGTTCAATAAGGACAGGGAACTGCTTGAGAGAGTCCAGCGTAGAGCCACAAAGATGATTAAGGGAGTGGAACATCTCCCTTATGAGGAAAGGCTGAGGGAGCTGGGTCTCTTTAGCTTGGAGAAGAGAAGACTGAGGGGTGACCTCATTAATGTTTATAAATATGTCAAGGGTGAGTGTCATGAGGATGGAGCCAGGCTCTTCTCAGTGACATCCAATGATAGGACAAGGGGCAATGGGTGTAAGCTGGAACATAGGAGGTTCCACATAAATGTGAGGAAGAATTTCTTCACAGTGAGGGTAACAGAACACTGGAACAGGCTGCCCAGAGAGGTTGTGGAGTCTCCTTCTCTGGAGACATTCAAAACCCGCCTGGACATGTTCCTGTGTGACCTGATTTAGGTATTCCTGCTCTGGCAGGGGGATTGGACTAGATGATCTTTTGAGGTCCCTTCCAATCCCTAACATTCTGTGATTCTGTGATTCTGTGACCTGAAAGAACATGTATTGGCTGACCACAGGTAAAACTCCATTATGTCATGGCCTTATTGCACAATAGCTAAATCAGTAAGTTAAGAACTGACTGTCTGTAAGGGAGACTTCTTGTTTCCCTTTGGAAACTGCACCTCACTTCACTTTTTCTTATAGCTGTGCTTTGCAATTACGTCTACATAATTGTATTTTTTTTTCTTAGTCTTATTCTCTTATGATTCTGACTTCAAAGAGTTGAGAAGCTGTTTATGTAAAGATTTGAATTTTTTTAACTAAGCAGATATGAGACTCGTGTCTTGTCTCTTTAAAACAAGTTCCTTTTTTCATGTTATGGAAATGAAGATGCGTTGTAAGAACAGGGATCAAATACTCTACTTGGAGGAATACCAGTGGGTTCCAACATAGGAGTTTTTTCTGTCCAGTCCCACATCTCTCTCTGTACAACCTTTTGTTGAGTGAGTTGCTGTCGGTGTGGCTAGACTGACCAGTGTGACCCAAGTGGAAATCTCCCTTTTCTTATCACCCACAGGCTGCCTGCTACCATCTTTTTTGTCATGATTTGTCTCTTTCATGCTTCACATCAGAAAAAGCTGAAAGCAGGGGAAAGGGCATGTTTTATTTTTGTCTTGCAGCCTGTTTTATGTCTATGTCCACCTGTTTCTTCCTTTTCAGTATACCTGCAGGCCCTTCTTGTGTTGCTCTTTCAGTTTAGATTAGAGTCATGCTTTTGAAGCATTTCTTCTGATTTATATCTATTTGTATTTTTGTTTGCGTTGTGGGATGGTATTGAAGTGCATGAGTGGAGTTTCTTTGAAAATTGAACTGGAAGATGAGTTTTAGCAGCACAGCTGAGTTTTTCCAAATGTGTGTTTGGTTTGTGGCACTAGACTACAATGAGAAATGAGCTGGTTAATTTTTTTAAAAAGCATGTACTGTAGATGTCAGCTCCTCAACACCAACTGTTTCACTCTATAAATTTGCTTCTGCTGCTCTGCACTGCTTGCTAATAGCCTTAGAGAAATTATTTTCTATGGTTCAGACTGTAACTATGCTCTGTCACAACTGCTACAGTCTCTGGCTTTTTTCTACTGGATGTTTTCAGCTGGAAATTGTATGATGTAAAGCTTGAGCTTAATATAATGTTATTTATCTGGGTTTTTTTGCTTGTTCTTTTAAATTACAAAACTCAGTTATGTTATCATTTTCAAAGCCTCGACTAGCTCTGTTCTTTCTTGCGTACTCACTTTTGCTTCAACTCTGTGTCTGCACTCAACCTAAGGTGCTTTGCTGCCTTTGGAAATTTTCCCAAATATTTAATTAAGCTTTCATCGACAAATTACTGTTGAAGTGAAGGATAAACATGTCTGTCATAGAGAGCTCTAATGTCTTAACAAGACTATCTGAACATTTTTGTATAAATATTTACCACAAAATTGTCCACGCTTCTTTCCCAGGACAGATAGAAATCCTAGTGCTGTTCCTGACTCGCTTTAATGTCTCATTAAAGACCTTTGATGTTGCAGACGGAGCAGTCTGCCCATACTGGCTATTCTGATGCTTCACTACACTTGGAAATTTTCCCTAGTGCTTCACCGGAATTATGTTAGCTGCGTGTTCAAACTGCTAGGTATTAATCCATATAGCTGGGATATTTGGTCTTCTTTATTTTTTGCATCAGTCTGTTAATGTACTTGACCATATCATCATGTTCTGTCTTAATTCTTCCTGCTTCAGGCTGGGTGGTTTTGTTTTGGTTTGTTGTTCTTTTGTTGTCATTTTTTTTCCCCTATTCTTTACATGACTTCTGCTTTGGCATACAGATTTTCTGCTGTGTTTCTACATTTCTCTTGAAGTGCTGCACACAAAGTTGTATACAGGCTTTCAGATGAGACTTTCTTGGTCTGAGTAATAGAGAACGATTTTGTCATGTGTCCTGCAAGCTATGTTGTTCTTTACCTGGGGAGTATTAAAAGAAAAAAGAAAAAGGGCACAGTTTCAGGGTTTATTTCCTTTTGTGAAGATACAGCAAACTTACAGTTGCTGTTTATCATCAAGACTACTATGAATATCTTGCATATTTTGTGTATTTCACTATGGTTGGTTTCTTAAGGACTTTAAAATGTTAGAAGGCACAAAGCTGGAGCTCACCATAACAAACACTGTTTAGCAAAATACCAATGTTGCATGTAAATCCACAGTCAGTTCTGATTTTCTTACAATTTCATTTTGCACTCATTGAAACATACTTCTTACCATTTTTTAAAAATTATTTTTCCAAATATAATGTCTGTATGGATTTTTTTTGGAGTGTGTTTGTCCACCTGACAAATTCAGTGAAACTGTGGGGCATGCAAATACAGCAATGCAACAAACTGTGGTGATGATACAGTGCAGCTACAATTAATGATGCATGTCCCAGTACAAAGAGCAGCCTGGAAACAAGTCCTAAAACCATAGAATAGCTTTGATTGGAAAAGTCCTCTAAGATCATCAAGTCTAACTATTAACTATTAACCTAGCAGCTCTCTGTCAGGTGGCCCTCATATCCCACTCAAGCAGGATGTGAAGCTCCAGAGCAGGTTCCTTTCCCTTTGTTTGGACTGCTTGATCTGCTCTATTGCTAAGTTTACTAGTAACATTTTAGCTACTCTATTAAACAGGAACAAAATCTTCTCAGTCTTATTTTTTGTTCATGCAGTAGCTATAGAAGTTTGACAGGAGACCAGAATTAATCACCTATTATGGATATGTAATCTCAATCTTAATCTCTGAACTGCAGTAACATAATTAGAGAGGTAGCCTGGGCAGGGCAAGAAAGTTGAATGCATGGTGTAGAGAGGAAAAAAAAAAAAAAGTTTTTTCCCCATGTTAATTTAAAAAAATGATACTGTATGTTATACTTCTTTTTTTAAAAAACAATAATAATGTGATGTACTGTTCTTGTCTAATTATCTGAGATTCTCAGTAGGATCCAGGTGCAGCGAGTTTTATTAATACTCCTTGTCACTTCCAGCATGACAATGACATAAGGAGAGACAATGAAGTCTGTTAACAATGAAAAATTAATTTCTTTGTGATGCGCAGTGAACGATCTTGGAGGTGATTTCAAGGGATATGGCAAGAGCTCCTCAGCTGCTGACAAAGTTGTCAGTGAAATCAGAGCAAAAGGAGGGAAAGCAGTACCCAATTATGGTATGTTATTTTTTTCCCAGACTAGTGTAATCTATAGGAATAGTTTCTCTATAGGAATAGCGGACTTGTTGAATGGAAAGTTTGCACTGCTTAATAAAGGACTACTGCCAGATTGCCAATACCATATAAATTAAATAGGTGTAATGTAATGTGGAGTAGGGAGACAGAGATGCTAAAAGCTAGTCCATAAATTGCTTTTTAAATTAATACTTGTCTAGTAATGCCCTTCTCTTTCATGTGTTTTCTTAACATTGAAATGCTAAGAAACTGTCCATCTGCAATTGTCAGAGGCAAAATGAGAATGATTCTTCCTTATTTTGCTTCTTGTTTTTCTTGCAATAGCAACCATTGTGCCATTTAGCCTTACTGTGTGGGATTTGCTTTAGGCCACATGAAAATAATGGCCAAATTTGAATTTATTTACTATTGGGGTTGTACACAATTTATTTGTCTTAACTCCATGGAATTAATCATTAATATCCTGGAATTGCAGTGTATCCAATTCATTTTACTTGAAAATTCGTACTTTTTTCTTACAGATTCAGTGGAAGATGGTGAAAAGCTTGTGAAGACTGCACTTGAGGCTTTTGGGAGGATAGGTGCAGTTGCTTAATTCTTCTTGTAACGTCTTTGCAAGTCCAGAGCCATTATAAACAGTGCAATTGGCAACAAGTATATGAAGTGCAGTGTGACAGCAGTAGAATTTACCATCCCTTGAAGCCCTTAATCATTGAAACCTGTATCAGGGGCTTTCCACTTCAAACCTGAATGGGCAACTTTTCTGTCTTTTTGGTACTTTTTAGCAGAAGTTTAAAGCTCAATATATGATTCTTGTTTTCCTGTCCTTCAGAATTTTGGTACTTCAGTAGTGGTTAAAAATTTCTCTTTCAAAGCACAGAGTTCATAATTATTATAACTAGCTGCATAAAATTAGGATAAATAATGTTGCTGGTAAGTCAGGGATTCTCTGTTATGTTTTCGAAGGTCTTTTGCCTATGTGAAGATGAAAATGCTTTAACAGAAATTAAAAATACAACAAGCTTGCAGTATGTTGTCTAACAAGTAATGTTCCTCTTTGCCATACGATTGCCACTGTTTTATTGTGAAGATTATGTGATTTTAATTTAGGGTTCAATGGCTAGAAGTACACACGATCAAAGCCAACAGGAGCCAAATTAAATATTCAACAAATTGTTATGATCTGGGTTGCTCTAGTGGCTCTGTGACTGTGTGGTTCTTGCAGTTATCAGTTGGGCTTACTGCAACAAAGATGGTGGCATAATCAGGAGCACTCGGGAATTCAAAGCAAGCTGCAAAACTCTGCAGAATGGCTGCATCATGCAGGCTTTGTATTCCTAGGTAGCCACCACTTCTCAGCTATACCCCCTTATTGGGCTTTGTTCTGTTGACAGGCCAAGACTTGCCTGTACTGAAGTATTTTGTCTTGTCTTGATTATTGTCCAGTGGTAGAGTTCCACTATTGTGGACAAATAGCTGAAGAATAGTAGTATGATGTATATGTGCAGTGTTCTTGTCTATATATATATTTAGAAGTGGGAAAAAAATAGAAACAAGCTTGTATTTTATCACTGCATTCACTTATGAGGTTTTTTTGTTTCTTTTTTGTTTGTTGTTTTTTTTTTTTTTTCCAGATATTGTTATAAACAATGCTGGGTGAGTAAAATGAAAGTTTTTTCCTGTTTGATTGTGGGCTGTCACTTTTGTGTAAACACCCATTCATGTTTTGTTTGTTTTGGTTTGTTTTTTTTCTCCTAATGATGCATTTTAGGATCCTAAGAGACCGTTCATTTGTTCGGATAAGTGATGAAGATTGGGGTGAGTTGATAAACTTTAAAATGTACTTTCTATGTGGAAGATGAAAGGTACATCCCTCCCATTGGTGTAAGGAAGAAGAGAAGTTGGGGAAGGCTGTCTATGCCAGGTCAGAGAATTATCTTTTGCCCTGAAAGCTTAGTGGTAGATTGCTTGTGTTCACCTGCCTTGTATTCAGCTTGCAAACCAGATCTGTGCTGCAGTGCATCGTAAGTGTATGTAGTTCCAAAGGGGAAGAAAGGCTTTAGCTGCCACTCCTGGTTGCTGAGTGGAATACAAAAAAGAGCCATGTGAAACACACACAATAGTTTTTGTGAGCAGAACACATTCCTAGCGCTAGCGCTGACAGGCTTAAAATACCCAGGACTAGCAACAGAGGAAAGAAAGCTGATGTGCCAAGGAAAAGAAAAACGGGGAACTTTCAGTGAAATGGTAGATGGTGACAAGCCAGCTGAGCAGACTTTTGCAAAGATGGTCTAGCTTCTGTAGTCCTTGTTTGACAGTGCTTAAGTGCAGGAATTTTGAATGCTAGTGAATTCTGTACAGGAGAGCCCCATCCAAGAGGCAAAAGAGATGATGAGTGTATGTTCAGGCAAGCACTTCAAGATTATCTATAAAAAAGAAGAAAAGCCCGCCACTTTTTAAGTAACAGTTTGAGACTGTGAAGAGAGTGCAGTTTTTGTCATGAATAAGAAACAAATGGTGTATTTCTAGTTGGGAGATGAAATCCTGGCATTGTTAAACTGACATTAATTTGTTCCTAGATATAATTCATAGAATTCATTTGAGGGGATCATTCCTGGTCACCCGAGCTGCATGGAATCATATGAAAAATCAGAAATTTGGCAGGTAAAAATTTGCCTTTTTTTTTTTTTTTTTCCCCCCCTTTTTTTTTTTCTTTTTCAGTAGGGTACATCAGACTGCTGCATGCCCTGACAGTGAAGGAGGAGTTTTGCATCCTTTTCTGTCACTGTGATGAAAGAAAATCAGTCCAAATGTTTGAAGGTTTTTTCCATGTAGATGCAGATATCCCAGATGGGAGCTGTAGGGTTATAGAAATACCATTTCTTTGCATGAGGACTCGTTATAAATATTTGATTCTTGTATGTTGCTGGAAGTCCAAGGGATTCTTCTGCTCCTTCTTACTCAAATGACAGGTACAAGCAGTTCTACTTGTGGTTGTAGGTTGGTTTTTTTGTTTGCGGTTGGGTTGTTTGGTTGTTAGGATGGGGGGGGTGGTCCCCCTTTGGACAAATGTACTTGTCTTAGAAGCTGTGGGAATGTTCTTAGTCTATTTTGGTATGTGTTACTGTTAACTGAAAGAGTGCAGTGAATTCAGACCTTACGTTTTCTCACTTTGGTTGTTTTTCCTTATCAAAATGATGATATGATTATATTAATCATAACAACCATACCCACATGTTGAAAGCTGTATTAGCTGCTTTGTCATCCTGTGACCAAGGTGACATTCATTCTTATCCAGGGGACTGAACTGTAAAGATAAGGGAAGAGATCAGGAGGCAGAATACACGGCTAAAGTCTAGGAGTTGCTTCCATTTAGGAAAATGCTTCCCTTGGCTCCTTTTCTGTATTTGCTGAGATAACAATGGTAGTGAGTACTTCTACAGTTTATGTATAGGTGTGTGCTGTCTTCAAAATGCCTGCTTTATATAGATTTTGTAGCTTTTTTCATCTTGATCATATTGAATCAATACTTGTAACATATCTCTTTATTTAGATTAAAAATAGTGGGTTATTGCTAGTGAGGGTGAGGCAAAAATGAAAAAAATCTTGATCCCCGCTATGCAGTGTGTTTACAGTAGATTGAAACAGATTCCAGCAAGGCTTTCTTTAAAAGTGAATATGTAGACCCTTTTCTTTTGAATTCCAGTTTATGAGAAGACATGCAGCACAACGTTTTCTTGCCTCAAACCAGCTATGAACTGCAATGGTTTTAGAGTTTTCTTGCGAGCAGTTCAGTAATCTCCACAGAAATAATGTTAGGGAACAGCAAAGGGCAAGACTTTGCTATCTTCTTCCTTCATGTTTTTAACGCTCATTAGGATTCTTTGAATGTGAATTCTGTAAGATTACGTCTTGATATATTACCAGGTAGATATTTAGGTGAAGTAATTTTCGTTAAAATAATTTTCTTCTGACCACTGAAGGCATTTATTAGTTATAAGAATAACACCACTTGGAGTGCAGTTAGGATGAGGGGTAATGGCCTCAAGTTGTGACAGGGGGTGTTTAGATTAGATGTGAGGAAAAATTTCTTCATTGAAAGAGTTATCAGGCGTTGGAACAGACTGCTCAGGGCAGTGGTGGAGTCCCCATCCCTGGAGGTATTTAAGATACGTGTAGATGTGGTGCTGAGGGACATGGTGAATTAGCAGTGCTGGGATAATGGTTGGACTTGATGATTGATCTTAGAGGTCTCTTCCAACCACGGCTATTCTGTGATTCTATGAATACTCTCCCCAGGGAAGTGTTGGATTCCCCAACATCGGACACTTTTAAGACTCAGCTGGACAGGGTGCTGGGCCATCTTGTCTAGACTGTGCTTTGCTAAGAAAGGTTGGACAAGATGGTCCGTGAGGCCCCTTCCAACTTGGTATTCTATAATTCTATTAAAAGAAAATTATTTTCTCTATGCTGTATCCTACTGTCACAGAATATCTGTTCTAGTTTTGCATTATAACTGAAAAGACTGACTGTTAGTTTTCTGCTACTATGACAATGCTTCAGGATTTTTCAGATGTTTGCTATCAATCAAACATAAAAAACATCTGTCTGTTAGCAAAGACAACAAATAGTGTTTTGTTATTTGCATACTTTTGTTTTGTGGAATATGGAGAACATAATGTCAAAGCTGGAAAATGCTGTTGTGTAGGATTAAACAACTTGAAGAAATCCTTGAACTCTTTTTTTTCTTTTTCTCCTCTCCCCTAAGAATAATTATGACTTCCTCAGCAGCTGGAATATATGGAAACTTTGGTCAGGCAAACTACAGTGCTGCAAAACTAGGCCTTCTGGGTCTTTCAAACACAATTGCAATTGAAGGCCGGAAGTACAACATCCACTGCAACACAATTGCTCCTACTGCTGGATCCAGACTGACCCAGACTGTCATGCCACAAGGTGAATCATTTAAGGTCTACGTGTATTGATATTTTTCAGTCAACTGAAGCACAGTTACCTTTCTTACCTCTTAGAAAATGCAAATTCTTTACACTTCATACACTAATTCATTATTCCTACTGTCTTTTTGTCTCTAAACTGTCAACTTACTTTGTCTGTTGTAAGGAATTCTTACGTTCTGCCACAAGATAAGAAGCAATTTTTGTAATTCACAAAAGCAATTTCATGTGGCAAGGCTCTTTAACTATAGTCTCTTCCAAGATCCTCCTATGCTAGTGGAAAGGCTTGTTTGTTTCATCAGATGTGGAATCAGGTATGTGCATATGATGTCTGCACTTGTTATAATATTGTCTAATTGCAAAACACCAGTTTTTGCAAAACATGTCATGTGTCTACTTCATTCCATGATCAGCAGGAGATGATAATGAACTGAGTTGCCTAATATATTATGTTTTTCTTTATTGCACAGTTACTAATCTTTGAATGCTTGAACAGGTTTTAAGAGAGTACTGTACTGAGAAGTTAGTCTAAAGAACATTGTAGGAGACAGCTGTGTGTGAGTGTAAATTTAGGATAAACAGAGTGACTAATTACTTTGGCGAATTATGAGAAGAAACAAAAACAATTGGGGAAAAAAGTCTGTAAAAGGAGATTGCTCGTAGAAAGTCTTCTAGAATCAGCCTATTTCATTTCCCTCTTGCCTTTCTTTTCACTAGTTATAGGCTGATTTCAAAGGTAGGGGACTCGTTATGTTTTTCAGACTGGTATACAAGATATCGAAGAGTAATATGTTTTATAGAGTTATGCATGGATTGAATGCATGATTTTGTTTGACTGATTAAATTCTATGTAAATTATCCTGCATTAGGTCTAAACAATCGTAGTGATCAGGAAATCTAGCACCCCTATAGATTGTAGTTTCCAAGGATTTATTGTGCTTACTTACATAAGACTAAAATAGCTGAGTTCCTGAAGTGTAAAGTGGAGTTCAGTAGCTGGAATCTCCTGAAGATACTTACATAGAGGGATAAAAACGCCTCCTAATTTTTGTTCTCATTTTAAGAAGAGTGAGATCCTTTGGTCTCCCTGTAAGATCATTACAGCTCTGATCATTTATTTCTTACCTCTCTCCCTTCCTCTCCACTTTTTCAAATACTCTTAAAAGGTTTGGACACCAGAACTTTAAAAACATTTTCACGTGTCTGATCGGATTATCCTTGTTATTTTAGTAAGGTACTTTCCTGCCCGTCTTCAAATGTCTTCAAATGCAAGCACCTATGCTTTTGCATTGCCACAGTTATGTATGTTCAACTTGGCTGACTTGTTGTTCTTCCTAGAACTCTAAATGTAGTTTGTATCTTCTGTGTTGTTTGTTGAACTTCTACTACCTGTTTATTAATTCATTTGATAGTGGATTAATAGCATTAGTGACAACTGTCTAGTGCTAATTTTTTGAGATTAAATGGTGTGTGGCATGAAGTGGAATAATTAAAACATGCTATATTAAATGGAATTCAGTTTCCTTTTACCTTTGTGCAATTTCTGAAAATGAACTTCTGTTACTTCAGCTTGGTTATTAAGGAAGTTGTTAAGGATAAACTTTCCCAGCTCTTCATCTGTTAGCGTACATTTGAAAGTGCTTGCTGGCCTTTATCTGAAGAACAACTATGCATCTGTTGCTGTTGAAAGGATAATATTCTAAAACCTGAAAAAAGAAATGAAACAAAGGTATTTTTTCTTTTAAGGCAGTGGATAGAATATGTGTTAAGAGCTGCCTGGACAACTGCACGCTACTCTGTGACAATATAGTTTTCTCATTGTGCCAGATGACAATGCAAATCCCAAAATAGAGTTGAGATATAAATTTATCAGGCCTGATAGTTTCTGATATCTCATTTGGAAACATCAGCATTTCCAAATGGGATGTTTCTCAAAATATTCATCATCTGCAATTCTTTTCATACTGTCTTTTCTGTATAAGTGACTAGCAAATTAAACCAGAAATTGCTCAGGTGCATCTCCATCACAATTACGTCTAGCTGCCTTGTCCTTTTTTCCGGCTGCCTGTCAGATGAACATTTAGGAAGGTACCTGACTTTGCAGTCTGTGCAATATGATATTCCCAACATTTAGGCAGTCTTTCATCTATCTGGCTGAGAATCAGTGTCATTCGGTTTAGAGGCATACACGTATTTCACAAGTTGTTCGTGGATTTTCAAACTTTCATTTCACATATCCCTTCTTTTTATGGCAGAACACTGTTGGTTAAATTCTCCCTTGCTCTGCTGTTCATCAGAAGGTGTTAGAGTAAGAACAATTTTGTGAAATCATACAATATTTCTGTTCTATGATTCTTTCCCTCCAATTTTCTCTAGATCTCATTGATGCTTTCAAACCAGAGTATGTTGCTCCCTTAGTTGTTTGGCTTTGCCACGAGAGCTGTGCGGAGAATGGCAGTCTGTTTGAGGTAATTTTTTATTTTCCCTTTCTTCCTCCTCTTGCCCTCCCTTTACCTCTTCTCCTGAAATCAGTCATTTGCTTTAGACTGTCCAGTCTTAACCTTTTTGCTGAAATTGAATTATTATGTGAGTTACTACATACTCAGCATAGACAGAAGAAATGTTGACCCTGTTGTGCTGTGTGTGACAAGTACATCAGGCAGTAACAACCTTGTCAGATTCTGGTGTGTGCTCAAAATACTACTGATTTGATTGTTACAATTCTTATTGTAGCCTTACAAGTTTGAAAAGGTACCAAAGCAACTACTTCAAAATAAGGTTTTGTTTTCTAAGTCATTCAAACACAGAAAGCAACTTGAGGGAAGAATGAATCACTTAATTATGGAATACATTATAGGTACTGCCATCAAACTGCTAACTTATAATTTGGATGAAAGCTGTTATGTTGTTTATGGAGCTTTATGTTGCTCACATTCCAGTGCTTATCTAAACTGTTAAATACAGCCAGCAGTAGTTCAGAAATTTTTGTGATGTTGAGTTTGTTCTGAAGTACAGTTTTGTTTCCCTACATTACCAAAACTTTGCTTTGTAACATGTAATAAGCTGATTTATTTTTTTTTTCCTTGGCAGGTGGGAGCTGGATGGATTGGAAAATGTAAGTACTTTGTGTTGCAGCATTGATTTTGTTTTTTGAATTGACAGCAAAAGCACAAAAATAATCTTTGCAGTTAACCTCTGCTAAAGACATTTTTATTTAGGGAGAGAAGATTAGCAGAAGCCTAGGGTTCTGAGAAGACTACTTATTTTAAGTAAAAGTCACAAATTTCACTAAGCATGGGGGGAACTGTTAGCTTAGGTATGTGCTTAGTTATGCTTTTGAGCTGACTAATAGTAACTGAAAATCTGCCTAAGTAACCTTAACTCTTGAATCCTGGTGGTGTAATTGAAGTCAAGAAGAATCTCCATTTTTGGTGCTAAGTATACATTGCTGCCTTTTCTTGGTAACTTCAAGTTTTCACTGTATAAAAGTAGCACATGCTGGTACACAGACTGTTTTTTAGTTGCTTTCCACCTCTATTTAGACTTCTATAAAAATACTAGTGATATGCATTAATAAGTTGAGGCAATTAGCCTTCTAATAACCAGTAGCTTTGCTAGCTAAGTGTTTTCCTTGAGTGACTCCAGTAACTATCTTAAATGTGAACGTAAAGAAAACTCGCAGACAATACTGAAGGTTTACAAGGTGGAAAACTTAATTCAGTGTGTGAAATGTCTTAACTTTTTCCTCAGTATGTTGAACCTAATACCAGCATAATTTTTCTGAACTGTTCAAAGACTTTTCAGCCTACGTGAATATCACCAGTGGGTTTTAAGTAGGGCAATTAATTCAAGAAATGGTTCCCCCTTCTTCCAAAACATTTTTTTGCCCACTTGATAAAGATTTTGTACATTTCCAATGAACTGTAGATGTTCTGGTGGCAGTAGAACAGCTTTTCCCAGGTAGTATAATAAAAAGATTAAACAAATGAGTGCAGCAGCATAAAACCTCTTGCTGCCCATCCTAAGGAGTTCAGTTTTAATACAGCTGCAAATCTGTGGCTTCTCTTTGGTCAAAAGAAAATACCACTTTTCATCATTATAGTGGCTACTGTTGAAGTCTTTAAAATGAAACCAGGTTGTTAATGAGGTACCAGTATTCCTTATCTATTGCTAATAAAGGAGAAAACCAACATGGCAGATTAAGGATTAGTTGCAATACAGGAAGTCTGTATCCTTCCAGAGCTGATTTCACATTAGCCTTACCAGTTTCTCTCAAGGTACATTACTGAAATACAACTTTAGGGACACTTTTGAGGTGCTGCTTACTGGTATTAACATTTTTCATAGATAACAAGTGGTTTTCAGGTTTTCCCTATAGCTTTCCAAGGTTTTCAGGAGATTCCTAAGCATTAATAGCCAGAATCATGTCAGAAGAGAATGTCTGTAGAAACATACTAGTTATAACTTTTCACTAGACAAAATCCTAAAACTGATGTAATAAGTTCAGAGAGGAATCAATCTGTTGTGGCTTTAATGAAATGTAAAACCAGTGCTCTTCCCTTTCTAAATGTTAGTTAAAATCAGTGAGCCCTTTTAGTCCAGCTTGAAGTTATACTGGAGAGTTAAACGGGAGTGCTTACAATCTTTCCTTTCTTGCACTGTCTTGAAAGTAGTGGCCTAGATCAAAGTGATCTAAAGGAACTAAAAGTTTCTTTGTTTATTTGAACTCTCTGGCTCATGTTTCCCATTAGTGCGCTGGGAGCGATCCTTGGGTGCTATTGTCAGAGGAAAGAATCAGCCAATGACACCTGAAGCAGTGAGAGATAAATGGGAGGAGGTCTGTGACTTTGGTAACGCCAGCAAACCCAAAAGTATCCAAGGTAAAGGACACTTTGATAATGTGGACAGTTTGGGCAAGCACAGCTTAGAAGAGAATGCTTTCTTGTCAGACATTTGCTGAAACTTTACTTCAAAAGCCTACAGAACCAGTGAATTATTTTGTTAACATGTGACATTAGTCATTTGCTGTTTCAGTGCAGTCAGGTCTTTTTAAGGAAACTTTTGTGTTCTTACCTTTAGAATTAAGACAGTTTTAACTTTCTTAAAAGTTTCTAGGGAAGCAACATCTCTGTCATTTTGTGTATTACAAAAAGACTGATGGTAGTGTTTTATTCGATTGCACATATATACAGGTAGTAGCAGTGTAACAGAGAGATTGTATTTTCTTTTCAGTCGTGGAATTTTTTTTTTGGTAGACATTTCCGTACCAAAAAGCTCTCTGTTAAGTGATTTGGTATAACACAGCAAAGAAGTATTCTTCCTTACTGCCTCGTGTTCCTGGGTAACATCACCCCTTCGGCTGGCACCCAAGATAACTGTCTTTCAATGCTTTGTTTACTTTCTTTGTTCTTTCCTTTTTTTTTTTTTTTTTTTTTTATTGTAAGCCAAAATGGCTCTTATTTTTTCTTATTTTTCCTGCTGCCGTACTTGCTTCTCTTTTACCTTCAAAACTTTCTCTTTGATGTCTTATGTCTCTTTAAATCCATAGTTGTCGTAGCTCATAAATGAGCCATACAGACTAATTTTCCTGACTGCTTTCAAAGTTTTCTGAAGATGTTACCTTTAGTTTGTTAGCATGAGTTACATGTGCTTAGTATCACTGATGGTCATTTTGTTACTATGCATGTCGTTAATTAGGTCAAAAATGGAGTATTTGTCAAATGAGCAAATATCAGCATTTCGGTGTTTGGGGGAGGAGGGAAAAAGGCATCCTTATGCACAATGCCAGTTGAATTTCAAAGATACTACGATACACCGTAGATGTTTAAGCCTTTGGTTCTGAAGTGCATTAGGACATTTTGTTAAAACCTTAGGGATATGTTTTTAGATGCCTAAACCAGAACCAGAATAGGAGACACTTTGTCCTTTACCTCACATCTTGGTAGAGGAATGTAACCAGCCATGCAGTAGTTCTCTATCACCTTACTGACTGTTTTCACTGATCTTTGGCTTACAGATGTCCCATTTCAAATGTAGGTCACTTGATAAATGTTCTCTGTCCTGCTATGGAATGGTATGTGTAGCAACATAATTCCAGCTTTCTAGCTTCTTATCTATTCTCCAACATGTCACATATGTTAAGTTATTTTTATGGGTTGCTAGCAGAAAAATGTTGTAGGAAAAAAGTTGCAGATGGGAATTTCTTTTAAAAGTTCCTTCAGATTTACATATTCCACATCTGCCTTTTGATGCTATTGGGAGAAAAAATTGGACAAAATTTTGTAAAGTAATTTATCTAAAGTAAATGTACTTACAGTACAATGGCAGGTTTCAACAGTCAGGAAATTGTAAATATTACATTAGCATGACTCTTCCATGTAGTGTGCATACCTTAGCTTCTGTTTTATTATTAACTTAGTCAAAAAAGAGCACTGTCCTTTCAGTGACATCAGGTCATAGATACTCCCAGGCTGAATGATAATTCTTGCATTCATTTGTTACATGTGAGAATCAGCAGAAGAGTTGAGGAAACTGCTGAAGAAGTTAGCTGAATAGAATTTTCAGTTCTATATTAGAAGTTTTTTCTACTGCCAAAGTCTCGACTTTATCACTTGAAGGTGTTCAACTGTTAAATAAGGAAAACTAATTAGAGTACTTGCCGTTAAAAATGAAAAGCTACAGTACCTAATATCTGCAAGTTAAAACTCTCCCGGAAGATTTCATTAATTTAAATAATTTGATGTTGTGAAGAGCAATCATGTACTAACCATTATGTGTAATTTATAAAAAAAATACCAATGAGACAAAGTATTTGCTTGTAATGTAGTAGAAAATCCTGTAATCAGAGATGTTAATCTTATTTCATAATTTGGACCTACTGATAAGAGCAGTTTGGCTTCATTCATTCTAGATTACAAAAAAGTTGGAGTGTCGTCAGTTGGTTGGGGGTTTTTTTAAAGGTAATTTTTCTTATGTGTGTGACAGCCATACAAAACTGAAGAAATTCATGTCGTACTTTTTTTTTTTTAAGTTGGAATTCTCTTTTTTGCAAGCATTATTAAATCGCAGAGATTTAATCGCAAAGACAGACATATTAAATCCTCTACATCTAATGTTTGAATTTGGATGCATTTGGAGCCCTGCCTAGCAAAGTTAAACATGTGATGTTCAACTACTGCATGTTCATAGTTGTGTATTTTGGCCAAGGTCGTTCTGCAGGAGATGCTGAAATCTTGAAGACTAAATGGAAGTACCGTCTCATCTTCATGTTTTAGTGTTGGTCTTTTAATAAATGAAAACATTGAAATTCTTTTTATTAAAACCAGTTTAAGTAAGAAGATCAACATTTTCTTTCTTTTTTTTTTTTAAAAAAAGCAGTTAGGCTTAACTTGTTCTCTTGACACATAAGCTAAATCAAGCTAAAAAACTCTTGCTTATGTACCAGGATATGATTTTACAGGATTTGTTCAATTTTGATTAATAGGAAGTAGCTAATTGTCTCTTGATTTGACAATTGATGTTAATTCAGTAACTCATTGAAATGTCTCAGTTATCATGATAATGTTCAGTTCTTTCTTGGTAGTTATTCTCCATCTTCTAGACAAGCAGCTGCTGACTATGCAGTACAGTCTTTTGCCCAAACTCCTCACGTTATGCCAAAAGCTGTCTGATACAGTTGGTGTAACTGACTTTTCACTTTCCTTGTAATGCCTTGGTATCTTGCCTGTTCTCTGTAGTTATTCACTAAGCTTTACAGGCTATGTCCCTAATGCACTTGGAGAAGTTCTGGCAGTTCATCCCACAGTTTCAGGCATAGTCCTGTTAACTAGCAAAAGATACAATTACTTGTGTATTCACTACACGATGTCTTTTAAACATCAGAAAAATCTTGAGAACAAACTTTTTTTTCCTTCTTTTTTTTTTTTTTTTTTTTTTAAAGAACTTATGTGAGAATTTAGGCCTTAGGAAGTTGCAGAAGGGGAAAATGTAGGTAGTTTTGCTGGCATGTGTTCTCCTACGTTCCTTTACCAGAAGTGAAAGGTAACCATCTACTTATGCAACGTGAAAACGTCACTGCCTCAGAGGTGGCAGTGAATATGCAGTGATGTATAGGTTCGAGCTTTTTCCTAATTGTATGATGGTGTTTATGTTCTTGCTAGTAATTAAACTGAAATATTAGTTTTAACTTACTTTATACCACTTCAAAACAAGCTAGAAATCTTTCAAGAAGATAAACAGGGCATAATCAGAGCCTTAAGGTTAGGACACAGAATCAATTTACAGTGTACATCAGTGTATTTAGGGAAGTAGCAATTGCAGAATAATGTGACTTGGCTTAAGTAGTACTAGAAAATAATTGCTTCAGTGCTTTGATTTACAGGTGGGTCTAGTGAACTGACATACTTGTCATGGTAACATGATTCTGTATTTTGAGATATTGGGAGGTCCTGTGCTCCTGTGCCTGTGCATAAGCAAAAAGACCAAATTAAATGTGATAGAGAAGCTTCAGAATGCGTGGCGCATGTGCAATAGGTCACAGTTGCACATTGCACTGCACACTGGCGAGTTGTCTCCTTGTATACCCTCTCAGACAAAGCTACATCCAGTAGCCCTTGCCTCCATAGTGCACTACTTGGTCTCATGTCCTAGTGTGATTCTTCCTGTTATGCAAAGGGAGACATCAAATTGTGTTGTTAGACAGGCAGAAGACAACCATCCCTGTCTTGCAGATTGTATACTGTATACAGCGTTCTGTACTATGTATCACACAGGTTAGTATGTTTAGTCGTTTTGTTATCTAGGAAAACACAATTAATTAAGTCTGTCACCCATATGAGGCAGTCTCTGTGTCTCAATTTCCTCCTCAGTGTGAAGATACAACCAGTTTCAGCTAATCTAGTGTTTTAGAGATCTTTAATCTGCTCTTAACATTCACATTTGAATTCCCTTAGAATCTGTCTAGGTACAGAAAACAACTTGAGTGTTCTCACTGACTTTTTGGCACATTTCAAAAACTTATCTCTGGTATACAGCAAATTAATATTAAACACATAGAAGGTGTGTGTGTGTGTATGTATATCTACTTTGCATGTATGTAAAGAAAAATTTTGCATTAGAAGAAAACTGTTCAGCTTCAAATTTAGCATTCTTCATATATGTTTAAAAAGGGTTTAAACGCTTGTGCTGTTTCCTCCATAGTTAAGGTGTATGGTTCACATGCAGTTTTCCATAATTAGAAATCTTTACTCTTGAGGTTAATCTTTCCTGCTGTCAGTTAATCGTTTCTTCTGTAATAGCAGAACATACTGTGGTAGTGGTCATTTAAGGTTCCTAGAGTTCCCTGACAATATAACAATTTAAAAAATACCCCCAAACCAATATTAAAAATATTAATGAAAAGGTTTCCTACTGGATTTGTTTCTGCCATAATTATACCCTTTGAGCTATTTCTTAGATCTCAGAAGAACTTTACTCAGCTTGTAGAGTCATGTATTAAAAAGTACAAGTTGTCATAGTTAAGTCTACTGCTGAAAAGTTAGCTTCAGACATTCTTTTGTGTATACATGACTGAAAACTCATGTAACACTCTTACATGAGCTTCCCTCTTCATCTCTCTTACTTTCAGTACTCAAAATGAATGCAAAATGAAGACTCTTGAAACCATCCTGATCAGTGTCCAAACCTCATTTATCAGTGATTTTGTTATGTTTCATCCTTCTTTTTTGGCAATCTCCTATCACATGTGTTTGATCATAACCTTTGTACTTCTTAATTGAATAATCTAATTTACCCTTCTTTGAAGGTGTAACCCTGCATCATGTGAAAGATTTGTATCTGGTCAACTGCTAGAATATTACTATAATCTAATTCTGTACTAGTCCAGTTGCGTATGCCCAGGCAGCAGAGCATGCTGCTGTAGCAGTCCATGGATGATGAAAGGAATATGTCTGCACCAGGCTTCTTAACTGGAGAGTTCTGTAATGTAGTAATTCACGGGAGGAGAAAAAGAAATTAACACGTTTTACCCTTTCTTACCAAAAAGAAAAAAAAAAAGCTTTGCTCTTTATGTTGGTATTCTAATAGCTTGCTTAAGCTTTTCTGGCAACCCAAAGGGATTTGATATTAAAGGATGAAAACTACCTTGAAACAGAAAGCATA
Organism: Podargus strigoides; assembly: GCA_028020825.1. NCBI lineage: Eukaryota > Metazoa > Chordata > Aves > Caprimulgiformes > Podargidae > Podargus > Podargus strigoides. Next base: position 81,021,789 of record CM051663.1, on the reverse strand, counting down.
ACATACACTTTTTGCTGATAACTCTCAAGAAATTTAGGCCTAGAACCATAGACATATCTCATGCAGTTGATGTCTGTTGTAGGTATAAAGAAATAAACCCAGAAGTCCTGAAAGAACATTCAGCCTTATGTTCTTTATACATATGCTTTGAAAAACAATAAAGTGTTGCTAAATGATTCTGATGTCATCCAGGGTCAAGTGCAATTGCTGGTTACAAATGTAACAGTAGGCCAAAGTTTAAGAAAAACAATTTTAGGGAGGCCTTTGACATTAAGAGTGAAAACCAACACATCTCACATTTTAAAGAGGGTAGAAAGGAGGACCCTGGAAACTACTGACCTGTCATCCTCACCTCTGTGCCTGGGAAGATCATGGAACAGATCCTCCTAGAAGTTACGCTGAGGGCACATGGAGGACAGGGAGTTGATTTGAGACAGCCAGTATGGCTTCACACAAGGGCAAGGTCCTGCCTGTCCAATCTAGTTACCTGCTATGTGGAGTGACTACATCCGGGAACAAGGGAAAGGTTACGGATGTCATCTAGCCATACTTCTGTAAGGCCTTTGACATGATCCCCCACAACATTATTCTCTCTAAACTGGAGAGATACGGATTTGATGAGTGTACTGTTCAGTCAATAAGGAATTTTTTGGATGGTCACATCCAGAGTGTAGTGGTTAATGGCTTGATGTCTAAATGAGGATAAGTGACAAGTGGGTCCCTCAGGGATCTGTATTGGGGTTGGTTCTGTTCAATATCTTTGATAATGACATAGTGGGATCGAATGCACCCTCAGCAAGTTTGCAGATGACACCAAGCTGAGTGGTACGGTTGACATGCCTGAGGGTGGGATGTCATCCAGAGGACCTGGACAAGCTTGAGAAGTGGGCCCATGTGAGCCTCATGAGTTCAACAAGGCCTAGTGCAAGGTTCTACACCTGGGTGATGGCAACCCCCAGTACCAATATAGGTTGAGGGATGAAGGGATTGAGAACAGCTTTGTGGAGAAGGACTTGGGGGTTGATAAAAAGCTGGGCTTGAGCCAGCAATGTGCACTCACAGCCCAGAAAGACAGCCATATCCTGGGCTGCATCAAAGAAGCATGGCCAGCAGGTCAAGAGAGGGGATTCTCCCCCTCTATTCCTCTTTGGTGAGAACCTCCCTGGAGTAGTGTGTCCAGGTCTGGGGTCAGCAGCATGTGCAAGGACATGGACCTGTTGCAGGTCCAGAGGAGTGCCACAAAAATTGTCAGTGGGCTGAAGAACCTCTGCTATGAGGAAAGGCTGAGAGAGAGATTACAAATATTTTGGTTTGCACGTTTTCAGATTATGTAAATATCATAACCTCCTATCATGTTATGACAGTTATTGTACGCAAAGATAAAGCTTGTCTTTGGCAGCAGAGGTGACAACTGTGTCTGTTTCCTAGATGTTCCTTTTTCTCATGAGATTCAGGCCACAATAAAACATGATGATGATTCTGGCAGTAAGACTGGAAGCAAGAAATCGTTTAGGAAATCAGAATTCTGCAAAAGGGTATGCACCTAACTTGCAGGGTATTTAGGGAAAAGCTGTGCAATAGAGCAACACAGTGTTTGAACAGTGAAAGTCAGTATGGATGAGGTTTGCAGTGAAGGGAAGCAGTTCCAAGGTAAAGGAAATTAAATAATGATGTTGTGCTCCTCTTGTTTAAGCACTTTTTTTTTTTTTTCTGTGCATGATTCTCACCACATTTTGTTGATTCTTTCCAACACACGAATGTTTAATATTGATTTTAGTCATGTTCAGCTTCAAGGAACAAGCTGTTCTTGGTGGCCTGCCTTTACCGTAGCTGAGTTCCATATCTCAGCCATGCATCATCTTGCTTGTAATCTTGGCATTTGTTCAAGCCTCAGACTTATTTAAGTATTTATTTATTTTTGTAACTTGAGAAAGAGGTAACTGCAGGAGATTAGTCTAGTTACTTGTATTGCAAATAATTTTCGAGTACTACTAATTTTTGGATGTTTACTTCTGAGACAGTTGAAACATAATGCTTGTTATCTTCTCCTTAACACTGTGGTTCAGGAATAAAATAAAATACTTACTGACATATTCCTCTTGGCTTGAATGGTGGTCTGTAGCACCACGTTCTCTTCAGGCACTTGAATTAGATAGGTGTTTGTGATTTACTGCTGGGTGCAGAATGGATGGAACTGTTGTGTAGATGCCAGTAAAATGCATCACTGTGCTCAGTTTGCAAATGCATATTGTTGTGTGTCTAACTGAGCATCTCATTTATGGGTATTTATAAGTGATTTTTTTTTTTTATTGTTTCTCTAGAGTCCATAAGTGTATTGAATGATGCTCTAAGTCAGATAGAGTCTCAAGGGGATGTTTCTATGCATTCAACAAGCTCTAGATCAGTAGTCTCTTCATCTGTTGACACAGTAAGTACCTCTGCCTACCAGGTACACTCAAAGTTAGGTGAAAACCTTCAGCAGAGAGACTTGTGTTGATGATCAGCTTCTACTCTGGCTTGCTATCTGCGAAAAGAAAGGTGGGTTTTCAAACTGTGAAGTGAGGAAGCAGAATAAGAAACATCTGCAGACTCTACTCTTTATTTGTTGATGATGGGAAAACTGAAGGTCAAATAGACTGAATAATGCAGAATACAAGTTCTTGTAAGTCCTGTAAGCCTCTTTAGCCCTCTTTTCAGAAAGGGGCAGGGATGGGCCTTGTTGGGCAGTGTGGTTTTGCTCTGGCACCTTCTCTATAGATAGGTAATTTTTCTTCATTTCAATCTTATTACAGTGTTAATTATTTCATTTGTGGTTGTTACACAAAATTCTTGGGCATTGCTGGAGCAGCGCTGTATGAAGCTATACTACTTAAAGTCAGTTGCTTGCAGCAAGATATAATGCATTACATTAGGGTGCTTGTACTGCAACAAATACATTATTTTTTTATGATATATCTATTACTCATACTTTGTTACATGTGACTATAAAGAAAATGCTCAGACTTGAATTTTGTTTGAAATGAGAATTATAGAAAGAATGCAAGTGCAATATTAACTATTATGAAGTTTTATTTGATACTGACTTTTACATTTCCAGGCAAGCATTGTTGGCCGGGAATTGGCTACCAACGTGTATAAATATACTCACTTAGAGCCTATTCTATATGCTCTTGGTGTGGGAATGTCAACTAAGGATCCAGATCACCTAAATTCCTCTTTGAGGAAGTGAAGAGTTCTGCTGTTTACCTAGCTTTGGAGTAATTCCTGCCTCAGACTTCGATGTTTGATGGTGTTCCTTCTCTTCAGGACTAAAAATTGATCTCGCAAAGGTATGGAAGAGTGAAGGATCTAATTTTATATAAGATTACTTTAATTAGTCCATTAAAATATTAATAAGTTCTCATTTATTTTAGAAAAGGAAAATTCAGCATTTTGTATTCTCACATCTAAGAAATACTCATTTGCTTCACTTTTTTAACCTGTGTCTCCTAAGATGGTATGGTTGATGAATTTTCTGTTAAATTTTGTTTTCACTATGCTTTTATTAAACCATCCAAGTTTAAAACTTTCTTTGAAAAATATTTTCTGTTGGGGAGGAAACTGGAAAATAAAACCTCACTTTTTTTTAAATTATTTGTTTGTTCTGAACACTTTCAAAAAATAACTGTATGTATCCTTGCAATTGTGATGGGGAAGCAATTGGATATATGATTGTTGTTACAGCGCTTCCTTTTTTTACATAGATGCTGCATGTGAGCAGTATCTGGAGCTCTATAAACCGTTACCAACCTCAGGTCAGTCCTTTTGTATTGCTGATTTGCTTTTCACTATGATAAACAGTTCCTGTAGCCATACTATAAATGGAAATAGGGAAGCTCTGTTTCAACTGATTTTTTGCATATTCTTTTTACAAGGGATAGGGG